>OY747108.1:6170484-7420484 GCA_963556455.1 Epiblema foenella | reverse complement strand
GAATGTTCGAGACAAATATATGGAATATTTGTCTAATAATTTTCTCTAGCACGGGAATTTCTATTCAGTCACTTATTCCAGAACTTTCCATGCTACTCTGCGTTATGAAAAGGTGTCACAAACATCTTACAAAATGTGCATGTCTTTTCGCCGGATTTGAACCCGGGTACATTGGCTCTGTAAGCCATACGGATATGCCACCGGGCCACGCATGACTTGTCATCATACAGCTAATTTTGAAATGCCTCGCTGACGTGCCATTACCAAGTCAACGGAATTGTTATGGCAATGGTCCCCTCGTAACAATACACTTGTTTGCCACTGTGGTATGGTAAATAGTTTAAACAAGTCCAAACTGTTAGGTACGTCTCCCACATTCGTGTATGCAAGTTTAAAAAACCTAAAGCAAAAGTTCCGACATACGCCACTCATATGCTAATGATGGTTGAAACTCCACAGTTTCCTGCCTATAAAATACTTTGAATTTGCATGAGAACCTAAACTTTTCAGTCATGCATGCAGATAGCCTATCTAGTTTAGCATCCACTGTTGCTAACAAAAAATTCAGATATTTTTTTGAAAAGGTAACGTATTTAAAATTGTAATCCGCTGACGACGGTAAGCAAACAAACAGTTAAACGTGTAAAACAAAACTAGAGGTATTCATACGTATTACATTTTAAAACACAGTAAAATATTAAACTTTGTTCACTACAATGGTAGTCCGCTTTTCGTAATACATACTCTTATAGTTCTTAATATATTCTTTTGTTTTGGATCGAAACGGACGACGACCCTCCGTATTCGGTTTTGTATTATTCCATTAAGAAAGGTAATTTATTTAAATCAGATTAGTTTTACCGTCTTTATGAGCAGAGTAGAAAAACGTGTTAACTTGATTTGTGATTTCATTATAGATCCAAATTGCCTTATTATTAAGGGGTAACTCGTAGGTACACTAAAACTATAACATTTGTAGGAAGTTCATTAAATCATAATACGCCAGATGACAAAAAAAACATGCCATTCGAACCAGTTTTTAGAGACGATCAAACATTTTTAATTAGAGCAACACAAAAAACGAAAATGCGACGCAAGTACTGATAGGTAACGAGCACTGAAAACGCTCCATACTGATTGACAGCTAAGTGTGACGTCACGAATTATTAGCCTCGCTCTACCGTTGCATGGGAAAAAGGGACTTTTGCCGTTTTTATCGGAAAATATTGCGTTGCCAGACAATTTCTTTTTTATTGAGACATGAGAATTCTATTGCTATTAACGTTCAATTTACATGTGGCCAATAAACAGATACGGTCAATATCCTTTTAAGATATTAATTAATTTGTCTATTTTACTATTTATTGTGATAATTTAATGGTTTTCTATCCATATATGTTACACACTATGTTATAAATTGTATCATGAGTCATCTACCCCATTACGGCGTCTAGAGAAAAAATGAAATATGTACATAATTAATTGCTACTTTATGATATGTCAGTTCCTTACAACATATTTTGTTACTTAGATATTACAAAAACTTGTATTATTACTACCTATCTGTTTATTATACAAATCGATAGTTTTTAAATTAATAATCAATATAGTGAGATTCTAAACCTATAGGTTAAACTCTACACAAATAAGTATATCTTATACTTTTCGAGGATGCTGCCCACTATTTATACAACGAAATATTTTTTGGATAAAAACGAGTCGCAGCTACACAATATAATTTATATTCCGCGTTTTGAATTTTATTAAGACTATAATTTTACTAACCGTATAAAATACCCAAGCCGATGTAAGTATCATAAATGTAAGTCAAACTCCAGCGTGATACGTGAAAAAACAAAAGCCGGCATTCATACGATGACAATTTAATAAAGCTGACAAATAGAGTATTCACTCAAAGCCTCACTTCTAGAGTTGAAATGAGATTTTAGGATACAATGCCCCTGTTAGAGTAAATTGCGTAAATAAATCTAAGCCTCAGGAAGGCCATTCATATTTCTCTGGGGACCGCCCCTCACGTTCACTCTTGGATAAATAATTAACAGAGTTCTTGTTGGTTTTGCACATAATCATCTGCTGCGGTTAATATGTGACAATATCCATTAATCTGCGAGTTTGAAAGGGTAGGTTATTTAATTGATGACTGGGTTGGATTAAAAATACTGGAGTATGTTACTGTACCAATTTGATTAAGCAAAAATACAGTACAATACAAATACTCTTTATTACACGCCCTAATAAAAGAACACAGTACCTACGAGTAATCGTACCTAATCACAATCAGTCGAGACAAACAACATATCCGCCATGTACGGTCGAGGAATTTGAATGTTTGCCCGCATCATAATTTGACGTATTTTAGAGCTTTAGAGATTTTGTACTTCTTTGGGCCATATTTATTAACCTTGACACAATATTTTACAGCAATTAATGTTATAATTGGGTCATACACGGATTTAGGTTCGCGTCTTTTCTGTGGACATATCAAAAGTTAAGGGCTACAAAGCTTAATTTTGGATTGGACCAGTAACCCGCATAGACAGTGTCTCCGTTTCTATAAATCCCTGTAATAAAAATATAGCTAACATGCACATAAGCCGTTAACTATTGACCACAGGAGGGACGACTTTTGTTTTTCAACTGAGTATGACCCAATTGCGCAAATATGCTCGCGATGCGAAACGATGGAAACACGTAGTGTACTCGAGGAAGGTTTTATTGAATCGAGATGACTGCAAGGCTATCGGTGGGAGGAGTTCCTCAGACAGTTCGCGGGGTCAAAACTGGAGGGGCTGCTCGTCATGGATCGGATTAAATATCACAAACGGTAGCACGTAGTTCTCACTAAGAAATGCAGGGGGCGCGCTAGTGAGACATTCTAACCGGAGGTGATTCGTCTCGATACAAAGCAAAAGTCACCGAGAGGCCTTATGAAAGTAGGAAAAATCTTAACAGCGCGTTGCAGGTATAGGGATCACGGTGGGTTCAACGACATCTACCGGATAATTGAGTAGACTATCACCATAGTCAGGTTTTTATAACGGCGTGGTTTCTTGGTTTAAACCTTCGGGGTGGCTTCTAGGTATTTTCAGGATTCAGCTGGTATCTCACATCTTTCGATACCAATATGTGTCTAAAATAGGGTCTATTCGCGCTAGGGTGAACTATTGTCTTATTGTGTCTGAAACGCTGTTATAATATTTCCGGGTGCCGGTGAGTTGTTCTGGGTTACAAATCTTCTTGATTAAGTCTAATCTTGATAAATGCAAGAGAAACGAAATCTGATGTGAATTAAAATTGTATGTTATTTCACATTGTAAATACATATGTTCTAAGATTATACGGTATATAAAAAAGTTGCACGAAAAATAAGGAAATCTAAACCCCGTTACTTGTGATATAGCCATTAAAAAACATTGAAGTCTACAATATATCATTAAGCGACTTATTAATCAAAACTTCATAAAATTCGATATCTCCAAGTTGCCGGAAGAAAGTTACTTTCACAAATTCGGGAATCGAATTTCTTAATCAAGACACAAACTTAATTTACCAGAACTGAATCAGCTAATTTTGTAAGGCAAAATGCGCAAAACACATTTTCAGAGAAATACCCATCAGAGAATCCTTTAGCTAATAGCGTTCATAGCCCGGCCAAGTAGGAGAGGACCATGAATGGTAAAATTGTTTGAAATTATGCGTAAAATTGTTTCTGAAATGATAATTTGTCAATTTTTAGGGTTCCGTACCCAAAAAGGTAAAAGAGGAACCCTTATGGTTTCGCTTTGTCTGTCTGTCTGTCTGTCACATCGCTAAATATCTCAAGAACTACTTATGCTATCGATTTGAAATTTGGAACAGTTATAAAGAATGGTAAGCAGATGCATGGAACATGTTATTTTTAGTATTTTTTTTATTTTCCGTGGAAATGACAGATAACAAATGGTTCAAAATTTGAAAGTCTATTGAATATGTCGAGTGGGGTGTCATATGAAAGGGCTTGGGTTGCACATTCTGAAACAATTTGTTATTTTAAGTTGAGTTACTTTCGATTTATGAAAAAAATGCACGGTATTTTTTTCATAAATCGAACCTTATCTCCGAAGTTTAGGAAGGAAAAAATATGAAATTATTACGTAACATTGATATTAATGCATATTTTACAGGAAAAATATAACTATAGCTCTATGTAGTTTTCCTTTTTTTATCATCAAAAAACATTTCTATACTAAGTTTGTAATTTAATCACCTTTGCATGTATTTTTGCTTTATAAATTCCTACGCGATTATGCTGAAAAAAAAAAGTGAATTCGGTTCACGTGATAAAGAATTATTTTTGAAAAACCACCATAAATACTAAATTACTCAATCGCTCAAATTTGTAACAAAATTGCCGATAGATGGCCGTGGCGTTCGGTTTCTACAACATTTTGTTGAGAGTTGAGAATTGAGATTTTCGTGAATTAATAGGGTTGGACCGGTACACATCTGTGTACGGATCCCTCGGTGCGCGAGTCGCACTTGCACTGTATCTTTTTTTTGATAAAACCACAGTAGTAACCCTACAATTTAAAATAGAAAAAAGTGATAGGGCAAATATCCTTTACAAACATACTTTTACCGGTATGCTTCATAAAAATCAACAAAATTTAAACTTAGAAATAACGCTAAATAGGATCCCCAAATTGTTACTGAATACCATACTGGACGAGTTTGTTAGTACTAAATTTCCGTATCTAATCAGTCCCTGTTTGTGATACCTACTATATTTATTTATACATGGTCAGCATAATCTGCCCCAACAATCACATCGAAACTAAACTCAAAATATTAAACTTTGCGAAATTCGCCAAACTAATTTCAATTCAACCTTCAACTTTTTACATAAATTTCCTTATTTGTTTAATTAGGCCCAGCCCCAGATATTGCGTATTTTCATTTTAGAGCCAAATAGACTCGAGTCTTATTGATTTTTCATTCAATTATATGCTTCTCATAGGCTGATGCGTTAGTACCAGAGCGGCGTATACGTATTTGAGGTCATAAATAATTTCGAGTTTTAAGCGCCATGCTTTTGCGCATTAAACTCTTCAATAAGTTTAAGAAATTATATTTTCATCACGGCATTGTTAATTAATCGAAAATTAATATGATCTGGTGCTTTTTTTCACTTGGTTTAGTAAATTAATCCTGCATTAGGATTATTACCAGATACAACTAAGCAGTAAATATTGAATATCATAGATTTGAAAGAGATTGCTCGCCAGATTGCTCTAGTAATGTACACATTTGAAACATAGTGAATGAATTGGTGGGTACGGACAGAAGGGATTATAATAAAATGACTCAAGGGAGTAGCTGGATTGTGCATAGGTCTTTTAAGTAGGTAATATGTACCATTTTATATAATTAACTTTTTGAACGAGCGTTGTGTAAGTATGACACACCCACTGTAATTTCCACCTTCAAAAACTGTCAAAAAGTTGATATTTACTGATGCACGTTTCAAAAATACGCTATTATCCTTCTAGCTGCGGTAAATAGTAATCTATAACGAATGACAGAATTACCTAGGGTACACAGTAATCCTTTTGTATCTTAACCCTCTTTTTAATTCTTAAAAAATAACCATTTTAGGGGTATGTTTATAATAAATCAGATTTCCCTGCCTTCATTAAAAATCTTATTAATGTAAATCTCTGTTCTTTTCCGCTGTGGTCGTAATAAACATAAAATTGGCAACATTTTTCTCGCGCAATGAGTCGTATTCTGTCCCTTTATTAACGTTAAAAAAGTTACGCGTCCGGAGACCAGAGCAAAAAAACTAATTTATGAAAAAAAGCCCATAAACAACACCAGGTGCTACCAATTACGAAAACAACAGATTGCAAAAAGTAATGAGGATAAAAAAACGCCTTTTTTCACGTTAATGCGGGATGCGTAGCGAAAACTCCTCTGTGCGGCCATTTATATCAAGATATAATTTTATGGTTAACTATTTCGACGTCCGCAGTCTTATTAAAAAAGCGAAATAACTCTTGACATTTTAAATCTAAAACTCCCGTGAGTTTCTGATATATCGAAATATAATAAACGGGTCACTCACGTCTTTAAGGTGAAAAAATCTAAAATGAGGGTGGATTCTCGCTCACGCATAACGTCATACGAAAACGTTGACGAAAAATTGCATATTTTTATGAATACACGTTTTACCCTTTGAGGACAAACGGGTTTGACCGTCAGCTGTTTAGGTATTGCTTTAAATCATTCAGTTGGCCGAGTTGCATCAAAGTAATTCGTTCAAAAAACTATTTTACTTTCAAACAAAATCCGATAACAGTTTTATAGAAATTCGCTTAACAAGGTTCAGGTTAGTCACACATAACGTCACACTTTTTCGTGTTGGCATCCGTTCATAAATTTATAAAACGTTATCAAGTCAAAAAGGAGAACTTCCTCAGGTTGTATGTATTTTTATTTTTACTATCATTGATATTTTTGACGTTAGTTACCTGAAAAATCCGTCCATTATGAATTGATTTTAAACTGATTAAGGAAACAATACACTGAATTGTGAATGCACATGTGCGATGTGCGAATATACTTGGCAATTCAAGTTGAAGTAGCGAGCAGTCTGCATTGTCTGCAATTCCAATCCTTGTGTTATAGAATCGGAACATTAATAATGTATATAATAAAATTCTGAAAAAAAAACTATTGGAAAATGGAACTATTTCGCTATAAAAGATACCAAGCTCTGGCACAAACCTTAAGATCTACGAAGAAGCTCATTTATTCTCATTGCATATGCATATGGGAGAGAAGAGTTTCAAGTACAATTCAATATAAACACAGAGAGAATATTGCATACCTCATATAAAAGATATCATGTAGAGAAGATAAAAATTAAACAAATATACAGGGAGGGAGGTCTTACCGCCAAAAAGAGCGAACCATTCCAGACAACTTTCCTCGTTTTCTTGAGAGATGAATTTCTTCACAGAGATTGAGTGATCTATATCCAACAACATATGAATTAATGTTTTGCGTGCCTATCGGTAATATGAAGCATACTTGTTAATAATAACAGCTGTAAATGTATTACTTATAGTTGAAAAAAAAAATTGAGTTTGACAATAGTTCGTATGTGTTGCCTAAAACATCAGACTTTTAACAATGCTATCAAAGGGAGATTAAAGTAACATTGAACCTTTAAAGGCTGTGAGAAAATATGTCACCAAAGAACGTAGCGTTTCGTACGTCATTCGCATCGTTTGTCTCTGTCAGTCGGCAGCGTGACGAGTGAGACGAGGCCCGATAAATATTAAACGCGAGGGATTAGGGTACGCTCTGTGTTTTTGTTTAATTACGTTAATGGACTTATGTACGAAATTTGAGTGTTTCTGGGCCGTTTTGAAGGTAAAAATTTCATTTTAGTTTGTCATGTGTCAATGAAAATAATATGGGCATACTTTTCTGGAAGACGAAGAGTGGGGGGGATAATTCAAGGTTACGTCGCTGACGGAATGTTATAGGGATATCCCATTTTCATGTCTCTGTCTTACATAAATAAATAATCTAAACAAAGAAGACATGCAACCAAAGATATCTTGGGGGTTAGTTTTGTTATTTAGGACAATGGAATCGCACCCCTGAGTACAAGGTACTTGGTAAAGATCGTGGCTGGGTACTATAGTTACTTACTTATCGACCCAGGAATGTACATTATAAATTGCCGTTGTCAGATGCGTAGAGGGGATGAAAAACCTACAAAACTTTTCCATTTAAGTCCGTACCCGTTCATCAGCTGTCGAAGTCGTAAAAAATACCCCCACCTAATTTCCAAACCATGAAGTTTCAAACTGAAAAAAATTGAGGTTGTGTACATTCAACGAAAATGGTCTTGAGCCAGGTAGCAGTGGCGGAGCGTCCATACAACTCGATTCCCACCGGCTTGCCTAATATTCAGCCAGTCCAGTTCTTTCACTACGGCTCATGAAGAATAAGAAAGGCAAATTATTTCCGGCTTCCCTAAGAATATTTTTGACGCGCCGCCACTGCCAGGTAGGTATCACCGTTTTGAATTATCGCTGAAAAACTGCCTTGCCCTAACAAACGGACGTAAGTAACGCGATTTTCCCACGGAACACGGAGGTTTTTTAAATGGGAAAGTAACTGTTAGGTCTACCTAATGTATATGGATATGTATACGGACCAATGTTGAAAAAGAAATAAACAGTTTAAACTGAAATTTTAAAAAAATCATAAATTATCACCGCAAAATCGATCTCTGAAATTAGCAACATTCTAAGATAAACGTTCCTGTGCCCGACACTGAACCAAAACATAGCACTTTCAATTTTATGTCATGATGACAGAGGTGATTGATGTCATATATTGGCCATTAAGGTGTCGATCACTGGGACGTTTACCTTATGTGTACAATAGAATGTATGAAGCCAATGAAAAGCTCCTCTAAAAAGAATTTTACTAAACCTGATTACCTCCCTTTGAGCTTAATTTTCAAAACAATTTGAACATAAAAAACATTTTCTTATATCCTAAATTGGTTAAACTCAGGGCCTTCAAAGTGTAAACATTCCCGGAAGCTTGTTCAAATTATGCAAATCATTCCATAAGTAGGCAAAAGAAGCTCTGAAACAATAGGTCTGATTAAATTAGGCGTCCTCCATGACGGTGCGAAAACCATTCAAAGTTGATCTCTTGAAAATCGATACTTCATAATTTTCCCTCCCTACGTTCCTCTTTTGTTTAGCGTGATTATGAGACGGCCTATATTACACATTGGCCGAGGGGGCAAAGATATGAAGAATGGGATTGTGTTAATGTACCGTTTTAATAAAAAGGAACCATAAACAATATGAAAATATAATTAACAGCTGTCATTGATATCAATTTATGCACACCAAGAGAAAGGGCACAGTGGAATCTAATTTCGTTCACATATTTTAGAGCAGGCCAATTGGGAAAGTCCCTCAACCTTCAGAAGACCGAAACTATGATAATACCACTACTTTGATCTGTGGATAAGTGGCGCTGTATTGAGAATGAGGGTAGTTAGAAGTTTAACGTGCTTGCCTGTCTGACGCATCGTAGCTATCAAACGAATAAACAGATTTGAGTGCGGTTTCGTTTAATCGAATGTCATGTCTATGGTCCTACGTTTATTGACTCGATTTTATTTTTAATTTAGGTTAGATACATTAGCTTCTACTTAAAGAAAGAAAAGAAAGAAAGAAACATTTATTCACAGACACAGAAGACACACATATTACAAAAAAAACAACAACAACAGAAGAAAACAAACCACAACATGTGTGTCTCCGCGGCAGTGAAACGGACACTGGCTCAGCATTATGCTGAGGTGTCAGACACCTACAGCGCTGATTTTCAGCCAGTACCGTCGGTAACTCACAGACCGCCATACACTAAATAATAGCCAAAAGAAAAATAATGAAATATGACTGAAAAAGAAAAAAAAAATAATACATAAGAGAAAAATAATAATAATATCCACTTACTACTTACATACAGCTATCTAGGGTAGAAACAAAAGAGAACTAAAAATTTTGAAATAGATTTTAACCGGTTGGTATATTATTTGTTGCTGCTATAGTGCACTAATTGTATTGTAGGAACTTAGTTTAACTTTCTTTTCCTAGAACTTATTGTAGAATTTCGCTAAGTAATACCTGACTCAATCCGCAAACGCAGTTTTAGGGCGTTTAGCAAGCCCAAGTTTTGAAATAGCCAGGTCACTAATCGCCCAGCCGCACTAGCACAACCTTGCCTTTAATCTAATATTGTAACTTACTTCATTAGTTATGTGTACTCAATGTAACACATTAATTATGTGTTCTCGTTATTGAAATATTCCTTCATAATAACATACTACACGTTTATTATCTACTATCGATCCTAAATTATTATTCTGTAAACTAGTCGTAGACTCTGCCCCAATTAAGTAAATGTGAGAACCTTTGAACAGTAATAGTAAATCGGACCGTCTAACTTTCGATATCATTATGGGAAACGACGGTTGAAGGAAACAGACCGTGTATATTGTTACATGCTACAACATATTGGGTACAGAAGGTCTGCTTACAGCCCAGTTAGCATTATAGGTTATAATTCAAGTCGGTCAAAGTAAAGAAAATATTTATTCTATTGACATACATTTTACGCTAGAATACGTCTTATTTCTAGGTTCAAGTTTATCCTGGCAGGGTCGCCATGTACTATTAGTACAAATGAGGGATGCCCAGGATATGAGACGGAAGGTAAACTCAGTGTTGCTGGCAGTAAAATTCTTTCATTAATATAATTATACGGACTGAGCTATATATACACTTTAGGTTGTAGCGATACACAATATACGTTTATGTAGCAGTAAACTATTATGTTACTGCTAAACACTAAAAGTGGCCAATCGCCGTACTATTTTTGAAATGGTCACGCATTATGTGACATTTAGTAAAACTTGACTATAAAGACTTTTGTGTTATCTGGTTTCAATACTACGTCTTTCAACACCCACAGAGAGAAAGGGAGTGATACTATTCCAACCCGGCATCATACCGGGACATTTCGGTCTCGAACGAATCTGATTCAAATCTCGAACTTTGTATAATACATTTCTTTCTTTATCGCTAAAAAATGTATGTGCAATAGAGACGGAGGTATTCGAATCTCGTTTCTCATCACTCCAAAAAAATTGCGATTGTCAATCTCATGTTTCTCATGAGGCATTTATTTTACAAAGCAACTCATTTCTACGTGAAAACTCACGGCTAAACCACTCCAAAGTAATAATAATCTTAACTTTTTCCGAAGGCGGTGAAAGTAATATAGTACAACACTAAGACCTACTGTTCAGTGTCTAATGTGACCAACCTTGACCAGCGAATTGTACCAAGGCGTAATTCTCTACAAATGGCTTATATTATGTGAGAAGATTTATTTAATATCGTGTTTGTTTGTACTGCTTAGAACATACACGAAGAAGTAATATTACGTGAATCGGCTTTTTTCTCTCGGCATTTTCCTTTGTTTTTTCTTTAATAAAGCGTCAAATAGGTGGTTAATTTGACACTTCTTTCAGATTCAGCATTCCTAAATTATATTATTACCTATTATGCATTCGTTTTGAAACTTAAGGCTCTTTTATATGTGCTACGATGGTAGCAAATAAATATATGACCTGTCTGATGTAAACAAAGTAAACACCGTAGCCTATGGATGTTTGCGATTCCAGAACAATCATAAACGCGCTGCCCACACCTTTTACCCGTTTTGAGTAGGTACCGATGCTTCAGCATAGTGTTATTATTATCGATGAGGAAAAGTTTTATTATTGTGTGCTTTTTCTATTCTGTGGTGCCTTGTTATTTTTAGTAATGTGTATTAACTCTTATGATGTTTACTAGCTAAGCAATAACAAAATGAATAGCATTACGTCCACGTTTGAATGAGTGCTAAACACGCGAACATTGAAATCGATAATTATCACTTTTGTCTATGAAAATATTTGATAAGCAAATAATTACAAACTTACCGTAATAATATTAAGTAGATCCTATCTATATAGAAGAATACTGTTTATCAGGAGGCTTCCTGTTACAAAGCCGGGCCGATACTTGATTATTGATATTTGGCAGAAGGGGACATACATACGAAAATTTAGAACATACGTGTTACCACACACACTCACCCACACACACACGCACGCACGCACACACGCACGCACGCACGCACGCACGCACTTAATCTAATAAGTAGGTATCGTTGGACCAGAAATATATGGCCGTGGGCCATGTTGCGGAATTACATTGGAACTAATTTCTTACAATAGCAACCATTTTAATCATAGGTTGTCAATGTCAATGTGGTGGTTTAGGTTGTGTTGAATATTAAATATGGCATTTAGCCAAAAACTGAACAACACGATTCATTGTCAAAAGCGAAACATTATTTAATAATGATTAATAATGGTCATAAAAAGTCTGAAAACAGAAGCTCGGGAAATGAAACTACTTCGCTATAAAAGATTCCAAAAATAACATCATAACTGAGAGGTAAACAAGCAAAATGTCATTATTCAGACTATACTGACTTTACTGACCTGTTGCCATATAAATGAGAATAATAGCGCCCTCGTGACAATGGCCATATATTTACCGCTTT
Organism: Epiblema foenella; assembly: GCA_963556455.1. Classification (NCBI taxonomy): domain Eukaryota; kingdom Metazoa; phylum Arthropoda; class Insecta; order Lepidoptera; family Tortricidae; genus Epiblema; species Epiblema foenella. The sequence continues at coordinate 7,408,262 of OY747108.1, read as the reverse complement.
ATAAAAAAAATATAAATAAAATAAAATGCATTTATTTCGGACAACATCAGGTAAGTGATTCATAGAATTGTAAGTAAAGACTTAAATAATTATGTTAGTATTTAAACTTAAATGTAGGGAGGACCAGTGCCTCAGTAGGCCACTGTCCCACCTATCCGCCAGAACGCTCAGGAGACGGTGGCGGCTGGCGCGCACCCTGCGCAGCGTCGCGGCGCAGCGCTTGCGCAGCGTCGCGTGGAAACCGTCCACGTGCGCGTCGGCGAACATGCCGGACGCGCTGCAGCATCGCGGCAGCCCCAACAGTACCCTGAAGGCGTTATTGTACTGTACACGCATCGAGGTCATGGCTCGCTGCGTGTACTTAGTCCACAGGCTGCAGGTATACAGTGAAGTACAATATGCTCTAAATGATGTTATTATAACTTGTGCTGTACACCTACTAAACCTGCGGGCTATCATATTGGCCCTGACGGCCAGAGACCTCCGCTCGCGTTCGATATCAGAATCATCACAACAGTCTTCGGTGATCAAGTGTCCCAGATATTTATATGTATAAACCCTCCTTAGTTCCTCACCATTTTAACGAACAGGAGAAAAGTCATAAACTCGCATTTACATATTATTATTTCTTTGTAGTGCCCATTTTTTGATTACTAATTTTTTTGATTATTAATGCTTTGCAATAGTGCTTCATATTTGTTGTTTTAATACATTTGATGTGTCTCCTAACACAGGCAACTATTTGATTACCGGGCGGTACTATCCCTTAGATCATTCACTTTGTACCTACATGTATTTTATAAAATAATCTAAGGTAAACGTCCCTGTGCTTGACACTGACCCAACACATGGCACATACAATCTTATACCGTGCACTGGCACGTTTACCTTGTTTCGTATCTGTACTTTGTATTTGTATATATGTATCTCCACTGTCGTGTCTCGCTCGAAATCAAAATGACCGAAACATTTTTGGCAAAATATTGCCTTTTAAACACTGATTATTATCACGCGATGCACGCAGTATTGAAGTAGAATTATTGATCCAAATTTTATTCAAGTTTGCGATATTGATGTCCCATTTATGAGATAATAATCACCGTGTAATTCCCTCATTGCATATCGGTCCGGAACCGTGTTCAAGAATACCTATCCAATTAAAAATACACAAACAAATCACACTGAAAAAAAGGCCAAATGGAAGTGAAATAAAACTTTTAGGGTACTGCGAGTAAATCACCAAGAACCCTTGTAATTTGATTCAATATGTCCGTCCCTTCTGTACGAAGATCGTAACTCCTGGCAACACTCTCTGAGATTAAAATTTATTGGGGGATGCTCATGAAAAATGTCAAGTTCAGAGCTGAAAAAATACTAAGGACCCGATTTTAACGTTCAGGGGCAATTATTTTGCGTCGCGCGATTTAAAAAAGGCTTTTGGGTGGATGACCGTTATATAAAAACCTACAGAGCAATTTAGTGCTCAATTTTACAGCTTTTAAGGGTTACAAGGGAACCTACAAATGGAACTCTTATAGTGCAACATTGTAGAAAATGTTAGCATTTTTGCTATGAAAATTGAATTATCTGACCGGCATCAAAATTTGTCCAGATATTAGGTTAAGAGGGACTTATCCATCTACATTTCATCTACTTTCCAATAAATGTGGTCACGGAAGTCAGCCAAAACGCAATGAGAAATACTGGAAAGACAAAATCTAGCACATCTCTGCTGAATACGCAATCTAATGGAGTCTTCATATGCTTGGAAATTATGAAGTACCTTCAGGGCCTCACGCTCGGCGCCCAAAGGATTTGGTTTTAGTAAACTCAGCCAAAACTTTCTGCACCTTTGCATAACCCATTTCAGAGCTCAACTAGTTCAGAGTAAATTCAAACGGTTTCCTTTCAACGTAAACTTTTTCTTTTGAAGTGTTTTGCAAATTTCTAGGCATAGGGTCTGGCAGGAGCCCAATTACGGAATATGAATTTAACGTGGCTATAGAAATCGAAAGCATAGTCTTTATTAATACTTTTTGCGTGCAAGCACATTGCCGAGGTGTGGGAGCGAAGCGCGATGATATTAAAATGAGTGTGATTAAACTAATAACTTACTTTTTTCAGTCGGTGTGTATTAGTACCTATATATCTCAGTAATAACGAATACTTTTTCTTATTCAATTTAATTGCGGTTTATGTGCGTATGTGAACGTCCTACTGTTTCACAAATTGCTATTCAAAATATTAATCTCCAAAATTCCACAAATAATCGGGTTACAAATGACTTTAGTATAGTTTATACCTTAGGGTTGTAGTGTGTTTCAGGCCTATCACTGCAATATCAGATTTTTTCCATCTTTAAACCTACAATTGCTAAATGTGGTACTGTTACTGTTACTAATTTATGTATGTATACCTAGACCTTTTATATCTGTTGTCTGATAACTACATTTCACGACAAAATTATAGTGGGTGAACATTGCTCACTTACTTACTTACTTAGGTACTGTTATTCCCATTTCACCAATACCCATGTAAAAGAAATCGTGAGTCCAAACATAACTTTTAAAATTCAATCTTATATTCATTATTTTAAGGTTTCGTTTTCATTGCGCCATTGTATACGGTCGTAAACGTAAAAAGCAACACGTAGGCTTTACGAGCTCCATTGCACACAGGCGTGGCACGTCTAGTTAGAAATGGTTGTAAGTGTTCATGTATTCCATACATTTTAGTACTTTTTCGAATGAATTATGTGAATGGAGCACCGTATCGTGTTATGGTTACATAATTCCATGGAGTACTGTTGACGTAGCTGGTTTGGTTGATTCCACTATAATATTTCAGTCAATATATTTCAATTCAATAAAAGTGTTTAGGTTCAAAGAATTTCACGCATAGAAGAATCCTCTGACAATGTAGTAGTGAAATAATTATTAATATTTGTATTCCACTAAGCACTAGTTAGCATGTTCAAATTGGACTGTATATGTATATAAAGAGTATGAAGGCCTTTGAACTTTACACATTGTCAGCGCAATTTGAATTGTGTACCTCTAATTGATGTTAAACAACAGTGGTGACAAAATTAATCCCTGGTGAACCCCTGCTAATGTTATAAATACTTCAAAGTTGCCTCCATCACCATCAGTAGCTTCTGCCCACTGTCTTTGTACATCCTTGGTATGAGTTACACCGGAGTGTTGCGATGTGCCCATTTCTACGAGTTTCCACAGCTTGGGACATTGGACTGTATCGTTGGTATCAAAGGCTTTGCGAAAATCTATATAACAAAAATATAATGGATTTACTAGATCTCTTCTCTGTGTTGAAGCAAGTAAACATTGTCTCAGATCGAATTAATATTCATTGAATTCGTTGGTACCACCAGTAGTAGCTAACTCGCGTTCTTTCAACTTGAGGCGCGTCTATGGTATATGTATGTATCTGCGATGGTGGCAACATTGTATTTAAACAGTAGATAGATTGCTCATGGAACACAAGAGATTAACTGCCGTGATTGTTCACGAGGCAGTCAGTGCTCTCAAGTTGTATTCAGTTTTCATTGTATTTTTCACGCAGTAAACGTAGTTGAGATACTTACGTGTTCATATTTATGCAAACCCATCACAAAACCCTGCTGGCGAATCCAGCTAGCGAGCGCCGACGCCACGGGCAGAGCAGCGTGTCGAGGGCAGAGCATCGAGCAACAGACGGCTCCAGGAGTGTCAGCAAGTTGTCAGAAGGAAGTATTACGTCACGGACCTCATATTTTTAACAGCTTGGAAGGTCTTCTGAAGGGACAGGCTAGATGAAAAAAACATATCTAGTGTCCTATGATAGGGATATTTAACATTTTCTGGGACCCATGATTGGAGAACCCACATTTTATAATACTCTGATTTACCTAAGAATTAAAAAAATCTTGAAAGCTCCGCTTGTTTTGCACATTTGCTTTGGCAATGCCAATCTATAATAATTATGAATCGGTACTAAATGGAAATTAACTGTTATGAAACGCAAGTCAGCCTCAAAATATCTATCTATAATATGAACGATATACCATTTGTTACTTTTTAGGCATGTGAGTAAGATGAACATCATCAGAGCTCCCAACAAAGCGCTGTGTTGAGGGTAAGCGCTGTGTTTGAAGACACTTGAGTGCAGAAAGGATTATCAACGCGCTGTGATTCCTCTGAAATAGCACGTGCCTATGTGGTTACTACCAGGTACCCCGTAAGCTTGTTTGCGTAAACGGCAAATAAGCGCTCTGCTAAGAAATAAACGTAATGCTGTAGAGTTGCGAAAGTTCATAAAATGACAAAAATAATCGAAAGCGTTAATAAAAGGCTACAATGCCAAGTTATCAAAATGAAAAGATACAAAACCTGCGCAGTGATGAGAATATCCACTGGTGACTTCAAACTAAACAAACATCTTACACAAAACGGGTATAAAACTAAGTGCAGCATGCAGGTTCTGTCAGGAGTCTGAGTAAACTACCATCCACATCCTCTGCTCCTGTAGACTACTTATGCGCAAAAGAAGTATCTACTCGTATCTAGGGAGGCACATATTGCATCCAGAGGAAATGCAACAGATTGCGACTCAAAGAGTCTGAAAATTTTAAGCAAAGAACTTTAAGACTGATGCGGCATGGAAACCCACAACAAATCAATAATAAGCTTGTTTGTAACATTATGGTTGATTCTGTAATATTAGTCGCCAAGTTTTGCACTAGCTCTGGCAACGCTTATTATAAGAATGTACGTGCGCTGTTTTTAATGGTGGAAATTTGGATGAAAGCCAATGTTTAAATATTATTTAGCAGTACTGCGAGGCGAAGTGGCGCTTGTGGAGAAAATGGGGATTTAAAGTCTTTGATTTTTTGTGCTGTAGCTGAAAACGTTAGCAAGATGTGAATTAATATGACTGTGTGTTACTTGCGTTTATATTTACATCATAAAAATCGATCAATAGACGTCACGGATCTGATAGCGCTTGCCCTCTAACTGTATTTTCATAGTAAGCATATTATTGTTTGCCATATTTCTTTTGTAGTAATAATAAATCTTGAATCAACTCTATTGCGCAGCGCCCGCGTCATGGCCACAGGTGCAGAGAAAAATCCTGTTCGAGGTCGGCAATCATTTCCACTACTGTCTATAGAAAATGTTGCAAAAAGACTTAGCTCAAATATTACCAAAGGTATAACACCGCGCACATAAGATATTCAATATATTTCCAGCTTTGCCACTCGAACTGCGTTATATTACGACTTCCAATAACAAAGGTTTTATAAGGAGAATCATAGTGCAGAGATTACAGTAGGTTATGAATATATATGTGTATACATAATACTTATTCTCGGCGTTCTTCTGCTGTGGTATGTCATATGCTTATGTGAGAATAGAATAGAATAAAATTTATTTCAGTATAACAGTAATACAATATATAAGAAAGAAAACACGGGTACTACTGGAGTACGCGTCGCTGCCGCTGGTCTTCAGTGAACACCTGTAGGGAGCGCATTAGTGCGCAGCTGCTAGTAGGATTTAATAATGAATTACAAACCGATCAAAGTTAAATATGGCGCAGGCAGCTGTCCGTATCACCCCTTTCTTTATTAAAAAAACCGGTCAAGTACGAGTCGGACTCGCGCACCGAAGGTTTCGTATACAGATGTGTACCGGTTCCAACCCTATTAAATCAGGAAAATCTCAACAACATGGTGTGGAAATTGGGCGCCATAAGTACAGCGCCATCTATCGGCGACTTGTGATACAAATTTGAGCGACTGAATAACTTTGTACGTATGGTAGTTTTTTAAGGATAATTCTTTATCACGTTATCACGTACACCGATTTAAATTTTCTTTCTTTATTTGAAAGAAGGTACTTTCAGCGTAATCTCGTAGGAATTTATAAAACAAAAATACATTTCCTGTAAAATATACATTGATATTAATGTTATATTTATATTTTTATATTTAGTAATAATTTTATATTTTTTTCCTTGGTAAACTTCGGAGATAAGGGGGGGAACGGTATTTTTTTTACATTTTCCCTCATACAACGAAAATGAATCAACGTACAAAAAAAATGTTTCAGAATGTGCAACCCAAGCCCTTTCATATGACACCCCACTCGACATATTAACTAGACTTTCAAGTTTTGAACCACCGATTATCTGCAATTTTTCACAAAAAATAAAAAAAATATTTCAAAAAGTCATGTTCTTTTGTCAAGTCACTTTTTGAAATATTTTTTTTCTTCGAGTCTTCTTTATAACTATTCCAAATTTCAAATCGATAGCATAAGTAGTTCTTGAGATATTTAGCGATGTGACAGACAGACAGACCAAGTGAAACCATAAGGGTTCCTTTTTTACTATTTTGGTACGGAACCCTAAAAATGGGATTGCTCTTGGCCAGAATCGACGGTGAAGCGTGCTCTCCGAGAAGATGCCTATTCACTCGTGCCCTTATAGGCATCCGAAATACGTTTAGTAGGTACTTTAGTGGATTACACTAGGTTAAGCTTGCCTTGAGCCACGAGGTAAAAGAGATTAATAACTTCTCGTATACAGAATTACCAATGAAAATACATCGAGTAAAACAGTAACAAACACAAACGAACGCGTTTGCGTTTAGTCTCAATATGTATGGCAACGCGAGCAGCGCCTCTGGTGGCCTTTTTTGGCATTTAAATTGAGACTAAACGCAAACACATTATTTTGTGTTTTGTTTCGAATAAACTTATACGGTACATAAACTGTATCCGTGGTCACTAGAGTATAATGACTTTTCGAATTGCAAACGACGCAAAAAATATGCTTTGTTACAATTTGGTCAGTCTATACCGGGTAACGTCATGTGATTCCCCATACTGTGTCAAATTTCATAAGGTCACCGTCATTTTAGTGTATAGCTACTATTTTTTGTATGATTATATTAAAAAAAACCTGAACTGAAGAGACTTAGGCCGGGTTTTATAATGATCCGTTAGACCAAATATCAGATCAAATTTCAGTAACTCGGTACATTTTTTGACATATCAAACCAACATAAGGTCTAACGGATCTTTATAAAACCAAACCTTACTTTACCAAATTTGCCAATGAAAATATACTCAAGACAGGGAGTCTGTGACTAATCACAATTTTTTTCTAACGGCACTCAAAGTGAATTCCAAATGAAAGAAATGTTATCTCCAGATTTAAAACATTAATTCTCATTCCCACAACTATTTAATTATTTTTTCAATATATAAACATATTTAATCAAACAAACGAAAATAAAATACTATTACAAGTACATACTGTAACTATAAAATAAAATAAAATTTTAAACGTTTAAATCTCACCTTGTTTCATAAAAAAATAATATCATAACTTTCCACAAACTGACGATTAAAGAACGAGTAGCGTTAAATTCCGAAACCAGCAGCTGTCATCCCAAACTTGTCAAACTTTCCATACAATCATATTTAAATGAACACCGCTTACAGTTACCGAAGTTTGGTGCAACCTACCCATATTTTGTTTTAACATTCAATTTGGGTCGATATTATTTGATATGAATACCCAGCTTTAATAAAATTTGAAACCAATGTATGTACCTACATAGGTACTGTGTAGCTTCAATCTACAGAAATTGTCTTGTAGAATAGGGTGACCATAAGGTTGGTAATTTTTCGTAATTAAATTACTTAATAATGTTCCGTACCAAAATGGTAAAAAAGGAACCCTTATGGTTTCACTTTGTCTGTCTGTCTGTCTGTCACATCGCTAAATATCTCAAGGACTATTTTTGAATAGTTATAAAGAAGGGTAACCTAGATACATAGAACATGTTTTTTTAAAATATTTTTTCTGTGAAAAATGACAATGTGGTTTAGAAAGTCTAGTGAATTTATCAAGTGGGGTATCATATGAAAGGGCTTGAATTGCACATTCTCAAACAATTTTTTTAAGGTGAGTTTTTTGGTTTATGAGGGAAAATGTAAACAAGATACCGTTCCCCCCTTATCTCCGAAGTTTACCAAGGAAAAAATATGAAGTATTTACAGGAAAAATATAACTATAGCTCTATCTAGTTCTTATTTCTTTTTAACAATCAAAAAAACATTTCTATACGAAGTTTGTAATTTAATCACCTTTGTATATATTTTGTTTTATAAGTTCCTATGCGATTATGCTGAAAGTACCATCTTTCAAATAAAGAAAAGAAAATTTAAATCGGTTTACGTGATAAAAAAAATATCCATCAAAAACCACCATACATACTAAGTTATTAAGTCGCTCAAATTTGTAACAAAATTGGCCTATAGATGGCGCTGTATCCATGGCATTCAATTTCTACACCATGTTGTTGAGATTTTCCTGAATTAATAGGGTTGGAACCGGCACACATCTGTGTACGGAACCATCGGTGCGCGAGTCGCACTCGCACTTGACCGGTTTTTTTTCTTCATCGTAGGTTAATTGTTGTCTTCTAGAGCGAATGCACTGATTTGCCTTGAAATAGAAATTAACGACTTAAAAATCAGCCTGCAAACCTTTACAGATCTCCTTTCGAAACAGAGACTGCCAGTTAATAAGTGTGAATTTAGAATTATAGTCATCTTTTTTTAAAATAAGAAATAGCTACGGCTTCAGATACTCTGTGGCTGAAGACCACGCTTGACATTATTGTGAGCAAATAAATTCTAGGTAATTTAAATGAGAATTAGAAAACTAAAATCTAAAACGAGTGTTAGTGCTCTTAGTGTACCTATTTTAGCCATTCGTAGTGTTTTAACAGTGTCCCTCACGTATGTAGGTATGTACCTGTAACAAAAGGATTAATAAGTTTTGAACTTAACTGTCTTTGGGTACTTAACTATACCCACCTACTAAAGTTAACGCATAAAATAAGAGAATGGTTGAGTGTAGGTATGTCAGTCACAACACGCACCATTGCAGTAGGTACAGCTAGATAAATAGCTGTATCTACTGCGAAGAAGACATAAAAAGTAATAGGTACTCAGAATCCGTTTTAAAATTACAATTTTAATTATTTTCCTATTTTAATGAATTACGTCACTCAATCGCTCTCATGCAATCGCAATACTCAAATGTGGAGGCACACGTTAATCTCTGGGCAGAACACCGAGTTTTAAGTTTCCATAATAGTATTAGCCAAGCATATATCTCCAAAATATATATGGTAACATCCGTGGCGTGCCTTATATAGCGCTAACAAAAATTTACTCACATTAAGCTTGAAACTTTATAGAAACCAGGATTTAAGTAGCAAAGAATTAAGTGTTAAGTATTGAACGTATTTTCTTCATTCCAAAATGTCCTATGCATAATAAAATACTCAACAAAAAATACAGTACAGTAGAGGCAAATAACAGGCGGACTTATCGATAAAGAGCGATCTCTATGCACTTCAAGTTTACAGGCACTTGGGTTTTTTACTTATTCTGCTACATTTTATCTTGTTGTATATTTTAAACGTAGAATATACGCCGTTGTAGAATTTGATTTTTGATGGCTTCGGTCTTTAGAATATTCCAGGGAAGCGATTCGACTTGTTACAATGTTACTTGTCTGATGTGACAATGACGGATGATGAAATTAGCGAAAGTGGAGCTGCGATTCCATTCGTGAAGGCGATTCAGGCACGTGTCTTCAGAATTACCTTTACGATGCGTTATGTCAACTTCAACTTACCATGCATAATTTGACAACCTTGAAAAAGTATAAGGGTATTAGCGAGAGAAAAATACTTATACGTTATCTACGCAGTCCCCCGTCAGGAGGAATGAAAAACATTAGTTTCTTTTACTGTTACGTCACCACACCCCCAGATTGCGTGACGTTAGTGACAAATTTTGCCGGCTTGACAGAACACTTGTCACAGATATTTGGTGCGTATTGTATAGTTTTTTCTCCTCTCCTTCCTATTCCTCTCTTTCTTTCAATCTTCCCTTCTATACTGTTCTCAAGGAAAAGATCATATCTTAAGAAAGAAGAAGAAACTACATAGAGTAAATAATAGAGAAGATTACGGTCAGGTCTTATCAGAGAGTGAAGGAGATAGCAGAGGAAAGAAACGGCTGGCGATTGCTCCACCGACATCAGTAGTCAACTCGTAAATAAAAGAAAAAGATTATATAGTAATCTGTACAACGTACGTACACTACCAGTCGCGAGCCGAGATTGTTGAGCCATTTGCCGCTGTTCGTAATTAAGAGGCCTTATAAGTTTTAAAATGTTTTGATTTAAAATTATGACAAAAGTATTGATAATACCATTAAATTGATTAAAGGATACGATAATGTTATTAAAGTTTTAGATAGTAACATGGCCATTTTTTGATTTTATTGTCTGTATCAGAATTTAAACGGAAAAACACAGTTTTTAGCTTGAAAATGGTCGATTTGGAGTGACGTTTGAAACGATATTTCTTAAAGAAAAATTCAAAAAATACATTTAAAATTTATGACATTAGGTTGCAATAGTCCTTTTCTAAATAGTAACACTGATAAAATGTCAAGATATGTGTCAATTATCCTTAAGCAGTGTAATAAATGACTGATGTTACCCGATGAGTGCATGTAACATGCCTAAATTGAAGAATAAATGATTTCATTTCATTTCATTTCATTTCATTTCATGTCGTGTCAGTCCCGATTTGAATTACCCGTCCAAGTTGCGAATACTACCCGGTGGCTCAAAGGTCCCCGTTTTTCGACTACTACATGATGAGTAGGCAACGCACATGAATCTAAATTTTAGTGCCATAACTTGTAATTGTAGCTTTAAGAAGCGAAACATGTGACATTAATTAAGTTAGTATTCGCCTCAATTCCTTTACTTGTAGTCAACTCTTAGGATACCCGTGGGATGAAAGGGGGTTGAGCTCTGCTATTTTAACTCTACACGCCTACACGGTCTAAAAACCTAAAAGTTACTTACTTGTTTATTATTACATTAGTTAAATAAGTATAGGATTCCAACCTCTATTTCCGGCGAAGAGAGAAAACCAAAACACGATACACTAACACTAGCCTGAAACTAAGTCCCTGTTTAAAAAACATGTATTCAAATTAGGTTACCCGATTCAGAATTAGAAGGGACTGGGGATCATGTTTGCTTGGGACATATGGTCAGGTTCATTTTGCAAGACTACGTTTGTATTGGGGAATCCTTGTTGGGGTTGATACTGAAAACGATAGGTACTAATTGTATAGGCACGGGTTGTCTAGAAATAGCGATAGGTAGGCGTTTTTGGCACTAGCCAATTTAGGGTTATGCTCAGATTATCTATTGGATTTTGTATCTAAGTGGAGATATTATATCTTCAAGCTACAAAAAAAAATAGTCAAGATCTATTAAAATTAAGAAAAGTCTATCCTATTAAGATAAAAAAGGTCGATCAGTTCGACAAATTTGATAACCAAAGTCGTTTCAAATGTCATCAATTTTTTTATGGATTTTTGGAAAAAACAACAAGCAAGGCTATGCAACCAGATGCCGTAACAATACTACGCGATACGGAGACAAAAATGTTATAAAGTTATGAAAAGAAACTGTTAAACAATTTTGTCAAACTCGGGTTGTTATACAGTGAGCCAAAATTTTGTTGAACTTCAGTAATAGTGTCAATAAAAATGCTTCTAATGGAATAAATGTCATTAGTAATTTATTATCGAATGCAGTAAAAAACATAATAATACAGTGTACCTAGACCTACCTAAGAAATCTATAAAAATAAAATACGAAATTGAAAGTTCAGGAAGTATCCTAAACATTTTCTTAAAAACGAACCTTGACCTTCTGTGTTGACCTATTAAGACCTTGCAAGCAAAATAATGCGTTCTTTGAAACGCTGTTCGGCCCAGACATGGGAAATAATAAGAATCGATTTCCGATATATGATTCTTGACTATAACCAAAATGATTACTTACAATTTTTTTGAATGAACAATAAATAACACAATTGAGTCTTTATTTTTCTTTTTTTTCTGTCTACTAAAACAACGCAATATTACAAAAGGCAATGTGAGATGTCGTGCGCGAAAGACATAATGTTGTTTCTTTCACGCGGAGCGTGGTAAACAGAATCTCGGAATTCCCCTAATGTACGTTTTTTTATGTCCATTTTTGATAGTTCCACAGAGCAAACCTCTACAGTTTCAAACATACTATATAAGTAGCTAATAGTTCTCGCCAACTAATCCGATTTTCCAGTTGACTGACCAGGCCACTTTGAGTCTGCCAAGTCCACCAGTCAAACTGACCGTGACGCCTCGCGCGCTATAATGTGATGATTGGGACGTGTGGCGGACTTAATCGAATTCTAATGCACTTTGATGTGTTACGAATAAAGCACAGACTCCACTGGTATGATTCGAAATAAAATTCATATTCTGAAAACGAATGATGACTTTTGAATTTGAAACGTTCAGATTTTAGATAAACAAAATACCAATCTTTTTTCGTAAGTACCGTACGTAACTTTAATCACGTAACTTTATGTACTAACGGTAGATCGATTTTACTGTCAATTTTGAAGTATGAGCCGCGCAGGCGAATCACGTAACTTTATGTACTAACGGTAGATAAATTTTACTGTCAACTTTGAAGTATAAATGTATGAGATGACAATTAAAATTTGACATTAAAATCTATCTAACGGTAGTACAAAAGTTACGTGATTACCCCGCCGCGGTGTGATCACGTAACTTTTGTACTACCGTTAGGTAGATTCTAATGTCAAATTTGAATTCCCGACTAGTCATTAAAAATATGAAACTAGAAATAAATATTGCTAGTTTTTAGGGTTCCGTACCAAAATGGTAAAAAAGGAACCCTTATGGTTTCACTTTTGGTTGTGGTTTTTTTGTCTGTCTGTCTGTCACATCGCTAAATATCATAAGAACCACTTATGCTATCGATTTTAAATTTGGAATAGTTATAAAGAAGGCTTACCTACATACATAGAACATGACTTTTTTCAAATATTTTTTTTATTTTCTGTGAAAAATGACAGATAATAGGTGGTTCAAAATTTGAAAGTCTAGTTAATATGTCGAGTCGGGTGTCATATGAAAGGGCTTGGATTGCACTTCTGAAACGTTTATTTTTCTTTGAGTCATTTTTGTTTTATGAGGAAATAAAATACCGTTCCCCCCCTTATCTCCGAAGTTTACAAAGGAAAAAATATAAAATTATTATATAACATTGATATCAATGTATATTCTACAGGAAAAATATAACTGTAGCTCTATCTAGTTTTTCTATCGTCAAAAAACATTTCTATACTAAGTTTGTAATTTAATCACCTTCGCACGTATTTTTGTTTTATAAATTCCTACTAGATTATGCTCAAAGTACCTTCTTTCAAATAACGAAATAAAATGAAATCGGTTTATGTGATAAAGAATTATCCTTGAAAAACTACCATACATACAAAGTTATTCAGTCGCTCAAATTTGTAACAAAAGTCGCCGATAGATGGCGCTGTACCCACGGCATCCAATTTCCACACCATGTTGTTGAGATTTTCCTGATTTAATAGGGTTGGAACCGGTACACATCTGTATACGGAACGCTCGGTGCGCGAGTCCGAATCGCTCCTGACCGGTTTTTTTTATTATTATTTTGCAGTAAATCATTAAGTGCCGAGTAGTCGATCTCTTTTGCCCACTAATCGCCGACTATAAATGTGGCTTGACTAGTCGGTACATCTCTAATAGTTATACTTATTCTTTAAATAAATAAATATTAGAGGACAATCTTACACAAATCGAACTAGCCCCACAGTAAGCTCAAGAAGGCTTGTGTTATGGGTACTAGATGACGATATATTTATTAGATATAAATACTTAAATACATAGAAAACATCCAAGACTCGGAAACAAATATTCGTGTTCATCACACAAATATTTGCCCTGACCGGGATTTGAACCCAGGACCGTCAGCTTCACAGGCAGGTGCACTACCCACTAGGCTAAACCGCAGGTGAATTACATAACTTTATGTACTAACGGTAGATACATTTTACTGTCAATTTTGAAGTATAAATGTATGAGCTGACAATTAAACCTAACCTAACGGTAGTACAAGTCGTGGTTACCCCGAAGGTCGTCGGTGTTTTATAATGATCCGTTAAACAAACATACCGTAAATTATGTCAAAAAATGGTCCACAATTTGGTCTAAATTAAGATGTAGGTAACGCAAACTGCAAGATCAATGTATAGGTGTTGCACTACAGTCTCCAAAAGGCGTTGAATACGGTTGTACTATCAAAGTGAGAATTGGCTGGGTTACCCAATAGCCAGAGGCGAGTCATTGATCTCAGACATGGCCAAAGGCCGAAACACGACAGGTTTGGTAAAACAAACGTTTGTGTTACGGCCAGTCTGCATGAGACACATTTCAATTCTCAAACACTTTAAGATTCTCACCCTCTTATTCATAAATGACTATCAACTCAATATTAGTTAAGTAGCCGCTAAAGTTCGTTTGTCCATATTTGTCACTTTGACATTTATGTTTGTGAGAAAGGAACAAAGAACATTTTAGTTAGCGGAGGTTTGTTGAATTTTATGAATAAGGGGATCAGACACACTCAAAGTCCTAGGATATTAGGAATCAGCTGTTCTTAAAATATAGTTTTATCCATCTTGAAGGTCCGTTATATGTACGTAATTGTGTTTTTTCATCCTAATATAACCTCTGGAACTACAAAAATTGTAATGTTACTACGAATCTCCAATCCCTATGTAATTTGAGAAGTTGGTGCCGAAGTTTAAAAAAAGAAGCGGTAATGACTTCGCGGTAGATGACGCTTTGCGCCTCCCCAAGGCATTATTAGAACAGTAAGTGATTTAAAGATCTGTCGCCCCGAGGGATCTCCACGATAGACCAAGTTGCTTGAGAGCATTGTACAGAATGCACATTAAACAGATTTTCCAAAAAAACTTAAGCTGAAAGTGACCTGTAACTCTAGTGTATATTTTTTTCGAAACGCAATGACTAAACGCAAACGATCGTGAAACCTCTGGTGGCCTTTAGTGGTAATATTTGTTGCCATACAAATTGAGACTAAACACAAATGCGTTTGTTTGTGTATAAAACATAAGTTTTGAAAAAAAAAAAACATACACTAGACGTACTGGTCTTAGGAGATTTTTTACTTCTCAAGCTCGAAAAGTGTGTCATATTAAGGTTATCAAGTGGGGCTAAAGTAGTATATTTAGCCAGTGAACGGAAATATACATGGAAGAATTTAACTATTAAAAACATTAGGTCTTTTTTCGTCCCTATTTCAACTAGTATCTATGTGAGTCAAAATAGAAAAAAATAAGTTGCGAACATATACTCATTGTATTTTATTATTAGTTGTGAGTGGTTAATCTGTTTATTTATTTTCTCGCAGACAAAGTGAAAAGTAGAATGAATAACTCTGGTCTAAAAGCCATATTACCACTGGAACAATTTTCCCACACTTCGTTCGGAAAAATAACCATCTCGAGGTATTGTGGGTTGTTTTAGACCCTTGTCATACAATCTAGGTACTGTTAATCTCTGCACTATTAACTAAAGATCACCACGTGATACACGCGAGAAAAAAAATGCTCGTTTTCTCGCGTCGCTTAGCATAATATATTAGCTGTGTTGGTCGATGCGGCATAAAAAGAACACAACAAAGCAATAATAATACGTATACAAAGGTTTAGTTGAACTGTGAACCCTCAGCTTCCCCAGAAGGGTCAGAATGTGATCAATAATCATCATTAACGCTCATCGCCTTGAGATTCCTTCCAGAAAATTCATTAGGCACCTACGAATAATAAATATACCAAATACAGGTAGATAAGGTTCTCTTTTGAACTTGGCAAAAACTTTTATACATATACAAAATTATTCTCTGTAATCTATCTTTATTATTATTTAGTATTTTGACCATTGCTCGTCAAAATATATTAGGGAAGTAGAAATTGACACTAAAATAGGTTGAAGTCGCAAAATAAGTACCTAGTTTTGTTTTCATTATTTTGTATGAATCTGTTATAGTAATTATTCCTTTGCAACTTCGATAGTTAATGACTTTTAGAAGACAAAAAATACGTAAGTTCGGAAACTGGATTGCCTTGTATGACTTCAAACTTGTACATTTTCGAAGAATCGCTAAACACTTAAGAAAACAGGACGCTGATCATATATAAGAAGACCATAGTAATTATTATTTGACATAAAATCTCCAGAACTAATTAGAATGTATCGGCAATAGAACTTCATTTTGTGATCTGATTAACAGTAACAATAAAAACAAGTACTTTCATTTTATAATTCTAGTGCCTTCCTGAAGTTTGCTATTTCGTTAATAAGAGACTTGCCATTTGTTTATAATTTGTTTCCTCACATAGACAGATATTTCCTCCATAATTGCTAATGCCACTTGCATTACAATTAAATCTCATACGTAAATTCTTACTCCTTCTGTATGTAAATTTTGTATGTTTTATGTGCATATTTTAATTATCATTATTAACCCCCGACGCGCAACGAAAATGAGGGGTGTTATAAGTTTAACATACTGTCTATCTGTACTTATGTCTGTGGCATCGTAGCTGCCTAACGGATGAACGATTTGAGTGCGTTTATTTCTTCGGAAGTGGTTCTCGATAACGGAGATGGTTCTTAGTTATGTTTTGTGCCAGTCGATTTTTTTAGCTTTTATTTTATTAAGATGCTCTTTAGTGACCTATTAGTGGCCTATTTAAACACAGGCTTCTTGTGGAGACCCGCAAGCTAAAACAAGCAGTATCTATTCTAATACATTTGTGTACTTATGTTAATACTTGCTTCAACTTCATGATTTGTTGGCCCTTACCAAACTCCATTAAATTTTGTAAACAGAATCCTTCTCATGGCTTTGGACGCGTGATTGACTGCTATTATAGGGTAGAATTAATGTGACTATGGCGACATAAATAGTTAGACCTCTTGCTTAAACTTGCTGTGTCTTGCTCACATTTATAGAGACATTACTAAATTTTCTGGGATAGAAACTAGGTATCTATGTCTCTTCCACGGTTACAACCTAACTCCTTACCAAATTTCATCCACATCAGTTCAGCAGTTTAAGCATGAAAAGTTAACATAGGCACATAGGCAGAGTTCTATACGCATTTATAAATGACAGTATAGATTATCTTATTTAGGACACATATTTTATCTTGACCTTGATATTATTATACCAGGGTACACCGTTATTGTCTTAAAACTACGTAGTTCTAGTAGTCATAAAAAAAAAATAATAAAGATCAACTATTCATAATTTTTTCATAGCGTAAACCCAAGTTAGTTCGAGACTGAGACTGTTTCCTAGAAAGTGCTCTTATATTTACTCTTGCTGAAACCGCGGGAAGTAATGGATAATATTACTAACACTTATACGGTTCGTAGAATGGGTATTACCATTTCATCGAACCCTAAGCATCCTTTGATAGGTTGTGGTATAAAGGCACCTCGTCTACGCACTTAGCTACCAAAAGGGACGCACTTAGATTGAATGTTAGGGACTGCCGTGAGAATATTGGTGAGGCTCCGTGGAGCATATTTATACCAGTACTTACCTGATGTACAGTTGTACATTACCGACCCGTCCCATAAGTCCTAACTTGGCGGATTGGAACCGGTACGATACGAGTAAGTCAGAGTCAAATCTTTACTGTTCCTTTACAGAGCGTCTATATTTAAATGAGTGCTACCTGACTGGCGCGGGATGCACGGAGGGGTGCGATACGAATGCGATTGTCAACTGGCTGAGTCAGCGTAAACCGGTTTTACAGCATACATTACAAACAAGAGATTAGTGGATTGTTATGAGCACGTAATATCAGTCGTTTCTCTGTTACAATTGTTTACTCGTGTGTACTGCCCTGCTTCCGCGCATAATATTAAATACTATACCGGTCATCATAGTCATCATAGCAGCGCTAACGAATATAATACTAAAAATATATACTTGTATAATTATACACTGCTTATAAATGTAATATCCATGTAATACGACCACATACTACAATTCCATTACTTATTTCGCTTTTAACGTACGTATGTAAATCGGCCCTTATATGTGTGGCAACTGCCAGTGGGATTATCTTTAGTACGTACCCTTTCGGCTTAAGCGGGATAAACGGTATATTTCCCCGTAAAAGGGTACATATTTCACGGACAATTATACGGGAAGGGATCAAATAATAGGGAAAAAATTGCGACCCGCGAGTCTTCAGTTGATCTTGGAAATTTGTGTATAAATTTTGGGTTGAAATTGTGTAAATTTGAGTGCTGGTTTTGAAAAGGTTTTGCGGTCGGAAGGATTGCGTGGAAATTAATCAACTCTGGACCTTAACCACAATTGTTTAAGTAGACAATTGTGGCACTCTCAACGAATAACATTTTCTGTTCGATAATGTAGTATTATTGAACAGAAAATGTTATTGTTTTTATTATGGTAATTTAACGTTTTTAAACTTGAAGTTTATTTGCATATGAATTTTGGACTTGAACCTAGACATATAATTTGTTTGGACTACAACGCGACGTATCCACTACTGCACCTTATTACAATGGCATAAGGTATGGATACATTTGTTTGTAGTTGAATTTACCAATAAAATTGGCTGTATTGAATTGATAGTATGCGCGTGGACATCGCATACTGGCTATTGCTTTATTTCTTTGTTTATGCCTTAACTTAAGAATCAATCCGACTATAGGGTCGCGGTGGAGGGCTAGATTTGTGTTAGTGTAAAGCAGTGAAACTCGCATTAGCTAGATTCTACATTCCAAATCCTGTTAGAACTGCCTTAAACAATCTCACTGCGGCAAACACCCTCTTAGCCCTATTTGTAATGTTAATCAAGCGATCTATCTTATAACTTGCCATGTAACACAGCGTGCTGAACAAAGTTTGAGTAATAAGCATTTGGCATATGTTTACACCTCTTATCATCTGTAATCTCCATAATGTGTGAGTAAAGGCTATTCATATAGCCAAATTATGAATAATATTCTCTTTAGATCTTTAATACCTCTTTAAGCTTAGTAAAAGTTGTATTAAGTTTACTCAGACTTTACATCGCTGTTATACAGGCTAAAGCATTTAAAAATGTGCTCAAGTTGCTTGAATAGCAGCTAGTTAGACATTTACTCAAACTTTATTCAACATGCACAGTCACGTTACTTGAATTAAAGCGCATTTTTCTGTTTTGTCTACATTTGTCCCATTTACATGTTTGTGGGAAAAGCACAAAACATATTTAAGTTAATAGAGGTTTGTTTTATAAATAATGGTGTTCAAACTAATTATTTGAATTGAAACCGCTTCCGTGATCAATGTGAAAGTTTTTTTTAGACTTTTTTCCCCTTTGTTTTTGAACCTGATTGTGGCTTTATATATTTTTTTTACGACTTTTCTCCCACCTATAAGAAACTGCTAGGTTAACCGTAAAAATATATGACTATAAAATGAACTCCCTCCAGTGTGTGCCCGCTCACATACACTCACATAGTGAACGTAACAGACACTAACACATAGACAAAAAATCTACTAAGAGAGAGGCATTCACTTTAAAAATGGGTTGCTAAACATATGTAAAAACAGCCACTTCATACTTTGTGATATGAAGAAAATTAATGTCACTGTGACAAGGTACGAAGTCGCCCAGAAATCAAATTGCAAATTGGTTGACCGAGAATAATAAGAAAAGTGACCACCAAAAATGCTGCATCCTTTTCTAAATCCCTTCGTCACTTTACCCTAAACCAATAAGTCACGATAACATTATTAATCTATGTATTTAATTTTAACTCTTGTAGCTTCATAGTCTGCGACCGAGCTAGCCTTCGCACTAACCTTTAAATGGATAAGGTCTAGGCTAGGTCTAACGCTAGCATATTTATAACCAGCCGATGGTCTGAGGTAACCAGCGAACCATTTATTTGTTTAAAAGACAAAGTGGAGGGGAAAATATATGGAAAGAGAACTTAACTAAACCACTGTAATATGGTGTGTGTGGCTTCAAAAAACAGCTTAAAGATCACTATTTGTCTCTCTCATGACACGCTTGGGTCATTGGCAGATTTAGGTTCGCGTCTTTTCGGTGGACATATCAAAGGTTAAGGGCCACAAAGCTTAATTTTGGGTTGGTCTAGTAACCCGCATAAACGGTGTGTTCATAACTATAAATCCATGTAATAAAAACACAACTCATATGTACATAAGCCGTTAACTATTGACCACCGGGTGGACAACTTTTGTTTTTACAACTGACAATGACCCGCTTAAGACTTAGCTCCTTTAGACTATGTGGCTGACTATATATTTGTATATGTTTACGTACGTATATTTTTATACTATATTTATGTATGTTTATTTATCCTTAATTAAATGTTATTGTTGTAATTATTAGTAGGCTTCATATGTATTAACTCTGCACCACCTGCTATGAATCGTTCTGATTAGATTTCCGCTACCCTAAGGTTGTCTGGAAGAAATCGCTCTTTAGCGATAAGACCGCCTGTTGTTTGCCTCTTCTCATTGTGTTTTTGTACTGTACTGTATCCTTTGATTGAGGTGTGCAATAAAGAGTATTTGTATTGTATTGTATTGTGTGTGTGCGATGTACTTGAGCTCATCTTAACTAAAACGGCTTCATCTAGTATGCTGTCGGAGGTAAAGCATACGCACTTACATACTTATTAGTCAGGGACGAATGCTATGCCCAACATTCAGACTAGTAAAGCCGGTTTTAAACCATGCCCAATGAGTAAGCACACGCTTACGTACAAGTATACAAACTGAACCATGCACAAAACTTTTTAGTAGATGGTAATGATCTCAACATCAGATGTTTCCAGTTTTGTGCATGGTTTAATTTGCAAGGGATAACTTACTGGGCATGGTTTTAAAACCGTTTTCAACGGGTCGTTCGTAGCATCTTTCTTCCTTCGTGTGAGGTCTAATATAAAAGAGCATCAAGGTCAGATACCTAGATATGCTATGTCAGTAGATATAGCTGAGGTAAGCTGAAGTGGCAGTGGGCAGGTCACATAGGCCGTAGAACCGATGGCCGTTGGGGTAAACTGGTTCTTGAGTGGAAACCAGGCAAACGTAGTGTGGGGCGCCCTGTAACTAGGTGGTGCGATGATATTCGTAAAGCATTGGGCAGGGATTGGAGGAGAAGAGCTGAAGACCGAGCTCAGTGGCGTAGCATAGGAGAGGCCTACGTCTAGCAGTGGACTGATACAGGTTGATGATGATGAACGAATAAATTACAAATTATTCCTGTAACACTCCGGCTGAACACCAAAATAACGAGAACAACTGTTAAAGATCCTTGTAAGAAAACCCTAAGCTGCAAAAACGTGCTACCCTTAATGCGACTCAAAGTATTTGAATAAAAACTTGAGCGATTGTGTGTCGTGGAGCTCGAGGCTTATGTTAGACATTACCTCGGCTTTGCCATTTTATCTCCCGTTTCTCACTTAAATAACCAAGTTTTTAATATAGGTTATTATTTATTTATGAAATAGGTCGATATTAGCCCACGACATGACCTACTGTATCCGAGCGGTAACGCACACAAATTCCAGTCTGGAGGTCCAAATGGTGGTGGTGGTGGTGGTTTACTTTAGAGGTGGGTTCTAAGCCCGTCTCGCACGAACCCTATTAGGTTTTCAAAAAACATCTTTTGATATTTAACATTAGCTTTTCGGTGAAGAAAAACATCGTGAATCTTAATCTCAACAAAATCTAGTTTCCTCTCTGGATTGGAAGGTCAGATGGCAATTGATTTTGTAGAACCTAGTGCCTACACGAAAACATGAGATTAGGTACCAAGCACAACCCGCAGGCATCTCACGTTACTTTATGTACTTTTACTGTCAATATTGAAGTGTAAATGCATGAGCTGACAGTTAAAATTTGTCATTAATGTCTACCTAACGGTAGTACCAAGTATACTTGATTATCGCGCCAGGCACCTTAATAAAACCGGAAAAATGATAGGAGAATTATGGTAGACTATACTTGTAGGTAAAGTAGTAGTGACCTTGTTATGTCTGCAGTATGCCAAGTGAGCTGTGGGCTAAGACCGCCATAGACTGGCAGCCCGACAGCTTGAAACGGAGACGAGGCAAGCCTTGCCTTGCTAGTGATAGCACAACGAGATCTTTTACAAAATGTTGGTAATAAATTATAATTAACATACTATTAAAATGATTACGTAATATAATTGATTGTTAAAAGAAATATAAGTATCGAATTATTTAGAAAAATTCACAGCAAAAGTTACAGAAAAATGAAATTATTTGTTAATGGATAGGTAATTTTTACAAGAAGTTCTGCAAAGAATATCCAAACAATTTCTTCTTGATTAATTTGAATCTCAACATATCAAGTGGCTTAAAGCATAATTTTCAAATGTTCAGGTTGTGTTAATGCTGGATTATGTAAAGTGTAAGGTAAATAGGAGGCGATGGAAACTCGTCACTAACTCAAACGCTTAGCATCCTGAACAATTGAGCTTCAGTCTGCGTTTCCAAGTTAGGACAATTTTCATTGAAACTATTGGTTTCCAATAAAATAATATAATTGTGAGGCAAGTTTCAGTAGCAAATTAGTATTTTTAGTAATGCAATTCGTGGATACCGAGTAAATTTAATAATTTATATTGATGAATATATGTGTAGAGTGCATGAAGTTCTGTGAGGTGATGGATAAGAGACCGTCCTCTGTATTTTATTGATTGTATTTTAGTGATTGTAAATTATGAATTTCGCAGTATCATAGGCTTCAATCCTGTAAAACTATGTAATGTTTGGCATAAATAAATACATATTTTTAAATGAAAGGTTGCGTTACATTTTACTTTCCTAATAGATATTAATACCTATCTCATAACACAATCGAACGGCAACCGTGTCCCATTTTTAATTGTTGTAACATAGCATGTAATTGTTTGTCGGCTATGTACATCGATCTCATTACCACGTAACTCTAGTGTATTTTTTAATCATCATTTATTACTGAGAACATAATGGTTTTGATAGTCGCTTCTTTACACTTGCGATACATTATCGCAGATAAATGGCGCAGACACGGTCAATTTTTCTCTTAAGCGTTAGGAAAATCTTTAACAATTTTAACAAATCTTTTTTTTCTGTTATTACACTTCTGTTCTTAAAATATTGTTGTTCGCGCTACTAAAAAGAGGTTGTCGTTCATGGTATAATGCGGCATCTAAATATCGTTCGTTAAAAATCGTTGGTACGTTTTCAATATAACATCCATACTTAGTAGGGACATTTTGACACCCGATACCACGGGAAAATATTACCTTTCCTTGTTTTACTGTACACCCCGTAATTGCTTATTGGCTTCCTTCATTCATTCATTCATTCGTAGAGATTAAACATGACATGTTGTTTTTCAAAATAAATAACGTTTTAAAATAAAGGTTTTTTTAAATTAAGTTTTCTTACAAAGCAATTATAACATCAGCGTGTGTTAAAAAAGAGCCCATTATTCAGTCAAGCGATTGTCAATATAAGTAAAAATGTACTAGACTAAAACTGTCAAGATGCAAAAATAGTTAAACCCAGCTTAAAACAATTACGTCAGATCCATTGTATTCGATATTTTAAACTGTATGTAAACGATTAGTGCTCTCAAATATGTAAATTTAACTACCTACGTGTGACAGTTTTACATTCTGTAAAACAGTCTTTAAGAAATTAACTTCATTCTACCTTAAATTAAAAAAAAACATAAGGAGCTCGTAAAGGTTGCGTGCTCAAATAAGCTTAAAAAATTGCGATAACAACGTGTTTTGTTGGTTGAATAAGCCGCGCGGGAATACATGTTTTTGTAGTTTAATTAATATTGAGATAGGTACACTTTAATACGAAATGTTGACACCTATCTCCTCTATTATTATGTTATGATTTAAGATTGTAATCATCAAGTATTAGATCACTAACAAATATTCAAACAATTTTATTTTGTAGATCAATAGAGGTGCACAATATACATGTCAACCACTTAGACATTCCGCCGGCGGGGACGTTCACCGCGCGAATGCGACAACACTGACACATATAGTCCCTATTCGTCCCGGTACCGCCGCACACCGGGTAGAGTCAGTCCGACCCGGGTTGGGTCTAGCTGAGTTTCTTGTTGGACTCTTCTCAGCTAGCCCAGGTTTAGTAAATTCCAATCACACCTCAGATTCGGTTGAAACCGTTCAACCAATCTCACTGGAGCGCAAACTCTTAGAGTATTCCACTGTTCCAATCCAGTCGCGTGATCGTATCGGAGGTTTTCCCCTGTATTTTCCCCAGGATACTCTCCAACCGCGCACACCTATCGCTTTATTGGGCCCGGCCTATAAAGCCACAGTCAGGTTCAAAAAAAATACCTTATCACTTTAGTGTCATATTTAATCTGTCATACTAAATTTCCAACTACTGAAAGCGACAAGGTCCCAAAGCGTCCAGCTACTTATGCCGACTGTACCAGCAAACTTGTCAAAACGAAGTTTTGGTCTTAGTTAGACTTTAGTATCCTCTTGTCAAAACTATTCTATTCTATACAATACAACACGATACAAATACTCTTTATTGCACACCTCAATAAAAATACAAAGCAGGTCAGAAACATAACATACCAGCGATTTGACACTTAAGTTTTAATTAAATACTGGTTAACTTTGCCAACTTGAATCTTTACTCGGTCTAGGTTTGTAAAGTGATATCTAGCCCAAAAGTGGCCGAAAACAGGGATCTAATAATTTTAATGTTCTAGGGTTTGCCACCTCTGCCTAAATTAGTATGTAAAATGGTTTTACTAATTAAGCTGGGTGAACAAACTAAAACGTGATAGTTGCATTTTGGTTCAACACCATATAATTACACTTTAAACACGTAAATTTAATGATTTTGCTACTAAATAATTAACAATACAATAAACCGTCACAATTGTCTATAAAAACAATTGCAGTCCAACGCGGCAACGCTGCAAGCATTTTGGGCACCTTTGCACCAGGAATGACTCGGGGTGGGTTATTAGATTAGAATAGGTTAAGTTTCGTTTTTAATTATTTGTTGTATTTATATTTGATTTATTTGTGATTAAAACGGAAATCTGGAAAAATTGTCTATATATAAATAAGATTTATCTTTAATAAATTAGGTTTAAGCAAATTTCTTCCATGTCCTACCAATACAAGATAGATTTTTTTTCCATGCAGCTTCAATGCAATTTTCAACAAGCAAGTACATTTCAAACGAGAAATTCGCACAATAGTGATAATTACCTCGGCAGCGTGGCTGCCACATCACACTTTGTTCAGTCAGTATCATATAGGTTAGTTACTGTCAAGGTAGCCAAATATATCGTTACACATCTTTATTACTATAAAAATAAGGATGTTCTTCAATTTATTTGGCTGACTTGGTTGTTACTATTTATTTGTTGCTGACTGTACACGTGTAAAATCAAATAAAAGCGTTCACATTTTTATATCCTCAATTCAGCATGAAAATTATGACGCGAATGCTGTATTAAAAATTGTAGTACGATTTTCACATTACCTCGCGTCACAAAATATGTTCCTGTATTTATTCTACGCTCAGGCGTTATTATACCTTGTTTGAATTAAAATACTCAAAGCATATTTTGCGTCGTCTGAAAACGCGAAATGAGGTAATGTTATATTGGGCTGGTTTTAATATGTATGGTAGGTATGTTACAATTCACCCCACTCTAAATTAGAAATTATGTTATGAAACTATGTAATTATGATAATTTGTGACTTGGAGATTATATGATAGTGTAAAACCAACTTTAAACTGACCGCTTATCCTGTGTGTGTTTCCGGTCAAAAAAATCAAAATTAAATATTTATTCTGCAAATAGGCCACAAGGGCACTTTTGCATGTCAAAATATTAATTTACAATTTAAGAAAGTCTGACTATAATAAGTAATACATTTTTCATGTCAAAATATTAATTTACAGTTCAAGAAGGAATAATAATTTCGAGTTTACAATTATAACAAAATTAATGTCATACAGGAAGATAAACTTGCAAAGTTATCTATTGCAAATATTACAACATCAGTAAAGTTAGACATGTATAAGGTGTCAAGATTAAACAAGGAGTATAATGAAATTAATATAATATCCCAGATATGTACATGGTTTCTGAGCGTCAAAATTAAAATTAATTTAATATTGTTAGAGATGTACATGGTCTCTAAGTCACTGATAATAAAAACGAATCCACAACAGGATGATGTCTCTCGTCAATCCTCTATAAAAAGACACTAGTATTAACGTAGTCACTATGCCCTAGCAAGCATGAACAGACCGGTCACATCTGACATACACACACACACATCACAATCACATCTGAATTGACTTAGAATAATTTATATTGTATTGTTATATTATGAAATAAATAAATCTAAATCTAAATCATAGGCAAAGACGCCCGCATTTACACAGTACTCGTTACTCATAAATCGTAACAATGTCTACCAGGAGGCGAGCGTTAATTTTAAGATTGGTTTTACTCAAGCCTTCTAAAAAGTAAGTAAGTATTTTGAAGAAGCTCCAACCGTTTGGTTGTAAAAACTGTGTGCTGTGACAGACGATGGACGGACACACGAGTCCCCTTCGGATACGCAACCCTAAATTGATTGTTCACGAATAATGCTTGCCTGTCACCGTCGTAGTATAAAAATTGAATTTTCTGTGCGTAGAGCGGACACATAATAAAATATACAACGCAAAAACCTAAAAATGTAACTAATATATATGTTACTAATATATATAATGTGTATATGTAAGTATTAAATGTTTTAAGTACAATAGATTAGCTTATATCAGTAGAATACTCAAGCGAATGTTTCCCATAACTAGCTACTACACATATATTCTTGAGCTGTGAAGTAGGTGCGGGCTGAAAAACAGCACTGTCCAGCCGTCCAGGCTCGCAGCATATGCTGAGCCCGAGCCTATTGTCGCAATTACTTTTAATTTATTTTAATGTACCTACCTCTATTATTAATTTCTGTTTCTGTTATTTGTTGCTTTTATTTTGTGTAACTTCTTTCTGGCGACAATAAATCTCTTTTTATTTATTTATTTACATGAATCACATTTTAGTCATGTTTTGCATGCCCCGTTAATTTCAAATGTAAACTTTTTCCCTTACTTCATTTACTTACGCTTCAAGCGCCTATCAGAATAGGGTAGTTGACCTAAAATCCTCAACACCAAAAAAACACAGCAAAGATATGCCAAATCCTATTCAAATGTCCCAAAATAACGAAGCTACAACCGTTTAATGTTGCTAGTTAGAGAGAGAAAGCGCTGCAGATCCTCTAGCGCCATAATAAATGACAATCGTTAATATAAAGATGCATTTTATGAAAAAAACAGAATTTGCCCTTTCCTAACTATGTAAGTGTTAATAATTTGAGTTCCTTTTTTTCCCATTTGATTATGAATATGACCATTATTAGAGAAAATTTGAAATTATTTATGCTCTTATTATGTCATTCATCCCTATTCGCTCCTAAATCTTGTTATTGATATCAAAATTGGAATATGAAACGCCGTCTTGAATCCCGTGTCATCGCGCCGTCTTGAATCTTCGATCTCTGCAGCGAATAGTTCTCTCACCATTTTCATCCGCGAACGCTATCGGTAAGTGTCCGACACTCTAACCGACACTCGATAACCCGACGCGACACCGCCATGTTTCTGGACACCGATGAAACATGTTACGTGTCAACGGTTTCATTGATCGTGTCAATCTATGCTGGAGAAAATGTTAAAAACGCGTATTACCAAACCATATCTACACTCCTAACATGGAATATTGATGTCAACTCTAAGCGGGAGGACCTGGTTACCAGCTTGGGCCTTTTGCCTCGCTTCAGAGACGGGCTCTGCGGATTGTAGACGATCCCAAACTCACAAGCGATATCGAACCGTTAAGTTTAAGGAGAAACTTTGCATCCTTGTGCGTGTTGTTTAATGGGCAGTGCTCCGAAGAACTGTTTGGCATGATCCTCCCGGCCGCTTTCTATCATCGCATTGCTCGCCGTCGGCAGGGCATTCATCCTCACACCTTAGAATTTAAATAGTGGCGTACGGTACGGTTTCAAAGGAATTTCCTCCCTCGGATGCTCCGGTTGTGGAATGAGCTCCCTGCCGTGGTTTTCTCGAGGGACAGCAGTTTGGGGTTCTTCAAGAAAAAAGTGTTAAAATTTTTGAAGGGTCGGCGATGCGCATATGGCACCCTTGGAGGCAGAGGAGCAGTTGACTTAAATAATATTAACACTAACTTAAATCTAACAGGCCCTTGAGGAACCGAGGATGCTGGCGGCATTTCCTCGCTGTATCGCAATACTGATACGTTGTGCGAGGAAGTCGCCAGCTCTTCGGTCACCAGTTAAGTACGTCAACCAAACTCTTCGCGATTTCAGTAAATAACTTGTGCGCGCTGGGAGCCCATCGACCAAGATTTTCGACACTAAAAGGTAGAAAATTGTACTCTCTAATTCAGTAACTGAAATTCTATTGAAGCATTTGTCAAGATAAAACGGTTACTGTCTTAACGATTCCCACAGCCTCAGCACATCCCGACAATTACGTGAAGTCTGCTCAGCGTAATGTTTAACGTTCGATTATATTGTCGGTTGTCTTTGTGATACCCAAGGTTCTACAGTATGTGACTCAATGTTGGTAGCTTAACGCGAATGGTTATTTAAATATTGTATCAATGACTGGCTCTTGTACATTATTGGTGGTGTCACCCTATGGCTATTAATTCGAACCGTGAGATCTTCGACAACATAGTAGGTACGTGTGCAAAATTGTGCAATTTTTTATAGCTGTTTCTTTTTTAGCCTTTAGTCTTTATATATTTTATGTCATGTTTTTGATGGGTTCAATATAGCTTTTGCCTCTACCGAAACCAGTGCCTTTTTTTAATAGTTAACATTTGACACCCATTTTTATATTTTGTGTTTTTCTAATTGTTCTATATTAAACATTTGTTCCTCTCTAAACACTAGTTCGAATGGCATCATGAAATAAAAATGATGCCTATTCCCAATAGCGTTGTTGACTCAAATTTTTGGTTGCTCGAAAAGACTACTCCAAAAGAAAAAGAAAAAAAATATATGCCAAATGGTGAAAATCCTATTCAAATATATCAAAAAATAAGGAAGCTATGCAACCGTTTTAATGTGCCTGGCTAGAGAGAGAAAGCGCGACAGATCAGTGGCGTCATTGACCACAAGCGCCATAGTAAATGGCGATCGTTCCAATACAAATAATTTTCACAAAAATTTAATCGCCATTTTTTCGATATATCATTAAAAAAAAATTTTTTTCTAGAAAATTCGAACTTCTTGATTTTATTATTTTGTGTCAACATGCCTATTGCGGAAATAGCCTTAAGTATCCAACTTAAACAAATATAAAATAAATACCTGACGATATTTAATCATTACCCGTTGGGCCGGGAAATTGAGACAATCACCTTTCTGCGGAGTTAATGACATACCTAATTAAAGAGTTGCTTAATGAGGCAGAACGAAAGTGACATAATTTATGTTAATAGCTTTTCAGGCGTGTAAAGCGAACACGGCCTTTGGTGATGCGTTTTTCATGCTCCTCCATCAGCCCCATCTATCTCATTGCGTGTGCCTCTAGAACGATAGACGCAGACCATTTTTAGGGTTCCGTACCCAAAATCAAAACATTTATTCTGCAAATAGGCCTCAAGGGCACTTTTACAAGTCAAAATCTATCTAGGTACATCAAATAAAAATAATACAATAATCAAAGTATCATTAATTAAATGTAGTGTTACATGTCAAAAATAAGACTAAGAAACTAATAATAATCGAGATTTGTTAGAGATTTATAAGGTCTCTAAGCGTCAAGATAAAAGGTAATAAAGTAGGTACACTAATCATAATAAAATATTTTGAGCTATATCTATAACACGTCAATCAAAGGGTAAAACGGGACCCTATCACTCACACTCAGCTCTCCGTTCGTCTGTCTGTCTGCCTGTCTGTCCGACTGTCACCAGGCTGTATCTGATCTGATAGTAAGACAGCTGTAATTTTCTCAGATGATGTATTTTTACTTTTTTTTTTGGCCACTTAGTGGTAAAAGGAGCGTCGGGCGTCCACCGGCTCGATGGGTCGACGATATTAGGAAGATCGCGGGTCACTCTTGGATGAGACTGGCTCAGGACCGGAACGAGTGGCGTACTCGAAGAGAGGCCTATGCTCAGCAGTGGGCGATTACAGGCTGAAAATGATGATGATGATGATGATGTATTTTTGTTGCCGCTGTAACAACAATAACTAAAAAATTTAATAAAATAAATATTTAAGAGGGCTCCCATACAGCGTGATTTTATGACGTTTTTATAGATAATGGCACGGAACCCTTCGTGCGCGAGTCTGGCTCGCACTTGCCCGTTTTTTCAATTTTAGTTTATATTCACATATTACGCACATGCGGTTTGCCTTTAAGTAACTGCTAAATTACTTTTTCAATAAGGGCTACCGTTTTTGTGCTCACCATGCAGTTGGCGCCACTGTCGAGTAAGGTCCAGCTGTCAAAAATTGTTATTGGTTATTATGGGCATGAAACCGAAATTTACATTTAAATCATGTTTAATACCTTAAAACCGTACCGTAAAAATATCGAACATCCCACATTGTAGCGCAGTCCCGTTTTGTTCGGAAAAAAAGGAAGACATAAGTTTCCATATAGACAAAAATTGTCTCAAAGCACTGATAGTCACTGACCCGTAACTCATATATACCATAATCAAGCTCAGGTATTGCAAAATAGTCACCATATTGTTCCAATTAGATATTAACCTGCGTATCGGAACCACAAAGAGTGACATTTGACATTTCGGAGACCTCACGCTGCTACTTAGCCCTCATTATATTCGAAAAACTAAAGCAACTGCCATCCTACCTTCCAACCGACAAAATACTAGACCTTAAGGTCAAGTCCCAACTATAGTTGAGATCACGATATTTTCCTTCATCAAAGAGTTGTGTCCTCTTCAAGTTCAAAGTTATAATACTAGAACATATTTACTTAAGTCCGAGTTCTTTCAAAAATTGTTACAGTTAAATTTTTTTGTTTAATTAAATTCTAAAACAAAACAAACTCTACTCTATATCCTGTTACAGGAGATCAAAATTTCATTGCCATTTTTTCTTTTATGGTGGGCTGCTAAAGGGCACGTGAAAAAATGTAAATCATAAAATTGATTCTTGCCTCAGTAGTCAGTACAATCAAGAGGAGGTATCAAAAGGGTTTCCTTGGCGGTTGAATAAAAAAAGCCGTTCCTTTTATCTTGATACCTGATATGAAATAAATCCAAAACGATTGCGGTTTCTCTCCCCTTTCAATTTGCTCCTTATTTTGTTATATGTTTAATATGATATATTATGACGACGTTACTTTGATAGAGTGTTTTTTGGGTTCCGTACCCGAAGGGTCCAAACGGAACCTTACCCACGTGTCTGTCCGTAATCTGTCACAAAATATTATTCCAAAGAATTTTTTAAGTTCTTATTGACCTATGATCTTGAAGTCCGACACGCACTTGGCCGTTTTTTTTTTACTTTTTATGTCTGTTATATTTATTAATGATATATATTGATTTTCCTCACTGCCGCAAAAACACAATAAATCACTATTAAATTACATTTATACATAATAAATCGATTTAAATACATCAATATTATGTAAGTATCTTGCAACTGCCATCCTACCTTATGTAAATTCAATTGCATCGTTTAATTTAAATGCTATAAACACAAAAAGAAATCCTTTGTAAAATTATCGATTCAATTAACATTACAAAAGCTAAAGACTTTTCAACCGCATAATACAAAAGGCCATTGTAAATCAATTTGAATAAAGAGTTAAGATAAAGTCTAAAAGGAATTTAATTAAAAAAACACGCTGTCTTACGCTGATTACTTTAATTAATGACCTCTCATAATACTTCATCTCGGGTCTGAAAGATGACTTCCTAAACGGTATACCAATTAGGGCAGCTGTTTAGAGCTATCACTGGATTAAAATAGTAAAATACGTACCTAGTGGTTAAACAAAGAATATCAAAATCGCAAGTACTTTGACGCCCGAGCCTTTTTTTATTACCAGGCTAGAAAATGGGATTTTCGGCACGCATAGCGTGTGGTAATTGACACTTTATGGCCAGATGTGAGATAAAAGCCTGTAGAAAAGTTGATATGATTATAGATACCTATGATTTGATTACATTAAAGTTGTTTTTTTTATCGTATCTCCGATGCCCAATAGTTATCTGGACGAGTTCTCTCTTTAGCTATAAGAACGCCTGTTGTCTAACATATTTCATATCTAGATGTAGCTTCGCGTATTGTCGTACATTAAGATGTTACAAGCATTAAAAAAAATTGAACTCAAAATAATGACAAAAGTATTGATAATTTCAATTAAATTGATTGAAGGATACGATGATTTTATCATTGTTCTACAAAGTTGTTATTACTTGTATCATATGTAGTTATTACAGCTTTTAATGGGGGTCGAAGTTGCACCAGGTCGTTATGGAGTACCCACCGTTACCCTACACGTGACCCCTGGGTGGTGCTAAATGGTGCAACAAAACTGGCAACGAAATCGCCATACAATAAAAAAGCTTATATTGTATTGTACTACAAATTAACCAGTTTTGAGCTTGTATGGTTTTACTCTATTAAATAAAGAAATTAAAATGATGTAGTCCCCAATCTGTACTGAGAACTGAGCTATCGGACTATAGTCCATTCCACATCATGAGACAGGGAGGTTGCAGTTTAAGATAATGAAGATGACAAGATAAATAGTTTGGAACTATTCTATAGGTACGTATCATGGGCTATATTAGACAAGGAATGTACTTTACGTACTACACTCAGAGCAAATGCAATGGGTACACGTTAATAATCCGTCGTTCACCGGTTCCTGGGATCCTAGGGCTCAGTTCAAAAGAATGCCATTATTTATTTTTTCGTCATGACACGACTGCTTAAATATCCATACAAAGTGTAGCCGTTATATTCTTGCATGTAGTACCAAATACATACTAAGTATGTAGAAAAAATCCAAAAAACAGGGATAAAAAATAGATTACAATACAATACAATACAAATACTCTTTATTGCACACCTCAATCAAAGGATATAGTACAGTACAAAAACACAATGAGAAGAGGCAAACAACAGGCGGTCTTATCGCTAAAGAGCGATTTCTTCCAGACAACCTTAGGGTAGCGGAAATGAAATCTAATCAGAACGATTCACAGCAGGTGGTGCAGAGTTAATACATAGGAAGCCTACTAATAATTACAACAATATCATTTAATTAAGGATAATAAACATACAGAAATATAGTATAAGAAAATATACGTACATAAACATATACAAATATATAGATTAATGACAAAAATAAATATAAGTAATAGACAAAACACAAACAGATTAAAAATTTGTAACATTTGTAAAAAACATGCATACACTAATTAAATAAATTTAATAAGAAACAAAGAGAAGACAAGAAACAAAACTGAGCCTAATATGAGAATCAAGAAAATTGAACCGGGACCACTATGCTAAAGGTTCCCTATGTCTTATATTTTTGAGTTGTCAAAACTTTACCTTTTTATTAGAAAATAACAAAATGGTACGGTGTTATATTTGAAACACTGGCTTAGCGAAATAAAGCGGTCCTGATCCTAAATGGAAATTGATTTGCTTGTAATTATTTAACGAAAGCTTCATAACGCCGATTTTTCGTAGTTACAAAAACATTTTTTCTTGCTCAAATATTTGCATATTTTGCAAAACTCCGGGATAAGTTACGATTCAATTCCCCATTAACAAAATCTGAATACATTAATTATTTATTAGATAACTACAATAGGCGATAAAAGTTTCATTCATACCTGGCTTGTCTGATTGAATTATGATTCCCTAGTGATCATCTTTGATCACTACACTGCCGTAGGACACTGTCACATCTGTCACAACACTCACTTTTATTAAAATCGAAGATTAAACTTTAGAAAAAAAATTGAAAATCAGTTTATTAAAGTCAGTTTCTTTTTTGTCGAGCTCGTCACATGGGTCGGTGTTATATACATTAGGGGTTGGCATAAGTGACGTGCGCTCAGGTTGGATACTAGGGGTGAACTGAGGGGTAGAAGGCGCGCGCAAAACTGTTGAATACGCCTTGCCAGCATCCGAAATGCCTTTGAAACCAGAATGCCTTAAACAACTATGATGTTCGAAGGCACATTCAATTTTTTTTCTTCTATTTCAGCGAAGTAAGAATCGGGTTCTACGTCCTTTATTCGAGTTTAGTTTCTTTTTATGTTTGATGTATTGTTATGAAAGCGGAAATACGCTTTTACAGGTTGAATTCTTTTGTGTTACGAAACCATGTAGCGTTTCGAAAAATTAGGGTATTTTTGTGAAATTTACCGTTTATATATCTAAAGTTTAAGAATTTATGAATTCAGGTTTTGTTGATTGTCAGATTTACCTCGTAGACGCAGATCTATGAATAATGCCAATGACTCGGTCTACGAGTATGTGCAACGTTAACTAGTTTCGCGCACCGAGGGTTTAATATACTTCCGCACATTATTTCCAATAGTATAAAAAAAAATAAAAAATAGGTTAGAATAGCACTTCCCCCTTTTCTACCCGTGGGTGTCGTAAGAGCCGCGCGCTGTGGGCGATGGGCTAGCGCTAGCAACCTATCACTGCAATATCATATTTCTCCGTCTTTAAAACTACAATTGCTAAATGTTGGCACTGAAATTAAATTTTATTTTCTCTACCTACCCCTTTTGGGAATACAGTCGTGAGATCATATTGGTATGTTATTTAATTAATTTATATTTATATTTATAATTTTAAATCCAATGCTATATACATATAAGCAAAGCCTTTTTATTTTTGAAAACTTTGTGGACCTTCATTTTACTGCTTTATTTCGGCGAATATTTTCTTCGGCTTAATTACTGCCCTGGTATTTTTATTTTATTTTATTTACTTATCTCGAAAGTAAAATGTCGAGATAGATTATTAACCTCTTCGAGTATTTTCCATGTTTTCATGTTACTAATAATACGCGTAACAGTCAAAAATCTCATCCATCAAATAAAATTGGTATTTTCCATTAGCCTCTTATTACAGACTTTTAGCTCAGACTTAAACTAAAACAGCTAAATTCAAAAATCAACAAACCCATTTAGCGAAAAGTACATAAGTACAAAATAAACAAAAAGCAAAAATAATTCACGGCAAAAATGCAAAGCGCCGTCTGACAGCAAATCTTAATTTAACTTAAAAGCTTAAACTCTGCTTTAATTAATTAAGTTTCAGATAATTGGCTACCTTACGTTTACTTTCACAGACCATTTTTTAAGCTTCCTTACTCAAAGGCTGCCAGCAATCATAATTATTAACAACCAGAGGGCCTACTCCGAACTTCGAAATCTGAACTTATCGTGCTGTCCCTTTCTGTCGCTTATAAAATTGACACACGTTTGACAAATGTATCCGTGAATGTGTCCGTGTATATGTTTGACGACCGGTTTAGCCTAGTGGGTAGTGCACCTGCCTGTGAAGCTGACGGTCCTGGGTTCGAATCCCGGTCAGGGCAAATATTTGTGTGATGAGCATGAATATTTGTTTCTGAGTCTTGGATGTTTTCTATGTATTTAAGTATTTATATCTATTAAATATATCGTCGTCTAGTACCCATAACACAAGCCTTCTTGAGCTTACTGTGGGGCTAGTTCGATTTGTGTAAGATTGTCTTCTAATATTTATTTATTTTTATTTATTTATTTATATGTCTGTCTGTGGCATCGTGGCTCCGTAACCGATGAAACGATTAAATTGGGGTGCGGCTTTTTGATTGCAACTTTTGATGTCGATTGGTTGTTAGTTATGTTTGAGTCGGTTTTTTTTTAATATTTAATTCAGAGTATTTATGACAACATTTGTGAGTTTTATTTTCTTTTTTGTATGCAAGCACCCCTTCTTCCCATCCTTAAACAACTATGAAGATCCTGAGGTCGATCCCGTGTGTGGAAAACTAATGGTAATAAGTGAAATTAATGAGTAAGGCGTAGAAAGTAGGGAGGGTCGGTTTGTTTATGTACGAAAGTGTCCCATTTTTTCTTCATTAGTACACCTGTTGGAGAAGGAGTGTATAACACCTTAGGTAATTGAATGTGTTACTGCCTTTAAATTGTTATGTCTATGGGTAAAAGTATATAAATAGACAAACGTAAAAATAACCAGTTTGGCAAAATTTGGAAGTGTTTATTTGAAGACTCCCTCAGAATATGCTCCCATCATATTACTTCCTCATAATCATGAGAAACTCCTACAACACCCGTTAGAAGCTGTGGATAGATAGAAAACAATAAGAATAGGTAATGACAAGAAAATATGAGAATATAAATAATATTTTTTCTAAACATCGTTTGCGAGTAAGAAGTAATAAAGAATAGAAAGTAATTAAGGTTTTAAGAAATTTGACAAAATGCAAATGACGCCGGGCGCTGCGGGAACCTTTGTGTGTAAAATTCGATACCCGTTTGTCCGTATTTATTATGACAGGTCTTATCATCTGCACTCTTTAAAACCCTTTTCCCCCTTTTTAATCTGTTGACAGTGCGTGACAGGGTTAACCACCCTTGCCTATCAAGCCAGAGGTCCCGGGTTCGAATTAAGTGGCAACATATTTATTTGATGATGAGGGTTGGTAGGTAGGTAAATAATAGAGAAAGTAAATGACACTTCTTGGTGAAAAAATCGTTGAAACTGGGTCAGTTGTAGCTCTCATGGCTTGTTCCTAAGGCTACCTCCTGACTTGACAGGACGCAACCTGTATGCGCTATTCCCTTCCCCTACAGCATACTGATGCAGTCTAGATTTTCTTACATTTGGGTTTGCAGCCAGTATTACATTATCGCAGTCGTATTATATAGTTGACGGAGTTACTGTTACCGGACACTGAAAGGAGGACTATAGCATCATATACCAGATGCAGTACTGTATTGGTATCGCCAGATGCAGTACTGTATTGGCACAGCCGTGGATCTCTTGCTAAGGAACCACTCATTTAAACGTAGCTATAATTCATCCTATTCTCAGCACGTATCCACCCCATAAACTGGTGTTGAGTATACGGCGTTTCATGTTCACGCCGCTTTGCCCTGTTCTGTGCCAGTCTCAACGAGGACATTTTAAAATTTATTTAGTATTTTATGTTGTAGGTTTATACATTTGCCTATACTGTGTGTCACCTTGGCCGCCAATCTGTGACTACTTTCGACCTGTCGTTATCGTCATCTAACGAAGTCAAAGCTACAATTTTCCATTTCAAATCTTCTTAAGGGCGTGCAACGAAAAATATCGCATTCCTTGAAACGCTGTTCTGTCCAGACGAAGAAACAATAAGGGTTAATCTTCAGATACATGATTATTGAGTATATGACTGTGTTTCTGACAATAGCCGAAACATGGATGCTTAAAATTTTCTCTATAGAAAAATAATCCAATGTTCATTATTTTTCTGTTTTTACTCAGCCTACTAAAACAACGCATTATTAAACGACACAATTCAGTTAAAATAATGGTATTTTACCTTACCTAAACTCTGTCAAGAGGAAATTTAATAAAACTTCACACAGCTAATATTTATTGAGATTTGTCTAAAAAAACCAATCCCGAAGAGTGTTGCATCCCATTTTGTCGTCCGCGAAAGACATAAGCGTGTCTCTTTCACGGGGGCGTGGCTGACCAAATCGAGGCATCCCCTTAATGCTGTCTTCATCAATGCATTTAAACCAAGACTTACGAAACTGGTGCAGTATTCTTTCAATATTTCAGCAGCGAAACGTACCCGCTTGCCAAGTGTCAACGGTTATTAATACTGAGTACTACTTATATGAGATTTACGGGTGCTTCGCAAAGTGCTTCGCGGTTCTCTGAATACTGCATGAAGTAGAATGTGCCAACTATGCAGCGTATTTTTAACTCGAACCAAACAGATTCAACATCAAATAATAATACTGCGACCTAGTTTGGTACAAGCTTTGATAGCCAACTGTAACTTTTTTCCACAGTCATCAACTACTCCTTGATTCTTGACTCGTTGAGACGGTTCCAATGAGCCCAAAGACGACGTGTTTGTCTTGTGTAGTTTAGCGAAAAAAATAAACAATAGCATTCTTTTGTAATGAGCCCTGAGATTCCAGGGACCGCTAGACGACGTGTTAAGAGCTTGAAATGAAATGAAATGATTTTCTTTTTTTCATTTCATTTAATTTCAAGCTCTTAACAGCTTGCTTAGCTATGGCCGCCTTCTGTCTCCATCATTAGATCAGCTCAGCGGTAACATAATATTTATTTAAACGTTATTCCACAAAAAAGTAAGTAAAAAGGGTGGACTTAATGCCAAGAGGCATTCTCTACCAGTCGACCATAGGGCCAAACAGAAACTTTATGTGTTTCTTTATATACTCAAACGTGGGTGCAATGAAAAAATAATTCATAAAGGCAAGTGGCTGAAGGCAAATTAAGATAACATGCATACTCATACTTACTGTAGCTAAATAAGAGCTTACAATTATATCGTTTACAAATTTTAGGCCAAAGTTCAATCCTACCGGTTAATATATAATTAACATTAAATACTTCGGGATAAGGGCAAAGCGTGAAGGACTAATTAATTTACACCATTTTAACGAATTTACGCTCACCTTACCGGAAGGTTTCAATTTTGTAATGAGTAACGTAAAACGCGCTAAGTGATTCTGGCGTTTATAAGAGATCATCGGGGCTATATTCAAAGGTGGGAGACTAAGGTCGGTTGAATATCCAATAATACATATTTCATTAATCTTATTAGTCAGACATCCATATTTTAAATTTGACGTGACAAGAAAGTTTGTTGTGTTAATTAATTAAATAAATTTTGATTGGAATACATTTCTAGAAGTTAAAAAAAGGAAATTAATAAGTATCCGGATACTTAAAGCCACATTTTTTTTTATTTCAGCATCGGTGCGCTTTATCTTTGAGAACGTAGAGATAGAACGAAGGGAACCCCATACTGTGGGTCAGGAAAACTTCTGCGGAGTTTTTTTGGGGAAAATCCAGGGGAAAACCTCCGGCACGACCACGCGTGTGGTTTGGAACACTGGAATACTCTAAGAGTTTGCGCTCCAGTGAGATTGGTTGAGCGGTTTCAACCGAATCTGAGGTATGAGTGGAATTGCTGTCGCTGTTCTGCGGAGTTCATTCCAGTATAGCTGGAGCGTTCACGACGATACATCTATAACCATAGATAATAGTTAATGTGGCGCAATAATATACTTATAAATAGTTATTTTTGAGTTTCTCAAGGGCCATTTCGCGAAACGGTGGATTTTCATAGTTTCAGCCCTTCCCTGCCTTCCTGCGTGTAGTCGAAAATGTCCATCTTTTTAATAATTAAAAAATAAATAAAAAAGAGTTTAGATTTTTTGTTGATCAGAAAACCCTTTTCATGGGTGATATTATAATTACTAAAACACGAAAAAGTACGAAGTAGTGAGATGTGTTTAAGTTATGGAGTTGTTTAGTTTAATTTTAACGTGTCATCTGTGTCTGCCTGTGGCGTCGTAGCCACCAAACGAATCAACCGGTTTCTGTGCGGTTTGATTGAAAATGTTGTCAATTGAGATATTATTATTACTACCTATGTTTATTATATCTGCGGGTTTTTAATTATTTAATTTAGATCATTCAGCTTGTTCCTTATACGTATATCTTAGATGGTTTCTAACCCGCCGTCTACTGGTCCCTGGGATCCCACGGCTCATTACAAAATAATGCTATTGTTTTTTTTTCTCCGCGAGACGAAGGCTTAACGAATCAAATGGTTCCTACTGTCACAATGTCAATATTCTCTTTG
Source organism: Epiblema foenella (assembly GCA_963556455.1). Classification (NCBI taxonomy): domain Eukaryota; kingdom Metazoa; phylum Arthropoda; class Insecta; order Lepidoptera; family Tortricidae; genus Epiblema; species Epiblema foenella. The sequence goes on along the minus strand of OY747108.1, from coordinate 7,368,117 downwards.
TTTAATCGATGGGCATGTATTGTCTTGGTCGTGGCTGGTTGATTGCATTTGTAGATATGAGATGAAAGGAATTGAGGACAAGCTTATACCGCTCCTACGTGTGAACAACATTTCTACTTAATAGAGAAAGCCGAGTGTTCCGGTTTCTGACGTTCGCACTGACTGTCAGACATGACTATTGGTAGGGGTAGTGAATATTGGGATTTACTCGAGCGCATTAGGGAGATACTTTTACTCTATTGAGTACCTCCACTAATTAGAAGCTCTCTATATATGTTCGATTGTTTTTACATTAAAAAAGCCGCCACGAGCTTGCTTTACGTCCAAGTCGTCAGATTAGTATAACGGTGCTTCTTTAGGGTCTACTTAACATCCCCCCCCCTCCCTCCTCTGAAGATCAGACGCGCTCGATTTCTTTTTCTCCAATGTTCTACCCTTCTTACGGCCACCTATGTCACGCATGCCGGCAAATTAACATATTTACCAGTGATACGTGGAGCATATACAATATCAATGTAGGAATTAAATAAATTATTCATGAAAATAATCCTGTTTTATTTACGGCTTACAATAATTACACACGTTATTTCGTTTGGGTTTTCTTTCATACTGAATCATACGTCAACTCATTCGCCATTCCAAAACAATTCAAACTCCAATTGAACGTTCCTTATTCATCATATAGCAGCCAGCACCTTGCACAGCCATCAAAAAATACCAATCCCACATCAATATCTGACGCCTTGAAGTATGCTCGTGTAATTGTTTTTTTAAAGTTGCTTCTTTTGCGCTTGTTGCTCATCCCACCGGCGGAGGGATGCATATCATGTAACCTTTTATTTTTTCTATCATCCAATCCTCAAAATCCAATAGGTTCCAACGACGCTCGAGTAAATTGACAATCAGCATCGCGAGCTCCCCTACCATATGGCTGCCTGACTGATTGACAGACATTTGAATTAAAATCGAGGTGTGAGTATAAATGTAGATATAGGTAGTTATGTATCTAGACGTAGCGTGTTTTTGTGTTGTACAATACTTTAATATACCACTACCACTATTACTCTGTAGGTATGTGGTGTTACGTTGCTGGTGGTAGGTAAAGTCTCCATTTAGCGCCAAAACATGTTCTGTGTTGAAGTCTGAAAGCAAATTTTTTTCATCTAAAATCTTTCTTTTCAGTCCAGTGTGTCACAGGAATCAGATGTATTTCCGCTATCTATACAGCAACATCAATTAGAAGTCGTATCTAATGGCCGTTGTCCACTTTGTCGTCTAATGTGTCGACAAATGGCCCAGCTTTGTTCTTCTCCGTCCCACGAAGGGGCTTAACACACCCATTTTGGTATTATAATGTGGCCTTTTTGCAACACAAATGGAGTATTATTCTTGTACCGTAGATAATGGCTTTTTTGTGTAGGAAAATTATTCTTATAGATTCGTAGGATACATAGAATGGATCTGGAGTAAGTTACATTTGTAGTTGATTCATCCGTAATGATTGGACCTGATTTGAAAGAATGGAGCATTCATAATGCTCAGTTATTATGTTATCTATGGTTCTCGGCATGCATTTGACATTTAATCATTGATTAACACCGCGCAGATAAATACGCAAACGGCCAAACGCTCGTGCCACAGGGTGTTAAAGAAATGTACGATACATTACAGTAAGTATAGCTTTTCAGTGAAGAACAATATCATTATTATTGGGAAACGGGATTTAATCGCATACAATACTAATTTAATTACCTTTTTCAAGGTTTGACCGACTTTTCGAATGTATCACAACATCGTGATCGCGAGCTAACTGACCACGGATGTTCGTTAGCATAAATAATAGATAGCATAATAACTGGGCATTTTGAATGCTCCATTTTTGTGAAAATCGTGTAAGTTTAAAACAATACGAGTATAAGAACAATATCGTTCCGAAGCCGGTCTAATGAAAACAAGATCTAGTTCGGAATTCTCTGGGTCGGAAAAAAGGCTTATTTTAACAATGAATTCTGTTGTAAAATAGAGACATTATTGTTAATCCGCCGCTATCGTACTATAAAATTATATCTGAAATTTTTCGCTATCGTGTTTTCTAAAAGTGAATTCCCTCATTTCCCGTGCCCAGTGAATCATATTCAAATAGCACGTGTATGTACTCAATGTATTCATGCATTATCAAACGTACAATGGCGACACAGACCGTGGAAACCTATTTCTGAATACTTGACAGTATTTACACTATATTCATAGTAGTGTTGTTATGAATTGGTCCCCGTTGCGTGACTTACCTTAAACTGTTGAAAGAGGATTATATAGACGAAGGATTAGCGAATCACCAAGAGGGACGAACTTATGATAGGTTGACTAAATTGAGATGTATAAGGGGACTGATATGGATGTAGCACAATTCTGACATCTCATAATTAGTCGTGCTGTATATACATTGGCGCCAAATTTAAATTAAGGCAATAGGCTTGAATATATTGATAACGTTTCGGTGACACAGGTCGGTAACAAATAATACGCGATGAGGGACAGGCGATGTCACATTATATCTCGTGCCCATGTGTGTTGGTGTCTATGCTTGCATCTTTTTCGCATTGTATGTTTGTATTGTCGACTCCAGTCTTATCCTTACTTCATGCGTTAAACAATGTCCCTCTTTTTTGTTGTAACTTAGGAAAATAATTAGCAGTTCCATCGACTACAAAAATATAACAAAAAAGGTGACGAAATAATATGTACTTTTGTTATGGCCTGTATTAAAATGTTTATAGCAATTGTTACCGCAAATACTCGTTACCCGTCACTCGTGTATATGCGTCAGCTATGCAACAACGCTGCAGTCGGTAAGTATCAACATTTTACACGAACATATATTATCCACAACACAACAAAAATGCGACTGTTCTATTTAGTTCTCTAATGTCATATTAATAAAATTTAAATTAAGTTATTATTAGTTATGAATTTTAATACTTAATACTTTTTATCCCATAAAAACATTTCTTGTAAAAATAGACTAAAACTCGAAACTCTTTCACCGTAAAATTATTATTATTATTATATATTTTAGACAGGCAGCTGAATGTTGTGAGATATTAAGTAGAGCCAAGTCAGGCATTGTTATTAATATTTATTTACTTCTTAAATAGAATTTTTAAACTTCAGAGTCACACAACTGTACTTCATTCATTAATTTATGCATACCTAAAACTATAAAAAAAATGTGCTATTGTCAAATCACAAAATTAAAGATGAATAACAATGCCTGACTCGATTCTATGTAATAACTCACAACTTTTTACGGTGAAAGAGTTTCGAGACTTGGCCTATTTTTACATGCAATGTTTTTATGGCATTTCACTTCTTTTTGTAAGTAAATGTGTCAAGATAAATTTATCAATTCATCTAGAATTAAAAAAAATCTTACATGCAGGAACTACAAAAATATGACTTTATATCGCACGTATTTGTATAGGATTACAAACTTTCTTATGCAGTCTGTATATCTCTAAAACGTGACTGTAATTGCAATAAGACTTGATAGGCTAAAATCTAATTATGTTTAAAATTTCAAGCTTGTGAATCTGTTAAAGGAACTTTAGAGTTATGATGATCCGTCAGTCAGTCAGTCAGTCAGTGTGTCAGTGACAAAACTAAGGAACTTTGACGAGCAAATAAAACAACTCTTACTTCCTCTACTTCTTAAACTACTAGTTTAAATTGAATATTATTGAGAATATATCTAAGTCATATTATGCCTTACATGTTACTGAAAATTCAGGGTTCTAGCTTTAGCAGCACAAAATTACAAGATGTTGAAAATGGCTTGAATCGCTTCGATAAAGGGATGTACAGCCGTGCCTCTTTGTTTTGCTCGACTTGTCAGGGGCACTGCCATGCCCCCGGATTACTTGAATCGTAATATTGTAACACCGGAGAATAGAACAACTGCATTTTATCATTTCGTACAATTACTGCACAAGCAACACACTATGGCACTTTTAAAATACAAGTTTTTCATTACAGTACTTCAGTGCCAACTTTTTAGACGAACCAATCCACAACATCAGCACTATAACCGTTCCCTGTGACAGTGACAAGGCAAATATAATTTCGCGTAACCTTTTTTATTATTACATGTGCAGTCAAAGATACGTATACATTATTCGCCTTATTACAAGGGAATAAGGTGCAAAAATGTAAACATATCTTTGACGATCAGTGTTCCTGTTAGTTATTGTTATGTTAGCGAAAGTTCCTCAGCGTGAACTCGTGTCCATGTCTTGTTAGAAACTTGATATTACTTAGATATTTTCCTGGAATAACTTACTTACCTATTTTGATTTGTGCTTACCTATATTATATTCATATTTGTTTGAGATGTCATAGGGTCATGGCAAATGCGAAACTCAGGAGCTCCTAACGGACTTATGGTACCCTCTTCACCTTTCCTGTTTAATTATTTGACGCTTGCAGGTTTATTGCGTTTTTATTGCTGTACATGTTTATTAAATAGTACACACATATTTACTACAGAGGCCGGGAAGTAAGGGGTTGCCGGCCAGTACATATAGATATAATTGCTTAAGGCTGAACGCCGTGATGCTGTGCCACAAATAAATATGGAATGGAAATTAAAAAAGAGCATCTTGCAGGCTTAGGCCTCCAACTATGTATGAAATTCCTGTAAAGGCCTCTCGTCTAGCTGCATTCGAAACGTGACACTTCGCAGCCTATTATAACATAACCTCAATATTTCATTGCATGTTTGAGAAAATGTTGTTTTTTTTGTACACTTAATTAATACATATACATGTAGACGCTGGAGGGTCCACGCAGAAAAAAATTAAACGTCTTCTTCGAAAATCTTCTATTTTATTTACAGCTTAGCATTACATATTTCACATCATCTTACAAACTGAATCATAAGTCAACTCATTCGCCATTCCAAGACAATTCAAACTTCATCCGAACGTTCCTTGTTCATGATCAAGAAATTCAAATCTATCTAATTACACGGCCATCAAAAAGGACCAATCCCTCATACATACAGGACTCGGAACCGGTTTTTACTATTTTTGAACTATCTCCTAAAGTACTTTTCATATCTCCATTTTTATTTTAAGATTTGTTATCGTTAGCCTTCATCTATGAAATAAATGTTTTAATTATTTCTTAAATAGTATAGTAGACACTAGTAAATAGTGATAGTACATAGTAATAGTCATATATGTGAATTTAGTTATCGAAGAGACTCCGATCCCACAGTCAAACTGGTGTAAATCGTTTTGTGGGACAGACACTAATTGTAAAATTGTATCTCTTTAGAATAATAAAAAAAAATACGAAAAATATCGTAAAACGCAATTAACCGAAAGTTTTAAAATCGGTTAATTGTATGAAGAGGAAACTAGTTTCCGAGTCCGGCACACATACGAAATAGGTAATAATAATAAATCAAATAAAAGCTATAAATATACAAAGTTTTTTCACAGAAACGTATTTTGTTTTGTTACCAAAGTTAAAAATAATCCACTATTGCACTTTATATTAGTAAGTAAATTATTTACTTATATTTAATAAACTAGGTTTGTGAAGTCAGTCAGCCAGTTGTGGCAGACGAGTGCGTGCATTACGGTTCATCTTTTCTTTAAAAAAGTATTCTTTCAGACGAGAAATTCTAAAAGCCTTTGAATAAGACAACACCGTTTTTAAACATCGCTAACGAAGCAAACTTACCTGCAAAAACTCTTTGAGAGTTCAGTGAAACTTCAAGTGCATTTCGTTTATAATAACTATTTATAATTAAGCGTTAAGGTTTAAAGAAGGTACGTTTATGTTTTTTTCACAGACTTAAGACAAGATACGGGTGTGGTCGATCTAAATTCATCTACGTGAAAATTCAGGTTAAATTCAGGTCTTTAATCCGAAACCAGGCTGAGAGAATTCACGATATGTAATTGTCAGTGAACCGAATTTTGATAAAATAAGATATAGCGCTGGCGAAGGGTTAGGTGGAACTGTGTTGTAAAACACCGGGTTATATTCCCGGTCTGGAAATTTTTATTTGCGCTTTAAAATAAAAAAAGCGGGATTGAGAACCTTCGCTTAAAGTATGATGAAAATTACATTTAACATTATTAAGAGGCCTTATAAGTTTTAAAATATTTTGATTTCAAATTACGACAAAAGTATTGATAATATCAATAAAGTGATTAAAGGATACGCTGATTTTATTAAAGCTTTAGATAGTAACATAGCCATTTTTTTATTGTGTGTATTAGAATTTAAGCGGAAAAACACAGTTTTTAGCTTGAAAATGGTCGATTTGGAGTGATGTTTAAAACGGTGTTCCTTAATGAAAAATACCTAAAATACATTAAAAAATTATGACATTAGCTCGCAATAGTCCTGTTCTAGATAGTAACATTAAAAAAATGTCAAGATACGTGTCAGTTCAATGAGAAAATCACCTAAATAGATGAGCGTTTTTAATAACGAAGTATGTAGGTACGAAAATTAAACTCTAACTTTAAAAAAATCTTTAAAACCAATTCACAATACTACATATATTAAATAACTTTCTTTTTTTACTACAATATGGGCAAAACTAATATTAAATGCAGTCTAAAACAGTCCATCCCGCATCGTACCTTGTATAAAGGTAATTAGACCCACTTGCACTACGCTGGGTTATTATGATTAACTCAGAGTTAGATATTATCTTGGAGTTAAATTATAGTCATATCTTGCAACCTAGAGTTAACTTCGTGTTATTTATAATTTTACATTTTTAGCCCGCCGATGTGGCCTGTTGGTATATGTATGTACATACGCCTTAAGTGACTATAGTATAATCTGTACCTAATGTCAATTTACTCTATAAATGCGACCTCTATGGTTCGTTCTCTTTCGCTCTATACTTCAACCGAGCAAGTCACGCAAATGTGAGCTCCTCACTTTGTATTATTAAATCTTGGACATAACCTAATTAAATAAAATGTGATTGCAACAATAGGTGCTTTTTTGCCTGTGCGGGCCGCTTCGCTACCCATCATGTGAGTACTTTCCACTGCCTGCTATTACAGTTTACAAGATAGCCAGCTAACTCTGGGCCAGTAATGTCAAAATTATCTTACAGCACAGTTACAATGGTAAAATGGCTATGTAAATAAAATAAATAAATAAATATTAGAGGACAATCTTACACAAATCGAACTAGCCCCACAGTAAGCTCAAGAAGGCTTGTGTTATGGGTACTAGACGACTATATATTTAATAGATATAAATACTTAAATACATAGAAAACATCCAAGACTCAGAAACAAATATTCATGCTCATCACATAAATATTTGCCCTGACCGGGATTCGAACCCAGGACCGTCAGCTTCACAGGCAGGTGCACTACCCACTAGGCTAAACCGGTCGTCAAATAAAAATAAAATAAAAAATGTCCATTCAAATAGCAGTGAATAAGTACTGTGAAGCTTCAATTTTGCCCTGAATAATGATAAATGAATGGTTGTTGTCTGATGATGATGAAGAAAGAGGTCTTAATAAATTAGTTCGGAATTTCATAACACTAGAATTGCAGAACGATCTCATCAATTTTACTTGCAAAGAGGCAATACTTTTTATACAAGATTTCACCAAAATTTGGGCCTCGTGCACAAGGTGTCTTTTCCATGGGACCTGTTCTCGACCGGCAAAAAAAAATAGCATTATTTTGTTATGTGCCTGGAGATCTCCGGCATGGGTAGACAACGCCTTAAGCCAGGGTAAGCAACGGCTTACCAACTTATTTTCAACAAAATCGCACGAGACAGGCACAACATACATTTATTCATTGGATAGACACACGCAACTGACGCAACAATAATTCAGTAACACTTGACAGTCAACATAATGCGTTACAAACAAAATGTCGTTTCAAATGTGACATAAAGGATTAGATTTATGCAAAGTATTGTAGGGTCAGAGAGAGAGCACAACATTAATATCATTCATCATTCGTTCTATCATATTTGGTCGGAGATAAAGGAAATTAATTCATTCATGTAACGTAGCGTTCACGTTGCATTTACCTCGGGTTAGTTGTCCCTGTGTTCATGTCTATTGGTATGACATTTTTATTTAAAATCTATAACTATTTAAATAATTATTTTAATATTTATAACTTGCTTAATGTCTTCTTTGGTATTTAAAAAAAATGATTATTCACATTACTAACAGTGAAGAACACTAAAACACAGACCATTTTGTAAAGTTCCTGATAACAAGTTGTAACACGATATAACACTCCTCGACATGGATCAATGCGTCCTTCAATTGCTTTTAGCGCCCTTGTGGCTAACAGAATAATTACATAGGCACTTATCCACCCCATTATTTTACGATCGTACATAAAACTATAAATATACAGTTTCACGCCACGCATTACTAGTAAGGTGTTAAACGAGTATATACAGATTCTTTCCTGACTGCCTACATTTTTTTAATGCGCTGAAGGTGGTACGAATGCAGTACTGCATCGATACTCTTTTATTATAGGATTTTTTTACCAGTTGCTTTTTGACTCATCATATACAGTGTAAATGCGCATTACACATCGATATAACAAATAAAATTAAGTATTGATATTAGAGCTTCATGAGTAGTTAGAAAGTTGTATACCTACGCGTTTTCGAGGAGCAATGAAGATAATATATATTTTTTGCTATCACTGATGCGTAGTAATTTGTGATAATAATTCACTATGAGAACAGTTACGTATTTTATTTTTTAATCTAGTGCAGTGAGTGAATCAAAACGATTCAGATGATATTTCCGTACGTTGATGTAAATCGATCAAATGAATGAATTTATAACCGTAATAAATTACGTGTTATAAAAAAAAAGTACTGTGGTAACTAACGTAACGTATATCAATACTTTAGAGTTACTGAGTAGGTTTAGAGGTACTGGGAGGAGATCGTAGCTAAAATATAACACGCTTCCACGCTTCCACATATGAAACTAGTATATTTCTTACTGTACTGAAATATGCTTACAATAATCTCTTAAATGATTTACAGAACATGTGATTCCGATGGTGTCGTGAAGACAAGTCAATGGAAAACCAATTGTTTCCAGACGAATGCCAGTTTAACGCATTCTCGAATCATAGTTTAAATGCAATTTGTATACGTTATGATTCTGGACCTACACGGCCAGCCTCATACCGTAACAACCTCTACAGTACCTATTCTAATAAATTGCAAACGACGAACCTTTATCACGGAATTTGGAAATTTAGTCGTATCGATTTTTGAACGATACAAAATTGATGTAGGTAGAATAATAATCGTATGACAAAAGTTCCTACTCTAGATTCGTATTCAATAATGAAATATATGGGGACACTGAGAATAAATTGCAATAAAGATTTGAATAATTATTCACCACTCATTAATAATTGCTAACTATTACAATTGATTCATCTTACCATCATTACTACAAACCCTAATTCATTACTCAAAAAGTAACTTTTAAAAAAGTCCGATAATAAGCCACCTTTCAGCAGATTTCCACTTGTAAGTGTTCTTAATTACACATTTTTTTCTTGTTATAAAATAAATAAGCTTCAATCTAGTTACAGGGTTTAAATATATTTAGATCTAAAGCAGTGACGTCACGCCTATGTTTGTGATCTCAGAAGCGATGTGATGTGACTTGAATTTACAAATGTGGGGATTTAAAAAGCTTATGATATTATTTCACGCATCCCTTAACTTTTGCCTTTGTTGTCCGAACTTTGAATGAAACGTGGTTTATCAACAGTGTTTCTTTTGGATATGACTCAGGAACATATTATGTAGACTTAGTTATTCTTGTTCTGACGCTAAAGACTAGTTATATCTATAAGAACGTTCTATGTGTTACAAACCAGCGACAGTCAACTCGACACTTTTTTCCCGTCTGAGAATCGTTTTTTGGCCGCATCCAGTCACTATTTGCAATCAATTGTAACCGCCAGTAGTGTTTATCCTTAAATTATTTGCATGCTAATTTACCAATGATTAATTTTATTATTACTTTTATTGTGCCTAGATCTTTTAATATTTGACATTATTGACATTGCTTTTCTTTTTCTTTTTTAAACATTGTTTACTTTAATTTATTGTTCATAAATTAGACTTCACAAAGCTAATGATAACATAATAATACGCTATATCACTAATATAATATTATATTGACATGAGTAATGATAATATCACTAAGTATAGAGTAATTTCCTTAAGCACCATTAGTAATAAGTCTTTGTAACCTATAACTTGCATGTTTGGTTTATCTGTAAATGTAAGTTGGTTAATAAATAAATAAGTAAACAAAGCGAAATAGTCAGTATTTCGTACCTTAAAAAATACAATAAATTTTGAAGATGCGTTGTATTGATATTGACATTTCCTGCATTTGTCTCTTGCTTTCTCTCAATAAAAGGCCGGCAACGCACTAATTTCTCTTTCCCCTCCCCTCTTACATGAGGCAGGCTTTTTTGTTACTATCTTTGAATACAACTTTGGTACCTAGAAATAAAACACAGCGATGGTACGCTAAGTAAAGGGCCTGCAAGGTCTATGCAGCTCTCAGTAAAATGTTTGCCCAGGTGTTTTTATGTGGTGTTAAGGTTACTTTGCTGCATGTATTTTTAAGATACAGACAGCTGTCCACAAGATGTCACATATTTTAAAGAACTAGTAGAACAGTTACATGTACGAGTAAAAGAGTTCATTAAGCCTATTAGCAGAATAACTACATTTTAAATTTAATAACAAATTTAACAGCAGCAGAAGTTGGATCAGTATGTACCCTTTCGCAACCCTGATGGACGTAAACTATGTAGCAAATTAATACTTAAAGATTTTTCTGATTAGATTAATCGGATTTAATGCAATATATTAATCTACTCGTATTTACCTTTGTTACCTACGTTTCGACACGGGTTGCATCGGTCATGTTCGTGACAGAACTGTCGTCACAGTAAATTGTCAACAGAGATATGGTTACACATCATTTGACCTCACAAAAATCGATAAAAATGTAAAGAGTTGAACCCGAAAAAAGTTTTTACCGTAAACTATGTCTCTGTCTACGGCACGGCACACAACACTCACAGTATCCATGCTCATTGCTCAGATCCGAAGATTTATCCCGAGATTTTAGGTTTCGTATCACTGGTCCCCAAGTTGCGCATAATATTGAAAGCATCCTCCCTATTGAAATTACGACCTTATTTTTACAGAGCACGAGAGTTTATAATGTTATAGTGAATTAATACTAAAGGAAAATCTTTCACTAATCAACCTTGCACCATAAACTCATTGAGGCTTGCATTACGAGCACTAGACGGCGATGTATTTATAAATGTAAATTAAATACTATCCCACCATACCCAAGACTTAGAAACATATTTTATTATATTCATGATACAATATCCAAAGATTTCATTTAAAATCTACTCTCTACTACAACTACCAACTTATGCGTGAATTCCCTTCTAACGTTAATAAACTAAAAACAACATTACTTGAATATAACGGTGTAGCTAAAACTCCCTTACTAATAGTAGGCTACAAAAACCCCTAATGAAAAATGTACTTCACACACCGACATTTGACTGTCAAAAGCCTAACCGAGCGCAGTGATTATATTCAGTTATGTCCGGTGATTACCATCCATTACTGCCCCGAGCCGGACAATGGCAGCCGGCTTCATTGGCCCAACATGTCAAAATTGGTCCAAGTCATAAGAAAAATGAACTAAATACAGGCCTGTTCCTCTTGTTATTTACGCTAAACTTGGCTCTCGATATAGACGATCGCACTTGGAATGATAGAGGGTGTGCTATGGCACGAGCGCGAGCGAGCAGGTTACCATGCGTGAGAACTGGGTATTAATTAAACATGGGTTGAGAGCGGCTGAAACGTGTGGAATAAAAAGGTTAGAAACTAATGTATTTTCAGTGTATGATGTAAAAAGTGCGTTTGCCGCATAGGTATAGGAGTGTTCTCTTCTTGAGTATCCACGGAAGATCATCGTCAAGGTGCTCTCAATGTAAGAATGACGTTTAATAAAGGATATTTACCATATATATTTGAGTTTGTCAGAGTGAGTGAATTTGTGATAATGAGGTTTCAGCTGCTTGATCCGGACCAATAGTAGTAATTAACTAGTTTTCATGATGAAGGGCCACGTATTGATCCGTAACATGTCGACCTATACTCGACCTTAAAGACGTGAGTGACCCGTTTATCATATTTTAGTTCATACATAGTTGCATTAGTACTTTTTGGTAGGTAGTTTATTACAAAGATACTTTTCATGTACTATACCTAAACATGCTCACTCTCTCACCTTCTCGTCCTAAATAAACCTTCTTTCATCATTTCTAATAAAATCGCAATCGCCATTCGCTTTAAACTTACGCCCAAAATAATTGCTCACGACACAAGCTCGAGGCGCTTTAGTCACCGATTCACTGAAATTGCCATAGTTACGTCCAAAACTGGATATTAACAATGGATTGACTTTGTATTTGAAAAATACCCACGTAACTTCTGAACTTTAGAATTCGATTTCAAAGTCAATATGAAAGTATTTTTATTATGTACTAGCTAGCTCATGTATGTATTTAAATCTCTATTTATATCATATCAATTAATAAAAAACATTGACTTAAACTATAACTATTTGTTTACTTTATACACCCTTCCCAACAGCTCAGACCTTTATTTTACTCAACTCATTACATTTCAGTTATTTACCTATTCATCCAGTATGATAAGCGAGGTAGGAACACTCCGGAGGAGGCGCCCTATACCAGTTTAGAACAGCATAGTACAAGAAAACGATATCTGACAATCCGGGTCGTGACAAATACGTCACTGTCGACGACACACTCACACTTAGGGCTTATACAGAAATCACGCGAGGTATTTTGGGCCACTTTTAGACCCTCCTCCCCCTTGGTGACCTTTGATGAGGTTCTAGGCTGCCCCACACATGTTTTTTTTAAATTTTGCACTATTAAAATTTTAAAGACGATATTGTATTGTATTAGTTGATCTTGTATTTATTTTCGTATATTCGTTATGCAAAAATAGAGTCGCTGTTTTTGACGTGCGAAATGAAGATTTATAACTTCCTACATGAGCAAATATTATTTGATAATTGTATGACAACAATGTAACTAAACGCAATATTACATTTGTATCCTAGTTATAAGTCTATTTCTGTTTGTTAAAGCTGTTGGTCTTCTAATAAAATAAAATAAAATAAAATTACACGGCCAAAACAGTAAATTACTCGTTTTTCCATACAATCGTATTACGGGCGCGTAGTATATGACGTCACACACTATGCTCAATTAGTATGGGAGTTTTGGGGGCGTTTTGAGCGCTCGAATTTTTGCACTTTGAAATAAATTGTTGTCTTTGAGTTATTCTAATTGTAATTGATCCATTTACAAATTTTTTCCTCCCTAAAAACTGGTTCGAATGGCATCATGAAAAATATGGAGCATATTCTCTATTAGTGTTTTTGTTTGCGTGCTGACACGTCGTTAGGGAAAACGATGTGCGAAACATAATAAAGTATGGATTACCTACGAGCCGAAATAATTGGTTAAGCAGCAAATAAAAGACAAAAACACCACTAAAAACCTGTACTTATGTAGGTATTGGGTTTTAAACGTGGTGGAACGGAAAGAAGGACTTTCTTGCATATTCGGGTTTATTTCATTTAAATAACATTGGATAAGTACGTTATAGTCTGCGAAAATTAATAAAATCTCTCTAAATATCAAGCAATCGATTCCAGTAAATAAAGTAAAAAACACTGTTTCGATACAAAAATTCAACGAACATTCGCAAAAAACTGGAAAAATAATTGCTTTTGACGGATGAGGCTACGGCTTTAATTAAAAAAATGGCGGAGATCGATCTCGCCTGGGCCTATTTCAAGGAAGTGTCAGATTAACGGTCACATGAGGGTTCCATTGCAAAACAAAATAAAGAAGTGGCGAATACATGCAGTACGTAAATATACATAAGTACAGGCAACTCATAAACTGAATCGAATCAGTTTGTCTCTTTTACACCACATTCCTAGTTTAAAGCCCATCTGTACTTACACTATAGCCCGGTCGAAATAACTGCATCTGGGGCACATACATTTCAATGAGTGCAGAGTTAACTCAATCAGTCAATCATTTATCTATTTACTTTAACATATAACAATGCATGTAAATACAGATTACAATAATATGCACAACGAATAACTGAGATTAAATAATTTTCAACCATTAAATTAACAAATGAATAAAATACCAATGTCAGTAATTTCTTGTATATATATTAATTTTTTTAGCTTAATTCATTAATTGAGTAGAAAGGCGGATCAAAAAGTAATTCTTAACTGTAATGTCAAAGGTTTTGAAATTATCAATTTTTTTAATGTTGATGACATGAACATATTATTCACTCTTATTGCAGCGTCATTTAAACTCTTATCAAAATTGGCATAATTAGCATCATTTTAAAGTAACCTATTCCGTTGTCGAAGAATATGAGTAGTCACTTTGCTGTTGATACAAATGTTTGTTGATGAAAACATAAATACAGATACGATACACATACAAAGAGATGACAGTTAGGATATTGTTATCCACAAAAATACTACGGTCTGAATCTGGTATAGAAGTACTTTTTTTTAATTTTTATTACATAGTTTATTTACAGGCGGTAATAATAGTTAAATAACAATAACATAAATAATATTACAACTAACTTAAATCTAAAACAGGCCCTTGGGGCATTGTACCGAGGATGCTGGCGGCATTTCCTCGCTGTATTGCAATGCTGATACGTTGTGCGAGGAAGTCGCCAGCTTTTCGGTCACCAGTTACGTCAAGCAAACGCTTCGCGATTTCAGTAAATAACTTGTGGGCGCTGGGACCTCATGGACCAAGACTTTCGACACCAAAAGGTACAAAATTGTACTCTCTGCCGAGGCCCCTATATTGATTACGCTTTAATATATCGTCATTTTCCGCCGATACACCCACTTTAACTGTAGTTCGTTGGAGTTGGGACGGTGCCAGTGTGTCTACACAGGTAGTATCCCACACCAACACCGTCCCAAACCCCAAGGAACTAAAGATACCCCATCAGGTCTCTTACCATCATCCCTAACCATGCCAGTCGGCTCAAGAAGAATAGGTACGTTGACGGTGGCAAGAGACCTGCGGATTATGTCATTTTTATTCTTTAGTGTCAACATCTCTATTAAGTATATTTTTTATACAAACGCCTTAAGGGAGGTGTACAGCGACATCTGCCAGAAGACTCATGCTTCATTAACGGTACTAACTTCTCAAATCATATTGAATCCTGCTCGGTGCCTAAATTTTTCCTTTATTCTAAACCTCTATTAAGCTTTTCAGCAATAGATTTCTAGTGCGACGAGATTTTCGAGAAGGTCGGGTAAAATATGAAGTCACGCGGATTGGGTTACGCAGACATCACTCTTCCGAAGGAACCTTTTTAGATTGTTTTAAAGTGTTGTAAGCTGACGCTCAACTACACTTACTCGTAAAAAATATATTTGTGGGCAATCTTACACAAATCGACCTAATCCCAAACTAAGCAAAGCTTGTACTATGGGTACTAAGCGACGATATACATACTTATATCGATAAATAGATACTTATTTAAGTATTAATTTATTTAGATTCATAGAAAACATCCAAGACTCAGGAAGAAATATTCGTGTTCATCACACATATAAATAAATGCCCTGACCGGGATTCATCACTAAAAACTAGGCTAAAGAGGTCGTCAAAGGAATGAAATTTACCTAAAAAAAGTTCCCACACAACTTTATTATAGAGTAGCATATATTGTTGGGCAACGTGTGTATAACTCCTTAGGCAATTGAATGTACTACGGCCTTTATATTGTATACCCTCTATGGGTGACAGTATAATAAACAAACAAACTTCAAAATAAACAGTTCAACAAAATCTTTAGAAGCGTTATTTATATATGGTAGAGAATATGCATGCGGAATGAATCACAATATGAATAGTTGACTATCAAATTTTGAAAAAAATATAGTAAATTAATAAATATGCTCAAAATATTTAAAAAATGTAACACTTGATTTGCAAAAATGATGTAATTTTCTTTATGAACTAAAAATAAATTAAAAACCACCATCAGGATTCTTATGTTTTAATAAACAAAAAAGTGTACGACAACAATGTACCTACACGCAATATTTCATAACCAGAACAGTAAATTACTCGTTTTTCCATACAATGGTAGTACGGGCGAATAGCATATGACGTCACACACTATGCTCAATTAGTATGGGAGTTTTGGGGGCGTTTTGAGCGCTCCGATTTTATGCTATACTTTGAAATCATTTTTTGTCTTTTGTGTTGTTCTAATTGTACTTATTCCATGTACACATTTTTTTCTCTCTAAAAACTGGTTCGAATGGCATCATGAAAAAAAAATGTGCATATTCTCTATTTTGTTGCATCATTTAGCACCACCCAGCGGTCACCTGTAGACTAACGGTGGGTACACCCCACGGACGTGGTGCAACTTCAAGCCCCTCCCTCCGCATAGGCATCCTGTTATTTCATCTTCAGCATCATCAGGAAAAAAATCGTACGTATCTTTCGTAAAACGTAAAAAACTTTAAGATCGATAGTTTTTAAATCTTATAGAACATAAAAAATATAAAACCAACACTTTCACATGATATACACTTACAAAATGTTATTTAAATTGTGTAATTTAATTTGCTGCGACCGATTATAAGAGTGCCAGATTTCCAATCTGACGTACGGAACTTTAAAAATGTGTCAACACTTTAAAGTGAATCAAATACTATTAATTTAGCAGCCATTTCAATCCGTATACACTTGAGACATTCGTAGTGCTTCTAGTAGAATTAGTAGCTTCATAAAATATAAACTCGCTTAACTTTGGTTCACCAACAAATACAGTAAACAAAGTTGTATTCACGCTATCTAGGGACTCCATTCTCGTAGTGCTAGAAATAATTCATATTGTTATACCGTGTGGTGCTGACATGTGGGCGGTGACGACGGGTTTCTTAAAGTAGGGTATTAAAACATAGTTCTTTCTCAAGAGCATGCATTAATCCTACTAGTATTATATAAATGCGAGAGTCCAAATGTTTGGATGTTTAGATATTTGGATGTTTGTTACTTAATCACGTAAAAACGGCTAAACGGATTGTAATGAAACTTGGTATACAACGAGTTTACAGCCTGGATTAACATATAGGATACCTTTATCCCGAAAATCGTACCTCAAATGGATGGAATAGGTAGTGGAAGTTTACGCGGACGTAGTCGCGGGAAAAAGCTAGTCTTATAATAAAAGTAAAATTTCGACTTCACTTAATTTCTAACAAAATTTGAATTGCCAGCAATGTAAATCAAAGTAAATTAACAACGCAATACAAATGACAGCTTAATACGTTATTGTTGTTATCTTAAGAGGTAGACTTAGTACATTGAAGGTGCGAAGTTTGGAAATTTAATGTTTCAGTTAATTTACATATTATGTAACGTAGTTATGATTTGATAATACAGTATGGAAATAATTGTTAATGGAACATATTATTATTAGTTTCAATAAAAGCCCGCGTGCCCTTAAGATACGGTATAATTTGCGTGGCTTATATTTTTTTGTTAAGTATACAGGGCGTCCCACGGCTATGCTACATGGAGGGAAAGTACCTTGAATATTGTAGATAGAACATTTTACTTTAAATATCTGTGAATGCAGTTTAAATTGTTTTTAAAATTAAAATAATGTCTTCTTTCAGTAAAATGTTCCATCTACAATATTCAAGGTACTTTCCCTCCATGTGGCATAGCCGTGGGACACCCTGTATATGTTTCTTTTTTGTCATCTGGTATGTTGTGGGACAATAAATTACTATTCTACTCTATATTAAGAGCCGATCATTCTCTGGGGCTCGACCGATCTTTCTCACCACCAGGAATACAATCCCTCATATATCTTAGGTGGTGCTGCTATTAGAGCTGCAATCTTTTGTAAGTAGAGATACTGCCTATTTCAACCCTAATATATCGCTGTTCAACTGTCCGCAATTTGTCAGCTTCGCCTTAAGGTTGACTGGTAGAAAATTCCATATGGCATTAATCCGCCTTTTGTACGATAAGGTTTAAATAAATAAATAAAATAAAAATAACCGAATAATAGTTATAGATTAGACGAATACACGTCAAACCTATTCAGAAATTGCTTCAGGAGGACTGGTAGTGGTGGTGAAATCCCGCCTTTGCCCCGTGTTGGGACAGGGTGTCTATTATTTTATCGAAATATCTTACATCGATTTTCATTTCACCGAAAACTGTTCCACGAATTTCATTAGGATTTTTTCTCTAATCACATAATCATCAATTCATTACATTTTATATAATCGAACCACTTTTCATAGTTAATCGTTTCGAATCCGTCTCTAGTCGTAGCGTAACGGTACATCGAATTTACCTTTCATAGAAATATTCGTTATTCATAGTATTAATTTAACGAAACATGATTCACAGATAGTACGTTCCATATAGTATTCTTTCCAAGAACAATGTTTCATCGAACAACCAAGCAAGCATGATTTTTCAATGCGCATAATCTTTCTGGGCTTATAAAAAAAGTAACCTCGAAGATTAAGACGGGAGCTAAGCTCCCGTCTTAATCTTCTAACCTACCCGCATTACAGTCGGTTTTGCCCTAACAGGTCTTTTGTACATTTTAGGTTTTGAGTATTTTTGATTTTGAGTATTTTTGTTTTTGAGTATTTTTACAGAGTACACCAAGAATCTGGGAAAATTTTAATTTTGAACGGATATCAAGAATAGTAAACAGAGGTGAAATGATGTTCTAGGTAATAAGAATTTTGGGAACTGAAACCTTCATTAAATCAAAATTATACTAAAGGCCATTCGATGAACGACTACGTCGATGAACAAATAAAATACTGAATTAAAATTCTATGAGTTGATTCTTGTGTAAAAGGTAATTCGATCAAATGTTTGAGGGATCTAACGAAGTTCGATGAATGATTCCTAAGTGATAATAAAATTCTGCGAATAGTGTTATAGGAAACGATAATCGATGTAACGATTTTCGGTAAAATGATCGATTCCCGTTGGGACATACTATGGTAAGTTTAGATAAAAAAATACATCAATGGAATTATTGGTTACAGAATAGTACCCCCGGTATTTCGTTAAGTTTATCTTGATTTATTACCCGGATAACCGGTTCGACTCCACATCTTATTTGTTCCAATTAAAGGAACCCTTTCACCAGTGTTTTATTGTTCATACAAACTATGACATAAATATGTATCATGTTAATTAGAACCCTTTTTTTCACAAACTATTTGAACATTTCTTTTAGAAATAATTCAAAAGTCAAAGTCAAAATCATTTATTTGTAAACATAAGTATAAGGCTGGTAAAAAAAACTTATATTATGTACCACTACTACTACATATTTTGTGACAAGATGGAGCATGCATTCAGTTTTATTTAAAAATAGCAATGCGTCCTAATAATCTTACAGTTCAAAAAACAGGGCATAGTACGCGTTTTTACTGAATGTGTAAAGAAGCTTTTTTGAATTCTACTAAATCTTGTGTTTTGGGGAGTTGTTTTGGCAATTTGTTATATATTTTATTTATTTTAGCCAGAAAAGCTGTTTTTTTTGATTTTATATATATTTTATCACAACGGCGTGCACTATTGAACAAGGAAAGTTGTCTCTACCGTAAAAAGCGATTTTTAAAATGTAAAGACATGACAGTGTAAGTAAGTTATGTCTAATAAAATGCGTATACAATTTTGTTCTATTCTGACTTTAAAATTCTTTTAAAGTATCTTCGTTATGAGCGCAACTTTAAACCGTTTTAACTTAAGTGATATTCATAGTTTAGGGTGGGTTGCAAGAAACCATCTATAATCGTAAGCAGTGTTACTAAAAAAACTGATGGAAAGTTTGACAAGTTTGTATGGGGTGGCAGCGGTCGGTGACATATTTAATGTTACCGGTCTGTAATCGTAAAGCTTGACTTCAAGGGTAGCGGTCGATACGACTGTAGCGAGCATCAGCAGCGTCAAGCTGAAGGGCCTGTGCCTTTACCGTGAGTTTACATGACTCTACTCGCTAGCGACTGCGTAAAAATTTGTAAGGGCAAAAGTACAGCGCCTCTGGCGGTTACGCAATAGAACTAAGAATCGGCATACTAAATCGTTTACGCAGTCGCTAGCGAGTACGGTAATGCAAACTCGTGGTAAAGGCACTGGCCACATTGGCGCCGCGCCGTTTCACGTTAAGAGGCCTAATAAGTTTTAATTTTTTTGATTTCATATTACGACAAAAATATTGATAATTTCAATAAAGTGATTAAAGGATACGATGATTTTATTAAAGTTGTAGATAGTAACATCGGCATTTTTTGATTTTATTGTGTGTATTAAAATTTAAGCGGAACAGTCTCTAGCTCCAAAATGGTCGATTTTGAGTGATGTTTGAAACGATATTTGTTAATGAAAAATGCTAAAAATACATTTAAAATTTATGACATTAGATCGCAATAGTCCTGTTCTAGATAGTAACACTGAGAAAATGTCAAGATACGTTTCATTTCAATCAGAAAATCGTCTAAATAGATGAGCAATTTTTAACGGATAAGGGCCAGTGTAGCAGTGAAATTAAATCACAAACTGCAACGATGTGTAAAAACCCTTCCAGTCGGGCCTGAACCGGGATAAACCCTTAATATAACCGGTTAATAATTCAATGGGCTACCTGCCGACCCGTTAACGATAACGGCGACTTGAATCCGCTCGATTAATCCCAAATAGCGATTTATGCGACAACAACGTAAATGAATAAAAAAAACAACACTGCCAATAATAGCAAAGATGGGCAATAATAAGACTATCAATATAAAAATCCGGCCAAGTGCGAGCCCGACTCGCACACGAAGGGTTCCGTACCATTAGCTGTGAAAACGGCAAAAAAAAACATGTTTATAGTATGGGAGCACAATATTTGTTGTTATACACATCATCATTCATCATCATTCAGCCGGAAGACATCCACTGCTGGATATAGGCCTCCCCCAAGGAGCGCCACAGCACACGGTCGCGAGCCACCCGCATCCAGCGACTCCCCGCTGCCTTGACCAAGTCATCAGTCCACCTAGTGGGAGGCCGTCCAACGCTCCGTCTTCCCGTGCGAGGCCTTTCTTCCCTAACGGTTATCGGTTCTACGAGCAATGTGGCCCGCCCACTGCCACTTCAACATACAGATTCTCTGAGCTATGTCGGTAACCCTCGTTCTTCTGCGGATCTCCGAGTTTCGGATCATGTCCCGCAGAGACACTCCAAGCATCATTTCATCCGTTCCCTGGATATTCTCCGTTAGTCGCCTCTTACGACACCGACCGGATGATATGGAGTGGTGCAATTCTAACCCGACACCACACGGGTTGTTATACACACATAACAGAAATACATCACCTGAGAAAATTTTAACTGACACGGTTCATGAGATACAACCTGGTGACAGACGAAAGGACGGACGGACGGACAACGAAGTCTTAGTAATACGGTCCCGTTTTTCCGTTTGGGCTCGAAATCCTCAAAACCACTCAATATGATGCCATAGACAGACATAATACAGATACTCATGTACCTAACCTGATAGAATCCCTAGTTTGCGTCGGATGTTAAACAAACAGTGTTTTACAAACGTTTTTAATCACTGCAGCCTAGTGGTAGCGCGTGACTTTTAATATGAAAGTCGTGACTTTGAACCCTGGCTTGTACTTTTTTTATACATCGCCAGTGGCAAACAAGCGTACGGTCCGCCTGATGGTAAGCGGCCACCGCAGCCTATAGATACCAACTCCAAAATAGTCTTGCCTTGCCGACCCTTTATAAAATTTAAGGATGCACTGTGTTGACAGTAGAAGCGACAAATTTAGGTCCCTCGCTCTCAACACAGAGCATCCTCGGGAGATCTGGCAACCTTGCTTATCTCCAGTAACACTACATACTTGTATAGCAGATAATGTTATTATGAATACTGGATCTTCCAAAAAACTTATGAATGAAATATTAGATATTTAACAGGAGCTTTTCAGTGAAAGATAACGTGAGGTAGGTCTAATCCCGATAAGATCAATTTTACCTTTTAGGTGGAAAGATCAGCTTAAAGCATCGCGAAGATAAAAATATGTGTCTTTGACGATAATGGTCATATGGATAATACACTTCTAGACTAATATCACTATCGTTACATAGTATTAAACAAAGTCGCTTTCTCTGTCCCTATATCCCTTTGTATGCTTAAATTTTTAAAACTACGCAACGGATTTTGATGCGGTTTTTTTTAATAGATAGAGTGATTGAAGAGGAAGGTTTATATGTATAATAACATCCATTAAATAGTGCACCCGTGCGAAGCCGGTGCGGGTCGCTAGTTTTTATCTAAATTTAAGAGTATACTGGAATTCACAAAATAACACCTGATTCAATCAATAAATCTTCAATAAAAAAATCGATATTCACTGTACTCGTAGACAGTCGATTTTTTATTTTCATGAATGATTCATGAGAACACGGAACACTTTTTTTTAATCCACGGGATTCTGCTTACTAAGCCCGTGATGGTATTTAAAAGGGTTGTAAAGGATTGTAATCTCTCAGGCATGACAGTAAAGGTTTACTCTGTCCTCTTTTGGTAATAAAATAATATGCCTATTTATATAAGATAAGATTTCAAGCTTACATGTTCATTTACATTAGAATTACGATTTGAAACGGGATATTTACCATGTATATTTGTATTTTTGAGTTCCCGATATTTCGGCACTGTTGCAAGCACCATTATCAAGGATTAACTGACGTGCTGCGAGTTTTAGTTGTGGTCTACCCACACACCATAGCCATCTACCCTCTTCCGGTCTCTCAAAAATACAAATATACATGGTAAATATCCCGTTTCAAATCGTAATTCTAATGCCTATTTCTATTTATTACATAATTTTCCTTGTACGAGAAAAAATGATCTAAAGAGAACGTTTGTCACGCTAGCGTTATCCCAGCACAGTTGCATTTTGAAGGATCCTCGGGGTCCGCTACCTAATCTCAAGACTTGGGCTAGGCACTAGTTTTTAGGAAACCGACTGCCATCTGACCTCCCAATCCGAGGGCAAATTAGACCTTATTGGGATTAGGCTTGTCAAGTGAGTGGGCAACTTGACTGTTAGAAGTTCTCAAGCCGCCCGAAGGCCTCTAACTTAGCTTAACGACTCATATCGTAGACAGCAGCCGGGTTCAAAGGGTTAACGTGCCTTCCAAAGCACGGGAGCACTCGGTTAATAACCACTCAAAACGGTCACCCATCCAAGAACTGACCTGGGCCGACATTGCTTAACCTCGCATACCGCACGCAGTACGCGGGCGCCCCTGGGCCACGAGCGCTCTCGAGGGCGCCGCTGTTTCAGAATGATTGAGAACAATAGGTTGATTTTATACGTAATTTTTGCATTATAATTTAGTAACATACGTAACTCTCTATATTTATTTGGTTTTGGTTTTAGCTATAAGTTTCCTTATTGAAAAGTTTTAGTACACTGTGTAAGTTTGTCTATCTCATTCTCCCACTATACACTCAATCCCGCAAAGGTTAGCTGGAAGAGATCCCTCATAGGGATAAGTTCGCCTTTGTACTCTAATCTTATGTGACATGTATATTGTTTTAACCTGTTATTGTGTACAATAAAGTGCTTACATACATACATACATACATACTCTCCTTTTCGACATGGATTTGGCATAGTTTATAGAACTGACAAACGTAAAATCTGCTTAAGGCGTTGACTTGATCTAAATTGGCTTCACTTTAACAGGTTGGACCTAGCTGAGTTATTGCTGGTGGGCTAGCATAACTTGCTGCCAAGTCGTATGTCGCGCGACTCAGCGATTCCTGTCTCACTCGAACTGTGCGAATTAGAAAGAGGAGAGTGGATTTTTCTCTACTCGCGTCGCGTTGCAGCGGCAGTCGTGCTAGCGCCGCTGGACTCTTCTCGGCTAGACTACGTTAAGGCTCGGTTTTATAAAGATCCGTTAGACCTTATGTCGGTTTTTATGTCAAAAAATGTACTGAGCTACTGAAATTTGATCTGATATTTAGTCTAACGGATCTTTATAGAACCCGGCCTTAGTAAAGCAGCGATAAAACTTCCTGTAGCTCAAATCCACTCACACCTCAGATTCGGTTCAAACCGCTCAACCAATTTCACTGGATCGCCAACTTTTAGAGTATTCCAGTGTTCAAAACCACCCGTGTGGTCGTGTCGGGGGTTTCGCCTGGGTTTTTCCCAGGCTACTTTCCAACCACGTACTCCTATCGCTTTATTCAATCTTCTGACATGTAAAATTTTTGTATATTTTATGAATAAATAAATATGAATATGAATATGAATATATTGGGCCCGGCCTAAATAGCCACCAGCCAGGTAAAAAAAAGGAGTATTGTAACAAGAAACTATGTATTTGATTTCGCAAACGCAAAAATAACGTGTGTTAATATTTATTATCATATAATGAAATAGATTGCTATTTCTAAAATACGATTTAGAAATTCGATTCTATAAAAAAATCTGAGGTTACACCTGAAACTCTTCTTGTACCGCTACAGTCGCGTTCCTACAAGGCCACTATAATGTATATATAGATTCCAACACATACAAAAAGGCAACCTACGTGCTATCAAATAAGGTTCATTGTCCGTCTTTAACTACAAAATCTGTGGCATGTGAGACACGACTTACGTAAGTTACTGGCGCCGAATATATACGAGTATGCCTTTATTCTTTTGAACTTTGGTGCTCATAATTAATAACACATTACAACACGATCATACAATTTGCTGATTTATACTATGCGCCTCTTTTTATTATAATCATCAATATCCTGATTTATTTATATAGAACACGACGCGAGCGAAGAGCACAGCTTATAATGGAGCTACTCTAGTGAGTGATCAAGATAAAATTTAGGTATAGGAGACGTCTTAATGGTAAAAGAAAATGCCATAGCCCATAATAAGCTTGCGTATTACAATCGTATACGAATCACTCATATTTCACATGGGCGGTTATTAGGACAACGTTTATGTGTCCGAGGAATGTGCATCCTAGAGTTATCCCGGTTTGTTTATTTGCTTAAACCATGATGCTCAGAAATGTGGTACATCCTAATAAATAGCAATTTAGTCTCGCATTTTGTGCCAGTTGATAACTAGTTATCTACTTATTAATTATATGGTAATAGTAGTTTATGCAACTGATACATAATGAGAGGTCTTAAAACACGAGTGTGGTTTTATGAAACGAGCGTCAGCGAGTTTCATAGTAGGATCACACGAGTGTTTTAAGGCCTAATTATGTACAGTTGTATACACTACTTTATCTACATCCATACATTAAATCCTCTTTCATGTGTTGAGGCACCATTGCGTTGAAAGTGCAGGAGTTCGAGTTCGTGAGCTCGTTGAAGTCTTTTTGAGCACGAGGCCACGAGCCTGTATCGTAATGGGCGGAGATGGCCATAACGATACCTTTTTTGATGCTGTTATGGCCATCTCCGCCCCGGACCGGCGCGATATTGTAAAGTTGGTCCTTACCTACACTTTTTGAGCACATAAAACAGGATTTACTGTATGGGTGTAGATAAAAGTAAATTATGGGTTTGTAACCTAAAGGATTAGGTTTGCCAACCTTAAAATTTGTGTACGCATTACTTTTGGCGATTGAGACCTACCATCTCAAAGAGGCCTAGATTACTCTTTATGATTAGATTCTATTAAAATCATATATAAAACGGACCACTCACCTCTCTAAAATCGAATGGGTTAAGGAACGCGTCTCGGTTCGAAACATGTCAAAAACTACAACGAACCACTCATCCTACCTCCTACCGCCGCATCATCGACGATTTGTCAGTATCCGGTGACAAATTGTCAGCGGTGAATAATGTAGCTAGTTAAATACATAAGTAAACTATCGTTCGTTCAAGCTCGTGAATGCCGGGTGAAAAATCGAAGCAAACCTTCAAACCAATAGCCAATAAATCAAAATAACAACACAATTCAGTTATCCATTCCTCACAGAGTAATGGGACAGCTTGTTTACTTTAATTTCTTGGGCGAATTAGATATAAATTGAATAAGGGCTGTTCATTACCTTCTGTCAAATATTAGTCTACACATGCGTAAATTTTGTAGTGCCGAAGACCTTCATTTGCTTCAATATTTTTGTTTCGCATTTGGATTCCATTGTATAGTGAACTTCTATGATGATATTTCGCTGGTTTTGTATTTGGGCCTATAGTTACGAGTACTATAGCTTCAGCCACATCCAATATAACATGTGTTTACTTTAAGCCAGGCCTTTCAACCTATTTGGCAACTTTAACCTACCAACTTGCTACTCTGTTTACGAAACTGGTCTTCCCTGGTTTGAATTCTTGTAAAAAAATAATTATTCCTGAGTCTTAGAAGTTTTCTATATATTCTTATCTGTATTTAATTGCCTACCCACCTTAGGTTCAATATCGTACGTATAGCAAACTGTCAACATAAGAGCACGACGTTACTTGGATATTTATTGCATGCATTATTTTATGTTAGTAACTAGGTAACAGATTAACTACGTTGACACGGTGAACAGGATTTTGGGACGCCAAAGCACTTTGCCAAAACTGGAGTTATCTCATAAATCCCTATCCCTATTCCTTCCTGGCGTACTCCACTATTTGAGCTCTTAATAGTTCACGGTGATCGGCAAGCATTTTATTTTTCAAATTAAATACGTTAAAAATTATTTTACAATTTCCTTGATTGACACTGACACATTTTCGTAATTAGAATAGCAAATGACAACTTTCCGCAAAGAGGTTATCTGCAATGTGAAGTGACAAATAATACGTATTGACATTTTAATACTATGAGGGCTATCGCGTATGAATTCGCCGCTAGAGGCGCTAGTTTAGCGCGAGGTCTCCGAAATGTCAAATGTCACTCTTTGTGGTTGCGCTACGCGGGTTAATGTCTAATTGGAACAATATGGTGACTATTTTGCAATACCTGAGCTTGATTATGGCAAATATGAGTTACGGGTCAATGACTGTCAGAGAGTTTGAGACAGTTTTGTCTTTCGGAAACTTATTTCCTCCTTTTTTTCCGAACAAAAAGGTACTGCGCTACACTGCGGGATGTTCGATATTTTTACGGTACTGGTTTTAAGGTATTAAATATGATTTGAATGTAAACTTCGTTCTCAAGCCCATAATAACCAATAACAATGTTTGACAGCTGGACCTTACTCGACAGTGGCGCCAACTGGTGAGCACAAAAACGATAGCCCCCATTGCTGAAATAGAATTTTCGACCTTAACGCATCGCGAATGTCTAAAGTTTCAACGAAATGTATAGGGAATTAAACGCCTTGACTGTACTATAGTAAAATCAATCTTAAACTGCTGATTGAGCGTTCTGCTGTCATAGATAAGAATTGTTTTGCTATTATACTAGAGCCATCTGACATAGATTATCGGCCGGCACCTTACTTCTTGAGTTTATAGGCAGGAACTAGTAGTGATGTTGCTGTTTTATTAAGTTAGGCCACTATTCCACGAACTATCACATAGTGATGTACATTTTATATACAATCCGGAGCATTCTAATCTGGCTGCATTACTTCGGTTAAGGACATCTGTTTCTGTTTCTTCGATCTAAAGATATTGTTATCTGGTTCTTAATTTTGTCCTCTCGCACTCAGTGAACTCTGATCTGCCGGATGTAAGTTAATGGAAAATGTATAATTATATATAATACTTATCCTATGCTTACCTCCGGTCTCCAGACTATATGACTAGAACGTAACACTTTTTAGGTATTCTAATTTTATTCACTTAAAAATCGCCATCCGCCGGCGGCCGCATTAAAGTCAGAAGTGACAGATGTCTTCTTTTTTCTTCTTTTTATTTTCACATGCTTGAGCCCGTACAGCCGCACCCCAAAGCGAAATAGGTAAGTGGAAATAATATATTTGTATTTGGAAATCATGAATGAAACTTCACGGGCTAATGAGCTCACTTTTTATGAGAGCAAACTTGACAATGCATTTCATTTTTAATATACGCAGTAGCAAGACAGGTTCCGACCGGATTGAACGGAATGAAAATCATACCGGATTTCAATCCCTACTCATGATTTAGGGCCATTTATTGGTCCGAAACATGTCGAGTGATACCTCGAGCTAAAGACGTGAGTGACAACATGTTATAAGCCCGTGAAGTTTCATTCACAATTATACTTTTGTTAAGTAGGTAAATCAATCACAAAGTGGGTGCCAGTTAAAAAGTTACCCACCTAGGCGCAACATCATTGAGAGCAGGCGGGGCAGCCGCACCGGCCGAGACAGCCAAATGCCGCAAATACATCGGACTCGCAGACCGACATGTGTATTTGCGCCATTTGCCGTGGAGACACCGCGTCCGCAGAGCGCCGGTTCCTTTTTGGGCAACTGTCCCGAAAACTAACTGATGTATCAGGAGACCGTAGAGCTCGTTCACTGGCCACCTTAGCCATCCAAAGGGGGAACGATGCCAGCCTTATGGGAACCCTTCCACTAGGCTTCGATCTTGTAGACCATTTTAAATATCATTTTGGTTTTTATGTTTTAAATATTATATTGTTTATTGTTTAATACGTCTCTCCAGTGTGTTAGCAAAGTTCGCAAAGCATAAAAGTAGACACACCTGCCATGGTTAATGCATGAATCATTTCGAACCACCTAAAATGTGTTAAACGCTGTAAAATTAGACTCTGTTTAAATATATTAATGGCACGTTATCCCTACACACTTGCAATTTTGCGAGAATTGAGAGACGATCTTCGAATAACCAAATTCTACAAAAAAACATTTTACGAGGTCATGGCGTCCGAAAATTACTATTTATTACTGACTGACTCCTTCGTCAAAATGTTGTACTACTTCTACGTGAGCTACAATTTTGAAATTTGGCATCCAGTGAAATAATTGTGGGTATACAAAAGAAAAAATCTAAATTTGAATGACCTAATTATTTGACACAAAATAATGGTATCAAATTAAAAACATATGAAAAACTGTCAAGATTTGTTTGCGAAAAATCATTATTTTTTGCAAGCAATCGTTCGTTATAACTTGATTTCTAGTTGGATCTCACTACTTTTATTAGCGAATACATCACACCTAACTCGAAATCACCAAAATGAACTTCAAAATTGATATTGTAAGCCTCAATTATTATTCCAGTTATTAAACTTACAACTAACACGATAAAAGATAAAATTGGAAACTTCACAAATACCTATTGAAAAACTGACGCAACTACCAACTTTGATGTTAACTTTATCAATTTATAAGTTTTGAAAGTGTAATTCAGTGAACGTGTTTATAGCGTTCAGCGTTTAGAGTCGAGCCACGATGGTAATTACTAATTACAAATGATCCCAGTTAAATGAAAGCCGGGAGAGTTATTTTTTAAATGAGAACCCTACAATTATTTTGAAGCTACCCCAAATGTTTTTAATTGACTCAATATTACTAAAAGAATGGTTGTATTTAGTACGGATATTATTATTTTTGAAAGGCTTAACATTTAAATTAATTTAATTGAAAAAGGACGCAAAGAAACAAGCAAATACGAGCTCGTACATTCTTTATGCTATTTTGTAAAAACATTATAACATTTAGTCACTCACGCAAAATATTTTTTATGTAATAATATATAAAATATTAGCTTTTGCCCGCGACTTCGTCCGTGTAAACTTCCACTCCCTATTTCATCCTTTTGAGGGACGATTTTCGAGATAAAAAGTATCCTTTATTGTTTATTCTTTATTAAGGAAAACAGACAGCATCAATCACACATAAAGTTAATAAATTAAAGTGGATCATAAGCCAGTAAAGTTTTCACAAATTTGTCTACACTTATTAGGAAAATATACACGAAGTAAAAGAAAAAAAAACATCAAATTAATCGTTTTTGAGTTGTAGCTTCCAAACATCAATTAAAAATCTTAAAGTCTTAAACAACATAAAATAACAGCATGTTTCATATCTATTTTATAAGAAAAATTGTGACTTGTGTCACTACAAACTGAAATTACTCATTTAAATATTATAAAAAAGGTGTGTATGTACATTATCATGCAATGTTTTTTTTTCTATTTCTAACACAAGTTATAATGTTATATCCTTTATGTTGATCTAGGCTATAAACTCATTTTGTATACCAAGTTTTATCATAATTCGTTCATCTGTAAACATGTAAATATCCAAACATCTGAACTTTTTGACGACCGCTTTAGCCTAGTTGGTAGTGACCCTGCCTTCGAAGTTGGAGGTCCCGGGTTCGAATCCCGGTCAGGGCGTGTATTTGTGTGATGAACACGAATATTTGTTCCTGAGTCTTGGATGTTTTCTATATATTTAAGTATCTATTTATCTATATAAGTATGTATATCGTCACTTGGTACCCATAGTACAAGCTTTGCTTAGTTTGGGACTAGGTTGATTTGTGTAAGATTGTCCAAAAATATTTATTTATTACTTTCGCATTTATATTATTAGTAGGATTTATAGGTGGCAAAAGCAGCTACCTTACTGTAACAAGCGATATTCCATTGTGTCCACGGCTGTAGACATTTAATTTATTTCATTGTTTACCAGTGACGCTCGCCTTGATTGTTCGGCCATGTTTTTTATTTGTATTTAAATTGATTGCAGTGGCTTGTCACTCGAGAAACCTACATTATATTATTACAGCTGTGATTAAAATAGGACTAGAGGTCCCGTTTTTCCATATACTTACGTCAAAGTGTACTTATATTAAATTACAGGTACTCCGGTCGTAAAGTAATCCCGGCCTTGAGAGGTTTTTCTGACCCTGGCGGGCTAATCTCCAGAGTTAAGAAGGTTTTTCTGGCCTCACCCTTAGTAACCGGCCACTTCTCGAAAATATATATAAATTAGAACATTTTTTGCTATTTCTGCAATTACTTTAAACATACCGAGCTTTGTTCGGCTTTCTTCGTGTTTTTCCGAAGAAAACGATTTTTCTTGGTGATATTCCATCTCTTACATGGAATGTATATCCCCTTAAAAACCCCATAGGTATAGTAAATTTCATAAAAATCGTGAGAACCGTTTTTGAGAACTCAATTACTAATAAATATACAAATATAGGAGTTGGGTCTGAATATTCAAGTTAATTAATACTATAGGTAGGACCATGGGCCTTAGGAGGTTAATAGAATGTGACGTGTGGATGTACCACTGACTAATAGAAACTTTATGCACTTTGTTAGGGGCACCTGCACACAAAATCAATTGCATACCTTTTTCTTAAATAACCAGTTTTTAGCTTCCTACCCCGTCAGAAAACCCTATAAACGATTTTAAGCTTGTTAGATTATGTTATAGAATGTTAAGTATTATCCAGTGGCTCCAGGTGCGCATTTAGCAATACATGGGTGTAATTGTATCATAATTGAAATTGTACTCTTTTGGACATAATTTCTCATAAAATAGTGCCTTTTGGCGGCACCCATAAGGCAACATTTTGTTGACTGACGCAATTAGACATCGTGCTTATTTAATTTGAAATAGAGCGACCTATAATTTGAAAATGGCATATTTGTACAGGTTTCTGAGGAGTCTTAAGAAACAAGCTTTGCTGCAATCTGCTCGTTTTCTACGAACTAAAGATGTGACATCCAATCTATTGTCTGTGCAGTTTTGTACTTTGCTGTTTTTTATCAAAAATATAGGTATGCTTGCAATCATGTGTCGTGACGGGAAAAGCAATCATAGGAACAGCAGTAGGAGCTTGGAAGAAGGCTTCGAAACTTCATTACAGTGTCCTTTCTCAATTCACATGAGGTCAATACACGATCACGTCTATCAGGAACCAACATTCAAGGCATGTTAGTATGAGAGACGGTTATCAGTCATCATAATATCAATTTCAAATTAAAGGAAAAAATTGAAAAATGTAATGCTCCGAGCAGGATTCCAATCTGCGATATCCTGACATACGCGACCAATCACTCTAGCCAACTAAGCAATCGGAACAATCACGTTCGGTCACCAAATCCTTCAATCAGTTACGCCTCCCCAAAGCGTTATAAGAGGTTCAATTGTTTCCCTATAATTTGACATTTGTTATTTTCGTTAGCTTACGTTACTGCTTAATACAAATATTAATCAAGGATATAAATGTTCCGTCTTGTTGGATGTAAGTGCGCGTAACGTTGTGTGCTTAATCAATATTGCCTTTTACTGACATTAGTCATGCGTCCATTGCTTTTTTGAGATATAAACATTTACAACTTGTAATGTAAGTACCTAAAGTCTCCTTGTATTCCAGTGGATCACATTTACTGTAGAAAAGGAAGGAGTTATTTCTATAATTTTATTCGTTCCGGTATATTTAGCTATTCGACGAACAGAGATGTACAAAATGGTTTTAAAAAAGCATTTAAATACAAAATGCAAAATACTTTTCAGATTTACTATTTCAAATGCAAAATACCAAATAGTTTTGCGTTTTGTATTTCAAATGCTAAATGCAAAATAGGTATTTTCAAAATACTTTTTCAAAATAAAATACCTTTTGACCAAATCGAATGATATTTTTATTTGTTTTAGGTAGAGATACAATGCCAAGCCGAATGCCACCTTATTCATGACATTTTGGTCATATTTATCAGTACGCGTATCAATAAATTCTGTTATGTTATTAATAATAATAATACTCACTTAAAATAATGTAAAAAACTAGACTAACGAAAAGATAGCCATGGCTTCATTTTGTGAATTGTGTTGCCATTTATTTCGGTTGATTGTGCATCTAGTTCTTATTTTATTTTTATTACACTTGTCTTTTATTAATAAGTTGTTTACATTATCTAAATTATCTTGTTGTAATACAGTACATAGCCGTTCCAGTATAGTAGGGATAACAACAACACTTCAATATCATAAAAGTAGGTAATCAAATGAAATCAGTAACCACTTCACCAGTACCAGCACCAGCAAACAATAAATCCGTGAAATCGTATCGTCGGCGTCAGCGGCGTTGCGTTTTTACAGCCATAGATAATGTTCGTCGTTTTCGTTTGACATTGACACTAGTCAGACATAAGAAGCGCACTCCGACCAAAGAAGAAAAACGCAGTGTAGGGTTCCGTAATTGCCCGTCCATCACGTCACCGGTCATATGCGGAATTACGGACCCGTAAAAGGGTTTTTTACTGATCTTAGTACTGATGATGTACTTTTTGAGATGTTGTATTGTATACATATTTTTGCCCTTTACGGTAATATATTGCTTAGCTGAGATAAATTCATCGTATATACTACTTCCATGATTTTTTTCACATGCCTAGTAGCCACCGTTTAGCCGGCAAGGGGGGGACTCTTGACCATAGCAAAAATTATCACTTCAAAGCTTAATATCACGCCAACCGATTCTTGAATCAAAAAATGCTTTTAGAAACCTATATAATAATATTTTTGAAAGAGCTATCCAACGATACCCCACACGATGGGGATTGGAAGAAAAAATAATTGCACCACCACTTTAGATGTAGGGGAGGTACCCTAAAAAAATTTTTTTTTTATGATTTTTTTTTTACCGTTTTGTCGGCGTCATTGATATGTATACTCATGCCAAATTACAGCTTTCTAATACTAACGGTTACTGAGAAAAGCGGGGGACGGACGGACATGGCGAAACTATAAGGGTTCCTTGTGCACATGGCTAGCAGGCGCCTCTATTGGTCAAATTCGGCAATGCAAGCGTCATTCGTTCATTTCATTTTGTTTGACTGGTAATCTGGCTAAACTTAATCACAAAGTATTTTGCATTTTGAAATGAATATTAAAAATGCAAAATACATCTCGAAAGGTATTTCAAATAAAATACAAAATGCTTTTTACTAAAAGGCATTTAAATGCAAAATATAAAATAGGTATTTTGCATTTTGTATTTACATTTTAAATAGAAGTATTTCAAATAAATCGCATCTCTGTCGACGAACAAACACGACTCTTTTGTACTGTCATATCAATGCTGTCATGTTCTAAACAAAATATATTTTTTTTATACCACGTCGGTGGCAAACAAGCGTACGGCCCGCCTGATGGTAAGCGGTCACCTTGGCCTATGGACGCTTGCAACTCCTGGGGTGTCACATGCGCGTTGTCGACCCTTAACAAATTACAACAAAAAATGCCGTTGAATTCCTATGCAACAAAGAAATAGGAACCCTTCAACGAAGTCTATGCGTCGAGAATACGTCTCCTATTCTTGTGTGATCTTAAAGGCATGAGCGGACATGATATTTCTCGATGGGCAGCTGTATGGAGGTGTCAGGCAGGCTCGGGAATATTTTAACTGGCGTAGTTCGTAGGACACAGTTAAAGCAACCCTACATCTTGTGCGTCAATATGCATTTTAAACGTCTATATATTTGTGGAATATTACACAAATCAACCTAAGTAAATTTTGTACTCATGTGAGAAATATATACTTATGTAAATAAATAGAAACCATCCAAGACACAGGAACAAATATTCGTGCAAACCACACAAATAAATGCCCTGGCCGGGTCTCGAACCCGGGACCTCCAGCTTCGTAGGCAGTGTTACTACCAACTAGGCTAAAGCGGTCGTCAAAGGTCGTTTAGTATTCGAGTAGGTAGTATTTTTACGAAGTGTGTTGTATAATTTTGGACGAAACTTGCGTTGTGGATTTGGCTCTGTGAGTGTGTGTGTGTGTGTGTGTGTGTGTGTGTGTGTGTGTGTGTATTTTTCCTAATTGTGTTATCAAAGTAATAAATACAGTTGTCTGTGATTTTTAAACGTTTTTTTATTATATATTAAAAATCTAGGCCTGGGACGAGGTGGCCGACGGTGACACGAGCTCTCCCAGAAGATGCATATTCTATTCGTGCCTTAAAAAGGTCTAGGTGTTATGAACTCGGAACCAATACCTAGAAAAAAACACCTTTTCGGTACTGAAGCACTTCCTGAGAAAACTTGCATACATTCTGTAGAGATTGGAAGGCTGTCGAAAGATTTACTGGGCCACTTTGGGGACTACAACCCATTCCATCTGATTTATGGGAGTTGGCTCGGCCAATATTTGGGCGTATTATAGCTGATGATGATGATTGTGATATCTATTTATTTATTTAAAAAAGGTACTCTTTACAGACATCACAATAAATGATACAGTTAAGTTTGCACAAAATCAGTAGTTTATAGACCAGCATGACATCCAAAGCAAGTGCACACAGCATGATCAATAAGTAAGCGCATAATTGACTAAGTGCACATACAGCGCTAGTGTCAAGTCGACCAACACAGAGCAGGGATATCTGTGTAGTAAGATGGTATGGGAATCCACTGACTCATTATGATTTCTCCATAACATGTCAAAGTTCCTATTTATTTCAAGTAATTACTAAACCTACAACGCAACCTATTCAATAAAGACTCCGATGGCTTTGCTACCTCTAAAGAATGTCAATGGACAGGGCGGTACAGAGAGCCTACGCAGGAAGAAATAGCTATTGACGACCGGTTATCCAGCCTTCATACCGCTGGAAAGATAAAGAGGAGAATGACTAACGCCAACATGTTCGGAGGAGATCGCACAAAACAGGGGGCATTTGAGCTAAATTGGATCGTAGATCCATTTCGGGATACTGAACCAACGAAGTGTGTAAGTAACTAATACCGTAGTAAATAACGTACTGTACATTTTGTGAACTGTGGCGTGGGCTGGCCGGGAATCCGAGCGCCTTACTAATTTAATGGAATTGTTCCTTTGCTATTAGAAACGCTGCATTATGGAACAGTGGCTGGGTCAGAGAAAGAATACGTAATACACTATGTTGATATGAAAATCTCAAGTTCATTCGCCTTTAGCGTCATTGGCTTTGAAATATTGCTACGTGACAATATTAAATATTTAAAAAACCCGTCAAGTGCGAGTCCGACACAGATTTGTACCGGTTCCAACTCTAATAATTAAATAAATAAATGAAATAAATATTAGAAGACAATCTTACACAAATCGAACTAGCCCCACAGTAAGCTCAAGAAGGCTTGTGCTATGGGTACTAGATGACGATATATTTAATAGATATAAATACTTAAATACATAGAAAACATCCAAGACTCAGAAACAAATATTCATGCTCATCACACAAATATTTACCCTGACCGGGATTCGAAGTATCGAACCCAGGACCGTCAGCTTCACAGGCAGGTGCACTACCCACAAGGCTAAACCGGTCGTCATTCAGGAAAATCTCAACAACATGGTGTAGAAATTGAACGCCATGGGGCTGTAGTACAGCCGCTGTACTCGCACTTGATGGGTTTTTTTAATATTCCATCCCATCGCCATCGATTAGCGAAGTTCGTTATAAATTGGAGCGACTGAATAACTTAGGATGTATGGTGATTTTTCAAGGATAAAGGCCCGTTTACACCGTGCAAGAAATTGCATGCGATTTTCATTACATTGCGGGATTTGATCGGCCTTGTCTTACCTCGGTAGTCCGCAGCCCGCAATGTAATCAAAATTGCATGCAAGTTCTTGCATGGTGTAAATGGGCCTTAATTCTTTATCAAGTTAACCGATTCCATTTTTTTTCTGTATACTTAAAATATAAACAATTTATAAAACAAAAATACATGCAAAGGTGATCAAATTACAAATTTAGTATATAAAATGTGTTTTGATGATAAAAAAAAGAAAAACCAGATAGAGCTATAGTTATATTTTTGCTGTTAAATAAACATTAATATGAATGTTTTGTAATAATTACATATTTCTTCTTTGGTAAACTTCGGAGATAGACAGACAGACAGACTGACAGAGAAAGTAAAACCGTAAGGGTTCCATTTTTACAATTTGGCACGGAACTCTAAAAAAGATGGGTACAGCGGCGTGAGGTGCGGGCTGTTGTGCTAGTAGAAATGCTTATGCCTGTATTATAGACCGGTTTAGCCTAGTGGGTAGTGCACCTGCCTGTGAAGCTGACGGTCCTGGGTTCGAATCCCGGTCAGGGCAAATATTTGTGTGATGAGCATGAATATTTGTTCCTGAGTCTTGGATGTTTTCTATGTATTTAAGTATTTATATCTATTAAATATATCGTCGTCTAGTACCCATAACACGAGCCTTCTTGAGCTTACTGTGGGGCTAGTTCGATTTGTGTAAGATTGTCCTCTAATATGTATTTATTTATTTATTATTATAGACCCATGTAAATAAATGCATAGATTTTTCGCGACTCCCGACGCTCAATCAGTCGACGTCGCCCAACCACTTGTATTTAAAAAACCGGCCAAGTGCGTGTCCGGCAATAAAAGATACGATTATATTGTCCACGTCAATGTTTAACAGGCCAAATATATTTACCAGCAATACACCGATAATTTAACGTGCAGGATTAGGTAGGTACACTTCAACTACTCATTTGCTTAGGTCACCGCGCGATCGCGACAACAGTGACACATATAGTCCCTATTCGTCCCGGTACCGCCGCACACCGTGTAGAGTCAGTCCGACCCAGGTCGGGCCTAGCTGAGTTTCTTGCTGGACTCTTCTCAGCTAGACTAGGTTTAGTGAACCAGCGACAAAACTCCCAGTAGCTCGATTCCACTCACAACTCAGATTCGGTTGAAACCGCTCAACCAATCTCATTGGAGCGCAAACTCTTACAGTATTCCAGTGTTCCAAACCACACGCGTGGTCGTGCCGGAGGTTTTCCCCTGGATTTTACCCAGACTACTCTCCAACCGCGCACTCCTATCGCTTTATTGGGCCCGGCCTATAAAGCCACAGTCAGGTTCAAAAAAAAATCATTTGCTTAGCCGTGAGTACTAGTTCATTTTGCAGCCTTAAATTGAGAGCAGCCCAACTGGGAAAGTGACTTCATTTTATAGCGAACCGCCTGTAAATAACAAAACGTAGGTTCAGTTCTTAGGTTTAGTTCTGCCGCGGACATGACCGGTGCAAAGTTAAGATGGTAAAAAAGGTAAATACATAAATACCGCGTTAGACCCGTTTAAACAAATCTTCAAGTAAAACTTCGGTTCATCTTACCTAATACAATCTTGAGCACAATTTTCGTTGTCTTAATGGCAGAACGATATGAGAGTTGGAACATTCTTTCCTTATTATATGCCGGACCCTTTGTATTCCTGCCAGCTGATTATGTAACTTGCGTCAGTTAGATATAGATGTAATTTTCGGTTGTGATTCCGGTCAGGACATTTCTTTGTGTGATGAACACGAATATTTATTTGTTCCTGAGTTTTTTTGATAGATGTTTTCTATGTATATATTTCAGTATCTACTATTGATCCGTATAGATATATATCTTCTAGTACTCATAGTTCAAGCTTTGCTTGGTTTTAAATAAGGTAGATTTGTGTAAAATATTGTCCACAAATATTTATTTACCTATTTAAAATATTAATACACTAAGTTCCAAGTTTTCGCACAAAATGGTACAAATACTCTGCCAATGTCTGTGTTTTCTACGATTTTATTTTAACCCTTTACAAGTTAAGTGCTATTTATTGAGACTCGATTATTTTCATAATATCATTGTTTTACGGCAACAGAAATGTTATATAAAAGCAATGTATGAAGGACATTCGTAAAGACTACATTCTCATTAGTGTTTTAAAGACAAGAACATGAAAAAAATCATTGCAAATTACGGTTATCAATTTTATATAAACAAGACTTTTACAGTCAAGCAAGCATGATAACTTATCGTATTACAGAAAATAATTTTAAGATGATTACGTATTACATACTTTTGTTATATTTTAACCACACTACCAGTCCTCTCGTATATCCCTCCATACATTCGACAACAAAATCATGCTGGTTCCGTAAAATAAAATAATTTTGATAATCGCGTCATACAAGACACCAATCGGAAATGTGTTAAAATAAAAACACACTAACATTAGCAGGTATGTAATTTTTGGCAGTAAAATGATAATAAACAGTGCAATTTTAGCTGTAATTACCGTAAACCGGGGTTACTTTCAAATTGAGGGGCGACTTTAAAACATCCGTTTTTATGCCGTGTTTTAGTTTTTTATTTAGTTAACCTTGCGTCAAGTTATACCTTCGTTAATTTCCTAACTATTTACTAAATTGAATCAAACTAGAAATACTTAGTGATGAATATATAAGTGTTTTATATGTATCAATGTAGCCCCGTTTTTTCTTAAAGTAACCCCAGTTTACGGTACTTAATTACAGCTAAAATTGTACTGTTTATTATCATGATTACTTAATCAGCGTGGAATTCTTAGGATAGTTTAGTGACAGAAGTAAAGTACATTGCTTGGCATGCGGGTTGCCCGCCAATTGGAATGGTTTGACCGCCATTATTCGGTTGATTGACTGCGCTTCGGGTGTAAACACCACGAGTAGGCGATGGGATCGTTACTTCCCGACGCCGGTCTACAATTATTTTTTTTTTGTTGATGGCTTTCACTCCTTGCTGAGTTTGGTAAGGGGTATTACGCCAATGTCGCCGTATACAGACATATCACACGAGAGGAGAATGATCATGACAAAACTTTGATTTTTGTGGAAGGATATGTCTGGGAACCTAAAACAAATAATAACACATATTAAGGACGGCACAGACAATACAGGACGTTTGTACAGTTAAAAAAAGAGCGAGAAGTGGGTGACAGACGGTTAGGCATGCCAACATAGAGGAAAAAATGGAGAAGAAAAGAAATATAAGTTAACACTGTAATAAAAGTAAATCGACGGTTATATTATAATTTAATATTGTGTTCCTGAATGTATTTGATGAGAAGGGCAATGAGGGGAGTGTCCATGGAAATGAGAAGCGATTGAAAATTGGCCGGACGTGGAATATTTTCAGGAAGAACATCATATAAAAAATAGCCAAATCTAGTGCAACTGAAAAAAATGTGATCCAGGGAGCCGTCGTCAAGGCCGCACTCGCACAATGAATTATCCCGCACCCGAATCTTGGACAAGAACACCGGCGAACAGACGTGACCCAAGCGAAGACGACAAATTGTGGAGGTGACCCGTTTATTTTATTTTTTTTAACTGTAATTAAACATCACTTTTGACATTTGCATGATAAGGTAAATACGTAAACGCTCTTAGCCCAGTGGCGTCCGCGTGCCGCTTGTGGTTAGGTGACTACTTTCAGTGGTTATTAAATGAGTGTTCCCGTGGTTTGGAAGACATGTTAAGCCGTTGATCCCAACTGCTGTCTATGATAGCAGTCCTTAATCCAAGTAAACTGCGGGTGGTTTCAGAAATTCTAACAGTCAAGTTGCCCACTCACTTGACAACCCTAATCCCAATAAGGTCTAATTTCGCCTTAGGTTGGAAGGTCAGATGACAGTCGCATCCTTAAAAACTAGTGCCCACGCCAAATCTTGGGCTTAGGTAACAGACCCCGGGCATCCTTCAGGATGCAACTCTACTCAGATAACGCTAGGTCCTAGGGTACCTATGATGGAAAATACGAAAACAAATTGTAATGGTCACTATTCTAAATCGTCTTGTCTGTGGCCTCCCTAACGCCATTATGTGGTACCGCATGTAATTACATCATGAGTGCTCGGCATTTGAGTGGTTTACTTATTTCGAGATTACTTACTCGCTTGGATAAGCTTGATGTTGCAATTATCTTGAAAGGGTGCTGAATAACTTAGCAAGGGATATTGGTTAGCCTTAACTTCCTCGCGTGTCAAGTCATTCATTAATATCACACCACATCTCAGCCTAATGCGACCGCTTTAGCCTAGTTGGTAATGATCCCGCCTACGAAGCTGGAGGTCCCGGGTTCGAATCCCGGTCAGGGCATTTAATTGTCATATAGTCATAGTGATTTATTTGTAAACATAGGTGCAATACATTGGTGGATAAGTAATGGTCTATGTAACACTATGTTTTGTCTGTAGGCGTACAAAATGAAAAGAGAAAATGAAAAGAAATGGTAATGAAAAGAGAAAGAAACGTGTGATGTCAAATAGTTTCAAATTGAATTAAATTATAAGTCATCTTATATCAATTAAATTAAATGAGAATTTATGTCAAATTTTATTAGGTAAAGGAAGTTAGATCGTCTATTATAAAATCTGATATTGAGTAGTATGATTTGCTAATAAGTAGTTGTGATGAGTACGAATAGCTGTCCCTGAGTTTTGGATGTTTTCATGTATTTAAGTATCTATTTATCTATTTGAGTATGTATGTCTTCGCCTAGTACCCATAGTAGAAGCTTTGTTTAGTTTAGGAGTAGGTTGATATGTGTAACATTGTCCACAAAATATTTAACTGGCCTCCTCTCATGGATGACAGGGAACGGGCATTAGTCCCAGCGCTGGCCCAACGCGGGTTGGGGACTTTACATACACCTTAGAATTTCTTAGCAGATTCCGTTACGATGCTTTCCTCCAATGGTAAGCTAACGGTAAATTTAAAATCATATTTCATATAATAATTTCCTAAAACTCATACAACACACATCCGCCGCTCAACAACTATATGCTTAAGGGTGAATTGCAAAAAAATTGTACATTCCAAAAAAATAAAATGTCCTCCTAATTGATTTTTATATGTGGGAATTTTCAGCCTCGAATCACATTATTAGGAATTTCGTACATTAGCTTCTGTGACACGTAACCCTAAAAATCATAGCCAAACTTATGTATTCTACTATGTGCACTGGTAGTAGAACTAGATATATGTACGCATAACTACTCTTGTTATTGATTTCTTGATCTGGCTACTAGCGGTCAGATTTTATTTCGGTGCCGTGTGAACATGTGAATTATTCATCATGGCGATCCCAAATCGACCCAAACTTCGAACAAATACACTTTGAAAATACTTTTACGTAGTAATGTTACGCTTTCTACATATTGGCTGCTGTAAGGAATACATACCTTACTTACCTATAATTGATACGTCATCAGAAAATTACTAGACATGATGAAGTGTTAACAGACTTTAAATTAGATTTCTAGTCGTTATATTGTTTTCTTTTACATAGGTTGTATGGGTGTGGCACTGTTGGGCAAATCCCCATAAATACCATGACTTGCGTGTAGTCTGTGCTTCTTCCTGGCGAGGAAGGCGTCTAAATCATCCCGCCATCTCCGTTTGGGCCGGCCCCGTCTGCGTCGCCCTTGTGACATTCATTTAGTAACTATTTTAGCCTACCTGTCCGAATGCGTGTCACAGACGTGACCTGCCCAGTTTCATTTGAGCCTAGCAGTTTTTTCGTCTACGACAGATAAATGCATGTTTCAGAGCACAGCGTGGTGTTCCGGATGCGATCTATCCACTTAACGTAAATAATATTACCCAGGTCGGGCCTAGTTCAGTTTCTTACTGGATTCATTTCAGCTATGCTAGGTTTAGTGAACCAGCGACAAAACTCCCAGTAACTGGATTCCACTCACACCTCAGATTCGGTTGAAAGCGCTCAACCAATCTTTCTGGAGTGCAAACTCTTAGAGTTTTTCAGTGTTCAAAACCACGTGGTCGTGCCGGAGGTTTCCCTGAATTTTCTCTAGGCTACTTTCCAACCATGTACTCCTATCGCTTTATTGGGCCTGGCCTATAAAGCTACAGTCAGGTTCAAAGAAAAAAAGCAAATAATATTATACTAGAAATTCCTTAATGCATCACCGTAATCTTGACGCTTAGTCCGTTCCGACAATCATTGGTAGCAAGTCTTATCGGGCCCTAACATATTTATGCATTATTTTGCCCTAATAACCTTCTCTAACCTTCGGCTTCCACACGTATATAAGGGTTTGTAAGAATATAAGTGATTAAATCTACGGAGGTCAGTAATTGGGTGGAGGTAGTTTTTGTTCACTAATGTAAAGCCCAAAAGATGGGTAAGGTTTGTAGACAGTAATTTATCTAACGCCGAATAGATTTTAGGCTGGGTACCACGTAACATAATACTAAAAGGCAGACCTGTCGGATAGGCAGAATATACTGAGTGAACATAATACCTAACCGCAAACATCAGACAGTTTTTGGTTAGATGTTAGTATGGTACACTTTTGGTATATGATTTGCTGAAAGATATTCGATTACAAATGTAGCTGTCGTATCAGACCGAATGCGTGACAAATATGAGATGAATAGGGATAAGGTTGATTTGTTAAGTGAAAAAAAAACGT
The DNA here is from genome assembly GCA_963556455.1 of Epiblema foenella. Taxonomy (NCBI): domain Eukaryota; kingdom Metazoa; phylum Arthropoda; class Insecta; order Lepidoptera; family Tortricidae; genus Epiblema; species Epiblema foenella. Next base: position 7,324,628 of record OY747108.1, on the reverse strand, counting down.
CATTATTCAATTAAAAAGTAGATTAAAAATACATTTTTGGTCAAAGTACACTAATGCTTGTAAAAAAACTGTTTATTGTTATAAGTAAATACATGTAGGTACCTAACATTGTAATGTTTGTTGTTATAAAAATAAAATAAAAATATTTCACTTAAATGTTTAGGCATTGTCATGTTTAGTGTTTCATGTTTAAGTATAGTTCATAATAACATTAGTTAAGTGAGCGCGATCTAGCCCACAAACTGTTATTGCAGTTTGGCGAGTAATTAAAATGTTGGAAAATGTTATGAAATTTTTTGATTAAAAAAATATAACTATTCTTAAAAAATCACCACGGTAGACGATGAGTCGGCTTATTTCGACTCCCTGTACCTCTAGTATAAGGTTTTTCGAAACAAAACACAAACGAACGTGTTTACGTTTCGATTCTCGAAGTCTCAATTCGTATGGGAAAATCTTTATCTTTTTAATTAAGGAAAATAGTTATCATTTAAAGCCACGAGAGGCGCTGCTTGCGTTGCCATATAAATTCAGATTAAACGGAAACGTGTTTCGAAAAATCTTATACTAGAGGGTTACTGATTTGGCAGGGCGGGAACGGTATGTGGCATTTCGTTCTTTGACGTGAGCTTACTGATGTTGCAGAGCTTTCCTCAGTTGACCGGATACTGTAGGGTAGTAGTAATTATGTAATATAGTAGTTTCGCCCCGACTCATTTATATAAATATAGGCCTGCAGTAAAGAAGCGGTACTGACTCGAATAACAGTAGAAACGATGAAATACGTTTATAACCAAATTTAAAAAAATCGTAAGTTATAGTATATACAGAATTTTATCGATAAGTTGAAAGGTAATAAAGACATAAGTATCAGAAGTTTATATCTCTATCTATCTAGTTTTCGTTGAAGGTGAAAAATATTTCTTTATAAGTAATAAAGTTTCTTCAAACCCAAATTGACAGCTAAAAGTTTTCTCGCGATCTAGGGGGTTGTCTAAGAATATTATATTCCAGCGAGATGATATTCCATTTTTCTTCCCAACTATTTTTTTTTATTGACTCAGTTACGGATTTATATTGTAAATCTGTTATGAAATTTCATAACAATTAAATAAAAATAACTTACATAATATATTAAAACTAGCTTAAATCTAAAACGGGCCCTTGGGGCATTGTACCGGGGATGCTGACGGTATTTTCCCGCTGTATCGCAATGCTGATACGTTGTGCAAGGAGATCGCCAGCTCTTCGGTCACCAGTTACGTCAACCAAACACTTCTCGCAACAGTAAATAACTTGTGCACGCTGGGACTCCAAGAGTTCTTTCAACTCAAATTAACAATCGCACCGAAAGGATTAAAGCAGGAAACTTATTTCACATTATCTATCACATAATTTATTTTGGGGTATTAAAACCTTATCGAGCTAGTTTGAAATAACAAATCAAAGTTAACAAATTAGCATAGTTTGGGGAATTGTAAATCCATGATAACGCTAACACAGCATAATGCGAAAGACAACGACAGAGATGGCTGTCGTCGGCATTACTTCGACTTGTACTTTGAAATGTGGTAATGAAGGGATTAAAAGTTCCTATAACAATCTGACCCATTTTCAAAGCAATCTCAACTGCATTGGCTCTATTTTTTGTCTTCGAAAATACGATCACCTCTTTTCCTAGGGCTTCCAATTAGGATTGCACATAACACACTTCAACCCTGTTGCCATTGCGGACATCATCTAGGACTAGCGAACCACTTCAACCAGTAAAGCTTTTGAAAAATGTCTCAGTTTTCTAATTCACGCCCTTAAGAAAACATATCAGACCACGGATTTGAACGTTTGTATTCGTCGATTTGGACTGGTATTAGAACCGATATATTTTTATAAAAATCTAGAAAATTCATATTAAATCTATGGTTTAGACATTGACTAAAAGATATTGTCAGTTCCGTTTCACTTCAGACTGAAAATACTCTAAATAGAAGGGCATTTATAACATCACTTCAGAAGGTTTTTTAGGGCTCCGTAGCCATTTTACAATGTGTATGTCTTGGGATAGATAGATAGGATATATTGTATTCACTTACCTATCTGTGCGTAAATCTTGGGATATCTTTCTTAGACTTAATAAATACCTACATACACTTAAAATCATTTTTCGACTCCCTTTTTTGGATTTACTCTGCATTTTTAACTGACTTCAGAAAGGAGGAGGTTCTCAATTTGGTTGTATGTTCTTTTTTATTAATTTTTTTTAATGTGATACTGTAGAATCTGAGGTAACATAATTCCGTCGTTTATGAACCGATTTGGAATTTTTTTTCTTTGTATGAAAGCATATGCTTTAAGGTTGGTCCCATTGTTACTAGAATCTAGTTCTAATGACGGGATCCAAGAGGAATTGAGGGAACTCCTCCAAAATTCAAAGGTATGTAGTTTATACATATATATCTAGTATAACCATATAGTAGTAAATCGCTATCGATTTTAGTATTTTCGGTAATAAATCGAACGTTTGCATTCAGAAAGTAGCATTTGGTGAACGGGAACTGATGAAGAAGACCACGGATGGTCATCCAAAACTCCTAGTGTTTCATGGGTGGCATTAAGATATTTCGATCAAGATACTGAAGCGACTCTGACGAAGTCATTTTAAATGGTCTAATTGATGTAATGTTACTATTAACCTGATCTGGTAATTGAAGCCGGAAGGTATGCAACGGAACTCCATAATAAAACAGTGTAGCCTAGTCGGGTTTGAGCTTATTGAAATCGTTATGAGATGCTCTCTGGCGATGATTCACTAAAAGATATAAATATTTTTTTTACTAAAAAATAAAACCGACTCCAAAAAAACTAAAAAGTAAAAAATAATTGCCTTCCTTCTTAAATATGAGACTACGCTTCTTATTGAACATTGTAAACGTACCTATTATAATTTTTGTAGTCGGTGCCATTTCGCCACTGTTAGACAATTTCTTTAGAATAAGTCACCGACTTTCAAAAATTATAATAGGTACGTCTACCTACATTGTTCAATAAGAAGTGTAAGGTCTTATATTAGAAGTAATCCAATTATTTAATATGTCCCAAGGAATTTACTTTTTGCACTTGACATACAACTATTGCATGTATTTATTCATATTACATTTTTACGATCAAAACTTCTCAGCTATTTACCTCTTCTACAGGCCAGACCTTATACAACTGAAGTGTACCAGGTGATCTCTTGGTTTGCCTCCAAACTAATACGTTTTCAATCCGTGCTCAAAGAACTTTTCTCAATTTCCAATTCACCTTAAAGCACCTGCTAATAAACCGGGTGAGAAAGGCGAGTGGGTATATATACAGGATGTTAACTGAATGCGGCTGCACACGAGATTTGCATGGAAATCGTCTAACTTTGAGTTCCGTCTGAACCCGGCATCACACAGGCGAAGAATATAGGGTTTATAAAGGGTGTTGTGATTTTGTGCACGGAGAATAGACATTAAGATTATTATGTGTGTCTTTAGCTAATGAAATACAGTCTTTCTTCTATAAAAGTCAAATCTTTATAAATTAGACCTTAATGGGACAAAGAAAGACGTTTTAAAACAGTATTTTTGTATTCATACAGCGTTTCTAACTGTCCTTTAATTTAGAGTTGTCTCAATTTGGGTGAGCAGATATTTCCCGGGTATGACATTGTTTATATATTATGTACATTGTACATGGTTCGTCCAAAATACAATACAATGAAAATATTCCCCCAAACGGATTACATTAAAAGAGAAACATAAATTAAATTACACGTAACACTGGTAGACAACATGCGATCTTATTGCTAACAAGCGAACTCAAAAAAATTGAATTAGTGAAATAACTAATTATTTACACATTAAGCTTAGTTTGGTGCGGAGATTTTAAGTGGATACATCAAACGTAGGAAGCCGCAAAGTTAAAATCAAAGGACAAACTACTTAACAATATGCACTCAATGATAAAATAAATAAAATAATAAATATTTAATAAATATTTTGGACAATCTTACACAAATCAACCTAGTCCCAAACTAAGCAAAGCTTGTACTATGTTGTAAAATACTTAAGACCAGTATTTAAATATCGTTTTATAAATTAATTACTTAATTATTTTATTCAAATAAATTACTTACTTACTTACTTAAAAAGAGGATTATATGAAATGTAACTTGAATAAACAGAAACTAGAACTGATAAAAATGTGAAGTTAGCCTTTTGGAAGATCAATGTGTTAGTTACACATAAATATGCATCTGGGTTATCCTTGTTTATAACTATTCCAAATTTCAAATCGATAGCCTAAGTTTTCCTTGAAATATTTAGTGATGTGATAGACTGCTAGACAGACAGAGTGAAACGAAATAAGGGTTCCCGTTTTACCTTTTTGGTACGGAAGCCTAAAAAACATGCTTCCACCTAAATTTAAAAGCCGTGATAGCGATTTGAAAATCGTGAAATTGCAACGTCCTGTGTTTTAGCTGGAGCTTTTACGGCCCCAAGCTTAGAGCCAAGAAGCCTTATTAAGCCCGCTTTGTCAACATTTGCCACGGCGGTAAATGCGGTCTTCTATCAATTTATTTTGTTATGAGGTCTCACATTTTTGTTACCTAGTGTGTTGTGTTAGAGCTTACCATTCATGAGGAAAAGAATTCACTACTTACTTAGTAAAATATATATTACAGAATTCCGTATCTCAAAAGGAACAAAGGAACCTTTATATTACTTTGTTATGCGTCGGTCTTTTTGTCTGCCTGTCAAGATTCTGTTTAAGGAATGCGTGGAGTTGTCAAGCTGAAATAGGTCCCAATCCCTTGGGGCTGTAAAACGAATCAAACATCAAAAGGTCACCTAATGAAATCAATTAATTACGACCAATTTATTCTAACACTCATAAGGAAATAATAACCATTTGGCAAGAAACAAAGTCTTACAATGTGATTTGTGTCGCTTACTCGCATACACAAATGACCCATTTATTACGGATTTTTCTTATTCTTATTGACATATAATAAACGGGCGACTCACGTCTTTAAGGTCCAATTTCGCTCGACATGTTCCAGACCAATAATCATGAGAACCAGCCGTGACCACCGCGAGTCTAGCACTGCGCGCTCGCGCGCGATTCGCTCGGCTGTTCGACGGTGGCGGCGGCGGTGGTGCGGGGGGCGAGAACCCTCATTTTACACACAACATTCACAACCCACGGCGTACACTCGACCTTAAAGACGTGAATGACCTGTTTATTATATTTCAATATGTCTGAAACTCAAGGGAGTTTTATATTTAAACTTTTCTTATTCTTATTATTTGTACCTACTGGGGTTACTATTGTCACCGTATCCAAGCTATTTTAAAAGCATTATACTTCTGTTGAATTCAATATCCTTTTAGCCATATACTAAAACAAAGGAAGAGTCGTTAATGATTGTAATTATTTCCATTGTATATAAATAATACCCATTGTACCATTTATTCAAAGACAGTAAAGACAAAATAGCTGAAGCGTCAATTTCATCTAAAACACAATCTGCTGCAAGAAGCGTTCAGTTTTAATTATTTCCAAACATTTACGTCAGTTTGCAGAGAAATTGTTAGCGACCACTACTTGTATTGTAAAATTGTCCAGCGAGCATACTGGGAGCAAACAATAACTTTTTCACTTCTCATGCTCGAAAACGCTAAAGTATTACATTTAGCCCCTAGGGAAAACATGATTACATGTATCATATGATTCACAAATCATTTTAAATTTACCAATCACAATATTTCACTTAATAAATCCATCAATCACTGAACACTAATTTAGAAACAACATCTTTACTAAACAGGAAAGAAAGTAGTCCTTATATTGCACAATAATTAAAAAAGTGATTAAATAGTTAGATCAACGCTTTGAAGCGCTCAATCGGGAAGGTCAGTAGCTTTTTTGTGCGCGGTGTCTATGTTTTGTGTGTCAAAGCAGTTTAGAAAAGAAACATGCCGCCATATTATACATATGTTCGCAGTGGAATTTATTATTAATTTTGGGTGGATGACCTTTGCTAATTTATTTTCTCGCAATCGACGTGAAAAGTAGAATGTATAACTCTGGACTAAAAGCCATATTACCCTTCGAACTATTTTAATAAATAACTATCTCGTGGTAATAAGGCTAAATTTTGGACCCTTGTCATACAATCTATTATTCTGTGACAAATATTTTGCATTAGGTATTGTACTCATACTCATACTCTTTATTGATAATATTGTTAAATATTACATGTCACATTACAATTTTGCACAGTATATATAAAGTAACATTATCTTAGTACAATTATTATTAGATACACTGTGAACAAATTGTTGTTAATTATTATAAATGTCAGTGAATAGCCATTATTAATTAATTTACTTAGAAATACTATTATTATTATTTTTGTACTTAGAAATATAAAAAAAAACCGGCCAAGTGCGTGTCAGACCACGCACAATAAAGGATTCCGTACCAACACCTATTAGTCCACTGTTAAAATCACTATCCAATATAATGAATCTAAAAAAGTCGTACGTTCATAGGGAACTCACGGCACTTACGACCTTTTGTTTGGGCAAGACAGTTTTTAAGCGAAAGCTCAAAAACCGTAAAACCTATATTGTTCCAACCAAAAACTGTTGAAAGTATTTACTAATGCATACAACGTAATTTTTTTTCAGAATTTTAAACTTTATAGTTTGGAAATTAGAGGGGGACACACACACTATCTATGATTTTGACAGCTAATATCTCACCAACGGTTGACTTAAATGGACAAGTTTTGTAGAAACCTCCATATCATTTTTAAAGGCCTATCCATCGATACCCCACCATGACTATGTGCGTTGAATTTTTTTTTCATCCACCGGTTACATATATGGAGTACCCCCCTAATTTAGTATTTTTTTGTAATTTCACGTCAGTTTTATGTAGCGGTTCATAGAATACTTCCTTCCTACCAAACTTCATAATTGTAGTGCTTATAGTCTCCGAGTAAATCGGCTGTGACATACGGACGGACGGACAGACATGACGAATCTATAAGGGTTCCGTTTGTGCCATTTTAGCTACGGAACCCTAAAAATGATTCATCACACAATAACACATACACAATAACAAAGAGAAAAAAACGACGACAAATTAAGCCATTAAAAAGGTTCCAACTCAGCATGCACTTGACTCTCGTGTTTACAAACCCTTAGCAATGCGATTCTGAAATTATTCGGTTTTTGGAGGTATGACGAGCCGTTGTCCTACGTCTTCACCTATAGCTATCGATTCACCTATGGCCCCAAGCGAGTCTGTCATGTGACAGCCAATATAATCGGACTTCAGGATTATCGATTTCAATCGATGTTCAAGATACGCAATGTGTTTTCTCGTCGTCGTCTACTTAATGTATTCTCGTCATCGATTTTAACATTCATTCCACTCGTTGGTCTGAGATGACAATAGATTGTTTCGTGCGCGAAAACATAAGCGTATTTCTTACACGGGAGCGTGGTTTAGAGATTCAAGACAAATCCTTCAAGCAGGGATCGTCAACCTTTTAACAGTCAAGGGCCACATCTAAGCAAGTGTTAATAATTTGTGACCCTATCAGACAAAAGATACCACATTAATAATTATTATTAATAATAAACACACATTGTAGATGTGTCCTATTAAGCCGGTACGTGGTTTCGCTTATAACTTTCATCTGGCCAATTTCAAAAATATGAACATAGAATTATCTAAAGTTGATTGGTCGGGCCTATTTCATAATATAAATCTAGATAAATGCATCGAAACATTCTATAACATCATTAACGAACTTTTCACTAAATATGTACCTCGCCGAAAATTACGCGCTTCCACCACAGTGCCAGTCTGGCATAGCAATTCGCTCAGAAAAATTTTGAAGGAAAAACGCAAGTACCATAAGCTATGGAAAAAATTTTCCAACCCTCTCGACTACCATCATTTTAAATTGTTACGAAAACGAGCTGAAAAAATGGAGGCTCAATGCTTTAGAGATTATATATCTTATTCTGAACAAAAAATAAAAACTCACCCTGCCTTTTTTTGGTCGTACGTTAAATCAATATTTTCCACAAATAGACTTCCCCAAACAATGTCATACAGAGGATTGGAGTCTTCAGATGCAGAGCAGATTTGTAATTTCTTTAATGATCATTTTCATTCTGTATTTGAAAACTTTAACGCTGATCTGTCTACTAATAACTTAGAGCCGACTATAAACCCTATTATAGACATTAATACTATAGAAATTAATATTAACATAATTCTTAAACATTTAAATTCTATTAATATTCATAAAAGCTCTGGCCCTGATGGCATTCATCCGCTATTTATAAGAAATTGTTCTAATTGTTTGGCAAAACCGCTATGTATTATTTTTAACAAATCTCTAAGGGAAGGCTACGTTCCTAAAATCTGGAAGAAAGCTTGGATTACCCCAATACCTAAAGGAACAGTTACTAAAGAAGTAGAAAAGTACCGACCAATTTCCAAACTCTGTCATTTTGGTAAAATTCTCGAGAAAATTATTAAGGAACAGCTTTTTGAAGTTGTTAAACATCACATCACCCCATGTCAACATGGTTTCTTTAAAGGGCGGTCTGTGGAGACCAATTTGTTGACATTTACGGGAGTAGTGCTTGGCGCCATGGATGATGGACACACTGTAGATGCCGTGTATACCGATTTTGCCAAAGCATTTGATAAAATTTGTCACAACACATTATTAAATAAGCTTTGGCGACTCGGTATACATGGCGATCTATTTCGTTGGATAAAATCCTACGTTGAGAATAGGACACAGGCTGTTGTCTTGTCTGGGTACACATCACAATATAGGTCTATAACTTCCGGAGTACCACAGGGCTCTCATTTGGGCCCTTTACTTTTTATGTTATATATAAATGATATTACAGACTACATAAAATTTTCAAATGTATTACTTTATGCTGATGACACTAAAATATTTAGACTAATTAAGAATCCTTCCGATTGTGACCTATTGCAACAGGATTTACTAAATCTTGAAAGATACTGCGTTGACAATAATCTTATCCTAAATAATGATAAATGTAATATTATAACTTTCTCAAGAAAAAAGAAAAATATAGATTATTGTTACAGACTTGGCGATGTAATTTTAAATAGAGTATGTGAAATCAGAGATCTTGGTGTAACAATGGATGCTAAACTTTCATTCATCCCTCATATAGAAAATATGCTAAAAAAATCTTTTAAGCAGTTAGGTTTCATTTTACGTGTCGGAAAACCCTTCAAAAATCCATCAACTTATAAAATATTATACAACAGCTATGTCCGTAGTCGTCTTGAATTCGCTTGTGCCGTTTGGAAGCCTTTTCATTCTATCCATATCGATAGAAACGAAAGGCTCCAAAAGAAATTTATGAAGTCGCTTGATTTTAGAACCTGTCATAATTATGTTCATTACGCCGACTCTTTGAAACGCCATAAAATGCAGTTGCTGAGCGATCGGCGTGACTGCGTAGACTCTGTTTTACTCTATAAAATACTAAATGCAAAATTAGAAATCCCTTACCTACTTCAAATGGTTTATCTCAAGGTCCCTCGTGCCCGTATACGTCAATGTCGCAGAAAGGAATTGTTCTCTATACCTATTAGTAGGACATGTTACGCTCGCAATATGTTTATTAGACGTGCTTGCAGACTCTTTAATGAATGTTTAAAATTAACAAATTTTGATATTTTTAATAGTAACATAATAACTTTGAAGAAAATTTTCCAATGATAAGCAATGCAATATACCGCTGTCTATAACTGTAGCTGCAACCACTTAATTTTGTAACATATTTTGTAAATGTAAGTACTTCTCAATAAAACTTCTATGTGTCACTGAGTGTATGTACATATATATATATATATATATATATATATATATAATGTTGCTCGCAATTGCGTTTCTTAATTTATGTATACTTAAAAATTGTTATAATTTTGAGATGCCAGAATCCGTATCAAAATAATACGCCCTAAAAGCTATCTTCACTTTTGAAATTGATGGTTCAAAATACCATAAACTTCTTACCAGGGAATCTGACATTTTAAGATGTTTTTAATTATAATCTTGTGTATATTATATTTAGCACAATTACAATTTAAGGAAACTGTAGGTCTTATGTCAACTACAAGCATTTCTGTACACTTTATTTTTTTTATATGACCGTTTGTTTCTTTTTATAAATAAATAAAACTTAGATGGTTAATAAGGAGGCTCGCGGGCCGCAAGCAAGAAACCCGTGGGCCGCTCGCTGCCTTAAAGTAAGTTGTATATTGATGTTTTATGCATTCTAGTGCAGTCCTGATATTGTTATCAGTAACAATGACATGAATAAAACTGTTATTCCTTCCTTAGTTATATTTGATTCCTTCATCTTTAATAATGTGAAGATGACGTCATTATTAGTGTCTGGGATAGCAACCACAATCACTTTAATATTACATTTTCTCCATCACTGAACCTACAAATTGGATTGGTATTGAAATTATATATAATGTGCGCATTTTGCCCCCATTGGAACTTCAGTCGTGAGTTTTTAAATACATGTATATGTACCTAGCGTCTGGATTACATAAGAATCCATTTGAGGAAATACATCAATTTACATATTCTAAATGTCACCTTACAAATTATGACATTATCTACTCAGTACAGTAGATACAAGCTTCATAAATAGAAAGAAATATACAATGATCACGAATGGCATTGATTTTAACTTTCAGGTCGTTGAGTTATCTCAAAGAAGTTATTAATATAATGTATAAATGAACACGATTATAAGTCACGTTCAGTAATAGTAAATGGCATACGGGTGAAAGTCGATACGTATCTACAGATATTGAGCGTGCCAGACCGTGCAAACAAAATAATATTCTTTTATACAGTGTCTATCAAGTGGCTCTTAGATCCCAATGACCAATATCAACTCAAAACACGTCAAAAATCGATGAATATCGCGTGTCTGATAAGGATCAGTACAATCAAAAATTAACTCAATGACAAAAAGGAAAAATACGAATTTCTTCAGCACTGTCAGTTTCATAACATACGAAAGGTTAACGTATTTATATCTATCGTTACACGGCCGCGCAGACAACAACAGACGATAGACATTTCCGTTAATAGACACTAGAAAATAATATTATTTTGTCTGCCACGGCACGTGTCTGGCTCTATGTGTGTAGATATGAATCGACCATAATTATTCGTGCGTTTCAAACGCCTCACTTCCATAGACACATTTTTTTAAAAGTTTTTTATCAAAGTTTTCCGTTATTTGGTAGAAGTACGGGACCGTTACCAACGTGCTCATAAATTCTACCAAAATCTACGTTGTTTATTTGCTCCAAGACGCTAAGACAGCTCTCAGTGTGCCCCACACTGAATCCCAAGTATTTAATAGACGACTCCTCTAGTTCGTTGTTGTCTGTAGCTTTCGTCAGAAATTCTCTTTTACATTCGGACCAAAGTAGACATTTGAGCATAGTAAAATTATTGTTCTTGTGTTTCAAAGTACTAAAGTTTTTAATTAAATTTGTCTATACAAACATGAATATTTTCGAATCTAGATTGTCTTTTTCATTTAAGTGTTTTACTCGTATGTGTCAGAGAAGCAGAAAAACAAAGTAATTTTTGAAAGATACCTCTACTCATATATAAGATATCTACCGTATGCTGGCTTAGGTGGTAAATGTGTTCCTTCTGCTGTCAACACAGTGCATCCTCAAATCTTATAAAGGGGCGTTGCCGACCCGTACGTGACTCCTTTGGAGTTGTGGGCGGTTATAGGCTGCGATGGTTGTATTCCATAAGTTATACCTACCCGATAAAAGATTCGCTAACTATAATATTATAAGATCTAATTTATAGTAAAATTTTCTTCAAAGATTAAACCGATAATTCATGGCCAGGTCGTTAAAGGATCCATTCTTGGTTGTTATCTCAGTGGAGGGATTATTTACTAGGCATAGGCCCAAGGCAGTTTTTCATATTTATTTTAGTACTTTCTATTTTCGTAAGGGTTTCGCTAACACTGGATTTGAAGGTCTTAGAAAGTGTAGGTGAATCTTCAATAGGATTCGAATGCCTTGAGTTTTGTCAACGGTTACTATCGCTACGTCATTGTTGGACGATTGTGTCAATGTTTATGGTCATGCGCCGAGAAAGCTCGTAAATTTACACGAGTTTCCTCAATATACAGAAGAAATTCAATTAAATATTATAAACAAAATATTTGGTATTGGTACATGGCACAAGTTTGTAGTGTAGGGGTCTGATATCTATCCAAAAATGTGTGAATCTGTTTTATTTTTGTAAAGTTGTCTGTTATATTTATCTTTCTCTCTTTTAACATTTGTTTTCTGTAAATCATTGAAGACAGCATTGTTAAAGGCGTCAGAACTTATATATCAGTCACATGTTTTGGTAAAAAGTTTTCTCATGCGTTCCATTACTTTGTATTATTTTGACAGCCACTGCCACAAAATACAGATGGGTATCTAATAAACTTCAATATTAATACAGAAACATCCATTGTTTTCCCTCGATAGCTGTCATGACGTCACTCCTCAAACTTCGGAACTTTGATTATGCTCTCCGAGCACTGTTGTTTTAAGTTTTGATCAAAATGTAGCCTTTGTTTTAGGATAAACAAATATATATTGTACATGTATAGCACTTTTACAAGAATAGATGATCTTAAGTGGCTGTGGACAGGGAACGTTGCTCGTAGAATATAAATAACGAAGTATCGGCTGATTTCCCAAAAGGTTATTTTAAAGTCAAAACTCCCACATATCATGCTCTGCGAGAATGGTTGTTTAAAGTTTAGAATTTTAATCAAAGAGAAGCCTTTGTTTTGGTAGAAGAAAACGTATGAAATACACATTTAAAAAACTGTTTCTCACTAGAATAAATTTTTGTATTTATTTATTATTTATTTAAGGAAAAAAGGGTCTTGTCGCCAGGCGAACATACCGCCCCGTAGAGGCAGCAGAATATGTACAAAAAACTAAAAAGAAACTTAAACTCTAGATTTTAAACCTATTTCTACTAAATTGTTTAAAAACTCGGCTTCGTCCGAAATAGAAAGCGACAAAAAACTATTTACATATCGTGTGTCAAACAGTTTCGAATCGGACCAAGCTGCTCTCACAGCTTCGGTCCGGACACACTCCATCAATATATGTATTACATCCTCAACAGTTCCACACTCATTGCAATTTGGAGAGGGGACGTTTCTCATTAGAATAACTTAGTAGTAGAATAGCAGTAACGTAGTGTGGGCTGATCTCCCACTAAGTGATTTTGGGATATAGGATCAAAATTAAATAGGTCTACATTTAACAAATATATCGTTTTTAGGGTTCCGTACCCGAAGGATCCAAACTGAACCCTATTGTTGTCACTCACGCGTCCGTCCCTGAGTTTCTTGCTGGACTCTTCTCAGCTAGGCTAGGTTTAGTGAACCAGCGACAAAACTCCCAATAGCTCGATTCCACTCACACCTCAGATTCGGTTGAAACCGCTCCACCAATCTCACTGGAGCGCAAACTCTTAGAGTATTCCAGTGTTCCAAACCACACGTGTGGTCGTGCCGAAGGTTTTCCCCTGGATTTTCCACAGGCTACTCTCCAACCGCGCACTCCTATCGCTTTATTGGGCCCGGCCTATAAAGCCACAGTCAGGTTAAAAAAAAAGCGTCCCTCCGTCTGTCCGTCGTCTGTCACAGAAGTTTTACAGCCAAACGGTTAGAGCTACAGTCTTAAAATTTTCACTGTATAAGTAAGCATCTTGTTGACCCAAAGCCTAAATATCAAAACTTATTTTTAAATATTTTTAAGGGTTGCCCCCAAACTCCTATAGGGTGCGCAAAAAAAACCTATCCTATCGAATGGGGAATCGTCGTTTAGAACTCATTGAGTAGATTAATATATTTTTTTTAGTTTTAAAAATATTGAAAAACAAAGGAATGAAAAGCCACCAAAGTCAGCTTTCTTTACAAAATTTTACCCAAAAATTTTTTAACTTCCCATAGACATAAACTTAAAATTTGTTGATAATGTTTATTATTAAGTACTTACCCCTTTATTCATAAAACTTAGCAAACCTCTGTTAACTAAAATGTCTGTTGTCACTGTCTCACAAGCACGTGTGTCAAAGTGACAGATAAGGACAAACGAACTTTAGCGGCTAGTTAACTAATATACAGGGGTTAGTTTTTACCAAAAAACACTAATATTAATTAATCTTTTTTTCACTTAAATTTCCTTATTTTTTCTATTAAAACCAAATTTATTTTGCGGTTGGTTCGGAATCCTAAATTTGCGGAGTCCAACACGCACTTTCCCGGTTTCTTTTATACAACGACACTGTCAAATAAGCTTACGGCCTGCCTGATGGTAACCAGACACCACAGCCTTAGGACTCTTTAGACTTCACAAGAATCACAAGCGCATTACCGACCCTTTATTGACTTGAGCATTCGTTGTGACAGATACTTACAGGCAATATGTAGGTCCACTCCAGGGGCGTGTTTTGAAATTTGGCACCCTGGGCCAATAAGTTTCGCCGTCACAGAAGTCAAGAAAAAAAAGGATGTAGTTTAATAAATACAGAAAAAATAGATTGGCGCCCCAGGCCATGGCCCGGATAGCCCTAGGGTAAATACGCCCCTGGTCGTCCACTCTCCACATAGTGCATCCTCGGGAGGACCGGCGACCTTACTATTAGGAACGCAACGTCACATCCCTAATGAAAACGTAGTGTCTTATTTCTGGGGTCTATTGTAAAGTAACCATTTGGGCTGCTACAAAAAGAAGTAAGAGACTTTTTTTTGTTAAAAAAATATTGTAAACTAAAACAAGCTTCTTTTTCGAGGCCAGCCTAAATATTGATCAATTTCGTGTACGGAACGTAAACTTTAAAAGATTCACCGCCCGTTATCAGCCAGCCGCTGACTAATTGCTTTCTGATTCAGTAACTTTGCTAATGCCCGTTTCATAGCTACGTTTCACAACCTGCACAGTGCATACTCACCTCACCTAGCATGTTTTGATCCCCACATCAGTAACAAGAACAAGTAATGGTAGCTCTAACTTACACTGGATTCCAAGATTATTTGTTTTGGTTATTATTGTGAAGGCTTTGCCGTTTGTTTGCATAATTCTTTTGTTTTCAACGAATCCATTTAAATGTTGAATTAGGAATATTTTGTGAATTATAGGAATACGTTCTTTGTTACTAAATATATCTATTAAAGTAAATATAATAACAATAGAAGATGAAGAAAGCTTTGTCTTCAATGTAAATACAAATTAGATTCAGACTTGATCCACATTAAAATTAATGAGACGTCTTAATATTGTTATTTATTTATTTGGATTAAGTAACATTCTTCAAATGAAATTGGGATGCCTAACCGCCTGCGTGTCGTTTTTATTTTTTATTCATTTATTTGCAGAAGACAAAAAGGCCCATATATTGAAACAGAAAAAAAAGTGTTCATTTAGGCGACCTAACGGCGTGGCGTCAGCTTCATCAGCTGTGACGTCTATGTAAAGCATGTTGAAATATGAAGCAAAAACAAAAGCGATGAACCGAAACTAAGCTGAAATGATTCTTCCTGAAAGGACGAGTAATGGATGCACAACAATAGCCAAAGTATTTGTTACATTTATTTACGTTTGAAAAGTTTTTATCCTCGTTCCGGACCCAAGTGCTCCAAACCATGGGGAAAATAATATTTTTCCTTACAAATTTTGCGGTCAGGTCTTCATTTTGGTTAAACCGTCATTTTCCTGCGAAAAAAAATAAACAATAGCATTATTTTGTAATGAGCCCTTGGATTCCAGGGACCGGTAGATGACTGACTAAAGGATATTTATCCTAGTTTCAAGATTCCTTAGGGATAGTGTCATTTTAGGGCTTACGCGTACCCTGCCTAAGTCAGTCAATGAATATTTGAGACCAATTAGACATGCTTTGTTGTGCTCAGTAGCAATAGAGACAATCCTTTTTTTCATGACGTCATTAGAACCAATATTTAGAGAGGAATAAACGTGTATATGGAACATGTACAATTAGAACAAGACAAAAGACAAAGTACAGCATAAAATCCGAGCGCTCTAAGCCTCCCCTAACTCCAATACTAATTGAGCATAGTTTGTGACGTCATGTACTACCATTATATGGAAAACAGAGTAATTTACTGTTTTGTTTGTGAAATATTGCGTTTAGGTACATTATTATCATATTTTTTTTTGTTTATTAAAATATGAGATTCCTGATGGTGGTTTTTAATTTACTTTTAGTCAAAAAGATACATCATCTTTAGAAACTTTTCTTCAAATCAATTTAATGTTTCAACTTCAATCTCAACTTCAATTTAATGTTTTTTGTCATAATTTGATGGTTTACTATTCATATAGTGATATCTTATTATTATTCATTCCGCGTGCATATTCTCTATTGGAAATTAACGTTCGGGGGGTACTGACTGCCAACTTCCGAAACAGCCTATTATTATGTCGGCTAGCGAAGTGGCATGTATTATGTGGTAAATTGGTCATGATGGACTCAGGGTGGAGTACCAGTTGTATGCTGGATTTTATATTCACAGGTTGTTGGCCATGCTGTTTTCAGTATGTATAAGTTATTCGTTGCTACCGGGGGATTTTATTAGGGTGGTACTCAAGCATTTGGAGCACACAGGCCCCAACATCAGCGGG
Organism: Epiblema foenella; assembly: GCA_963556455.1. Lineage (NCBI taxonomy): Eukaryota > Metazoa > Arthropoda > Insecta > Lepidoptera > Tortricidae > Epiblema > Epiblema foenella. The sequence continues at coordinate 7,307,804 of OY747108.1, read as the reverse complement.
CAACAAGCTGGAGGACTTCCCCTACACCCCTACACTATAGGGGCGCTCCTCCCGTCCTTCGACAGCTGGCTTGACCTGAAGAAAGGAATCCCGTCGTACAGGCTTGTGCGGGTAATGACCGGACATGGCTGCTTCGGTCATTACCTGCACGAAATAGGCAGGGAGCCAACGCCGACTTGCCACTACTGTGCGGACGAATGATGCGGCCCTGCACACTCTGAGTGAGTGCCCAAACTGGGCTGTCGAGCGCTATGAACTGAGTGCGCTCCTGGGAATGAGGGATCTCTCGCTGCACAGCGTAGTGTCTCGTATGCTGTGTAGCGAGATAAAAGGGAATGCCATGATAACCTACGAAAAGGTGATGTCAGAAAAGTAGAAATCGGAGCGGGTGCGCCAAGAAAGAGCCGATGCGCATCCTCTCCGGCGCAGACGGAGGGGAAGAAGGTGACTGCAATATGCATACCGTCTGATTCTTCCAGTAGGGCCGTGGACTGGGGACCCAAATTAGGCCTTACAGGTTACCAACCCTTCCCTCCACTAGCGCGAGGATGCCCCCAGTGCATTAGCCGGGGTGCCCCGCTATACGGCAGCGAGGATTAATGCCGCATAGGTTTTAGTGGGTATTCCCTTCACCAATACAACCGTAAATGCATTTCCTCTGCGTCAAGAATAATTTTCTCTAGTCTCAGTCTTCAGTAAGTATTTATCATAATAATGTTGAAAGACATAGACATGAAATAAAGTAATTATAAGATTTTCTTTTGTTAAGCCATTTTTCAGGTCAACGACTGCTACCTATTCTTAATATACTGCGACGATAATATTTACGGACTCTAAAATTTCTAGCAAATTTCCTTGTTAGTCACTTTTATTTTTCCATCAAAATATTTCACTACCTAATGAAATATTTCGTATATTCTTTGGATTCCGAGAAAAGTAACGAAAAAGCGGCGGGCAACAATTTCCGTAGACGACTTAAAATTCAAGATTAAACGTCATTTTTTTTTGGTTGAAGGTTCCATCTAGACTTTTACTGATGATACCTTTAGCCTCTAACCGTGTTTTAAGAAACCAATATACATTAGTGGTCAAGCAACGTGCAGCGGCATTGTTTTTCTTTGTAGTGGAAATTGCTCGTAGAGGCAAGACTAAGGTATGAATTTATATGGGTCATGGCCTTTGAATTGTTTAGGTGATCATAGAATTATATGGATGTGACCTGAAGGTTCAATTTCGTACAATTTCATACTACTGCGCGAATGTAATTGTAACGAGTATCTATACCGACAAGTAAGAGAATCTTAACTTATTATATATATTCCGCCTACCCAAGTGCGGAAATCACCTTTGTCAATGGTTTTTTTTATTACGGAACCATAAAAGTGAAGATCTTAGAATTGTTTATTAATTTAAATCCCTGAATCCGGATGTCCGGTCGCTAAATATTGCATTTTTTTGACTTGGAGATCTTAATAAAAGGGAGTTGAGCGAGAGCCCCTAGCCATTTGAGGTTCGGCCTCTCGGTCTCTTCTTATCGATCTTGCCAAACTATTGGCTGCTAGTGATTATGTCTTTACGGGTATTTAGTCTGGGGTTTTTGCAAAACCAACAGTATAATAACCCCCACGCCGGTATCGGCCGGACAAAGGGATTTCATAATAACAAATTGATGAAGTACTCTCAAAATGTAGGTGGGGTTGAATAATGGATCGACCTTTGATGTTACATGAAATTTTAAATTGCCTAACGAAAGGGCTATTATCAAACGACTTCACTGAATAGACACTGTAGGTGCTTACCTAGTTCGCTTGAGCAGGGGGTCGATTTTTGAGTTTCGAACGTTCGAAATCAGAGGTAGGATGCGGTAGAAAATAGTCGCACGTGAGAACTTGTCACCATTTTTCTCACATGATCCCAATAAAAACTACCTATTCTTGAGAGTAATATATCACTCGAAAGCTAGTGATTGAGTATCGATATTTTGAATATCGTTACCGCTTATTGAAATTCGTATTTAAAAATAATAATCTAAATAATCTAAATATTAAGTGCATTATTATCACGTGATACCTACACTCATATCACAACACCTATCTCGTTCGGATCCTGTTGATGAATATTGAAGCAAAATTTATACAATTTTGAATACCACGATAATATTGACACCCCGGTATTGTGAGTAATAATCACCGTGTCACCGATGCCTATGGTAAACGTCAATACGTAACGACATGACAAGTCTCTTCTCCCCGCTTCTTTACAACTGACACGGTTGACGTGTGAACTAAACAAACAATCCGTGTTCAAAATCTTAATTTAAAAATAACTACCTATGAATATTAGTTTTCAATAAAGATGATGATTCTAAAACAGAATCACAACATAACTCAATTTTAGTAACACATTTGTATGTACGTCTTGGCGCCATTTGTGTTAAAAAATAGTGGATGAAAAAGTACTAATATTGGCTCTGGAATTCAGGTTATGTTATTTATAAATATAATTATCTTTGAATGAATTGTCGTAATGTAAGTGTTTTATTAATCCTAAACGAGTGTTAATTGTGTAATATTAAATTAAAGTAGGAATTAGATTCAGAGTGAAGTACTTAGTAGGTATTAAATTTCTACTGATAGAATTGAATACGAGTGGTGGCTTCTCGTGGTCCCAAAGGAAGACCAGCGCTAGCCAATGGCTAGCACTATGCTGATTTGGGGCCATTTCGTGGCTATTTTCTGTATTTTGTTGTTATGTTAATTTGTACTGTGTCTGTGCCACGAATAAATGTTTTTTCTTTCTTTCTTTCAATACCATTCGACTTTAATTTTTCTATCGCTTGTGTTTCAAAAATTGAATGTCACCGTTATTGACTGCTTTCTAGTGATAGAGTCGAGCGTTCGAAATTCAAAAATCGGCCCCCTGTACGGCACGCGACTTTCAATCACGTTTCGGAATCAAACCCCGAATCGTACCAACCCTACCAATATCGTATACGATTTAATACAATACAATACAAATACTCATTATTGCACACCTCAAAGCAGGTCAGAAACATAACATAGTGAGATGTAAGTTGAGGTATACAATAGGCGGTCTTATCGTTAAAGAGCGATCTCTTCTAGACAACGTTTGGGTAGCGGAGAGAACTAAACACACATACTCAGTGGGTGGTGCATAAATAAAAACTAGGAACTGGAATATATAAATAAAACTAAAAAATAAAAATGAAAGTAAAACACATCTAATAAATATACCTAAATAATATATAAATAAACATATTACTTGCAACCAACTGGAGCTTTATTTAATATATTATTATTTTATGTGTAACAGTAGGTTTTTAATGAGGGAAAATATCATGAGGAAACCAGTTAAGGTCTAGTTTTCCCTCTGGATTTGAAGGTCAGATGACAGTCGCTTTCATAAAACTAGTTCCTGTGCCAAATCATGGGATTATGTGTCAAAATGGGCCTAGGCTCCTTAGACCTTTTTTTTAAATCTGACTGTGGCTTTATAGGTCGGGTTCAATAAAGCAATAGTAGTGCGCGGTTGGAGAGTGGCCAGGCGAAAATCTAGAGGAAACCTCCGACATGACCACGCGGGCGGTTTAAACACTGGAATACTCTAAGAGTTTGCTTTCCAGTGAGAGTGGTTGAGCTGCTTCAACTAAATCAGAGGTGTGACTAGAATCGAGCTACTAGGAGTTTTGTTGCTGGTTTACTAAACCTAGCTCCTTAGAGCATAACCGGGAAATTGCTAGGTATAGATGTGCCTCCCTCCTCACTGTATACTAAAGAAAGGCTGCTTCCTTGGCGGGACGAAATCCGTATTCGGTATTGCTGGCGTCGTCTAGATTTCCTTGCTTATAGGTATACTGTTAGTAGTAAGTGTTCATTTGCGCTGAAGCGGGGCAGTACCGATGCGGTACTGCAACTGTCCCGCCCTGAATCGAGGCCAGTTAGTGAGTATTTTTTAAGGCATGAGCGCTGCTGGCGTCATACTTTATCATCGACATTGTTGCAAAACTCCACATAAAAATATATTTTCCTTTCAATTACCCAATACAGCCTCCTGACCCGCTTGATTGGTGGCCAGTGTTTCACCAACGAAACCAGACTTCATACAAATTGCAACCTTCAAACTTACAACACAGAGACCATTTTTAGCTAAATCTATTTCATATCTAGCGTGTATTCATTGTATAATTTGAATTTTCTGCCTATTGTTCTAAGGTTGAGTTTTAATTTTTTTTGTAAAGGGGACAGACGTGATATGCATTAACGGGATGGGTATAAAAATCACGTAGGTTCCTGCATAATTGCCGCTTATATCGTAACGAATCAGGGTCCAAGGTCATTAGTCACTTCCTGTGGTCTTATAATGAAACACATTTGAAATCTTTTTTCCCTGGATATACGATGCTTTAAGGGAGTACTTTAAACAATTTTTCAAGTTTATATTTCTCTCTCCCTTGTGCTTGGACTTTGTAATGCCAAAATAAACAAGGGCAGATTCCCCAGCTCTGGTTAAGATTGATTGTCTATTCGGCCGTCTGTACCTTAGTAAACTCAATTTGAAGTTGAAAGTGGCCAGGTATATACTGCTCAATTTCACTCGAAGCTGGATTCCTAAGAGTCCACGAACAGCACAATTACCAGAATTTATCTGCCAAAATATACACGTCCTAACGGCCTTACAAATACAGTCAGATATTTATGCGTGTATTGCTATAGCAGATATTGGTGCTGGGACTGTAACTAATTTAGTTCTGTAGGCAGATCTGTTTCTCTCACCGCTTCGGCTAAACTCGGCTCTTGCGCACCTTCGTGTACGAAACGCATACAAAAGAGAACCTCCGAAACGACGAGCGCGTGCGAGCCGGATGCCATGACTACCTATCAATTGTGTCGCTTAACTTCAAACCAGGGATTGTAAAACCGGTTTTATTTAATACCTGTATAGAATTTGACAAACTATTACCGCTAATAAAAGAATACCGTAAAAGTACCCAAGTATAATCCAGGTCCACCCAGCTATGGTCCAAATGAACTCGAACATTACGGTTTAATGTAAGACTATTATTAGGATAAACACGAAGCTTGAGCAATTGAATCAAACAAATTAAAATAAAAGAGTATAAAACTACTAATAGAAAATGTATATTGATAGAAATTAGGGAGTTATCTTTTGGATCATAGTTGTGTGATTGGACTATAGTTGGGAAGTTTTATGGTACCTATATACTAATTAGAGGTATTGTTGTCATTCCTCTTTTATCTATATCTCTATGTATAGACTATTTACGATATTAAAAACCTGTATTCAATGCCGCTATTCATTGCACTTGAAAGGTAAGATGTCAATTAAACATTACTACTAAAACGCAACAAATAGGTGTAAATACCATACGGCAGTTTGCAGAAACAAATAATCGAGTATATTGACACTGACAGCTATTACCGGTAATGGTTTTTATGGGTAAAGTGTCTAATAGAGGTATTGTTGTTAATTGGCGAAACGGCTAATGTATTTGAATCCCGGTTTTGATTATACCGCTAATCAGAGCTGTAGCGATATACATAGCGTAATGCAATTATAACTGGTTATACCTTATTTAACACCAGTAGAAGAATACCGGTAACGATCCCTGCTTCAAACACAGATAAATCCACTCTAACAACTTGAAAAATCATTAAAAAAGTGATAATAACGAGAAAAAGGCGACTCTGTTCGGAAAATCCAACATTAAAATCATCCATTCTTTACAAAAATAAAAATATCATTGTATTTACTTTCATTTGATATAATTGATTGCAATTTTTGAAATAAAACAGTGTGAATTTGTATAAGTTTGATTGAATAGATTTGGATTTATCTTGATTTGAAAATAATACTATTAGAATTATTACGTCAACTGACAGCCATATGGAATTACACACTTATTTCGCTGATTGGCTTGGATGGACTTACATACATTGAAAAATACTGCCATATGGATTTGATTTTTATAAAATATTATGATTAGAACTGTATTTTTCTCAAAAACCACATGTAATTACACTTAATTGATAAAACTGTAACAAAACTAGTTTTTTACCCTTTTATTTTATAGGTACCTTCCTAGGAGTTTCAAGTTAAGCGACTCGTTTATTTATTTTGTTACACAACAATCTTCTGTACTTAAGTACTATTCATTAATTGTGATAATCCACATCGAAAGGGACCTTATGGCGGCAGGCGCTTACGTTACACCTATTCACTATTGTATTGAAACAGCAGCAATAAAGGCGTAAGTGCCGGCCGCCATAAGGTTCATTTCAATATGGATTATCACAATTATTCTGAACCATAGGTATTATTAGACTATTGTATTTGCGAGTATCTCTATTCAAATGCTTATTAGAACCCATTAGGTTCATTATGCTTATTTGTACAGCCAAGAAATTGGTCTACACATTTCATTAAGATTGAAAAGGAAAATAGGGACGGCTAAAAAGCTCAATTTGATTATTTTACCAAATATCTTGCACTAGGCAAGGCAAAAAGTTGATTCGCCCGTTTGAAATAAAACAGAGTAAATCGCCCGTAATTGTACAAATATACGAAAATGTCATTCAGTTACTAGCAACCTTTGTGCAGTGAACCAGTGAATACCGCCTTTAACAAAATACATGAAGTCAACTCTGATCCCTGAAGTTATTTTGTTTATTGTTTTTCAGAAATACCATCAAATAGTTTATTCAGAAAAAGAGCGTGCACGGGATTAAAAAGAAAAACGCACAGAGATAAGTTATCTAAAGAAAATAAATTCAGAAAGTAGGTAACGATTCACATAAAAAGGCAGTTGTTACCGTGTGAAGATTTTTTCCGCAATGTTGTCATGTAAAATAAAATACGACGTTATTAATACACAAAAATGGCTCAACATTATGACAAGTCATAAATTTAAACCAACATAAGTGCTATTTAAATTATTCTAACACACATTTGTATGCAAATGCGTTGAGGCGTGGACAGAAATGTACAACGAATTCAAACGAATAACACTTCCTAACGTTTATTTTTGCTCCGCTTTGTTTTTTTGCATCTCAATCGTTCGTACTCTCGCTTCCACGCGAAACGAGCTAATGTGCTAGAAAAAGAGCGCGAAACTTAAATGAAGCAAATAAAATGCGGAACAGCTGCAGCTGCCTGATAATAAGCATACCGTTGTCTATGGACAGCTGCGATTCCAAAAGAATCAGGGGCGCTACCGCGAAAAGCAAACGAAGTTTTTGCTCTCTGTCGCAGTTGCATGTTCGGAAGTAAGTGCGATAGAGAGGGAAAACTTCGTTTGCTGTTCGTGGTAGCGCTCCAGAAGCGATTGGCCGACCCTTTATTCACTTGAGGATTTGTGTTGTCAGCTAAAGATGTCCCCCGGATGTCCCGAGGATCCCCCTTAGACCACGCTGATGTGACCTGCGGGGTAATCACGTAACTTATTTACTACCGTTAGGCAGATTTTAATGTCAAATTTTAATTGTCAGCCCATACATTTAAACTTCAAAATTGACAGTAAAATCTATCTACCGTTAGTACATAAAGTTACGTGATTCGCCCGCTGCTAGCGAATCATGTAACTTTATGTACTAACGGTATATAGATTTTACTGTCAATTTTGAAGTATAAATGTATGAGCTGACAATTAGAATTTGATATTAATATCTACCTAACGGTAGTACAAAAGTTACATGATTACCCTGCAAGGCACGTCAGCGTGGTCTAAGGGGGATCCTCGGGACATCCGGGGGATATCAATAGCTGACAAATAATACTATGAATCCTCAAGTGAATAAAGGGTCGGCAAATCGCTTCTGGGGCGCTACCGCGAACAGCAAACGAGGTTTTCCCTCTCTGTCGCACTTACGTCCGAACGTGCAATTGCGACAGAGAGCAACCGTGCCGCCGGCGGCTTTTACAGCTGAATGCGCTTCTGACGTAGAAAGAGGATTTGAAAGGAGGATTAGCGTATCACCAACGGGAACGGACTTATGATAGGCTGACTAAATTCAGATGTATCAGATACTGATATGGATGTAGCACAATTCAGACATTTCATAATTAGTCGTGCTGTATATACATTGGCGCCAAATTTAAATTAAGCCAATAGTTTTGACTACAAAAAATCTGAGCGCTCAAAACATCCCCAAAACTCCCATACTAATTTAGTATAGTCTGTGACGTCATATACTATGCGTAGTACTACCATTGTATGGAAAAACGAGTAATTTACAGTTTTGGTCGTGAAATATTGCGTTTAGGTAAACTGTTATCTTACATTTTTTTGTTTATTAAAATATAAGAATTCTGATGGTGGTTTATAATTTACTTTAAGTCAATAAAAAAATACATCATTTTTCAAAACTTTCAATTGTCATTATCTTTTTATGATTTTGAGCATAGTTATTAATTTACTGTTTTTGACATCATTTGATGGTCTTAAGATGGATGGGATGCTCTTAAGGTATCAATATTTTCCTTATAATTTAAGATTATAGTAGTAAATTAAAGATTCTTTGAACATTGATGTGTTTTGCTGTACAGAAACATTTTTAAAAAATAATGTGGCTCGCACTTTACAAATCGATGACTATGCAATAGGAGCACATTTCTGCAGGAGCAAAATAAGTCGAGGCGGGGTTTGCATATGTGTCAGAAAAACCTTGAACTTGAGTTGAACGCAATAAAAAAATTAAGGCGTCTTACATTTCGTCTGACTGGATTTGTTTTCCAGTTTGTACCTGTTAATAAATCCCAGTTACTTACACCTCAAGAGAGCATAAAATATTCCAAGTTCCAAATGCTAATAAATCAAATTGAATGCGTTATAAAGCGCTCCGACATCTGCGTGAGACCGAGAATTCTGCTAAATTGGGAGATAACGACTATATTTTTTTACAGATTTACAGTTGTTTTTAGAATAACGATAACTTTTATTATAATTTAGTATTACAACCAACAATAAATTAATCGTACATTTGTTGTTTGTTACATGCAAGTGCGGAATCCGTGTCATTTCGCACGAATCCCGAGTTGTCCTGGCGCGAGCCGTCAGGCGAGGTAAACAGTAATTAAAAGAGAGACAAAACAAAATGCAATTACTTGCCATTGTGGGCTTTGCACGTACCTGGTCTACGTCTGGCGTTTACACACATTTTATTTAACAATCGTATAAATCGCACATTTAACAAGAATATTATTAAAACAATACGTCATTACAAAATTAATTCGTGAAATTATGAATGAAAGAGGTGGGAATTAAAAAGTCAGTTTGAATTGATAAAACTTTTTTCAACAAGCCATGGTTGTCAGCATTCAGCCAAAACCAAAACTATTTTGCGAGACATTTTACGTCTCTTGGTAGTTTAATTACATTTAAACATGAAAAACAGTTATTTGTAATTTTATAATTAACTTATATTTGATTTTTTGGTAAATAAATGTATATTTTGGCGAAAAAAACAAGCGTTCATTCATCCGCGGCGGCGGTACTGCATAATACTCTATTAATCTTAGGTCTCACATAATACTCGTTTCCGGTCATTGGTTTACTCAATCAGATAACTTTTTGAAAACAGTTTTAGATTTTTAGTATATGATAACCCTTTAACCTGTTTAATACGCAATTTTAATGTTTGTGTACAGTAAAGCGAAAAAAAAATCACGCTGGCGGGGACTTCCACCGCGCGATCGCAACAACACAAACACATAATCCCATTTCGTCCCGGTACCGCCGCATACTGGGTAGAGTCAGTCCGACTCAGGTCAGGCCCAGATGAGTTTTTGACTGAACTCTTTTCAGCTAGTCTAGGTTTAAGTGAACCAGCGCTAAAACTCCCAGTAGTTTGATTCCACTCATACCTCAGATTCGGTTGGAACCGCTCAACCAATCTCACTGGAGCTCAAACACTTAGACTATTCCAGTGTTCAAAACCATCCGAGTGGTCGTGTCAGAGGTTCCTCCTGGTTTCTCTCCAATCGCGCACTCCTATCACTTTGTTGGGCTCGGCCTATATAAACCACTGTCAGGTTAAAAAAGCGAAAAAAAATTATACTACGAAAACTCGAGTTTTTAAATATCAAAGGTATCCTGAGGATCTAACTGTCAACAAGAGTACTCAAATCAATAAAAAGGGTCAGCAACAGGCTTGTATCACTTCTATAGCCCCAAGCGTCTATAGGATATTTACTTACAATAAAGGCTGTGTTTGTTTGCTACTGTCATTGCATAAAAAAGAAATCAACAAAAAACAAAATTTCCCTGGGTGGATGCCCTCATACAAAATCCGTGTCATGACACCACACACGGAATGCGCGGTAATAAAAGGAGTGCCTTTTAAAAAGTCCCTCAGCGTCTAATAATATAACGTATTAGCGTAGAGGTCGGGTTGCTTGCAAATTTTCCCGAAAAGACGCTTCCATTTTTCTTCATCCTGTAGAATGTGAAGGCACGGGAATGCGTGGCTGAGCCCCGTTTAAATCGAAAAAAACACGACTTAGCAGTTTAGCGCTGGGCAGTTTTTGATGTGAGTAAACAGATTTTTAGTGAGCGAGTGCAGTGATTGCTTGAAGTTTCGGTTGTACTGCAAAAGGAAACGAGATATTTCCAATCACAATAATAATTGTTTGATATGAATACTGCTTTGTCTTCGGTTCGTATAGGTTTACATCCAGCCCAAACTGTCAACATAGGGAAGGCAGCATACGTGAACCATTTTTAGGGTTTCGTACCCGAAGGGTGCAAAAGTAGCCCTATTGCTGTCACTCACGCGTCCCTCTGTCCATCGTCTGTCAGACAAGCCAAAGAGTTGGAGCTATAGTCTTATATTAATAGTGTAAGCATCTTGTTGACCCAAGGCCATACAAATTTTCAAAAAACATTTTTAAATGTTTTAAGGGGCTTCCATACAGCTAAGGAGGGCGCGAGACAATTTTTTTGAACTGCCTCGTCGAGTGGGGTCTATATACCTATATTATAAACACAATATTTCACTACAAAAACGGCAAATTTCCCTGTTTTCCATACAACAGTAGTACGAGGCCACGGACGTGTGACGTCATGCCTGCAGTATTAGTATGGAGCGTTTTCAGTACTCATTTTCGTCTTTTGTGTTGCTCTAACTGTAGCTGGTCCCATAAAAACATTTGATCGTCTCTTAAAACTGGTTTGAAAAAATGTCACCATGCTGCCAGTACCAAATAAAAGAAAAACAACATTATTCAAACGAAGCATAAACTGAATGGCACGGGTATAATTCAGTATGCTTTCAGGGAAAATATCATCGAGATATAAGTATAAGACTTTATTATAGTAAGCGCATGGATCATATTCGAATAAACGGATAACGCACGCTTACCCAAGTTCTGAGATGACAATAAAGCTCATTAAACTGAATATTGTTCTTGGCATCTGCTTTTTTGCATTTTTCGAATATCTTCTTTGTAATCGCGACACGACGTCTTAAAAATGTATTTTAATATTAAAACCGGAAAACTGTTATTGGCTTGCAACGTTATGGTTTACTGGAGCGTAGGGGCAAGGTACGCGAATTTTAATCTGGAGGTTGTGGATTGGAGCCTTAGAGTATAGATTTTCTACATAGATCCTATATGGGGTATCATGACCCATGTGTGTATCCGGCGTCACTTTGACAGCAATTGACATATGTCATTAATGACATTTAGTTACTGTGCCATTTGAAGAAATTAGTTTTAATAGTTTTCCGCGATATGGCGAGGTTTTTTATTTTGGTCGGTCTATAAATTGAATTTAAGTATTTTTAACTACTTAAAATCAGTCGGCCCGTGATTCGTAGACTTACACAACACATATTATATTCTCTCCCACGGGATAGCCGACGCCTAGTGTCGGATAAGCACATAATAATATGATATAATATTTTTTTGTCTTCATTTTTTTATTAAAATACCGAAGAATATTTAATATTAACAAGCGAGGGTCGCCCGTTGCCTCCCTCAGCCGTTTGCCTAGTGCCTTGTGGATATGACTTATTTATCTCACAATACATAATTGCACTTAAAATTACACCAAGTCGACTTTTAGGAACATATTTTGTTAGTCAGTTATTTAACTTTATCAAATGGGTCAATCAACTTTTTCTTGTTGTTATTCTGTCCCGTCAGCGAGGAGACAACAGTAACCATGTTTTTTAGAAAGATGTTTATAATATGGAATTCAAGCATGCTCAGGAGATGACCCATGTCCAAATGGATTTATACTTATTGCTAAAACTAATGTTTGGTCGATTTAAACCCTATAAAATTACAGTTTTAATGACTCAGGAGACGTAACCATGGTAACAAGCAACAAAGAATAGTTGATCCACCCAAATAACAGGAAATATTTAAGCTGTTATATATGTCAACAAATGTCAACAAGTCTGTCTATCGTGTGTCTGTCACCTCTTCATGCTGAAACCGCTTTAGATGAAATTTTTGGTATGGACATAAATTGAATCCCTGAGAAGGACCTACGATACTTTTTATCCCGGCAATCGTCCCTTCAGTGAGTGGAAGTTTGTATGGAAGTGCGATGACTCGGCAAGCGTCATATAAACAAATAGCAATTAAATTTTATCGCGATCAACGAGTTCTACGCAGACAATGTCATGTTTAAAAACTTGTATTTGTATATTTTTAATGAAATATACTATTTTTATTTATATCACGAGAAAACTGTGAAAAGATCGCAGTTCCAATGCCGGTCACAAAATTAAATATTTACAAAGATTTTTGGGTGGGAAACACCATTTGTGTCGATGAATAATAAAATGGGGTATGTTAAAAAGTAGGCAATTTGAATTGAAAGTGCTGTGTCGGTAATATTAATGAGATAGTGAGGCGATGGAAATAAATTAAACTGATTTATGAATACGAATTGGATGCTTCTTCAATTGTTTTTTAATAAAATCACGAGAGGTTGTGAAATTGAATTATTTTTGAAGTAGATTTATGCTTTTATTGTTTTTGTTTGTCGAAGGCATTAAATAAGAGATTAGGGCATTCTGTGTAAATAAATAAAATTGTGTACGGACTTGGTAATTTGAGTTCAAATTGATATTTATAGGTTATACTTCCTAATACTCATTGTTTATTCTTGCTAAGCACTATTGCTGTTACGTAATAGGTGAGGTACTATAAACAGTAACAGTGCAACCCTGTCAGGGTATTGCAAAATTTGATTTGAATAATTTTGAGTACAATCGAGCAGATGCATTTGAAATATAACAAAACGAATTTTACTGTAATTATCAACTAGGTCAAAATAGAAGTAGAATTATTAACTATATCAATACCTATAACTAAACATACTTATTAGCAACTATTGACTACGACATTATTTGAAAAACTGTATATATATATGTACATATGTCTGTCCATTTATTATTACTTTCGATTAATCTCTGCCTCTGTAATAAATTTCTCATAATATGAGTAATATGTTTTACTTATGAGCCAATCTTTAAGGTCACTGCGGAAATATTCTACTTATCTTCGTTTTAGGGTTCCGTATCAAAATGGTAAAACGGGAAACCTTATGGTTTCACTTTGTCTGTCTGTCTGTGTTCACATAGCTAAATATCTCAAAAACTGCTTATGCCATCGATCTGAAATTTGGAATAGTTATAAACAAGAGTAACCTACATGCACAGATTTTATTTAATATTTTTTTTTCATTTTCTGTGTAGTAGGTGTTTTCTGTGTAGGAGGTTCAAAATTTGAAAGTCTAGTGAATATGTCAAGTAGGGTGTCTGAAAGAGCTTGAGTTGCATATACTGAATTTTTTTAATTATTTTTTACTTTGAATCATTTTCCATTTATGAGGGAAAAATGTAAAAAAAATACCCCCCTTATTATTTCCGAAGTTTACCATTGAAAAATAAAAATGACATAACATTGAAATCTTCGTATATTTTACATGAAAAATATAACTATAGCTCTATCTAGTTTTTATTTTATTTTATCATCAAAAACATTTCTATTCTACGTTAATAATTTAATCACCTTTGCATATGTTTTTGTTTTATAAATTGCTACGCGAACTGAAAGTACCCTCTTTCAACAATAGAAAAAAAAAATTGGTTAACGTGATGATCCTTTATCATCCTTGAAAAACCACCCTACATACTAAGTTATTCAGTAGCTTATATTCGTAACAAAATTCGCCGATAGATGGCGCTGTACCGATGGCCTTCACACTATTTCTACACCATGTTGTTGAGATTTTCTTGAATTAATTGGGTCGGGACCGGTACACATCCGTGCGGAACCCTCGGTGCGCGAGTCGGACTCGCACTTGCCCGGTTTTATTTATGAAGTCAGGGATTTTGTTGTAGTAAGGTTCACTCTTATACATATTCAGCTTAGGTACCGGGAGGGCGAATTGGTTATTTTGACGACCGCTTTTAACAAATTGGTATTGAGCTAAATGTTTTGTCATAATAATAAGCTCATCATAACTATTTGCAATTGGTAGCGAAATTACCTACTCAGTTTGTAACTACGATGGTAAAAATTAAAAATAAATCATGCAAATACCTACTTTATCTTAGCCACTGTAAGACTCAAATTATTGAATTTTGCAAATCGTAAATAATCCTCATTAGCTTCGACTTTACCGCATGTCACCTGTTTAATGGCACGCCTCTGACACGCCAAATGTCAAATATCGTGATATTCATAACTGTCTAGACTCGCTTCACGATACGACCTTATTGTATCTCGTCCCTACGATGCGTGATAATTATGTTCATATTCGGAGCTCAGACTTACACTGGTTAATCTTAGACTAATTTTCGTGCGTCAGTGGGCATTATAAATATCTACAGTATGACTTTGGTATATCTATTCATCTTCCATTCCCGAATTTATAAATTTGAAGAGTGATATAAGGATAAAAAGTATCCTATATGCTAATCCAGGCTATAAACTCGTAGTATACCAAGTTTCATCGTAATCCGTCAAGCCGTTTTTGCGTGAATGAGTAATAAACATCCAAACATCTAAACATCCGAACCTTCACATTTATAATATTTATGTCACACCTTAAATGGGACTGGGCTGGGCACGTCTGCCGCATGCCGGAAGACATGTGGGCTAAAATCGCCACCAAGTGGGTCCCACAAAACCGAGCGCGGCGTCGAGGCAGACCTCGGCGGAGATGGAGAGACGAACTTGACGTCTCGGATCAGAAGTGGTGGGAGACTGCACAAGAAAGGGACGCGTGGAAAGAAAAGAGGGAGGCCTTTGCCCAGCAGTGGGACACTTGAGGCTCTTAATAATAATAATAATAATGTCACACCTGGCCATAAAGTGGCAATTACCGCACGCTCCGCGCGCGGAAAATCTCACTTCCTGGCCAGAGGGTGACATAAAATTTTGTAATTACCTCGGGCGGTAATTAAGAAAGCCTCAGATCGCATAATTATCGCCCTTGCCTTCGGCTCGGGCGTCAAATACCTGCGATCTGAGACATTCTTTGTTTTACCGCCCTTGGTAAGTAATGTACAATAGTGGGATACGTACAGTTACGAACCGAGAATGTTGGTCCACTTGTCCGTAAATTGTCCGTAATTTAGCCGTGTTATGAATGACCGATGTTACCCGATGACGTGTCAGTCCCGATTTGCATTATACGATCAAGTTGCGAAGATTGGCAAGTGGCTCAACAATCCTTGTTCACTGTGGTACATCGTTATTGAATGGTATAACATCGAGTTTGCCGATCGATCGTCTATCATAGTATAGTAAACATCGAACATCATCATCATAACTAAAGAGCTTCGCTCTTGTCAGTGGAGTAACCACCACTTTTTTCTGTTCATTGCCAGACTCTTGCTCGACTTCCTATACGACGCGGCAGCTACTTCCTCCCTCACTTGGTTTAATTAAGTTAGTCTAGGTTTTCAAAATCTAAAATATCGATACGATATAAGTTTAATTGTCTCAACAAAAAGTGGACACCATAAAAATTACTCAAAATATCGCCAACCCTTTACAAGTCGTAAAACTTAGCACAATATTATCGGGTAAGAAATCTAAATATAGCGCTTAGAGGTCGAAGTTAAGTTACGAGGCTATAATTTTGGACAAGTGGCGACGCAATTTCGCAGACTATGGAAGCAGGGGTAGTGTCGTTAAAGTACATTGTGTTGAGGGTTAGGTGGTGCGAGGTATGAGCGAATTTCCAGTGATTACTTATTATGTGGAAGCCCCGAACGATGGCTCAATCAGTTCGTCTACGTTTAAATGAATACTTACTGATTGAATCAGTAGGTACTACAACTATACCACCCTTTCTTCACGCACAGTAATCAATATGTATTGCCTTGATTCACACAATTTAAATTGGCTAGTGTGCAATTGAAGCTGATTTATCAACTTACAGAGTCCTAAACTGGGGTTAACTTTATTTAGGGAACAGGAGAAGTTTTGTTTCTTCTGAGTAAAAAGAGCTAGGCCCACGACGACACATATGCGTCATGCTTCTACGTGCGATTTCCGCTACAAGGAGGAAAAATGCTGCTACGCGCTATCGCGTAACACACGTAGCGATCGTAGGCCTCGAATGAGTTAAAAAGATCTCCAAATTAACTAAAATAACCAGATGTTAAGCGAGGATTATAAAAACGTAGGTAACCCATATGTGAAACTTACGTTCCCTTGAATTGTAAGACAATATCTGTTATATTAGATTTTAAAAAAGTTAAACACACAATCCACAGTCAACAATTCGCTAAAACTCTATCGTCGCACCGCTTTTCTTACACCAAAATTCCTCTATACCAAAAGATAGACTGTTATTTGGACCCTCAATATACTATGTATCGACCAACCAATGACTGTTGACCCCTGGCTGTAGAACACTGCTTAGAGTTCCCTCAAGCATACACAGGTCAAAGTGGTCGGCAGCGTGGTGTGTGCGGTACAGTAACGCAGTTCTGAAAAGGTCTTAAATGAACAAACTTAATGGCGTGAATACGCCTTTATGTAATAGGGACTCCGCTAAGACACTTCTGTTAGCTGTAAGGGTAAGATAGACTTACTCAACGTTGCTTGCTTAGGGCACAAATTAAATTGCTAAGATGTTTCGGTTAGGCAATGACTTTGATGTAGTGAATAATGCATTTCAAGGGATATTTGTTGATTTATACGTTTGAGTAAGGAATATGTTTAAATAAGTGATGCATCAATTTTGTACTCAAGTTTTTTTTTAGACACGTAAATGATAAATTAAGACATGAACATTTTTTAAATGCTTCATTTATACTACATGAAGAAATAAATAATTTACGATCAAAGTGATAAAGTATATAGTTATTCACAACGTTTTTGGTCGATTAAGAATGTGTAATAAATTTGTCCGCAATTATTTTGATTTCGGAATCTTGTAAATAAATAGTTTTTACGATGTATAACTTGACATTGACTACAAGTGCTGTATGACTAGAAACGTATGCAACTTGCTACTATGCAAGTAAGTAGTGTTGTGTTCCTGGAGGTGAGCAAAATTGCCAGAGCTCCCGAGGATGCATTTGTTGAGAGCGAGGGACCTACATTTTTTCCTTCTGTTGTCAATACAGTGCATCCTCAAATTTTATAAAGGGTTGTCAACGCGCACGTGTCTCCATTGAAGTTACGGGCGTCTATGGTCTGCGGTGTCCGCTTACCATTAGGTGGACCGTACACGTACAGTACGGTTTCATAATGGTACATTTACCATACACCTATGAATGAACCATTAATCATATTAATCAGGGGTAAGTGTTGTGGGCCACACGTATTGTAAACAATATAGCTACAAGTAATATGAGTACTATTTGTAGTGGCTGTTTGCTTACCTAAATAAATGGAAAAAAAACTAAATATTTTATCTACTAGTAATGGCTCTGTGAGCTACTAGACCTTGCAAGTGATATAGTGATATTTTTTACGTTTCATCCCCCATGCTGAGCCCTATTGAAATATTTCCAAAAACTGAAAATTCCACATAACAGATGGGTCATACACGGATTTAGGTTCCCGTCTTTTCTGTGGACATACCAAATGTTAAGGGCTACAAAGCTTAATTTTGGATTGGACCAGTAACCTGCATAAACAGTGTCTACGTTTCTATAAATCCATATAATAAACACATAGTTAACATGCACATAAGCCGTTAACTATTGACCACAGGAGGGACGACTTTTGTTTCTTCAACTAAGTATGACCAGCGGGGTAATCACGTAACTTTTGTACTACCGTTAGATAGATTTTAATGTCAAATTTTAATTGTCAGCTCATACATTTATACTTCAAAATTGACAGTAAAATCTATCTACCGTTAGTACATAAAGTTACGTGATTCGCCTGCCGGATATCAATGTTATTTCAAAATCAAATCGACCCAAATAACGAACCAATTTTTAGGTAAAAGCGACATTTCGTGGCTCGTTTATCACAATATAAAGTGTTAATTGAACTTCCGAACCTCATTAAAACTTTTAAAGGACAGTTTTATTAACCTAATTACTTTTGGTTCACTTTGACAAACCTATGAAAATACTTCGAAATATCGCATCAATAACTTGCAAGCTTGAGTAACTTTGCTTTAGTAGAGACATTATTTTGCCCATTATTTAAAAAAATTGACAGGTATTTTAGCAAGAATAAAAGCTTTGTTTAAGAAGTTTTGATATCACAATTTAAGTGTCAATCAGTACCTTAATTCGTTACCGCGCGGCGAAAGAAACAAGTTTGCTTCTTTCGCCGCGTGGTAACGAATTAAGGTACTGATAAACAATGACATTGTATTGTTATGCGCCCGGAGATTTCCGGGGCCGGGAGACGACGGCTTATTTTAAAAATTAAACAAAGTAGCATATTACCTTAAACTAGGCGGAGTGATGCCAAATATGGCTGTGGAGTGGGCTCGAGAGAACGATCTTCTCAGGGCCATTGAGTGGAGAGTGAGGCAGATGATATGCTCATGATATGCTCATCTGATGCCTCCGTCGTAAGTCGTCATGCAAGCAAATGCTCCACAGGACTGGAGGCGCGCGCCGCCACCTGGTACCATGTGAGCTGGTCAACAGGACGTACTGTCGGTCTCACAAGTGGCTTAAGGGGATTACTCGATTCTCTCAGCCATGCCCCCAGTGAAAGAGCGGGATGCAACACTATTCGGGGATGGCTTTTTAGACAAATGTCGATAAATATCTGACTGTGTAAAGTTCTATTAAATTTTTTTATTGACAGAGTTTAGATGAGGTAAAATATCATCATATTAACTTAATTGTGTCGTTTAATCATACGTTGTTTTAGTAGAATGATTAAAAAAAGAAAATAAATACTTAACTTTGGATTTATTTCTATCGAGAAAAATGTAAGCAATCGTGTTCCGGCAATTATCAGACTGAATTATAGTCCAGAATCATGTATCGCAAAACAGATCCGTATTGTTTCCTCGTCTGAGCAGAACAGAGTTTCAAAGAACGGGATATTTTGGCTTGCACTATGTTTATGTACCTTGTCGTTTTAATACCATATTTAGACTATCATATTACTTAAATTTCTAACTGGTAAAAATGACAGAGTACCAAAATGTTGCTACTTTGGAGTTTAAAACAATAACAAGTGCAAAATCACTGCGTCCCTATACAAAGCGGAGCCGCATTTCACTTTTTTGGCAGAATTCACCTTTTTACAAGCTAAACCAAGTACAATACAAGACAAGAACCGGAAAGATTAGCCCCAAATCACGTTCGTTGACATTTAAGTGGAAAGGTCGTAGTCAAGCAATAGACTAAAATAACTTAAGGAAAAGCGATGAATAAGAAAATACTTAAATTAATAACCTTTAAGGGTCCTTATCAGTTAAAAAACGCTCATCTATTTACATTATTTTCTGTTTGTATTGACACGCATCTTGACATTTTCTCAATGTTACTATCTAGAACAGGACTATTATTGCGACCTTATCCCA
Source organism: Epiblema foenella (assembly GCA_963556455.1). Taxonomy (NCBI): domain Eukaryota; kingdom Metazoa; phylum Arthropoda; class Insecta; order Lepidoptera; family Tortricidae; genus Epiblema; species Epiblema foenella. The sequence goes on along the minus strand of OY747108.1, from coordinate 7,287,781 downwards.
TAAACTTTAAATGTATTTTTTGTATTTTTCATTAAAAAATATCGTTTCAAACATCACTCCAAATCGGCCATTTTCAAGCTAAAAACTAGTTTTTCCCGCATAAATTCTACCACACACAATAAAATCAAAAAATGGCTATGTTACTATCTAAAACTTTAATAAAATTAGCCTTTAATAACTTTATGGGTATTATTAATACTTTTGTCATAATTTAAAATCAAAACATTTTAAAACTTATAAGGCCTCTTAATTATTATTAAAGGGTAAAGGAACATCGGCGTTCACAACCTACGATCGAGCTAATTTTAAATCTGGTATAAAGTTAAGTTTCTGATTATCTCTACACTGTGTTAATTCTTTGAAACTTCCTAACAATAGCTGTTTTTGGCTCAGTAGCAGGTTACTCATAATTTCTTAACTTAGAAGTTATTCTTACGAAGTGAAAACGCCAGCGATATTGAACTATAGACAGAGTTTTATTGTTCTTTTATATATTATTCTATATGTATATGATCGTTACTAGAATGATAGAAAATATGCATGAGTTAGATTGTAAATACTTTTACTTATTAAAAGTAGGTTTCTTATCTTTGTTATTTTTTTAATGAATTCTATGCAAAATCCTGACTCCTAAGCTGCCTAACAAAAGAAAAAATATCGTGTGGATGTGCTTTAAGTGGCATGGATAGGGTCATGGAATTGGACATTTATCTTATTGTGCGCCCAAAAAGGGAAAATGTTAAGACATAAAAACTAAAGTTACAACTTGCTTTTTAACTATACATATAAAAGAAGAAGTCCTCACTGACTGACTGTCTGTCTCATTAACGCACAGTCGAAACTGCTAACGCTAGAGAGTTGATTTTGCATAGTTGGTTACATTTATAACGTCGGTTACATTTATAAGAAAGGATTTTTCTCTCTGTTTAAGTAAATTGTAACACTTCAAGGTGCGTGATTAGTTGAATTAATAACTAAATAAAATACGTCCCGTTGTTCACGTTCAACGAGTTGACCAAAGAGTCAACTCGTTGTAGTTGTTTTTATTATAAATAAGGTGATAATATTGTCATCGATGTATTTCATGCCATATTAGCAGCATGATCCATTGAAAATACACTTTCAAGTCACGTTTTTTACATAAACAAAGATGTTTTGGCCGAACTGCCGAACTTACAGGTCGTTTATGTCTGCGTTTTGTTTCCCTTACCGATCTGTCAAGAGTAACAATTGTTATGTTGTTCCTGCGAATGAAACTATTCTTGAATTACTAGAATATATATTTCTAAACCAGTGGACCACGGTCTTCCACACATTCTATTTATTCTAAATTTAACTATTGGAATTATGTAGAAGTCTGCTCATGTTGTCTATGGTGCGTTGGTTGTAGTGAATAAAACGCCGTAACGTTTTGTCTATAATCGTTCCCGGACCGTTCCTATGTAACCTTAGTATTAACCCGTATTGGTCGACATACAATTATTTTATTTACATTCTCATTCTTGCTAACTGTTTAAAGCCAGAGTCATCGTTTTATTATAACGCGTCGTAGAATGAGTTTATCTCTTTTTATTTAAAAACTGTGAAAACACTCTTTTCCCTCGAATTTGATTCGGTCGCCGCCGTTTTTCGAGATCGGAGGTTTCGAACACGCCTCTTGTTGAGGTGGGTTAGCATTTTGAGTTCTTTTTCATTCCCTCGTACAAGATGTGAAACGAATATTTCCTGGTCAATTTAATCGCTATGGGGTAAGTGTTTAATTTAGTAAAGTCTGCGTGCCTATTGTCGTTTATGGTGCTAATTAATGTGTGTTCCGTTTCAGCCCAGCCTTTCTTAACTTAGCTTCACAATGGACTATGATGTCCCGAATTGTCTAGTATCCTCATAATCACTACTCAGGTGAGTGTCTTATTTGTCACGTAGCGCTGTTTCTCATTATTTCATGGTAAATTCTGTTACTCGATGTGTGAATTTTCGTGCAGCTTAATGTGACACCGTGGCACACTTCCGCGAACGCGACTCTGCGTTCCCGAAACCATACACGCTCTTTAAATATTTGATAACCCACCTTATATGGTAAGCTTACTTATTCCTAATTCTAATGTAAAATCTGAAATTCTCAAATGCCAACTTTGTACTAATGATAACAATGTTTTCTTTGAGACTTTTTTTCGCTTTGTTGTACCTGTTAGTTCGTTTATACAACAAGCTCTCTCTTGGGTGCTGTTGAGTTGTACCACTGCCTGATCTGCACTCCGGATCCCGGTACTAGCTGAAACTACCTGCTCGACCTTTTGTACGGGGCGAGTAGTTGCACTGGAGGTGTACTGAGTTGTAGGTTTGAGTCACCTCACCTTCCCGGTATTTATTCTTTTATATCACTTGTGTCTATGTAACCAAAGTAACTCGCTCAAACAATCTTCAAACATCTGATCTGAACCTTAATTATGTTCCACTAAGGATCACTTTTATAAAGATCCGTTAGACCTTATGTTGGTTTGTTATGTCAAAAAATGTACTGAGTTACTGAAATTTGATGTGACATTTGGTCTAACGGATCTTTATAAAACGCGGCCTAAATGTATTAAACCATCTAAAATCTACGCGGATGAAGTTACAGGTGGCCGCTAGTACAGTTATTTTATAAAATATATTATACTATTATGAATTATATTCTTTCTAACCACTGAAGCCCACGCCACTGAAGCTGTAGGCTGTAGCCGAGTAATTAAAAAAAATGTTTTACCGTCTCATACCAATTCCAGCCTTATCAGCTTAGATATTTAAGAAAAGCAGGCCCTAAATCAGATTACTCGACTTACAAATTCCTTCGGCATACTCTATGAGACCCACCAAGCCAATATCAGGAGTGCTCTCAATAAAATTGTATTGAGATAAATAAATCCTGCCCACTATGTATTTTATTTAGGTACCTAGTTTATCAACCGAGAATATTATGTCATATTAGATAAAAAACGTAGGAGCTAACACAACTAGACGGCGGAGGTACATTTTGTTTCATCACTTCCGATAAGACCCGACTAGGTTTAGTTTTCCTTCTGGGTTGGAAGATCAGATGGCAGCAGAGCACCCGTTAAGTCAAGTTAGAGGAATTCGCGCTGCTTGAGAACTTCTAACAATCATGTTCTCCGTTCACTTGAAAAGGGGGCCGAAGTTGCACCCAAGGGTCGGAACCAGTTTTTACTATTTTTTTTTTTATTTATTTACCAAAAAAGTTAGATACAGTTTTACATTAACAACCGTTCGCCAAACACAACGTTTATTGGCGAGTAATGCACTCATGCTCTTAACAAATTAATGTATCTATCTACCTTAAAACCTAAAATAAAATATGTGTTTAGAGGGTATCTATTAGCAATTTTTTCAATTTAGCTTTGAAGACGTGTTTGCTACTACAATTTTTGAAACATCTCTTAAAGTATTTGTCATATATTATCTCCATTTTTATTTTAACATTTGTTTTCGTTAACCTTCATCTATGAAATGAATGATTTAAAGTACTAAATAATATCGTAAAACGCAATTAACCTAAATTAACCGGTTAATTGTATGAAGACGAAACCGGTTTCTGAGCCGTGGCTGGTTGCACCACGTCCATAGGGACTACTCAACCCACCGCTACCCCACACATAACCCCTAGGTAGTGCTAAAAGTGCAATGAAACTAACAAACGTACTGTCTTCTCGGTGATCTCACGGTTTGAAATAATTGCCATACGATAAATAAACTATAATAGGTACACTGTTTTTTTTTAACCTGACTGTGGCTTTATAGGCCGGGCCCAATAAAGCGATAGGAGTGCGCGGTTGGAGAGTAGCCTGGGGAAAATCCAGGGGAAAACCTCGTGTGGTTTGGAACACTGGAATACTCTAACCCCCTTATTCATGAACGTCAATCAAACCTCTATTAGTTAAATAACCGCTAAAAATCGTTTGTCTTTATCTGTCACCTTGACTTTTATGTTTGTGAGAAAGGGACAAAACATATTTTAGTTAGCAGACGTTTGTTAAGTTTTATGAATAAGGGTGTAAGAGTTTGCGCTCCAGTGAGATTGTTTGAGCGGTTTCAACCGAATCTGAGGTGTGAGTGGAGGTAACACTGATTAAGAGAATAAATAATAATAATGAAATACCCCGGAAAGGTTGCGGTCGAAGTCGTGGGCGAATGCTAGTTATAAATAAATTGACTTAGGCTGGAACTGGCTGGTTTATTAATTTTTCCTTCGCAATTGAGTACTTTCGCTTAAAGAAAAAAAAATAAGTATCGTCACTCAATGGGGCGCTCAAGCATTTTTAACTAAATCTGCAATTGATGTGATGGATCGGTAATATCGGGATATATATATACTTACTACTTGTACTCCGAATTTCGAAATCTGAACCTCGTATCGTGCCGTCCCTCTCACTCATATAGTGACTACCACGAAATTGAAAGGGACGGCACGATACGAGGTTCAGATTTCGAAGTTCGGAGTACAGGAGCTGCAACTACAGGGGTGTCACATGCACGTTAGGTATTCTCTAGAACTCTTACGAATTCATTTTCCGCCAAGTAAAATAGTTATTTCCATTTTGTTCTACTCGTTGAACAAAACCGTAGGACAAACCAAACTTGAAAATCCAGTTTGTTCAACGCGTAGAACAAAACGGATTTTTCGATCCGGTTTGTCCTACGATGTGAACAAAATCGTAGGACAAAACGGACTACTTCCCTGGAAGGTTATATAGGAAACTGATACGATTACAACTAAAAGATAATATTTCAAATTACAGGCCAGTAGCGTTACTATCAATTTTTTCAAAAATAATAGAAAAAGTGATATATAAGAGTTTGTATAATTTTTTTGAAATTAACGATTTATTTACCCCAGAACAAAAAGGGTTCAGAAAAAATAAATCAATAAATATGGCCATATACGAATTACTGAAATCAGTTATGACGCAAGTTGATAAAAGAGTACCTGTTTGTGCTCTATACATGGATATGTCGAAAGCTTTTGACTTTGTCGACCACAACATACTTTTATCGAAATTATACCAATACGGAGTACGGGGCAATGTTCACAACCTCATAAAATCATACTTGATTGGTCGTAAACAATGCACTCAAATCGTTCGGATATGTATGAAGACCAAAAAGGAAGTCACGTTTTCATCTGATTTCAAAGAAATAAGCTACGGTGTACCACAAGGAAGTGTCCTAGGTCCCCTTCTCTTTCTTGTGTACATCAACGATCTACCTAGAGCTATAAGTCACCCAATGGTATTATTCGCAGACGATAGCACTGTTATATTTACAGAGACAGACATGCATGCACATCAGGATAATATAAATCGAACATTAAGTATTATAATTCAATGGCTCAACAAGAATAACTTACATGTAAATCTTGAGAAAACGAACATTATGAACTTTAAATTACGTACCAAAAATACACCTTCCTTAAAGATTACCTACAAAGACCAAATAATTAATGAAACTGACATTACCAAATTTCTAGGATTAAGCTTAGATAGTAGTCTGACATGGAAAAATCAAATTGACAATATATGTATGAAACTTAATCAATTTAGTTACGCATTGTATAATTTAAGGAAAATTGTAAACCAATCAGCCGTGCTGACTGCATACCACGCACATGTAACGGCTACTTTAAGATACGGTGTAATGTTTTGGGGTAATGCTACAGATCGTGAAATGGTGTTCAAGAGTCAGAAGAAATGTTTAAGATCTGTATTTGGTATTAAACCAGTTGATTCATGCAAGCCGCTTTTCATAAAACTTTACGTAAAACATAACATTAATGAATTTACTCGATTTAATAGCCTACGACACCAGGAAAAAATTAATTATAAGTCCTCCAAAACCGCTTTTTTATCAAAAAGTGTATTTGGTATGGCACCCCGAATTTTCAACAAACTACCAGTGAAGATTTTAAAACTGGAAAGTGGAAAAGAATTTAAAACTGCGTTATTTAATTTTTTAGCATCTAAGGCCTATTATTCCATTCAAGAGTATTTAAATGACATTGTTTTTTAGTTTATAAGTAAATTATGCATGCGATACACATGACATACCTTAAATATTTGCATGTCCTTGTGACTAAACATGTAGTTCCTTATATTTTAGATTATGACCTATTTGTTGTACCATGTTTTAGCAAATAAACGACTGATTACTGATTACTGATTACAAAAATCAAAGTCAAATTAATGTTAAATATATTGGATAAATTAAGGTTTTCCTTTTAAATAAATACCTTATTGACATCATAGTCTTAATTATTTCAAGAATGACGTCTATTAAGGTTTATATTACCTATTTTGAATACCCTTACAATTAATCTCAACTGGAAACGTCTTACAATTCAAGAACCGTTTATTTTAGAAACGCCAACCCTAAAAATACCTTTCGCTTAGTCGTTAAGCTTTGCATGATCAAAATATTTCAGGCAGTTAAATAACTCTTAGAAATTCGAAAACGTCGCGAGGAACCCCGCAAGGCAATTCACTCTACGGTGGAACTGATATTCTAACGAAGAGGGAACATGGTAGTTGTTTTCGTAAAACTAGTATCTACTTGAGATTAGGTGCCAAAACAGAGTACAGGATACCGTAGCTCGATTCCACTCAGACCTTAGATTCGGTTGAAAGCCTTCAACCAATCTCAGTGGAGCGTAATCACTTAGAATATTCCAGCGTTTAAACCGCCCGCGCGGTCGTGTCGGGGGTATCCCCTACCGCGCACTCAGCGTCTGGCCTATAAAGCCACAGTCAGGTTCAAAAATAAAATAAGGTCATTTAGAGAAATGCTAAGAGGATGATGACAGTGTTCATAGAAAGAGATGAAAATATTGTAGGTATTATGCTAAGTGACTGTTATTCGCTCACTGGTCTCACTGAAAACAGGCCTTCGAGTAGGCTACTCGTCCGGCGTCCTAGGCACACGCTCACAGACCCGGACGACGTAATCACAGCTTGCACCGAAAGATGAAACGCTGCGCTTACAGCGTCCAACTCAGATACGACGCGTATACTTAGGCATTCCCGCCGGCTAAGGACACGCACTATTCGTCCCGGTACCGCCGCATCAAAGTGTAGCATATTTCTTAGGCTCGGTTTTATAAATATCCGTTAGACCTTATGTCGGTTTTTTATGTCAAAATGTACTTACTGAGTTACTGAAATTTGATCCGACATTTAATTTAACGGATCTTCATAAAGCCCGGCCTTTAGTCTCGGTTTTATAAAGATTCGTTAGACCTTATGTCGGTTTGTTATGTCATAAAATATTAGTTATTGAAATTTGATGATGATGATGATGATTGAAATTTGAACTGACATTGGGTCTAACGGATCTTTATAAAACCCGGACTTAGTTAACTTTACAAACATTTGAAAACGAGTGTAGCAGTAAAAATATATTTAAAAACAAACTCAAAAGGTTGCTATTAAACACCTCAACGCAAGATGCTTAATATTAATTAAATAAGCTAGTACCCATCTTGTTTAATATTCAAAGGATAGGGATTAATTACTTTATTACTTAGGTCATTAGATAGTATAACTTGGTACAAAAAAATGAAAGTGAGTGTAATATTTCGTCGATAAACTTAACGTTTGGCGAAACGGAAACAAATGTAAACTGAAACCATACTTTTTCGGGAAAAATTAATTTAAAAAAAAAGCCGCCGGTTTTCCAAAGTCAATGTACTGATATCGGTACCCGCTGTAGTGTTGCAAATAATTGCGAATTCCTTGGTCAAACCCCAACACCTTGGCGCTGCCTAGTTATTTATAATGAGGAGGAGTTGCTACTTTGTCTTTCTTGAGAACAGTTCATGAGCTGGAATAAGTGCGTTAATTTAAACCATTTTTGTCGTAACTCAGTTTCAGAAGTCACTCGCGCTTTGTATGCATACTTAAAATATTTATTTTTACACGGGTTGGTCGGAAATAAAGTAAAAAAATATAATTTACATTAGACTCGTGTAAACAATTATTTTAATGTCATATGAAAATGTCTGAAGTCTAAGTTAGTCCTAAGTAAAATAAAAATAAAAATGCACTTAGGCCGGGTTTTATAAAGATCCGTTAGACCAAATGTCAGATCAAATTTCAGTAACTCAGTACATTTTTTGACATAACAAACCGACATAAGGTCTAACGGATCTTTATAAAACCGAGCCTTAGTAGGACTGTGAGCGTACTCATAACTTGAAAGTAAAATATAATTGCATCTCCTGCTCGAATAGAGTAGCATAGAATATATATATTTTTTTAATACAACGCCGGTGGCAAACAAGCTTACGATCCATCTGATGGTAAGCGGCCACTGCAGCCTATAGATGCCCACAACTCCAAAGGAGTCACGTACGCGTTGCCAACCTTTTATAAAATTTGAGGATGCACTGTTGTCAAAACATAAGGGACAAATTGAAATGGGGGAATTGGGGGGGGGGGGGGGGGGGAATGGGGGTGTTCCGTCGAGGAACAGATTTAGTATTAAGTATATTTCTCTTAATTTTGTAATAAGAGAATAGGTATTTCTTCTTGCATACAAGACAACATGATTGGTAAAGAATAAACTTTCCTTGTATCAGTTTTCTGAGCTGGCAACTTTACAGTGTTCCCAAAGCTCTTCAGGGCGCACGCTAGCGCCCCCTGTGTTAGTATAAAAAAAACCTCGCTGCGCCGTTGATATGAACGATCGCTCCGCGCACGCGCTCGCGAATTAAAATTATTACAAGAACATCTTCCGTCGAATATTCCCTTCAAAACAATCTGTACAGTCCTCAAATCAGTGTATATGTGTGAAAATGTTGGAGAAACAGGCTGGGCGGCGCTAATCTACTTAAACCCCATCAGACGCCACGTGAACGAAGGTGCTGCTGGATTCCTGTAAGTAGCCACTCAGATTAACTGCCTCAACATAATTTTTTGATCCGTTCGATCCGGATTTTTCTTTAACAGGTTGTGTTGTCTTGATTTAGTGCTTTAGCGGTATTTCGTACCCATTTCTAACACGTTCGTTATTCAATTTCGCGTTGTCATATTCGCCATCTTTGTCTTCGCAAAATGGTACCTAATCCTAATGACGGCAAGCCCGAGGTCGATACGTCGTGTATTACACAAGACATCTTTGAAAGAGATTTAATTCTCGACGAATTAAAAAGAACATTACAATTCGCAGCGACAAACATCGAACAATTTCGTTCGAGAACAACAGACTTAACCGTGCACCAGCGAAAGTTTACCAAGGTTCAAACTAAGATTGAAAAAACATTAATTAAGTCGCAAACCTTCAATAAAGAAGCAAATATTAAGATTCGTAATGATTTCAATGATTTATATTACGCCATAGTTACGCATTTAAATAACTTAAAGAAGGTAGACGAAGAAAAACGGCGCGCGAGCCGCGTACTTCTCCCTCACGACACGTTTGCCAACGATCGGCGTAATTTACCTAAATTATCTCTTCCTGAATATCACGGCGACCCGACGGGTTGGCCTGCCTTTTTCGATTTATTTCAATCTCTGGTCCATCACAACAATGCCTATACCAACGCCGAGAAGTTTAGGTATTTACTTCTTTCGGTTAAAAACGAACCACACAATTTAATCAAATCAATTCCTATAACGGAAGATAATTATGCAGTTGCGTTAGATATTCTAAAATCCCGGTATGACAATAAACGCATAATTGCATCACAACACCTGGATCGCTTGTTTGACATTGAAACTTGTTCCGGCCGATCAGCTGTTGCGATACGCAATCTATTAAATATTTTTTACGAAAATACAAAGGCGCTCGAAGTTATGGATTTTCCGGTTAGCCAATGGGACTTCGTGCTTTTAAATTTATTGTTACGTAAGATTCCAGTCAATACAAGAAAAGAATACGAACGATCTTTGGCTAACCCGGGTGAAATACCTAAAGTAGACACTTTAATTACGTTCTTAGAACGCGAACTTTCGGCGGAACAGATGATTACCGTATCCAATACACAGTCCACAAAAAATAATTGCTTAGGTAATAAAAGTAATGTAAATATGGGTCAAGGTCAAACGAATGCAAAACGCGTGTTTACTGCAAGTGTGGCTCCAGACCAAAGTCGACCTTATGTCAATATGAATAAGGTCCGATCGTGCTTGAAGTGCAAAGGGAGTCATAATTTAAACAAATGCCTACAGTTTTTAGATTTGTCCGCGCAAGATAGATTTTCATTTGTACAAGCAAAAAACGTGTGTTTCAACTGCCTTTGTCCCGGACACGACGTAAAAAGTTGTAAATCGAACTTTAGGTGTAGGAAATGCAATAAGAAGCACCATAGCTTAATTCACTTATCAACAACGTCCTGTTCATTACCGGTTATGGGTGAAGTTGAGAAACCTGATGCTGTCTCGCTCGCTCCTACGGAGCAGCCCGAGACTTGTGCGATTATTCAGCAATCATACATGGCTAACGCACAAGATTTAGATAAACCTTTTAGCACGGTGTTATTGTCAACGGTTTTAGTTGATGTTTGTTTAGAAGGTAATACCTATGCCACAATACGTTGTCTAGTGGACAGTGGTTCTCAAGCGTCACTTATATCGGAATCGTGTGTTCAACGTTTGAATTTGCCGCGACGGCAATCTAGTAATCCGATATTAGGTATCGGTGATGCGAAACCGGTTATACCACGGGGTACAGTTTCATGTACAATTACGCCTAAAGGCAAACAACAGCCGGTTATTCCAGTTGAGGCATTTATTTTGCCGAAATTAATGCCTAGAATGCCTAGTGCTCCACTAGCGCCTGCTGAATGGCCGCATTTACAGGGACTAACTCTGGCGGACCCTGAATTTTATAAACCTCAACCTGTTGAAATGCTGCTAGGTGCAGACATTCTATGCCACATTTTACGCGAAGGCGTTGTCACGGGTAAACCCGGCACACCTATCGCAATGAACAGTGTGTTTGGTTATTTTCTATTAGGTAAATTGATTTCCAATGTTAGTGTTTCGACTCCACTCCACACGTGTTTTAGCTCGTTTGACAACGACAATCTTCAAACATTTTGGGAGCTGGAGTCAGTTCCAGAGATGCAGAGTTACACTCCCGAAGAAAAGTTATGCGAATCCTTTTTTCAAAAGACGCATACACGTGATGACACAGGGCGATATGTGGTCGCTCTGCCGTTCAAGCCCGGTGCACCGCCCCTCGGCGAATCTCGGCAAATTGCTCTAGCACGATTCCATAAATTGGAATACCGTCTAGAACGTAATCCCCAGTTGAAGGCGGATTACCACGCGTGCCTCCAGGAGTACGTGGATCTCAACCACATGGAGCTAGCAGATGGTAACCCCCTCGCTGGTGCGAATTACTACATCCCTTATCATTCCGTCGAAAAAGTTTCGAGCGAAACTACCAGGACTAGAATAGTCTACGATGCTGGATGTCGTTCGACGAGTGGTTACTCGTTAAATGATACCTTATTGACGGGTCCTAAGTTACACTTAGACATCGTTGACGTTTTGCTGAAGTTTAGAGTGCACAACGTTGCATTCTGTTCCGACATCAAACAGATGTATCGCAACATCTTGGTGCGTGAATGTGATAGGGATTTTCAGCGCATCCTTTGGCGTAAATCTCCCGAGGAACCTATCCTTGATTACAGACTTCGTACTGTAACTTTTGGCATTTCTAGCAGCCCGTATTTGGCCTTACGGACTATTAAACAGCTAGCTCATGATGAAGCTAAGCATTTCCCGCTGGCAGCACCAGTTCTGCTACATGATGTTTTTGTCGACGACATTGTCACGGGTGCCAGCTCTGTGGAGCGAGCCCTAGCCCTGCAGCAGGAGCTGATAGGTATTTGTGCGACAGCGGGGTTCGAGTTACGGAAGTGGCAAAGCAATTCGCCAGCGATTCTCGCGGCGACGCAGCCGCCAGATTCTCACGGTGAGCGGCGCGAAAGTATCCACTTTGCTGAAATGGAAAATGATAAAGGGGTCAAAGTCCTTGGACTTCAATGGAGTCCGGGATCCGACTCGTTTAGTTTCAAAGTGCAAAGTACTTCTACGGTATGTACGAAGCGTGCAATCCTATCGGAAATTGCCAAAATATACGACCCGCTCGGGTTATTATCTCCGGTAACCTTGTTTGCCAAACATTTGATTCAACGGCTGTGGTTGGCTAACATTTCGTGGGATGCCGAACCACCCATCGATATAGTTAATTCATGGCGAAGTTTCGTCAACGAGCTTCCGCTCTTAACACAAGTGTCGTTTCCGCGTCACATTTTTAATACTGATGACTTCGATTCAATACAAATCCACGGGTTTTCTGACGCTAGCCAAATTGCGTACTCTGGATGTGTTTATATACGTTTTATCGATAAAAACGGTAAGGTTCAGACGTACTTGGTCATGGCAAAAACGCGCGTCGCGCCCTTACGTGTTTGTCTTACAATACCGAGATTAGAATTAATGGCCTGTCTAATCCTATCTAAATTAATCGAGAAGGTAATGCTCATTTACAGTGATCGTATTCGCCCCGACCAAGTATACGCGTGGTCCGATAGTTCCGTCGCGCTGGCATGGCTCCAGTCATCCCCGCATGAATGGAAAACATTCGTCTCGAACCGCACCAGTGAGATTCTGTCCCGCGTTCCGGCGAGCTGCTGGCGTCACGTCTCGTCGGCAGATAACAGTGCCGACCCGGCTTCGCGCGGGCTGCTTCCCGCCGCGCTGGTACAGAATGACTTGTGGTACCATGGTCCCGCATGGCTCCAACATAGTCAAGACTCCTGGCCGGTCCGAAAACCTATATTGAACACATCGGAGGAAAAAAGCAATAAAACCGAATCCGTAATTAATAGTTGTGCATGTGTGTCCACATCGCCTTCATTCCAGGATACTCTTATCACGCGATTTTCGTCGCTAGGTAAATTAGTTCGCGTCACGGCTCTTATATTTCGTTTCTATAACAAATGTAAAAAACGTGAGCAATCGCTTCCTGTGTACATCACCGTACCAGAGTTTAATTTTGCATTGAATCGACTAATACTTATAACGCAACAAAGGGTATTTAATGAGGACATTAAACATATATCGTCAAATAAATTACCTTCCTTACGTTTGCGGCGCCTCTCGCCTATTTTAGATAACGACGGATTGCTTCGCGTCGGCGGACGCATTCATAAATCGTTTTTACCTTATGATTCTAAACATCAATTGATTTTACCGAAACGACATCCGTTAACAAATCTTATTATTGACGACGCGCATATCAAGGAGCTTCATGCAGGTCCGCAGTGCGTGCAAAACTCGCTCTTACAGCGATATTGGATTATATCAGGTCGTGATATTGTGCGTCTTCGAGTACATAGGTGCATCCCTTGTTTCCGAGCACGCCCGATCCGCGTGCAACCTAGAATGGGCGCGCTGCCCGCAGTTCGCTTACGACCCGCGCGCGTATTTATTAAAACATCGTGCGATTTTTGTGGACCATTCTACGTTCGCGCAAACAAGGTGCGCAATGCAAAAATAATAAAATGTTATGTTGCAGTTTTCGTATGTATGAGTGTCAAGGCCGTACATCTTGAACTCGTTTCCGAACTTTCAACCGAAGGCTTTTTAGCTGCTTTACGACGTTTCACGTCTCGACGAGGATATTGTACAGATATATATACCGATTGTGGGCGTAACTTTGTGGGATGTAATAATTATCTTAAAGATTTGTACGCCTTTTTACGGAACGATTCGGTAATGAGTGCTCTCAATCAACAAACTTTAAAACAAGGATTAACTTGGCATTTTCAGCCACCTTATGCCAGTCATTTCGGTGGACTATTCGAAGCGGCAGTTAAAAGTTTTAAAACACATTTATATCGCGTAGTAGGTACTCGAACTCAAACATATGATGAGATGCATACACTATCGTGTCAAATCGAGGCTGTTTTAAACTCACGCCCACTTTGCGTGTTAAGTTCGGATGCTTCAGATATACTTCCGCTCACACCTTCTCACTTTCTTATCGGCGAGCCCTTAACGGCATTGCCCGATGTTTCAGTAACGGAAGAGAACCCTAACCGTCTTACTCGTTGGCGTTGGATACAGCAAGCGGTCCAACACTTCTGGTCCAGGTGGAGTAAAGAATATTTACACCAACTCCAACAAAGTACAAAGTGGTTTCAAGACCGCGGTTCCGCCCTCCGTGAAGGCACTGTTGTGGTGGTCTGTGATGATCATCTACCGCCGTTGCAGTGGAAACTTGCACGTATTCACGCGTTGCACCCAGGCTCTGATCAGGTCATTCGCGTAGTGACATTGAAAAGTGGGGATACGTTGTACAAACGACCGGTGGTCAAAGTGTGTCCCTTACCATTAGAATAAGTTATATGGGATCGTTACGAGCCTTAGTATTTAGCAATTATATATAGGTAGTTCTAGTTTACGTTGTTAAACTTTCGCATGGTTTTTTAAAAGACACTACGTGCTTTTAAGGTGAGCGGCATGTTCCGTCGAGGAACAGATTTAGTATTAAGTATATTTCTCTTAATTTTGTAATAAGAGAATAGGTATTTCTTCTTGCATACAAGACAACATGATTGGTAAAGAATAAACTTTCCTTGTATCAGTTTTCTGAGCTGGCAACTTTACAGTGTTCCCAAAGCTCTTCAGGGCGCACGCTAGCGCCCCCTGTGTTAGTATAAAAAAAACCTCGCTGCGCCGTTGATATGAACGATCGCTCCGCGCACGCGCTCGCGAATTAAAATTAATACAAGAACATCTTCCGTCGAATATTCCCTTCAAAACAATCTGTACAGTCCTCAAATCAGTGCCTATGTGTGAAAATGTTGGAGAAACAGGCTGGGCGGCGCTAATCTACTTAAACCCCATCAGACGCCACGTGAACGAAGGTGCTGCTGGATTCCTGTAAGTAGCCACTCAGATTAACTGCCTCAACAGGGGGAAATGTGGAAAATCTATAAAAAATGGCAGGTTAAGAAGTTCACTTACTTATTCAGATCGACATTTTACATTATCGTGATTCATATTTTTTTTGACGATCGTTTTAGCCTAGTTGGTAGTGACCCTGCCTTCGAAGCTGGAGGTCCCGGGGTCGAATCCCGGTCAGGGCATTTATTTGTGTGATGGTCACAGATATTTGTTCTTGAGTCTTGGACGTTTTCTATGTATTTAAGTATTTATTAATAGGTATGTCATCACTTGGTACCCATAGTACAAGTCTTGCTTAGGTCTGGGATTAGATCGATTTGTGTAAAATTGACCACAAATATTTATTTTATTCATTTTATATATGTCGCAAATAGTGACTTTCCACCTGAGATTCAACAGTAACTGTTCTGTAATCTGAATAAGGGAATAACTGTTACTCTCTTATTCAGATTGTTTTATTATTATTATCACAAAACATAGCTTAAGGTAAAAGGCGTGTCACTTCGTCAGTCAAGTGAGATGATAGGCGTACCTACCGCCTCAAGTTCTTTACGAATTTGGTTCCCATTTCGCGTAATCCACCCTCGTGGGGTAAACGCGGGTGAAAAGTTGCTAAGCTATTGCGTGTTATTATTTCCTGACTGTTCTTTTGAGCCTTTGAATTTCTTGTTGTATAAGTGAAATCGCTAGAGCTCCGATGTGATTATTCATCTTGTATACCTACTTTAAATAATGTATTTATATATACCTACTTATTAAGAAAAGTAGTATATTAAATAGTGTACTTTTGGTTAATGTATATATGTACCATGTAAATAAAAGTCAATGTCGTGACTGATCCATTAATGCAGAGCCAAAACTAATGAGTTTGGAAGCTTGTTTTCATTACAGTTAGTTATTTATATAACTACTGTAACCAACTCCTAAGACTTTCTCCTTCTTCTAAGAAATTCAACCCCTAAGAGGTATAAAAGGGGTTTAAAAGTTTATTTTATCATATAACATACTAGAAATCGACGACGGTTTCAAAATATCGAGATTATTGATGTAATGAACCGATTTCTTTTTAAATCGAGATTGAATACAAAAACATTAACAGAATCCGTGCCATTCCTCAGATTCCGCAAAACTCGTTCGAAAAATCACAACCAATTTGCGGAGGCAAAAGCAATTTGTTTTAAAGTCAAACGGAACAATGGGAACAAGCAATTGATTTAATGGGTCGCCGTACCCGAATGATGGCCTTCATAGACAGGAAGATTGGGGAGGTATTTTGTAGAAATTTTCACCCTTTTAATAATTACAAATGGGTTTTTTTGACAAAGCGTCCATTACAGAGCTTCCGCTTGAGCTGACTGTCACCGATTATCGGGTACAGGTATTATTTATGTTTATCTTTTAACTAGAGTTGACGGTTATATAAGATAATCGAGTGACATAAATGACTGGTCAGCGTTTAATATATATATGTTTACTGAGCCAGTATTTTGTCTATTTGTTTCATTATCAATAAAGGCGTCTTCAATAAGGTGAGAGACAAAGAAGCACCTTTTGCATGATTATTTAATACATTTGACATGGATTTTTGAGTCTTGGAAATATCTTGTGGATATACTATCACTATTTAGTAGGTTGTAGTAAGGTCCTTACTATGGGCCTCATAAAAAGGCTCAAAGTCGCTCATAGGAAAATGGAGAGGGCTACGCTGGGAGTTTCTCTGAGTGATAGCATCAGAAATGAGGTCATCCGCAGCAGAGCCAAAATAACTGATACAGGCCTCCGAATCACTAAACTTAAGTGGCAGTGGGCGGGGCACATTGCACGTAGAACCTATAGCTGTTGGGTCGAAAAGGTTCTCTAGCGGCGACCACCTGCAGGAAGGCGCGCCGTGGGTAGACTCCACAAGGTTGACTGATGATCTGGTGAAAGTGGAGTTGGTGGAGTTCGTTGGATTGGGTGGTGCAGGATTTACTGTGGAACTCTTTGGCCAGCTTACGTCCTGCAGTGGATGTCTTACCTCTGATATGATGATGATGAGGCATGGAGGGTAAAAATTCTGTTTATACGTTGCTAACAACGGTTTTCAAGTAACAAAAGGTTTTTGAGTAAAACTACCAAACATAAATATGTTTTTAACTGCATTAAACAATACAAATTTAAGGTTAAAGTGGTATACTACTTTGATCTCCCTGGCTCGCTGTATTATTATACTACCTATTTAAAAGACAAGTAATGTACTCACAAAATGTTTTCAATATTGTACATTTTTGACAATAAATATTTATTTACAGAAATCTTGAACAATTATCAAACGAATAATGACAAAATTATGTATAATAGCAATAAAGTGATTAAAAGCTACGATGATTTTATTAAACTTTTAGATAATAACATAGCCCTTTTTTATTTTATTGTGCGTGGTAGAATTTAAGCGGAAAAAACAAGTTCTTAGCTTGAAAATGGTCGATTTGGAGTGATGTTTGAAACGATATTTCCTAATGAAAAATCCAAAAATTACATTTAAAGTTTATGTCATAAGGTCGCAATAGTCCTGTACTAATGTGTCAATTCAAACAGAAAATGGCGTAAATAGATACCGTTTTTTAATTGATAAGGACTCTTGAGTCATTAAGGATAGGTTAGGTTAGGATAAGGTTACATGTACAATTGTACACAGTACATTTAATAAACATGTGATTGTGAAATTAGGTTACTAGGAAGACGACAGCAAGATATATTTATTCTTTCCTAGAATCGACTCAAGTCAATTTGTAAACCTCTAAATATCTGATGAAGCCTCGATGCACCTATTTGCACACTAAGTTACATTATGGTACGAAATGTGTGGACCGAGTCGATAGTCTTTATAAACGCTCGCTATGTGATTGAAATCTCCGATGCGGGCGTATTGAGCGTCAAAGTGAAGTGGAAAATGTGACAGTTATAATGACAATTTTACGTTTGGTAGTGAGCGAAAGGATAATATATATATTATATGGTAAACAGATTACGGGCTTCAAGTAGGCATAAAGGTAAAATTGTGTAAGGCCTAATAATACGAATATACATTATTACAACAGTTGAAATTTTCGCAGGTGATGTATTTCTGTTGGCGCTATAACCGCAAATCACTACTTAGTATAAAACAAAGTCGCTTTCTCTGTCCCTATATCCCTATGTATGCTTAAATCTTTAAAACTACGCAACGGCTTTTGATCCGGTTTTTTTAATAGATAGAGTGATTGAAGAGGAAGGTTTATATGTATAATAACATCCATTAAATAGTGCACCCGTGCTAAGCCGGGGCGGGTCGCTAGTACAAAATAAACTGAATAAAATAAATATTTAAGCCCAAAAAATCGCGTTCTGGTAATGGGCTCCCATGTGAACGTGATTTTTTTGCCGTTTTTATAGAAAATAGTACGGGACCCTTCGTGCGCGAATCCGAGAAGTTGTCCGACTCGTACTTGACCGGTTTTTAATTTTTATAAAATAATAGTGACAAACAATTTTACGGCCTGCCTGATAAGCAGAATATCGTAGCCTATGGATACTAACGATTAACAAGAATCACTAGCGCCTTGGCGATCTTTAAATAGTTTAGGATTGGTTGAAATCACTCTTGAAACAGTTTTATCAATAATTCGACGATGATGTAATTCATGATTTTTTTATTGACATTAAATTAATATAGAACTAAAGTTATACAACTAGTTTCACGGTGTAAACGCGGAAAACTAGTTTCTAAACTAAAACCACTTTTACTTAGGTACAGGCTATAATTTTATTATGCTGCGCTATCATTCGATTATGTCTATCATAACTGATCATAACTCAATAACAATAGAAGTCAATAGAAGGAATAGGTGCCAAACATTAGAACGTTTACCTTACTTTTAACCGGTTAATATAACCACAAGTACCACAGCGTGTCATTTAGCATTCCAAGCTTACCTAATAATTAAAGTAATTAACTATGAGTCTCTAAATAACATATTTCAGACACTTTCTAAGTAAAATACCGTGTTCTGTTTTTTAATTAGCAACACAAAGGTCATTAATCCTTTGCTTAATTTCAGTTTGAGTTAAGTACTTGGAGAGATAAATACGACACATATATTTTGCATTCCAATATGGTTTCCATGTAATTTTTATACTACGTGTGTAACAAGTATGTGAAACAATCCATATAATTTTTTTTTAAATTATAAAACAATAAAAACCTCTGCAAATATTAATAGTAAGTAAGGATCTGTCTTTAGGCAAATTCGACAGCCGACAATGCCATGATAATTTCTGATATAAAACAAAATCAGAATTTGAGAGGAGATTCGGAGATAAACCAGAGGGAATACTCCGAACTTCGTATCGTGCCGTCCCTTTCACTCATTTAGTGTATAATACGAGAGTGAGTACTCAGTACACTGTTGCGGCCTATTTTGCCGGTAACACTACCTGCAGGCGTAATTATGTTCTCGTTTATCGGAACACATAAATCATCTGGTCCTTTCTGATAACCGTGTTAAAGCTATAAAGGTATGTATATAACAAGTTATGCCGAGCGCCGAACGTAAACATAATCTGTCAAAATATTGTCTGGCTTGCTCGCTAATGTAAGCTCGATATGCTGTGCTTGTTTCTCGCGCCTGGAAACTTGCAAAAATTTGCATGAGAGTTTTTTTGATAAAACGGATCATAATTTGGATTTTTTTCATTTATATATTTTTTTAATTTTTGCCTGAAAAAGAAGTCCAAATACGACAATGGCTTTAATTTTAGAAGCAGTTGCTATTTTAAGTAGGTAGAAAAAACCCTGATACACAAAAAAGTGCAATCGAATTTGAACCGAGCAATTTTCGATACTAAGCTTGAATATTATTTGTTCTTAAATGAAAATGACACAAAACTTGTTTTCCTGTGACCATATATTTGGTTCTTTATATGGAACGCGAGGTATCAGGAGTATATTTTATATACTAATGTTTCAGATAATTGTATTTTTCTCAGAATTTTTTGTCACTTAATACCATAATGTATTCGTTTTCAAAAAACGTTTAAAAAAATTTCTACTCGAACATCAGACTAATCCAGCATAGCATTTCCGTGTCCCTTTAGATTTATTAGTTGCTTCAGTTGCAGATTCAATTAATATGTGTTCATTTCTGAACACTACCTGTAACTAGCGTAATTATGTATATGTACCTAGATTAAGGTTTGCGAAATAAATTTTCTTTTCTTTCTTTCTTTCATAACTTTCTACCAGGCGGCGCCAACGACAGGGACAGTCGTGTTCTCGAGGGGCTTAACATTTTTGTACCCTGTGATACTAAATAGATATCCTACTTATGAGGCTGACGGTACCTTCTCCATATGATTCACGCACAAAAAAGTGTCAGAATTATGTATATAAAAATGACATATTGGTATGCGAAATAACGAGCCAGACTGATCTTCATAGTTAATTCCATAAAATTTGAGTGTCTCAACCCCAACAAAACACTCCAATAATTATACAATTTTCACTTTTTAAAACCCCGAAGACGATTAACCTCTACAAAATAATTAACCGCAAAAAATCCATTTCCTTAATTAATGAACCATCCTTCTTGATTTTTTGCCCATTTTCCATAGAATCACTTGGCCCTAAATTATTGTTAAGAGGTTAATATGTTATCATTACAAGAATAGCTTCTATTATATGTATAAGTGTAAGTGGTAATCTTAATGAGTTTCTTCCCCTGATGGCTTTCGAGATTGTATAAAATATACTCAGGAAGAAGTAATAGATTATAATTTCTGAACAAAACACCTCTAATATAGCCCAAAACTATTAGCACTAGTCATAATAAAAACTCTTTTTATGTCCAAGTTTACGTTATTTCACGATTTCACGATTGATTGATTGAACGTTTGTTCAATATAGAAACTATAAAAGTACAAGTACGGAGCCTGAAGTGAATATTTATTCTTCAGTCTATTGTGGCCAACATAGTTCATCATAGCTAAGATGAAGCTTCTTTATTGCTTCCTTTTGTGGGTCTGGAAGTAATCCTCAACTATGGAACCCGTGGTTGAGTAGGGATACTAGTCTATACGACCCTCAAATATGTGTAAATTGAAAAAAAAAAAATTTTTGTGACTGCGACTGTTGAAAGAGTATGAATACATACAGTAATAAAATAAAAAATAAAAATAACCTTTATTACTGAAGTTTTTTTTTACATTAATACTCTATCTACTACTTAAAAATATACCTTAATTTTTCTCAATACACATATATATTACTATTTTCTATTTCCATCGACAACTTTAGCTTGTCCTCCGACATAGGCCTCTTCCAAGTCCTTCCAGGTGACGCGGTCTCTCGCTTTCCCGAGCCAGTCTACACCGCCTATCCTTTTAAGGTCATCTGATCATCGAAGAGTAGGATTCCTCTCTTTTTTTTGTGTCCCCTTGGGTACCACTCTATGAGGTCTTTTGTCCACTTTTCTAGTCCTTCTCTGATGATGTGGCCAGTCCATGAATACATAAAGTACCTAAAATAAAGCGCGGATGACGCATAATCTATAGTAAATAGGTAGGTATATGCATCTATCCATATAGCCAAAATAGATACTTAAACAAAACACAAAGCTAAAAATACGAACAAAGCACAAAGACGCGTATTAAGCCCAGGCCTATTAAGTGAGTTAATAAGCACGATAAGAAGAGCGCTGTAAGTGACAAATGCCTCGTTTTAGTCATATAATGTCGTATCTTGACTTATAAGCTTGTCGCTTAAACCGTTTTGTCTAACGGATGTTGTGATTGTGAACGCTGTTCATTGCGTGTTAGAAATATAAATAAATATATGCCGTCGTTTAGATAAGGGTGCACAAAATTACCTCAACACGCTAACGTCGTTGCTTACTCGTAACAGGGTTTTGGGCTTCTATTTTTCTACTAACAAATTGTCTAATTCAATTAAATATCAGTGCGTCATGTTCACACACCCTTGTTTTTCACTGACGCAAGAGGAAGGGCAAGAAGAAAATGTAAACTTTAATTTTAACACCAAAACCTCATATTGCAGTCCTAGAGAGTATCTTATGTGTAAGAAAGAAGTCTTGTTACATAATAATATATCAACATAATTTTACGGTATTGCTGCGTTTGCCATAATTTCATTTAAAATAATTTCAGTTCCTATGATATTCACTGGCCATATAATTTTATTAACCATACTTTAAGTGCCATAACCGTTATTTACAATATTATTCATAAGACAGAATTGTAATTTTCCATAATATCATATGCAATAATTTATTTTGCCATGATCAGTATAATCCGTAATATACATATGGAATAAAATAATTTACCATAGCTTTAATAAGCCATTATTAATACGTATTAATAGATAAGGATAGGGTTAAGTGAGTACATATTCTACTCTAAGGTAGGTCGGTTTAGCTACGCTGATGAGCGAAGCGAGGAGGAGTGTTAGGTGGAACTTCGACCCTACAGCGCGCGAGCCGAGTGAGCGAAGTTAGCGTACCTCGAATATTTTTTTGAGAAAAATATGTTATAGCAATTGAATAAGTCTATACAGCCAATTTATTGCAATTAAAAATGTGAAAAAATAAAGTTTATGTAATATTATTCATATCATTCTGGTAACTAGCTTTAGTGCAAATAACTTAATTTTATTAAATATTATGGATACGAAATGCTATTTAATATAACATTATAGCAAATGAAAATGTATTATATGAATTCTGGCAAACAATAGAGAACCCAATTTAGAAATACCAGCTGAGCTCGAAGGGTTTTATTTCACATTCTATATTCCTTGCACCTAGTTTTTTGTACATTAGACCCCGTAATGTATACAATTGGTTATTTTCTCCCTTATCCGTCTGTCAAACCACAGACAGCCCGTTCTCTGGAGGAATTAGTCTGATTCCGGCCGCATTGTATTTTTATTGCGTGTAATTGGTTTTTTAATGATTGTTGAAGCTTAAGAATTCCCCGTTTTGACGTGATTAAAAAGTGCGTAATTATTGTTATGTTGGTATTCGTTTCAGACGTTTTCAGTACTATACGAATATGTTTGTTCTATTTTTCTCTGTATGTAATCATTTAGTTCAATCACTTTCAAGAAAGTTTTGACAAAGTAATCGATGTGGCTTCATACTGCGTTGTGTAAAGTTTCATTCATGTCCCATTGTTTTCTAGAAAAATGTATCATAGAATGTAGTGTTTCCAAGAATTTTCATTTCATAAGATTTTGTTTTAACTGTTAACTTTTATAGGTACAGCTAAAATGCCATTGTGTTGAACCCAATTAGATCTACCGAAAAAGTAGGTCAGGTTACAAATGCGATTCTTATGTAAAAAATGTTGTCTATGAAATGAAAATTCTGCGAAACTATTAATACATACTGTGCATCATTTGTCATACATACATATAATAAAGATTAGATAAATTAATAACGTAACAGCAAACCGTCAAGACTGCAAATGAAGATCTCTGATGCTCAAGGTGTAGAATAAAGGTATAGCTAATGAAGAAAGATCAACGAATCGTTCAGATAAAATGGCAATATCAGAGATAAAGCAAGGATCTCCCTCGGGTTTGTTGGTTGTATGGTACAAGTGTGAAGTTGCCTCGGTTCTTTAAAGAGCTATTTTTAAACGAGAGACGTTTTTCATGCTCCGACTTCGACCATAGATTATTTGTTTGAAAGCTCTCAGGCCCTCGATTATCAATTTTGAAGAATACACTAGCGGACAAGTATAGGGGTCTTAAACTTGTACAGTTTTTTAATCCTGTCATGATTTTTGTTTAACTTAATATGTAACCTGCAAAACTAATAGTTAAAAAAATTAACATTTTTAGGTTTAAATTGGACTCCTAAAAACCCATGAAACAAACAATGGATCAAGATATCGCAAAAATCGACAGTTTGGAGATTAATATTTTTATGATAGGATCCCGGGAATTGCTAGTACTGGTGGGTATTACTAATAATAATATATCATGTAAATAAAACTAGTGTAATATATGTTACTAGCGACCCGCCCCGGCTTCGCACGGGTGCAATGCTGATGCATGTATTATACATATAAACCTTCCCCTTGAGTCACTCTATCTATTAAAAACCGCATCAAAATTCGTTGCGTAGTTTTAAAGATTTAAGCATACATAGGGATATAGGGATATAGGGACAGAGAAAGCGACTTTGTTTTATACTATGTAGTGATACGCGTGTTAGTTTGTCTAACTTCTGGTTCCTGTTCTCCACTCAATTACTCAAAAGCTAACTTGAAGAGATCCCATAAAGGGATAAGTTGGACTTTGTACCAATGTAACCGAATTTGTCTGTATTTTTACCTGTGTTTTGTGTGCAATAAAGTGTACAATAAAGTATTTATATAACATATTTATATATATATGTTTAGAAAAACCTATTGAGGTTATTTAATTTAGGGTGACTCGAAATTTTTGACCTCGTGTGTAATAAATAGTAAAGGGACAATATTACACAAACCGGATTGGGCCCATATTAAGCAGTTTGTGTTATGGGTACCTCTAGGCGACAATCATTATCATCCCAGCGTTGTTACGGTCCTGAAAGATGTCCTGGTTCCGCTACCTATTCCCAATATTTGGCGTAGGCAATAGTTGTAGAGTAGACTGCCATCTGACCTTCCAACCCGACCTTATGGGATTAGGCTTGTCAAGTCAGTCAAGTCAGTGAGTAGGCATCTTGTCTGCACCAACCTCACGCACGCTCAACTTTATACAGGTTGTCCCACGGCTATGCCACATGGAGGGAAAGTATCTTGAATATTATAGATGGAACATTTTACTGAAAGAAGACATTATTTTAATTTAAAATACAATTTAAACTGCATTCACAGATATTTAAACAATTTTATGGTTTAACCGGGGAATCGAACCCGTTACACGAGAAAAATAATTACCCTGTAGCTTTATCATACCGATTGAAAGGCGTCATCATAAGTATTATTTTTTGCTAAATAACATAGTGTCAGAAATAAAAGGAAGACCATGAATTTTAACATTTGATGTGAAATTTTCTCGTGTAACGGGTCCGATTCCCGGTTCAACCATAATATTTTTTTAATATTTGTGAATGTAGTTTAAATTGTATTTTAAATTAAAATAATGTAGTCTTTCAGTAAAATGTCCCATCTACAATATTCAAGATACTTTCCCTCCATGTGGCATAGCCGTGGGACGCTGTATAATTACAACTTCAGGTTTCATTATTTTGGTAATAAGCTTTAAGTTTACGCCATGACAAGTCTGATAGCCAGCCGAAAGTCTTTTTCTAACATTGGCTACTCAAGGATTCACCAAATGAGTTTCGACAACTTTATGGCTGAAGAGGCTCCCATTGTTTCGAATGAGGTCCGAATCTACGAAACCCTATTTCTATTTAGGACAGTTGGAACCATCGAAGTAAGAGATTCGCTTGCTGATTGCTGCTATATTAAGATTGAGTGATAACGTGGGAGTTTCACCAAAGTTTGATGAATGGTGTGTGAACGGCAGGGTGATAAAGTAAAGTTTTAAACGTACAGATTATATTGTGCTAAATGTGTTTTTGTACTGCGAAAAACCGGCCAAGTGCGAGTCGGCACATTTAGGGTTCCGAACCAATCGAAAAATTAAGTTGGTTTTAATAATACGCAAAATAAGGAAACAATGAAAAAAATCTGAGTTATCAACATATCTCCTAATTTTAAGTGTAAAGGTTAATGGGAAGCAAAAATTCTTCGGAAATATTTTTTTAAAAAGCTGGCTTTAGTGGCGTCTCATTCCTTTGTTTTGCAATATGTTTCAAACACAAAATATGTAGTATCTATTTAGTCAATATATGCCCTAAACAATTATATCCCACTCAATGGGGTAAATCACAAATTCCCTCCCCCCCACCCCCTTCAGCTCTTCGGTTCCTACATGCTTAAACAAAACACAATCGTAGGCAAAATTCGTCTTATCAGTTTTGCGTTTCGGACATTTTGCGTTCTAGTCTGTATGAGATTTAGACATAATACACGGTAGTCATAGTGATATGTAGACAAAAATCAAACTAGTTTGCGTTCTAGACTGTCCAAAATCAACCCCCGTACCCGAAGGGTCCAAACGGAACCCTATAACGGGACCCTGAAAATGACATTTAGGTCGACTGTAACGTACGTATGAAAACTTTACGTAATCACTGTGCTGGCTCGTGCAATATTTATAATCCATAACTGAAACTTGGAGAAATATTACACTAAAGATGTCTTTCTTAATAAGGAAAACTGTCAGCATATACGTAAAGTTTAGTAAGTACTTAAAACCTGTAGGGACGCAGGTGACGTGTGAGCTATCGTTTTATTTAAGGCAGGCTAGTGAACGGCAAGGTACGGGAATTCAAGGATCAACATAAAGTTGACCTTGATACCAAACGCGACCAGCTTAAGGCCCGCCCACCTGCTGCCATCTCCTACAAATATGTAGACGGCGTGCTTACGTGCCCTCAATGTGCGCGGAGTTTTATTGCAAAAATAGGCTACATTAGCCATCTTCGGGCGCATGAGCGCCGGGGCACTGATTAGGAGTCGAAGTGGTCGCCATGGCCGAAACCGGTCGGACTCATCATCAAAAAAAAAAGTAGTAAAAAATATTTTATAGCTAAAAAAACTACATGTCGGCACAAGAAATCCTCACAAATGTTCGGCGCTTGTGTTTCTTTTAGAGTCACAAGCGTACAAAGGGTACGGTATCGGTTTACCACTAGGCAGGCCATAAGCTGGCTTGCCACCGTCTTTCTATAAAAAAAACATTTGAATGCCCCACAAAACTAAATTAGGTTTAAGATAAATTAGTTAAAACTCAAATGCGAGATACGCTGCAATATACACAGGTTTTCAGTACAGTAACTGTTTATGTTGCTGTACAGTGTTTGTTGAAGCTGGTAGCAAACAGAGTTTGAGTAGAACTTAGTGTCAATACTAGCCACTGTAGCAGAGCTGGGTAAATTACGTAATTCTAATCAGCTTTTCGCTGTGACTTTGATCCCGTGGAATATTTAGTATATCGCTTGAGACCTAGAGAGTCAAAATAATAGTAGATTGTATGACAAGGGTCTAACATGAACCATATTACCACGAGATAGTTCTACTCACTTCGTTCGGGAAAATAGGTCGAGGCTTTTAGACCAGAGTTATACACTACTTTTCACTTTGATTGCGATAAAATAAATAAACAAAGGTCATCCGCCCAAAATTAACAATAAGTTCCTAGGCGGAACATATGTATAATTTAGCGGAATGTTTTTTTTTCTAAACTGCTTTGACACTTTTTAATTATTGTGCAATAAGGACTACCACAAACTTAATCTTTACAGAAATGAACTCTTTCCTGATTGGTCGATTTTATTAAAGCTGTGTTCTGGTTGGTTGATACCAAATACGAAATATTTTTTAAAGTGTTAAATTAGTTTTCTGTGATTGGTGGATTTAATAGGTGAAGTATTCTGAGTGGTCAATTAAAATGTTTTGTAAATCATATATATGTATTCATATTTTCCTTAGGGGCTAAATATACTACTTTAGCCCTGCTTGACAAGTCTATGAGTAGTGAAAATAATAAATTAGTCTGCTTACCTATGCAATAAAGTACTCAACTTTCTTATAGAATTTGATATATCTATATATTTTTGATAATAGGTCGGATAGTCTACATACGTTATAAACATTTTTACCTTTAGAAGTCGAGTATAAAGATGAAAGAAATGGATTTCCAGACGGCATATGGTAAAACTCCACGTTCTGCAGCTATAAAGTGGCAAACACAGTAACATGTTACATTCATGTGTGAGGCTTTGAGGCATCATTAAAACGCGCAATAGATCGAGCAACCGCGCTGTTCACAATGCAGCTAACGGCGAGCTACGTGTAGCGTCTACGAAACAAAATACTGCAACAAATAGTTTTTATTATCTTGTAAAGTTTTAGAAATATGAACGACAGGCCTTTGTCGTGACTGTTTTCGCTGAAAAATGATTAACGCCTTAGAAACACAAACATCCAACCCCTTTCCTTTCACTCCTCCAAGGAATTATTTCCGGGATATAAAAATCGTAAATAATGAAAATATAATCTTTTAACAAGATCCGATTAGCGGTTAAAGCATGAAAAATTAACATACTAACAAATAGAGAGATACAGTTACTTTTGCAAAAACATTTATAATATTATAATATTGTTAGCCATACCTTAAAATTGTCTTTGTATGTAACGGCTAAAATTCTTTAACGCCAGGTAAATTTTAAAACTGTTAATCGTTCAAGTGTCAACCTGCGAGTCAGGCCAAGCCTAGTGCAACACAGGGAAACTTGATTCTGTAAACAATAATTTAATCAAACAGCGGTAGGTTCCGATCTTAAATGTGAGGTGTCATGTAATTAATCATGAGTACCACTGTATTGAAATAAAAGAAATAAAAATAAATAAATAAATAATACGAATCGATAAAGCGACTACAACACTATTTCCCGAATTTTGTGGCCATCCCTAGTGTTCGACGGCCACCGTCTTGATGGTTGCTCTGGCGTGGGTTACCGGCGCCGTTTGTTATTGAGAGATAAATTAATTGCACCTACGAATTAGTGGCTTAACACGTTCCCTCTTCCTATACAAAACGATCAACAATCTCACAAGTCATCTGACAATGTCACAAGGCCAACTTGAGCATTCAATATGGGATCGTGACTTAATAGAGGCAGCATGGACTCCTGAAAAAAATGTACGTGACCATACATTGGGGGGAGCCAACGGGTACCGTGTTAAGTAACTTAACAGTACATATGGAATACTATTTATTCATTGTACAAAAGAAAAAAAAAACAACTAACACACACTGAGGATTTTTTAAATATATTTATGCTTTCATACTCTTCTAAGTACCTACAGCCTACTAAAATTTTCCGTGTCGCTCTATAGAGTACCGATTAATTTAGGCCGAGTTTTATAAAGACCCGTTAGACCAAATGTCAGATCAAATTTCAGTAACTCCGTACATTTTTTTGACATAACAAACCGACATAAGGTCTAACGGATCTTTATAAAACCGAGCCTTAGACGGTTCTCGGCATAAGAGCTGTTAAACGGTAAACGTTAACTGACAACATCAAAGTTAATAGGTAGTCCTAGATGGATTTGCTAATGGATATGTCGGACGCTAAGCCCACTGCCACACGCGTGGTCGTGTTGGAGGTTTTCCCCTGGATTTTCCCCAGGCTACTCTCCAACCGCGCACTCCTATGGGCATATATATTGGGCCCGGCCTATAAAGCCACAGTCAGGTTCAAAAAAAAAACGCTCACTGGTTTTATTGGCCATTTTGTCCTCAATTTCAGTGGCATTAAACATTTTATTTCATGCTTTTCTGCTGCCACTACGTCTTCAAGACACCCAGAAGATCAGAAGCACTCGACGGCTTTTAGCGCGATTGCTTCTCAGTGCCTACAAACATGCAAAACATCGTATCTTACATCTAAATCCCTATCACTTACGTCCTTCTGTTGTCTAAGAATTCACCACAGATTAAACATTGCGACACAGTTTGCCTCGTAATGTTGGCTAAATTGATACGCGAGCAGTTTTAACTTAATGTGAGGTGTGCGTATTTTATCCCTGTTTTACATGTAAATTGTTACGTCTTGGCTTAGAAAGACGTGACGGTTTTAACGTGAAGCTTAAGTGGAGCATAATTGGGGCTAAGGATTATCATAATTAACTGAACACTGGTACATTTATGTTACTTAATTTAAGGTAAACAATAGTTAGTCACTGTTTTTAGATAAAACTAACAGATAAGATAATGCGTGCATTATTATGAACATGATTTAGCATGATCCGCCAAAAATATTTTTGAAGCGCTCGGATCAAATTGGGATGTTAAATGGAGGTCTAAGTTGACCTTTAGTATTAACAGAGAAACGTACTTATTAAAGAACGGAACGATCGTTATTTTCTAAAATAGCTCTTACAAAACGTTATCTAAAAACGTATTAAAACATCAATAAAAGCTGTATACGATAACTACTTTATCATTGTTACATTATGTAGATCTTGCAAGTCATCAAAAAAGGAAAAAATAAAACGTGAATGAGTGTGTAATAATCAAACGCAAGAAACCGAAAGATTTCTAATAGATATATCTATATCCTACAAACACTAACAAATCTTATTATGATAAAAAAACATTGCAAGCACAGTAAGAAATAGACTTTTTTGCACCTGACTGTGGTCATAAGGCCTCAACCAGCCAGGCTGGGTCCAATAAAGCGATAGGAGTGCGTGGGTGGAGAGTAGCCTGGGAAAAATCCAAGGGAAACCACCGGCCACGACCACGTGGGTGGTTTTGAAACCTGAAATACTCTAAAAGCTTGCGCTCCAGTGGGATTGGTTGAGCGGTTTCAACCGAATCTGAGGTGTGAATGTAATCGAGCTCCTGGAAGTTTTGTTGCTAGTTCACTAAACCTAGCCTAGTTGAGAAGAATCCAGCACAAGACGCCATTGCTAAAAGACCGTCACTCCCTGGCATTTTGCCAGAAGCAACATATGGTGGGTCTATTAATTAAGCTAACAACTTGCGTAAACAAAGGATAAGGATGCAATGTTACGCCGTATTATATATTTATTGGGGGATAATGTTTTATCACGCAAACGCTTAAGATTAAGTGCCGTGAACGGCAATAGGAAACAAGGGAAATAAAAATAAAAATATTCGTACAATAATGAAGGTTTAATGAATTCAGTTCTGGTGATAGAGTAAAACCAATCTCAAACTGAAAGCCTCACCATTGTGTTTCTGCTGATATCTTACGTAAGCATATTTTAATACAATATCTAATAGGAAAAGAGCGAATAAAGAGAGGAAAAGATCGGAGATTGCATTGACAAACAAACAAGCTAGATCCAACCTTAGAATTATGAAATTCGAATTGACACTATAGTCAAAATAACATCATCTATGTAATTATTAATTATTACGATATACAATGCTTTTATCTATGTGGTGACAGTGAGGTCCAACACCTATTTCATCAAAACGAAATGAAAAGATAAAGTTTATTGGGGACAATAACATATACGAAGTCAGTGGATCCCAAACTAGTCCGAGCCTGTATTTTGGCAGGGAAGTAATATACTGAAAATCAAAATCAAACATTTATTCTGCAAATAGCCACAAGGGCACTTTTACATGTCAAAATATTAATTTACAGTTCAAGAAGGAATAATAATTTCGAGTTTACAATTATAACAAAACTAGCAGGCGCCCGCGACTTCGTCCGCATAGATTTTAGATGGTAACAAAGATATAAATGAGGTTTATTTGTTTCTGTCAGTTGTCTGATGCTATTAATCTTTTGTGAAAATTACTCGAATGAAAAACTTAATGTCCGCCATCTTGGATTTGAAAATGGATGTAATTTTCGGAATCGGCACCCCGAGGAACCTCTACGATGACACCCATATCGATTTTTAAGAAAAATAAATGTCCTCTTCTGGAATTTGAAAATGGAAGTCATTATCGTAATCATCACCCCGAGGATCCTCGAAGATGACACCTATGTCGATTTTTAAGAAAAATAATTGTCCGCCATCTTGGATTTGCAAATGCATGTCATTTTCGTAATCGGCACCCCGAGGAACCTCGAAGATTACACCTATATCGATTTTTACGAAAAATAAATGTCCTCCTCTGGGATTTGAAAATGGATGTCATTTTCGTAATCATCACCCCGAGGAACCTCGAAGATGACACCCATGTCGATTTTTAAGAAAAATAATTGTCCGCCATCTTAGATTTGCAAATGCATGTCATTTTGAATCGGCACCCCGAGGAACCTCGAAGATTACACCTATATCGATTTTTACGAAAAGTAAAGATTTGCTTCCCGCACAAACTTATAACCCCTTTTTACCCCTTTAGGGGAACAATTTAGATAAACGCTGGAACACGTTTTGTTGTATTTAAACAGAGAGTCTATATACGAAGTTGTAAATCCCACACTTCAAAAAAGATTTGCTCCGCGAACTTGTAAACCCCCTTTTCACCCCTTTAGAAGAGCAATTTCAAAAATCGCTGATGTACTTTTTGTTTTATTTAAACAGAGTCTATTTACGAAGTTTGAAATCTCTCACTTCAAAAAAGATTTGCTCCCCGTACAAACTTGGAACCCCCTTTTTATCCTTTTATAGAAGCAATTTTGGAAAACGCTGAAATAAGTTTTGTTGTGTTTAAACAGAGAGTCTATATACGAAATTTTAAATCTCTCACTTCAAAAAAGGTTTGATCCTTTATAAACTTGGAACCCTCTTTTCACCCCTTTATGGGAGCAATTTTGGAAAACGCTGAAATACGTTTTGTTGTATTTAAGCATAGAGTCTATTTACGAAGCTCTAACTTCAAAACAGAATTGCTCCCCGTACAAAGTTGAAACCAACTTTTCACTCCTTTAGAGGAGCAATTTCAAAAAACGCTGAAATACGTTTTGTTGTATTTAAACAGAGAGTCCGTATACGAAGTGTTTAATCCCGCACTTCAAAAAAGATTTGCTCCGGGTACGAACTTGTAAACCCCTTTTCATCCCTTTAGAAGAGCAATTAAAAAAACGCTGACATGCATTTTGTTATATTTAAACAGAGAGTCTATATACGAAGTTTTAAAACTCTGACTTCAAAAAAGATTTGGTCCTTTACAAACTTGGAACCCTCTTTTCACCTCTTTATTGGAGCAATTTTGGAAAACGCTGAAATACGTTTTGTTGTATTTAAACAGAGATTCTATATACGAAGTTTTAAATCTCTAACTTCAAAAAAGGTTTGATCCTTTACAAACTTGGAACCCTCTTTTCACCTCTTTATGGGATGGGAGCAATTTTGGAAAACGCTGAAATACGTTTTGTTGTATTTAAACATAGAGTCTATTTACGAAGTTTCAAATCTCTAACTTCAAAAAAGAATTGCTCCCCGTACAAACTTGGAACCCCCTTTTCACCCCTTTAGCGAAGCAATTTCAGAAAACACTGATGTACGTTTTTTTGTATTTAAACAGAGAGTCTATTTACGAAGTTTGAAATCTCTCACTTCAAAAAAGATTTGCTCCTCGTACAAACTTGGAACCCCCTTTTCACCCCTTTAGAAATGCAATTTCAAAAAACGCTGAAATACGTTTTGTTGTATTTAAACAGGGAATCTATACTATATACGAAGTTTTAAATCTCTGACTTCAAAAAAGATTTGCTCCTTTACAAACTTGGAACCCTCTTTTCACCCCTTTATGGGAGCAATTTTTGAAAACGCTGAAATACGTTTTATTATATTTAAACATAGAGTCTATTTACGAAGTTTCAAATCTCTAACTTCAAAAAAGAATTGCTCCCCGTACAAACTTGGAACCCCCTTTTCACCCCTTTAGAGAAGCAATTTCAAAAAACGCTGAAATATGTTTTGTTTTATTTATACAGAGAGTCTATGTGCGAAGTTTGAAATCTCTCACTTCAAAAAAGAGTTACTCCCCGTACAAATTTAAAACCCCCTTTTCACCCCTTTAGAGGAGCAATTTCAAAAAACGCTAAAATACGTTTAGTTGTATTTAAATAGAAAGTCTATATACGAAGTTTTAAATCTCTCACTTCAAAAAGGATTTGCTCCTTTACAAACTTGGAACCCTCTTTTCACCCCTTTATGGCAGCCATTTTGAAAAAAGCTGAAATACGTTTTGCTGTATTTAAGCATAGAGTCTATTTACGAAGTTTCAAATCTCAAAAAAGATTTGCTCCCCGTACAAATTTTGAAACCCCTGTTCACCCCTTTAGGAGATGAATATAGAAAATCGCTGAATTTAGTTTTGTTATATTTAAACAGAGAGTCTATTTACGAAGTTTTAAGTCTCTAACTTTAAAACAGAAGTTTCTCCCATACAAACTTTGCACCCCTATTTTACCCTCTTAGGGTTAGAATTTTACAAAACGCTGAAAATACTTTCTTTGGATTTAAGTTCGTAACCTTTTTACAAATTTTGAAGTCGTCAGCTCAAAAAAAAATTTTTCTCCCATACAAACTTTGCACCCTTATTTGATCCCCTTAGGGTTGGAATTTCCAAAAATCCCGTCTTATCCCTTGCATACGTAATAAATGTAAGCTCTGGACCAAATTTGAAGTTTCTAGTTCCAGTAGTTTCGGCTGTGCGTTGATGGTAGATCAGGACTTCTTCTTTTATATATATAGATTAATGTCATACAGTGAAGATAAACTTGCAAAGTTATCTATTACAAATATTACAACATCAGTAAAGTTAGAGATGTATAAGGTGTCAAGATTAAACAAGGAGTATAAAGAAATTAATATAATATCCCAGAGATGTACATGGTCTCTGAGCATCATAATTAAAATTAATTTAATATTGTTAGAGATGTATATGGTCTCTAAGTCACTGATAATTAAAACGAATCCACAACAGGATGATGTCTCTTGTCAATCCCCTATAAAAAGACACTAGATAGCGACGGTCATTAGCTATCATCTTTTGTAACAAATCAAGAGAGTAATTACATACCTACAGCAAATTCTCAATATCAAGCGACAGATTGGTTAAGGGACAAAGCGGTGAGGAAAGTCCTACGCAATTATGACCTTTCTGTATAACGCGCTTTAAGACCTGTCAGTTTTCTTTGAAAAAATGACATTTAGATTCACTTAACGTAGTACCTACATACAAAACATTGCGCAACCGATTGGTAGGGCTATTATTTTAAAAGTACTTAAGGTAGAACTTAATGTAATTTTTACTATTGTGTTTATTAACAAAAGAAAGCCGTTAATTCAAAATAAATATTAATGACAAAAAAGTGTGTGAATAAATTATATTTATACAGTACGTTGTTCGTACCTAAGGTTTAAATATATCTATAATACGTAGGTAAGTATCAAAAGTTACATACAACTAATCACAATTTAATGTCTTAATAAGTGATCCGTTATCTTCCTAAATTGGGCTCGATGTATGTAATAAATAAGCGACAAAAATGTATAGTTTTCACAATTACTTCGATATTCAGTAAATATAACTGGTTACTGGCTTACATTAACTTCCCATACCCTTACGCGTTTGGTGCGACATCAAATAGGCACTTAAAGGCATGTGTGGTTTTCCGATATCTAAAAATGGCTGCCCGCGGCGATGGCGGATATGGGTATCGATATAAAGGATTGGCGGTGCTTTATGAATACGTATTTGTCGAAAGTAACAAAAGGGTGTGTTTCAAAACCAAGCAAGGGAAGTAAAAATATATAGAAAGACTGACAATAGAGCGGATGACTTTCCCATCCAGAGGATAAACTTAAACTTTTTTTTTATAAGGATTATTACTCATATTACAAATTATAAAATAGTGTGATTCTCTGGAAAGAAAACCATCAAATAATCAATCCTTACCTTTCGGTGACAATGACTTCTACGTATGACAGCATATACATAGCATCCAAACATACATCATTACCAGCAACCTAATCAAATAACTTTATATAGGTACTAACAGTACCGACGGTACTAACGATCAATCAATCAATCAATCAATTTATTTATTTCTATGAATGTGTTACAATGTAGGGTCTTATAATTATTTTAGTTCAGCACATCCTGCCTGTGTTGGCGTAGAAATAGTTAATACACATGAAAGTCATTACATATCAATAATAAAATATTTACAACAATATATTAATAAGAACATTAACATCTTGAAGGTGGCTCTAAAAACTCTTTTATTGAATAGTAGCATTTCTCAACCAAAAATGCAACTAAATGTTTTTTAAATTGGTGTGTATCTAAACTTTTAATAGTGTTCGGTATTTTATTAAATATTTTTGTTGCCATTCCAAAAAAGCTGTTCCGCATTAATTCTGTTTTCATAGGCTGATTATGCAGCTGTATTTTATATTGCGAGCGAGTGGGAAGCTTTCGTCTTTCTGATACAAATCAGAACACATCAATATGGCGTTTTACGAATAGAGCTACCTCTAAGATATACAATGAAGGCAAAGTCAAGAGTTTCAGTGATTTAAATATAGGAACACAGCTGTCTCTTACGTTTATGCCGCAGAACGATAGGTACATTTTAATGACATTTTTAATAATATATCTTTATTACACAAATATACATTACATTCCGGATAAATACATACTTTACACTTAATATACTACGATTACTAGGGCTTGGGTCTAAACGGATATTGTATAGGAGAAAAACTGGCAGTTACACTAGGCACAGCCTATCCCTAAGGTAGCCAGTCTACGGTATGTGCTATTCGATTATGAGTTTATTGAGTACATAAATTGGTGTGAAATGTTAACAAGATCAGTAATTACGTCAAGTCTAACATAAACTAGGGAAAAAACAGCAGAAGGGTAAAAGCAAATATTATGAAGTATTAATCTATGATCTATGAGCTAATATCAAAAAATGGTATTAAAATACACGTAACGTGAATACCTACATAAACTTACATGACTACCCTTCCGTAGCCTAGCTAGGGTTCCGCCGTCCTCACCCATAACGAATACTTAAATATTCGCTCGTACATCTTAATATTCTCCAAGAAAAGGAATATTACTGCTCGCTATCCGAAATGATACACAAATGGACCCAAAACTCGCACGTAATGTAATGTTATATCACTTATGAATGTAATGATATTACTCGTTCGGTGCCAGAAACAGTTATGCTACATCGTAACAATAATGCTACGATATTGTAATTAGAGTGCCTCCGAGCGCGGTTTCTTATTTAGAAGATCTGATTTGGTTCATCACAATACCTACATAGTTAATGCGATACGAAGATACGAAGAAAATTGGTTAGTTGTACGAAAACGTAAAAGTAATTGAGTCTAAGACTTACTATTAATTGTTGAATCTCGCATGCTTAAGAGGCCTTATATTTTCTAATGTTGCAACTCACATTATTGAGAAAATATTGATAACTTCAATAAACTGATTAAAACATACGATTCCTTTAATAAAGTTTTAGATAGTAACAGCAGTGGCATTTTTTGGTTTTATTGTATGTAGTAGAACTAGTTTTTAGCTTGAACTTTGTCGCATTGGAGTGTTATTTGAAATAATATTTCTTAATGTTATATCCAAGTACCTATACAACATATCGTTGATTTTAGGATGTAATGATCCGTTCTAATATGTAGTCAAGAAAAAAATACAGAAATAGTCAATTCACATAAAAAATAGTAAAAATTTAGGAGCATTTTTAAACTGACTTTTCGTATGATACTTTAGTTTTCAGGTTAGAATAAAGAAAAAATGTAAAGCAAGTACAGTTAGCGGCGACTCATCCTAACGACGGACGGACGAACTTAATATGACACCTTGGAATTGGCTGATATTCACAATACTTTACTAATTACGTCAGGTAAACCAATATAAGTCCTTTGTTCTTCGGCTATACATCGTTATGAACATTGAGGTTAAAATACAGAGTAGAATGGTGGCGTAGGTTGTGAATGACTTAACGGTAGGTGGCGTTGATGACGAACTTACTCCCTTGGCTAATGAGACAACATTATTCTTACACGTTACTTGATACTTGTTATGAAGTGAAGCTTATATTTTTAAAGTCTAATACGTATTAGCATTGTAACTGAAAGGTTAAGTGAAAAAATGCATGCAGTGAAATCTCTTATGCCTATTCCGCTGAACACTAATGTGCTATTAAATAGATCAGGTATATTGCCAGCTGGGTGAGAACCAAAATCTTGGCACATAGTTAAGGCATTTAATACGCCTACTTTTTAGTCTACTAATTGATTCCGTTGTGACACGAAAATAACCCATACAATTTATATGGGTAACTTCGTGTCACAACGGATTCAAGTTCTCATCCAGCTTCTGTCGTCTCAGTCAAAATGATTAATACTATACTGGAATTGAGTGAGCAATACACATACAAACATGAGTGAAGGGGATATAAGCATAGACAATAACACACGTGGGGGCGAGATACAATGAGAACTCATGTGTCTCATCGCGTATAGGGCCTTTCTGTTTGCCACCAGAACGTCATCGATGAACTGCCATTAGTGTCATCACGTATAACACATGTATCAGTATTTTGATGCATCTCAATTTATGTGAAGAAAAAACAATTTAAGAAATGTATTTAAAAACAATACAAAAACTGTGCCGACAAAAAAAAAACTATAATATTATCGAACCTGCGGGGTAATCACCTAACATTTGTAATGTCAAATTTTAATTGTCAGCTCATTTTATACTTCAAAATTGACAGTAAAATATATCTACCGTTGGTACATAAAATTACGTGATCCGCCTGCTGATCACAAAATTTCATGAGAATCGGTTGATAAATGCGACATGTGGATGAGGACTAACGGACATTCGTACATATAAAGCATTTTTGTCGAAGATGAAGCAGATACCTTCATTTCACTCGGCCAATAATATAGTTAAAGGCTTTCAAGAAGCGCTTCAGTGACGTAATTTGTATTATAAAGAGGTCTGCTATTCGGGCGTTCGCGCGAACAATTAAATGGTAACTACCTCAATCTCACGTAAACGAGCTACGTTTTAAGTAATATGTTAACGTACCTACGTGTAAAGACGTGCGATTATTCGTGTTTCATTATAGAGGTCCTATCGCAAACCGAAAACGAAGTATCTCCCTCTCTGTCGTTCTAAACTGCAAGGACGACAGAGATGGAAATACCTCGTTTCGCAGAATAGGCCCTCCCTTGTACTTATTGTCAGAGTCCGGAATTGACGTGGCATTTTTAAAGTCTCATAGTGACTTCTCATTTACCGACTTTTAATGTACGGTAAGATATCAATAATAAGACGTAAATTCAAAGTATATCCAATTAATGTATTGTACTTAATAAATGTAAAAAAAAATCTGTATTATACCTTTATTTACTAGTATACTTCACATAATTATAGATTAGTAAAGAATGTACATCTTTTTCTCAAAAGAAAATATACTTTAAGTAAGAAGTTAATAATGCCTTGTGTGAAACTCGGTAATTCGAAAATAATCTTATAAGTATCCAAATTCCATGAAATACTTGTACTGTTCTTTTTTTCTGAGATGTGCAATAAAGAGTATTTGTATTTGTATTGTGTTGAAATTGTTCCATTTTGTGACATCCATTTGAAACCTATCAGGAAACTTATCATCAAAAAGAACATTAATTGGTTTAATTACACGTATTACTATATGCACCAAGAGCACTTGTTAGCGCTAACAACAATAAAATTAATATCTTTAGTAAATCTAATATTTTAGTATATATATATTGATATGACGAAGTCGATGAATGAGAAGTCACTATGACAGATCAACAATGCCACGAAAATTTCTTTCTCTGCTTATCGCAATGCGTTATCCTAAACAAATAGTGTAGGTTCCCTATTATTCGTCCCGGTACCGCCGCACAACGGGTAGAGTCAGTCCGACCCAGGTCGGGCCTAGCTGAGTTTTTTGCGGGACTCTTCTCAGCTAGGCTAGGTTTAGTGAACCAGCGACAAAACTTTCAGTAGCTCGATTCCACTCACACCTCAGATTCGATTGAAACCGCTCAACCAATCTCACTGGAGCGCAAACTCTTAGAGTATTTCAGTGTTCGAAATCACACGCGTGGTTGTGTCGGAGGTTTTCCCATGGATTTTCCCCAGGCGACTCTCCAACCACGCACTCCTATCGCTTTATTGGGCCCGGCTTATAAAGCCACAGTCAGGTTAAAAAAAAGGTATATTCATTGCTTAGGGGAGGATTTAGGTTTATAGGTAGAAATAAGATTCTAAGTATGGTCATGGATTGTTGGGGATCGTGTATTGTATGTGAAATATTGACATAAGAAATTAAGGTTCATAAAGATATATCTATTCCGGTTTTGATTAGGACAACAGAATTGTTTAAAAAAACTGAAATGACTCTATTTCTGTGGCAAGCGGAGTAATCCCACAAGTCTGTTATCGATAGTGGAATAATACTCACATATTTAACATAGAGTAGGTTGAGATGTTTCATAACTACTGCACGACTTATCTCAGCGTTCTAATGATCCACAGGAGAGGTATTTCTAGTGGGGATGTTTTTATTCTTATGCATTAATTAGCAGGATAAGACAAGAGTTAGTAGTAGGTGGGTAATGCATATTAGACGCGTAGGACTAGAGGGGCTGAATAGTTTTCAGTCATCAAAAAGAATAAGTAATGAACTTCTATTCATTAGTTATATGAAATGAAATGAAATTATTTATTCTTCAATTTAGGCATATTACATGCACCTATGAATGTCAAAAAACTACCACCGGTTCATAAAATAAACCTCTGCCTCGAGAAGAACCGGCGTAAGCAACTCGGCGAGGTGTCATTTTTTCAAAACAATATACATTGTATATAAAATAACAGTATCATAATACCACAGAATTACAATGCCACAATATGATGAATATATCTAGGTCTTGTCTGGATAGTGACCAAACACCATCTTTACGACTTCAGTAGTGTATGAAAAAATACAATAATAGTACATTACTTCCCAAGGGCGGCAAAACAAAGAATGTCTCAGATCGCAGGTATTTGACGCCCGAGCCGAAGGCAAGGGCGATAATTATGCGATCTGAGCCTTTCTTAATTACCGCCCGAGGTAAGTACAAAATTTTATGTCACCCTTTATGGCCAGGTGTGACATAAAATACCATACTAATAATCAAAGTTATTGTTTTAGCTAGCTTAGAAATGGGATCTTTCGATTACGTTTTAGCTATAGTATATTGAATAACTTTTGATTTAGGGGAAAAATATGGCTGCTGCAGAAGACTTGCCCTCCTAAAGCGACCAATGGCTACTGAAGCGGAAAGAGGTCTTGTAACAGCCCTTATAGGGGTTAAATTGTCACAAATAAAATATTATTATTATTAGTAAATAGTGATCATGATAGGAAAATGCTTACTCAGGTACAATAAGGTTGAGGTGTCCAGGATCCTGTCAAGTATCATAGAACCTTGGGTTTTATGGTTCACGACTTTAGAGGGTTCTACCACTAACGATTACGTTCTGGCCAAGGTTTCATCATAAATAAAAGCTCTTATTAGTAAAATCGTTTAATCATAATCATCATCCATTATCTTCGGTTATTGGGGTCGACTATTACAAACTAATTCCATAGTACCTAGATGTGATCAATCTAGCTATAATGCCCTATATCTGCAGTACGTACATAATACAAATAGCTATTTCTAAGACTGGTAATCGTCGGTGATTGTTCCAGAGTTTGGGGGGTGCCAACGGAAGGTTCTTGTTAGAGAAATCGTTCGTGGAGTTTGGTGTTTGGGAGAAGATTACAGCGGTTTTGCTCGAAGAAGAATCCAGCGCAAAAATAGGTATCGAAATAATAAATAAATAATAAGTAGTCCTTTGGTGGGAATCTGAAACACTAATAAATGTTTATTTAGTATTCATCTATCTTCGATTCATTTTTTGATTCGCGTTCTACAATCGCATTGCAAGATTAGCGCGCTCGCTTACTTTCAAGTCGAGCTGTGGTGTCAGAGGTACTACCGAGAATCATTAATTAGGTTTTTATAATGATTTTATGTTTTGTAAGTGTATTTTTATATTTTACTTTTTATAAAGATATTGTAAAAACCTAGCCTAAGGCGAAAAGTAAATAAAGAGAATAAATAATAAATGCAATACATATTGCAGGCCTGACTAATTTCTCTATAATATGATAGGCGGGGAATTTAGCCCGCCTCGTGGGCAGCTTGCTACAGGGGAAAGATTTGGGAAACTTCTGAAGTGCCTAGTTAATAGGTATATTTAAAGCTAATAAAACTACCCTAAGTTTTATTAGCTTTGATACTGACTAACGTTTAGTACTTTTGTAGGTTGTGGGGTCGGTATTTATTGACAAATAATTATTGTTTTTTCTTATATTAGGATTATCCTAAAGTTATAGTAGGCTTATATAGGCTTGCATTATGAATGAAAGACGACGCGATGATATTTTTCTTACTTTATTTAAACTTTATTGTACAATTCAAGAAACACGAACAAATATCTGACTTCTCTACCAATCTACTATTGGGCTGAACAGGAACATTCGGTGAAAGCATAACTATAAACGCTTTAGCCTTGCGTCTTCGATGTTAGAGAAATCGCTCGCACTTACAGAGGCCGTTAGCGCCGATAAGAAAAATAAAACGAGGCGCACCGGCTCCTCATCACTGCCAGGTTATTGGCGATGGTCTCAGTAAACTTGCTGTGACGTCACTAGTAGGAATGGGAACGTAATGTGTATAGGATTCGCACCGAGACCGGCTAGTACGATATTTCCTGGGAATTTACAGGATTTTTGATAAACTAAATACAAGCCAGTCCTGAATTGCAAACCCTATTTTTTTTTTGAACCTGACTGTGGCTTTATAGGCCGGGCCCAATAAAGCGATAGGAGTGCCCGGTTGGAGAGTAGCCTGGGGAAAATCCAGGGGAAAACCTCCACCACGACCACGCGTGTGGTTTGGAACACTGGAATACTCTAAGAGTTTGCGCTCCAGTGAGATTGGTTGAGCGGTTTCAACCGAATCTGAGTCAAACCCTATTGTATGTATGTAAAGCGCGTGTGTATGTAAAGGATTTTATATCTTAGTCAACTTTTTCATGGGTAGGTCTAGGACACAGAGAGATTCAAAAGTACCAAAAAAATTGTCAAAACGCATGAGAGTCTATAACGAAAGAGCATTTATAAGATTTACACAAAACCATTAAAACGGATAAAGAAAAAAGTTTTGTTTGTTCAATCCCACGCCTGAACTTCACGACTCAGAAAATAAAATTGCGGCTCACTACTTTCGGCTAATGGAAAAACTGTGAAAGTCGTTCACGCATCAAAATGTAAAACGGCGCTTCCAATTTCAACCGTAACGTGAAGAATTTAGGTTCATACTCGAAAGTCTAGATGTAACGAACTCTGGCAACATCATGTCGCATAATCTTTAAACATTTGAAGCGTTCGAATTCGAACTTCAGCATCTTGACAAAAGAATCAAATTTTATTTAGCAAAGATCGAGTAGTCCTTTAGTGGGAATCTGAAACACTAATAAATGTTTATTTAGTATTCATCAATCTTCGATTTATTTTTGAGTCG
Source organism: Epiblema foenella (assembly GCA_963556455.1). Taxonomy (NCBI): domain Eukaryota; kingdom Metazoa; phylum Arthropoda; class Insecta; order Lepidoptera; family Tortricidae; genus Epiblema; species Epiblema foenella. The sequence goes on along the minus strand of OY747108.1, from coordinate 7,244,561 downwards.
CGTTCTACAATCGTATTGTAAGATTAGCGCGCTCACTTACTTTCAAGTCGAGCTCTGAATGAGATGAATGGATCAGAATCTTTACACCACATCGGTGGCAAACAAGAGTACGGCCCGCTTGATGGTAATCCGTCGGGTCTATATTAGAATCGCTAAAGTTTTTTGTCCTATTTTTGTTTTCCCGCGTATAGTTTGTCATACTGATCATATGTCCTAACGTTTTTAGCCCTATTAATGATTCATCTAATACATTTTGACCGAAGTTTAATTGTCCTACCGGGTTATTCCCTAATATTGTTTGTCCTAACGTTTAATGCCCCTAATTACGATTGCCCTAGAATTATTTATCCTAACACTCAATAGCCTTAAATGTTATTATCCTATTGTTGTTATGGCATGTGACTTTAGGACAATCGTTAGTAGGGATTTCGATGGACACCCTATGGGTGAACGGGTCTATATTGAAACGCATAACTTTCTCTGTCCTATTTTTGAGTGTACTCCAATAGGGCAAAGCTGTTATGGCATGTGACTTTAGGACAATCGTTAGTAGGGATTTCGATGGAGACCCTAATCCGTCACCTTAGCTTATTCCTCGCCTTATGTCATAGTTTTACTTACTCTTGGTTGTTTTAGATTAGTTCGGATGACTTCTTACTATTGACTGTTTTTATTTAGATTCCCGAAGAGTGTTGCATCTCATTTTCTCGGCGCAGAAGACATTTATAAGCATGTCTCTTACATTGGGGCTTCGTTTAGAGAATGCCGCAGTCTATGGTGATTATGGACGCTTTAAACTACAAAATGTCACTTCTCCGTCGTTGGTGACCCTTATTAATTTTCCCTTATTAATATTCCAATAAAACAACATTCAGTAACAAATCCTTTTATTTAAATTAGAAAAACTTTATAAAATGTATTTAACATACGTATAGATTCACTTATTATATAATCTAAAGTAATTCATAAACATTTATCAAACCTATTTTAGTTCACACAAAATATATTTTCTCTAAGCTAGGTTTGTTAAATCTTATGTACTTATAGGTACGGGAGTGAAAGGGATAAGCGAGAATAATCTATAAGCACGCATTGAAAAAACAAGACTAAATTATTTAAGTGTAGTTTAGGCTGGGATACGGCCGGCGTAATATAAAAGCCAAAGCGCATTCTACACTCGAGGTCTTATATTGCCTATATGTGTAAAAAATGTTATAAATAATATTCTATTGACGATTTAGTAGTGAATATTTGTAGCTGACTGTACTTGTGTACGTAGGTGTCGCCATTTGTGAACTTTATAGGATAGTTTATTTATGTCGTATTATATTGTGTTCATAGTCACTATAGTTTATCATAAGCTAACAAACTATGATGATTAGGAATAATACAATACAAATACTCTTTATTACACAAAATAATCCTTTATAATTTGGACTCAATAATATCGTGCTTATAATAATTTTAATGTTAATGCATGCTTCAAGCAACTTTATACATTCTTGCGGTTCTTTGGTACATGACTAGATTTTTATAGTAATTGCTGATCACTTTTAATATTCATGTTTCAAAGGCGAATTGTATATATGTAACACAAAAAACGAGAATAATAATCTTAGATGTACATGATTGCAAAAAGTTTAAGGACATGAAATTGAATATAATCAAATATACTTAATGGTTAAAACCAAATAACATCTCAAAAACAGAATTCACACGACATCGTCATTCATAAAAGACAAATATTATACAGGTCCTGTCAAAGTGCAATCCAAAAAAAAAATAGTGTAGCGAAATCCATGGAAAAATATTACCAACAATATTACACATCGCGTTTTGTATACCACTCACGTGCCGAAGAGGTAACCCCGTATTTTGAAAGAGAAGTTCGAAAAATGGGGTCCAAAGTATTTTTTACAAGACAGGTATAATGTATTTTTTATGCTCTTGGGATAGGTCATGCGTAATTCAAAGCACTTGGAAAAAACACTAATGTACGGTTGTATATTGATGATCATGAATTTTAGATTTGGGAGCTTTTAGTGTTAATGTGGGTATATAGGTAAATAAAATGCAAGTTCTATTTAAATAAAAAAGGTAAACGTCCCAACATTTCAACAATTTTTGGTAGATTAAAAAATGTGTACTGTTTACAGTCTCGCTAGATAGATTATAATTACCATCTAATGGTCTTTATAATTTTGCGGTAACAGATACAAGTTTATATATCCGTATAATACGAGAAAAATATCATTTTATCATTTTATGTAATATTAGTCAGATGCACACCGTGTTTTACGTATGAAAGCTCTTTGGAGAAATAGGTAGTAAGTTTTCCAATAAATATATTTGAAACATGATAACCTGAGTAAAAAAAGTCCCTCGTGTTATTTCCTTACAGTATATTTTCTTTTATAAAAAGTAGAATGTGCTATTAAATATTGTAAATTGATCTTCGTAGGTACAACTTGTATAAAATTAAAGTAGAAATATAAAATAACCTTGCTATGGTCGATTCACCGCATGATACAATACAAAACTGTACCAGGTATGGCAATCCGGTACATCGGTTAGTAGTGTGTGTGACACGACCTTGGTCATTAGCCTATCGACGGTATACGGACGTAAGTGTGAGTGAGTCGTCAACAGTGACGTATGGTCGGGTCGTGCCATGATCTGGATTGTCAGATCTTGTATACTTAGACCATGGATTCACTGTAGGTACTGCAAGTCTACTTGATAAAAATGAAACCGATCCAAGAGACACTTTTACATACTTATAATTGGATCGAGTTATAATTATAGTCAGTACTGGGCCTGTACACCGAACTTCGAAATCCAAACTTCGTATCCTGCCGTCCCTTTCACTCTCGTGTTATATATATACACTATATATGTGAATGTGAATGTATATATATATACACTATATGAATGAAAGGGTATACGACAAATAGTTCGGATTTCGATTTTCGAAGGAGCCCCGTAATGTAAACGGTTCTTGAGCGCCTTTCAGTCGCCGTTTGTTACGTACCCGAACATTGCAAATTGCATTTAAAACTAACTACTGATATCGAACAAACTAGTACCTTACAACACACAGTAGGGTTGTGAACTCAAAACTTAACTACTTCAAAACAAAAGAAACAAGGCAAAACATATGCCAAATGGTGAAAATCGTATTCAAATAACGAAGCAACAACAGTTTTAATGTTGCTGGATAAGGCACTGGTCCCACCGCCCGCGAGTAGTGAGTAATCTCATAGTAATTCTACTCGCTTGAGCGAGAAAACGAGTAGAATTACTATGAGAGTACTCGCTACTCGCCGGCGGTGGGAACAGCCCCTATAGAGAGAAAACCCGACTGATCTGATAAATGACGATCATTCCAATACAAAGGTGCGTTTTGCGGAAAAGGGAAAGAATATGCCCCCTCTGAAAACTTTGAAGATTTATAATTATGTAATTATTTATTCTTTTGAGTTACCGTTTTCACCATTTGATTAAGAATTTGATCCTTTTTCGAGAAAATTCTAACTTATTGATTTTCTTATGTGTCAACATACCTATTTCAGGTAAATGTTCCGATATCTAAATGCCTAATAGTTAACACCTATATGTTTGCCTCTGTTTTTACTATAATTATGAAAGAATATCTATCACCATGTACAATTAAGTAGGCCTTTAAGGGTCGATCGTACATTCGTTTACAGATCACACCCAAGTAATGGCATTTTTTGCTCCGAGTAACACTTCAATGTTTATATTGAGTAAACCAATTGGCGACGCGTAATTTCGTTGGAGTTTAATACAGTTTCACTCGGACAAGCGTGAAAAATATAACGCAAAATGTGTGGTGTATACAATGGTGTAAATGCATTTTATTCACTTGTGAAATAAATATATAGAAATATGTTAATGCGTTGCATTGTTATATAAAAGCAAAAGCAGTGAAAGCAGAGCAAACTTTTAAATAAGAAATCACTGCAGTTTTAAATTATTTGTAATAAATAATAGAAATATAATACATATGTTAAAATAGATACATATTGTGAAGATACAGTAAGTATGATTATAATTATATAAAAGCGATGTCAAATAAATATAGCTAAAGTTATTGTTCTTAGTATATACAAGTATAATTCTTTGACTAAACAAAAACAATATCTTATAAATGATAGAACCATAATGGGTACAAACGTTCAAAATAATGCTTAGAGCATTTAACACAATTCAGCTTTGAAGTAAATCCTTATTAAAAATTAAAAACAATTCAAATTTTATTAAAACTACCCAGTTAATAAAGTATCGGTTCTAGTATTTCGAATTTACAAATCAAGCGATGTTGTAAAAAAAAGTGGTTAAATTATGAGCTGATACTGGCCTGTCATTTTATCAATCAACGTTCGATTTTGATCTTAGAGCTCTTGTAGTTCAAGCTCACAATACGTTTACTACTACATCATTTTTCTTTTTATTTTTATCATATAACACTGGCCTGGCTGACTTTGTACGACACTGGCCAATAATAATAACAAATTTTGAACTAAATCCCCATGACTCGTAAAGTCCAAACTGTGTTTAAAACACTTGTACCCTATGGTTCTCCCGATCGCATACAATAATGTTGCCGCCACTCATAACGGCAATGCCTTCAAGACCCTTGAACTCTCCGTCACTGGATCCCCAGGATCCAAAGGCTCGGAGGAAAGTGCCGTCAGGGTGGAAAATCTGGATGCGGTTGTTTCCAGAATCGGCTACCACGATGTAGCCCTGGTCGTCAACAGCGACACCTCTGTGGGAGAAGAAATTAAATAAGTAAATTGCAGTGTTTGGGGGCCAGAATACGATACAAATTCTCTATTGCAGAGCTAAGGTAAACATTACAATGTGTGAGACCTCAATTCCGGACATATTACGTTCGATCCACCTCTACTGTTATGAATTAAGATTGAAAGTGTTGGGTTAGTATCTAGCACCGGAACGTTAACTGTGACAAAATTAAAGTACCGTAAAAGTATCCAACTATAATCCAGGTCCACCCAACTATGGTCCAAATGAACTCGAACATTACGGTTTAATGTAAGACTATTATTAGGATAAACTCGAAGTTTGAGCAATTGAATCAAACAAATTAAAATAAAAGAGTATAAAATTACTCATAGAAAATGTATATTGATAGAAATTAGGGAGTTATCTTTTGGATCATAGTTGTGTGATTGGACTATAGTTGGGAAGTTTTACGTTATACATGAAAATGTAAAATACAAAATAACGGTAAGAATCGGGTGCGATCATTATGACATGAAAGATTTCTTTCAACTTTCGGCAACAGGGTAAAAGTAAATTCTGTAATTTATAAAAATTACATTACCCAATTCAATAAATTGATGTATGTACCTATAATAAAAAACCGGTCAAGTGCGAGTCTGACTCGCGCACCGAAGGTTCCATACACAGATGTGTACCTGTCCAGACCCAATTAATTCAGGAAAAACCTTAACAACGTGGTGTACAAATTGAACGCCATGGGTACAGCGCCATCTATCAGCGAATTTGTATGGTGGGTTTTCATGATATTTCTTTATTGCGTGAACCGAATTAATTTTTTCTCTTTATTTAAACAATGGTAGTTTCGGCATAATCACGTAGAAATTTCTAAAACAAATGTACTTTAATGATAAAAAAAAGTAAAACTAGTTGTAGCTATGGATATATTTTTCCTGTAAAATATACAATGATATTAATGTTATATAATAATCCCCTATTTTGATCTTAGTAAATTTTGGAGATAAAGCGGGAACGGTATTTTTTTAAAATGACTACTTAAAAAAAAATTGTTTCAGAATGTGTAACTTAAGTGCTTTCATATGACACCCAGCTTGACGTATTCACTAGACTTTGAAATTTTTAATCACCTCTTACCGGTCATTTTACACAAAAAATAAATAGAGATAACAATGAAGTAAACTAATGAGCCAAGATTTCTCCCACTGTTAACACTTATGTAATTTTATCATGTTTGTTTCTCCTTTGTTCTTTTCGTGGACTGTTTAAACTCATTTGTAATTTCGTCATGTACTTTAAGCAGTTTTCTACCTGTAGAAACTTCTAATTGGTTTACTGTTTCTATGTCGAAACCTATTTTGTTACTCAGAGGTTGTTGGTGCTCAGAGGCCAGAACGTTTTTGGCAGAAATCGGGCGCCGCTTCCGAGAGAGAGGACATTACTCCCTTTCCGGGTCATTCCTGATGCAAAGGTTCTCTATTGCAGTCCAACGCGGAAATGCGGCCAGCGTGATGGGCACCTTTGCACCCGGAATGACACGGGGCGGTCTATTTGAGTATATTATGACGTAAACTTACTGTGAAAATGTTGACCTATTTTAGTTACTATAGCTGTAAGTTTTACAATGAAATAAAAAAAAAATGTTCTGTGCATCTGGGTTACCCTTCTTTATAACTGTTCCAAACTCCAAATCGATAGCAAAAGTAATTCTTGAGATATTTAACCATTTAGCCATGTGACAGACAGACAAAGTGAAACCACAAGGGTTCTTTTTTACCATTTTGGTACTGAACCCTAAAAATCGTGTTTTAAATGAGTGAATGGTCCCACGGAGGTCATTGACGTTGTTTCCTATATTTCCATGCATAAAGAGTTAGTGTTGTAAATCACCAATACTTTTGAATCGAAACCGAAAAACTAAGTGATTGGGATTTTTTTTTTAATGTTGTACTACTGTTTAACCAGATTTAATAGTGAATAGTTGTAAAATAAATGCTGCCCGTTTCTTAAGAAGTAAAACTTCAACAAGAATTGTTTCTTCTGTTTTATTTTCCACATAAATTACAGTCACTAACTTCATTATACTGTCTTTATCTGGTCTGGACTAATTTTACTAATTTTCTTTTACCGAACAGTTCAGACTCCAATTAGTACTTGTTAACATTATTAAGTAGTAATTTGGAACGCTCGTGGCCCAGCGGCGCCCGCGTACCGCGTGCGATATGCGAGGTTAAGCAACGTCGCGCCAGGTCAGTTCTTGGATCGGTGACCGCTTTGAGTGGTTATTATCTGAGCGCTTTCGTGCTTTGGAAGGCCGTTGATTCCGGCTGCTGTCTATGATAGCAGTCGTTAAGCCGAGTTAGAGGCCTCCGGGCGGCTTGAGAACTAACAGTCAAGTTCTCCACTCATGTGACAAGGGGGGTCGAAGTTGCACCACGTCCGTAGGGAGTACCTACCGGTGACTCACCGCTCCCTACACGTGACCCCTGGGTGGTGCTAAAAGTGCAACAAAAACTGGCAGCCGTACTGTCTTCTCAGAGATCTCACGGTTCGAAATAATTGCCATGCGATAAATAACATTATTAAAATTTAGAGATTTCTTTCAGTTTCAATTTGGTAATTTCTTAGTACCCACCTTATTTTATCATCACTACATACTATAAAGCAAAGTCGCTTTCTCTGTCCCTATATCCCTATGTATGCTTAAATATTTAAAACTACGCAACGGATTTTGATACGGTTTGTTTTGAATAGATAGAGTGATTGAAGAGGAAGGTTTATATGTATAATAACATCCATTAAACAGTGCACCCGTGCGAAGCCGGGGCGTGTAGCTAGTTTGGAAATAAAAATAATTTAGGGTGACCAGAGATGTGCTTGGATGTGCTTTCATATAATTTGAAACTTCACTCATAATACATTTCGCTCATATTATGAAAACAGCTCGCATCTCATCTTGGTGGGTATTTAGGTTCCCTTACACGGTTAGTATTGTAGTAACTACAAAAACAGTACTGGAATACTTTTGCTGGCCAAGGAATAAAATTGGATTATAAACTCGATTTATTTACAGCTCCGAAACGGAAGAGACACTTTTTTACTAATTAGTCGTTGCTTAAACATTTTACCATCTTGTTGCAAATAAATCACATCTTATTACAACCCATCATCCTACTAGCATTATCCCAGTACAGTTGCATCCTGAAGAATTGTGAAGTAGTATGGTATGCCATCTCTATAGTTTGGTTACCATAGATACTTTTTAATTGAAAAATAACACTATTGTCAATCGGAACATATTTTTCTATTTTGTCAACGTATGTTCTAATTAAAACACAAGTTACATTCTGCTCTTTTTATTCTTGTACAAGTACATTGATAATACAAGTTCTACTCATTTTTTGAACTTCACAAAAATGCTCGGGATCCGCTACCTAATCCCAAAGTTTGGCGCAGGCACTAGTTTTTACGGAAGCGACTGCCTTTCAAGCCAAGGGGTCAAGTCAAATTGGCCAAGTAATAATTTTGTAGATATCAGAAAAGTAAATATTATACAAGTAATGTTGTTTGGAGATCAACAAAAGCACGAAGATTATTTGCATTTCATTTAATAAAGTTTGAAAAATATTTTTGAGACTTTCAGTCTTATTCCGTTGACGATCATTAGAGCGGGTACAGTCACGAGCTTTAATTTGGAAGTCCTTAAGGTCGACACACGTGTCTAATTGTATAGAAATGCAAACAAAACTTGTGTGAAATGGGTCACAAAATAAATTAAAGCTCGACACTGTAGCTTATTTTCCAATAATAAGACTATGAGCTTCGAGACGAGGTTTGTTGCCGACTATACTTTTTTGCATAGGTAAAGCCCGACGAGTATATAACCATTATCAAAATGGCGTTATTATTCTCATTACAATACAATACAATAATTTATTGATAACACCATAGTTACAAGTCAAATATTTACATTAATAATATGAATTACAACACATATTATTATTATTTATTGATAACATTTAGGTGTAAGGTAATTTTAAAAACTCCTCTACACTGTACAGTGTTAAATCCAGTAGCCATTTTCGTAGCCCATTCTTAAACGCAGCAGTGGAAGTTGCATCCCTAACCGTTGCGGGCAGTCTGTTATAGGTCGAGGGTCCCATTATATGGCATTTATATGGCAACAGGTCAGTAACGTCAGTGTTTACTAAAACGATCACGTTTCTCTTATTCAATTTTATTTCTATTTCATTATTCAAATTGGCGCGGGTCAAATATTCGGTCATTTCATTCAACATGAACGAGTGCGCTCGCAGCGTCTCCTCGGGTCAGGAATGTAAATCAAACCCCCTTCAAAATACTGGCGTTTCGCGTATATCAGGAAAATGTGCCCACATTAATCTAAAACGCTAATAAAAAGTCAATCAAAAATTTAATCATAGTGAGTTTGTAATCCCGAGGATGCACTGTGTTGAGAGCGAGGGACCTAAAGTCCCTTCTGTTGTCAACACAGTGCATCCTCATTTTATAAAGGGTCAGCAACGCGCACGTGTCTCCTTTGGAGTTGCGGGCGTCGATAGGCTGCGGTGGCCGCCTACGATTTAATTTCTTACAGAAAACAATTATAAACTTTTATATCTAAGGGAATCAGTGCTAGCGATGCAAAATAAATATTTTCAATATTCTTTTCTAGTCAACAATATACGTATGGAAAACAATTTTTGAATTTCTCGATGGCCCGGAATGATTGGATTGCCAAGCGCAGTCATTGAGTTAGACATGATTGTAACTTAAAACAGCTAGATCGATGATAAAATAGAACGCCAACATTGCATATGTTACATATATGCAATTAACTATATATAGCTACCTACATCATTCTGTACGCTAACAGTGTGGTTTTATGAAAGAAAAATTCTCCTTGGCTCTTTGCCTCATCCGTATGGGTTTGCTCTGCCTTAATATATTCATTCATTTTTGATAGTTCTGTGACATTTCTGGTTCCATGCCCGAATCGGTGGAAATTTTTCGCGTCTGAGGTAACCATTGATGATATAAATACTTTTATGGCATTACTATGTTAAAAGGGTCATCAAAAAATCTCTAATTGTCTATGTGTTGGCAGTCATATGACACAAATACATTAATTGCCTCACTTTATAGACAAGCGAGAGACGTCATGTAGTCCTTGTCTATCCATAAAGCATATGATTTTTACAAGCGTTTTGTATCTTAAAGATCGCGCTGTGAAAATACTTTGTGTACTCGGCACTGAAATAATACACATATGTATATACATTGAGTAGCTACAACACCATTCGATTCTGGTGTTTGTATCGGGTGTCGACTTGAGTGCCGTCTTGTACACGAAATATTGTTATGTTAATATTGTTTGTAAACAATATCGCACAATTGAATAAGGAAATTGAGACTTATGCCTTTTTGGAGCCACTTACCAAGCTACTGTAGGAATATGGATATACGTTTTGTTCTATTGATTTGAAGTGCTTATGTAAGGGGTTTCAAAGTGTTGAGAAACTATTAGCAAGCGATTGAGACTCCGTCGTGACAGCTACATGTGTTTATTGTTATCTGAGGTTTCTATGAATGATATTTAGCTATTATACAGATTTAACAAGTACAAAGCTTTGGCAATAAGAAAGATTGGTACGTAAAAATTACGATACGGCTTGTTTCCGTAATTAGAGCATAATAATAAAAATTGTTCCAGTTTGCGAGCAAATTCACAAAAAAACCAGCCACGTGCGTGTCGGGCCACGCACAGTGTAGGGTTCCGTGGTTGCCCGTCCATCACGTCACCGGTCATATGCGAAATTACGGATCCGTAGAAGGGTTTTTGCTGAGCTTTTTGAGATGTTATGTTGTATACATATTTTTGCCCTTTACGGTAATGTCTACTTAGCTGTGATAGTTTTTCTTTTAAATTCATCGTATATACTACTACCATGTTTTTTTTTCACATGCCTAGTAGCCACCATTTAGCTGGCAGGGGGGGGGGGTGACACTTGACCATAGCAAAAATCAACGATACCCCACACGATGGGGTTTGGAAGATAAAAAAATTGCACCACCATTTTATACGTAGGGGTGGTACCCTGAAAAAAAATTTTTTTTATGAATTTATTCTACCGTTTTGTCGGTGTCATTGATATGTATACTCATGCCAAATTACAGCTTTCTAGTACTAACGGTTACTGAGAAAAGCGGGGGACGGACGGACGGACATGCTATAAGGGTTCCCTGTTTACTACGGAACCCTGAAAACGTTGAATCTATCTAGCTGTAAAACATTGGGACAATATAATACAATCGTTTATTGGTAAAACAAGGTCATTTTACTTTTTTTATATCCAGGAAGAAATTAATCTCTATTAGGCAAAGTTACGTAAATTTTATTGGTTTAAGCTAGCTTAAGCTGTCGTCTCCCGGATAAAAAAATAAACAATAGCATTATTTTGAAATTAGCCCTGGGATTCCAGGGGCTGGTAGACAACGGGTCGATACTGTACTGCATAATTTATGTCACTTAGTCCAAAAAAATATTAAGGGATCTTCCCTGATATCTTTCACATAGCGATCCCGCCTTCCTGAATAAGTTTAAGGCCACCCCGATACGTGATGTGCTTGTAGATTATACCACAATACAAAAGTATTCATAAGATTATATACATTAGTACTACTTTTGCAGGTTAGATGTAAAATTAAATAAAAATACTTACAATTTATGATTCATTGTGATAACGTGATGGTTTTATATTTAAGGTAGGATGATTAATATTTTATTACTTACAATGTAGTACGTACCCATAATTTAACATATTAAAATAAACGTTACACTTAGTTAAAAAAAATACGAAAGGAATCGAAAATTATACAAATGTTTATTTGACATTGTAAAAAATATCCTCGTGTTTATTTTGAAGTCGGTTAACCGTTTGCTGCATGACGAAAATTTTTTTATTTAAAGTTGAACCTTAACTCGTATCAGTGGTCATAAATTATATCTGCCATATATTGTTTCGTATGCAGTGTTTGATTTTGAGTGATAAGGTTTGCAGAATCATTTATCTTGGGAATTTTATATAAATTTAATCAGAAATGATGAGATATGACAGATAATTGTAGTAACCTAATACAGTAAAGTAATATCAAAGTTTCTAGCTTCGATTTTATTTTATTTTTCAAATCAAGACAACAAATGTGTAATACATTTGGTAAGGGGTCACCCAATAGGATATAGGATGGTAATACAGAAATATATATAACATTTTTTGTATTCGCATAAATAGTATTGTATTGAATTGAATCGAGTCACAAAAACTACGATTCTTTTAAAGACGAACAATTGACGATACGATATAAAATATAATTTTATTTTGTATAACTTCGAATGGTACTTAATTAACAATTGCAGCACTATAACTGTAATTATTTGAACATATTTAATTCTACAACATTAAATAAATTAGACCTAACCGTAAAAATGTTGATTTTTTTTATACAACGCCGGTGGCAAACAAGCGTACGGTCTGATGGTAAGCGTCCACCGCAGCCTATAAACGCCCGCAACTCCAAAGGAGTCAAGTACGCGTTTCCGACCCTTTTTAAAATTTGCGGATGCACTGATTGTTTTGTGACAAAGTAAAATATTTTTAAGCAATTTACAGAAGTAAACAATTATAAACATAAGTATACTAATTATATTCTATATTGTACCGAATTCACATTAAGCAACATTCATGATCGAGCGTATATTTTATTATATTCCTTTGGCCTTATATTTCTGAATCTAGACGTCCTCATGCATATTAAAAATTTATAACCCTCACTTAGTTTCCCGTCGTACTGTTCGGATTATTTGGTGCACTATTTATGTATCCTTTTCTTTGGATTTTATGCATTTTTAGTTTAACTGCAGTATTTTATTAGGTCATAAACTATGGTAAAACAGTCGTATTGAAAGGTTGTTCTTATTTTTATCTCTTTTAATAAGTATAAATTATCGTAGCAAGAAGCAAAAAGTATATGCATCTTATTACCATGGTTTTATAACAATCCTATAATTTGATATATTGAAATTATCTACAAAGTGTATAGCACTCAAGTAAAAGAATAAAAGGTACAAATTTAGAATAAAGGAAAATTAGAAAAATTTAGGCACCGAGCAGGATTAGAACCTGCGACCTCCCGGCACTCTAGGCCAGTCGCCCTAGCCAACTGAGCTATAGGTGGAATCGCCACCCAGCCCCAAATTCATTTATTTTTCCTTTATTCTAAATTTGTAGTTTACGATAGCAGCGGTACTGCTTAATACAAGAATTAATTTAGAATAAAAGATAGCTCAAGTAAAGAAAAAAAAAGCTTGAACTGACTATTCTGCGATACTTTCTTGTATACTACTATAATGTTGTTGGATTATGGTTGAAGCAGCTCATACTTTACGGACCAAAAGGCGACTTCACAATATAATACAAATATTATTTAATTCTCACCAGAAATAGTCAAAAGAAAAAACAAGATAAAATAGACAAATCTACAACACGCCGTCTTATTCCTAAAAAATCTCTTTCAGACAACCTTTAGGTGGTGGGGAAAATGAAGAATAATTTAACATGAGTACGAGTGAAAGAAGAGAGTATCAGTGACAGAAAAAATAAAGTCTAAACAAGCAAACTATTGGAAAGATCATTACTCGTCCTGTTCAGTCATGTCGAAGTAGAAGAAAGAAGTATTTTATGATTGTCGTATTCTGGTTTAAGCAGTACGATTACCTCAGTTAAAATCCTAATTAAAATCGTAGCTTATCTCGGGAACTTAAACTGCCCATGCCCATCCTTTGAGCCCCTCATCTCCGAAAGCACCCGTCTATTCACGTCAAAGACTTGTATACTGTGGTTGTTAGAGTTGGAGAAGAAAATAAAACTATAGCTTACCTCGGGAACTTGAACTGGCCATCCTCTGAGCCCTCGTCTCCGAAGGATGAAAGCACCCGTCCATTCACATCAAAGACTTGTATCCTGTGGTTGTTGGAGTCGGACACTAGGACTCTGTTGGTACTGGAGACGGCGATGTAGTGAGGATGCTCGAGCTGACCCAGCTTGGAGCCGAAGGAGCCGAATTTGCCGACGAATGTGCCGTCTGATTGGAACACCTGAATAAAAATATTATAGGTATGAAAAAATCTTACGTTATTGTAATAACTGTTCTTATTGCTTGTTTCGCGCTTCCATTAAACACTATGCTAATGTTTGTTGATTTAATTGATACATTTTGCTTTTATAGGATTTGTTTTAGATGGCAGATCTTAGCAAAGTTCCAAATCTTCAACCTTGTTATGTGTTATTAAAATATAATTTCCAACTATATAACTTATATTTGCGTAAGGTGGCTTGGCTATAAACGGTTTATAAACTCGGCAGTCACATATTTTGTTAAAGTTTTATGTAAAAGTTTTGATGTATATCAGTAACAGTTTATCTTATTGCGTATCAATGAAACATGCTACGTACCTGTACTCTATGGTTTTCCTTGTCACACACGTATATGAATCCTAACGCATCCGTCGTTATTCCCCATGGATAGTTAAATTTGCCGTCTCCCGTACCCTGGCTGCCGAATGCCCTCAAGAACCTCCCTTGAGGGTCGAACACCTGTAAAGAAGAGATAAGTTATATTATGTGGGAGTGGAGTCAACATTGGAATATCACATAAAATAAGTTTGTCTACACCCATATAGTAAATCCTAAGGATATAGAAAAAGTAGTGTATGAAACTGTACATAAATAGGCATTAAAACACTAGTGGGATCTTATTACGAAACTCGCCTTTGGCTCGCTCATAAAACCACACTCGAGTTTTAATGCCTCTCATTATGAAGCAGTTGCATAAACTACTATTTCTTAATTCAACGTGTACTCATTACTCGTTCGCTTCAAAATGGCCGCTAATCCAGGTCCAGACAGATGTAACTCGTACGAGTAATGTAGGTAACACGAATTCTGCGTGAGGACGCCACTACGAGCATTACTTGTCACGCTCGCGCCCGATCCATCGGCTCGCGGTTCTTAGTGTGAACACAAAGAAAAATTGTGTGCCGTCCACACTGTTATGCTAAATTACTACGTAGACTTTATACTCGTCCGAACCCGGATTTACATTCTTACCGTCCTTCCGCCACCAACCCGCTACCCCGCTCGCACCACCATCGTGCTGTGCTAGTAAATAAAATTATACTTTTGACAACCTTTTGACGTCATTTTGCGATGTCCATCTCGAAGCGAAGGAGTAGTACGTAAATATCAGGGCCGTGATTCCAATAGTTTTATTATTAAGACGAAATATCTTTATAAATGTTTGTAGGTAGGCATTGTGTTCATGATTTGTTACCTACTTCCATTATAACTTTTAATTAGGTACCTAATAAATTATTTTATGTTGCTGTTTATTATCAATACGATATTGATACACTTCACAAACTTTGGTCTTTGAGAGTATCTAATGTGTCCTTATTGTTAACTGGATAAAAAATATAAATCATTTTAAGAGTCAGAGGAAAATATCAAAGATGAGTCCTGTAATTGGTACCTTTGCTCGGTTCATTGGCTGCACAAAGAAATCAAGAAAGTTAATAGCATATCAAAACAATGTAGGTTGTTGTCAAATGATAATTATTTTATATTACGTGTAATAAACACATTGAACTAATACATGGAAACTGGATAATGATAATAACCAATAGGTGATAGTTATTTATAAAGGAAATATTATGAATAGGTGAGATTTTTTGTTCTACCATCTATCGGCGCATTTTCTTAGAGCAACTGAAAAACTTAGTATGTATGGTGGTTTCATATGGTGGGGGGGGGGGGCTATAGGGCCTAGGGTATTCTTTACATAAATATTAAAAAAAAGTTCTATGCATCTAGGTTACACATCTTTATAACTGTTCTAGATTTCAAATCGATAGCGGAAGTAGGTCTTGAGATATTTAGCGATGTGACAGACAGACAAAGTGAAACCATAAGGGTTCCTTTTTTACAATTTTCGTACGGAACCCTAAAACCAATGTACATGTATATATAATACATTTCGGAGTTATAAAGGCTTTTTATAATGCGTTTGATAATTTATATAGATATGATAGAAAAAAAGAATATCAGACATCTTTCCCGTATAGTACGATCACGTAATAGAAACTTCAATCTGTTCTGATAATACACAGAAATATTAAAGTAGACCGTACTGTCTTCTAGGTATCTCACTTTTATAAAGAAATGGATTGTAATCCAAATTACTTTTCCGTACGATTTTTACAGCTTTCTACGTTATTACGTGCAGACATTTTACATGGATGCGCGTAAATTCAGATTGGATATTGATCTTTATTTATGCATATAGATTTTGTTGTAGGTTTATTCAAAGATTGTAGGCGGGTATTTTACTTATATGTTTTTCAGTTGTTAGGTAGGTAAATCGGCTCTCAGGAGCTCAGCACAAGTAATATTAAAATGGAATGCTTTCAGAATTCATATAGCGCTCGTGGCCCAGCGGCGCCAGCGTACCGCGTGCGTAATGCGAGGTTAAGCAACGTCAGCCCAGGCCAGTTATTGGATGGGTGACCGCTTTGAATGGTTATTAACTGAGCACTCCCGTGCTTTGGAAGACACGTTAAGCCATTGATCCCGGCTGCTGTCTATGATAGCAGTCGTTAAGCCAAGTTAGAGGCCTTCGGGCGGCTCGAGAACTTCTAACAGTCAAATTGCCCACTCACTTGACAAGCCTAATTCCAATAAGGTATGGTTTTCCCTCGGGTTGGAAGGTCAGATGGCAGTCGCTTCCGTAAAAACTAGCGCCTACGCCAACCCTTGGGATTAAGTAGCGGACCCCGGGCATCCTTTAGGATGCAACTGCACCGGGTTAACGCGGATAATGATGATGATGATGATGCTTTCAGAATTCATATTATATAGATAAACTACAAAGTATTCCGATAGAGTCAAAAGCGGTAGCCGCGAAAACAGCGTTTTTTGTAGACTATCAAATAGTTAATACATTTTATGGGTACCAAAACCCATAAATTGTTCCGATAATACTTGTGGGTCTAACTGTCCTTCAGCGTAGTTTCTTTATGTTTAAAGTGAAATTCATGTCTTTCTGAAACGCCAGCAGCTCAAATCCTATTTGTTTCAACCGTAACGGATCTGTCAAGAATTTTTCCGAAGCAATTTGTCTGTGTCATAAAAGTGCAGCTTGCACTTGATGTTTAATAGCTTCGATTTTGTATAAGGATTTGCGAATACTATTACCTACAGAAATATAAAACTCTTATGTTGCGAGGCTGCCTGTCGTAACTTCAAATTACAGACGACGATACCCACCAACTTGACAAATTTTCGATATCAATAAGTAAATATTGTAGTTTGCAGGTCGACTCGAGATAACAAAATGAGACGGCAATATCCCCACTTTCATTTATCAGTCATTTAATATCAGAATGGCAAAATCCCCTTCTGAGATATATCGGAGATAGAATACCGGCTATCCATTAACGATAATACGATACGAGGAAAAAGTTAGGTATTGAATAAAGTGCTCTAGCCCTAGGTTGAAAAAAGACAGCACATCGGCCGCATAGGTAAATAATTGCTATCGAATACTTTATTGTCTAGAAGTTTTTCCTTTCCGTCGCACTTGCGTTCGAATCACAAGTGCGACAGAGAGGCAGAACTTCGTTCACGGTAAATACCCTCAGGTGCGATAAAAGATTTTTTACTCTTTTCACGAAACCAATAATTATTACAAATTATTTCGTAATTTGAACATTTCGATGTAACCCCCCGGATATGCGAGGCTCTTGTCAAACCTACTTGTTACCTATCATTATTGGAATAGAAAAAGATATTTAATTCACAATTCTGGTTTAACATTAAGTTGCCATATTTACCTGTATACGATGATTGTATCTGTCGGCGATGATGTATTGTCCGATCCGGTTGACGGCTACACCGGCGAGGCAGTCGAACTCGCCTTCGCCGCTGCCGTACTGACCGAATTCTTTCACGAATATGCCGTTGGAATCGAACACCTGAACATAAAAATTTTCAGCATTATAGTAGTTTTATCTTATGAGCACGGGTGAGCCATGGTTACGTATTGAGATATGTATACATTGACACTGTCTATGTGTGCGTCAGCGTAGGGGCTATATGTTCACAATGTATATGTGTTCGTATATGTCACAACCACAACTCTGCCTTACCAGCGTTCGTGAGATAATATACTATAACAGAAGCACAGAAGGTATATTGTACGTCTTTTGTCAAAGATCTTAATAGCCACTTCTATTTTTGTTGATGGTCTACTATGATTAAATTAAAAAAAAGTGATTGTATATATATTACCACGTTTGATTTTAGAGCAAATGGATATTCAGAACTTTAAATAAACTGCCAGTTTTCAGAATATAATATAAAATATAATAATAATAATGTTTTAATGTATTTTGCACGATAGTTTCGTAAGAAAAATTAAGAATAAACGAGCAATATCTAGATTAACTGTTAGACTCCACTCAAACGTCAAGGCTAATAGGAGGGAGTGTCGAAGATGCCTTTACAAATGGGTATTGATTCAGAATATCTATTCATACACCTATAAATTCCGAATCCTTGTAATATTCGCCGAATGTCTAGAGGTCACCGAACATAATAAATATCAAATAATATATTCAATGAATACGTTCACAATAAACGTATTAATTACTCTTGTTTAATAATTCTGTTATATAGAGACAAAAGCGTTTTCAGAATATTAATTTCGCAGAAATTGCAGTATTCAGCTATCACGATATAGAAGCCGTTATCGCCGAAATTCCATGAATAGTTAGTTACATATGCAGACTTTTGGCCTGAGTTCAAAATGAGGTGATAACTATTTCCGAACTTTAATGAGAATGTAAACATTCTGCGGTGACTAACATCAAACGGATAGTTTCTCTGACCAAGACAATTAATCGCTAGGCCAGTATTACTTTAATTACATTAATATTGGCCTAGCGTTTAAAACCTCTTTGGCTGATTATCTAGATCTGACATCAGTCTGCATTGACCGTAGTGAGAGATAATTAGGTAATTATTTATGTGAATACATTTGTATGTACCTGCACTCGATGGTTTGACGAATCAGCCACGACCATAGTATTGTCGGGGCCTACAGCGATGCCACGAGGCCAAGTAAAACAACCGGGTTCGCTCCCCCGACTCCCCACGCTGAATTGTAAACGGCGTTTCTGCAGATACTGGCTCCTAGGGGAGGAACCTGCTGCTGCGAAACCTGAACAAATAAGATTATTGTTAGAAACATAAAGTGGTTAGAGTGTGGTGAAACCCAGGATCCAAGCGTCAAACCTATGTACACGCCACGCGTTTCTCTAACCTGCTACCGCTGCTGTAGCCGCCGTAGGGGAGATGGGGGAGCCTGCCGCGTTTTTTGAATCATCATCAGAACTGGCAAGCTCGTTAGCCGAACGTAAGGGCAGCCCGAGAGACAGGCGGCGCGACGTGCTTGACGCGCTGCTGCTCGTGTCGCGATCCTTGCCCCGCGATCCGTACTTATTCTTCAAGTATCTGGCCCATGAACTCAAGGCCGCACCGTCTTTCTCACCGGGCGTTGGTCGTTCTGGAGAGCTTTCCCTCGACTTTAGCGCGTGTGAAGATCGGCTGCGAGACAACTCTGTACCACCGGTGCCAGAGCCGTATCGAGCCGCAAGATACGCTGATGGTGAAGCCGTCGTGGGAGAGACCGGTTCGTCTTGATCATCGTCGTCTCCCATGCCAAAACCGGTGTGACTGCTCTTGCTTCTAGCGAGGCGGTTGCGTCGCTCTTTCAACGCAAGGTATCTCGAACGTGCAGTGGGGTACTTCGATTCGTCATCGATGGAAGACACCGGTTCTTCTTCTTTAGGCTTGGCAGTGCCGTAACGGTTGCTGTATGAAGAACCGCTGGCACCGTACCTAGGTGCTGGCTCCTCCTCGGCTTGAGACGTGGTGCGTGTACGGTATCGGGATGGGGTGGGGCTTTCTTTGGTCTTGTTGTCTTGGGCGTCATTACGGGCATTGGTGCTTCGTGCGAGAAGCGGACCAATGTCGCTGCGAGCCATCGCCTGACTCTCGGGCTTCCTCTGCGATGCAGGCTCCTCATCGCTCTCCTCTGACGAGTCGGTCTCCTCCTCGGAGCTCGTGTCGGAGTCTTCCTGGGCCGGCTCGGCGGGCGCTGGGGCGGGAGTGGGGCGCTGAGAGCCAATGAATCGACTCTGGACCCGTTGCGCGCCACCGACGGTTCCGTTCGTTGTCGCCGGAGCTGTTCTATCGTTGCCTGCGGAAGAGAAACGATTTCCGATTTTTGATGGAGGCTCGTAATTGCTATATTTGGCTTTTAATTCTGCGATGGATAGTATAGCACCTGTGTGTTTAACCGCCGAGCCGGAACTTTCTGTCGAAGCGCTTGATTCGGTGCTTGGTGCGCGGCCACCGGGTCGGTGGGCGGTAGCGTCTGTTGCTGACGGTCTTCTGACAGGTGTCACTGCCGGTTTAGAAGCAGGAGCAGCATTTTTACGCTGAGTTCGTTGCAGCGTTCCAAGGGACTCATCGGATTCACCGTCGCTGGAAGCCTGAGAAATATATCGAAATTTGGTATTGAAACCAAAACGGTAAGGACATTTTGTATCGTGTTGTGTATGTGATTAAACGTAGAGTGTTTTTTTATGGAATGCCGTTAGTTGTCGCGTTTTTCTTGTTAGTATATCGATGATCTGCTAAAGTGTCTACGTCTCGTCGCTTGTTCAGTCCTCGTCTTCTTCCCAACTCACCTCCCGCGCTGGTGTGGGTGGTTTACGAGTGATCGAGGTGCGCTCTTCCTCTGCACGTGCAGGTGCTCGGTCAGGTTCTTGGGAAGACGCCGCGCCCTTATTCTGCCTCTTGAGTCGAGATATTTCGTCATCTTCACTCTGCTGTCGTTGCGCTGGAGGAGCTCGTCTCTGCGGTTGAGGTGCTGGTTGCACCGGTTTCGGCGGTGGCGGGGGCTCCTTTTTTTCCTTTTTTTTACCACTATCCACATCCATTATCCTCTGCATAACACGGGGGCAGTCACTCAGTCTGAATATACCACTAAGAGGCCCCCTTGTAGCGTCTTCAGTATCTGCTACCTTTTCTTTTTCCTTCTCTTTCTGTTCTGCCTTGACGGTACGAGTAGGTTGTTCCGTGTCAGAATCATTGTCTTGATGGCTTCTGACAAAACGTGAACGGAATCTTCTGGAAGGCCTATGTTCGGATTCATAGCCACTGTAATCATCTGTAGTTCCGTAGGGATCTCTTGTTCGCTCGGGTGGTGGTGCTCGTCGTTCTCCAAATTTACGCCCACCCAGGACTGGTTCGTCATTTTCCGTATATCCTTTTGATTCTTCCTGTTGACGGAACTGTATAGCAAGGCGATGATCGCTTTTAGATCTGGTAAGTCCTTGATTTTGTTGGATGGCTCCAGAGTAAGCGTTAGGCTGGTTAATATTAAGTTCTCCATAGCTGGCTACATGTACGACTAACTGGTTAGGATCATGTGTCATAACAAATCGAATTCTACGGTTATAATCACCAGCTTCGTAATCAAAGTTTCTTAAGAACTCTACGGTTTTAAGGAAAATTTCTTTGGTATCAACTAATTCAGTGTCTTCCCATTCAACATCATCATTCATGTATTTATCAGCGAGATCACAATTACTTTGAATATTACCTAACTCTAGCTCAAGATTATCTTTCAGGTGTGTAAGGTTTCTAAGTTCAGTGGCTAAATAACGATCAACTTCGTTTCTTAGGAAATCTGTTCTATCTTTGAGAGCTTTGGCTAGCCTTTTGTGGATTTCATCAACCTCTCCTGCTACTGCAGCACAATTTGCTTGCAAGTTAGTAGTATTACGCTCTACTATTGAAAGGATATCTTGAAGCCTGTTGACTCCACGGCGTATCTGGTTATTGATCCTAGCAATTTCTCTGCGAAGAACTTCCATGTGCGCAGATTTGCAGTCTTCACAGACTTTCTTGTCGCAATGAGCGCAAGGCGCGCAATACGCCTTTTCTGAGCAAACATTGCACCTTTCCATCACCTGCCCAGCTGTGGGATCAGGCAGTTCTCCTGCTATATTAGCGTGTAGCTCTAGAAACCGCTGCAAGGTGACATTGGTTGGGAAACCCTGTACACCCTGGTACGGTATACGATGTTCTGCACGGCATTCTGGACATTTGACCTGGAAAAGGTGAAAATAGGAGAATAAATAACGCAATAAAAACCAGCGATGATTGGTTTTTAAGTGATCGTTATATAGTTTTTTGTATTCATACCTGTCGCCTTACATAGTCGACCAGGCCGTCCATACATGGCTCCATGCAAAAGCTGTGCTGGCATGGCAGTAGCTTTGGATTCTTGTACCGATCTAGGCAGACACAGCACGTCAGAAGTGACTCGAACTGCTCCATATTTTCTTAGCTGCTTTACGTATCTGTTGAATAAAATATACAATCTCACACTTTTGAAACATTCAATCAAGGAGAAGGGAAAAAAACTAATAAGAGGAAAGATTTGGAAAACAAAATATTACTTTTAAATAAAGCCATGAACTACGGAGTCAAAATCAATATAGAGATGTGACGTCGGTGGTTATTTAAATCGGCAGTGGGAAACACTCTCTCGACATTAAAAGTAAGTTGTTTAATCGTGTTCACGCGCTTCAAATGAATAAATTAATTAATTAAGTGCAGATTTAAATATGCTGCTTACGAATGAAAACAGTGTTATTTTTCAGCGGTAAATAATAGACTCAATATAAAGCTTCACGTGGTGGTTAAATTTGGACATCGCTCCGGTATTCCGCGAAGATCCGTTCTTTATATTAAAAATAGATTCGGCGTCTGGCGTTTCACACGACTCTCATCTCTCATTGTAAACGAGTGGAAAGTATCTCTACTGAATGAGAGAAATTCTAATCAAATTTTAACTTTCAAATATTATTTTCAGTTTTCTGACGAGCAAAAAAATTACGAAATCATACCCGATATAAAGAAAATGTCAGTTAAGAGATAAGTTACCTATTATTTTGTGTCTATAGTCCCGAAACCGATGTTTTCTGATTTGAGTCAATGAGTTTTGTAACTACATTACTCATTTGCTTGGCAGTAAGAAATAGAACTGATGCCAATTTTTTTTAGTTAAAACGTCTGAGTAACGTGTAGGTTAGTCAGCTGTTACAAAAACTGTTTACAAAAGGCTACACAATGACTTTAATTCACAAAAAAAATGTAATACAATTTCTAGTAATAACTGTAACTATAAAGTTGATATGCATAATCTGAATATGGTTCTACTGATTTTGAATTAATTGTTGTTATAGTCGAATCATAACAATAAAGAATTCAAAAACAAATACTTCATACTTGACCAAATTGGGAGTTATTTGGCTGAACGTCACCTTCTGTGTATTTTACCATAATCAACTGCTTTAGTGGTTTTGCTTTCATTTTTAAATCTCCTTTCCTCTAATACCAAGTCGCAAGAGCATGACACGACACGGCAACGACTCGACGTCTTGGTTATATATTTCAATGAAATAAAATTGTCTATGGTATAAAAACCAACTGCTTCAGTGACGTTGCTTTTATTTTTAAACTTCCTTTCCTGTCATAACACGTCATAGCACGCGTCATATTCTATTCTCGGCACATTAGATTTCAATTTCATTATCGTATGATGATTGCGATAATGTCTATTAATAAACTGTCATTAAGTGCCTCATAACAATCGAAATTTAAATATGATAATGGGAAAATACATAAGGACTATGAAACATATTTTGTTGTGCATTAATAAAAACATACACGAAAATATATTTTATCAAAAAAATATTTAACCAGTAAATTATGTTATTGTCAATAGGTTTGTTGTTTATTTATTTATTCTAGGATTTTAAACAGCTAATATGGAGCAATATAGAATTATGGAGCCAATTACAGAAACTCACAAATAGAAATAAGATAAACGAAATGTTACACACTATGTTACTGTATCTTAAAATTGAAGGCTATAAAGAGAACAACAGCGCAAGCGCAACAGATGCACATGTTGCTTGCTGGACACTATACAAATAGGAAAAGTTAATCACACTCAGAAGTATATCACCACCCGCAACTAGTTGGATAAGAACCAACGTTTGGATAGAGTTCGCAATCACAATGTTTCGTGTAACAATGTACATAACGCTGTGTTTAAGACCAAAACAACGAAACGCTGATTGTTTCGTACAACGACGGTTAGCGCAAAGTGCAAACAGTGTCGTCTTAAATTTTACTCAGACTCAAAAGATTAGATATCAGTAGCACCAATTTTGCGGGAGCTATCGACCTCTGAATTTGAAATAAAATACGGTAGCTACTTAATC
Source organism: Epiblema foenella (assembly GCA_963556455.1). Classification (NCBI taxonomy): domain Eukaryota; kingdom Metazoa; phylum Arthropoda; class Insecta; order Lepidoptera; family Tortricidae; genus Epiblema; species Epiblema foenella. The sequence goes on along the minus strand of OY747108.1, from coordinate 7,220,278 downwards.
ATTTCAAGTGAAGGAAAATAACAATCGGTAAGAAATTTCACTAAAGATCGATATACAGACTCCATAGATAAAAAAAAAACCGGCCAAGTGCGTGTCGGACCACGCACAATGAAGGGTTCCATACCAACACCTACTAGTCCACATTTAAAATCATTATCCAATACATTGAATCTAAAAAAGTCCTATCTTTATAGGGAACTCACGGCACTTACGACCTTTTGTTTGAGCGGGACAGTTTTTAAGCGAAAACTCAAAAACCGTGAAAGCTATATTGTTCAAACCAAAAATCGTTGAAAGTGTTTACTAATGCACACCACCTAAATTTTTTTCAGAATTCTAAACTTTATAGTTTGGAAATTAGAGGGGGGGGGGGGGACACTTTCTATGATTTTGACAGCTAATATCTCACCAACGATTGACTTAAATGGACAAGATTTTTAGAAACCTCCATATTATTTTTAAAGGCCTATCCATCGATACCCCACACGACTATGTGCGTTGAATTTTTTTTTTCATCCACCGGTTACATGTATGGAGTGCACCCCCTAATTTAATATTTTTTTTTGTAATTTTACATCACTTTTATGTTGCGAATTATAGAATACACCTTCCTACCAAATTTCATAATTGTAGTGCTTATAGTCTCTGAGTAAATCGGCTCCGGCTGTGATATATGGACGGTCAGACATGACGAATCTATAAGGGTTCCGTTTTTGCCATTTTGGCTACGGAACCCTAAAAACCGGTTGGAATAATATCATAAAAAAAGAAAATAGGCAAACCTGTAAGGTTTATCATCAAGCGACTAATTCATTTATAGCAGTCACGTGGGCAGATCAGCCTGATTAATGTTTTCATTAGAGGTCCGCCCACCACCCTCTAGCTACCGGATAAACATAACGCTTGTTAACATCGCCATCCTTGTCTGTGAGTTGCTAAATGACGAAACGTCTGGAAATACTCAATCGTAGCAAAGGAATCAGCGGAGTAAGCATACCGTACAATATTTCAGAATCTACAGATTTTAAATAAATAACCATGTTACATCCATGCAATAAAGGAAAGTTTGTTGCAAGGGTGTAAGATGTAGTTGTAATAACTGTACATTTCGAAATGCTGCTTATACCGCTGGCGCGCTAAGCCCTGTTGGTCAAACAACCTTAATCGGAATCATTTCGTGTCCTTCTCCAGACAAAAGTTCTCCGGACTTCAGATTGTAATACTTTTAGCCTAATAGTTTTCCGGTTTCTCTAAAATAAGAAATCTTAAAAAAACGATTATGGCTACGTCAATTTAAATAATAGGCTATTATCGAGTTATCGTGAAAAAATCTTTTCCACAAGCCATTGAAGTCATTTCTTAATGTGAATTGTCATAAATACGTTTACAGGGAATTTTTGCTGACATTATATGAACATCTCTATGAGTTCCGATAGAATCATGAATGCCAACTTTTACGATACACCTTGACCCAAATAACACGAAAGTTTTGCAGTACTAAATCTACTTACATTTTTCAACATCCGAAACTTCATTAAGGTCACCCAAATAAACAAGGTCACCATGAAAGGCTATAAATTACTCGGAATCTCAATTGTACACGTGTAAATAAACTTTTATCAGTCATTTCTGTAATTCCTTTCATGTTGTTGTTATACGGTACACCGAGCTTTCGCGTGTTCAAATTGGTCTCAATTCTTTTAATTGAATATTTGGATGGTGGTATAAATAAGTTTAGGCGCAAATTAGCTGTGATTCAGACGCATGTTTTCTTTTGGGAACGCGTTTTGGGACCATTTATTTTGAAATATTTTAATTTAGTGCTTGGCTCCTTCTGGTGAAATAATATAACTGATATTTGATAGGAGAAATAGCAAAGAAGGTTTTATGCAAGATAAAACCTGTGATCACTAGGAATTAAGTACCCGTTTGAACCATTGTGTTGTTCTGAACTTCTCAAGCATTAGGTTTCTCTTTGTCGATGTTAATAAGAGCGATGTCTTATTGTGCTAGTAAGGCAATGGCGCTTTGTTAACAGAAAATAATATATCGTTTTGCTTGAAAATTACACAAATGATTCCAATTTTAGACGCAATAACAACAAGAAACAAAGGCGAAGTGATGACAATTCGAAAATTTCTTGTTCTTTCATGATTCCCGGAAACATCTCCAGTATGACCATCATATTTATACATACGAATGATATCACTGTTTTAAATGCTTTTGGCACCAGTTCTCTTATTTTTCTTCCTTGTTTCAATTTCGTCGTATTTGGCTTATGGACGGACAAAGGAAAAGTGTTTTTGTATTACGCACTTTAAGACGTCTTAGATGCGTTCTTTAAAACTGTACTGATCAGATTAAAAACAATAGGAACTGATTTTCAAATACATAATTTTGGACTGAGTATACTATACGATTTTAAGCAGTGGAACACATTAGGTTCTAAATAATAATAAAACTAGCTTAAAATTAAATAAAGCAAAAACAAAGTTGGGTCCCAATTAAAAATTAGTCTGTTTTTGTCTACTTTCTCACTGAGCGGGGTGGGATCGGTATGAGGTATTTCGTATTTTGACGTGAGCTTACTGATGTCGCACCGATTTCCTCACTTGTATGTATACTGTCTGTATTAGATTAGCGCAGTAGTAGTACTATGTGCAGAAGCACGCTTCTACGCATCCAGCGCCAGTCAGGAGTCACTCATTAAGATGCAGGCGTGCAATGAGGAATACGGGTTCTTAGATCAGTACCGACTGACTGCAATGACAGTTGACACTAATAACTGACAGCTTACTGAAATCGTACCGCGTCCATACCGACAAATGCGGAAGTAGTCTAAGTCTGTCATTTTGGCATTTGCACTTTGATAATGCTTTAAGAATATGAGGTTTCACGATGCTGAATTTTTCATTCCAAATGACGTGTTTATTGTAATAAAACCTATGCAGTTGTAGTGCAGAGTACGTTTGGTAGTGCAGACTCGGTTGAAAAAAACTATAACAGTCTCTTTCCAACGCTAGTAGAATTGTAACCTAAATAGTAAGATGAAGAATTATTTAAGCTGTGCATATTTTTCACAAGTGATTTTACTCCTAATAGGTTATGAAGCTAAACACAATCATAATAACAACTTTCAAGAAACAAAAAGTTGGGTAATAAACTAAAATTAGGCTTTTTCCTAGTTAGTCCACACAATTATGACGAATAAATACAGATTTAGTGCCACTTCCTGTTTGGTCAAACCCGAACATCGGGTCGGCAACGTGTACGTGACTCCTTTGGAGTTGCGGCGCCTATAGGCTGCGGTGGCAGCTTACCATCAGGTGGACCGTACGCTTGTTTGCCACCGGCGTTGTATTAAAAAAGAGAACACGACCAATTTTTAATAATAATAATATATACAAATATATACAAATTAACAGTATCTGTCAAAATATATGAGGCCTATGTTGAAGCGGATAATTTCAATGTCGTTTAGCTAATTATTTTAGATCTTCATTTAGTCGAAGTGTCGACTTAGATATTTGCACGCGAACTAGCTATTCAGCTCTTTCGTTCACTATATGCAAGAAAGAGACGGAGCCTAATATTTTCCACAATATTGCCTCCTAATTACATACTCAATTTAGGTGTTTAATTACGACATAAATTGATTGACTTGCAAAACTAATTGATAAAAGATGATTTAACTTTACTGAAATGGAAAATTATTATGTAGGTATTAATGAATTTGAACCTTCTTGCGCCGTCACGTAGGTCGATAGTTGAAAGTATTATTTTGTTACTTTTCACCTCATATTCAACTGTAGAGATGGGAAATTAAGCACTGACACAGTTAGCACCAAAAATGTATTTACAGTTAAACCCTGTCTTGAATAAAGCCTAAGCAAAAGCACCTAAGCACCAGATGGTACTTACAGTTAAAATCACATCAAAACACACGGTATCCAAGCTAGTTATTGGGTGAACACTGGCATTTACTTGTCATGGTGATGTGGAACAATTCTCGACTAGGTATATCACAGGCGTTGATGTCAGCTCGCTAGGCGGTACTGAACGCGTTACACGATCCGTGCGCAGGAGTTTATTTCGGGAGCGTTCGCGCGTGTGCCGCAGGGGATATTTATACGTCACATTTTGCTTTTGGTAAAAGGTCATTGCACAGGTTAGTTACTTTTTTTGTCAAAACATTATTCAATGTCGGAGTTTTCCTATGTGCGAAGCCTTGCTATAAATACTCGAAATCAGTCTAGCGTACCCGCCAATGAATGTATGGAAGAAACAGAGAAAGAAACAACATTTTAGATGTTTTTGTTTTCAGATTAACGTCGCAGGAGTTTAATTTATATAAAATGTTAAAAAGTAGCTTACTGCAACGTCATACTTCGCTATTTTCTCGTTTCACTTTTACGATTTTTTACTAATTAAATCATAGTCTGCTAAAATTAGTATGAGCGCGTTTGTTCAGTGTTTTTGATGATATAAATGTAGGATTTAATTTAGTAACAATAAACAATATGAAGATCATATAAGAATGTAAGCTATATGAGCCTTCCGGATATACAAAGACGATACGAGTACACAAACTAAAACCAAAGCAAGCAATTTCACCCTAGCTCATATGAAAACATATTAACATCGCATCAAAGAAACTCTGTGTGGTCTTCTCAAAAATAAAACAATAGGTAACATCTACAGGATGCTTACTTCAGATAGTTCTTACGGGACGTTAAGGTTTTTCTTCAAAAGAGGGCAATATAACGAATGTTATGAAAGTAAAAGTGAAGAACATCTGTCATGAAGTAACCATCTTTAGCGTAATACATTCAGTGCCAATATGTCTGTATGCCGTTGACACCAGTTTTTCCGCCTCATAGCCAAACTTGGCACTGAAAGGTAGGCCCGCCTAGAATGTTACGACCTAGTTTTAGAAATCAATTGATCAATTTTAACTTTTCTGCCCGCGATATTGGCGGACCCGAAACAACTGTTCGTAATGCGTGCTTTGATGATCACAAGCTATTAATGGACGTATTTGCGAGCATGATATTATTAGTTTGCACAGGAGATGAAAGGAATTAATTATGTTTTGGTGTACGTACACCGAGAAATGACGCTACTAGCTACCTGTAGTTCGTATGGTTATGAAACGTAAGGCATTTTGGACCTATTGGTTAGATGAGAATTAGTTCTCAAATCGTTTGTGAGTTTTTCGGGTTTTTCCAATATTGTGTACTGTTAGCTGGAATTCAAAAATATTATATACCCATATGGAATATGAAGAATGTAATAGATTGGTAAGAATTATTTCTTTAGCGATAAGACCGCCTGTGACCTACCTTTACTGTAAGCATTATTTTTTGTACCTTATTATAATGTTCTTTATTCAGGTGTACAATTGAGTGTATATTATATTGAATTGTATTATTAGGTATGACTTTGAATGTACTAGTACTCTTAATCTTTGATGCAACCTAACAGAAATTGGTATTACTAAGCTGCCGCTGTACGTCCGCCTGTCTATCAGTGGGCTGTATCTCATCAACAGTAATAGGATTCCTATTTCGTTCAAAAACCTAATTTACTGTTCAAACTCAATATCCAACAGCGTTTTTTATAGAAATTCGATCAAAAACGAATTTGAACCTTACGCTAATGTTACGTCTTTGTGTGCGAGTCTCATTTTCACTTGGCCGGATTTTTCGTTAAATGATCAACATATCTCACTTATGTATTTTATTGTTAATGTATGTACGTATGTCAATACTTTATTGTACACAAGACAAAGTAAAATAAATTGTATAATTTATTATACTTATTATTTTTATTGTATTATTTATTTCTGTATAGAAAAAAAACAGATCAATCATGTACAAAGGCGAACTTATCCATGTAAGGGATCTCTTCCAGTTAACCTTTGAGCAATTGAGTGAAGAATAGGAACTAAACGATAGATAAACCAACACGTGTACAAAAATGTATTTATATAAATATTCTAGATATACAACTACACATTAATAAACATACACAACTACTAACACATATATATATACATATATGGTAATGTAATCGTTATTTTAAGGCAATAATGATGGTAGTCCTGCAAAAAGGTTGGTTGCTAATGAAGTTTTTAATGTCTTTCTTGGAAACCCTACTATCCATATTTGGAGTTGGATTATGATGAATTTGTTTTTCATACTAATTTTTACTAATATTGTAAACACGAATGAAGGTTCTCTTCCTCGAGGACGAAGTCGTGGGCAAAATCTAGTTATTTATATGAAAATTCTATTAATAGTTACTTGATCATAATCTCTAGACGGTGTTTCGCTGTAAATCTAAAATTAGTAATTTTTAATATGTAATAAATTTAAACTTATCTAATTTACGTGTAACTAGGTTTTAATAAAGGACAAAACTCAGCGGAGTATATAATAATCTCAGTCATAAATCTAACAAACTTAAGCCAGCAATGTTTGAAGTTGCGAAATGCTTGAAAGCGATAAAAACGACTTTGCTTTTGACTTTAAACGTTCATTGTTCCGAACGGCTATGAAACTATAATTAACCAACGGTTAAAATTAATGTGTTATAATAGGGATGTTGCCTGATTTTGACTACTTCAAAAGAAGCAAGCAAAATATGCCAAATGGTGGAAATCCTATTCAAATACAGTAGAATCCGCTTATAACGACTCCGCATATAACATTTTACCGCTTTTTACGACTTCGAAATCACCACACATTAGGTTTCATACCAAACATTTTCAAAGTAAATCAGTCCGTTCTGTGCGACGTCCTGTTAGTGCGGCTTAATATCACCGGTCCCTTGACTGTCGCTTTATCCGGATTCCACTTTATCTAAAAAAATAACAAAGCTACAACCGTTTTAATGTTGCTGGTTAGAAAGAGAAAGCGCGACAGATCAGTGACGTCATTGACCACGAGCGCCATAGTAAGTGACAAACGTGCGTTTTGCGGAAATAAGACAGAAAATGCCCCCTCTTAAAATTTTGATGACTTAATATAATTATGTAATAAAAAACGACGGAACGGAGAAGGTATATGCGTTTAGGGTGAGAGGTTGTTTGTTTGTTTCGCCATTTGATTAAGAATTTGATCTGTTTTCGAGAAAATTCGAGCTTCTTGATTTCCTTATGTACTAATTTATTTTCTTGAGTTATTTTTGTCCCCATTTGATTCAGAATTTGATCCTTTTCGAGGAAATGATTGATTTTCTTATTCGGTGTTGTAGGTAATGCGGCAGATTTAACTTCGCACGCAGGCTTTCAACCTACACGGTTTACTTCTCTTGAAATGTCAATACAAAAACATACTTCACTCATCTTCCTTATAACAGTAATAATTGTTATTCAATATTGTGTGTAAATAATTGCGGACAATATATGGGCCATTCTACTTTTTCATGTACATAATTATCAGACACGTTTTTTTCAAATGCAGATTTTGGAATACTCTCACTTCATATTTTTGTATTGTTATTTAGAAAGAGGTTTAATTGCAGTATTATTTCCGATAGTTTCGGTAATTAATGAACCACAGCTAATATCCATAAATCGAGTAACTCTGTGGTCCTTGGATGTCTCACCATTTGTATGAAAAAAATGGATTTTACCACTGTGTTACCCGCCTTTTACAACAATAAGTTAATATTTAAGTATTTTTACCCATAATCTTTTTTATTAGGTTCAGGTACTATTTCGAAATCCTATTTTTGTAAACTAATTCAATACATATCATAGATTTTTTTTGTAATAGAAAACTGGTCTAGAAAAGTAGAATGACCCATATGCAGTTTGTTTTTTGAACCTGACTGTGGCTTTATAGGCCGGGCCCAATAAAGCGATAGGCGTGCGCGATTGGAGAGTAGCCTGGGGAAAATCCAGGGGAAAACCTCCGGCACGACCACGCGTGTGGTTTGAAACACTAGAATACTCTAAGGCCGGGTTTTATGAAGATCCGTTAGGCCAAGTGTCAGATCAACAGTAACTCAATACATTTTTTGACATGACAAACCGACATAAGGTCTAACGGATCTTTATAAAACCGAGTCTAAGAGTTTGCGCTTCAGTGAGATTGGTTGAGCGGTTTCAACCTAATCTGAGGTGTGAGTGGCATTGAGCTACTGGGAGATTTGTCGCTGGTTCACTAAACCTAGTAACTCACAAAAGTTTAAAGGTTATGCAACTTTCACTTTTACAAACTATAGTTACTAATGCGAAAATAACTAAGTGTTACGGATAACTGTCAACTTAGTAGGAGCCGTTTCGAGGGCCGCTAGCTTCTAGATTTGTTCCTAATATATGCCCTTTATTTGTGTTCTAATTGTAGTTAGCCCTGTAAACATTTGACCGTCTCTAAAAACTGGTTCGAATGGCAACATTAAAAAAAATAGTCTAATAAATGGCACGTACTAAATATGCTATACTTAGTTTTTGATTTAAATTGATTTTTAACACCAAAATGCAGGCACTTCATCTTTTATTAGCAAAGAAACGCCTTTTGCTTCAAAATGACACAATAAGATAATTTATTGTCAAATAAGTCAATAATCTCTAAGCCACTTCTTTATAAACTGATTATTATAATATCCTCTACAACATCAAGTGGCAACGCCGCCGGGGTTATGGGAACTTTCGAGCCATCTACGATCCGGGGCGGTCCTTTATGTTAAGTTAATTTGACGAAGCATGTTGCGGATTTCATTTTTGGATTAATAAAAAAAATGAAATACATTAAATTCAGATTCTCATATCCTCTATATATTGGTAAGAAGGGTACATACTGTCTACATTTGTACGTCTTCTACGTCCTGATACGTCCGAACTTTAACACAAATGCCAATGACTTATTATAAATAGAGATACATCGGTTGCCAGAGTTATTCGGAGGTACTTTGATGTGGAATATGCGGACACGTGCCTATCTCGTTTAACCGTTGTTGACACGTAGCTGGGCGTGTTCACAACAATGCACAACCTCGCCTTTTTTCTTTTATTAACTTGATGTTGTCCCTTTAAAGTACATACTCAAATGTGATTTGTTTAACCCGGCGTCAGTCGGGTTGGGTCATAATGACCCGTGATGTTTTAAACTGCGAGTACTTTTGAGACTAACCCTCTTATACATAAACCTACATCAAACCTATTCTAGAAAAATAGCCGCTAAAATTCGTATGTCCTTATCTTCACTTCGAAGCAAATATGCTTGTAAGACAGTAACAAAAGATATTTTAGTAAGCAGAGGTTTGATAAGATTTATGAATAAGGGGTATACGTCTAATGTTGCTGTCATTATCAGCTGCAGTGAAAACTGGCGAGCGTACATAGCAATTTAGGTGAAACCAAACGAAGATAAATAACCATACATTCCATGTTACTAATTTGTGTTGCAAACAGGCTATTTTTTTAATATACCGTTAGCACGATAGGAGGAGTTGTCGCTAAGACATTATTAATTAGCAGTAGTGGTATCTAAATATAGAATTTTGTTACATTTTCTACAATATTTATTTCGTTATTATGAACGTTAATTTTGGTACGTAATGTATTCGCATCATTGACATTAAATTATGTAACCAATAAATAAAACAAGAATTAAAAAAATTGTCAATCAGCATAGATTTTTGAGGCCGTATTAAGTTTATTTACACGGAGCACGTAACTTGCTACTGTAGTCAATGTATTATGCACCTGCTGATAGGTATTAAATCCGAAACTTAAGTTAAATTTAGCGTTTAGATCAATACCATGAAAGTAAAAAAAAGTTGTATGATTCGATATCCTATTTGTTTCTATTACTGAGATTACAAAGTTGCGCATATTTTGTTTTAGATCATATCCTGACGGTAATTATAGAACATATGTCTAGACTCATTTTTTATACATTTTTATCAAAATAAAATGATTTATTTTACAACTACCGACACTACGGGACATGTAATGAATTAAAATGTTGGGTCATTTTGACCTACCATACAGTGGTTGTAGCAATTTTATACCATGCTGACTCCGTGTTAAATGAATTGTACCTGTAGAGTGAAGAGAATATATGTTGGGTGATGAGGCGAGGCAAAGCATGTTGTGAATAGTACAGGGGTTATAGTAAAAGGCGCAGCAACTATACTGGGGCTCGATTTCGGCTACGTTGTTATTGAATCGTGGCTTCTCACTGTCTGTAGTATTTAGCCAAATATTATTGCTATGATAAATTGTATAAAGAGCTGTGTGTCTTTAGCTGCTTTACGCTCATTACTTAGTTTTTCTCTTTGTAGATTTTTATAACTAGGTTTAATAGCAGAGTATGTTTGTTGAATAAGATTTCTTTATTTGAATACGTCCTTCATTTGTTGTAATAAACGTTCAAATGACAAAAGCTATTTGTCAGGATTTTTATTTCAAGCAAGGTTTATCAATATATTAGTATTAATTAATTAGTATTAGTCTGTTTGGTTATTACAAAGTAGTGTGATCGCTAACTTATTTGTTGCTTTTTAACTTAATATGTGTATACCTACCTATTTGTTTAGTTAATGCTCAGAGTCAAAAACAAAGTGTAAAATATTATATCTCATCAAGTGAAATGTAAATTTCTTTTGAGTAATAGGGTCATTGTCAGATTCAGGTTCGCGTCTTTTCGGTGGACTTATCAAAAGTTAAGGGCCACAAAGCTTAATTTTGGATTGGTCTAGTAACCCGCATAAACGGTGTTTCCGTAACTATAAATGCATGTGACAAAAACTTTACTTACGTGTACATAAGCCGTTAACTATTGACCACCGGTTGGACAACTTTTGTTTTTACAACTGACAATGAATCAATAAATGTCTTTAACCCGAATATTATACGCGAATTTTTCTCAGAGTTCCACAAAATAGAGATGACAAAAAACTATATAAATAGAGTTATTACAAAAAAATAAATAAATTTGTAAACTAAATAAAAGAAGAGGTCAACAAGCCATCTAAATGAGACAGCTATATTTAACGGTAGCTTAACTTTAAATATGGAGCTCGTAATTCAATTGAAAACTGTAAACTAGCTTTAATTAACGTCATTTAAAAACGTTTAATTTTAAACCAACTCCGAGTCAAATTCCGGGGTATAAATAAATCAACACTCTGTGAATTTAGTTAAAAGGGTATAAGTGCCATAAACCTGTATAGGAAGTATACAGTCGGCCTCAAAAGTAGCTGAAGACTTTGGTACTTTGTCACATTCGGCCTTTAAGAAATTTAGTATGAAAGTTCAAACATAACGTTAAAGCGACATGGTACAGCCAGGGATTTTGAATGTTTATCAATTTTCGACTCTATTTATACTGTAATAGAATCCAAATGATAAGTCCCTTTTGCGACCGATCGTACCCCTTTTCACTACAGCCACGTAATCATTTGCGGCTCAATAGGAATAAACTCCCTTGAAGACATTAAGTTTCTTTGTGTCTTAATCCGGCCTCCATGAAGGACATTTAACGGCTTGGTAACTTTAAATATGCCGCTTGTAATTCTATAGAAAACTGCCAACTTGCTTTAATTAATTTGGCTTTAATGGACGTTTAATCTAATTACAAAACCGGCCAAGAGCGAGTCGGACTCGTGCATGAAGAGTTCCGTACCATCACTACATAGTATAAAACAAAGTCGCTTTCTCTGTCCCTATATCCCTATGTATGCTTAAATCTTTAAAAGTACGCAACGGATTTTGATGCGGTTTTTTTTAATAGATAGAGTGATTGAAGGGGTAGGTTTATATGTAGAACCATCCATTAAATAGTGCACCCCTGCGAAGCCGGGGCCGGTCGCTAGTTTTCTATAAAAACGACATAAAAATCACGTTTGTTGTATGGGAGCCTCTTTAAATATTTATTTTATTATGTTTTTTAGTATTTGTTGTTATAGCGGCAACATATACATCATCTGTGAAAATTACAACTGTCTCTATCACGGTCCATGAGATACAGCCTGGTGACAGACGGACAGCGAAGTCTTAATAATCGGGTCTCGTTTTACCCTTTAGGTACCAAAATTTAATTAAATAAATCGATATACAACAGTAATCGCCTATTCAATAAGAATAAATTCTCTTGTAGATATTTATATTTCTGTCTCCATATGAATTCTCTGCAGTACCTGTTCCTATTCGTCCCGGTACCGTCGCATATCGGGTAGAGTCAGCGATCCAGGTCGGGCCTAGCTGAGTTTCTTGCTGGACTCTTCTCAGCTAGGCTAGGTAGTGAATCAGCCACAAAACTCCCAGTAGCTGGATTCCACTCACACCTCAGATTTGGTTGAATCCGCTCAACTGGAGCGCAAACTCTTACCCGCTTATTCATAAAACTTAACAAACCTTTGCTAACTAAAATGTTCTTTGTCCCATTCTCACAAACGTCAATGTCAAAGTGATAAATAAGGACAAAAGAACTTTAGCGGCTAGTTAACTAATATAGGTTTGATAGACGTTTATGAATAAGGGGGTTCGAGTATTCCAGTGTTTTAAACCGCCCGCGTGGTCGTGTCGGAGATTTTCCCCAGGTGACTTTCCAACCGCTCACTCCTATCGCTTTATTGTGCCCGGCCTATAAAGCCACAGTCAGGTTTAAAAAAACAGTACCTAACTAATCCAGCTTTCATCTAAAGGGATATATGTGTAATGGATATGCAGCTTGGAATTGCATAGAAAACTGTTTTTTTTTTATTATAGTCGTGGCTTTAATTGAAACCGATTTAGTAGTGGTTTCAAAATAAATAGACAGAACAATAAGAAACATGTTAACCCCTAATTCATATAACCCAGTTCTCGCAAACACAAATTCCAATTTCTCCAGATAAAGACAATCTAATTTTTAACGGCATTACATTTAAAATAGGTTTAATGGACATTTAAGAATAAGGATTTAATATGTTATCATAAATAAAAATAGTATCTTCTGTTGGCACAGATATACGTAATAGTAGGTGTTAAGGAACGAGGGTTTTTAATTTATTCGCCAACAAACTGCTTTTCAGTTTGGAAAAGCCTTGTATTAGATTAAGTCTTTTTAAAAAATGAGCAATAAATAAAAATATAAAAATAAAAAGACGTAAGCTAAACGTCCTTGTGGCCGACACTGACTCAACACAATACATGGCACTTAATCTTATAGCATAATGACAGAGGTGATCAGTATGGGTGTCATCTATTGGAAATGAACGTGTCGATACTAGGGACGTTTACCTTACAAGCGTTCGCCTGCTCAAGAGGAATAAACTCTCATGAGAGATCATTAAATACGATTTAGCTATTTAGCTTTTTCAATTCATTTAGATTTTCCCAAAATCTACTTCTCACAGTCCCATCCTCTACAAAATTTTATAATTGTTTTTTCACATTTTAGGCTACTCGTGTTTGGAACTCTCTTCCCGTAAAATGAAGGCATGCTAAGTCTATTGCTTCTTTCAAGACGCACCTTAAAAAATACTATCTGTCCCTCTCATGATTCTTTCATCTTACTAACTGCGTCTTTCGACTCTATGGCTGGTTATTGTAGTTGATACTTGTATATTGATATATTTATTTGTCACCCATCTTATAGGCACATTTGTCGCTATGTTTCCGCTACAAAGAGGTTGTCTGGAAGAGATCGCTCTGTAGCGATAAGATCGCGTTTTTCTTTACCTCTAGTTTTAATGCAATAAATAGTATATATTTTGAGTACTATAAACTAATGGAATAAATCAATATACAACCATATTCGCCTGTTCAACAAGACATACTAAATAAACTAAATATGTTTCTTTGTCTCCATATGGGATCTCTCCAGCAATAAATCGGCCTCATTAACGTCACCTTGGCACATTTCACATTATTTGCGTGTTGAGTAAATAAAAGACGGTCGAGATTTCTTTGTTTGAACTAACAGGCTAGGCTAGTAGGGATTTTGGGCTAGAAAACGTGAATCTAGACTTGAATGCTACAAAAGATTGAGTTAATTTTGTGAACAATGTAGGTAGAATTTGAGAAAAAAGGACTATATTAAAATGTTAGTGAATAGGTATTCAAATATGTGTATGTCCTTGTTACACAGTTAGCATTTAAAAGGACACCATCAATCGGTGTTTCGTTTTCGCCTACTAGGAGCGCTCGTGGCCCAGCGGCGCCATGTACCACGTGCGGTATGCGAGGTTAAGCAACGTCGGCCGAGATCAGTTCTTGGATGGCTGACCGCTTTGAATAATTATTAACTGAGCACTCCCGTGCTTTGGAAGGCACGTTAAGCCGTTGATCCCGGCTGCTGTCTATGATAGCAGTCGTTAAGCCAAGGTACAGGCCTTCGGGCGGCCTGAGAACTTCTAACAGTCAAGTTGCTCACTCACTTGACAAGCCTAATTCTAATGAGGTTTGGTTTCCCCTCGGATTGGAAGGTCAGATGGCAGTTGCTTCCGTAAAAAATTTCCTACGTCAATTCTTGGGATTAGGTAGTGGACCTCAGGCATTCTTCAGGATGCAACTGTACTGAGATAACGCTAGGAGGATGATTCATTTCGCCTGCATTTTATTTTCCTTATACTTTTTCCTGAAACCGTATGTTTTAAATAATTGTAATTAAATAAACCTAACGTAACACAATGGGCTAATAAATTGTTATTTTTAGTGCTAAAAGTCATTGTTTTTGAAATAAAATGCAAAAACAGGCGTACATTTTGCGCTCCTATGAAAGTAGCACCCGTGGCAGACGCGGATACAGCTTTGGGGCAACAGGGTGAAACAAGTCGCAGGTGCCTTTTTTAAGAATAAGAAAAAGTGATTTTTCCTCCTTCCACATGATATTCCCCCTACCCTTTCCCCGCCCTGAACAAAAACCTGACCCGTAGCAAGATGTCGAAGATATTCGTGGATAAGACAGAGCCAATTAAGCTTACAATGCGAAACGTCTTTATTTCACACCTCAATAAAAACACCAAACAACACAATGAAATTGAGCAGAGGCAAAAACGGGCGGTCATATCACTAATGAGCGATCTGTTTCTGACTTCAGAATACGTGTTACTTTTTAAGCGTTCTCATTTTTGCAAAGGCAACGAAGCAAGGTCGTTTCGTGAGATGGTGATCACTTGTTTTGTTTCAATTATTATATCAAAATCTGAAATTAGTATTGATGCTGCGTATAAAAATATCCGACGATATCCTAGTACCGTATTTCGGGGTTGTTCAATTTTTTTTTATAACTAACTAATTGGCTTGGCACGATGACCGAAAGTGAGTCTTGGCCTCCGAGACAAGAGCACGCCACTTTGCTCGGTCCTGCGTAATTTCTCGCCAGCTTCCACTGGATTCGAGGTCAAGCAGGTCCACATCCACCTAATCCTTCCAGAGATACTTGGGGCGACCCACACGACCGGACGACGTGTTCCGGTCGCTATGGTAGGTGAAACAAAAGCGCATCGTCTTCGCTGGCTTAGCCACCTAGAGAAAGGGAGAAGATCGACAGGTGAAGAGAGCATACTTGTGTAGATTTTTAAAAATGTCATTTATTATTATTGACGCTGCGTTAAATGTCTCAAATAAGCTGGTCTTTATCGGTTTTTCACTAAGCAAACAAATGTGTAAAACGGTTTCGTTGAATCCTCTCCCTGGATCTGTAATAAATTCGATCCAGGGGCGTCCTGCTCAAATATTTATCATGTCCTTGGCCCACACACTTAACTCAGGAGTATAAATATACAAACATACTCTGTCAACTGTATGGTACGGTTGGCAAGGCAGCTATCCATAGGCATGTTTGCCAAAATGATTTACTTCTTTGTCTAAAATGAGGTAAACAAACTAAATTTTGATACATTTATGCCTGATAGTTCAATCTTTATTTAGCGCTTTAAAGCTCGACCATTGCCAAAATGTTGTCTTGCTCGCTCGCTAGTGTTAGCTCGATATTCTGTTCTCGTTTCTCACGTAACTTACGAAAATCAACATAAAACAATATTTTTCAATATGGATCATTATTTCCAAAAAGTAACAAAACCTGTTGGATTATTTAATTTGTAATGCAAAAATTATTTTATCATATTAGAATATACACAAACATTAATTAATCTGAAACGAAGATTACATGATTCTATTAGTTTTCCGATAAAATACTATAATTAATAATGATATTAATTTGAATTTTGAGGAAGCTACCTTACACTTTATGTCCTGCAAATTATGATAATTATATTTTATACAGAATCAATTTAACAATTAGGAGATTTACAATACAAAACAAATGCTCTTTATTCCATAACCTCAACAAAAAAATCACATTACAGTACATAATTACGATTACAATGTGTATAGGCAAACAACAGGCGGTCTTATCGCTAAAGAGCGATCTCAATAATACTTAAGTACAGAACACTGTCTAACAAAATCGATATTTTTGACAGGTAGAAAATTCAAAACACGGCTTCCCGCTCGCTCTAGTTCCCCACACAGCATGCCCTTTTTCGTTTCTAGCGGGATTGTCCATATCGACAATGTACAATAGCCGAGTTTAGCCGAAGTGACAAGGGATAGCTCATGTCAGATCTCATGACACTCACTCATCGCTTTCTTTGCGTAAGTCCTTTGTATTTGATTTCATGTACTCATATATATGTACATACGTACATCATCGTTTGATCTACTCATGTGTACTTAAATATTATGAATCTACGTATGTCTGTTCAAATAAACAATTACTCGACCTAAATATTGACAAGCTAGACAAACGTAAAACTGCGTTTAAGAAAATCTTCCCCCAAACCACAACCACCCTAACAGTCATAAAATAAGCATGAAGTAATTATGAGTATGATTTTGTTAACTGCGAAGTTATGTTTGCCAGTGATTATGTTGTAGGCAATTAGCGTGAATTTCCTTTGTGTTGGAAATAAGGCGGGTTCACACGAGAAGTTACACTTTGAAAAGTTGGAGAACAAGAATTCCTGCGTAACTTTTTGGAAATGTCACGGTTTTGGAATTAAGCACCTTGAAGTTTAACATGGGATTAACACGATCGTTGTTTCTTAATAACGAGCAATGGTGTTATGATTGGTTTAAAGCTAAAAGGCTCACACGCATTTCCTGCTGATTTGTAGGTAGCGCCGGCTGGTTGAATTACAGCATGAAAGTTATTGTACATTTTTTTCCGTTGAGTTGTCGAGACTTTAAGGACTATGACACGTCAATAATTATATGGTTGCAATTTAATTATTGTTTCTTGTGTATTTCTTCTGTTTAACATAGTTAAGTTCAATATACGTTAATTGTTTGTGAAAACCTGAATTTTCCTTCTGGAAAGAGAAGCTGGAAAGTGCTCGGAACTTAATAGATTTTTATGAGGTTATTTGCACTAGGCACACTATCCTATGTTTTCCACCTCGAAAACTCACGCAAAAACGGCTGAAAGGATTCTGAAAAAACTTGGTATACAACTAAATTTCGAATGAAGGAAAAATTTAAAAATTTTAGGCACCGAGCAGGATTCGAACCTGCGACCTCCCGGCACTCGCGGCCAGTCGCTCTAGCCAACTGAGCTATAGGTGCAATCGCTACCCAGTTCCAAATTCATCAACCGTTCCTTCGTATTAAGCAGTACCGCTGCTAACGTAAACTATTTTTATACAAACGCCTTAATAAATCATGGCGTTAATGAAGCATGAGTCTTCTGGTAGATGTCGCTGTACGCCTCCCTTAAGTCGTTTGTATAAAAAAAATTGGTATACAACTAGTTTATAGCTTTGATTAACGCATGACGTACTTTTTAAACCGTAAATCATTCCACCAAGAGGTGAAACAGGAAGTCGAAGCTGACTAAGTCGCGGGTAAAAGTTAGTCATATATAATTATATATTTTTTGTGAAGCTTTCATGTTGAGAGTTGTTGTTTGAGTGAATGCCATGTTGTCCCTTTAAGAATAAAATATTTAATCCGATATAGTGAACATAGAAATGATGGCAACTAACTGTAATTCTATTTTTTTATTTTTCTTCTAACTTTGATCGGTTGTATTTCCGTTAATATTACGTCTACAAATCTGATAAAGCACTAAACTTTTAGAAAATTTAATGCTCTTTAACTCTCTTGTAAATATGGTTTACAAAAAAGGGCATAGTTTCAGATATATCAGCGTATATCTGAAAAAAGTCCGATATTCCCCCCAACACTATAATGATAGTCATATTTCTAATATATTCATTGTACAACTATCTTTACATCTATTAGACAAATATTTTGTACGTCGGTAGTTTGCTCGATTGGTTGGAACTAGTCTTTCAAAATGAAATCAGACACACATTTTTTATATCGTTCATCATTTTCAGTATTCACATTCCCGCTATCTAATCTTCAAAACAAATATCACTGTCTCTTTACCCTGGCCCTTTCTTGTTTGAATTTCATAAGCCCGGGAATGCATATATTAAAAATGCTCATGCCGACACGGTACGTTGAGGCTTCACGGGGCGAAGCGTGGATAATGACGCGTAAGCATATGCGGTTCCGTTATACTTTACAACCTGTATAACTTGGTATTGAAATTCATAACAACTATACGTAATCAGAGGTCGAAATGAAACTGGTTTGATTGAGGTGAGTTACCGGCAAACGGTGAATGTCTGGCAGCTGAGGAAATAATCAGTGGGGAGGGTTTTGGCAATCTTCATTTATTTTATCACTGGATCTCTGTCAGGTAATCGTAAGCACTTATAGCTTTCGATTATGTTATCTCATTATTTTATGTAGGTGCGTCAGGGATAAATGAGTTTCTACCTGGTAATGAAATGTTTTTTATTACGAGTGAGCATATTCAGCCCGTCGCACCTACTGAAAATCTGTGGAAACTGCCGAATAATAATATGTTTTTTCAACTCTGTATAACAGAGGCATCAAAAAATCAAAGCATTCTATTCCATATTATTATGTCTCCTCAAACCAGGCACAGGCCTGGTTTAACAATGTGGAAAGAGGAACAGTCCTCTTTCCACATTGTTAAACTCGGCTCTATGGTGTCTAGATACCAATAGATGATGCGGCAAGCGCGTGCGAGTGGGATACAATGATTATCTGTCAAATATCGGTTTTGTTAGATGGAAAACCTGTACGTATTATTAGGGTCATTGTCAGTTGTAAAAACATCCCTTACAGGGATAAGTTCGCCTTTGTACATGATTGATCTGTTTTTTTTTCTGTATAATTTATTTTACTTGTCTTGTGTACAATAAAGTATTTACATACATACATAAAAACAAAAGTTGTCCACCCGGTAGTCAATAGTTAACGGCTTATGTACATATAAGTTATGTTTTTATTACTTGGATATCATCATCATCATCATCATTTCAGCCGAAAGACGTCCACTGCTGAACATAGGCCTCCCCCAATTTATTTTTCCCTTGGGGGGGATTTGCCATAGTCGCCACGCTTGGCAAGCGGGTTGGCGACCGCAGTTTGATGGTGGTAATGATCGAAGGATGCTGCTGCCCACCCTCCGATTTTCCCTTATTCGCCTCCTACGAAACCCACGGGAAGAGATGGGGTGGCGCAATTCTTACCCGGCAACCACACGGGCATTACTTGGATATATAGTTATGGAAACACCATTTATGCGGGTTACTAGACCAATCCAAAATTAAGCTTTGTGGTCCTTATCTTTTGATATATCCACCGAAAAGACGCTAACCTATATCTGACAATGACTCATTAAGTACCTGCTATTAATTATTCTGTGCTCAAACATACAGTATCAATCGTGCTTAGGACAAAACTCTAACTAACTTTTCACCGCACAGATTATAACTTGTCAAACGAATACTTATGAAGTTGGAAACTAATCATTCTAATGGAAACGCGAAAACTTTGAACAAGTTTTAGCGTCCAAAGCCTTCTGTAAGTAGCATTACGCACGAAACAATTCCTTTATAGTCAGGACGGAAAGCCATAAACTGGAAATCTATTCTCCCTCTGTATTCGGTCCCAGTCGTATTTCAATTGTTTCAAATAAATCTTCACCTCTTGTACATAGCGGACCTTTACCGACTAAACAATCCCCGATCGTAGGTGCATGAAACATACCTAAATTAATCAATAAATAACTTTCAAAGTTATATTATTCTTCAATTTAGACATATTACATGCACCTAAGAATGTCAAAAAACTACTACCTCTGCCTCGAGAAGAGCATAAGAAACTCGGCAAGGTGGCATTGTTTATAAAAAAATATGCAATGTATATATAATTACAGTATTACAATACTACAGTAGAAAATATTTTTGTTTAATATATTTAGTACAAAATATTTCCTTGTTAGATTACTTGTGTACGCTATCACTGCCAAACATCTAATACCTATCCATGATGTTATCGTTTACCTCGCTTTGCTTTCCCTGTTTTTCAACATAAAAAACAATTTCAATATCTGCAGCTGATCCCCACAAGATAAGACCATAACTAATTATACTATTAAAGTATGCGAAGTAAACTAACCGTGCCGTTGCTGCATTGTGCTGCCTTATTCTCCTGACTGAAAAAGTAGCAGAGCTTCACCTACTTCCTATAGCGGATATGTGGGAATCCCACTGCGATTTTGAGTCCAATTAACCTACAAATAAAGTTGTCTTAACAAATTCTAAAGTTTCATCATTTAGTTTAATATTTGAATGTAAATTGATATTTGATAATGATAAGTTTGCTAGTGAGAATTTTATACATTTAGTTTTCTTCGGATTCCACACTAAGTTA
Source organism: Epiblema foenella (assembly GCA_963556455.1). Taxonomy (NCBI): domain Eukaryota; kingdom Metazoa; phylum Arthropoda; class Insecta; order Lepidoptera; family Tortricidae; genus Epiblema; species Epiblema foenella. Next base: position 7,199,520 of record OY747108.1, on the reverse strand, counting down.
TTGGCAGCAAACTAGTCAGATTTATCATGAAGATGGTATTATTTGGTACAATGAGTTCAGTATCTTTCATATTAACCTTCAACAGTATTGACTTGTCGTCTGCGAACAAGACAATACCTGAACTTCGGCTTACCATATATGGTAGATCATTTACATAAACAGAATAGATCCCTGAGGTACTCCCATATGTACCACTGTATCTGACGAAATAGCTCCATTATCGCTACCCTTCGATTTATTTGTGTTAAATATGACTTATTGAGATATAAAGCATGTCCTCTAATGCCATAAAATTTCAGCTTAAAAATGAGAGTACCATGGTCTACATAATCAAAAACCTTGGAAAAGTCACACTTTGACTTTGATGTACCTCCGATAACTCTCGAATGTTCTACGGAACGCCAGGACTATGTGGTTCCCATCACCAAACGAGTTCCATAATGAAGGCTCGAAAAATTTAATATGCGAAAAAAATGCATAAAATTCAGTCAACGCATGAGAATTTAAAATCAATAACTAATTTACTATGGCTCACCGACCCAAAGTGAGTCTAAGCCTCTAACACGATTTGTTGCCACTTAGCTCGATATTGAGCCTCGTCCCTCGAGAATCCCGATTTTTTGTTCATTCAGTACACAAATACAGACTTTAGCAGTAAAGTATCAGGAAGATGCCACATAAATACATTTCTTAAGAAGCGAAATTTAAAGAAATTATCGTTTCCCTCTTAATATAGAATGCAGTTTTAAATATACAAATGATCCTTAATGAAAGGAAATTCTAATATTGGCGCCCCATTCACTTGCAGATGCGATGTGCTGCATTTTTAAATATTCAAGAAATTGTTGGAAAGTGGATAGCAGATAGAGAAAGAATTCCTATTAATATATTTACTGGACATTGCTAGCAGCTAATGACTAAGTAGTTCAAATTCTTGGCTATAATCGAATAGTTTACAACACAATTTATTATATTCAGAACAATATTATCCTTTGTCTATGTCTTAATTTTGAAATCTAATTAGTTCATCTTAGCATAAAATATCTATTACTAGCATCATTTAGAGATATATATAGTTAACTGACAAATTCAGAATATCATTGAAATGCTTAGAAGATTTGCATTACTAACCCAAATAGTAGTTGACTTCAAAGGGGAATTTGCAGCAAATAGAAGTTGTTAAGCGAATGCTTATTCGTGAATAATGGAGACTTGTGCGGTGTTCGGGCTTGATATGTAACTTAAACTGAGAGAGACATACGTGTTTGACGTGGTACAAAGTACAAGCGAGGGAAAAAGAGATTTCGAACAGGTTTAGAAGCCACCAGTAACAGAAAAATCAACTTAGCTATTGAGAAAGATGCCACTAGTGCGGTAACCGAAGAGCTGCAGGTACAGTCGAGGGCGTATATATGTATACCATTGGTGCCCTTATTTCAATGGATTATGGTAAATAAATGTATATACCCTTAACTTTACATACCTAGCTTTTGTGCGAGCTAGCTACCAGCATCTTGGGCATAGTACCGCAGGAATCTTTTCCAGATTTAGTTTAGTTTATATTTACTTAGTTTTAATTTAATTTTAGTTCGGATCCTTCACTCACACAGGGCATTTTCGGGAGCGTTCCGATCGTACATGGAAAAATGACAATCAGATCTACCTAAAGTATGAATTAAGAACTACCCATGAATTGGCTGACTAACTATGGTGTCATTTTTTAGAGACGATCCAATGTGTGTGTTGCACCAACTTCAATTACAGCAACATAAAACGACGAAAACGAGAGGCGAAGTACAGCATAGCTGACGAGCACTAAAACGCTCCGACTTGATCGTCTCTAGAAACTGGTATTATTTATTTTGTCACCATGCCTATTAATATGTCCGAGATCCATGGATGTTCTAAAAACGCTCCATGTCATTCCTTGGACCATTCATCGTCGAGTTCAAATCTCTAGCCTAATGAATTCAGTTTAAAAGGGCGACCTCGAAACTAATGCCGTCATGTTATATACTTTACTAGATTTTGCTCGCGACTTCGTCCGCCTGCACTTCTTCTTTCTATTTCATGCCTTGGAGGGATGATTTTCTGAAAAAAAGCTTCTACGAAATAAACATTTCACCGAAGGTTTTATTTTTTCAGAAACCGTAATTTTTTCGGTTTTTACAGCTAACAGGTCTATCAGAAAAGTAAGTTAGATTAATTCAGAACTGCGACCCTTTGTTAAGAAAATTGTTTACAGTGAATCATAAATTCAATGAAACGTTTGTCTACAAAGTAATGGTAAACCATAATAGTAGATTGTACGACAAGGGTCTAAAATGAGCCATATTACCACGAGATAGTTCGAGAAGAATATGGTTTTTAGGTCAGAGTTATACACTGTACTTTTCACTTCGATTGCAAGAAAATGAATAAACAAAGGTTATCGACTAAAAATTATTGAAAAGGTTAGGGTATACAAGGATTTATCGTCAATTAAATACTGAATAACGGTTAAATTAATTTCATTTATTTTAATTTTATTTTTATACTTGGAAGCTAGAACACGTCTATCTACGAGTAAAGTCCTGATCAAAGTGAGGCAAGGCGAAGGAGTGACTAAAAGATCTGAACAGAGAATGAATTGAACTAAACATTCACTCAATCAATCGGTCATTCATTCCTTTAACAAAGTAGTCAAATCAGTTACCTTTTATTTACAGGATATGTTAATTTTTGTATATTAAAATATAATAAAATCAACAAAAATCAATTATAAATTCCACGGCGAACTTATATCTAATTTGGCGGCAGTTTTTTTTTCTCAAACTGTACACAAAACTGACCCTTCATTGAGCGCTTTGAGCGTTGTTCAAACGATTTAATCATTTTTTAATTATTGTGACTTAATCTTTAGACTCTTAGAGAAATGAGTTCAGTTTCCTTATTGGTCGATTTTAGTAAAGCTGTATTCTGGTTGGTTAATACACAATACCCAATATTTTTTAAAGAGTTCAATTAATGTTCTGTGATTGGCAAATTTAATAGGTGAAGTATTTTATTGGTCAAATTAAAATGTATTGTAAGTCATAAATACATTTTCATATTTTCCCTAGGGGTTAAATTTACTACTTTAGCCCCGCTTGACAAGTCTAGTATGACACACTTTTCCAGCATGAGAAGTGTGAAATATTATGTAATTATACCGATGTGAAATTATTCTGCTAATACAAGCAGTCCGTTAATAACAACATTTCCTACCCGTAACAAACTCACTTACAAGATTGGCACCCAATTACATTTTTTCTAGCAGGAACAACATGTCTTTAATTAGTGTTTGACATAATAATAATATCGACAAACTTGTTATCGATAACCACAACTTCAACGTCATAGAGGATGTAGGGGTTCAGGGTTCCACTCACGATAAAATAATTGGTAAATTTACGACAAAATTATATTTTTGAAAAAGGTCGGTACACATAGAAATTACTAGCTAAGGGAGCGTGCGGCGAGTGCATTAGCGTATATCGACTTATCGACTGGTTTTTAAATTTGCTAGGATGGAGTAAAGTAACGGTCGCACCGCTCCCGCGCACCTCGCTCTCCCCGCGCGCGCCCTAGCTGTTACAAATATTTACAGATAGTTTTAAACTCTAATTGCGTCGCTCACAGAGGAAATACGTCATTATAATGGTTATTAAGAAAATATTTATACTGTTCGTAATTCGATTTCCGGTGAATCCATACTGTCCCTGAGTACATCTGTGTGTTTGTTTGTTTGTCTGTTATCTCTTCATGCTTAAACTGCTGAACCGATTTAGATGAAATTTGGCATGGAGATAGTTTGACTCCAGCGAAAGGACATAGGATACTTTTTATCTCGGAAGTCGTCCCTTTAGGAGGTGGATGTTTGTATGCAAGAGTGATGATTGGGTACGATGATGAACGAGTTCTACGCAGACAAAGGCAAAGCTAATTTACAATAAACGATTTGGTTCTTCTCGAGACGTTTTTCTGGGTGGCATATTTTTGATTTCAATCTTGTGTTAGTATATTTGTATTAATTTGCAATGCGAATAAAAGACACATTGTTATGTCAATTATCTACTTAAATAAATAAGGTTTACGAATGTAAAAAGTTTGATTAATTATTTAACGTTGGTTTTAAGTAGGGGAATGATGTCAATGCGTGTTACGATGAGTACTTCGATGTGTTGAAGGACATGTGAAAATTTTTGAATAGCTACACTGCACGTTTTCGTCACACACTTATATTGAAGTAGACGCCGCATATACCGTGATTTTTAAGCCAGCAATCGACCAGCTCTGAATAAAAATATATATTTTTTACTCCAACATGGATTATACAAAATCTAGAGAGACAAATGAGACAATACATACTAAAACTTTCATTTAGACTGCTCCATATAACAACTATCCATACAATACAAATATTCTTTATTGCTCACCAAACGGTGTACATTAAAAGAACAATAGAAATTAAATATAATTAATTGCAGATTAGAACCAAAAATGTAGGGATTATGTCCATTTGTTCATGATAGGTGACACGCGAAGTGGGTTTGTTTACTGTGTTTGCGGCGTTTAAAAATATAGATCTGTGGTTTTCGTGGTGTGGTTGAAGTGCTTATCGATACCAGGATTTTCGATGTTTATGTTATGTCAAGCACTATCAAAACGTCGTTCGTGCTACGAAAATCTCCAGGTAAAATAATCAAAAAATAATGGAAGGTTTTCTTGGCGGGCGGAAAACTCATCATTACTACTCAACATGCCTTCATGCCCGAGTTAATTAAGCTGAGAGCGTCAAATCATTTAATTAAAGTGGTGTCACGTGCGGTATGTTAACGGGCGGTCAGAACGCTAAACATTATAATGGCTTTAATTTGAATCCCATTCGTAACAGCTGTTCCTTATAGGCTTTCATCCTTACTTGTCTTAATACGATTTTTGAAAAATATTTCCTTTGTATATTGGAAACCCAAACCAAAGTAACCGATATAGCCTTTCGAATCGCTAAACTTTAGTGGCAGTGGGCGGGGCACATTGCACGTAGAACCGATGGCCGTTGGGGCCGGAAGGTTCTCGAGTGGCGACCACGAACCGGAAGGCGCAGCGTGGGTAGGCCCTCACAAAGTGGACTGATGACCTGCTAAAGGTCGCGGGAGTCCGCTGGATGCGGGTCGCGCAGGACCGGTCATTATGACACTCTTTGGGAGAGGCCTATGTCCAGGAGTAGACGTCTTTCGGCTGATATGATGATGATGATACTGATGATATTTAGCAAAATTATTGCATTTTGAGGTTAGAAATTGTTGTTAATTTGTACTTTGTCTGTGCCACGAATAAATGTTTTTTCTTTCTTTCTTTTCTTTTAGAAATTTGTTTGTTATGCGGAACATGACTTGACTTTAGCATATAAGAGGGTACAAATGTTTTTCTCACTTTGCTATCCTATACATATATATTTATATATATGCAATTGACTATTATAGTTCATACACTTAGGGTTAATAATCTCTTCCAACATATTGGCTTTAAGTGATTATTTGAAAAACGGAGCGTTTCAGCCGCAGTTTCACTGACTCCGAGATTTTATGTCAAAAGATTTAATTATTACATGTTAAATGTACGTCTTTGACGTTCATTCGACTTATGCACATGTAATAACAGGATCAGAAGTCAAATAGACAGGGTCACAATTTCGTTAATAATTTTACCATTAACATCTTTATCGTATGTTCATGGAATAAAAAATAATGAAGCTATCATTCTCTTAGGATCTCTGAAGGATGCCCGGGGGCCTCTACCTAGATTTGGCGTAGGCACTAGTTGTTACGGAAACGACTGCTATCTGACCTTCTAACCCAAGGGGAAACTAGACCTTATTGGGAAAAATTATTAAGTGTGAATAATAAATAATGAAGTGCACATTGACAGTTGACACTTTACAGTCATCAGCATTTATATATTTCACAACAAAGCAAGTTTACATATCTGACACATCCTAATTAGTAGTAGAATTAAATGCAAAATATATAACTATTAGTCCATTCAAAACTATCTTTTCTCAACTTGTTTGATCGAGACTTTAACGTTGTACTTATTAATATCCCATGTGATATAAAAATTACACAAAAGCTTCTACACAAGCTACAGGTATACTATTACTTGCCATATAAACATCTCATCAGAATTTCATATTTCGAGAGTAACTCTACAGAACCTAATAACTGCTTAGTAAATCCATTATGAAAATGCGTTATTCAAACGAATTTATTGAGATAAAGTCGTTAATCCTGAATATTGAGATAACGGAACTCAACTCCAAGAATCCTTTTCACTTGGATGCGGCGAGGTCTTAATTTTTCTCCAGAGACGACCATTTTTCCGTTTGAGACTGTGTGTACAGATTTAGGTTATAAAAAGAATTATTCTACGGGTGTTTCAACCACCGTCCGTCCTAAATATGGATAAATGAGATAAACCAAGAATTAAGTTTTGATACGACTATATACTGTGCTCGTACATGTTGTCAGTTTTTTTTTAATAGACTATATAGTATCCCACTGCTGGCCAAAGGCCTCCCCTCTTTTTCTCCACTCATCTCGGTCGTGTGCCAGCTCCCGCCAATCTGTACCGTTGTACGTACAGTCGCTATCAGATGTATCGGAGCGAACAAGGTGCTCACAAATATCTGAACACGACTCTATTGTCAAGGCGTTAAAGTGCATGTTCAGATATTTTTGAGCACTCTGAAGAGTACAGATATATTTGATGGCTACTGTACAAGGTTATCCCGCCATCTTTTCGGTCTGCTTCGGCCTCGGGAGCCATCCTGTGGGATCAATTCAGAATCAATCGAGTTTAAATCTTATTGTAGCTTATTTTTACAATATTAAGGGCAGGGGACTGACGGCGGTTGAAACGTCCTTTGAATCACCCAAAATCACTTTTATTGTACTTTTCTAGCTTTATAAAACGAGATCTTTGTTATTTTGTCTTTCTTGTATGTTTATATAACAATCTCAAATTCATTCGGAACACATCGAGCGCTATTTGAATTGAATTAAATGTGCGATCGGTGGGGCTTTAAATGGATACATTTTTTTACCCTATGTCAATTTTGTGTTTTTGTTGCACCGTTTAGCACCACCCAGGGGTTACGTCCAGGGTAACGGTGGGTACTCCCTACGGACGTGATGCAACTTCGACCCCCCCTCCTTGTCAAGTGAGTGGGCAATTTGAGTGACTGTTAGAAGTTCTCAAGCCGCGCGGAGACCTCTAACTTGGCTTAACGACTGCTATAGACAGCAGCCGAGATCAACGCTTTAACGTACCTTCTAAAGCACGGCAGCCCTCAGTTAGTGACCACTCAAAGCGGTCACCGATCCAAAAACTGAAGCCGGCCTATGATGCTTAAACCCGATTACCGCACGCGGCACGCGGGCGCCACTGAGCCACGAGCGCTCCGAATCGATATATTTAATCTACTACTCTCGGACTACGTTAAATATTACTACATTTTCAACTTACTTATGTTATAGTATACAACCTACTTTAAATTAATTATATTGTTATTGTAATTAATTTAATTTTATAACCCTTATTTAGTGTGAAACCAACTCACTGACTACGGGTGGGCTTAAAACCAGCTTAGCGCTGTGCTCACACCGATTTTTCAACGTCTTATTTTTAATACCCATACTTACTATAGATTGAACATTGTAAAATTTTGAGAAATAAACCTTTTTGTATTTGTATTTGTATTTTGAAAAATCTTTTCACCACTCTAGAAGAATCTCTGTGTGTACAATGACCTTAATTATCGTTAGGCGTCTTATCAAAAAGGTCGAAGTAACGATTCTCGGCAAATTCGAACCTTCTTTATGAGGCCCGTATCTGGAGACATTAATTTTCTTATAACACCATCTCGGGAAACAAAAGTTTGAGCGCACTGTAGAGACTTTATTTGGTTGATAACCACCCTTTTTTATGTCAGTTCCATTTTTCCCAAATAGATTAATTGTTTATTTATATATCAATAGAATCTATTAAGGTTCACACAGATGAAAAGGTCTGATATATGATAGTTATGTATGAGAGATTAAGAAATATTGAATGCAAGTTTCTGTTATACGTGTAATAACATATTATGGTGTACTGACGACCGCTTTAGCCTAGTTTGTAGTGACCCTGTCTACGAAGCTGGAGGTCCCAGGTTCGAATCCCGGTCAGGGAATTTATTTGTGTGATGAGCACGAATATTTGTTCCTGGGTCTTGGATGTTTTCTAGGTATTTAAGTATAGATCTATTTATCTATATTATATTATGTATATCGTCGCCTAGTACTTATAGGACAAGCTTTGCTTAGTTTGGGATTAGGTCGATTTGTGTAAAATTGTCCGCAAATACATACATACTTCCTAGTTTCCGCATAATGACCCAAATTAATGAATCACCCGTGTATATTCTAACAAGAGGTACAGTCAGCACTGTCAGCACTAGAAAACTATAAACATAAGCTCTTATTCTATTACAAAAAAGTCGTGAACTATTTATATGGTTATTAATTTTGATGATGACTGTACATTTAAGTGCAAAAGTCACAATATATGTATTCCTACAATGTTATTAAAACTTAATTCCACCTCCTTAGGTCATCGAGCACGATATTTCAAGCTTAATGTCATTTACATAGAAAAAGGTTTTCTTGTCCCTTCAGAAGATCTAGAGGTTACACAGACCTTGCATTAATATTATACTTGGCTCTTTCTTTATGTTTTATATTCCCGTCCCGTCCCGGTTTCGCACGGGTAGTCCAGCTTTTTTAATGGTTTGATCTACTACCTTCTTTAATAAATATATTACTATGATTTAAATTTCTAGTCTCTCACTTATTACTACTCATTTTCCATACAAACATTTAACCCTCTTTTATACTCTTAGGCGATGAAGTTTAAAAAAAACGCTTAAATAAATCACTACATAGTATAAAACAAAGTCGCTTTCTCTGTCCCCATATCCCTTTGTATGCTTAAATCTTTAAAACTACGCAATGGATTTTGATGCGGTTTTTTTTAATAGAGTGATTGAAGAGGAAGGTTTATATGTATAATAACATCCATTAAATAGTGCACTCGTGCGAAGCCCGGGCGGGTCGCTAGTTTTCTTATATTTTAATTGAGAGTGTTCACACCAAGTATGAAGTCACTCACTTTTATATAATAAGGTTATCCATAAAAAACTTTTAACTCCCTTTTCACCCCTTGAGAGGGTGAATTTTCAAGAGAGTTAATATATGAAGTTTGAAGTCTGTCATTAAAAAAAATACTTGCCCCTCATACAAATCTTGAACAAGATCAGTTGTATTTAAAAACGTCTATATACGAAGTTTCAAGTCTCTCAATTTAAAAAAAATGTACCCCTTTTAAACCCTTTACTAGTCCTTCACTAGTAAAGGGTAGTAAGGGTAGGGTAGGGTAAGTAGTAGTAGTAGTTTTTCCTTTACTAGTTCTTCATTTTAATAGATTCCGTTGCGATACGAATATAAATTGTGTGACAAGTTTTCGTGTCACAAAGGAATCAACAAAAATGTAGGCGTATTAAACGCCTTAACAACGTGCCAAAAATTTGGTCCTCAAGTCATTTATTATTTACAGTAAAAAGACTTTACACCTGGCTATAAACTGGCAGTTACCCACTTCCTGGCCAGGGGGGGTACAAATGTACTTACCACGGGTGGTAATAAAGAAAGCTTCAGATAACATATTTATCGCCCTTCCCTTTGGCTTGGGTAACATATCTACGATCTGAGACCTTCCTTGTTTTACCGCCCTAGCCCTAGCCGCCTAGCCCTATACTATATTAGCATGTTACTAAATTTTAAGGATATAATGGTTATTATGAAAAATATACTTTTTCTTCAATTAATAAACAGACCCGACATCGTAAAGTGCAACCTTGTAATATAAACTGATTTAATATCGTAATAACTTAGAATCGATACATGATTTACAACTTTACGGGGCGTTGACGAGAGCTTTACGAGCTATGAAACTGCATTATAAGCGCTGTATAGCTATTATATTACCGTTGTAGCACCTAGTTTATACGCAGTTACTTAGTTATGAAATTATAATGTGTTAAAGTTGATTGCTAAGTAACAAATTAAGGGGCTTATAATTGTTAATATAAATAATAAGAAAACCTACCATGTTTATGTGTAAGTTATGATAGGTGGAGTTTTACATTTTATGTAAATTTACTGTAAAAAACTTTTCTTAAGAAACATAAAGGGGGGCAAAGCCTATACTGTAATTTCTACTGATAAAAATTATGAAGTATGTTATTAAACTTCATTAAAATAGTTGAAAATGTTCGACTCTCAACACGACTAAATAGTTGTTATTATGACGAAACACATAGGTACAATGAGAATAAATAATGTTAGCTTCACTTAATGGAGTTGTCGAGAAGACGACTTTATTTTGTTTGGTGCCGATAGCACAAATATATAACGACATAACATATGCAATGTTGACATTGACAGCCTTAATACTTTACTTGGATTTAGTTGTAGTAATAATAGAAGATCTAAGATTGCGTCCTGGTATTCATAAATAAATAATATATAAATCTTTGTGGACAAGTTTATAAAATTTAACCTAATCCCAAACTAATCAAAGCTTGACTATGGGTACTAAGCAACGATATACATACGTGTATAAATAAATATATACTTAAATACATAGAAAACATCCAAGATTTAGGAACAAATATTCGTGTTCATCACACATATAAATGCCCTTCAGCTTCGAAGACAGGGTTGATCTCAACGGCTTCACGTACTTTTCTACTGTGGAAATCACACATTGTTAGTGTTGTGTGTCGGGCGAGTGACAACCCTAGTGTAAAAGTGTTTAATAAAAACCAAGTGCGGGTAGTTCGAAAAACCCGTACGGCTAGAAGATGTTGATATATGCCTCGATTCGGTCAGCCACGCCCCTCGTGAAGGAGACACGCTTATGTCTTTCGCGCACGACGAAACGGGATGCAACACTCTTCGGGAATAGCTGTTTTAGACAAATCTCGATAAATATCTGACTCTGTGCAGTTTTATTAAAATTCCTCTTGACAGAGTTTAGATAAGGTATAGTACCATCATATTAACTTAATTGTGTCTTTTAATATTGCGTTGTTTTAGTAGGCTGAATAAAAAAAGGACAATGAAGACTCAATTTTTTTTATAGATAAAATTTTAAGCAATCATGTTTTCGCTATTATCAGGAACACAGTCATATATCTGAAAATCAATCCTTATCGTTTCCTCGTCTGGGAAAAAAGCGTTTCAAAGAACGCGGAATTTCTCGTTGCATGGCCTTAAGGCATAGCTGGTAAAACGCTAGGAGAATGAAGATCTAAGATTGTTCCCGGTGATTACGTAACAACCTCCATTTATCGCCCAATTTTACAATAAGCCCCAAATACGTAGGCCACTTGTCATAAACGCCAACGTGTTACCAAATTTTATGGGTTATAAGATTTATGACTGATCACAAAAGAGACGTATGTTAGTACTAAACTCGTATGGAGATACGACATTTTGGAAAGAATATTTCGGAAAACGCCTAGCGAATCGCGAAGCAGCGTCTCATCGCTATCAAATTGGGTACGTTTTACGCAATTGATTTTTTTGTCGACGGTACAAAATTATATTGCCAATATTGATGGGCTATTTCAATCGCGTGATACGTTTACAACCGTAGCTGAATAAAATCCTGATATTCAGCACATTTTAACTATAGCTGATACAAAATAGCGAATGCTCAAATTTTATAAAGGCTCGGCAACGCGTATGTGACTCCCTTGGAGCTATAAGCTGCGGTGGCCGCTTACCATCAGGTGGACCGTAAGCTTGTTTGCCACCGGCGTTGTATAAAAAAAATGTAGTTAAGGTAAACGGCGTAATACTTGTCACTGACGCTGACAAAAATTTGAGACTTTCAATCTTACGTCCATATTAATAAAGGTAGACAATACTTGCCATTCTGTCAAATATCGGGTAGGTATTTATTAAGGTGTTGAACAAAAGAGACATCAAAATAATGACGTTACCCTCTGTACAGTAACCAGGGTTTAAAATACCGGTATTTTCCGGAACCGGTATTGTGACCTTGAACCGGTGTTAACCGAGATACCGGTACTATGTAAAGGTACCGGTATAGCTATAATTAACGAATATTACCGGTTTTTAGCAGTTAAAATATCGGTACTCGAAAGTGCGGGTGGAGTGAATGAGAGACAAAGAGAACACATTAATTCCCATCGCATGCGCGCGAGGTAGGAGTAGGCAGTAGCTGCCGCCGCCGCGCCGCGCACTCCCACGAAACAGCAACGTAGAATACACGTGTAGGAACCGTTATAAAGAACGGGTATTTTTCGGTGCTAATACCGGTATTTTTCCGCTGGAACCAAAAGAATGAAACCTATAAATACCGATATGTTAAAGGTATTTCAGGTACTGGTTTTAAGCCTGGCCACGCCAACACAGCAAACAAACATTGGGATGTTTATTTTATTTATTTATTGTTATAAAATCCACAGCTCGATTTACAGCATTTTTAGAAAAGGTTACATCTTACTTTTTCATTAGCCAATTAGGGATATACATTTTTTTTGCTAAACAATTACAAAGAAAACCAATCATTACGGTCAGACGTATTCCGACTTGAAAAACAGAAACTAAAGTTAGTGAAATGACATCCAGTAACAATGTTAAGAGTCAATAATAGGACATTATAATTTCGGAAAAACTAAGTCAAGTGATAGATATAAGTATTTGAAGAGTTTGAGTTTGGCATGAGGTTGATGTTTACCGCGCTGTGCGTGTGTTTGTGTGCGTTCGTGCGTGTGTATATGGGTGCGGACATGTTTGTGTTTTGCGGCTCGGCATCTTACACATGTTTATTTTATATTAATTATTGTGCCTTCCGATTACATAAAAAAGGGAAACATATTTCCTATTTATGTTTTTTATGTTTATTTGTACTGTATCTGTGCCACGAATAAATGTTTTTTTCTTTCTTTCTATTTCAAATTGACAGTGTTATCGATAGTCGTTTACGGAAATAAATGTATCATGTATTTTTTTTCAGTGCGTATAATGTAGAAATTAATAATGTATGTATGTATGTAAATACTTTATTGTACACAAGACAAGTAAAATAAATTATACAGAAAAAAAAACAGATCAATCATGTACAAAGGCGAACTTATCCCTGTAAGGGATCTCTTCCAGTTAATCTTTGAGCAATTGAGTGAAGAATAGGAACTAAACTGTAATCATCCATAAAATAACTTTAATATATATAAGTTATATTATATGGCATAATTTTGACATAGATAATGTTAAAATCTTTAGTCAAAAAAGTTATATCAGCATTCTTATTAAATTATGACACATTTGAAGTTATCGTCTTCGCCCTTCCTTAATCTAAGTTTAAGAATATCTAATCCGAGGGACACACTTCATATTCAGACAAGAATATAAGTCACTGTGATTTTCTTTAAAGAAGAGCTCTTTTATTTTACAACGAGTTGGTCGTGGAAGATCATCACCGCCCCAAAATGTCCGCTGGTTTCGGGCCCGAGTCCGCTATTCCATACAAATGACTTAAAATATTCTCAATAGAAGTGTAAATAAAGACTTTATTACTACGTCTTATCGCCTTTTATAATAGTGGTAAATGAAAAATTAACTGTCAGTCCATACCAGCAGGCGAATCACGTAACTTTATGTACTTACGGTAGATAGACTTTCCTGTGAAGTATAAAGGTATGAACTGACAATTAAAATTTGACATTAAAATCTACCTAACGGTAGTACAGTAGTAGCTGCGTGATTTATACTTCAAAATTGACAGTAAAATCTATCTATCGTTAGTACATAAAGTTACGTGATTCGCTTGCTGGTGATTCCTGCAGGGGAATCACGTAACTTTATGTACTAACGGTAGATAGATTTTACTGTCAATTTTGAAGTATAAATGTATGAGGTGACAATTAAAATTTGACATTAAAATCTACCTAACGGCAGTAAAATAGTTACGTGATTACCCCGCTGGTGCAATCAGTCATAGGCTTAAATTCCACCCTAATTTTAAGCGACGTAAAATTTTCTTTTTCAAATTCGTCGCACGTACACCATTCCGGGATCGTATTAATGTATTCTTTAGGTGAGAAGCTAAATTCACTATCAAATCTGTCACAACTCTTCGAAACCTCGTATCTCAGTACCGAAACGATGCTGATATACGAGCTTTATTTTAAGTAGGTATTTGTTGCTTAGTGACTTTTACTTGTAACCCGACTATTATGTCACATGTTATGATGTTTGTAGTCAACTTCCTTTAACAATGATTTTTTTTTGAACCTGACTGTAACTTTAGAGGCCGGGCCCAATAAAGCGATAGGAGTGCGCGGTTGGAGAGTAGCCTGGGGAAAATCCAGGGGAAAACCTCCAGCCACGCGCGTGGTTTGGAACACTGGAATACTCTATGAGTTTTGCGCTCCGGTGAGATTGGTTGAGCGGTTTCAACCGAATCTGAGGTGTGAGTGGAATGGAGCTAGGGAGTTTTGTCGGGTTCACTAAACCTAGCCTAGCTGAGAAGAGTCCAGCAAGAAACTCAGCTAGGCCCGACCTGGGTCGGAGTGACTCTACCCGGTGTGCGGCGGTACCGGGACGAATAGGGACTATATGTGTCAGTGTTGTCGCGATCGCGCGGTGAACAATGAGTATACTAATGTACTAATATGTGTGTATTTCATTTGTTAAGTTCATGTTTTGGTGAATCAAAACCTATTTTATTTTTCTTGTCTGTCTAACGGTATTCCACCCTTATCGTATAAACGTCCCGGTTGACACATTCCCAAACTCCGGCAAGAATTTACATTTCGGCCATCCTATTTGCAAAATGGCCCTCCCGTAGGTGTTTTCTTAATAAGGAACGCAGAAGATAATGGAATTGTCCCCTTTAAAAATACGCATGGAATTTACCAGATGTATACGAAATTATTAGTTTTAGTTTGCTTACACGTGAATGCTTTTTGTATAATATCCTAATAATATTATAAACGTGAATGTTTGTGCGGATGGATGTACGTTCCGCTTAATCTCAAAAACTACGGAACGGATGTCTATGAAATTTTCCAGTATTGTAGCTTAGACATCAGAATAGGACATAGGCTACCTTTTATCCGCGGGTAACACCTCAGGGCGCTGCTAGTAATAAATATAATATATGGAGACTTTAATTCAGTTAAGGATGGTCGGTATTTAAAAACTAAGGATTTCCCGAGGGATCACATGGGGTTCTTCAAGAAAGGAGTGCATAATTTTTTAAAGGGTCGCCAACGAGCATGTGACACCGCAGGAGTTGCAAGCGTCCATAGGCTACGATGGCTGCTTACTATCAGGCGGACCGTACGCTTGTTTGCCACCGACAAGGTATAAAAAAATAGAAACCTCCTAACAGTCAATAAACAAATTTTACACTTCAAGAAACATTTAATTAGCAGAGGTTACAGAACAAGAAAAATCAGAAAATTGTATTAAATACATACCTAATAATCATAATCATAATAATTTATTTATAAAACCAATATACACGTAATTGATGAATAATTAGTAGTAGTATCTGTGATTTACTACATTAAATCATATGTCATTATAGAATAATAATAATAATAATAGTTAATATTATAATATAGTACGTTTATACTACTTGGTGGAACATTAACAGTATGTATTATGCCTTAAACGCAATGAATTCGTCATAGCTGTAAAATAATTGCTCGATGAGTCACTGCTTTAAGCAAAATTTGAAGCTGCTTGGAACATCAATTATGTTTTTCGGCAACTTATTGTAGACAGTGGGACCCATGACGTGAGTGAGTTTAGATATATTTATATTTATAGATATTTTTTTTAAATGACACCAGATTCACTCTCACATATATAGCCACATGCAGAATGACTATTACCGGCAGCGTCAATAGGCCTAGCTTGATAAAAAGGGGCTTCCCGTGGGTATCGTGGGGAACTCGAGCGATAATTCACACTGCGCATTTTTGGAGGCCTATCTTTTTCCATTAGGCTAGTAGACCGTGAATGAACTCTTTGAACTAGACGATTTTCTTAGCTTTGTCTGATAAAGAAGGAAAACTTAGGACCCAATTCAGATGACACGATCATCACTTCCTAGCGTTATCCCAGTACAGTTGCATCCTCGAGGATGTCCGGGGTCCCTAATCCCAAGATCCCAATCCCTAGATTTGGCGTAGGCAATAGTTTTTACCAAAGTGATTACCATCTGACCTTTCAACTACGAGAGGAAACCAGACCCTTTTGGAATCAGACTAGTCAAGTGAGTGGGAAACTTGATTGTTAGTAGTTCTTAAGCAGCCCGCAGGCCTCTAACTTGGTTTAACGACTGCTAACATATACCTGCAGCAGCCGGGATCAGTCTTAACGTGCCTTCCAAAGCAAGGGAGCGCTCAGTTATAACCACAAAGCGGTCACCCATCTAAGAATTGACCTCAGCCTACGTTGCTTAACCTCGCATACCGCATGCTGGCGCCGCTAGGCCACGAGCTTCAGATTACATGATATAAAGTCGAAATTTTACGCCCCCTTTCTAATTAAAAGCCTTGGAATACTCCTCTAGTCGGTCTATTGCGATATATACGTTTTCACACCACCTGCTCGACAATGGTTAATTATATATCATACAAACCTTACCGAAAGCAAATCATTATGGCTAAGTCGCAACGATATTACATGGGCGCCATCTGATAATGCAGGTGCAAAACCTGCAAAAAATCAAAATACGCAAAGTCTATGTGCATTTTTCTTCATGTATGTTTTGCATACGTATATATGTTGATTATTTTCACATTTTGTATGTACCTACCCTTTGCAGTTAGAATTTTGCGTGGTTATGCGTAGCTATAAACAAATAGGTTAATACTTTCTGACTACAGGAAGTATTTGTCTTTTTGCTTATAGCCTATTTTTTTAAATTCTATGCTATAAAGTTACAAATATGTTTTCTCAAAAACTTTCATTACCCGGTATTTTCACATTATCCAGCGCGCGATGACCGCTAAAAGCAGCCACCGCATGAAAACTAATTGTTATTTGCATGTTTGTATCTCGCTACCGAGAAATTGCTCTTAAAATAGTGGGTAGGGCAACGAATTTGAAAACGGGAGAATTCCCGGTGAAACTAATATCGCGTGCAATTATCCCGGGACTTGGCGTTAACGTTGCCATGCACGTTTGTAATTTAGCATAGTGGATAAAAAGTTGGTTCAAAGATCTCAAGCCGGCATCTCCCGGTGACACATACACACGGCCACATAACAAAACAATGCTATTTGACAGAGTGAAACGGAGGTCTGCTTCAGCTTCGACAAAAATGCTTTCGTATATCCGGACGGCGGATTTTCGTTTGTTATCCTCTACCAAATCGCCCCAACTGATTGACTCTCGTGAATATTTGTGAGCATGTTCGGTAATTATGTTCATTTTTTTGTCTAGTCACTTTTTGAAATTTTCAAAAAAAATATGTTTTTTCAATGATTTCAAATTGAAATTCACTTTTTTTTGTCCCCTACGAAGGAAACGCATTTCGTGAAACCCTGAAAAATCTAGTCATTAATAAAGTATTACATAGTTTAATAACTTCAGTGATCCGTTTCACAAATTCCAATTTTACAAGTCTAAAAGCACAATGCGTTTATTTATTTATTGATAATGGGAAACAAACAGCAAAAAATAATTCATACTACTAGTACTACGTAGTACTTATTTACATTTAAAATTATACAAATGCCAAAACAGTTTCCACTAATGAGTTTGACATGCGTTTGACCAATTGACCACTGGCCGTTTGACCAATTGCCGGTTTTCACTTGAAATTTTTTTATCAAAAATTTGGGGCAGCGGTGGTAGACTAGTTGTGATCCCAAGTCCGGCTCGTACCTGGTGCAGCAGATATATAGCTGGCAAGTGGCAGTGCAGCGCGGTGACTTGGCCAGCATATTGGGCACATTTGCGCGTGGTACCCACCGTTCTGGAGATCTTTCGTTTTAGATTAGGTTTAGATTTAGTTTTAATTTTAACTCTTAACCGCCTACTTGCGGTCTCCCATACCTTTGAGAATTTAAAAATGTTATAAATTGGCATGAGCTCGGAGTACCGACCTTCCTACCTTTCCCCAGGGGGCTCTCAGTGCGGGCCATGCCATTGACGCGATCGGACGTGTTTTCCTTTGGATTTGGTAAGCATAAAACTTCAGTCGGCGGTATCTGAGACCGCACGTAGGTGTTTGAATAGTATTTTTCGACAAGTTTTATGTTTATTTTTTAGTAAAACATGGTTCCTAAGTTGGAATGTGGTTATAAGAAGTGTCGACAGATAGAGGTGATCTGCATGATGAATCCAGTGATGAGTGTTGGGGGATTATTTATTTCTGTATGTAAACTATTAACTGAATTACATTTAATTCAATTACCAGTAATGGAATTACATGTCATTGAAATTACATGTAATGTAAACTAAGCAATATAATTCTAATTTTTAATTTTCAGAAACTGTAATAATAATCCCCATGTTTTTTCTTATATTTTGTAATCTAATTTGCAAAAAGATAACTAGTTTTATAAAAAAAAGAGAAATACAAGAATATGTTAATTTAAAAACTAATTGGATGTATATTTTTGTTTTGTTTATTGCTAATAAATATGGTAATGTATTAAAATGGAAATTCTTATTATTTAATACCTGTTACCTACATTAATTATATATTTTAGGTCTATATCAATTAGCGGTCTCCTAGACCGCACGTAGGTGGTTATATGTCAGAAACAGGACGTAGGTAGTTAAGGGTTATTGACCTTATGCAGGGCTCGGAAACCGGTTTCGTCGTCATACAATTTACCGGTTAAAATGTTGGGTAATTGCGTTTTAAATAATTTATTTCATAGATGAAGGCTAACAAAAACAAAATGTTAAGATGAAAATGGGGATATGAGAAATAGTAGAAGCCTACCGCGAATGTCCCTCTCTGTCGCTCAAATATGAAAGTGTCGTACTTTAGGAGTTATTTCAAAAATAGTAAAAACCGGTTTATATTTTATGATTGTTCGTACGTTGTTATAATCAGGGATCGATACCGGTATTTTTAAAATCCCTGAATTAGCCCAATATTTTGGATTATTTTTTGCTCTTTACGTAGGGCTTAATCATGTATTTAGGTAACAACGTCGTATTATTAGATTGTCCCATTAAAAACGAAATAATGAACCGGTGACCGTAATAATACCGGTATTTTTCTATGGAGAAAATACCGGTATCCGATCCCTGGTTGTAAGCGATTTTGTATTCTTGTAAAATTGTAACTTGTAGCTTCATGAAACGAGCCCCAGGTATTGTTGAAATTATTTAAACTGTCTCCTACATTTTACAAAATATTCTTTACCTAGATTTTGAATCTTCTAGCTTGGACGGTAAAGTAGCTTTTTGACCGCACTAATTTGATAGCCAACTCAAATAATTATAAGGTTAGTTTAACTGAATGTTTTTGAACATTTGCTTAATTTGAATCTTTTTAGAATTTGAAGCGTACTCGTTTTAGCTATATAAAGCCTTATTTATATACACACATGCGAGACTCGCTCGAGTTTGATACTTACGAAAACACATAGTAAAATAGATCCCTTGTCGAATTCAGATTACAAAATCAAGGGTGACCTAACACAAACTTTAGCCAAAAGTCAAAGTTCTCACCTTAATTACAGGCCCGTGGAGGGTCTTCCATCCGTCGGTTTCCGGGTCACGGGGGTCAAAGGAAACCCTTCGTTATTGATAGTTGCGTTGAATTTTTATCTGTACATATCTGAGGGTTAGGGGAGCGAAATTTGCCCACTGTTGTGACAATCTATCTACCCTTTTACGGAAGCGAAAGGCGGCAACAAGAAAATATTTGCGATACGATATTTTTTAATAACAAACACAACTACAACAACACTACTGGGTGTAACAAAACTATAGTGATCCACGTTTAAGGACATATTCGGTATCGTGTTCTGATTAGGAAAAAGTATAAGAAAACATCATTTGAGCCGAAAAAAAAATTTTTTCTATGCGTTAGGTCGTCCTAGTAAGCCAACTGTCCATACAAAGACCAAATATTTATGTCAAAATTTCTTCTATTTTTTCCTAATCAGAACACGATACCGAATATGCCCTTAAACGGATTCTCACTAGTTTTGTTACACCCTGGATACGTACGTACTGATGTATATTATCATATATTACGAAAAAATTAGGTGGGTTGCACCAAACCACGTAAAAGTAAGCTTGTTAAAATCTGATAGTATGGAATATTGGTTAATTTGTTGGGAAATGTAACAAATTGTCTATGGCATGGCAGTTACTGGCGCCATATTTAACTTTGATCGGTCTGTAATCGTAAGATGGTGTGTGTGTATGGTGTGCATTTAGGCTACTTCCCAATTTCACTGCGCAGAGTCGGTGCGGCATCAGTAAAATCTCAGCTGTCAGTGCCAACTACTCGTATCAGCCGAGTCGGTGTGGGTACAGAACTTTTACGGCGTGCATGTATTTCAATGAAAAATTCCTGATTGGAGCGGGATGCGCGGTAGCGGGCCGGTACCGATTCACAGTCAACTTTTAGTACTTGAGAAAGAAAGAAAGAAAAAACATTTATTCACAGACACAGAAGACACATATATGACAAAAATGATAAATGAAGAAAAACATATACACAAACCACATAACAAGGCACATACTTACTAACCAATTGCCTTGGAAATACCCATTTATCTTTATGGATGTTTTAAGCCAAGAAGCCTAGCGTTAAAAAAATGAACTTCCACATTATCCTAATCCTAATAATCCTAATAATATTATAAACGTGAAAGTTTGTGCGGATGGATGTACGTTCCGCTTAATGTCAAAAACTACTGAATGGATCTCTATGAAACTTTCCAGTATTGTAGCTTAGACATCAGAATAGGACATAGGCTACCTTTTATCCGCGGATAACACCGCAGGGCGCTGCTAGTAAAATATAAAACGAAATTTCAAAGTAAATTTCTAATTTACAATTTTCCTATTTTATTTACAGACGTTCCCACCAAATATTATACCAGCTCTTTATCTAAATGTGTATTTAAGTTACTCCTGAAACTGGGTTGTAGATAAAATCAGCTGTCAGGCATGCGAACGCATTATCTCTTTCTCCACGATCGGTCCAGAGGGGAACGTTGTGACATAATTGCTTCGTTATGCTTTTGTTTCGTACTCTGAGAAGCGCCAGTTGAGATAACTGCATCATAAAAAAACTATTAGCAGATGTTTAAACTAATTTTATTCTAAACAGGCAGCTTCTGTAAACTATATTAGTTTACTCTAGTGTGTTTTAGCTGTTTTCAAATATAATGAAATAAATGAATGAAAAGGTCCACTATATATGCCTTATATTTTCAATCGATGAGTGGTCCATAAGCTGCTTATGGGCCGAGCATCGATTTGAAATACGAGGCAAAAGTGGATGGTTTTCGGCCAAAACTAGGCCGTTGCTGAGACAAAAACTGATATGGGGCCGCGTACCATTTTGAAGCATGTTGAGCGATATTACACCTCAAAGAAATCAATAATACTTTTAATTAAATTTCATATTATTGGGTGTATCGAATAATTATTGCACGTGACTTCTTCAATGTATACTCGTTAATCGTCTTTAGGGATTAATGATACGTCTGTAAAATCATCACTATCATCAGCCGATAGATGTCTACTGCTGGTCTTCCTCAGAGAATGGCACAACGTTCATGGGCTGCCCTCAATCAGCGCCGGACTCCGGCGACCTTACCCAGCTCATCAGCCCACCTCATTACAATGACCTCTGTGAATCTGTTTTCGTTTGTAGTTGATTGTAGAGAAAATCATTCAAAATCTCTCAGAAAAAAAGGCCAAAGTGGGGGGCCCGGTTCAATGAGGTATTACAATGCCCCACGTGCTACAATGTCTAGAGAAATATATAATAACAACTATGTTATTAGACTTCCCAGAGGCGCTTGTCAGAGGCAAGAAGAGTTGCCATATAATATTTTGTTTTTTTAGCATTGGAAAGAATGAGAGGACGACTTACACTGTTTTTATCAGGCACGTTCTGCAATAAAGATGTCAATGAATATGAAAACCGTTATGTGATGCATTATGGACTGTTATTTAAAAATAAGAAAATGTATCTTAATTATATTTACTTGTATATATTTTTTTAAATTATAATGCATTAATTATATTTCTTTAATTACGTTTCGTTTCATTCATCTAAAAGTTGTACAATCAAAAACCCCATAGACGCAGAGATTGCAGGAAGTCGGTTCGGGCTTTAAAAAAGTAATTTGGCATAGTTACTAACTGTCACTTATTCTGATCTTTCGTGCGGATAACGCGAATTCAATGTGTGTGCGTGTTTACCACTGCTTCTTTGTTTACCTAATTTCTAATCTTAAAAAAGTATACGAAGAGTTTCACGCTAAAAAAACTAATTTTGTAAATTCACGTCCGTAACATACCCAATTCCTTTAAAGTTAGGGCACGAAAACAATTACGCTGGGCGATTTTGCTTAACGACTGACTTAACGATCGTCCTTTCACATATAACGGCCCATCTTATTAACGGAAAGTGTTACTTCCAGTTTACGGTCAACGTCAAATATATGTTTACAATTTTGCATCTTAATCCATTGCAATAAGGGGAAAAAATTATGCATGTCTTTGACGTCGACGTTCGTATTTAGGAAACATCTCATCCTAGCCTTACAATTTTGTTAGGAGTATTTGTACTAAATTGTTCTAAATTGTTCACATTACGTCTAGTTTTTGAATTAACAGTCCTCTTTTTTTAGTTTGTTTTAAATAGGACTTAATTATAAAATATTCATTCCGTCGTCGGACGTCCCGCAAGGCAATTGCGTAACTTTTTTTTGACAACTATTATGTTCTAACGCTTGTTGAAAAAGTTGCGCAATTTGGTGCCTACTAAGCTCATATTAAAATTAATAACAAGATATCGATAGTAATCCATCAAACTGTCGTAATATATACTAAGTAACAATGAATAATCATCATCATAGAATGATAAGAGACTTCAAAAATTCGAAACATTTGTGTTTATATTTCATCCAGTAGCAAATAAAAGTTACCAATATACGATTCTTGTTTTATAAGAAAGAAATTGTATAAACAAGTGTTTTCCTAAACGCAGTTTTATATATCCAGCAATTTACTTATTTTTATAGACAAATGTTACTACGGATAAAAGTTATGGTGCCATAATTCTGTCAAATAGTACCTATGAGCTGTTTTACGTCTAGCGACCGATGTTAGATTTTGAGTCTTAATTTTGCCCCTTATTACGATTGAATTTTATTTGGTCCAATACAGATATTTCATCCTCTGTACAATCATAAAAAATAGGAAAGTAGCGAATTACCTCTCAAGGTCACTTTGTCAATTTAACCTTTTCGCCCCTTTTGCCTCTCTTGACAACTGTTTATGAATGGAACACGCTTCTATTGTCGCATCACATGACCGTAAATACGTAATCAAATTTTTAAATTCATCCAATATTATCTCTGCCACGCGGTTACCCCGTACCTTAAACACGCCTGCCGCTTATTTTTGAAGCCTGTCACTGTCAGAAAATTTTAATTGATAGCGACAAGTTCCAGGATTGATGGGAATTGTTCCAGTTTGTATTGCGAGGAATTTTCGATGTCTAAGGGTAGGGCAGAATTTACAGGCCAGTTTAGGAGACTGAGGATTTGAGAAACTTCCGCAATAATGTTTGCGGTCTAGGTATATAGAATGTAACAGAACCAGTGAGGATCCTTTTAAGGGCATATTCGGATCGTGTTCTGATTAGCAAAAAGTGAAAGAATATTTTCCTCAGTAGTTTTGTTACAACCTGTATATATATAGTACTCTATTAGTATCTAGTAATGAGACGGTAATCAAATTTAGAATAAAGGAAGAATTGAAAAATTTAGGCACCGAGCAGGATTCGAACCTGCGACCT
This sequence comes from Epiblema foenella, assembly GCA_963556455.1. Classification (NCBI taxonomy): domain Eukaryota; kingdom Metazoa; phylum Arthropoda; class Insecta; order Lepidoptera; family Tortricidae; genus Epiblema; species Epiblema foenella. The sequence continues at coordinate 7,175,334 of OY747108.1, read as the reverse complement.
CCCGGCACTCGCGGCCAGTCGCTCTAGCCAACTGAGCTACCCAGTCCTAAAAAAAAAATAGAGACGGTAATCCTTAAATACCAGAGTTGAAAACAAGCATACAAACTGCCAGAAGGTAAGATACTGTACCTTATGGTCACTTTCTATAATTCCATTCGAACCAGTTTTTAGAAAGCATCAAATGTGTTCTGGAACAAGTACAATTAGAGCGACACAAAAGACAAAAATAAATTTCAAAGAACAGCTTAAAATCCAAGCCCTCAAAACGTCCCATACTAATTGAGCATAGTATGTGACGTCATATACTATTTCTACCATTTTAAGGACAAAGGAGTAATTTGCTGGTTTGGTCGTGAAATATTGCGTTTAGGTACATTGATTGTACACTGACTGTGGTTTTTAGTATACTTTTAGTGACTAAATAAGTTACATCATTTTTCGAAACCTTTAAGTGTCACATCCGTTCAAGATTTTGACCGTATTTATTAATTTAGTGTTTTTTGTCATAATTAGATGGTTTGCTATTCATATAGTGACTATTCATTCCGCATGCATATTCTCTATTCTCGGGAGCCCAGAGCTTACTCTCCACTAGGAATACCTACAAACACCATTACACCCATAGAGAGAATTTTTATATACTGAGATAGAGTTATCAGTCTGATGAGCTGGGTATAAGGCCGCAGGAGTCCGCTAGTTGAGGGCAATCAACTTCCCAAAAAACAAAAACGTCAAACAAATACACATTTGTGTGACAAAAATCGACTTACTTGAAATAAACGTGTATCATAATTTACATACCTTACAATGCATGGGGCCTAACCGTTCAGCAGTCAAACTGAAAGCTTCTATTTACTCAAAAAAACCCGTTCTCTTTGTCTGTAGAATAAAATTTACCGAAGACATAGCTAGAACAATGCATATTTTTCAATCCTTGAAAAGAAAACGGATGAAAACATGTTTTCGCTAGCTCACTTTATTAGTTCTAAAATTGAAGGTACCTATTGAAACTGTGTGACGCAGCGGAGTTATTGTAAAACTAGCTTTTGCCCGCGACTTCGTCTGGAAAGTCCTTGATCGCGATAGAATTTAATTGCATTTTTTTTTATCAGGCGCTTACCTAGTCCTCGCTCTTCCATACAAACTTCCACCCCCTTAAGGCTTGATTTCCGGGATAAAAGTAGCCTATGTTTTTCCTCGGGACCCAAACTATCTCCATACCAAATATCTTCTAAATAAGCGTGAAGCGGTAACAGACAGACAGAAAGACAGACACACTTTCACGTATATAATATTAGTTTGGATGTGTCCGTGGAACGGATTGGAAGCTGAGCACTGATGTGAATGTGTAAAGTTATTGCACTGTTTATTCATGAATGTCTGAGTGGAAATTCCACGGCAAATTCGGTTGATAATATTTAAAAAACAAAAACAAAATACTAGTCTCGACTCACAAAAAAATAAGGCCTAATTTTGACACCTTATTAACGTTGAGAGGTGCCAATTATATGAAAACACGGCTTTTTACATCTACTCGTATGGAGAATTTTCTACCTTAGGCTCCTATTTTATTCATACCAATGTCTGTGGGTCTTACGTAATATGGAGTCAACTATTTTTTCTTTACATGTACGTAGTTATAACCAATATCAAACTGAGAGGAGAAAGTTAAAATCCAAGATTTCCCCCGATATCGCTGAAAATTTTACAGTTGGTAAAAAAGTACTAGGTATAAATAAATAAATAAATATTAGAGGACAATCTTACACAAATCGAACTAGCCCCACAGTAAGCTCAAGAAGGCTTGTGTTATGGGTACTAGACGACGATATATTTAATAGATATAAATACTTAAATACATAGAAAACCCCAAATTGGGGGAGGCCTATGTTCAGCAGTGGACGTCTTTCGGCTGTGATGATGATGATGATGATGACATAGAAAACATCCAAGACTCAGAAACAAATATTCACGCTCATCACACAAATATTTGCCCTGAACGGGATTCGAACCCAGGACCGTCAGCTTCACAGGCAGGTGCACTACCCACTAGGCTAAACCGGTCGTCAAACAGGTATACATGATATTAAAGGAGTATTTCATAATATACGCTGAGAACCCTACTGTGGCTGTGTGGGTAGATTAGGCCGGAGTTTAATACGAATTAGTGTACAAAGGAAGGACGGTCCGTGCATTAATCGAAGTTTTCTATGTAAACCTATGTGATTTGAAATGTTGATATGACATCGGTATGACTTTTATAATCCGTATGCTAAATCTTTTTTGTTTACTGCGTTGATTTGAATCCGACTGAAGGGTATGGGCAGCTAAATTGTTAAGTTTACGTTTACCTGTTTAAGCCGTCGTCTTCCGGCGAAAAAAATAAACGAAAGCATTCTTTTATAATGAGCATTGAGATCCTAGCGGCTGCTAGACGATGGGTTCAATAATTATTTCTGAAGGATTTGGCGTTTCTGTGCGAATGATGAGTGTAATGAGTGATAGGTGAGGAATAGTGATATATTTATTTATTTATTGAATCTGATATACATGTAACATTAAAGTTTTACCCAAAGCGTTACAAAGATTCTAGACTAAAACTACAGTTCTACGAACTAGCTTAAAGCTATAGGATACCTGTCTTGCTTCATCTCAAGCACTCTCTTCCATTCTGTCATCAATCTCGCTATTCCTGTCGCAAACATATGATATGATGATATGTGATAGGTGGTATTGACTATGTTCCATTGAACTTTTTTAGGGTGACTATGGTGGCGGTGAGTTTGCAAGTCTACGCTAAACCTATCATGTCAGAAAGAGCGTGCAAAACTATTATCATATCAATATAATTTAAATACTTGAAGCTTAATTGACCTTCAGACCAGTGCAAGTTCGCGTCCGAATTTAATGTTTTGGACATATTCCAGGCCTCTAATTGACACGCTTTAAAGTGATTAAGCAACTTTGTGCTAACGATGTGCTAAGTCCGTTCACGTAAGTGTAAGCAGATTAGTTAAATAGGTTTAGCGGTACTTGTTTTGCCTTAACTAGCACTGTTCAAATGAATTTTATTGCGTATGTGTATCAACGTTTCGAGCCCTACTATTACCTAATTGGTCTATTTAGTGGATGGAAACGCCGGAAAGCATATCTTGAGAATAAACTTACTCCAGCATTTATCAATACGGTGTTCATCAAAATTTATAATGTCATTAGCCATATTTCCCTACAAACTTCATACTAACCGAGTTTATGAGACTACGCAAAATTTACTTGTTTTTTTCTTTTTAATTTATTTATCAAAAAAGTACATAACAGTTACAACCTTTTAATTACTCGCCAAACTGCCATAACAGTTTGTTGGCGAGATCGCGCTCATTTAACTAATGTTAGGTACTTACTATGCTATTATGAACTAAACTTACCTAAACACTGAATATGACAATGCCTAAACATTTAACTGTAATATTTTTGTAAAGTTTTTATAACAATAAACATTACATTGTTACCTATAACAATTAAACTTTTTTTTTGTTTTTTGGTAAGCATTAGTGTAGTTTGACCAGAAATGTCTTTTTTAATCTACTTTTTAATTCAGTTACGCTGCACTTCTTGTCCTCTCTTAAAAAATCAGTTGACTGATTTGACTATAAGTTAAATATCGTATTCAGCATTATACATCACCAAATCGTAAGTACCCGGCCCCTATAGTAGCATCCGTACAAAAATCTACTGTGTGCCACTGCTACTATACGAACAAAGCCTGTATATAATTCAATACAGACAATGCCCTATAAACGGCGCCTTTTTTCACACCACAGGTGCGTCGAAACTAAATTAGCTACGATCGTCACGTGCGAGCCGCATTTTTTACTACATTCATTTTGTTTATTTCTGCCTGGGAGGCTTTTTATTTCTACCTAGTAGGGTTGTCGATCCGGGAATTGAATCTGGTCTGGAGGATTTGAGAGTCCTTTTGATAGGAATAATAGGATGTTAGGATGAGCGTGCGAATATTGAAATTAAATTAGCCTTACCGCCAAAATCATTTTCATTTAATATAAGATTTCAAGCTTACATGGTCATTTACATTAGAATTACGATTTGGAACGGGATATTTACCATGTATATTTGTACATGTATTTTTTTGTTTTTGTGTGCGAAAAAAGCGAACCAGGAAGAGGGTAGATCGCTATGGTGTGTGGGTAGACCACAACTAAAACTCGCAGCACGTCAGTTAATCCTTGATAATGGTGCTTGCAACAGTGCCGAAATATCGGGAATTCAAAAATACAAATATACATGGTAAATATCCCGTTTCAAATCGTCAGTTTAATGTAGGCTGAGGCTCAATAATTATATCGATGTAAGATTTAACCAATTTGAAACGTACTGTTAAGGTAAAATTGATAAGTGTTATATATAGATTAATTAAAAACTAATTGTTTTTAAGGAATGGAAGAAAAAGTAGTGACTTATTAAGAAACATTGACAGGTTTTCGAAATCACAACAACATTGTTTCTTGAACAAATGAAATCGGTAAAAATAATTGAAGCAAGTATAAAGTCACAACACACCAACGTTTTAATTTAGCAAAACGGTCAATAAACGTGAATCATCCGGGCCGTTAAAGCGTTTAAAGGTAAAAATATACAAAACATAAAAACTTCTATTGTTCTCGGAAACTCTTTAGAATTGTATCCTAGTGAGGTTTGAAAAAAGAAAATATTTTATGGCTTGCTTGGATTTATTGTTAGAGGCAAAACGGCGACAAGTGAAATGGGTTACTATTTTATTTAAATGAAAATGTTTTCAGCTATGCTGTAAAGTTTTCATGGCTTTACAGCCATGGGTTTAATATGCAACTTTACGATCTAGTGGTAAAAACATATCTAGTTTGTAAACCTGAAGTTATTGTTAGAGAGTTGTTACTCAAATTGGAAAGCTTAATGAGTATTATGACATTTTATGTATATAATTATGATTAACGTTTCGTAGTTATTTAAGTAGATGCATTTCACTTAGTCTGGGTTTTGTACACGACAGAAATCAAATTTTAGTAACTGACATATTTTTTTAAAGTCGTGTCCAGCTTACCCAATCCGATATCGGTGTAGGATCCTACACCGACTCTTAACGGATCTTTATAAAACCAAGCCTTACTCCTAATCTGTAATCTACTAAGTTCACATTTTTATTTTTTTTTATTTTGATTTTTAGTAGGTAGTGTTGCAGTTCGAGCTCTAAGTAAATTAATTAAAAACTTTGTTGTAAATTACATTAAGAACATTTATTTTTAGAAAAAAAAATTCAAATAAGTAGTTTAATACAATCCAGAGAGCATAATTAGTAAGTTTATGTATAGATGCTGTAGAGTTTTTTACCTTTTGAGATACCTTTTCGTTCGTAATTGCCATCATCGTGGAAATTTATTTATTCAAACTTTTTTATATATATTTAGCAAAAAACTGTCCAACTTACGGATAGCTTGACCCAGGGCGGGCCCGACCTGTCCGGCGGGCCCGCGGCTCCCCTCGAAGGGACCCCCTGGTGTGCGGCGGTTTCACCACCTGGAAATGAGGGAAGAAATCTTTTCAAAACATTTACATTTTGATTTGGGTTAGGGAAAATAAAAAAATACATTTTTTTTATTGCAAGAGATATTAGTCTGTCGATGATAATATTTAAATTAGGGCAGAACCATACAACTATAATCTTAGAAGTTAGTAAGTATGTATGTATGTAACGAAGCCTGAACCAGATCTGGCCATGCAGAATCTGATTCAAAACCCTAGTAGGCTTGGAACCTGTACAGGAAATACCTGTAACATACCGGTATTTACAGGTTTTCTTAGTTTGGTTCCAGAAAACCGGTAAAGGAAGAATACCGGTATTAGCAACGAAAAAAACTGGTTCTTTATAAAGGTGTACATGAGGCTACGTTGCTGTTTCGTACGAGTGCGCGAAGCTGCGGTGGTACCTACTAACTACTACTAAATTAACAAGCATCGCGCGCGACCGATGTGAATTATTGTGTTTTAAGTACCGGTATTTTAAATGTTAAATACCGGTAATTTTACACAAATTTACCGGTATATACAATACCGGTACCTTTGCCTGCTACTGGTACCAAGTTTAATACCGGTTCAAGGACACGATACCGGTTCCAGTAAATACCGGTATTTCAAGCCCTGCTGCTATGAGAACCCGCACGTTTTTAAGCAACGCTCTCCTCGGCCGCTAACGTATACTGATCCTGTAACTCTAGTATATTTTTTTGAAACATGAACACAAACGAACGCGTTTGCGTTTAGCCTCAATTTGTATGGCAACGCGAACAGTGCCTCTGGTGGCTTTTGGTGGTAACTGTTTATTGCCATACGCCACATACCGGGTAGGGTCAGTTCGACCCAGGTCGGGCCTAGCTGAGTTTCTTGCTGGACTCTTCTTAGGCTTAAAAATTAAATCAAATTATAAACTATACTGGAATAGGGATCAAAAAATCTTACCTAAAAAAACAAATAGTACAATACAGAAAAACAATAGTTCGCACAAAAATCCAAAAAATCATCTGCCACAAAATCGATTAGTTGTTAAGTACATCAAAATACAAATAGGTATTGTATTTCTCATATGAATTGATCTATAAATGTTTATAACTTGGTTAAAAATCGCAGGACTGACGGTCGATGGGGCCAGAAACTGCTTGAGTGGCGTCCACGCACCGGAAGACGAGCTGTCGGTAGGCCTCCGACAAGGTGGAGTGATGACCTGGTGAAGGTCGCGGGAATCCGGTGGAAACGAACGGCACAGGACCGGTCTAAATGGCGAGCCTTGGGGGAGGCCTATGTTCAGCAGTGGACGTTTTTTAGCTGAAATGATGATGATGATGATGAAAAATCCTGTAAGATTAAGCTACACTACGAAAATAACTTCATTGTACGATATTTGCTTGCTTTATATTATCATTTAAAAAGTACTCCATAACCCGTTTTTGCCTCAACAACGTCGCGTGTATAATACGCGAGACAGATAACGCCATTTATACACTGAATAAAACTACACGCGGTATCAGGCAAAACTAGCAGTTGCTCAACTAATATCAGCGTTGTGAAACGGGGTTTATTCTTGTGTCGTATCTGTGGTCCCAGGCAGCCAGTTGGCTGCAAGCCAGTTAGGACGTATGCCTTAAGTAAGAAAAAAAATGGTAGTTACAAAGGTAGATAAATGAAATGTAAGCTAAGTTAGTGTAATGTGAAGTCCCGATAACTGTTTACTGATGCTATCTATGATGACATGTATTTTTTAAGACATAGGCATTGAAATCTTTGGTTATTTCAATGAAAATAGTATTTGATAGGTTTTTTGCAAAAAAAATAAGAAAAATAGTGTTTGTTAGGTATACGAAAATTCAGATCATGCGGAGGCACTTCTCCAGTTGGGCTGTTCCAAATTCGAGCAAGATGACATTTTGCTGTGCCCTACCTCTCTTACTATTATCATCACATATATATTTCTCGCGTATAGACGTAAAACTAATCCGACTTGCAGGACGCGCATGTACGGGAAGCACTCTCGATCGAGTCCCGTACTAGTAAATACTCGTGGACCTAGTCTTTGGATCTAATCTTTTTGTGGACGCTTACTCGCAAGTCTTAGTATGCGTTCTACCTAGTACGTCTCACTCGTAAATTTAATACTCGTGGACCTAGTCTTTGGATCTAATCTTTTTTTGGACGCATCCTCGCAAGACTTAGTATGCGTTCTACCTAGTACGTCTCACTCGTAAATATAGTACTCGTGGACCTAGTCTTTGGATCTAATCTTTTTGTGGACGCGTACTCGCAAGACTTAGTATGCGTTCTGCCTAGTACGTCTCACCTCTAGAGTTTAGAAGATCAGCAGGCGAATCACGTAACTTTATGTACTAACGGTAGATAGATTTTACTGTCAATTTTGAAGTATAAATGTATGCGCTGACAATTAAAATTTGACATTAAAATCTACCTAACGGTAGTACAAAAGTTACGTGATTACCCCGCCGGTCTTCATATGTCTTCTTGAGCCGAACACCCTTACTGAGACAGCTCTTATAATTGAAATCTGTTTTACTTTCAGCCAATATATTACTTGTGAATACGCATTTCATATTTAATTTTGATGCGGTTTTTTAAAAGTACATTACTTACCAAGGGCGGTAAAACAAAGAATGTCTCAGATCGCAGGTATTTGACGCCCGAGCCGAAGGCAAGGGCGATAATTATGCGATCTGAGGCTTTCTTAATTACCGCCCGAGGTAAGTACAAAATTTTATGTCACCCTCTGGCCAGGAAATGGGATTTTTCGCGCGCGGAGCGTGCGGTAATTGCCACTTTATGGCCAGGTGTGACATAAAAGAAGTTATATTCAGTCCCTATTTCCCTAAGGATCCATCGTAAGATATGACAAGTGAACCATTACTCCACTTGTCATCTCTTGACTGAATATAACAGGTTCTTAAGTCTTTAGCATCTCGGTCGTATTTTGAATGTAGGTAGATTGAATCAAAATGGATATTTACCAGGACTATGCAGAAAAATTCTCACACATGGTTAAGTTTTTTGCAGACGACAGCTACAGAAGATAGTGCATGGCTGAATTAGCTTGTTCGTAGGCTGCTACGGACAAAAGTGCTACGAGAAACGGTTACGGCGTAGCATTCAGCTGAGGTAGTAGGTTATTGTGTGGGTAACACTTTAGAACTTGATCCTAAAAATTCGAACTTCGTATCATGCCGTCCCTTTCACTCATATAGTGTATAACAAGAGAGTGACAGGGACGGCACTACACGAAGTTCGGAGTACAGACTGTGTTACTACTTACAATATTTCTTTGTATAGAAATAATACGATGTTGTTGTTGTTTTCAAGTTGTGATTCGTAATTAAATACTTTTTCTCAAACATGCAATGAAATATTGAAGTTATGGTCGTTATAACGGGCTACGAAGTATCACGTTTCGGGTGCGGCGGAACGAGCGGCCCATAATGGAATTTTATACAACATTGCCGGCCTAGGCTGACAAAGTGATCGTCTTTTGGTTCCGGGGCGCGCCGGACCGCGGGCCCGCCGCCGCGATCCGGAAACAAATGACGATGCCGGTCGCCGGCTGCTGCAGCGCGTGTTTTAATTACTGAATCCTTAGAATTTCATTGTTTTTTTAGAAAAGCACTACCTATACAAGCCCCGGCGCTAACAGGGATTTTCGGCTTCGTGTCACTAGATGGCGTTGTTAACACTCGGCAATCTATAACTACTCAGCCGGCAATCCCCTACTACGCGGCATCTGCAGCAATGTACTATTAAGTGGTGGAAAGTTACTGGGTTTTCTGCCGACAAACTGCTATTTAGTTTAGTAGATATTAGAAATCTTGTTTAGTTAGGAGTATTAGTAAATTAAATAAATTAATAAAAGACGTGTCCATGACATCATAGCCTTCAAAGTGATAAACTGATTTAAAAGGGGCTTTATAAATTTAAGTAGTTTTAAAATTAGTATTTTCCCAGCTTGTGCCTACTGGATAAAATACATTAATTGATCGCTCAAAAGTTTGCTGGACGAATTTAATACTATAACTTAATAGACTCTATGACACAAACAGATCAGCCGATTCCGGTTCTCAAATAGCATACCTATCTAAAGTAACCGGACCTAGTATTATTAGTGCAAAAACTAGTTATTAATATGTGTATATTAGGGCAAGATTATATGATTTTAGTTGAGCAAAGACTACATTCGAGATTAGTCTCATAGGGGTCGCCTAAAGCCAAGGGCCGCCGTTCATCATAAAGATAACACTTATCAAGCACATATGATGTAAACCTTTCGTGTGAGTTATAACCGGACACTCGACGATTGTTGACAAGCAATTTTGAAACTTATTATGCAGGAGTCACAGTTGGAATTCCAATGAATGATGGCGCAGTGCCGAAATGTCAGTGACATTGCAACTCTAATTTAGTTAAGTAGGGATGTTGACCCAAAATTTGACTACCCCATAAGACTAAACCAAAAGAAACAAGGCAAAAAAATGTGCCGAATGGTGAAAATCGTATACAAATATCTCAAAAAAATAACGAAGCTACTACCGCTTTAATGTTGCTGATTAGAGAGAGAAAGCGCGGCAGATCAGTGACGTCATTGACCACGAGCGATAGTAATATTGACGATCGTTCTACAAACGTTTTGCGGAAAAGGGACAGAGTATGCCCCCTCTTAAAATTTTGAAGACTTATAACTATGTAATTATTTATTCTTTTGAGTTACTTTATCCGCCATTTGATTAAGAATTTGATACTTTTTCTAGAAAATACCAATGTCGTTGTCTTGATAGTGACCTGAATTTTTCTCTAGCTATCAACACGACGAACTCTCAAATCAAGAGTCGGCAGCGTGCGAACTCAGTGCCTTTACCATGAGTTTACATGACCGTACTCGCTAGCAACTGCGTAAAAAATTGTATGGGAAAAAGCACAGCGCCTCTGGCGGTTACGCAGTAGAACTAAGAATCGGCATACTTAATCGTTTACGCAGTCGCTAGCGAGTACGGTCATGCAAACCCATGGTAAAGGCAGAGAAGGCCATGTGCTTTTCTGAAACCGCCGTAAAAAGCTACTGGGTATAGAGGTCGCCGTTTATGTAAATAAAAATAAAAGAGCCTTCCTCGCTGGGCTCCCGTCAAACCCGACCTTTTTAGGGTTCCGTAGCCAAAATGGCAAAAACGGAACCCTTATAGTTTCGTCATGTCCGTCTGTCCGTCTGTCCGTCTGTCCGTCTGTCCGTCTGTCACAGCCGATTTACTCGGAAACTATAAGTACTACAGTGATGAAATTTGATGGGAATATGTGTTGTATGAACCGCTACAAAATTATGACACTAAATAGTAAAAAAAAGAATTGGGGGTGGGGCCCCCCATACATGTAACTGAGGGATGAAAATTTTTTTTTCGATGTACATACCCGTGTGGGGTATCAATGGAAAGGTCTTTTAAAATGATATAAAGTTTTCTAAAAAACATTTTTCTTAAAGTGAACGGTTTTTGAGATATCAGCTCTCAAAGTCGTAAAAAGTATGTCCCCCCCCCTCTATTTTTATAACTACGGGGTATAAAATTCTAAAAAAAATAGAGGTGATGCATGCTAATTAACTCTTTCAACGATTTTTGGTTTGATCAAAGTATCTCTTATAGTTTTTGAGATAGGTTGATTTAACTGTAATTTTTTTTATTTTTATCATCGCAAGACGGAACACGCCTTGAAATGGCCCGTGAAAGTGTGATAGGATCGCTATTCGCCAAAAATACTGCAAAGATCTTTTCAAATTCCTATTCCTTTTTTTTATCTTATCACTTATTTGGGTCATTGTCAGTTGTAAAAACCTAAGTTGTCCACCCGATGGTTAATAGTTAACGGCTTATGTATATGTAAGTTATGTTTTTATCACATGGATTTATAGTTACGGGAATACCGGTTATGCGGGTTACTAGACCAATCCAAAATTAAGCTTTGTGGCCCTTAACTTTTGATATGTTCACCGAAAAGATGGGAACCTAAATCTGACAATGACCCATTTAAGAATGATTGTGTCAGACAATGACAGTGCATCGATAAACGGTACAATTTATACCTTTATATATTATATTATTAACACATTGTATATAAAACGAACCTCCAGGTCTTGTTGTGTCAAGATATGTTTGTGTTCTAAAAAAACTCAAATATTTATTACATAACTTAGGCTACTTCCTCAGTTAGCGTGGCGGAACTTGCATTGCACTTGTAAACGCATTTAAGGGTCGGTTGCACCAACATACGATCACAGGCCGGTCATCGTCAAATATGGCACCAGCAGCTGTCATCCCATAGAAACTCGTCAAACATTCCATACAATCTGATTTTAACGAACACCACTTACGATTACAGACGGTTTGGTGCAACCCACCTTAAGTCTGTGAACACAGCTTCAAACTCCCTTAATTTTTAGTAACTTATTTTTAACATTAAAATGTTCTCTTTTTTAAGTATTTTGTGTACCGACGCACCTACTTTATTGTTTAGAATACGACAAAGCGTCAATTTCTCTGACTTTCCAGAACATTTTTTTCGCGCAAGCTAGCAATCCTGATAACACTATAATATCCATGCCCTAAACAATAAAACCTCGCCTCGGGCTACAGAATGATGGCAGATTAAATAAATCATACATCTTGCCTCTTTTGAGACCTTTCGAGAACTTCGGAGATAGTTCGGTGAAATGATATATTTGACACGAAAAGTGTGTTTTGTGACACACAAGCACGTGTATTTTAAGTGTCTGTTTTCCTACTTTAGTTTGCGATTGACCACAGTAAAGAGTTTACTTTGTTATTATTGTACAAGGTTTCTTAACCATTTTTAGTTATAGACACCCTTTAAAATTTCAACGAGCCCACATACACTTTCAAATCGGTCAAAAGGGCTTAGCAGGCTAAGGAAGGACGTGTGGCCCCTGTCGGGAATATTCGAATTGATAAATGTCAATTGTTGGTGGCCTCATAACTAGTAATCACTCCAACTTTCAGCCCTCTATCTTGAACTGTCACAGAGATAATGTCAAAAATGTATTTTTATCCCATTTTTTTTCAAACTCTTGTATCTTCTGATCCATACCAGCTAGAGCATTGAAACAAAATCACAGTTATGTAGGTTTAGTGGGAGTATACCCTATAATTTTATTAATATTTTATACGTGAGAAATAAAAGAAATAAATATCAAATTATTTTGTGACAGCTCTTTTCAACAAGTTTTTTTGAAAGTACAACTATGAAAAAAATCATATGTATTGCTTCTAGTATTAGCTACTAGCATACGCAAAATCAGTTAATTATATTTGGTGGAACATACTCAAAAAAAAAAACAAAGTAGTCAAAAAAAAGTCTAAAGACTTTTGAAAATTCGTTTTAAGGTTTTGTTTGCTGCTTAGCAACTAAGGGTGTATTATCTTGAACGTATAGCTGTCATGTCGCTAAACTACTGCTGTGTTAACATTTTAAACTAATTTTAATAACTACTAAATTAACGAAACGACGGATGTGCTACATGTTATTTTTTTTGAGTATGTTCCACCAAATATAATTAACTGATTTTGCGTATGCTAGTAGCTAATACTAGAAGCAATACATATGATTTTTTTCATAGTTGTACTTTCAAAAAAACTTGTTGAAAAGCGCTGTCAAAAAATTATTTGATATTTATTTCTTTTATTTCTCACGTATAAAATATTAATAAAATTATAGGGTATACTCCCACTAAACCTACATAACTGTGATTTTGTTTCAATGCTGTAGCTGGTATGGATCAGAAGATACAAGAGTTTGAAAAAAAATAGGATAAAAATACATTTTTGACATTATCTCTGTGACAGTTCAAGATAGAGGGCTGAAAGTTGGAGTGATTACTAGTTATGAGGCCACCAACAATTGACATTTACCAATTCGAATATTCCTGACAGGGGCCACACGTCCTTCCTTAGCCTGCTAAGCCCTTTTTGTGGACATTTTCGTATGAGATGAAATGTTGTTTTTATTTTCAATTCTCCATACAAAATATGTCTCTCAACAAGAAAGACAATGACACAGAATTTTAGGATAGGAAACAAGGAGCCATTATATTTCCGCCATGTCTGTCCGTCTGTCCGCGGTTTAGCTTAGTTACCGTTAATACAGTTAGTATACAATAAAGCTGTAATTTAGCACGAGTAAACACATCAATTGTACATAAGGTGATGAAAAACAATCATAAAACCAGATGGTATGCAGCCAACTTATGAAATACAAACAGTTTATTCCCAGTAATATGGTTACTACTGGCGTGCAAATGTTTGTCAAGCTATTCATTGCACACCTGAAAAAAGACACAATTCGGAACGTAAAACTTAAAGTAGAGGTAAACAACGGGCTTTCTTATCGCTAAAAAGTGATCTCATCCAGACAACCTTTATATAGTTAATGCGTAATTACCGTCTACCGCAGGGGTGGGCAAACTTTTTTCATGGCGGGCCAGTAAGCTTGAGAAATTTCGGAGGAGGGCCATAATTGCAGCAAAACTGCACTTTTGTATAAAACCGCTGCTCTGGTTTTTGGCTGAACCGTCAAAATATAATCATCGCGGGCCATGTACTAATTAATTCGATGTATCGGCGGCGGGCCGGATAAAATGCTTTCGCGGGCCGCAGTTGGCCCGCGGGCCGTACTTTGCCCACCACTGGTCTACCGCATGGTTTTGTCAACGGGAATGCGGGAATCTCGAATACGATGCTCAGTGGCGCTTGTGTGTATGTTGTTTCGTTCACACGCTCATCACTCCTCAGACTCAGATAAATAACTTCCAATCAATAAAGGGACCCAATGTCTCCTTGAACGCTGCTGTCTTCAATATCAGTATAAAAGAAGCGTAACATCGGGATCCATGATGGCATGTAATCAGCGATTGGGGACTGGCGGTTGATTCGGCGAAATCGTCTCGAATAGACGCAGTGTGAACGGCTTTCACATATACTGTACGACATACGTGATACGGTAAAGTCGCATACGAGAAAATGTCGAATCGAACGGGCGCCGTGGGAACGTACCCTATAGTCCGACCACGCTAACTTTGCAAGGACTAATTTGGCAACACAATTTGTGCGTTATACGTCATATTTGTATGAAAATTATTTCAATGCAGAGTTAACGTAGTCGGACTCTATCGATCTAGAAGCGCAGCACGTGCTATGCGGCTAGCACGCGCTAGGATGGCTGTCAAATATCGATGTTGTTAGACCCAAAGAGAATATAATCACTACGTTTGGAATGGCTCGGCTAAGTACCAACTTGCCGCACTCGACTCGGTGGACCGCAGAGCCAGGAGGCTTATTGGCGACGGTCAGGTAATAGGAAACCAGCTACTAAGCCTAGCACATAGACGCAAAGTGGCATGTCGTTGCGTCTTCTACAAATTATACTTCGGTGAGTGTGCTCAGGAGCTCCATGAGCTCATACCGCCTTCCCCCTTCTTCTATCGGACATCCAGACGTACGGCTGGATACCATCCTTACTTGGTAGATATTCCTCTTATTCGAGCCAAGCGCTTTGCATTCTCTTTTATAATGCGCACTTCTAAGGTTTGGAATTCTCTGCCGGCGTTTATGTTTCTGAGCTCATATAACCTAGACCTTTTTAAGGCACGAGTGAATAGGCACCTTCTGGGTGAGCTCGCTTCATCGTCAGCCTCATTTTTGCCCCCTGGCTAGATGCTGGCCAAGAGCGATCCCATTATTAATAAAAAAAAAACGTGTTAGACCGAAAACCTTATGTATGGAAGTAGGTACTATTAATTACTCTGTCTATCCATTGTTATCTTAGTAGCATGATAGATGTAATTTAATATATATATAGTTTTATTGTACCAATTTCTCCTTTGTATAATAAGTGTACGTAAACATGGCTATTATTTATAACGTAACTAATTTAAGAAGCAAATACAACTCCAGCCGGGTTCTGAAGAGGGGAGAACTTTCTTAAACGAATACTTTTTAAGTATCGATTGTACGGAAGAAAAGTTTGCTATGTGTATTTTGTATACAAAGTTCATGATACGTTTTTTTATAAGATTCGTGACGTATTTATTCAGAGTATACGATTTGTGAATCCTTTAAAGCAACCGCAAAATAAAATTGGTTTTAATAGGAAATTTAAGTTTTTTTTTTTAATGTATAAGATGACTGAAAACTCGGCTGATGTCTATGATAGCAGTCGTTAAGCCAAGTTAGAGGCCTTCCGGCGGCTTGAGAACTTCTAACAGTCAAGTTGCCCACTCACTTGACAAGTCTAATTCCAATAAGGTCTGGTTTTCCCTCGGGTTGGAAAGTCAGATAGCAGTCACTTCAGTAAAAACTAGTGCCTACGCCAACTCATGGGATTAGGTAGCGGACCCCAGGCATCCTTCAGGGTGCAACTGTACTGGGATAACGCTAGGAGGATGATGATAATTTATGAGGCTTCTAAAAGTAATTATTAGTATTACAGGTTATTTTTACACTATTTTTTTTTTTCACCTACTCAAGTAAAAAAATCTGGCATCGCTTCCACTACCGAAAAGTTGTCTGGAAGAGATCGCTTATTAGCGATACGATCGCCTGTCGTCTACCATTGCTCGTGTGCGATGTAATTGCTGTTTTTCTTGTTTTTATATTTTTTTTTCACCGAGAGGCAACTGAACAGGCATGAAAATATACTCGTGAGTAAATAAAATGGGTACGCTATTGTATTCCCATGCAAATGTGCCAGTTTTATTTGCTCTTGATGCGTTTATGTAGCGGACTCCGAATCCAGCAAACAACGCGATAAACTATTATCACAACTGAAGTTCATACATCAATATCACACAACTTTCTAGCTCTTTTTTTTATACAACGCCGGTGGCAAACAGGCGTACGGTTCACCTGATGGTAAGCGGCCACCGCAGCCTATAGACGCCCGCAACTCCAAAGGAGTCACGTGCGCATTGCCGACCCTTTATAAGATTTGAGGATGCACTGTGTTGACAGCAGAAGGAACACATTCTTATTCTCTTACAATACAACTTGGGTCATACGCGGATTTAGGTTCGCGTCTTTTCTGTGGACATACCAAAAGTTAAGGGCTACAAATAATTTTGGATTGGACCAGTAACCCGCATAAACAGTGTCTCCGTTTCTATAAATCCCTGTAAGGAAAACATAGCTAACATGCACATATGCCGTTAACTATTGACCACAGGAGGGACGACTTTTGTTTTTTCAACTAAATATGACCCACTTTTCAATTACGTGGATTTTGTTTTCCATGAAACACCTCCTATGTCGAAAGTCTTTCCCCTGGCTGCGCCAAAGGCATTACGAGCGGAATCTGTAGCTAGAGCACAAGTAAGTCAACTGGCGGTTACTGTTAAGCCGACTGAACGTGCTTCGAATCGAATTCAAAGGGCTAACCCGGTTCTATAAGCTTAGCAGCGCAACTGGCAATTTCCAACTACCAAAATCATGTTTAAAGAATGTGACCCGTTTTCAATCCTTGAGGATAAAACACGTCGTTATAAGCGTGACGCCTATTTATTTACTTCTTCGTATTTTTGTAACTTATTGTGTACTAGCGCACTTAGCTTCGCACGTAGCTTCGCACGGGTGCAATGCCGATGCATGTATTAATGTATAAACTTTCCCCTTGAGTCACTCTATCTATTAAAAAAACCGGCCAAGTGCGAGTCGGGCTCGCGCACAAAGGGTTCCGTAGCAGCAAATATAATAAACTTATTATGTCAAACAAATGAATTTATATTATTGGGGGATTTATTAGTACGTGACCGGTTTAATAGCACCTATTAAACCAGTATACCTACTTACTTATTTTTTATAATAGGTACAATTCAATATTAAAAAGTCTCAACGCCAAATTCGACTTGCGAAAGAAGTAAATGGGAACGATGAAATTCTCTTAGCGCGCACAAGTGACAACGACGTCTGCCCTCACGTGTCTGCCCGTTCGGGTCGACGCGGTTAGCTATCTTATCCCCGCCCCCGCGCGAGACCACGCCCCGCAACTCACGCGCTGCAGCGCAGCGAGCGACCGATCTTCTTGAATCGATGTAATAATAATCTATAGGATTAACGCGTTTTAAAAATATTGGTTCGATGGATATGTTTAACCTATTATTACTCAACAATCACATTTGTAATATTAAACTTTATCAAATGCACAATGTATTTAAGGTACATTACTGGATAAGGATTAATGGCGTATTGCTTGAATAAGCTAATATTTCTCGTAAAAAGTACCTACATTATAAAGATTTTATATCATCGCGGATTTTTAAAGGTGTACAATACTGTAGTATATTTTTTGATCTATCTTATAAGGTTCAGCCATCGTTTTCAGTGTAAGCACAATAACTTAACCAAAATTACAGTTAAATCAACCTATCTCAAAAACTATAAGAGATACTTTGATCAAACCAAAAATCGTTGAAAGAGTTAATTAGCATGCATCACCTCTATTTTTTTTAGAATTTTATACCCCGTAGTTATAAAAATAGAGGGGGGGGGACATACTTTTTACGACTTTGAGAGCTGATATCTCAAAAACCGTTCACTTTAAGAAAAATGTTTTTTAGAAAACTTTATATCATTTTAAAAGACCTTTCCATTGATACCCCACACGGGTATGTACATCGAAAAAAAAATTTTCATCCCTCAGTTACATGTATGGGGGGCCCCACCCCCAATTCTTTTTTTTACTATTTAGTGTCATAATTTTGTAGCGGTTCATACAACACATATTCCCATCAAATTTCATCACTGTAGTACTTATAGTTTCCGAGTAAATCGGCTGTGACAGACGGACAGACGGACAGACGGACAGACGGACAGACGGACATGACGAAACTATAAGGGTTCCGTTTTTGCCATTTTGGCTACGGAACCCTAAAAAACCGCATCAAAATCCGTTGCGTAGTTTTGAAGATTTAAGTATACATAGGAATATAGGGACATAGGGACAGAGAAAGCGACTTTGTTTTATGTAGTGATAATTGATATCCCGGGGAAATTTAAAACATTGTAAAAAAAATTACATGGAAGTGAATCTCAATTTACATTGTACGCTACATGGCTCATTGTTGTAAACCTAAATAGATGAATAATATAAGTACTTAATTAATACAACTGTCTGCTATATTAAACTGTTGTTAATGCGGATCGATCCGTGCGATCTCGCCAGATATTACATAAGCCTACCATGGTTTTCGATAGTGGCTAAGGATAGTATGTACATGTAAATTACTCATATTGATTGAATAAAAAAAAAATTCGTGACTGAGCTCTTTCAAATATTTGTTAGAATGATTGTGAACGGTGTTAACAGAGATGACAGTCATTACGACTAGGTGTAGGTATTATAATAAAATGGTACAGTGAAAATTGAAAATATCGATGCGATGTGAAAAACACGTGAACATGGCCTTAATTGATAAGAGCGAACTGATATTTTTGTCAACTTGATAACCTACTTTGACTGTACCTTCATGTTATAACTTTGTTGACTAGTCAACTTGGTAACCTACTTAGTATAGGACTTTGACTGTACCTTCATGTTATTACTTTGTTGACTATCGAAAGTTAAAAGCGATTTTCGTTTCAGTCGATGGCTCATTGCATCCGCCAGCCCCCACCCTAACAAGAACAATAGTAATTAGTGTATTTAGCGAGACCAATCTGTAGGCTTTTAAGCGCAGATTAAAAGCATTTACCTTGAGGCTTTTACCAACCGCAAAATTGACAGTACACTTCCTTATTATGAAAGACCACAGAAAATGTGAATTTATTACCTACTAATTTTACTGCTTTTCTTCTAATGCTAATTTAGCAACATTTTCATACAAGTGATATATACCTCGTAGTCTGGGAAGTGGGTGCTCACAAGGCGGGTGTGGATGGAATGGTCTGGAGCCGAAAGTTTGAATTCAGGACTAGTTGGGTCATTGTCAGTTGCAAAAACAAAAGTTGTCCCTTCGGTCGTCAATAGTTAACGGTTTATGTGCATGTAAGCTATGTTTTTAGTACATGGATTTATGGCAAGGGAGATACTTTTTATGCGGGTTACTAGAACAATCCAAAATTAAGCTACCTAGCCCTTAACTTTTGTTATATCCACCGAAAAGACTCGAACCTAAATCTGACAATGAGTTAGGAGACAAATATACTAAAAGTCGTCACCCTTCGGAGGAAAGCGTTAGGGAGGGGTACAAAGAAGGTCCCGTTTTTTAGGGTTCCGTAGCCAAAATGGCAAAAACGGAACCCTTATAGTTTCGTCATGTCCGTCTGTCCGTCTGTCCGTCTGTCCGTCTGTCCGTCTGTCACAGCCGATTTACTCGGAAACTATAAGTACTACAGTGATGAAATTTGATGGGAATATGTGTTGTATGAACCGCTACAAAATTATGACACTAAATAGTAAAAAAAAGAATTGGGGGTGGGGCCCCCCATACATGTAACTGAGGGATGAAAATTTTTTTTTCGATGTACATACCCGTGTGGGGTATCAATGGAAAGGTCTTTTAAAATGATATAAAGTTTTCTAAAAAACATTTTTCTTAAAGTGAACGGTTTTTGAGATATCAGCTCTCAAAGTCGTAAAAAGTATGTCCCCCCCCCTCTATTTTTATAACTACGGGGTATAAAATTCTAAAAAAAATAGAGGTGATGCATGCTAATTAACTCTTTCAACGATTTTTGGTTTGATCAAAGTATCTCTTATAGTTTTTGAGATAGGTTGATTTAACTGTAATTTTGGTTAAGTTATTTTTGCTGTTTTATAGATACTAGTACGGAACCCTTCGTGCGCGAGTCCAACTCGCCCTTGGCCGGTTTTTTGTTTTTTTTTTTGGTATTTAGTTGTACTTTATTGCGAAAGCTGGTAAAATTTTCTACCACTTTGATTCTATACATTTTTTACCTATTCCCAAGGTCAGGTGGTGAAAGGGATAAATTGCCTGGTTTAACATTGGATAAAATGGCCATAGTCTAAACAAAATCCCAAAGTCAATCTTTCTGCTTTCGACAATTCCATCCATAACCATTCGTTGCCCATATTTTCTATCTATCGGGTGACTCCGATATTGTCAATTTGAATATTTCTTTCAATATTTTCATCGTGCACTAAACGAAGACTTATACAGTAAACAGTAATTTAATTATTTCTGCAAGTTACTGTTTGCCCCTTTTTAATAACATAAGTGTATCTTATCATATAAGCATATTAAAGCAACTACCCGAATTACAAACATTGCACTCCTTTGGGCAGTCGCTTAAAAAAAATACATTACGAAACAGCCTTAGTCCCCATGCTCTTTACAAACCAAACCATTTAAGTCTCGCAACTACGAAGGCATTATTGCGAGATAATTTCCTTCGGGAATGACGGCGAATCCAAATACCTACTCAGGGCTAATGTTACACAACGGTGGCTGCATTTGGCGCAACTAATTTGCCCAAACGATCACATTTCGAATTTAAATGGGTTTCTTTCCCACGATTTGGACTAAGGCTATACTTTCGTTATTTCGTATGTCCATTTTTATTTGAGTATGTAACTTAGCAATTGATGGGATCGGGTGTTATTCTGCGACATTCTATGATATTGAATGCCTGAGCGAGTCAAGTGTTTCCATTTCAGCATGGGTATTTTTTTACGTATCCGGATGTATGGCTATTCTTTTCTACATGTCGCGTTTTTCAACCAATTCTCGTGAAAGTTTGTTAGTAGTTTCGATAATTACACCTTTGGCTTTAAATACTCTCTTAGTGTCTAACTGATGATACGAATACAATTTAGAATAAGAAGATTTTGCTATGTATTTACAAAGTGAAACTCAAAAAAATGTGATTTATAACCATTCTTTTAGCAAGCACGATTGCATGGATACCAAGAAATAATAAAAAGATCATTACCTACTTGTTGGAAAAAGTGAAGTAAACCCAGCGCCTCTTACTCCTGTCGATACATTTTTGTATGTTTGCTTATCGTTAGAAGATATGAAACGAACTCATACGGTCTTCTGTTTCCGCGGTCGTTACTCATTAACTTCGCTTAAATACCATGGGGATCTACCGGCTTGACCATGAACGCTGTTAAGGGCGCGACGCGATAAAAACTATTTGAAATGTTTTTTTTACCGTCATCATCATTAACTCACGTTTCTATTCCCAATAGATGTAGGGGAGGCCCATGAAATTTAATATTCAGTTCCACTTGTATTTGACGATGTATCTCTCATACATTGTAATGTATTCATTGCCAAGATAATACGTGTCACACAAGTCTTGAAGTTGTTTTTGTTATACAATTAAATCACGCAGTGCATCCTCAAATTTTATAAAGGGTCGGCAACGCGTACGTGACTCCTTTGGAGTTGCGGGCGTCTATAGGTTGCCGTGGCCGCTTACAATCAGGTGGACCGTAAGCTTGTTTGCCACCGGAGTTGTATAAAAAAAATTAAATCAACAAAGTCCTCTTCCAATACGGACCACGTCTTCCCTTCGTCACAACGTAATTACAAAAGAACAACGCGAGAATAACGTTGCTCCGACTAATCACACAAAAAGCCCAATTATTACCTGTCCCTATACTGCCGTTAGCAAAAAATCTCGAGAAAAAACAAAAGGAATCTTTCCCCGCAGGAAATATGAGAACAAGATTAATAGGTGTGCCGAGTGGGTCGGGTCAGGGCCAGTGAAAAATGACGTGCTCGGGCAATGAGGCTTTTGACAGATATGAAGGCATTGGAGACGTGAGATGCAAAGCATGGGTGTCCCGCAGGGCAAGGTACTAGGCCGCTTCGATTAAAATAATACAATTTTGTCACGTATTCTTTCAGAAGTAGCTTTTGAAATGAAAACCTGGCTTCGTTAAAAAAAATCCGCAAAGGCGTTTGGTTATTTTCCTCACGAAAACCCGAATTGCCGGTAAAGATCGTTGGTTTTTATAAAGATTGTCACGCAGGCGTCTGATAGTAATAATATCATAATGAGATGGTCAAGAGCAAATACAATAGCTAAGTACACTTTGTATCGAGTTTCCTTATAAATTCAACCATTTTAATTGCTCTTGTTTATTAAACTAAAATAACGATTAAAATGATTGATTTACTGTCCACTTAGACCCATCTCATAATTACGAAGTTTTCACTTTTATGTTATTTTTTTATAATAAGGTTTGATGAATGAGTATGAGTTGTGTTTATTGTATATATCTCTTTATAACTTTAATTAATTTGAATAAATTAATATCGCTTTTATGTTCAATGAACGAATTATTTATTTGCTTAAACATGGTGGATATGTTGGTTCAAAAACAATAATGCGACAAGGTTCTAACAAGCTTCTCCTCCCATTGAAGTTGTTTGATCGTGCTACGCATGTAAGATGATCAAAAGTATTGACGGAATTTTTATTTGTATTGTGCGATTTCAATAACAAACATAATATTTTGGGACTCTACTTTATTATATATATAAATAAACCACTGTGAAACTGGCTATAAAAGGAAGCAAGCATGGGAAACATATGAAAGCTAGCAAATGAAGCAAAAGGGGATAATGCAAGCTGTGTGGAATGGAAAGTAGAATATTGTTCCCTCCCGGAAAATTAGGGGTTGCAATCTGCGTGAGAACAGTAAAGTGCGAGTCGGAGTCAGTGAGATAAGTTCTTTATTAAAATATTTTGCAAAATAAGCCTTAAATTAAAACATAGTATCAAATTGAACGGTTATCTTTATATTCAAAGGATTATTTTGCAGAGTAAATGGCCTTTTTGCTAAACAAACTATTAATATTTAGGGTTAAAATATTATCCTTACTTTTTAAAGAAAAATAAGGCCACTTTCGCATTTGGCGTAGCGGAATACTTATATGGTGTTTCGTACTTTACCGAAAGCTTGATGTTGAGATGTCACCCAGTTTTCCTTACTTGTCGGTGTATTGTCAGAATAACATATATTTGTGCTGTAACATTATATAAGTAATAGTCTGTTTTATATTTTCCTTTTTTATGTATGTGGTCCTGTACAAACGAAGAGAATCTTGAATAATTTAGTTGAATCTCATAAAACTGTACATACAATCTACTATTTACACTGCAGTTTGTCACGCTACGGACGTAAAAGAGCCATCTCGTGATTCCATAAACTTGATACAGAACTTAATAATGACAACCAGCACTTTTAGCATGATCATGTTTACGTCCCACGTAGAGTTGTCCCTTTCGCACTTGTTTACATACTGCTTTACGTTCTACGTTATTATCATCAAGCTATAGATCTACCGTTAACTGAGACAGAATGTGTGAGACAGGGGTGAGACACGTCAAAGCGTAGCGACGGGTTTCTCAAAACCAAAATCAAATATTTATTCTGCAAATATTCAAGCCACAAAGGCATTTTTACATGTCAAAATATTAATTAACAATTTTAGAAAGTCTGACTACAAGGATACATTTTTATATGTCATAATATTATTTTCAATTTAAGAACGTATAATAATTTCTAAATTACAAATATAAGAAACTTATTGTCATATAGTGAAATTAAACTTGCAATGTTATCTATTACAATATCAGTAAAGTTAGAGATGTAAAAGGCCTGCCTCCCGCTTCCCGCCCACACCGTCTCAGTTAACGTTTTCAACGCCGTGTCGAATAAAAAAGCTGTTACTCACACGCCCACACATGGGAGTGTCAAACGAGTAGTTAAACCCTACAGAGGTTGATATCGTTGTTGTATTGTTGAGGTTGTTGGAGTTGAACCAATGGTGCGAACGGCGGATATATCCGTCATTGGCATCCAAAAGGTTAATCTTTACCTACACACCTTTACCTTTACGGTAGACATACAGTTAGGTAGTAATAAAGTCTCCTTAACTAGTGATAAAGTTGTACCATAAAACGTGTGTAAGGTTTTATGCATCTTTTTCGTTGAGGCATTCTTATCCAGAAGCCACTATGCATGTGTGGTAAAGTATGCGAGTTTAAATTTAAAGGTTTCAATCGTGGGTTCTAACCTATATCGTACCACTAGGTTCTTAAAAAAAACTTAATTACAAAACGTAATTTGAATATCATTTGATATTTAAAAGTAGTTTATCGGTAAAGGAATAGGTACATCAAGAAACCAATCAAATACTAACAAAACACCGTATATAGTTTTCACTTTGGGTTGTAATGACAAATGGCAAGTACACTCAACTAATCTCACTGGAGCGCAAACTCTTAGAGTATTCCAGTGTCTAAGCCGCCCGCGTAGTCGGAGGTTTTCCCTGGATTTTCCCCAGGCCACTCTTCAACTGCGCACTCCTATCTTTATTGGGCTCGGCCTATAAAGCCACAGTCAGGTTAAAAAAAGACAAATCCAAAGCCTCAGTCAAATCTTAGATGAGGTGTCAAACGGCCCCCACGCTCCTTTTTTTATAGCAAATGGCTTTTCTCTTGGCCAGCATCCAGTCCCATGGGAAAGACTAGGTTAGGTTACTGTGGTATGTACGTGGTATATATATTAATACTGGGGTATGCTGCGTGAGAGGTACGGGTTTAGAGGTACTGGGAGGAGGTCGTAGCTAAAATATAACACTGGAAGCACATATGAAACTAGTATATTTCTTACTGTACTGAAATATATTTACAATGATCTTTTAAATGATTTACAGAACATGTGATTCCGATGGTGTCGTGAAGATAAGTCCCTGGAAAACCAATTGTTTCCAGAAGAATGCCAGTTTGACGTATTCTCGAATCATAGTTTAAATTCAATTTGTATACGTTGTGATTCTGGACCTACACGGCCAGCCTCATACCGTAACAACCTCTACATTACCTAAAACTGGGAAAGCGCTAGGAGGATGATGTTCGTTGAGGAATTCTTATTTCAAACACTCACAAGGACTCCTAAAGAAGGGAACAGGAGAATTATATGCCGGAAAACCAGTATATCACCGCCGTAGATGCCTATCGGGGCGGAAAATGGTATGCGACCGTCTCTTGTTTATATAACTCCTAAAACACTACTTTATTGGGTTAAATGTGCAAATATAAGTAGGTACACAGGCATTATTATACTATTCCCCTCAGCCGTACTGTCCGCACGCTAAATTTAGTTGCTGATAGAACTGATTTTTTTTTTTTATTGTTCTATGGACGTGTTATATCGTATGTACTGTGTTATATCGTAAAATGAAATGTAAAATGCAATTTTAATTAATTATAGTAATTTAAGTAACTGTAGAATAATGATTTAGGCACTATTGCATTGGGTTGTCCTGTAATAATAGTTGCTTATATGAAATAAATAAATAAATATTCATACAATACAATACTTTTATTCTTTATTGTCCATCACGAAGAGTGTAGAAACAGAAATTAAATTACATTTAAGGACAACATTCGACTTTATCGCTAATAAGCGTTTGGCTACAATGGTTTCTTGGCTGATTATTATGATGAGTGAGGCGATAAAATAGTATTTATTGGTTATTATAATGAAATGCCACGACTTCAATCCATTGAAGCGTCGGAATCCAGATGAAAATTATACTCAATGATGTAATTTATACATATCATCCCTACATTTAGTGGTGATACGAGGGCTGGGAAGCCCGGGAATAGCCACAACACCTAAATTCCTACATTTATATTATTAAAGTCTTCCTGTCTGATGGGCTATAGTAGCCCTCATACAATTTTGTTATCAACGGAACTCCATTTAAATTACCAAAGGGATGAACTTGGCCGTTTTTATGAAATCGAGTAAGAATCTGTCCGCGCCTTTTGTGGCCTAACGGGCGTTGTGGAGGATTAAAAGAGTAGTTTATACAATCGTTATATAATGTATGCTCTCGAACCTTACTTAGACTAAACGAGGTTTTTTACTAAAGAAGCTAATTATATAACTATTTCACCGAGTCAACGGAAATTCATTAAAGAAACCGAAACAACTAAACAAACTAGTCCTGCGGAAATGAAGATTAGACACACGGGTTGGGCGCTCGTTGATGTCTTTTGTTCTATGTCCGCGGCGTCACGTGATTGGTCAATTTCATAAGAGCACAGTAACGGCGACACGTGATTGGCCAATTTCATAAGAGTTCACTTGAAGGGAGCTCTATTATAGAGAATAGTATGTGATTTTAGTTTCGTCTACGGTAATTCAAAAATTGAAGTCAAAGAGTAGAAAAAAATGCCTTTCAGATTATGTCCTAAATGGACATTTGAAGCTAGTGATGTCACTTTATCATGCGACACCTTATCACCTTCTATGTCGTACTTTTTGAAAGGAAGTTTAAACGGAACCTCTTCCCTGCATAAATTGTATATCTCTAGCTGTCAACAAAACGTATGTTCAAGTCAATAAAGGGTAGGTGCGTGTGATTATTTATGGAGTCACGTAGTGTCCATAGGCTACGGTATCTGCTTACCATCAGGCGAGCCGTAAGATGGTTTGCCAGCGTCGTTGTATATTAACAAAAACGATTGTGGTAAACGAACCCCGATTTGACCTTACTGAACTGTTTTTTAAACGACCTTATTGAACAAAACTTAGTTTTACAGCAGCCGGGAAAAACCGATTCGTGAAAAAGGTGCAAATTAGGTAAAGACTATGCGACAATATAATATCACGCATTTTTCTATCCTCTACAATGGTAAAGTGCGGATTGTTTACGAAACCCTTTTATCAATTTTTGTATTAGATATGTTTGCAAATAGCTCTTTTCGAGCATACTAGAGAAAAAAATAGTTCATTAAAACAAAGAACTACACAAATTAGCAACAGTATTTATAATAATAAAAGTTATGCCTAAATATGGTTACTAGTAAGAAAAAATATTACTATATATTTAGAATACACCCGATAAGGTTTCTTAAAAGGGATAAATATGGGTTTATTCATTCAAAAGTAAATGCTACTTTCCCTCAGCGAAAACGAAATATTGAAGTAACTTGGTACTCAAACGTAGTTTTCTTTCAGTACACCTATTTATCAAAAACAGATACATAGGATTACTCTCAAGAGTTCTATCGGTACTAAAGGTATTAAAGGTCATATCAGCTAAAAACCTCATCTATGTCAGGCGTTTTCTGTTTGAATTGACACTTTTCTTGATACTATTCGTTACTTGTCTCTTCGTTACTATTTTTAACCGAATTCAAAAGAAGGAGGATGTTTTCGATTCGGTTGTATGTTTTTTTTTATTTGTACTACCTCAGAACTCCGTCATTTATGAACTGATTTGGAAAATTATTTTTTTGGTTGAAATCATATGCTTCAAGATTGGTCCCGTTGTTACCAAAATCCAGTTCTGATGATGGGGTCCATAAGAAATTGAGGGAACTCCTCAAAAAATTAAGGAAAACATATACCGATTTTAGTATTTTCGGTAATAATTCGAGCCTTTGCATTCAGAAAAAAGCATTTGTTGAACGGGAACTGATGAAGAAGATCACGGATGGTCATCCAAAACTCTTGGTGTTTCACGGTTAGCACTAATATATTTTGATCGCGATACAGAAGCGACTATTATGAAGCCAATTTAAATAGTCGTGATGTAATGTTACCATCAACCTGATTTGATTATCGAATCCGTACTCTTAGCGGTGTTTGAGCTTATTGGAATCGTCATGAGATGCGTCTCACTCACTCATTAAAAAGTTCGAAAAAAAAATCGACTCCAAAAAAATACACCGAAAAGTAAAAAATATTTGCCTAACTCGTTATATTTCAATATGAGACTAACACGCTTCTTATTGAACAATGCAGTCGTATTGTAATTTTTGTAGTCGGTGCCATTTCATCAACTTTAAGCAATCTCTTTGTATGGCACATGTAGTCCATTGTTCTTTTTTTTGAACCTGACTGTGGCTTTATAGGCTGGGCCCAATAAAGCGAGAGGAGTGCGCGGTTGGAGAGTAGCCTGGGGAAAATACAGGGAAAACCTCCGGCACGACCACGCGTGTGGTTTGGAACACTGGAATACTCTAAGAGTTTGCGCTCCAGTGAGATTGGTTGAGCGGTTTCAACCGAATCTGAGGTGTGAGTAGATTCGAGCTACTGAGAGTTTTGTCGCTGGTTCACTAAACCTAGCCTAGCTGAGAAGAGTCCAGCAAGAAACTCAGCTAGGCCCGACCTAGGTCGGACTGACTCTACCCGGTGTGCGGCGGTACCGGGACCAATAGGGACTATAATATGTGTCAGTGTTGTCGCGATCGCGCGGTGGACGTCCCCGCCTCTACATTGTTCAATAAGAAGCGTATTAGTCTCATATTGAGGTATTAGAAGCCAGACAATAGTTTTTTATTTTAATTTTTCAGTGTTTTTTTGGTTTGATGTCGCTTTTTATTTTATATAAAAATGTTATGTAAGTACATGACTATAGTGTCTTAATATCACAGATATGACATGAATTGTTTCAATTTTTATTAGTTAATAAGTATCAAACATGACCCCAAGGTTCGGTTTTATAAAGACCCGTTAGACTTTGTCGGTTTGTTATTTCAAAAAATGTACTAAGTTACTGAAATTTGATCTGACATTTGATCTTACGGATCTTTATAAAACCCGGCCCAAATCGACTTTGTTTACTATATAGTTTTCCGCTTAAATTACTACACTAACAGCGACAAAGTTAACTCACACTTTGAATCAAATTATTTTATTAGGAAATGGGTATTCATTTCCAAATTGGTTTGCTTCCATTTACATTCTAAAGTGTACATACTCGTACATGACATGTATGATAATGCCACATTATCGAAAAGATCTCTATTTAGGATAACCTCCAATTTCTAGGGTCCATAAAGACATGATATTAATAAAAGCAATTTTATAAGATGTCCAATGATAAGAAATCGATATCGTTTAGCAAAGTTGTATTAAAGGTTTAAAAGGTATAATAAAAAGTAATAACTATGTGACATTAAAAGCCGGAACTTTCTAGCTTACCGTACTTAAGACAACGAAGAGTTTACCGGCAGCCTTACACAATTACACAGGTATAGTGCAAATAATTTTTGCTGCTCTAAGTTTTTTTAAAGCTTGTAAGGAAAGATTACACAGATAATATTAAAGCCAAATATATATAACGTATTAAAACTTAAAAGACGGTCATTTGATCGTTTTGGTACGTCACGCCATCGGTGGCGCGACTTGTTTATCGGACCGATTGGAGGGGGTAGACTGGAAGGGATAAAAAGGCCGGCCAGACTCACAAGCGGGGACTAGCGCATTCGATCGAAAGCCGTTGACGAGTAAACATCTCGAATAAGACTGTATTCGTTGTTGTGCTATTTAGGTACTAAGTGCAATTTGTGGCATAAGTGAGAAATATAATTAACATGATTATACAAATGGATATAGTGTTTCAATCCTGACCTACCAGCTCCTATAGGTCAGAAGTGGGATAAAATAAGGCTTAATAATCTGCCTTACTGCGCTCACAGCTCGAAAAACGTAAGTACATGTTGAATAAATTATAATATGGATGAATTTAAAGAACGAAAATGGAATCTGACGAAAAAAATCAATATTTTATTATATTTTTATTATTTTTTTTTGATTTAATGAAATAACGATTGTTGGCTTGTCGATTGATTTTTATTACAATTATTTTCGCTAATAATTACTATTTGATAATGTATGGCGGTAACTGGTTAGAGTAGTTACTTATAGTTATTAACATTTGTTATAGTGAAAATATATAACGATAGTTAAATAGCAATAGTTATCTGAAGGTAGCCGGAGGTTTGATTCCTATTTTGTCCTTCAGAATTTGCTGTCTGTTAATTACATCTTAAGAAGTAATATCATCATTGCTTTTTCTTATCATTTTTTTTTGCTAAGGTAAGGTAGGTAGTCAACTAATACTAAATCAATACATCTGAGTTAATGGCAGTTTAGCCCATACAATACAGAACATAACGTTTATAGCAGAGGTAAATTATAAGGTGGCCCATAATTCCGGGGTTTGACATAACAATTAGTTTCGTCATTTTAAAAGTAATGTTTATTCCAAAAAAAAAGGAAAAAAACTCGATCAGTCATATTCGAATTGAATAATATAAATACATGAAATAACAACATACATAAATGAACATTTACGATACAGAGTGATTTATGCGAACCCAAACCCTGTACGTTGAACCCGAATTTATATGACGCGATTTAAACCTTTTTGTAGAAGTTTTTATATAGGGTGACCCCGTTGTTCTGCAACCGTCTATGCATGCGAATTAACCATTATTAGCATACCTATATAAAAAAATGATTGATTTATTGGTCCTATATATGAAACTACCCTACATATAAACTTTCTGCTGCGACTTATTTTTTTATGCTGACTTTAAGCAGCTACCTACATACGAATCTTTTCTTAATTAGACGCAACATTCGCAATCAAATATGCGATTTATCTATTGACTTCTCTAGCCTGTTTCATTTCTAATAATTAATCTTATGAGGTTCTAAGCTTATGGTGTAAGTTTCAGATAAACACGTTGAACATGACCAGCGAGGCTGGCCCGAGGAATGGGTCCAGTACTCGTTTGGATAATGATGGAGACTATGTGAACAGTCGAGGGGAAGGACTGTCACATAGATTTGATGGATTGCCCGAGGATAAGGGCCAAGGAAAGGATGATGGATTACGGAATGGTGCGTCGGGCTCGCGGACAGAGCGGACAGCACGTGGACAGGACATGGCACACGGGAGGAGTCGCTCGCGGCGAAGGTCAAGTGACCATGACAGTGAGGAGGAGTATAGAAGGAGGAAGCGGAGGAGGAGCAGGAGGAGGGATCGTTCATCTTCTGGATCACCGGTAGGCTCACCCCGATTACCTGCTAAAAGGACAAGACAAAGTAAGGAATCTGACCCTAATATTATATTAGACAAGTTTCTAAATATCCTGGAGAATTTCAAGCGTTCGGATAAGCCCAAGTTAACTTTCAACACAAATGTTGTGCCAGAATTTGATCCGAGCTCAAAAGAGCAGACCATTCTCACTTGGATAACGAAGGTGGAAGAGTGTGCACTAATATATGGATGGGAGGATAAGGAGATAATCCACTATTCGTTGCCCAAGCTGACTGGTCTTGCTAAGACGTGGTATCAGGGTTTATCAACGTTGTTATTCACTTGGACCGAATGGAAACAGAAGTTAATAGAATCATTTCCTTATCGTGAGGACTACGCTGAACTATTAACCGAGATGTTAGCTAAGAAAGTGAAATATGGCGAGTCGTTTGAGCACTATTATTACGCCAAGGTTAATTTACTTAACCGTTGTCAAATATACAAGAAACACGCGGTTGATTGCATTCTTAATGGTATAGAAGATCGCACCGTTAAAATTAGTGCTCAAGCGGCTCAATTTAAGGAACCTGAGGAGGTACTTGCATATTTTAGGACCATAAAGGTAGGCCAACCTCGTGACAGCAATACGGGGGCCCATAGAAGGCTAAATGATCGTAAAACCGCCTTTGTGTCGAATCGTTTTGGAGAAACTAGTAAGACTAGTTCTAACAATTCAAATATACGATGCTTCAACTGCAACGAGGTTGGCCACCCGAGCTTTAAATGTGCTAAACCTTTATTGACGTGTACATCTTGCAATAAGATAGGGCATCAGGCTTCCGATTGTTATAGGAATAACAAAGGCATAAGTACTAAAGATAATTCACAGACTGCTGACAAAAACAACGTCCCTAAACAAGTTTCAAATGTGACCGTTGACAACAATGCTATGAATAAATATATACTGGATATAAAAATGAATGGCATTGTTGTCAAATGTCATGTTGACCTAGGAAGCCAATGTACATTGGTAAAAAGCAGCACTGCAGCCGAATTAGGACTTCAGATTAACAGTCAGCGTGATTTACCATTGTTGAGAGGCATAGGGGGCAACTTGACGTGTCCTATAGGATCTTCAATAGTTACTGTAGATGTTCAGGCAGTAAAAGAAACTATTGAGGTATACGTAGTTGAAGATTATGTACTTAGTTACCCGGTATTGTTGGGGCATTCTTTTACGGAACGGCCCGATATTGTAATCACAAAGACCCCTACCGAACTATTAATCCAGAAGCTCACTGGAAACAAAGTGCACCTCATAGTGGAGAAGGACACCGAGATTGCAGGTAATTCGCTGCAACCTATACCCGTAATGGCAGGTACACAACCCGACTGCAATGTGTACGTCAGTGGATCACTGAGGGGTCCGGAAGGCAAAGAGTACTATATCTTCCCTGGTATGTATGAGGTTGTGAACCACCGTAGTACCTTGTTGGTATACAATATTAGAACAGACAAAATCTGCATTCAGAACGGCACGTTATTAACTCGTGCAGTAATAAAAACCACACAGGATTCCGGACATATACTTAATACCTACAGTGTGACTACTGACCACGGTGACGCAGAAAAGGACATCAATTTTAACCCTAATCTCGGAAGTGATCAACGCGCCCAATTAGAACAGGTATTGCTACAATATAAGGACTGTTTCTCCAACAATCTCAAGGATCTTGGGTTTACCAACACAACTGAGATGGTGATTGAGCTGGAAGATTCTCAACCGGTTGTCTATCGTCCCTATCGCCTTCCCCACACCGAACGGTTATTGGTAAGGAACATGGTACAA
Organism: Epiblema foenella; assembly: GCA_963556455.1. NCBI lineage: Eukaryota > Metazoa > Arthropoda > Insecta > Lepidoptera > Tortricidae > Epiblema > Epiblema foenella. Next base: position 7,142,068 of record OY747108.1, on the reverse strand, counting down.
GACATGATGGACAATGGTATCGTTAGAGAGTCATCTTCCCCTTATGCCAGTCCTGTTGTGCTGGTTCAGAAAAAAACGGGTGAAAAACGCTTATGCGTTGATTACCGAGCTCTCAACAGGAAAACTAAGAAGGAGCATTACCCGTTGCCTCGAGTCGAAGATCAACTGGATGTGTTAGCAGGTAACTCCATGTTCACGTCGTTAGACTTGGCCTCAGGCTATTACCAAATCCCGGTCTCTGAGGAATCACGAAGCAAGACTGCGTTCGTAACACCCGATGGCCAGTTCGAGTATAACCGAATGCCGTTTGGACTGGTCAACGCTCCCTCGGTGTTCCAAAGGACGATTCATAAGATTCTTAAGGAGGCACATATCAAGTACGCAATAGTCTACATGGACGACATATTGATCCCTTCGAAAGACTTTGCTGAAGGCGTCCAACGTCTAAAGGAAGTGTTGGAGCTCTTGAGGAAGGGTGGTCTAACATTGAAGCTAAGTAAGTGCAATTTCTTCCTGGAGACCATAGATTTCCTGGGGTTCGAGGTAAATGCCAACGGAATCCGTCCAGGAAGCAGAAAAACAGACGCTGTCTCGAAATTCTCAGCTCCAACTAATCAGCATGAGTTAAGACAGTTTCTCGGACTGTCTGGGTTTTTCCGGCGTTTTATTAAAAACTATGCTGCCATAACGGCACCCCTGACAGACCTCTTAAAGAAGGACGCCCGCTGGACTTGGACCTCACATCAACAACAAGCCTTCGTGAGTATAAAACAACAGCTCATAGAACGGCCAGTCTTGGCCTTGTATGATCCCAAGGCTCCAACTGAAGTACACACTGATGCCAGCAAGGAAGGCGTGGCAGGTATACTGCTTCAGCGTAACTCTAATGGTGTCTTACAGCCAGTATCGTACTTCAGCCGCAAAACCACAGTAGACGAGCGAAAACTTCACTCCTATGAGTTGGAGACGCTAGCGGTTGTAGCGTCGCTCAGCCGTTTTCGGGTTTACCTGGTAGGTATCCCGTTTAAAGTTTCGACAGACTGCAATGCTCTAAGGGCAACCCTGACTAAACGAGATCTCATACCCCGTATTGCCAGATGGTGGGTTCAACTACAAGAGTACGACTGTACCATAGAATACCGGCCGGGTTCCCGGATGTCACACGCCGATGCCTTAAGCAGAAATCCGGTAGATCCTGCAACAAGTGAGTTACACATATTGGACATCTTACAAGTACAGCACACAACTTGCGACCAAGATTGGATTACGACGGTGCAAATGGCAGATGATGAGGTAAAGAAAATTAAACATATACTTTCCGATCCGAACTCGGTAGACGTAGCCGACGTGCACAAAAATTATAAAGTCAAAAACAATAGAGTCTATCGCGTCGTTGACAATGAGATAAAATGGCTGGTACCTAAAGGAGTACGCTGGCAAATTTTAAAAATGAACCATGATGACGTAGGTCATTGTGGATTCGAAAAGACACTACAGCGTATTCGAGATCATTATTGGTTTTCAAAAATGCGCCGGTTTGTAAAAAAATATGTAACTTCTTGTCTCGAGTGCGCCCATCACAAAACTCCAGGTGGCAAGCAAGAGGGAGAACTTCACCCAATTGAAAAGGTAAGCATTCCATTCCATACAGTGCATGCAGACCACCTGGGCCCCTTCGTCAAAAGTAAAAGGGGAAACTGCTACTTGTTAGTTTTAGTCGATGGGTTCACGAAGTTTGTCAACATAACACCTGTGAGGGACACCAAATCAACTACATCTGTACGCGTGTTGAAAGATCACGTAAAGCATTTCGGTGTTCCAATTCGCCTCATAACTGACAAAGGTACAAGTTTTACCAGCAAAGTATTTTACGATTATATACAGTACTTGGGCACAAAGCACATCATCAATGCTGTCGCTACCCCGAGAGCGAATGGACAGGTCGAAAGGTTTAACAGAACCATTTTGAATGCACTATCGACGATGAATCACGGCGAAGACGATAGGTCATGGGATGATCACATCGCTGATATCCAGGTTGGTATTAATACCACTCAACATAAGACGACCCGAAAGAGCCCCTCGGAACTACTGTTTGGGTTTAATATAATCAGTAGATCACAAGGTAAGCTTGGCTCTATAATTACTGACACGGTAAATAGGACGACCGCTGAGGAGCTAACTGAATTAAGAGAGGCCGCGAGTGACAAGATAAAGCAACAGCAAGGTAAAGATGCTGCTAATTTTAATAAGCATAGAAAGGCGTCGAAAGAATACGCCGAAGGTGATTTGGTACGAGTGGCTAGGCAAGTCGCTCACGACGGTAAATCTCAAAAACTGGTTAACAAATATCAGGGCCCTTACCGTATACTAAAAGTCTTACCCAACGATAGGTTTCTCATAGAGGACACTCCAATGACTCGTAAGAATGGTAGAAGGTATGAGGCTGTTGTGGCCGTAGATAAAATACAACCCTGGTTGATATTTACGAGAGACTTAGAAATCGGAGATTCGGATGATGACGTTAATGACGGTAATTAAATATATAGAATACAATGTCGTTAGAAGTATTATGTAGTATGCCAGAGTAATTTATTTCTTACACTCACTATTACCGGTATTGTATTTCAAGATAAATAATGATTCATAATAAGAGAGATGATAATAACTTATATCTAAGAGACAAAGTGTTGATACTCACAAATGTGTATAAATTCAATGCATGTAAGAAGTAGATTTATTATATTAAATCCATCATAGGTACTTGTGACATGAAATATAATGTACAAGTTTCGTTACTTACAAAAAAAAATGCATTTATTGAAAATTTATAAAAATACGACAGTAAGTAACAAAACTTAAACTAGTTAAATTGATTTAGTTATTTATATTGTAATACTGTGTGAAATTGAAATAACTTGTTTACAGTAATTATTTTCTTATAGCGAAGGGACTCGCTATGTGTAGGATGGCCGAGCTGTAAGGAAAGATTACACAGATAATATTAAAGCCAAATATATATAACGTATTAAAACTTAAAAGACGGTCATTTGATCGTTTTGGTACGTCACGCCATCGGTGGCGCGACTTGTTTATCGGACCGATTGGAGGGGGTAGACTGGAAGGGATAAAAAGGCCGGCCAGACTCACAAGCGGGGACTAGCGCATTCGATCGAAAGCCGTTGACGAGTAAACATCTCGAATAAGACTGTATTCGTTGTTGTGCTATTTAGGTACTAAGTGCAATTTGTGGCATAAGTGAGAAATATAATTAACATGATTATACAAATGGATATAGTGTTTCAATCCTGACCTACCAGCTCCTATAAGCTGCTAATGGATTTTGAATCTTTTAGCTTTAACAATATAGTTGCTTTTAGAATGGATAGATTGGATACAACTTGGCCAACTTACATAATTTTAAGTATATGGCAATGTTGCTATTCACATACGTCTAGAAACTTTACTGTAAAGGTTCAAAAATATATCTACATGGACTAATTGCAGGCCAACAAGGAAGTGTTCAGATATTACAGTACAAATTTTTTCGTTCTTAAAAAAAAACGAAATTTTCAAACTAATTTTTTTTCAGTTTTAGGGTTCCGTACCCTATTGTTGTCACTCACGCGCCCGTCCGTCCATCCGTCGTCTGTGACATAGATTTTATAGCCAAACGGTTAGAGCTAGTCTTCAAATTTTCACAGTATAAGCATCTTGTTGTCTTGTTTTTAAGGGGGGCTCTCATACAGCTAAAGGGGACGCGAAATTTTTTTTTAACCTACCTCATCGATTGGGATATCGTTGTTTAGAACTGATTGAGTAGATAAATATCTTTTTTTTAATATTGTAAGACAAAGGGATGAGAAGCCACCAGCTTTCAGTTTTTTTTACATAATTTAACTCCAAAGATTTTTTTGCTTCCTATTATAGTAACTCATAGACGTTTTTGGTAGTAATATTTATTATTATGTATATAATTTTACCAAGGAATATTAATATGTTGACAAATTCTATTTTTTCATTGAAATTTCCTTTTTTTGCTTATTAAAACCAATTTAATTTTGCGGTTGGTTTGGAACCCAAATGTGCGTAGTACGCACACTTGTTTGGCAAAGTTGTTTATCTCTAGAATGACTGTCCTTCCTGAAAATAAATAATTGTCACGATACAACAGAAAACGCGGGAGCGCTTGTGGCCCAGCGGCGCCCGCGTACCGCGTGCGGGTTGCGAGGTTAAGCAACGTGGGCATAGATCAGTTCTTGGATGGGTGACCGCTTTTAGTGGTTATAAACTGAGCGCTCCCATTCTTTGGAAGGCACGTTAAGCCGGTCATCCCGGTTGTTGTCTATGATAACAGTCGTTAAGCCAAGTTAGAGGCCTTCGGGCGGCTTGAAAACTTCAATCAGTCAAGTTGCCCACTCACTTGACAAGGCTAATTCCAATAAAGTCTGGTTTCCCCTCAGGTTAGAAGGTCAGATGGCAGTCGCTTCCGTAAAAACTAGTGCCTAGGCCAAATCTTGGGATTAGGTAACGGACCCCGGGCATCATTAAGGATGCAACTGTACTGGGATAACGCTAGGAGGATGATGAGTATCTCCGCCTTGCAGAAGACCACAGCCATAATAACATTATCTACTATACAAGTACGTAGTATTGTGCTCCTCGAGGTGAGCAAGGTTGCCAGAGCTCACGAGGATGCATTCTGTTGAGAGCGAGGGACCTAAATGTGTTCCTTCTGTTGTCAACACAGTGCATCCTCAAATTTTATAAAAGTCGACGCGTACGTGACTCCTTTGGAGTTGCGGGCGTCTATAGGCTGCGGTGGCCGCTTACCATCAGGTGGACCGTAAGCTTGTTTGCCACCGGCGTTGTATAAAAAAAATTATGGCGCAGAAACGAAGGATACTCATAATGATGTTGATAATATAAATTTTATGTCTTGGTGAGAGCTGTTGAGGAGCTAGATGAATGTATAACATTAACCTAAAATAAGTTACTTCAATTTGTACATCTATCTCTGTTTGTCTCTCCAAATAAATAAATCTTTTGTATAAGGCAGCCACATTGAAAACACAAAGCCGTTTAAGGTAGCCTGATAAGAGAAACGGGTCAATCGCATTTTTATGACAGCACTTTTGTCCCTTGGCAGTTACTTCGAATTGCGTTTTGGTTGTAAAGATTCCCGTGCCGCCCTACAAAAACCCGTATCTGACATGACGTTAGATAAATGTATTGCATACCTGTTTAGCGACACTTTTTGACCGAGCAAGGGAAATAAATAAATAAATATTTTTGGACAATCTTACACAAATCAACCTAGTCCCAAACTAAGCAAAGCTTGTAGTATGGGTGCCAAGTGACGATACACATACTTATATAGATAAATAGATACTTAAATACATAGAAAACATCCAAGACTCAGCAACAAATATTCGTGTTCATCACACAAATACATGCCCTGACCGGGATTCGAACCCGGGACCTCCAGCTTCGAAGGCAGGGTCACTACCAACTAGGCTAAAGCGGTCGTCGAAATGTCTCTATTTGAGCTTGGGCAAAAATGCTTTCTTATGTCCAGATCTCCGGCGGATGTCCGACTATTCTTCTCTAAGTACGGTCAACCAATTTGATTTCTGGACCCCTTCATACCTTGTAGTAGTAGTAGTAGTAGTAGTAGTAGTAGTAGTAGTAGTAGTAGTAGTAGTAGTAGTAGTAGTAGTAGTAGTAGTAGTAGTAAACTCTTTATTCTACACAATAACTAAAATTACAAATACAAAAAGAAATGGTATGTACAAAGGCGAACTTATCCCTTTAAGGGATCTCTTCCAGTTAACCTTTGAGCAAATGAGAGAAGAAATGAACGGAGGTAGACAAATTCAGCAACGTGTACAACAAGGTATAAAAAAGACAAGAGATAGAAAACATACATACATATATAATTTATTAAGGACAAATATAAATACACTAATAGACGATATTGAAAAGGAAACTATAGCCTGAGCAAAATGAAAGTTAAATATTTTATGAAATTAGCCAGAATCACAAAGCCACAGTTTCTTCAACTTCCCCTTGAGCGACGCAACAGACTGCGACTGCCTAAAGGAGGGAGGCAATTCATTCCACAGTTTCACAGAGCGCACCGCGAACGATTTATCATATGCACGCGACTTGTGAGGAGGAATAGACAGTGCCAGGTTGGTACTAGACCTCAAACTATGACCACACAGTGACATTAGTATAAGATCTCGAGTGGCTTTCACATTTTTAATGTGACAAGGTACAAACAGAACACATAGCGTGGCAATGCCGCCAGCCTTCTGGGCACCTTACCGCTGAGCTCTGAATTAGAGCCCATTTTTTATTCGTAAGTAGGTTTATATCTTTAGTTTAGTATGTTCTTGTTTTTTATATTCATTAACTACACACATTTATCCATCCTTTAGCATTTATAGTATTAGATTGGACTATATTCCATTGTGCTCGGCTTCTAAATATAGCTGTAAATAGTTACACTGAACGTTAGTGAAGTGGCCAAATAACACCAAAGAACCTAATCCGAGGTACTCGTATCTTTGCCGGAAAATCCTGAATTATTTCGGCAAGTCCTGTAATAAATTCTCGAGAGACGCTTCGAAGTATTTCATGAAGAAAATTGTAAATAAATTGTGAGCAGGGTTGTCCCACAGAGTTTGGACTAGAGTTTAATTTTAATACATGCTAAATACTAGGGACCACCGAAATGACGCCCTGGGATTTATTTCAAAACGCCATGGGGGTCACCAGTGACCCCTAGTCAAACTAATTTTCAAGACGCTTAGATGTGTCTCGTGAAGCAGTCGTCAGCTATTATACTTACGCAAGTAGATTACCGGCAAGGCGCTCTTTAATGAAGTTTTCACCCGGGACTGGAGTACAATTAGTCACAATATACTTAAAAAAACCATTTATAGCTTTTATTCGTATTGCGTAAATATTAGAATATATGTTCAGAAATACTTCGGAAAATTATAGAAACATAACCATATAAGGATTGAGTGAGGCATATGCATCACAAAAATATAACATCATCATCCTAGCGTTATCTCGGCACAGTTGCATCTTAAAGGATACCCGGGGTCCAGCTACCTAATCCCAAGAGTTGGCGTAGGCACTAGTTTTTACGAAAGCGACTGCCATCTGACCTTCCAACCCGAGGGAAAACCAAAACTTATTGGAATTAGGCTTGTCAAGTGAGTGGGCAACTTGACTGTTCGAAGTTCTCGAGCCACCCGAAGGCCTCTAACAACTTGGCTTAACGACTGCTATCATAGACAGCAGCTGGGATCAACGGCTTGACGTGATCCAAAGCATGGGAGCGCTCAGTTCACAACCACTCAAAGCGGTCACCCATCCAATAACTGACCTGAGCCGACGTTGCTTAACCTCGCATACCGCAGGCGGTACGCGGGCACCGCTGAGCCACGAGCGCTCCCAAAAATATAACATAAATTTCAAAATAAATTACAAATAAAGATAACGATGTATTGTCTCCTGCCCTGGACTAATCACTATTTGCTGATTTTTTATTAAATAAAAAAAAGTTAAAACTAGTTCATTAAAATATGTGGTCATTTTAATTTAAAATAGTAATTGTGTCGACAACCCTAGCATAGTCCTTGGTATTCAAAACTCGGCGTTTAATGAACGCAGTTCGATATCGCAGGGTTGGGCCAAATTTAACAACACCCACCCAAATAATTATATTCTAACAATTCTGTATTATTAATGTAATTTGATTCACTTGTACGATCAAGACTCAAGATTTGATTAATTCTGTACATTTGATCATTATATAGTGTAATGTTAAACACGGTTCAAAGATCAAAGGGATTGACAGATAATAGGTATAATTTGAATGCCTGATGGTACTTATAATACAACAATTTGTATATTATGTGTAAATGAATTGTTAATGCATATTTTATTATCAATATTATTGTGAATATTACAATATATATTTACAAAGAAGCCACCTCAGCCTGCTATATTTTTGTTGAGCGCTGGGAGGAGTTTGCATCGATGAGACCGGAATTGTGTAATAGAATCCGAAAAGGTATAGCTTCTCTTGAAGAAGCTCCACTCGAATACCTGGACCATAAACGCCATCTACGAAACTCGAACCAAGCCCTCATATTCCTACACAAAAAATGATCAGATGCAGTTAGTTATAACGAACATTAAATCCAAATTCGGTTTTGCAAGCACATCCGTGCTCATCAGAGAAAGTTGTAAGGGTCGCCGTCATCGGATACGACAAGAGGGACTGTTGTTTTTCTAGCAATATATATTATGATAGTTTAACCATTTAATAAAGCCATAAAATCTATTTTTAATTATACCATATTATACAAAAAGAAACCTAACTAGGCGGTGCATCAGTTACGTGTGCCGCGCATGATTGTGTGCATGCAATTAGTTTTCAATGGAGTGCAGGTGTAAGATCTTAAAAAGTGAGTAGTTGAGGTATTTTATCTAATTCATAATTATAACTTATTGTGAGGTTAATCTGTGTTTTGGTCCGACACGTAGAGGGCTCTAATTCATAGACTGAACGCTCTGTAAATACACTAAACGCATCAACTTTCAAGGAGACATTCAATCCTGTATCATAAAAACCGTTCTCGTATCCGATTAAGACATCACAAGGATCCTCCAGGCTTCTTATCAAATTTGTTTTCCTTGGAGGCAAATTGTATGGTAATTCCATTCATTCTTGAAAAGTACCAAGGGAATAATTTTTCTTATAAAGCCGGGAAATAAAATCAAAGAGGCCCAAAGGCCTATTCAATATATTTCGACAAATGTCGTGCGGGATTTGACGGGCTAAATTTTGCACCTTCTTTAAGCCTGGAATGTTTAATTGTTTATTAATATATAAAAGCACGAATGATATATAAGGATGCAATGGAAACTATAATCCAATAGTGGGACAGAAGAAAGATACAATTCTAACCAATATACGCTTTTCCAACCAAGATCACTTTCACATATTAATTGCATTTAGCCTATGCTTTATATATTCGCTCCCACAGAAAATTAAATTAAATTGGTTTTTGAAATGTAGGAATGGCTGACCTATTGCACAGGCCTATTGCTGAGGCTTTTTCTAATACACAGTTTAAATAAGTGGTAGAACAGTAGTAAGCATCATTTTCATCTTCAAAAAACAATAGTCGATAGGTATTATGTCCTAACGTATCCCGGTTCGCGATTGTAGTAGTCGCGAATTGTTGAGCCACTTACCATTGTCCGTAATTTAACCGTGTAATAAATGGCCGATGTTAGCCGATGACGTGTCAGTCCCGATTGGCGTTACACGTCCAAGTTGCGAAGATTAGCAATTGGCTCAACTATCGCTGTTCGCGATGGGACGTCCGAAAACTTGCGATCATCGCGAAAGTTTTCGTACGAACGTACGTGCTGACGCAAAAAAAAACTAGCAACCTAAAACTGTTCATTTGCACAGTTTTATTTTCACAGCAAAACGCAGTTTGACTGTTAAATTAGTATTCTTACTGTGCAAGTCAGTATTTTATTGATGCCCAGTCATTATTTTTTGATAGGCAGTGTATATATATTCCATATTTTAACCATTAATTAGTGAAATTGAAAATTGAATAAATTGAAAACACGAAATAAGTCTTCAACGCAAAAATTGTCCTCGTTAGTGGCCATCACATAAATCATCATTTCAATACGTATATATTTATAATATGTGATAATCCACATCGAAAGGGACTTTATGGCTGCAGGTGCTTACGTTACACCTATTCACTATTGTATTGGAACAGCTGCAATAAAGGCGTAAGTGCCGGCCGCCATAAGGTCCCTTTCAATATGGATTATCACATATGTATTTATTATATGTTTAGTTGCTATATATTTATTTAGTTCTGGTTTTAGCTATAAGTTTCCTTATTGAAAAGTTTTAGTACACTGTGTAAGTTTGTCTATCTCATTCTCCCACTCTACACTCAATCCCTCAAAGGTTAGCTGGAAGAGATCCCTCATAGGGATAAGTTCGCCTTTGTACTCTAATCTTATGTGACATGTATATTGTTTTAACCTGTTATTGTGTACAATAAAGTGCTTACATACATACATACATCACATAACTGACGACCAATTTACGAATACGCAATACACGACAGTGTAGACGCGTATGACTTAAGTTAGCCGTGACAGTGCATATTAAATAAAAATGCCCAGTTATTATTTTAATTTCGAAGTGGTAGATGTAATGCCAAACGATCAAGCCATTATCTCACAGTGCCGGAGATCTCCGGGCACATAACAAAACAATGTTATTGTTTATTTTTTTCTCCGGGAGAGAACGGGCCATCCCCTCAACTCGTTAAAAATAACCATCCCAGGCAAAACTTCCCGAAAATCTTTTTTGATAATACAAATTTAGTGTCTCCGAGATTTCGAGTTAAAAGTTCTAAGGAACAAAGTTAAGTAAAAGCCGTTTAATTTGACCCCTGTTTAGATTCGTACGCAAAGGTACCGATGGCCTAAAAGGTGATTTTCATAATTCAATATTTATTGATTTACAAGCGGTAATAGTTAAATAAGAGTAACTTTAATAATACAACTAACTTAAATATAAAACAGGCCCTTGGATCATTGTACCGAGGATGCTGGCGGCATTTCCTCGCTGTATCGCAATGCTGATACGTTGTGCGAGGAAGTCGCCAGCTCTTCAGTCACCACAGTTACGTCAACCAAACGCTTCGCGATTTCAGTAAAGAACTTGTGCGCGCTGGGACCCCATTTTCATATGTTGAACTTTTAGTTCAAGGGAAACAATCTCACTCATATTTCAAACGGCCTTACTGGGGAAGTACATACATACATACTCACGCCTGTATTCCTAAAAGGGGTAGGCAGAGCACATGAAATTTAATTCCACAGTATCAAATTTCGCAACTGTAGGTTAGAAGATGAAGAAAATGTGATAGATTGATTGCCATCGCCCACAACGCACTACAACCTGGTTCCCATAGTCGACTCTTACGACACCCACGGGAATAAAGGGGGAAGTGCTATTCTAACCCGGCACCACACGGGGGAAGTATCTCCACCTAAAGAAGACTGCAGCCATAATAATCCCACCATTTGCTCTCCAGGTATGTGGTGTTGTGTCCCTGGTAGTGAGTAAAGTTGGAAGAGATGCCCTGTGGGATGGAACTTTTTAGGGTGCCGTAGCCAAAGGCGAAAACGGAACCCTTATAGTTTCATCATGTCTGTCCGTCCGTCTGTCCGTATGTCACAGCCTATAAGCACTACAATTATAAAATTTGGTTGGAAGATATATTCTATGAACCACTACATAAAAGTGATATGAAATCACAAAAAATATTAAAATATAGGGGGGCACTCCATACATGTAACCGGTGGAAGAAAAACAAAAATTCAATGCTCGTAGTTGTGTGAGGTTTTGTAAAAAACTTTTCGGTTTAAGTCAACCGTTGGTTATATTAGCTGTCAAAATCAGAAAGTGTCCCCTGCCACCCTCTAATTTCCAAACTGTGAAGTTATAAATTCTGAAAAATATTGAGGTAGTGTGCATTAATAAATACTTTAAACGATTTTTGGTTTGAACAAGATTTTTGAGAGTTCGCTGAAAAACTGTCTTGCACAAACAGTTCGTAACTGCCGTGAGTTCTTTATAAAAATACGACCTTTTTAGATTCAATGTATTCGATAGTTGTTTTAAATTGGTCTAGTACGAGCCCCAATGCAAATGAGTACGTCTGGTAGGAAAAAAATGTACTAAACTAACGTTAACCTAAAAATTCTGGGGGACGAAGGTGTTTGGAAGAATTAGCAATATAAAAACAGTATAAGTTATAAATCGTATTTTATTTATTCAATGAAAAAAAAAACGAACTTTCCTTGGTAATAAAAAAAACATTGTTTCACCAATTGTACTAAAATGCAAAAAAGTTCGTCTTTAGTGTTACCGACGCAGATTAGAACGTCTACCACTTGGTGGCGTCTCCTTTTGCATCTAAAACGGCTTTAATTCTGAGCGGCATTGTATCTACCAGCTGTCGACACTCTTCCGGGGTTGTTTCATTCCAAACACAGGTAAGTTTCTCTTTAAGATCAGCTTTTGATCTGGACGGGTCCTTTCGCAACTTCTTCTTCATTTTCCACCACAACGTTTCTATGGGAGACAAGTCCGGGCTGCTGGATGGCCACGACATGGTAGGTATTTTTTTCTTTTTCAGCCACGCCATCGTTGCTTTAGCGGTATGGCATGAGGCACCATCTTGTTGAAAAGTATACGCATTTTTATACTTTAACTTACGTATAGACGGCAGCAAACTCTCTTGTAAGATGCTTTTGTATTTTTCGGCATTGACGGTTCCATCTATAAATTGCAGACAGCCGACACCCTGTGCCGACATGCAGCCCCAAATCATTAAGGAAGCTGGAAACTTTACCTTACGCTTAAGACAATCTTTTTGAAATGCCTCTCCTTTTTCGCGAATGACTTTACTTCGTTCATCGCCTACTGTGACTTCAAATTTAGATTCGTCACTCCATATAATTTTACGCCACTGATCGACGGTCCAATTTCTGTACTTTTTGGCGAATTTCAACCTGTTAGTTTTCTGCCGTTGTGTAAGTAACGGTTTCTCTTTAGCAGTGTAAAAACCGTAGCCCATCCTCTTCATCACTCTCTTGCAAGTATCCACTGAAATGTTTTTTTTAATTGCGTCACGCCATAGTACCGTAAGTTCTCCAGCTCTTGCACGACGATTTTTCTTGATGATCTTCCTCAGAATCCTGTTTTCTGCTTTAGTAGTAATTCGTGGGCGGCCGGATTTCTTTAAACAAGAAATTTTGTCGTGTTTTCGATGATGCTCGATGATAGTTTGGATTGTAGACCTTGGCATAGAAAGGTCCTTGGCAATTTGGTACGTAGATTTGCCTTTATTGTTACTGGAGATTATAATTTTCCGCACTTCTTCAGTCACTGGCTTACCTCGTGCCATCTCGATAGAAAAACGATTTGGAGTAATAAAAAATTAGGCTGAATTTGCCCTTTTATATAGTGGTTTGTCATTTTACATGACAGAGAATATTCCGTATTCAATTTGAAAATAATATTTTATATTACGAACCCTGGTAAACAGGTTTTATTTTAAATAGACGACCTATTTTGCCTTAAATATGAAGCAGACGTAATTATTTGCGTGTGAGATGTAATATTTATAATTAAATTATTTTAAAATAAATAACGAGATGTACACTTTGTACAACTCAAAACTAAGCTAGCTTTAGTGACATTGCGTCTAGTGTATTCCATTAATCATCAAAGTCGATTCGGGTAGAAATACTAGTTTTTGAAAAAAAATACGCATGCAGAATTGCGACTAGACGAGCTATTTTGCATTGGGGCTCGTAGGTGTTGATACGAAACCCTTCATTGTGCGTGATCCGACAAGCATTTTCTAGTTCGCCTTTGTACTCTAATCTTATGTGACATGTATATTGTTTTAACCTGTTATTGTGTACAATAAAGTGCTTACATACATACATACATACATTTTGCCGGTTTTTTGTATTAAACTGTTGATACAATGAATCCTTGGGTCGGTAACGCTCTTACGACACCTACTGCAGTAGCAAATGTCCATAGGTCCCAGCGTCTCCTAAACCTTCACCAAAATCAATCAAAACATCAAAATCAAAACATTTATTCTGCAAATAGGCCTTAAGGGCACTTTAACAAGTCATAATCTATCTATATCAAATAAAAATAATACAATAATCAAAGTATCATTAATTAAATGTAGTGTTACACCAAAATGTAGTGTAACACCTGAAAATGCCATACTAAACTCTATACATATATAGACTGGAAATCATTCTGTTCACAATAGGCCGGTTGATTTGGATTTGAAAGGGGTCCGACGCCTGAATATTGATGTGTACAGTCAGCCAAAGTAATTTGATACAAAATGAGCACAAACAAATGATTATTATTGTGATATAATCGTAATACGGTATGATGGCTACGATTTGAGCTTTATCTTGACAAAGCTCAAAAATGTACGACTTGCTTTTTACTCGTATTACTTGTAATGAGTAAAAAGCAAGTCGTACATTTTTACGAATTCTTTCTATAGAAAATTATGCTTTAGGTATACCGTATTATAGTCTAAGGCGTACATAAAAAAAATACTTGAATAGGTATTTCATTCATGATGAAATAATTATAAAATTATAACATCCAAATTAGTATACTCGTACTTACTTACCTAAGTTACCTTAGCCGCATCCTAGTTAACTTATTCTAAAATGGAGCTCGGCTAAAGAAAACTAAGTTGTGTTTTCAATAACAAACACGACTTCAACATCAGTAATAACTTCGCTACATCATCTAAGTAAAACATTACCAACATGGGTTGATCATAAATCTGCGAAAGTATGTTTTAGGGTCTCGCATAGGACATTTCGGGGCCTAAATCTCTCATGAAATGGTAATCGGCGACAGTTTGCGACATCAGACTGGTTTTGTATACAACGATATTACTGAAACGTGTCAGGTTTTAGGTACCTACTAGAAGAAATGTTCACTGAACAGCTCTCTTTATCTAAAGTAATCTCTAAATTAATCGCTCTTTAGCGACAAACCCGCCTGTGGTTTGCCTCTGCTTATTGTGAATTTGTACTATCCTAACAAAGAGTATTTGTATTTATTGTAAGGTCCAGCGGGCAAGTTAGACTGCGGAAAATTAAAGCCAATCGAAATATTTTCCGTGTTTTACATCATTTACTAGAGATCTTGGTGAAATTGTGAAAGAGCTTTTCCGCTATCCGCGCATAGATAGCACTCTAGTAAATAATGTAAAATATGGAAGATATTTTCGATTAGTTTTTATTTCCTGCGGCCTAGATTGCCCCGCTGCACCTTACCATTTTGGAGTAAAATGGTAACCCCATTATTAATGAACTTAACACATCTCTGTTAACTAAAAATATGCTTTGTCCCTTTCACTTGAACGTAAACGTCAATATTTCAGGAAGAGACAAACGTTTAAAATAAACTTTAGTTAAAATAGGTTTGACTATAGGTTTTGAATATGGCCATACATTTTTAGTGGCAATAAGGCTGAATTTCTTTATGCAATTACAAATCCTTTTTCAATATTATGATGCTACTGAGCGCGTCGGTTTGTAGTATTTGTAGGCTGCTCAATGTGTGTGAGGCCTTAAACACAATTAAATAAAGAGCCAGTGTAACGGTATTTGAGAGCATTCGCAACAAGACATTGGACTACCTGCAATGGACAAAGTCAATAACTTAATTATCTAGGTCATATAGTTGCGGCTGATTTCAAGGACTACCTGGACATGGAACGGGAGCGGAGGGCCTAGTCTGTGTGGGCGAATATGATAGCTTGAAAGGTTTGCAGGATGCTCTAGAGAGGCAAAGGTTACCCTGATACTCTAAAAAGGGTAACCTTTACCTCCTACGGAATAATGTATACCTGCAGCCAATGGGTCTTCGTTACGGGCTAATAAGGCCCTTCGAGTACAATATAACGCGTTCCGGGTAATAGTAAGACTGTCTCGTTTCTGTAGTGCATCAGGGGTGTTCGCGAAGTGGGGCGTGGCCTATTTGCATGCGACCATGCGCGTGCGACCCGCATCTTTGGTACGCCAGATGCGGGACTGTCCCAATATCATTCTGAGAACGGGTTTCGGGTTACAAGCAAAAGTCACTAAGTAACAAATACCTACTTAAAATAAAGCTCGTATATCAGCATCATTTCGGTACTAAGATACGAGGTTTTGAAGAGTAGTGACAGATTTGATAGTGAGTTCTGCTTCGTACCCGACGACTTTACCTTTTGTATGTTATATTAATTAAATATGTGTCACTAGTGTTGCACGAAATAAACGATTGTACTTTAATTTAATATCAACAATGATAATGAGTAAGTATCTTTATTTTACTTACCTATTTCAGTGACTATCCTCATTGTTTAATATTCCCAATTTAGCAATTTGAATACAACACGTCGGCTGAAAACTAACATCGCAAGTAGATTCGCGTTGAAATAAGCAATTTTAAATCTAATTTATTTTTTACGGCTGATTGTACTTGATGAAAATTATGATAAATAGTATTGTCACGTCCAATACTCATCAGTTATAACGATACTTATCTAACACGATTGACATGTCGATGAAACTTTGTCAATGAACGCTGATTAGAACTGATATGTTCAGCCAGCTAGCACTTAACAGGTTGGAGATAAGGTCGAAAAGTAAATACTTATTTATGGTGCTGACTGTTCATATTTGGCAATAACGAAAATAGTAGCAGCTAAACAATATCATGACGTTAAAGTTTTACAGATCTGAGCCGCGATTCTAGTCGTATAACAAAAGAAATGTACCTAGGATATCGCTTTACTTTCATACATGTTATGGCCACTGATTGACCGGTGCCTGGATATTTTGTCGCATAGTAAGGGTGGGTTGCACCAAAGCGTCTGTAATCGTTAGCGGTGTTAACATCTGATTGTATGGAAACTTTGTCAAGTTTCTATGGAATGACAGCTGCCGGCGCCATATTTGACGATGACCGGCCTGTGATCGTATGTTGGTGCAACCGACCCTAAATTACTAGTACATGGAGTCGATATTGAGTTTAAAATCTCTCCCATACTCATAGTTTTCTTATTTTAGGTTCCATTTTTGTACAACAAATACAATACAAATACTCTTTATTGCATACCTCACACAAATATATTGTATTTATTACAATGTATTTGTGTGGGGTTACATTATTGTTGTTTGTATTTATTACATTCAATTATTTATTCATTTACATTTTTTTTTATGTTATAGGGGGCAAACGAGAAGACGGATCGCCTGATGGTAAGCAATTACCGTCGCCCATAAACACCTGCAACACCAGAGGAGTCGCAAGTGCGTTGCCGGCCTTTCAGAAGGGAATACGCTCTTTTCTTGAAGGTTTGAAGGTTATATCGGTCCGGAAATACCGCAGGCGATAGTTCATTCCATAGTTTGGTTGTGCGAGGCAAAAAATTTCTTGAGAAACGCACAGTTTTGGACTGCCAACCATCTAAATGGTAGTATAATAATTAAATTTTCTACAATAATCCAGAAGCGAGTAAAGAGCGAGTTTAATGAAAAAGCAATTTAAAAATGCAGCTAAATTTTTAGACCGCCATCCGCAATACAGCCATACTTACGGCTGCAAAGCTTTTCAGAACAGTAGTAGTGGTAAATAGTAGCTCAACGTACCTGAGAAAAAAAAATAGTTTATTAATACACTGTACGATAAGTTTTTTTACGTTAAGTACGTCATTTTTTTTAAACATTATATGAAATTAATTGTCAAGATCGGCAAGTGTTTGATCGGCAAGTTAACATATACTTTCGGGTATATCCTAAACCAAGTCGCAGCCCTGCTCAGTTTCTAGTACCTGTAGCTTCCAACAATGTCACTCAAAATAGTCCACTGGCACGTATGTCCACATCTTATAATAAAATCTGTAAAGACGTTGATATTTTTCGTTTAAGTCTGAACTCATTCAAAAATAGCGTTAAACATTGTCTCATAGTTAAGTAATTTACTAATACATGATCTCATTAAATTTAATTCTTATAATTTGTTATTAGCATGTCATTAGAAAGTTGTGCTTGGTTATTATTGAAATGTAAATTTAACACTTGTCTTATTAAGCTATTGTATATGTCTGAAATAATTTACATTTTGTTACCTTGCCTAAATAAATAAATAAATAAATAAATAAATAAATAAAGTGGCTCAACAATCCTATCTCTCGACTGTACATGAAAAATACAAAAAAATAGATTCACTAATTTACTTATCACCATATCTCAACCACAAACAGAACTAAATATTGGGATTTATAAAGTAAATATGACCGCCCAATTCACTTTGAACTAGCGGCCGACCCCAAGGGCCCTCACCTTTGAAGGCTGCAAAAATAAAACCTAAACTGCATAAAATGAAATGGCTTTAAAACTGCGGCCTGAGAGAGGATTTCGTGAAAACGTTTCAAACATTGAAACTGCTTTTTGATTTTAATTTCCGTGATTTGCATTTTCAATGAAAAGCGTTTCGTAATTCCATTTTTTTAAATATATACATGTACGGTTGTGAAAACTTGAATTAATGTCACCTGTGGACTATTTTAAAAGAAATAGAGTAAATACTCAATACTTTATTGCAATTTCATAAAGTAGTTGTGCAGGTAGTAAACTTATAAGGTAGAGCTTTGTGAACCCTGATGGGCACTGCAATATTATTTACAATGCCAGGGAAGGAGAATTTGTATTTGTGATTAATTATCTTATAAACAATAATTATTAGATTTATTAGCAAATTTACAATAATAAATGTCACCTAACCTTAAAGTGAGATATACAGACTGTGAATGATATATTTAAAATATGGAACAAAATATATATGTCAAAAGATTTAAATATTTACTTGTCAGTTATTATTCATTAAATTATTATATTAACATGATTCAAGTCAATTCAATTAACATGACTGTACCGGCAAAGCCACTTTGATTGGTGATTCAATCATAAAGAGGTAAATGAATTGAATTATATGTCCCGTTAACAAATCCGCAAAATCCCGTTTGTATATACCTAGTTGTGTGATAAAACGCCAACATGTTAAATGGTAAACGAGTAAGTTGCTTCATACCACTTTAACTTGTTAACGCAGACATAAGATCCCAGTAATCAAAGTGTAGGTGTCAGGAAGGGAAGCATAGGCGTCCGTTTAACCCACCCTCTGCAGGGTAGGTAACGCTCAAAGCATTGGATTTTTTCAGTTTTTGTGAAACGTACCCGCTCGTTAGTGCCTCTAGTTCCGGCGGGTGCGGGTTAACGCAGCAGGGCTCCATTCGAAATTTTGTGGACTTCAATTAAAAGTCAATTTATTTGAATTTAATGTATAATGGATCAAATGTTCCATTTGAGTACATTTTCTAATAATACATAAAGTTAAAAAATAAACGTAGCGCGCCGATATTTAGTTATTACCTCCGTTGGTACTAACAGATTTCTGATCTACGACGTTTTTTGACACAAAATTAAGCTGAAGTGAGTTTTCAAAAACAAATTATGTTTCAGGTTTGCTAGTGTGTAATGAATGTTCATTGCAAAACTTTCCTTAGAAATCGAACCAATAGCCGCATTTAGTTTCAGTTGAAACTGGTGACTGGTTGTATTTTGATTTTTTTTTAGTTATTATTTACTTCCTGTTTGATTTACTTCCCTGTTGTAGATATAAATAGTTGCTTTAAGTTTTTCGTCAATTTTGAGGTAAGCGTCCCGATGTTTAAACTCTTTTATCCAAGAGTTGACACCGGATAGTTTACCTCTATTAAAATTACATAAGATTATCTATCATCAATAAGTAAAGATTAATCAGTAGCTAGCCTGAAATACCTATCAACATTAGGTTTAGTTTTGTATTAAGCAGTAAATGCTGCTAACGCAAATTACACATTTTGAATTAGAGGGAAAAATTTAGACTCCGAGCCGACGATTTTTCAGTATAGTTTGAGATGTTGGTACCTTTAAGGAAGTCTGCTAGGTCGCTGTACGCCTCCCTATGGCGTTGTAAAAGGGAACTGGTTGAGAAGTTTGGAGATCGAGCGTTGCTGCTCCGGTAGCTCAGTGGCTAGAGCGATTGGCCGCCAATGCCAGAATGTTACAGGTTCTAATTCTGCTCGGCGTCTAAATTTTTCCCATTCATTTAAAATTTAGATTTAGGTTTTCTTACAAAGAACCAGAAAAAATTAAAAGGCCCCGCTGGATTGTCGCACATAACCTGACAAAGTAGCGCAATCATCGTCGCCTTCGTCTTCCTCTTCGCACCTCCGGCCTGGCCACGACATTGCGCGATTAGCGGCGGCGGCAGCGGTGAGCGGCAAGCGGCCAAATAAATGTCTACAGACGAAAGAAGAGCAGTCGCGACCGGCGACACGCGGCGCGGGGCGCGATGGGAACAAGTGTACGGGCTAGTAGAAGGGATGCCACGACACTGAGCGGTGCGAAAGCAGGAACCGATAGCGGTATTTTTAAAAAACCCTGAATTAGCCCAATATTTTGGATTATTTTTTGCTCTTTACGTAGGGCTGAATCATGTATTTACGTAACAACGTCGTATTATTAGATTGTCCCATTAAAAACAAAATACTTAACCGGTGACCGTAATAATATCGGTATTTTTCTATGGAGAAAATATCGGTATGCGATCCCTGTGCGAACGGCGATATGGATAGCACGTATCGTGCAGAAAATCGAGGAACAAAATATTTTCGACTATCCGCGGGCGAAATTTTAAATAGTCATTTTTGATGGTTGTCGAAGCATCATCACCTTAAGTTAAGTAATGCGATTAAGATATGTTTTGATCCGCGTTTAGGTTTGGGTATATGTCTGTGCAAATGTTGGAGTATATAATTAAATCTTTCTACATTAATTTTGGTGTATTTATAAACATTTTCAGGATGCTTTTGTCATGATTTATAATATATTGAATTAAAAATAATAGCCGACCGAATGTCTATGAATATTTTATGAGTGCAGTATGAAGCAGCTAACATAAACATATAAATGACATATGTCGTACTTATTGGTCATGTCATATATCATGTTAATTACGAGTGCAACACTAAGATGCTGATAATTGATAATTGTCCTAGCACCACCAGACTTTCCTTGAACAATTAATTATAAGTGATTGGTGACAATTAACTAGCGGGAGTGTTGCACGATTCTGATTGGTGCTGAGTTTTGACAGCTCGGTACGACCAGTCAGCGATGGACATTTTCCCGCCATTTAACATGGCGAATAGTAGGGGGATTTTCAGTGGAACGGGCACTCTTGAGGCGAACATCGAGCTGAACGGACTAAGAAGAGAAATTCTTCACATTTTCTGTATTTTTGATATAAAGTGCTGAATTCTTCACATGTCGTACAACGATGTATATTTAGTTTCTGCACTCTCATTTTTTAAAAATCGTTCATTAATAACTGCTTTCGAGGCACTGACGAGCAACTCTCGATAAAGTTATTTTGAATACGTCCCTTGCGCTTCATACCGCTGACGCTACTGGGAAATATGTGGCATTATCGCTGCTCCGCTCTCCTTCGCCGCGCCGCCCGTCGCTCCGCTCGTCGCTAAGACCAATGGCCAGGCTGACGGTTTATTTGAGGCCCTTTGCTTTGAAGTATGGCGTTTAACGACACTCGTTGTTGTACAGCCAACGTCATAATTGCATACACTGTTCGATCTTTTTAGGGTTCCGTAGCCAAAATGGCAAAAACGGAACCCTTATAGTTTCGTCATGTCCGTCTGTCCGTCTGTCCGTCTGTCCGTCTGTCCGTCTGTCACAGCCGATTTACTCGGAAACTATAAGTACTACAGTGATGAAATTTGATGGGAATATGTGTTGTATGAACCGCTACAAAATTATGACACTAAATAGTAAAAAAAAGAATTGGGGGTGGGGCCCCCCATACATGTAACTGAGGGATGAAAATTTTTTTTTCGATGTACATACCCGTGTGGGGTATCAATGGAAAGGTCTTTTAAAATGATATAAAGTTTTCTAAAAAACATTTTTCTTAAAGTGAACGGTTTTTGAGATATCAGCTCTCAAAGTCGTAAAAAGTATGTCCCCCCCCCTCTATTTTTATAACTACGGGGTATAAAATTCTAAAAAAAATAGAGGTGATGCATGCTAATTAACTCTTTCAACGATTTTTGGTTTGATCAAAGTATCTCTTATAGTTTTTGAGATAGGTTGATTTAACTGTAATTTTGGTTAAGTTATTTTTGCTGTTTTATAGATACTAGTACGGAACCCTTCGTGCGCGAGTCCAACTCGCCCTTGGCCGGTTTTTTCAAAATAATAAGGTGCTGTGATGTATTCATGTTTATGATGTTGTACGAGCGGCCTTACAAGGTTAGAAGCTTAACATCTTAGTACCCTGTCGCTGTACGTCTGTCCAATTACTTATGAGGCCGACTGTACAGGTGCTGAAAGACGTTAATGATTTTCCGGAAACATGGGATGGACAAAGGCTGAAGGCAAGGAAAGGAAAGGAAAGTGAAAAATCAATAATGTGAGCAATGAATGATGTATGGGATACATCGGGAGATTTAACAGTGTTATTCGTGACAGATACGTCATGACAGGGTGGTCATGACAGGGTGGTCATGACGGGGTGGTCATGACGGGGTAGTAATAACGTGGTGGTCATGACGAGGTAGTAATAACGAGGTGGTCATGACGGTGATGGCATCGGTGGCAGGGACCTGTCTCGCTTTCCCGTTGCTACCCTTTGACGTCTCCCCTCTTACGCACCGCGCCACGCAGGAAACGCCTGAGCTGAACCGTAGCCAACATACTGTGAATTTGAGTAACTCGGGTAATTTTTATTGCGTAAAAGTAATAGATGTTACCAAAATAAGTGGATATTTTAACAAATCGAATAATAGCATCTTAGTAAAACTAAACAAAACGCTAATTCAGCTGTAGTTTTATTTCATTGTATAATTTCTTAAGCCCAAATGTTGTCATATCATTCAATACCCTAAACTCGTTGCTGCATGCTTTTTGCGACCGACTAACTTCACAAGTAATTAATCAGCAAAAACGTACTTTATGTTCTACAGTTTTTGATTGATAATTCATAAACCAGCGATAATGCACTCCAAGTGAGCATTATTTATTTTAAGCGGTGACATATTTTGGTTTACGAACTGCTCAATAGATGGCGCTGTACCGCACGCGTTGGTTTCTGAATCGTGCTATCGAGATTTATTACTACCATGGTATCTGATGTGAAGTCTTTGTTTGACGTATTTTTATGCATACTGAGTGTTGATATTTAAGCACATAATGAAAAACGGAACTCGGAAAGGGTGTGCTATTCTTATGTCATTAATTTTACGTGTATAATTATTAATATAAATACATCCTGAAAATAAATATGAAATCGAAACAAAACCAGTGACATTCCGTAGATTCTAACTCAATGTGTTCATTTTAAAGAGGACGTAAAGCTTGTAGCAGAATGACAACTAAGCTAAATCGTTCCATTAGTAATTACATTTTTGGAATTGATATTTTATTAAATGACAAGGTATTTCCATGTTCTGCAAACTCTCGAAAACTGCATACCCTTTCCGAGCTCTGATTATAGATAAATGTATATTGTATAGTACAACAAATATTATAATAATTTATTTTGCTGTATTACTCTTCCCATAATTTATTTATTTATTCAAACTTTATTGCACAATACAAGAATTATGGACAAATGGCGGCCTAAATACCGTAAGGCATTCTCTACTAGCCAACCATTGGCCATAATCTCACAAAAGCAAATTTTTGATTTGTGATTTTGAAACATTAGGGTTCATGTCAAAATACTACTTTCAATTTTTTTAATGATGATATTCAAACCAGTGTTTAGATCATGTTGTGATAGATTTCGCTAACCGCAGTTTTGCACGACGAAAAACAGCCATTTATTTATTTTCAAATACAGCGAATGGTCCGATATCTTTTGTGGTGAGTTAATAAATATAGTATTGGTAACCTATCGATGTATTGAAATATTTTTCCCGAATTGTACTTTTGCGAAAACTGCCCATCGGGCGTTTTAAATAATCAAAATATTTTATTTTTCAACTATTGATTCATTTTATCACAGTGTCATTTGTCAGCTACTCAAAAAGCGGCTTAGCAGTTCTATATTTTCACATTTAAAAACTTATACATTAGCCATAAACATAATTTCGATGTTACGGAAAGCCGGTGCGGTTGGCGGGTCAGAATTACACATCACACTTATTTTCCTCAGGTAGATTCATTTAAATTCATAGCAAATAACACGTTTCCAGTCTAGTCACGTAAAGTGACATTAATATATTTAGATATATTTGGATAACGACATTACGGTATTTTAACCCTACTGAAAAAAAAATATTTTATGTCACACCTGGCCATAAAGTGGCAGTTACCGCACGCTCCGCGCGCGGATTATCCCACTTCCTGGCCAGAGGGTGACATAAATTTTTTCACTTACATTGGGCGGTAATTAAGAAAGCCTCAGATCGCATAATTATCGCCCTTACCTTCGGCTCGGGCGTCAAATACCTGCGATCTGAGACATTCTTTGTTTTACCGCCCTTGGTAAGTAATGTACTATAAAAAAAAATACGAAATTATGTGTTGGTAAGCGTAAGTCAGCCGTTTCTCAAGTCTCTAGAGACGAGCTGGAGACGTCCCTAGGGACGAGCTGAGTTTGCCCCTTATTTTTGCCTTTTGTAATTGTCTAATAATTGTAATCGGTCCCTTACTTATAGCCATTTTGATCCTTTCTAAAAATGGTTTGAGTGGCGCCACAAAACATTGTCAAGTAGCTAATTCTGTTCAATTATGCACATTTCACAATGAAGCAACATCCTTAAACAAAACTAATCTCGTTTATAAATGAAAAGGTTTAAGTTTGATAACTACACGCATTAACATAAAATATAAATGTACGCAGCATACACATTATGAAAACTGTCACAGCTCTTAGCATATTAAAAGATTCTAAAGACGTTTATCTTTTAAAAGCTACCGTAATAACTGAGTTTATAATAGCAGTAACTTCTAACGACCGCTTTAAAAGCGCTAAGTAAACTTTCGTTTTGATAAGAGATTGCTTTTAGAACTATGTTATAAGTTATAACTTCCTGGAGGTTTATTCTTTTCAGTATATTTGCACCTTATAAACTGAATGTATTTTGCGCGCTTTGAGCTGTCAGCATGAGCGCGTAATTTACATTGAAATATACAAGTAGGTGCAATGCAAAGGTTCAAACTTTTGAACTACACTTTAAAGGCTTTCAACTCCGTTGTAAAACGAAAGTTATATAAATTGGATGACAAATTTTCGTATCACAACAAAATCAATTAAAATGTAGACGTATTGAATGTAACTATGGTCCAAATTTGTTCCTCACCGGAATACGATCCGAGATGAACTTAAGTAACTGGGCTGGAAGGACGACCCGAAGTCCAGCACTTTATATTACCGTCAAATGTAGCTAACTAGCTACATGCTGTTTTTGGGTAGGAAAATTTAGAGACATAGTAGTTAAATTGATGCATTTGATGGCAAGTAACGTGTTAACACATCTAACTTAGATTGCAGAGATAGTGGTCCCGACCCTCAACCATATGGTTGACGAAGAAGATTCAATAAAAGTGCATTAAAATGGATGCCTCTTTCGTCTGACGTCTGTCCGTCGCTTGCATACAATACTTCTATAAAAAACACCGGTCAAGTGCGAGTCCAACTCACGCACCGAGGGTTCCGTACGCAGATGTTTACCGCTTCCACCTCTATTAATTCAGGAAAATCTTAACAACATGGCGTAGAAATTGAACACCATGGGTACAGCGCCATCTATGGGCGAATTTTGTTACATAAATTTGAGCGACTGAATAACAGTATGTATGATGGTTTTTCAAGGATAATTTTTTATCACGTAAACTGATTTCATAATGTTTTTCTTTAGTTGAAAAACAAAACTACATGCAAAGATGATTAAATTACAAACTTAGTATAAGAATGTTTTTGATGATAAATAAAAGAAAAACCAGATTGAGCTATAGTTATAATATTTTTCCTGTAAAATATACATTGATATCGATACGTAATAATTTAATTTTTTTGGTAAACTTCGGAGATAAGGGGGGGGGGGGGGGATTTCTTTTACATTTTCCTTCATAAATTGAAAATGACAAAAAAAAACGGTTTAGAATGTACCAACTATGAACCACATGTTATCTGTCATTTATAACATATAAAAAAATATTAAAAAAACACATGTTCTATGCATCTACGTTACCCTTCTTTATAACTGTCCCAAATTTCTAATCGATAGCATAAGTAGTTCTTGAGATATTTAGCGATGTCACAAACAAACAGACAGACAGACAGACAGACAAAGTGAAACCATAAGGAGGAACCCTTATGGTTTCACCATTTTGGTACGGAACCCTAAAAAGAGTTTCCCTAAGTTTTCGTTCTTGGGGTCAATTTTAACAGTGCACATTTTTTGTATCATTGCGGTGTAATTCTTTGTTTGGGGGTTTTTATTGGTTTTCTTAATGTCAAAAGACACTTCACACTTAGTATGAAATTTTTCTCGAAGAGATTTTAATATCTTATATAGTTTTTGAGATAACGGGGAGTAAAAATGAAACTCACAACGGAATGATAGTAGGCGATAATAAAATGGGGTTTAATAAAAAGGCTCAGAAATTATAAAATGCATACTAAATTTGTTATCATTCCAGTGTTATTTTCATTCCAATGGTTATTAAAGCCATTTTACTATACCGGAAACACCGGAATGAATACTGCGGAATGAGAAACCTGGGATTAAAAAAATATTTAAAAAATAATTAAACCTCGTATTCTTAAACTAACAAGACTGGTTAAATCACGAATATAAAGTACATGTTATATATTAATTTCATTCGAAACAGATAAAAATTAAAAAGATATAGCTAACTCCGGAATGATATTATTTTGTCCCCTTTTCACGGCAATGACATATTCGGATGTATAGCAGGCAAACGTAATACCACACCACACGTGTTCCGTCGCTAAATGCCGCATCGTAATTGATTCTCGAAGTGCGTAGAAGGCGGGGGACTCAACGAATCAAACTTAGCAAATAAATCGTTGACAAGGTTGTTCCAGGGTAATGAAAAAGTTTCTCGGGACAAATATATTCTCACATAATCAATGGGTTAGGTACAAATGAGATGTAAAAGAAGCCTTTATATTATTTATTGCTTCCTATTTATATGGTGATAAAATGAAGCTAAAATATTTATATCATTAAACATAGTTTTCGATTTCGGTGGCATTTTGCAAATTAAACCAGGTTGGTGACAACCCACCTTGACGATATTTTTTTTTAATTATTAAATAAATTAATCAGTAATAGTTTTAGCTAATGCCCGAGGTAGATAATTAGGATGTGTTTCCAAAAAAAACAGCACATTATTATTTAAATTTCTACATCTGCGTTTTCAGTCTTGCCAACAATATTTATCGTTTGGGAAATTTACCCTTTCATTGAAACAGGTATCATAACGATAATATCTGTCGGTGCTTAATACCTTCTTATGCCATTCACACGTAGTTTTGCATATAGTGTTTCAAGTTTTGCAGTATAGCTACAGTTGGAAATTTAATGTTCCTAATGTAGTATTCATGTAAAGCGACCTTCACTGCAACTGCGGTATTTCGGTTGCTTGAGCTTCGCTCGCTGCGTCACGATTGTTTCAACGCCTAATGTACAACAGAGGGTACAGTCATACAAAAAAAGTATTAGAGTAACAGAAGCGAAAGACATACAGAAAATCTGTACCGCAGTTGGAACAGAAGGGAAATATAAGAAGTTTGTACAAAAAATACGTAATTTCTTAACTAAGAACTTATTTTTAATTTAGTTGATTGAATCGAATATTTCAGTGTTGCTTATGCAATATAAAAACTGAATTTATTATTGAATCTTCAATAAATCACTTAATGACTTGAGTTAAGATGATTGGTACTGTGCATAGTCGTTCTGAAACTGAATAGAATATACGGAGAAATAGCGCATAGTATTATACTATGGAAAACACATTTTTATGGGGAGTAATAAACCAGATTCAGCGCATGGCTTTCGGTTGATAAAACTGAAAATTAATTAATGTAATTGAATGAAATAAAATAATAATTCCACATGCTGTCGTAAGTACATCTTTTACATGACGTAATTGAAAACTACAAAAATCGATCTGTGCCTTTACCATGAGTTTGCATGACCGTACTCGCTAGCGACTGCGTAAACGATTTAGTATACCAATTCTTAGTTCTATTGCGTAACCGCCAGAGGCGCTGTACTTTTGCCCATACAAGCTTTTACGCTGTCGCTAGCGAGTACGGTCATGTAAACTCATGGTAAAGGCACTGCAGGCGAATCACGTAACTTTATGTACTAACGGTAGATAAATTTGACTGTCAATTTTGAAGCATCAGGCTCGGTTTTATACAGATCCGTTAAACCTTATGTCGGTTTATTTTGTCAAACAATGTACTGAGTTACTGAAATTTGATCTGACAGTTGGTCTAACGGATCTTTATAAAACCCGGCCTAAATGTATGGGCTGACAATAAAAATTTGACATTAAAAACGTAACTTTTGTACTACCGGTAGGGTAGTACAAAAGTTACGTGATTACCCCGCCGGACTTATCGCCTTCATTATTTTATGTAGCGCTACTTAGCTGGTATGGTTGCATTTATGTCGGACATATGTCATAGCGCTCGTTATTTACTAGTAATTATTTTAAAGCGAGAGGGACGAAATATATTTGATGTTTTCAGATTTTTTTTTTATTATAATTCTTCAATTTAGGCATGTTACATGCACTTATGAATGTCAAAAAACTACCACCGGTTCATAAAATAAACCTCTGCCTCGAGAAGAACCGGCGTAAGTAACTCGGCGAGGTGTCATTTTTTCAAAACAATATACAATGTACATAAAATAACAGTAAAAATAGTACAAAATTCAAATGCTACAGTACAAACATACATACATATTTTTTAATTGAAATAAAACATGAAAATTCAAATAAAAGGTGTATTTTTATTTTTATGGTTTGGTTAGTCATGGTTTTATAATATTATGTAGAACTGCTTGTTCTAATCTGTGTCTCTCCTTGCGTTCTGCAGATATTGTGTGTGACTAGCTAATGCAGGTTGCACCATTGTCTTCATTATTGTCTTTGTACCAATTCAAAGGATGATTGCGTACCGAGTTATGCAGTTGTTTGATGATTGTTTATTTATAACGTTTACATTAAGGTAAATTGCCTTAATTGAATTTGAAAACATTTATATCATCACAGGAAACAAACAACCAACAGGGTAGTCATGTAGCTTTATGTACTAACGTTAGGCATGTTTTAATGTAATGTTTCGACATTTTAGGTGGTACATTTTTGTTTCAAAAATGACATTTAAATATACCTATCGTTAGTATATAAAAAACACGTGATTCGGCTGCGGCAAACATTTAGATAAAGTTTCAAACGTACGTACGTGAAGTTGATAAAAAAGTTATTTCGTATATTAAAAGCTAATTCAATCTACTACTTCTGCTTTTAAGATTCCTGCTCAAGATAAGAAAGGGGGTGGTGCGGAGTTGAACCGTAAACTTACAACGAATATATTTCCCCTTGTATATTAAAGTGTATATATTTATTTATTTTTCATAAATAAATTTTTATTAATCTAATAATTATATACAAGAAAAATAAAAGAAATAAAAAAATACCTTAACAGATAAGAGAGATAAGAGATAATTTATTTGTCAAACATGAGTAATTTTACATAATGGTCACAGGTTTATAATAATGTCCGTCATGTTTTGCCTTTCGGCGTATAATTTCAAATTAACATTATTAACTATAATAGAATAGTAATTATTAAGAAATCAAATAAAATAAAATAAATACATTAAAAACACTTACAAATTATCATCATTTAAAAAGTCATTAATACCATAGTAACATTTTTGCAATAATATATCCATCACCCTTTTCTTAAACATGTCAATAGTACAATTCCTAATTTCTAACGGTATCTTATTACAGATTTTAGGTTTTAGGTACCTTAGGTATATCCTAACTAAACGCTAAAATAATATATACATTATTGTGTTGTGGTTGTCTGGAAGAGATCGCTCTATAGCGATAAGACCGCCTGTTGTTACCTATTAGTTTTTAAGGATAATCTTGTGACAATTTCTTTTTGTGGTGCAATAAAGAATATATTATTATTATTATACATATATAAAAAGAGAAACCCCAATTATAAGAAGAATATGCCATCCAATAACTCTGCCTGCGGCATGGTGCCCAATATGCTCGCCGCGTTACCTCTCTGTGTGGCGAGAGAAATTCTCTGCGAGTGTATGTTGGCTCGGAAACCGTATTTATACTACCTTTTCAGATCTTAATGCATCAGTTCCAACTCAATAGAAATAATGAACTCTGCGATTCGCCTCACGGGCTAGTCTTGGCAGCTTCGCCACTGTCTTTAACTTGGTTAAAAAATAAATGCTAGTGAACAAAGTTTTCAAACGGCGGGGTTAAATAAAAGCGTAACAATGTGGTTAACTCCATTCGTTTGGAGTTACGGTTAAAACAATTGGAACGAAACGAACGATCTCAGTTGGCCGCGTCTTCGAATTACTACCGTTAGGTTAGTTATAGTTTGCTTTATGTTTCGTTTTCTAAGAAACTGCAAATCCTAATTTTGATCATGATGAATAAAAAACTATTTTTAGACAACGACGACAGTAAATACTCGTAATTTAGCATATGGCTTAGGCGTAATATAATTATGGTGAAAAGAAACCGTAACTAAATCGCTATTAATAAAATTATCTATTGTAATTATCTATCATTAAGTTTGTTTTGCCGTGTGGTTGCCGGGTAAGAATTGCGCCACCCCATCTCTTCCCGTGGGTTTCGTAGGAGGCGAATAAGGGAAAATCGGAGGGTGGGCAGCAGCATCCTTCGATCATTACCACCATCAAACTGCGGTCGCCAACCCGCTTGCCAAGCGTGGCGACTATGGCAAATCCCCCCCCCAAATTGGGGGAGGCCTATGTTCAGCAGTGGACGTCTTTCGGCTGAAATGATGATGATGATGATGATGATGAAGTTTGTTTTAGACTATGTACTTGATTTGTGCAATAAAGTGTTTACTACTAAATAAAAATGTTCAAAATGGCGGCCTGTTTTTTATCTGACATCGGATTCGTATTAATGAAGATAGTTTTTAAGTATTTACGCTACGCTACGCGACTGCGTAACTGCGGTTCTCTACTCTAACTGCAATTTCAATTTAGCATACAACCTCAATTATGTAAGCGATATTTTTTGAGAACTAGGAAAATAACAGTTGAACTGACAATTTAGTAATTAAATTAAATTAAACTGTTTACCATAAACAGACTTTGAAATTAAGTATAATCTAGTCGACAGAATATATAAATTATATAAAAATATCTATTACGAGACACTGGATGTTACTCAAGAATCACAGTAAAATAATAACGTTAGTAAATAAAAGCAGAAGGACGCCAGATATGATATGAAATATGAGTCTCTGAGTGCATAAACTAGTATGTCGTCGGTAATTCTATTTTTACCGTCCAACGTAGAAACACATTTAAAGTGCCATTAATTCTTCCCACTCGGTCGTTTTATTAAAAGTAGTATGTGAGTATTATTTTATATAGTATTATATGTGTTTAGTATTATCTTTATTCATGGAAAGATAATTGCTTTGATATTCTATGCAGGGTAGAATTTAAGTTGTGATACAAAATTTAAAAAAAAATGAATCTGTCAATGACCCTCATCCTAATCATTTTTACTACCAACCGAAAGCACTATACTTGATACGTTTTAGTCAGTCAGTTTGCTCTAAGAATACTTTACACCTAAATAAAAACAACCTAGTTAAAGGTACTTTACACAATCAATGCTATCATATAATCACCATACTTTTACTTTGTAACTTGATATACTATAGAGCAATGAAAAACAATGATATGGAAATTATATTAAAAAAAAGTAACTACTCTTTTCTTTAGCATCTTCTGAATATTCAAATAAATAGGCATAATTTATTTTAATACCAAGAATTTTATAAGTATTATTTTAATATGCATTACAAGTAAGAGAGCCAAGTTTATCTCAAACAATATCTGTCAGCTATTTTCATTGAACTAATGAGAGGCATGAATAGGGGAGCTACTATATCTGTTCGACTGTAACCGATACTCAATTATTATCGCTATTAATACCGTTAATAATCGAATCTGCAATAATGAGGCATAAGATAAGCCATTAAGACTGAATTTTGAGTTAGCGTAATATGTAAACTATGTAATTTTAATTGATCGTTGACATTTACAACTACAACCCGAGCGTAACAGTGTTATTGAGGGTCTACTCCGAACGATGAAATTCGAACTTCGTATCGTGCCGCCCCTTTCACTCATATAGTATATAACGCCAAAGTGAAAGTGACGGCACGATACGAAGTTCGGATTTCGTAGTTCGGAGTAGGCCCTCTGAGTTAGTGAATTGAACTTTAACTATTGATCACTTAGAATGATGTGCGTTACATTACAACTAATATAATTTAATCTTCATAGATTAATTGAAGTTTCTGATAGTGTATTATGCCTATTAATCAAAGTTATTAGGCGAAATTAATTGAATAATGTGTGTACGTAAATTCATTTGGTTTATAATGCGGAACGTGCACGCAACACGAATATAACATATTATAGGTGAAAAGATACAGATTGCCAGTGAAATATATGTTCTCAATAATTTTCCGCCCATGTAACATGACAAGGTAAAACCTTGATGCACGGTAGGTTTTAAATTTCAAACGACATTTGGCACACGGAAACTATGAAACAACGTACAAGGAAACTCACTTATCTAAAAATTGAATAAGCTAAGGTTATGTGCCTTTACCATGAGTTTAGATGAACGTACTTGCTAGCGACTGCGTAAAAAATTGTATGTGCAAAAGTACAGCGCCTCTGGCGGTAACGCAATAGAACTATGAATCGGTATACTAAATCGTTTAAGCAGTCGCTAGCGAGTACGGTCATGCAAACTTATGGTAAAGGCACTGTATAACTGGGTTACCACAGATTTACCTAGGTCCCTTTGCTGGACAATTATAACGGCGTCTCCGCATGACTTAGACCATAAGACGACAGCTTTTGTTTTCTTAACTGTGTATACCTAATCCAACTCACGAATCAATTCTGAGGGTCGTGAGTTGGAACCCCGGCTCATATCACTAAGTTTTTTTTAAACAGCTTTAACAGCACGCCCTTGCCAGATAAAGAATAAATGACTTTGGCAGTGGCTACCCAGAATCAAAGGAATTCAGAGTACTCCCACTGAGCTTCATCATCCGATTTGTGGAAAGGTTGGAGAGCAGCTTGGAGTAGGTATAAATGAGGGGGCAATTGCACACAAGACGCATTGGGTTTAAGTGCGTCCTCAAGATACACCCACGGTAGCTCAGTTGGCTAAGAGCAATAGACGGATTCCAGAGTTCGTGGGTATTAATTTTTCAATTTTTCAATGTGTTTGAAAATTAAAATTAAAATTTCAATATTGCAATATTCAACGTAATCGAGCTCAAATTAAACGGCATTAATTAACAATTGCTGGCAGCGGAGATTATTTTTTACGTTAGCACATAATTGCAATAATACCTACAGTGTTTTGTGAAACTGGGTATTTAGCAAAATTTTCCACACATGCGCATAAAAAGTTAGCCAACTTTGGTCAACATCTATAAATCTCTATGCAGTGTCAAACCCACATACCAAAGAGTATTAAACCACGAGGGTTGGACATTTTGGTGTGGATTTTTACAAAATATATTAATTCACGAGAGTAAATCACTAGTTTGGGATTTCAATTCAAGTTTGAGGTTAAAAACGTGCTTCAACCTGACACGTTGTGGTCAGTTTTATTGATAGCTGTTTCTGTTGGTGATAGATAATTTGGTGGTACATTGTCGGATTAAAACAACAGTTTTTCTGGAGCTACTAGGGGTAACTCGTAATTTACCAGTAAATACATACATATATACAGTGTGTTATCGGCATGCAGGCATTTTCCTAAGCAGGGTATTTAAAACTAGTTTCTTAACATAACCAAGCGCCATAAGCGCATGCTTAATTAAAAAAAAAACCTGCCAAGAATTATTTGTAAAAACGGCAAAAAAAATCACGTTTGTTGTATGGGAGCCGCCTTAAATATTTATTTTATTCTGTTTTTATTTGTTATAGCTGCAACAGAAATACATGATATTCTGTGAAAATTTGAACAGTATATCATGGTTCATGAGATACAGCCTGGTGACAGACGGACAGACAGACATACAATAGGGCCCCGTTTTACCCTTTGGGTCGGGAACCCTAAAAACTAAACCTTCAATTTCTCTAATTCTGGGCATTTTCACTCCGGTGTACCCCTAACTTTTTTTTGAACGTAGGTAATTTTGGGTTTTCTGACTCATCTAAATAAGAAAACACATTTTATTATACAACAAACGTGATTTTTTGCTTATAGATAATGGTACGGAACCCTTCGTGCGCGAGTTCGACTGACACTTGGCCGATTTTTTTAAGTATTGCAGTAATTTCTTTAAAATCTATCCATCTACTAACTAACTACAATGGCTCACCGACCATAAGTAAGTCTTGGCTTCCGATACTAGTTGACCAGACGACTTTGAGATTCATCTCCTGAACTTATATTAATTTTCATCACTTTTCAGTAATCTTTTCAATATACCAGTTTTACCAAAGCATACCAAAGGTACATAAATTTACACTAACGTGAGACATATTTACAATTGTAGTCCGAAACATGTCGCAAATAGTGACTTTCCAAGTGAGTTCCAACCGTTGTTCTCATATTAAGCATACCAAAGGTATTTATATTATAAAGCTATCAGTGGCGGCGCGTCAAAAATTTTCTTAGGGAAGCCGGAAATAATTTGCCTTTCTTATTCTTCATGAGGCGTAGTGAAAGAACTGGACTGGCTGAATATTAGGCAAGCCGGTGGGAATCGAGTTGTATGGACGCTCCGCCACTGAAAGCTATTGCAAATAATATTGAACGGGCTTTGGTGACCCAAGAGTTAACAGTAACACGTTATCTTAGAACGTGACTCCAGTCTTATCAGAAAATTAGTTATGTTGGAAGCTGCACCTAAAGTATCAGTGTCGAATCTTTTTAGAAATGGATTAAAGTAAGTATATGAACGAAATGAGTTCATTAAATAAAACTGACTTTCTCACTTTCATTAACAAGAAAGAACATTCATTTTATTCAGGTCGTGTATATGTAAATTTTAAATAAACGAGGGGTAGGGCACAGCAAATTGTCATCTTGCTCGAATTTGGAGCAGCCAAACTGGGGAAGTACCTCCGCCTTGCAGAAGACCACAGCCACAATAACATTATAAACTATACGAGTATGTAGTATTGTTTTTTTTTTTATACAACGCCGGTGGCAAACAAGCGTACGGTCCACCTGATGGTAAGCGGCCACCGCAGCCTATAGACTCCCGCAACTCCAAAGGAGTCACGTACGCGTTGCCGACTCTTTATAAGATTTGAGGATGCACTGTGTTGACAGCAGAAGGAACACATTTAGGTCCCTCGCTCTCAACACAGTGTATCCTCAGTGTTGTGTTCCTGGAGGTGAGCAAGGTTGCCAGAGCTCCCGAGGATGCATTGTGTTGAGAGCGAGGGACCTAAATTTGTCCCTTTTGTTGTCAACACAGTGCATCCTCAAATTTTATAAGGGTCGGCAACGCGTACGTGACTGCTTTGGTATTACGGGCGTCTATAGGCTGCGGTGGCCGCTTACTATCTGATGGACCCTAAGCTTGTTTGCCACCGGCGTTGTATAAAAAAAAATACCTTTCTGCGTGTAAGCAAAGTGTAAGAGCGGATGATCAATTGAATATTCAACGACTTATTTTGTGCATGCCGAATAGAAACGTTGACATTTGCATATTTTCATTCACAACATAGTGATAGACAATGTATGTAGTACCAGTTGAATTGCGGTAAATAAAAGGGGTCTTACGGAATTGAAATCGGATTTTTTTATGCTCGCTCGCTTCCACGCACGAGAACTCGTTTGTGTTAGAGCGAGCGCTAAATTGAAACCAATTCTTACTCAACACCTAAAGTCGATTTGAGCCCCAAGGTCGTATATCTCACATTTGTATATTGATGTGCTTGATTTTGCCCGTGATTTTCACAAAATAATAAAGGCGGTGCGTGCCTGGAATTTATATTACGTGTTCGTGTTATATTTTGTAGTAACAAACATGATTTTCATTATATTTCGTACTAGCTCTTGCCCGCGACTTCGTTCGCGTGAACTTCTACTGACTATTCCTTCCCTTGGTGGATAAATTCTGCAGGTTAGGTTATAAACTACTTAACTTTGAGTGACTCGCTCAAAATTTACTGAAAGGTTTTTACGCCTCAAAGTTACAACTTCGCTTCCGTAAAAACAAATACCTACGCCAAACTTTTCATTTATTATTTATTTAGGATTAGGTGGCGGACTTAGGGCATCCTTCAGGTTGTGACTGAACTAGGATAACGCTAGGAGGATGATGAAAAGATAAAGCGGTATCTCAACTAGTATTTTATGAGGTTCTTAGATTTGCACTCAATTGAAAACGAGTTCTGTTCAAAGTAACAACGCATATTAGATATTTGGAATTTCCTCCCTCGAACGCTCCTGGATCCTTTTATTGTTATTAGATATGTTATTATTCAATGTCTATCAGTTAAAAGTTAAACCGACATATTAATATACATACTTAATTAGATATAATTATTAATTCCCGCCACTTTCATTCAATAATTTCTGTGAAACACTATTCCGAGTATATATGCATATATTCATAATTTCACGATTAATTTTGTAATGACTGGTATTGTATAATATTTATGTGATATGCGCGATTTATGCGATTTTGTAATGTAAACTACGCCAGATGTACGTGAAAAGCCCACAATGGCAAGTAAACACATTTTGTTTTGTCTCTTTTAGTTACTTACTGTTTATTTATTTATATTTCTTTGATATTTTTTCGCAACTGTATTAAAAAACGTGGTTTGATATATATATATGCGGCAGTATCATTTTCACACGTCCCGGGTCTTGTCCCTCGCCTTACGGCTCGGGCCTAGACAAATCGGGACTCGTGCAAAATGACACACCTTCCGCACTTGCATCAAAATGTACCATTGCCACCATGTCGTTTTTTTATCTTGACTTTGGCTTTATAGGACGGGCCCAATAAAGCGACATGAGTGCGCGTTTGTAGAGTAGGCTGGGGAAAATCCAGAGAAAACTTCCGACACGACCACGCGGGCGGTTTAAACACTGGAATACTTTAAGAGTTTGCGCTCCAGGGTTTACATTAGTTTAGCTTATTGTATCTCATTATACCATGTTCATTACAATACAGTTACATTTGGCTTATATTACTTATCGTATAGTGATCGGTTTTATACAATGGTGATGAAAATAATTGATTTTATAACATCGTTTTTACAAGTTAAATATTTGGAAAATGTCATGTGAGATTGGTTGAGCGGCTTCAACCAAATCTGAGGTGTGAATGGATTCGAGCTACTGGGAGTTTTGTCACTGGTTCACTACACCTAGCCTAGCTGAGAAGAGCCCAGCAAACTGAGCTAGGCCCGACCTGGGTCGGACTGACTAATGGATTAACGGCGGTATGCGGCGGTACCAGGACGAATAGGTTGTTGTATCGTTGTATTTTGTAATAGCCGTGCTAAGTATAAGTGCTTGTTTATCTGTTTGTTAGTCTGACGTTTGCACAGCAATAAATAGAAAGGTGTCACGCGGAAGCGCCAGGTGCCAGGTGACTCACGTGCTGCATTTAGAACCATGTCACTTCACAAAGTATCGCAGGTGTTCTTACGTGACATAAGGCCGAGTCGAGTATCTATAATATCATCAATATTTAACTAAAAGCCCCTTTAGTATATTTTAGTTCTAACGTGAACCTATATACGTCACATTAGATTACACATTGAAACAACGCCTACCTATCATGATGACTTCCTGTTATCCCTCATTAGGGACACAGAAAAGTTCTCCAATTCTAATTCTACATTCCTTAACTCTATGTATAAGCCCTAACTTCACGAACTCTACGCCTTAGTCGAAATATGTGACTCGGACATTCAGCAACATAATTCAGTTAAAAAACTTGGTAAAAGTATATGTATATCAATCATTAAAAAGTTGGATGTTTAAGACTGCGCGCGGGAAAATCCCAATACTCTATAAAAATGCATCGTCCGCGGAAGGCCTTAACGTAACATTCAAAGTAAGGAAACGCTTTAATACGATATAATCATCATCCGAAAATTAATTAAAAATCGTCAAGAATGTACGAAAATGCTGTGTCACATTTTTTATTTAATTGAGCACTTTATTGACACCATCTGCGAATTTACATAACACTCACCAAGCAAGCTTGCACCTATGACCCTCGAAAACAAATAGCAAAATCGATTGACACTATCCTTCCACAACACGCTCGGAATAGTGTTTCAGGACTAAATTAGATCAGTCTCAGGTGCGAAACGTTTCCATGGACTTTATGATGATTGAATAGGACTCAAATTCGCTTAGCGGGAAATGTCAGCCGATCGAACGACTATTTCGAGAATGCTGAAGTGTTTACGTAATGAGTGTATGAGTGTGTGTTATTTTTGTGTTAGTGTGGGTGAGACCGCGTGGCGAGGTTGCTGGAATGAGCATTCTTCGGTGCGCTGACGTCTCGACCTTCGTCTTTGGAAATGTAGGTAAGTAATTTGAAGCAAATTGGGAAAATGCATATTTTATTCATGATGCTATTTGAATCAGTTTCTAGAGAGGAACACATATTTAGATGACACAACTACAATAAGAACAACATAATAAGACAAAAATGGGTGTCAAAGTACAGCATAACTGAAAAGCCCTGAAACGTCTTTTTTTTTCTTTTTTTTATTTTATTAAAAATGGGATCGCTCTTGACCAGCATCTAGCCAGAGGGCAAAGATGAGGCCGACGATGAAGCGAGCTCACCCAGAAGGTGCCTATTCACTCGTGCCTTAAAAAGGTTATATGAGCTCGGAAACACAAACGCCGGCAGATAATTTCAAACCTTAGAAGTGCGCATTATAAAAGATGATGCAAACGTCTTATACTTATTGAACATCTTATGTGACGTCACAATCCTACCATTGTATAGAACCCCGTGCTACCATTGTATCAAAAAACGAGTAAGTTGCTGTTTTGGTTTAGGGACAGTTTTGTTTATTAAATCATAAGAATGTAATATCCATATAGTAACTTCTTAAAAAATTAAAATTATTGTGGAAAAATATTATTTCATAAGGTTTGCCGATGACGTGGCTGCTTTAGCCGAAAATAACACAATTAGAACAACATGTAGTGGAAATGGACAACATATTTATAGAATTCGGACTCAAAATAAACACAGAAAACTAAAACAATAGTCACTTCTAAAAATAATGAAGTCTTAAGTTCTATAGGTACGCATAACAGACACAACCAAAGAACAAGTCGTCAGACTTAAGAGTTCTTATCAGTTAAAAACGCTCATTTATTTAGGCGATATTCTCATGGAATTGACACGTATCTTGACATTTTCTCAATGTTACAATCTAGAACAGGACTA
Source organism: Epiblema foenella (assembly GCA_963556455.1). Lineage (NCBI taxonomy): Eukaryota > Metazoa > Arthropoda > Insecta > Lepidoptera > Tortricidae > Epiblema > Epiblema foenella. The sequence goes on along the minus strand of OY747108.1, from coordinate 7,102,530 downwards.
TTGCGACCTAATGTCATAAATTTTTAATGTATTTTAGGTATTTTTCATTAAGGAATATTGTTTCAAATATCACTCCAAATCGACCATTTTCAAGCTAAAAACTGTGTTTTTCCGCTTAAATTCTAATACACACAATAAAATCAAAAAATGGCTATGTTACTATCTAAAGCTTTAATAAAATCAACGTATCCTTTAATCACTTTATTGTTATTATCAATACTTTTGTCGTAATTTGAAATCAAAATATTTTAAAACTTATAAGGACTCTTAAATATTAATACTTGTGAATCCAGATGTATCCAAGATGCAAAAAAACATCTTCAGAGCTAAGATTTCTAGAAGCGGCAGGTAACGATTTATTAAGACCTACATCTGGAGCATAGCGTTGTATGGAAGCAAGACGTGGACATTAAATCAGCGAGATAGAGAGAGCCTAAGTGCCATCGAGATGTGAGGCTGGCGGCGAAAGGAAGCTATAAGCTGGACAAAAAGAAAACAAATGAAGAGGTTCTGGATTTTATAGTATAGACGAGACTGCTTTTGAGGACGATCGAGAACACAAGAGGAAACATTTTGAGGCACCTGATACGACATGACAACCATTAAAACTATAATCGAAGGAAAGATAAAGGGAAGAGAGGCAGGGGAAGATCGAGACGTGCGTTTATAGATCAAGGAAAAGAGAAGGTCAATGTACTTAATCTCGTATCAGGAGCTCAAATCGTTGGCAGGGAACCTAACAGAATTGCAATTTCTCCTCCGACAAGAGCTAGGCTATGCTTTTAAACATATGATGATTACTGTGGATTATTATTCGTGCCGCATGCATATTCCCCATTGTTGTAAATAATTCAAAAATATTTTGAAGTCGTCATTTACCGGTTCTCGTTAAGCTGATAAAGAACGACATAATTTTATTACTTTATTCAAAAGCAAACACAAGAGGAATTGAATAATTCAATATGGGTTCATAACCTTTATTACTTTTACTGGAAGTTGAATCCTTAAGTATAAGTATATACCTACTGTATTATTAACAGAAAAATCTTTTCTCATTTCAATTGTTTTCTTAATATTACCATCCTTCAGACGATGTCTATATTTACACTTTTCCTGAGTACTTTTGAAATTGAGCTCATATTTTGCAATATGAGGGATTATATTTAGAAAGTACTATTAAAACTATTATTCGCTTCAAGTTTTTGGATCACAACACGAATGGTTCATAGTCAATGTATCTATTATACCGATGCATACGTATCAGCACAAACTTTTATTTTAAGTATCGTTTTTAGTGTTGTTAGAAGTTTAGAGATGATGAGAATGTCAGTAATAATGACTGATATAAGTTCGCGATGAACTATCAATTACAAAAAAACTAGCCGAGTGCATATAGGGCAACGCGCAATGTAGGGTTCCGTAATGGTCCACCATTATACCATAAAAGTTCGAAAACTTATATTTACTTACTATGTGTTTGACTCAACTTACAACATTATATCAGTAATCAATGGAAACATTAGTTAACTATGCAACCTAGCCGAAAGGATTTCAATATAAATTTAACCGTAATCGCTTTTATCAAGTGTTAGAAAGTTTAATGAAAGGATTTCCCAGGCGACTAACCTTCGTAAGGCAGTTCCAAATTTCACTAGAACTATTTCAAATTCAACAGAAACATAATTTGGTACTTAGATAATAAGTCCCCTGCGGTTTTCAAAGTTTTGTTGGCCTGGCTCTCTCTAGAATTATGTAAATAAGTAAAAGCTGATCTCACCAATTTACGATTACTGACCGATCAACGTTAAATATGGCACCGACAGCTGTCATCCGATAGAAACATATGAAGCCTTCGATATAATCAGATTTTAACGACCACCGCATACAGTGACAGATGGTTTTGTGAAACCCACCATAATAGAGAATAATAGTGTGTATGAATGGTACAACAAATGCCAGATTTGTGGCCACTTACAGGAAAAGGAGCGTCGGTTGTCCAACGGCACGATGGGTTGACGACATAAAAAGATCGCGGGTTATTCCTGGATGAGTGGCGTATAAGAAGAGAGGCCTATGCTCAGCAGTGGGCGATTACAGGCTGATGATGATGATGATGATGATGATGATGATGATGCTGAATGATGTCTTGTTAAATATGGCGCCGAGAGTTGCAATCCAATAGAAACTTGTCATGGGTAGCGGTCAGAAAAAGCGACCTAGACCTACCCCTCTCCGCGTCCGAAAATTTTTAATTAATCCATTTTAGATAAAACTTTTGTTAACTTTTGTAATTAACATTATCATCAAAAAACCGGCCAAGGGCGAGTTGGACTCGCGCACGAAGGGTTCCGTACTAGTATCTATAAAACAGCAAAAATAACTTAACCAAAATTACAGTTAAATCAACCTATCTCAAAAACTATAAGAGATACTTTGATCAAACCAAAAATCGTTGAAAGAGTTAATTAGCATGCATCACCTCTATTTTTTTTAGAATTTTATACCCCGTAGTTATAAAAATAGAGGGGGGGGGACATACTTTTTACGACTTTGAGAGCTGATATCTCAAAAACCGTTCACTTTAAGAAAAATGTTTTTTAGAAAACTTTATATCATTTTAAAAGACCTTTCCATTGATACCCCACACGGGTATGTACATCGAAAAAAAAATTTTCATCCCTCAGTTACATGTATGGGGGGCCCCACCCCCAATTCTTTTTTTTACTATTTAGTGTCATAATTTTGTAGCGGTTCATACAACACATATTCCCATCAAATTTCATCACTGTAGTACTTATAGTTTCCGAGTAAATCGGCTGTGACAGACGGACAGACGGACAGACGGACAGACGGACAGACGGACATGACGAAACTATAAGGGTTCCGTTTTTGCCATTTTGGCTACGGAACCCTAAAAATTAAGGGATTAAAATTTCAAGATCATAAAATTAATTTTTTGCAAACTCTCGTCAATTTTTTCTTGTTAAAATGTTATTTTTAACGAAACCGTTTTGTGTAAGTGGCCAGTCGTCCAAAGGCGTTTTTGTTTTGTTAAGCGAAGTGCTTCAAAGCGGTTAAGACGTTCAGAATTATTTTTAAAGTAATGGAACTGAAAGTAAACGAATCCTAATCACGCGACGTGTTCTAATAATTTGATACAGAGAACAAAGACAAAGAAAAATTAATCGTGAACTCGCACGCAGCCTGAGACGGGAATTGAACCCGCGTCTCTGGTTACTACTACGTGGAAAAGAATACGTTTCTGATTGTCCATTTTATATCATATGCAGTGAAAGTCATGTTCTGATTGATCAAATTAATGGGCAGCGGGCCGACGTGATTTGTCAACTTGCTTTCTAAACACTACTTCTCTAAACTCGGTTTATACTCCCAGTTACTTTACACGAAATCGTCTGACACCGCCAGACAATGACACCATCGTGCAACTAGATTATTTAATCATGTTACTATGTGATGACACTGACGTGCAAACGAGTCACTCTATCTAAACGACAGAGCACATGCTACCAGGAAGGGCGGGATAGCGTGCGTATAATAAAATCATGAAACTACTCAACTCAATTGACCACCATATAAATGAAGACCTAGACACTTGCTTCTCGATTCGGATGACGAATTATTATAAAACTAAAGAACTCTCCCCCAAAAAGACTTTGACTGTCTCTCCCCCAAAGGTTCAACCATCGACATTGACCTAGAAACTGACAGTAATGAAGTTATATTCCACCTGAGGCGGATGGGTGCCTCCTAACTTTTCCTTTAATTTATTGTTATTAGTGTATTTCATGTTTTGTGTCACCAGAAACCCCATCGGGACGCCTTGGTGTTTATGCGTATAAAATAAATTTGAGTTGACTCCAGAGACATCTGAAAAAACCGGGCATGTGCGTGTCGGGCTTCGCACATTTAAGACTCCGAGCCAACCGCGAAATTAAGTTGGTTTTGATAGGTAAAATAAGAAATATGTATGTATTTTTAAGTAAGGTGAAATTAAGTAGGTAAAATAATGTTACTAACATATTTAGATGGCTGAGTAAAAAAATAAAGAGTGTTTTTTTCGCCAACAAACTGTGATGCAGTTTGGCGAAGTTATAGTGTAAACGAATGTAAACTTTTTTTATAAGAAATAAATTAAAATATATACATATATATAAGCAATAATAAACATTATTTTGTGACATAGGACGGATGGACGGACGCGTGAAGGATACGTGATAGGGTTCCTTCGGGTACGGAAGCTTAACAATAGAAAAATAAGTAAATAAAAGATTTTAGTAAAACTCACCTCTTAACAACAAGACGACAGCATTGCGGTGGTTCTCGCAGTTCCTCCTATTATGCCTTCGCGCGCTGCACCTGTAGCAAATTTAAAAGATTTAAAGTACGAAATACGGTGGCGAAATGAAAAATTAGAGTATAACTTTTGTGTAAAGCGTCAGTTGGTATAAACTCATTTTGACCCACATTGTTGACTCGTTAATCGTTTATTTATTTATTGTTTATTTGGATTTCCAATAGTTATTACATACAATACAATACACGTTATTATGACTAAACTAACAGTACCATTTACAATCGATCTCCCAATTCAGGCAATCACAGAATGCATATTTACAATGAGAGCTTTCGAACTTTAGCTTATGAAATAACTTAACAAACTAGGTACACTAAGTGAAATCTAACTGAAATCGTCACCAGAAAGTAACTTATTTCTAAATGGTGACTCACTGTCATCATAAACGTCTAGCATCGGTAGTCTACTAGCGAGCTTGTGGTACAGGCGAGACAGTCGAAGCATAGGAGCATGCATGAGCAGCCTCAAGATTTGTTCGGCTGCGACGTATTAAGCAAGGCACATGGGTATCGCGGCAGGAGCGATGCCACTCAAAATCTAATTCGTAACTAGATCTAAACGATCTATTTTATCATTCAGTAACTGCATAATAAAGTAAAAGGGTTGGTATGTAAACAGGACTATGACTGACTTTCGAGATTTTAAACAAAAGCGTTTCCTTCTATTCGCAGTAATCAATGAAGTGAAATGAAATTATTTATTCTTCAATTTAGGCATATGACATGCACCTATGAATGTCAAAAAATTACCACCGGTTCATAAAATAGACCTCCGCCTCGAGAAGAACCGGCGTAAGAAACTCGGCGAGGTTTCATTTTTACAAAACAATATACAATGTATATAAAATATAACTGAGAAGAATACGATTACCTATAGTAAATTAGTATTGTGGAAAATAGCTTACAAATGCAATTTTCCACAACACTCATTTATTATAGGTAATCGTATTTTTCACAGTACACATTTTTACATAAAAACGTTTCTTATTATTCGAAATTCTTCACAATAATGTTACACTTTTCAGTCCATCCGTTACTCTGAAGCGAGTCAAAGGGCCCAAGCTGGTATCCAGGTGCTCCCGCCCAGAGGTGCATGACAGCAATACACCATGTGGGGACGGACTTGTACAATACAAATTGTGTTTATGTACCGTATCCTCCTGAGACCCACCATACAAATAAAAATACAATCGAATTTGAACCTAACAGTTCCGATTACAAATTTGAATTTTATTTTATGTCAAATCAATCAAACCAAAACAAATGCAACTCTATCACTTCAAAATTTAACTTATTTTCCTTTGACTATATTTTGTCCTTTATATAGGAAGCGGGGTTTTAGGAGGTTAGGTTGTTGTTTAAAAATGGTGACTTAAATAAAATAAAAATATGGTAAAATTTGTTGCTGAATAATTGTATTTGTGAAGAATCTAAACTTTCTAGATTATACTATTTTTTATGTTTTTATTTTACATATTGACGATCTTTTTGTGAATTTATTATACTCTCTTTTGACATACATTACAATAATTTGTCTTTTTTAAAATTTCATATGCATCAATAAATTGCTCTGAATAATTAGATTCAATTTATGTAATATATAACTGACGATTCAAAAGTCCTTGTTGCTAGGCCTATTTGAATAAAGAATATTTTGAGTTTGAGAGTTTGAGTTTGAATTGTAGAACATTTTTTGAATCAAGTTTCAGCTTCGATAGCATAATTATTAAGATGGGATAGTCGCGTTTAACGACTAGCATAATTACATTAACCTAGTCGTTAAATGAAACTATCCTATTATGACAGACAAGTCACTGATTCGAGTCCAGCTTAAAGCTATAATTGTTTATTTTTCCCTTTAATTAGTAGTTATTAGTACTTTCTATTGGTAACAGTTTTGAAAATTAGTTTTAGCCCACGTTTACGCTTATCCGTTTGGGAGCTGCAATACCATAGATAGACATGCATAGATACACATGTAAGACATATATTTTTTAGATTATTTGTTATAGTCGCGGTTTGAGAACCAAACAATCCCATTAAGGTCAGGTTTCGACGCGAAAACAGAAACATTGATTTAAATTTACCAAATGTTCACACAACCTTGGTTGCGAGGTCGCGATGTTGTGACTGCTGAAATGGCCACTGATTAATTTTATTACGACTAGTATCTTATTTTCTCCATCTTTAAGAGGCCTTTAAGTTTTAAAATGTTTTGATTTCAAATTAACAAAAGTATTAATAATACCAATAAAGCTATTAAAGGATGCTATGATTCTGTTAAAGTTTGAGATAGTAACATAACCTTTTTTTGATTTTACTGTATTTAGTAGAATTTAAGCGGAAAAAACAAGTCTTTAGCTTCAAAATGGTCGATTAGGAGTGATGTTTGAAACGATATTTCTTAATGAATAATCCAAAAAATACGTTTAATATTTATGACATAAGGTACCAATAGTCCTATTCTAGATAGTGACATTGAGAAAATGTCAAGATACGTGTTAATTCAAACAGAAAATACGTAAATAAATGAGAGTTTTTAACTGATAAGGACCCTTAAACCTACAATTGCTAGAAGTGGCACTGGAATCAAATTTCATGTGCTCTGCCTACCCCTTTTGGGAATATAGGTGTGAGTTTATGAATGTGTACATATGTATGTAGTAACATTAAAAATCATGCAACAGCTGCTAAGATGACAGCGCCGATAACGACTAATAAATCTTTAGTAATTACTCGTTTTTTAGCAATGCTGGCAAAATTATAGTGTTAAGTTTCATTTTCACACAGAAACAGTCTTAAAAATAAAACTAAATTCCTATTTCAAATATACCGTTAAAAACCAGACTGCACCTTTTTCTATTATTGATTTAAAATAAATGTTGTTTGTCCCGAAATCCAAACTCGAATTTCGCTCGAAATAAATGTCGTCCATATCAGTGCTTCACTAATACTGGCCATTAAGAGTTTGTAGAAAAGAAAAAACTAAAAATATTCCCTGTAAATTCACTTTAACCTATCGATCGTTCGATTTTTGGTTTTATTGGCTACTGCCCGGTAGGACAATTATGCCAGCACCTTAACCTTTGTTTCCGTATTTGAAATTTTTCAATCACTGGCTGATAAATGAGTTTGCAAATATTTTAAAAAACAAAATCACCCACACAGGCACAATATATATCCACTAAGGTTTGCACTTGCATTTTTTAACCATAAACTTTTGCACTAGCGAATTAAAATCGCTTGCACTTGCACATTTTAAATTATGTTGCACTCGTTTTCAGCCACTGACTTTTTAAAATTAAGTTTACATATGTCATTTTTTTTTAAACTTACAGTAGTGCGCGCGCCTAAAGCAAACAGACTTGTGCCCGTTCTCTTATTAGTTGTTGCTGAAATCTAAAAAAAGACAAGACACTCACTCGAATGGCGTGCGATTATTTTTATTTCATAGTGTCTACGTGTCTAAAGTAGGTGTTTACTGCAAAAACCGGTGGAATTAAAGAAATACTACATGGTCTGTACGTATGTTGTATGTTCCTGGTGAGCGAAATCGCCAGAGCTACCGAGGATGCGATGTGTTGAAAAAAAAATGTAGATCCCTAGATCTACAATTGTAACTAGCTGTCACAAGGAATTCTCAATTCAATGAAGATTCGACACCACGCTTGTTGTTGGTCTGATGGGCTACTCCGAATATCGAAATCCGAACTTCGTGTCGCTCCTTCCCTTTCACTCATATAGTGTATAACACGAGAGTGAATGGGACGGCACGATTAAGGTGTTTATTTAAATAGAGTGTGTACCTACAATGGAAGAGAGTAGCTTCAAGTTAGTTGTAGATTGTAGTTTACTTTGTAATTTTTGTAACGCTTTGTGTAAAACTGTAATGTTACACGTACTCTAGATACAATAAATAATAATCTTACCATCTGGTAGATCGTATGTTTAACACATTCGGCGGCGGCATGACAAATAATTATCAATATAAAAATGACACAAATTCTTATCTCCGGCACTTAATTTGTTAAAAAAATACCTTGTATTTGTATACTGTACTGTATGTACAACCACTTAGACCAGAAAATTAGAAGTTTTTGAAGGGTATAGGGGCTAGATTCTCGACCAGTGTACACTTGTACAGGCATAGCAATATATTTTTGCGAATCGAGTAGTCCGGGGAATCTTAAACTAGTTCACTTAAAAATAGTTTATTTGCACTGTTTAGAGGTGTCCCAATTTAATACCACTGATGTTTGATTACGTTCATTGAACCACTTATCATCATCTCAGAAAAAAAACTGTTTAATTTGTGACTTATTTTGCATTTCTAATTCAGTTTACATAACTATCGACCTTAAGTGGGTTAAATTAGGTTCGTAATATTAAATAGACGCGATGGAGGATCTCGAATATCACGGTATATTATTATAAATATTACTGATTCAAGTTAATTAGAAAGTTACGACGATTGAACTCAAGGGACGACTTTGATTCCCGTCTTAGGCTGCGTGCGAGATCACGGTTCATATTCTCTTTGAATTTGTTATAATGTTTTCTGTAGCAAATAATTGACCTGAAGTGAATACAGGTTAAATGAAAAATGTGTATAATTTCTAGAACGTTTCGAAATGCCGGGCACTGTTCCAGATTCTATTCTCGATCGGGTTAAGGGCGTCCTCATAATCATAATACCGAGGTATTATATGGAAGAAGACGGTAAACGATTGCTCTTATAATGGAACTCTTCATTTAAGTAATAGTCTTGATAATTGTATATAGTATAGTCAATTATCGACTGTTATTAAAATACCTCTTCATAGTCTCACTATCGTAGAAAGAGGATTAGATAGGAGGAGGATTAGCGAATCACCGCGGGGGACCGACTTATGATAGGCTGACTAAATTGATATATATCAGAAGACTAATATGGATGTAACACAATTCTGACATCTCATAATTATTCGTGCTGTATATAAATTGGCGCCAAATTGAAATTAAGCCAATAGGCTTGGATACATTGATGATGTTTTGGTGACACAGGCCGGTGACAAATAATACGCGATGAGGGACAGGAGATGACACATTGTATCTCGTTCCCACGTGTGTTGGTGTCTATGCTTGCATCTCTTTTGCACTTTGTATGGGTGTATTGTGCCGGCTCCAGTCTTATTCTTACCTCATGCTTGACTATAGTCACCTGAAAAGAAATAAGCTGATACTTTACAAAACTTGTGTTCGTCCAATCATGTCTTATGAAAGAGTAGTTTTTGCTCACGTGCTTATGACATCGCTCAAGCCGCTTCAGATCATTTAGGGTGGGTTGCACCAAACCGTCTGTAATCGTAAGCGGTGTTCGTTAAAATCTCATTGTATGAAAAACTTGACAAGTTTCTATGTGATGAGAGCTGCCGGCGCCATATTTGATGATGACCGGCCTGTGATCGTATGTTGGTGCAACCGACCCTTAGATTCGTTTTTCCGTAGGGCGACTGATGCTCCGTGGTACCAGTCGAACCTCAGTCTGCACCAGGATATGGGGATTAGCACCATGTACGGTTTTTTTTAACAAACTGCCAGAGGATATTTTGACAACGCTTCCCATCATAGCAATCCGTTAGTTAGGAAGGCTGTCGATTACGTTTCAATCCCTCCCCTTTCTGTCGTAACTCAGCGATCACTGATTAGGGGCCGCATGGTCCGGCGTCCTAGACACACAATCACGGACCCGGACGGGGTAATCACAGCGTCCATCGAAAGAAGGAACGCTGCGCTTACGGCGTCTAACTCAGACACAACGCGTACATTTAGGCATTCGCGCAGGCGGGGACGTTCACCGCGACAACACAGATACATATAGTCTCTATACGTCCCGGTACCGCCGCATATCGGCTAGAGTCAGTCCGACCCAGGTCGGGCCTAGTTGCTGGCTGGACTCTTCACAGCTAGGCTAGGTTTTTGCGAACCAGCGTCAAAATTCGCAGTAGCTCGATGCCACTCAAACCTCAGATTTGGTTAAAATCGCTCAACCAATCTCACTGGAGCGCAAACTCTTAGAGTATTCCAGTGTTCCGAACCACATGCGTGGCCGTGTCCGAAGTTTTCCCCTGGATTTTCCCCAGGTTACTCTCCAACCGCGCACTCCTATTGGTCCTATAAAGCCACAGTCAGATTCAAAAAAATAGTCAGTTGAATACCCGTCATACATTTGTCATCGTAGATGTACAGTAGATTTGGTAATGCATGGGAATGCTTCTTGAAACAGTCCCGGTTGAAATGGTCCATGGCCTAACCCAGTTATATTCTCAAAAAAACCTCTTTCGCTCCTTATTGTGTTTGGCTACACAGCCATCCAACTCTAATTTCAAAAGCCTATTTATTCTTCAATTGTTTCATACCGCTCTTTTCTCATCACAGACCGAACTCACATTAAGTTGTGTACATTAGACATCCATCACTCTGAAGTTGTTTGAGAACGAACTAATCGCGGGGTAATGTAGCAATGCTAACATGATATCGCGCTATATTAATGTTCCCTGTACTGCCATTTGGAATGCCCTGCTTAGTGGCGCTAAACTTAGCAATTTCGGGTTGCCGCGCACTTTCCAGGCAAATGATTTTACAGTGTCGAATACGGGGTAACATTGGAGATGTACATGACTAAACATGATGAAGTATGGAAAGACAACTTAATAAGGAAGCTTCGTGCGAACAAAGAATCTAAAACTAATTATCAATTATCACTTTCACTGCCAAGCTTTCTCATAGTCAAGTATCGGCTTCGCGTTTACGAGCAGAGCTAGGCGGTTTCCTGACAATGAATATATTAAAATTAGCGGCTAATCTCCAGACACTCATGTAACTGAAGCCGAACTCTCGAAAAGTTGGAATAACTCCACCAGTCAGGAAATTAAAGCCGGATGTCACACGTAATGCGATAAGGCTGTCAGATAACAGCAGATCCTCACAGATCTCATTTCAGAGACTTTTCCCTCTACCTACCTACTGATCAATAGTGCAGAATGAATAATACAGTTCAGGTCAAAAATTCCAGTTCACCTTAAATTAAAAACCACAAAGGTTTTTAAATATTTTATTATTATTATTATAAAGTGGCTCAAGTGTCCCACTGTCGGGCAAAGACCTACCTCTTTCTTTCCCACGCGTCACTGTCTTGTGCAGTCTCCCACCACTTCTGACCCGAGACGTCAAGTTCGCCTCTTCATCTCCGACGAGGTCTGCCGCGATTCCGTGCTCGGTTTTGTGGGACCCACTTGGTGGCAATTTTGGCCCACAAGTCTTCCGGTATGCGGCTGTCGTGCCCAGCCCAGTCCCATTTAAGTTTGGCGGCGGTGTGAGCTACGTCAGCTATCTGGGTTTTGGAACGCATTATTGTATTTTTAATGCGGTTTGTTAATTTCAGACTCAAAATACTGCATTCCATGGCTCTCTGGCAAACCTTGATGGCAGATTTCTGAACCTTTGTCAAAGATCAAGTCTGTGCTCCGTAGGTAAGGATTGGAAGAATACACATTGTTCATGAGTTTCCGTTTTAAAGATATTGGAAGGGTTCCCTTCATGTACTCCTTCATGAACCAATAGCTCCTCCAGACATTTTCAGTGCGTTTAGCAACCTCTTTATCTTGTCAGGCCTGGAAGAAGGCTATTTGGCCCAGGTATAAGTACTCATGGACGTATTGCATTACTCCGCCATCCACCTGTACATGCCTCCGGACACTTGGTCATGAGCTTGGTCTTTGACATGTTCATCATTAATCCGACCTCAAGGCTTACTCTGCTAAGGTATTGCAGGATGACATTGAGCTCTGTAGCTGACGATGAGAAAAAGACGATGTCATCAGCGAAACGCAGATTAGTCAGTCGTTTCCCACCAATGTCGATTCTCTTATGTATATATAGGTGGGTTCTATGCCATGATCCTGTAGTGCGGTAAATATTGATGAATGGGTAATACTGTGAAACGCTTCGCTGTAGTCAACGAATGCCAAATAAAGGGGTGTGTTATATTAGTTGTATTTTTCAAGGATTTAATTCAGAGTTTGTAAGTGGTCAGCAGTGGAAAGCCCAGGTCGAAATCCTGCCTGTTCAGGAGGTTGATTACTGTCCAATTGACCAGCAATGCGATTCTGGATTACGGCCTTACAGAGATTTGAAACTAGGCTTATAGGTCTGTAATTATTAATATCGGATTTGTCACCTTTTTTGTGCGATAATATAATGTTGAAATGACAGTAGTTTTCTAGAAATTTGCCTGATTTTAAAATGGAGCTAAAAAAAATTATGATGTGTGGTAACAGCGAAGATTTTCCAATCTTCAGCACTTCCGCCTTGATTCTGTCCTCACTAGGGCTTTACCATATTTCATCTTCGCGAGAGCGAGGTGAACTTCGTAGCTAATAATGGGTGGGATAGATCCAGGACAGGTGTAACTGATTGTGGATTGGTCGGTGGTCACTGGGTTAAAAGTGATTGGGTTAAATAAGGTTGGGATAAAAGTTTGTAAATGTGCTGATTATTTTCTCTCGGCTTCCTTGTTTCATACCTCAATCATCACGTAGAAGAAGTAATCCACGACTTTCCCTTCGATATACCCTGTTTGGGTATTTTTAATGAACAATTCTTTTCTACTGCTACCTGTATCATATTGTTGTTAAAATTTCATGTGTCCCTTCGTATGTTCCGCTTTACTTTGTTACAATAAAAAATAAATATTTTATAATATTATTATTTACATGACATATATCTTCGTAATACCCAACTGTATTAGCAATTTCCGAGATCCTATCATAAGAATCGAAATATAACGCCAGCTGCGGTACCATGAGTGTCACCTTCATGTAACTGCCTACCACATTCGAGTGAAATGCACCTCGGAGGTGTACCATAATCGAATTCAGCCGAAGCGGGAAGATGATCAAGCCTGTCGATAGTTCATTGCGATGTAGGTACCTATCGGAAACTAAATTAACAATAGTTGCTTAATAAACGGAGTTAAAGTGCATATTATAACATTTATTTCACCGAAAATATCGTCAACACGGCGCTAACTTCATTTCGGGTTCTTAAAATTGTATTTAGCCTAAATTGTGATACAGAAAAAACTGCCAGAGGCAATCGAATTGAGGTGTACAATGTCGGTTGCCAGTAGGGTCTAATTAACGTTTCAATTATGAAAATGATATGTTAATTATATTGTTAAAGTCAATTTCATGTCTGTTATAAATATATTTCAAATAAAGCGGCGATTATTTAGAGTAAGCGGCTGCCAAAACTCTACCCTAACGAGCCTAGAGTCTGCATACTAAATGGTCGTATGTCACATGTTTTTCTATACAAAATACGCTTTTTTGGACACATAGAGAAACTATGGATGATTTATGTTCTGGGGTGAAATGATCTTAATTGGAATCTTTTAACAAGGATACTCGTAATACCGATTCTAAAATAATTATAAATTGTGAATAGATGAGATAGTAATAACATGAACATAAAGTTCTGGTGAATGGACCGACTGAGCATTTATGTTGTTCCTAGCACTTTAAATCGGCAGTTAACGTATATATCTTTACTAACTTGATGATGTCATTCAGTTATCTATACTTACCACCTCATCTCTGTTATTCTCATAAGAAAACTGTCGTTTTTAATATATAGTACCTAGCACCTAATTAGTAATTACAAATGTTACATTGTTATCTCTCTGTGCTCCAAGCGATTTTTTCTGCTTGCACATTGGGCAATATAAATATAAATGTTATGTAAATAATGGATAACCGTTATTGGCCTTCAGTTAACTAACAACTTATGTAAAAAAATGTAATATAATAAGGCTGTTGTTATCCTTAATACAAATAAAATAAAAAATAAAAATTGAATATACTTGCGGCCCTTAGTGTGGGGTGGCAGGTGGGCTCTGTGGACACTTTAGCATCATCCCATTTAGCATATGCGTGTCAAAAATCAGGTGGAGCGGCCACAAACGCAGTGTCTAGGCAATAAATACATTTTAGTCACTTTTGCCGTAGAAACTCTAGGTCCTTGGAGGCAAGACGCTCACTATTTAATGTGTTGAGAAAGAAACTGATACGAACTTGCTGTGATCCCTGTGAGCTAGCGCGTTTCTCGGGCAAAGGCTCAGCATTGCTGTGCAGCGGGGAAACATCGCCAGCATCCTGGGTTCATTTCGGCCAATGAGCGACCTTGGGGACGGTGTCTAGGGTTTTTATTTTTCATAATTAATGTTAATTTAGAACTAAATTAGCTTTAATTATTTATTTATCTTATTGTTTACTGAATAAAATGTTATGTACTTGTGTAGTAAATTAAAAAATATGTATATATTTAATACAGAATGCAATATGCAAATATTATGAGAACAAGCTAGACTTTGTTACAATTAAATATGTTATCCAACTTTACGATAATATTGTTATATTGCATCGCAATTGATTTACGTGCCAAGTAATCAAAAGTATGCTATATTACAAAATGATACAGTCGCATTAATCAAGATAAATGATACTTAGTGTTACTTAATCACTTCATAATATGAGTATGAGTGAACTACTTCGCTTTCTTTTTTTTTGCGTGAGTTCCTCGTAGGATGAAGCCGTTGATCATCATATTGTTGTTAGGATTTTCTTCTAAAAATAGGTAAATAAATTAAAGAAGGAAAGATTACAGGGTCGGCAACGAGCATGTGACACCCTTGGACTCTCAAACGTTCATAGGCTGCGGTGGCCGCTTACCATCATGCGGGCCGCACGCTTGTTTGCCACCGACGTGGTATAAAAAAAGGTATTTCATAAAAAGCGAGACATGGGAAATAAAGCTTAGGAGCCAAGAATAATTAGAGCAAACATGTACATAATTATAATTAATTAAATATAAACAAAATCAAAATCTGAGAATCTTACACAAATAAACCTAGTCCCAAACTAGGCGAAGCTTGTACTATGGGTACCAGGCGACAATATTAGCTACTTATGTGGATATATATACTTAAGTCTCGGAAATTTTCTATATATGTACATACATAGAAAACGCCATTAATATATTTAATATTAATGGCGTTTTTCAGCATGTTTCTAAATTGCTCCCCTAAGAGGATAAAAATATATTCGTATTCGTATTCGTAAAATGTATTCGTATAGACTTTCTGTTTAAATACAACAAAACACATGTTTCAGCGTTTTTCGAAATTGCTCCCTTTAAGGGGTGAAAAGAGGGTTCCAAGTTCGTGCGGGGAGCAAATTTTCTCTTTTCTTAAAAATCGATATGGGTGTCATTTTCGAGATTCCTCGGGGTGCCGGTAACGAAAATGACATGGATTTTCAAATTCAAGATGGTGGACATTTATTTTTCTTAAAAATCGATATGGGTGTCATTTTTATGGTTCCTCAGGGTGCCGATTACGATTAAAATGACATCCAATACATATAAGTCAAACTGAGAAACTCCTTTTTTGTAGACGGTTAAAAATTACTCTTAGTACGCGGGCGAAGCCGCGGGAAAAAGCTAGTTACATAAATAAATGCCCTGACTGGTATTTGACCCCGGGAACACTAGCTTCTTAGGTAAAAAACTTCGCTGAAGCGGTCGTAAAAACATAAAAGCACGGTGCAAAGTTAGCCGTTAGAATATTCTATCCAAACACATCACTCGGGCGGGCCAACATTGACGGAAGAGGTAATGTGTTTGCGATCCACTTGCATGAATTGGCCGTCAGACTCACCGATGCTATTCAGTTGTATCTCCTCACCTCGCTTTCAGAGTGCAACCACTTTTAAAAGGAACTTGCTGGTAGACATTTTTTCTTGCAGCCTGCATATGGCAAGGCAACGTCAGATGTGAGGAAAAACACATAGGAGAGTCAATAATTTCATCATGTAATCATCATCTTCAGTCTGTAATCGCCCACTGCTGAGCATTAGGCTCTACTAGTACACTTTTGACTTGCGACCTTTTTAATATTGCCAAGCAATAGCTCCGGTAGGTCAATGGTTTACTTACTAAAACGACAATCGAAAACAGATTTTGTAACTATTATTTGTTAATATAGGGTTCACTTGGCATCCACTTGGTACCGAGTGGATGCCACAAGAGCGACGCAGACGAGGCCGGCCTAAACGGAGATGGCGGGATGACTTAGACGCCTTTATCGCCAACTGGCAGGAGGAGGCACTCATGCGGGAGTCATGGCATTCATGGGGAAAAGCCTTTGCCCAGCAGTGGGACACTCATATAGGCTAAGAAAAAAAAATGGGGTTAATGCAGTCGGCTTCAACTTTAACAGTCAATAATCAGTCAAAAAATATTACTAGTCGGTAAATAGGTAATAATATGCTTTGTGAAAATGTCAACACCTATTTAATATTTAAAATAGTTTTAGGGTTGTGTAAAATCTATATTTCTCACTGTAGAAGTCTTTATGATGACGTTGACATAAGATTGTATTTCCCAGGTCGCGTCGAAAAAGTTTTTACAGATTGAGCATTACTACATTTTACTTTAAGCATTATTACTTTGAGTTTTCTGAATTGGGTGAAAGTAATCCGTACAAAAAAAAACTTAATTTTGCATGGAAGTAGATTCAAAATCCATTGACAGTTTTATGAAAGATCGGCCAGCAAAAAAAGGTACCTATACGCGTCGGAGGTCTGACTTACACTGGTCTGCTGCAGTCAAGTCGGATCATTGTAAATGCTAGGTCGGGAAAAGGTGTTTGTGTTAGAAATGTGCATGGAAAACCTAAATTGCCTACTCGGTTAGAACTTAGATCTGCGCTTGTATACTAGAACGTAGTAGTTTTGTTTGGGTAATACTTGATTTTGGTTAGCTAAAAGTTTGACGAGATTTCTGTGTGAAACTAGCATAAGTCACTATTTGAAGAACCATTGGTGTACATAATAATAAAAACTAATTTCCCCATGATACCGGCATTTTGAAATTTTCCAAAAACTGAATCGAATAAAGAGAACCTGTTTGTTGTAAAAGAGCCGGTAATATGAAAGCATTTTTGCCCATGCTGAAACAAAGACGCTTATCGATCAGGCGGGGACGTCCATCGCGCGATCGCGACAACACAGACACATATAGTCCCTATTCGTACCGGTACCGCCGCATATCGGGTAGTCAGTCCGACCCAAAACGAGCCGGTCTAGCTGAGTTTCTTGCTAGACTCTTCTCAGCTAGGCTAGGTTTAGTGAACCACCGACAAAACACCCAGTAGCTCGATTTCACTTACACCTCAGATTTGGTTGAAGCCGCTCAACCAATCTCACTGGAGCGCAAAACCCTTAGAAGAATATACCAGTGATTTAAACCGTCCGCGTGGTCGTGTCGGAGGTTTTTCCCTGGATTTTCCCCAGGCCATTCTCCAACCGACACAATCAGGTTAAAAAAAACATCTTCTCAATCAGTAATTGGGCCAAGTTTTACACCGAAACAATTTTGTCCAGTAACTCAATCACAGACACTCTTAAGGCAAGGCCATTTTAGCGCAAATGACCCTGTCTAACACTCGTGAGTTTGCAATTAACCATCCCGCTCTCTACGGAAGCTCTGCGCGTGATTTCGTAAATATTTAGTACATTTTAATTGGTTTGTGGAACACTGAATCGCTTACGAAAAATCTGAACGGTTATTGCATTAAAACAATAAAAAAGCTGTACTTAAAAAAAAACATATCACTGTATTTGATAATTACGAAATCTGCAGCAAGAAAGTTTATTTTTACGATGATATTTAGGATTTTATGACAGAGCTACCAAGGCATTTTTCGATATTGTATTTGGTTATTTTGTTTCTTTGTTACTTTTTCAGTCCACATTAATTTTTGTGTAGTGTGTATTCTACATTACTTTTTCACATCACATTGGAAGAAGTAATGTAGTAGAAGAAGTAAAAAGACCTTTGAATGGGCCTTTCCTTTCTTTTTTTTTCTTTGGGCTTTCAGGTATTCTATTATTCATAGCGATGGTTAACTCGTACATCAGAGCATTGGGATGTTTTTAATTGGTTTAGTGGAAGTTCATAAAAGTAACTAAGAAGTGTAGATTACCTAAAAAAAAACATTAATGTCAAAGACTTATTATAGGGTTGAGGACTATCTAACAGACAGAAATGCATGGCCCAAACCAAATACCTAAATAGCGTAAAGAGTCTAATATTTTTAATGTATGTAGTTGACACATTTTTTGCAGGAAAGCATATCAAACGATTCGACATGTTTTGTTTTTTGTGTAACTACACATTGTAAATACCTATTGTTATTTTTTTCTCGGTTTTCTTTCAATTCTCTTTTGTTTTTTACCACTTACATTTACTTAAGTAGGTTAAGTAGTAGTATCATTGTAATAAGCATATTTTGGAGAAAATGACTGACTGTCGAGTTTCTTTCGGCGTTTCTTCTCGGCAGTGGTCTCATGAAAAACGCTAGTAGTTTTTGACTTGTAAAAGTGCCTTTGCGGCCTACTTGCAGAATACAGTTCATTTATTTCATTTATCATTTATTTCATTAGAAACTTCTTCTGGCATATAGTGAATAATAAATATCAAGTGACGAGCACGATTATAAGCGGAAATTTCTAATTCCGAATCCACGTTTACATAGATTACAATCTATTTTATTTAGGTAACTTTTTTACATATTTATGGTTCCTAACCCATAGAAAAATAGTTTAAAACAAAGATTAAATTCTTAACACAAAGATGAATGCTAGCTTAGCAACAAATTATGTTACCCTAGTTAATTACCGAACCAGACGCAAACCACGAAATTACTAGACAAGAACACAAACATGGCAATTACCGAACACCTAATGATATAAACAAATTACCTAACTAGCGTTGGCGTCATGAGGAAAGTGGGAAGAAAACATGCAGATAATAAATATAAGAAAAATATTATATTTACGAAATCTTTGTATTAGAGTGACTGTTTTTGGTTAGGCTTATGAAGTCATGCTAGTAAAGAAAGGAGAAACATATACTTTAAAATTGATGTTTCAAAATCTCATTGCACAGTGTCGCATTCCGGAGAGTTAGGTATGCACAGATAACTACCTGTGTCATTGTTCGAAATTAACAATGCCGAAACTGACTTCCTTTAGTTGACTGAGCTACCATGTACCCGCAGTCCTTCGAAAATTTGGTACATGGATTACTTTTACTCAATACAATTTTGAAATATTTTTTTTGAACCTGACTGTGGCTTTATAGGTCGGGCCCAATAAAGCGATAGGAGTGCGCGGTTGGAGAGTAGCCTGGGGAAAATCCAGGGGAAAACCTCCGGCGCGACCACGCGTGTGGTTTGGAACACTGGAATACTCTAAGAGTTTGCGCTCCAGTGAGATTGTTTGAGCGGTTTCAACCGAATCTGAGGTGTGAGTGGAATCGAGCTACTGGGAGTTTTGTCGCTGGTTCACTAAACCTAGCCTAGCTGAGAAGAGTCCAGCAAGAAACTCAGCTAAGCCCGACCTGGGTCGGACTGACTCTACCCGGTGTGCGGCGGTACCGGGACGAATAGTGATTATATTTATGTGTCAGTGTTGTCGCGATCGCGCAGTGGACGTCTCCGCCGGCGGGGATGCCTAAGTGTACGCGTCGTGTCAGAGTTGGACGCCATAAGCGCAGCGTTCCATCTTTCGATGGACGCTGTGATTACGTCGTCGGCAGGCGAATCACGTAACTCTATGTACTAACGGTAGATAGATTTTACTGTCAATTTTGAAGTATAAATGTATGAGCTGACAATTAGAATTTGACATTAAAATCTACCTAATGGTAGTACAAAAGTTACGTGATTACCCCGCGGACAGTTAAAATTTGACATTAAAATCTACCAAACGGTAGTACAAAAGTTACATGATTACCCCGCGGGTCCGTAAGTCTCAATACAATGTCTAATGATTTCATCATCATCATCATCATTTTCAGCCTGTAATCGCCCACTGCTGAGCATAGGCCTCTCTTCGAGTACGCCACTCGTCCCGGTCCTGAGCCAGTCTCATCCAAGAGTGACCCGCGATCTTCCTAATATCGTCGACCCATCGAGCCGGTGGACGCCCGACGCTCCTTTTACCACTAAGTGGCCACCAGTCTGACACTATTTTGGTCCACCTGCCATCACTCTGCCTGGCAAGGTGTCCTGCCCAACTCCATTTGAGTTTGGTAATGACGTATCCGACGTCACGCACAATCTAATGATTCAGTCTAATGATTTAATGAAATAGAATAACTTAAATAATATTACAACTAACTTAAATCTATTCTAATTCAGTACATCCAGTCAATTACTCACCTTGTTTATATTGAAGAGAAAGTAAAATTCTATTTGCAATAGAAATGTGTGTGTTAATCCTATATATACCAGCACACTCCAGTTGTTTACTTTTAGCAATATTTTTGGAATGTATAGATAGGTGGTATTTTTAATGTGTTTTAACATGTATTCTATTCTATTATGTACTTATTATATCAATCTGACAGCTTACTGATACAGCACCGACTGCGCGCGGATATGAGGATATAACGAGTCATTCGACGTATGTTAAAAAAAAAATATTCAAACATTTCCTATCAGGAAGAGTTATAACTTGGTGCGTATTGAAAATGAATTTTTTTACGTAACCGCTGCTTGAACTGTAGAGTTATGGTATATTTTTGAAATCAACTCATAGAGCTCTACTCGCCTTTCCCAAAAAAAAAACTCCATACGCGAACTTCCCTAGAAAACAGTAGTCAGGACCTGGATTATTTATTCTGTAGATAAACATAATATTTCTGCAACGGTCCATTGTTCAAAATTCTCTTTATTTCGACGCTATAAATATACTATGAGCTCCGATCCGGGGCGACTATGTCCAACCCAATTTGCGTTAAACTTTACCCACCATACACTAAACTCAGGAAGATAAATAGCCTCTCGAGGTCAATTCATCGTATTTAAACAAAAGCTTGAGCAAAATAAAGTTGAGAAATTGCTATGCAAACTCGTAAATATACAAACGCTGCGATGTAAAAGTAAACTTGCGCTTTGGTAATTGGACTTATAATTGGAGTCCGCCGAATATAATCAGGGAGTTGTAAACGTTTATGATATATGCAGACGCGTTGGGAGGCTTAACTTGAATATTTCAGTACGTCGCCGGAGCAACTACCTAGGTTTCGCCGGAAGATCAGCGCCGGCTCCCTGAGTCGGCATTATGATGAAACGAGACCTTTTTTTGATGATTTCATGCTTTTTGTAACGTTGTTTTTATTTATCTATGTTTTATGTTTGTTTCGTCATGAAAAAATTTTCTTCTTTGCTTTAAACTTTTTATTTATTTAATTAAGAACCTAGAATGTCCCGCTGCTGGACAAAGGCAAACTTGTACAGTGAATATAAAAGATAAGACGTTTCGTTTTTGTTTTTTTTTAAATACCCTACGAAATATGTGACCCTTAAGCATCACTTTGTAATTTGTGTAACTTTATTGCTCTTTGGGCAGTAAAAAAAACTTATTAGGAGAAAATCAACAGACATTTTCACATACAAATACTGGAAATTGTTACACTCACCTGCATCAAAAAAATCTGCATCATGCATTAAAAAAATATACAATTACTCATAGTTGCTGTTTTATAAAATATCATGCTATGATTATCATTAAACACTACTAACATTATAGGTAACCTAAATCAAACATTTCCTGACGATCTACAGACAAAAAACTTACTCTTTACTTAAACTTGTCTCTTTTATCGCTGTAAAAGTTACAAAACTTACTAAAATACAAATTAAAATGTGACAACCGAAACAGCAAAACTGTAACTGTCAGAGTTAATTGATACCTAATTTCTTTGTGCCCAAAAAAATCTTTGGCATTTGCTCGACGATCTCGCAAAGTTGAAAAACGTACAACGAAATTCGTTTGGCCGATAAAAAACTTGAGTAAGAAGGCTTAAGTGGTAATCAATCAGAGGTTGAAATCATTAGTCAAGAGAGATCAGTGTCTTAGGGGCTTGGAGATACGTGGATATACTCCGGGCCTTTTGATGAGTTTCAGACCACGGGGTCTGTAATGAAGGATATTGTTTATGAAAAGTAGTTATTTTTCTTGTCTTTTAATATTTGTTACTTTTGAAGGCCAAGACTCACTTTAAGTAGCTGAATCAGTGTAGTTAGTTTTAGTTATGTCCTCTTTGTGAGGATAATTGGCTGTTAGTTAACTTAGTTAACTTATTAAAGTAAATTTGGTAAAAATATTATAACACATTTCAACAGTCGTACAGTCGCCATCAAATATCTGTACTCTTCAGGGTGCTCAAAAATATCTGAACATGCACTTAAACGACTTGACAATAGAGTCTTGTTCAGATATTTGTGAGCACCTTGTTCGCTCCGATATATCTGATGGCGACTGTACTAGCACTAAAACGTTAGTGAATCTGTTTCTGTTAATATAAAAAAATATCTTCGTGTTTCAATTTTATCGTCCTAATTAACTTACATCAATTTTTGTTAAAAACTTTTATTGTGTTGAAAATAAAAAGTAGGAAAATGCAGGAGGACAGCTGGAGGCAAACTTCATGTATGTCTTTTTGTGAGCTCAATAAACTAACAATAAAGGTAATACATTCCCTTTTTTTTCAAATAACTTACGCCAAGGTAAAAGAGAAATCTAATACTCTAGCTTTTCCACAAATCAGGAGACCAAGATTTACTATAGTAGTTTATGCAACTGCTACATAATGGTAGGCATTAAACACGAGTGCGGTTTTATGAACGTCGCCTTCGGCTCGTTTCATAATAAAATCACACGAGTGTATTAATACCTTATTGTGTATTGCATACGCTACTTTATCTATATTTATCGCTTTTCATCTCCTCATTTACTGCTATTATTTCGCACACAACAATTTGTGTCCCCTACGTGCAAGCAAAAGATTTATAACTTTCCCACTGCCAATTGTGGTTTTCATCCCAAATCGTTCTCAAACTGCGCGAATGCGGAGTTTGCATAAATCTTTTCGGTCCTTTCCGATCCGGATTGTTGCGACTTAAACCGCCTATATCCGGTATATACTGTACCAGAGTGGATCCTTAGCGAAGCCATTTTGTTTTGGAAACTGTTGGAATATATTGCTAAAACGGCGTTAGAGTATTAGCAGTTAAGATATGTACTTAGTGGGAAAATATATGAATACCGTTGCGAATTCGTACCGGCGCACGTGAGGTCATAAATTATAAAATACGATATAGTCTTAATACAAGTTTAATCAAATCCCAACACTACACAAATACAATAAAATACAAATACTCTTTATTGCACACCTCGATAACAATACAAAGCAGGTCAGAAACAATAACATAGCGAGATATAAGAAGAGGTAGACAATAGGCGGTCTTATTGCTAAAGAGCCATCTCTTTCAACACACAGCAACACACACAATACAAAGACACAAAAATCTCCCGTAAACGCAAGCGATGTTCGTTAAAATCAGTATGGGAAGTTACAAGTTAACATTAATTGCTCTATAATCGTAAGCTTTTTATTGTAACATTTATTTCTTTATATTTTAAATCAAAATTATTTTATCAGCGTTCACATGGAAATAAACTGCCTGCTTAAAATCACGCTTCAAAGATTTTGCTCCATCAACTATTCATAAATATGTGGATACCAGTCACCAATCAGCGGTGTTGAAGCCACTGAAGCATGTATAATCCGGGAAGGGACAACCCTGTATCTAAGCCGGATCCCGGATAAACTCGTTACAACTTGTCCTTTGCCGGGAAAATGCAGGAGGACAGCTGGAGGCAAATTTCAACATTTTGAGATATAAATAGATGTTAGGATGGGATGGTTTTTAAAATTTCAATATAACCCATGACAATATTTAAATTTTCAAAGTTGCAAGTTCTTAGTCACTACTATCTGCCAAAATGGTTTTGAAGCCGGTGGTTCTGGGTCGAATTCTGTGTTCTCTATGTGTTTAAGCACTAATGTATATCGCCATCTAGTCCCCATAGTACAAGCTTTGCTTAGTTTGGAAGTAGATCGATTTGTGTACAAGTAAATCACTAAGTATGACACTTACAAACTGGATATTATACTCTAACATTAATGCTATAGAGCTTCTGTTACATCCACACTCTACTACATTACCGTTAAAGTAGACTTTCTAATGGAAATGAATACTCTGCAAAGCAATTGGACGCTGTTATGCAATAATGTGTCAACCTACTATTATTATTATCATTATTGTTGTTGTTGTGGGCCTTCGTTGCCGCCTCGACCAGTATTGATCTATTGTGGCAGCCCTTAAAGTTCTTTGCTTATACCCGTTGCTTCCAAGAATTTCCAGATTCTTTGGGTCGCAATTTGTTGTATCTCCTCTGGGGGCATGATGTGCCTCTCTAGGTAGATACTTCTTTTGCGCATATGTGGTCCACAGGAGCAACCTACTATAGGTTTTCCTACTAGGTTGACACATTATTGCATAACAGCATTCAATTAAGTTCTATGAAACATATTTCTGCAAAACTGCGTGACACGCTTTAAAATAGATATGTCCGAATTCGTTTTCCTTAGGTAAACGATAAATTAAAAGTACAAACGTAACTTGTAACAAAAGTAACATTGTTTTCTGTATAATAAAACCGATGCTTGACAGCTAGGAAAACTCAATTATGGCATCCCCTTTTACCGTAAAGCATGTGTTTTTTCCTCTAATTAGATTTGACGACCGGTTTAGCCTAGTGGGTAGTGCACCTGCCTGTGAAGCTGACGGTCCTGGGTTCGAATCCCGGTCAGGGCAAATATTTGTGTGATGAGCATGAATATTTGTTTCCGAGTCTTGGATGTTTTCTATGTATTTAAGTATTTATATATATTAAATATATCGTCGTCTAGTACCCATAACACAAGCCTTCTTGAGCTTACTGTGGGGCTAGTTCGATTTGTGTAAGATTGTCCTCTAATATTTATTTATTTATTTTATTTATTTATTTAATTAGGGTCGTCATTTTACGTCTCATCATTGAAGTCTTCGTTTACTATGCCTAAACTTCTATTAAAATTATTATCAAAATAAAAGTATACAACAATACAACTTTTTTCATGTAATGTACGTACCATTACATGAAAAAAGTTGTATTGTTGTATACTTTTAATTTGATAATAATTTTAAGTGTACACAAAGTAAACCGTTAAAATAATTATCATCATGGTACATATAACAACAGCCGCGGTAAGATGCATGTCCCTGTCAACCACGTTCGTCTGAATTCACACCTCGGAGGTGTGCATTTGCTGGGTTTAGCCGAAGCGACAAGAACATTGCGTTGTGAACACTATCTCTTATGTCCGGTCCGGTACAACTACAAAAAACGGCAAAGGAAAGATTAATTACCTGTTTGTCTCCTAGGGTCGAAACAAGATACATAAATCCTGAAAATGCAAGACGCCGTAAGAAAGAACTATTAAGTTAATTTTCTTGGCAATCTATTTAAGTGTATAATTCGGTCGCCTGCACATGAATAAAGGATGGCATGATACTAAACGCGTCCAAGGAAAAATAGACTTTAGTGCTATCTACGCTTAAGTTATTCTTAATATTTTTTTTAATGAATACCCCTTTATTGTTCTTAAGAGTATGCTATGTTTTTTTTTATTGGAAATAAAGTTTATCAAAAAATTTCACCTGTTTTTAGATGGCAAAATTTCCATATAACAGATACATTGATCTGTTTTTTTTCTGTATAATTTATTTTACCTTGTCTTGTGTACAACAAAGTATTTACAGACATATATACATACATTGATATTTTTAAATATCCTTAGGGAAATAGGACAATAGTCTCGTAATTGTCTGTTATTTTGTTATGTAGGTATATGCATTAAACAGACTGTGTGTTTATTGAGAGTTGTACCGCCGGCAATGTTTATTTATGTTCGTCTGCTTTTCCTACAGGTTGCCTGGTCGATAATGCTTACCGCATTGGGGCTGCTTTTAAATTGTGGAATAAGATGAGGGCCCTTGCGGATGCACTTCGACTCAATGGGATCTTTGTGCAATTATTATTAGTGCAAATAAAGAAAAACATATCTTGTATATGTAACTACGAGATACAGTCTTTCAATCTTTGTAATTACTTCATACTGCGAGTGAACTTTCTCTGCCGTCTCAAAAGTATTTTTTACTTGTACACACAAGTTTAAACTAAGAAGCAACGGAAGTCACGTACAGAAGTTTCGAATGAAAGTTATCTATTGAAAAAGATAGAACACGGAGTTAGGAACTTGTTTATAACTCTTTGTTCCCCACTGGGATTGCACATTTTCGAATTGTATAAATTATTTACAGCAACTCTTGTAAGAGACTATTATCAAAATAAGCGGTTTTTTTAACCTGACAGTGGCCTTATAGGCAGGGCCCAACAAAGCGATAAGAGTGCGTGGTTGACATGACCATTCGGGCGGTTTAAACACTGGAATACTCTAAGAGTTGACGCTCCAGCGAGGTTGTTTGAGCGACTTCAACCAAATCTGAGGTGTGAATAGAATCGAGATACTGGGAGTTTTGTCGTTGGTTCACTAACCCTAACTGATAAGAGTCCAGCAAGAAACAGCTATGCCCGACCTGAGTCGGGCTGAAGAATAAGCGTGTGCTGAAGTTCATGTAGATTCATAGATTCATTTGAATCATTTTAGAAGCCACTCAAGAGGAGTGACGAAATTTGTTCCTGGCTCGTGGACGTGAACTACTTCAAATCAAATCATAATTGTTTATTTTGCATTGTGTACGTAATGTACACAATGTAATGCGAACACATTTTTGGAAGCACAGGTATAAAAAGACATGAAGAAAATGGGTGTGTACACGTAGTCAGTGAGTTTGTTTTACACTAAATAAGTGTTCTTAAATTAAGTTAATTATTACTAGTATAATGTACTTCATATAAGTTATGTTGTAAGCTATAATTTAAGTTAAAATGAATGAAACCATGTAACAGTTTTCAGTCTTAAATTATAACTAATTAAACTATTAGCGTTTTCTTGGTTGTGCCCTATGACGCCCGGATCCGCTTTGAGACCTAATCCCAAGATTTGGAGTACGAACTAGTTTATCGGAAGCGACTGCCATCTGACCTTCCAACCCAGCGGGAAAACTAGACCTTGGGATTAACCAATACAATCTCAAGATGTTTTCCTTCACCCCAACCACTGTTAAATATTTCGAACAAAAGTTGTTTAAAACACCCATTAGTAGCCAGGGTTTGAACCCGCGACCGATCTCCAGATTGAAGGTCGTGTGCCTTCCTGCTCGACTACAATGGCCCATGGACTACTATGTTCAAATACCATATAAAACCACCATTACTGATTAACATCTTTATATGGTTGTTGAGATATCACAATTGGGAAGCTTCAGTTTTTTGTAGTGGTCCATATTATACTTTTTATTGATATTAGACTTATTATAGAGTTAAAAACTGTTACCGGTTTTTTATATTAAGTAACATAAGAGAGAAGAGAGGTAGTGCATAGCAAAATGTAATCTTGCTCGATTTTGGAGCAGCCCAACTGGGGAAGTACCTCCACCATGCAAAAGACCACAGCCATAATAACATTATCTATACAAGTATGTAGTGTTGTGTTCCTGGAGGTGAGCAAGGTTGCCGGAGCTCCCGAGGATGCACTGTGTTGACAGCGAGGGACCTAAATTTGTCTCTTCTGCTGTCAACACAGTGGATTCTCAAATTTCATAAAGGGCAACGCGTACGTGACTCTTTTGGAGTTGCGGGCGTCTATAGGCTGCGGTGGCCGCTTACCATCAGGCAGACCGTACGCTTGTTTGCCACCAGCGTTGTATATACAAAAAAAAGTTTTTAAGAATTTTTTTTAAACCTAATCTTTGCCATACCACACGTTTGGAGGGATTAATATGATCGTGCCTTGGTCTGCCGCGAAACAAAAAAAAAACATCAACTTGACAGCTGACATCTCATAGACCTGTTTCCTAGCTTACTGTACACGAAATCAATATTTATTCAGCATTTATAATTATTTGATCAACGTAAATTGAAACGATCAGCTGCCTTGAGGGAAAACTAAGTCATTACACCATGCAATTTGCATATTATTAGCGGCTGAATATAATATTGCGGTAGTATTAATTGAAAATAGGGTACGCCTTATCAAAGTCAAATATTGAAGTAGTTAAATTAATAGAGTATTTTCAAGTGATCGAGATAAAATGGAGAACGTGGACTAAATTAAGTTTATTATTACTTAATTTTTTTTGAATACTCTTTTTTTGTTAATACGAACAAACACATTTTAATTTCGTAATATTAAAAAAAAATATTTAATCATTGGGTCACATGACTTCAAGCAAAAATATATAAGTATAGGTATTTATGAAGATTATGTTTTTCAATTCAACTTACTGACGTCATAATTGGCGGCCAGCGTGAATGTTCGTTTTGGCGCCGAATTTAAAACAGAAATAATAAATCTCTAATTTTTAATTAATAGGTATGCGGAAAAAATATTTTTTTCACTTCTCATGCTCGAAAAGTGTGTCATAATACTCATGATAGGTTTGTCAAGCGGGGCTAAAGTAGTACATTTAGCCCCTAGGGAAAATATGAATACGTATATATGATTTACAAAACATTTTAATTTGGCCAATCAAAATAATTCACCTATTAAATCTACCAATCACAGAACACCAATTTAACTCTTTAAAAAATATTTCGTATTGGGCACCAACACACGGCTTTATTAAAATTGGCTAATCAGTAAATAATTCATTTCTCTAAATATTAAGTTTGTAGTAGTTCATATTGTACAATAATTAAAAAAGTAATTAAATCGTTTGAGTAACGCTTAGAGGCGCTGAATGGGAAAGGTCAGTAGCTTTTATTCGCACGTGAAAGTTGCGCGCGAACCGCGGTGTCTATGTATGTTATGTTTGTAAGCAGTTTAGAAAAAGAGCATGGCGCCAAATTATACATATGTTCGCCGTGGAATTTATTATTAATTTTGGGTGGATGACCTTTGCTTATATATTTTCTCGCAATCGTAGTGAAAAGTAGTGTGCATAACTCCAGTTTAAAAGCCATATTACCACTCGAACTATTTCTTTCTTTAACTATCTCGGGGTAATAATGGCTTATTTTAGACCCTTTTCATACAATCAGCTATCACATGCACGTATACCTGTATAATTTCAGTACGAAGCATTTTTAATTTTATTTTAATTACCCTATTTAATATTGAAATCTATGGCGACGTCCACTGCCTGATGGAATCCATTTGTGGTTATGTTATTATTTGACGAGATCTTACTGATGTTGCATAGATTGCCTTATGACAAGATACTGTCGGTATTGAATTTGCGCAGTAGTAAGACCATGCGCGAATGCAAGGCAGTCTCATCCCGTGCCAGTCAGTAGGTATCTCTAGTAGGAGGTAATAAGTTTTTTTATAAATATAAAAACAAACGCGTTTGCGTTTAGTCTCCATTTGTATGGCAACGCGTACAGAGCCTCTGGCGTCTTTTGTTGGTAACTATTTGTTGCCACTAAAGATTGGTGGTCGTAGAAAGAGGATCCTATAGAACGAGTATTAGTGAATTAGCAAAAGGGTCAGAGTTATGATTAGCAGACTAAATTGAGGTGTATTAGAAGACTGATACACATCCATAAACACGATTCTGGCATCAAATAACTAAAACAGACACCGCGGTGCGTGCGCAAGATTCACGCGCGAATAAAAGCTATTGAGCGCTTCAAAGCGTTGCTCAAACGATCTAATCACTTTTTTAATTATTATGAAATAGGAACTACTACAAATCTACTACAATCTTTATTAGAGAAATGAATCATGTCTCCTGATTGGTCGATTTTAGTAAAGGTGTATTCTGGCTGGTTGATGCCTACTGGTGAGGTATTTTGATTCATCAAATTTGCATATTTTATTAATCATAAAATTCATAAATATGTTTTCATATTTTCCATAGGGTCTAAAGGAACTATTTTAGCTCCGCTTGACAAGTCTAATATGACACTTTTCGATTCGAGCATGAGAAATGAAAAAGAATATGAATATGAGTAATTATTAGGACGTTTACCTTAAGTTTGATGTGTACATACCTTCGTATCAAGTTACCTTATTTACTTTACCTTATTTTTTTAGGTTAAATACTGAAATCTCATTTTATTGCGCCTTATTTTAGTTAGCTGTTCAGAATCAATTATTTTGTCCTTATTTGGAAGGAATAAAATTTAAAATAGGTTAACTAACGCGAAGCGTAGGTACTAGGTATGATGATCCAATCATATTTATAAGTGACATAAGTTTTCAACATGCCAATGAGTATCAATTTTGAATCTTCTGAGTTCGTTATAAGATTCATATTTGAATGGCTTCACAGTTTGTTATTCATATTAAAAGTACCTATATTGTATTTCAACAATCTTCCTCAACACACAGTTTTTTCCTTGAATTGATACAGTGACAACGTATTTGTAAATATGGACGATTTAATAGACGTTACTGAATATAAAAAGGAACAATCAGTACCCGAAATTATAAGTAATAATTGCAGTAAACAAGATATTAATAAGCTTGAAACTCCAACAGACGATTACCAATTGGACAAGTAAGTGTAATAAATGTGCGGGTGAGGTGGGCGAATTAATGACAAAAATTGCAATATTATACATTTATAATTAAATCATAAAAAATATAGTCGGGTGATTCTCATCGTTAAAGTTAATGGATGTCTTTACCGGTCCGAATGATAAGTGAAAGTTAAGGAAATCGAAATGCATTTTAAACTTCGTGTTGACTCCAGTTTACTCTATACCTGGATCTTTAACTGTTAAAATCGTTAAAGTCAGAAATAATGAGTCGCGAGTCGTTAACAATCCGGGCCCGGTAAGGACAAATTAAGAAAATGTTAAATTTTGGAATGAGAATCACGACAGGGAATCAATCATCGAGGTTAAGCAAAAAACAACTTTGATTAGGTTACGAACTATTAATTTAGGTATGAACTGTTAGTTTACCCACAATTTCACTTTTAAAACGCAATAATATAAGTAATTATAGGTTTTGGAAAGTGAATTTCGGGAAAAGCTAGGAAAATACTGCGGTACTCTATTCCTGAACTATTTATAATATGTACCTACAAATTGGTACGAAATTCTCGGTGAGCGACACCGACTGGCACTTGTCCGGTTTTTTTATTTTATTTTAACTACGAGATCCAATCTCGTGTTTATTTGCATTTTTTTGGCGTTTACTCACCTATTAACTTTTTTTGTTAATTTTTAAATTATGCTCTACAGCTATTACAGGAATGCAATGCTATTATTTTGCGACCACGGGGCGTGGCTTGATGACCTCATCAGAACTTTTCAAAAATACCGATTCGTTATTGACAAATATGTCAATTTAAGCAGCTTTGAAATAGAAGAGAAATGCGCTAGCTGTGAGTAGACAATTAACATTTAGACAATTATTTACTAAAAACAGATTTCATATCAATAAACTGCGTGGCAGTCGTATTTTGTTTAAGTAACCTATTATTTTTTATATAAAATATGAACGTTTTTTTTTAATTTTTACTAAGTATATAAAAGTTAAATGGGTATATCTGACATATTTTTTGAAAATATGTGAAACATTGCAGTTTGATAATGAAATATAAGAATCAGAAATTATTTATTTGCACAGTACGTATAGAGATGTTACAATACATTAATGGTGAGTGCTGCACTGGAGTTATATTTCATTTGCTCTGTCTACCCCTTTTGGGAATAAAGGAGTGAGTTTATATATACATAGGATGCATGAAGCATTATGTATTACATACAAATGTATGTTAGTAATAAATTATGTTTCATGCATCCAGCCTGCATGCAAGCGTGCAAATATATTTCAGTCCATTAAAATGTCAATAGAGTAAAAGAATGATTAAAATAAATATAGGATGGAAATTGAAACAGTAATAAAGTTAACCCTTAATAAGGCAGAGGCGATTTAGAAACCACTTGGTAATTAAACATTTATGGTAAAGACCGTCACCCTTTTTATTTAATGTTAACAGTATTATACAGCTGACATATCACGCTTTTTTTCCTCATTCTTACTTTTTCGGTTATTATTCAAATGTAGTGTAATTAATGAATCAAAGTATGTGGTCAATATATGTACTATGCCTGTCAAGCGAATCAAGTTTTTAGCACTGTTATCTGTCATTTTTCCTGAAATTCACGTGCCTATAACAGGCAAAGTGCATGTTATGATCACATGTTGTTTTTTTAATTATTTAGTTTCATTTTGCTCTAAATGTATTCCCCAGGGCTCTACAAACATGAGAATATATTTTACGTATCATATCTGTATAACTGGGGCCTTATTAAGGGTTAAGATTATAGGCACCGTGATACTTTCAATCAATTCAGAACAATAAAGGTGAACAATATTATGTGTCAACTATTAGGTATTAAGGCAGCGGCCGGCAACAGATAGCCCGCGGGCCGGAATCCCTTTTTTGCGGCCCGCGAGCCTCCTTATAGAGAGTGACAACCGAAAATGTGGTAGCTTTTGTCTGATACAGTCACAAATTATTAACAGTGCGGCTAGCGACAACTATATTAGCTACTATGTGTATATTATAATGTTGCATGATCTCCGCTACCCAAAGGTTGTTTGAAATAGAAATAGAAATCTTTATTGTATAACTGTGTAGTTAGGGTGTACAAAGATGACATGGTAGTACAAGGAATCAACAGCTACCCGCTACGAGCATACAATATGTTTAAAGATAATAACTAAAGCTTTAAGTAGGTAATCGAAATAACTATTACAGTGTTAATCTAATGAGAAACCTAATAATTTCTACTTTTAATTATGAACACTTAAAAAGTATTCATTTAAACTATTTGAAAAAGATCGCTCTTCAGATAAGACCAGCTGTTGTTTACCGTTACTTTAAGTCTGTTTTCTTTTTGAGGTGTGCAGTAAAAAGTATTTTTATTGTATTGTACTCGTATGTGGCTCTTGGCTGCGAAAAGGTTTCCGAACCCTGCATTAAGGTGTCAAACATTGGAATGTTTATTGTTTACCTTATTTATAACCTATGTGTTTACCTTAATTTTCATAAAATATTTTCAGTTTTTTCCCGTAACTTTTTCGAGTACGGTGCGGTTGCTGTAGTAATATTTGATTCGGAAGTAAGTATGAATCCGCTTGGCATAATTTTATTTTATTTTATTGCTTTCTAAAACTGAGAAATAACATACCATTGTTTGTTATTGTATTGTTATAATTCTTGTATAAATAAAGTAATATTTCACATGTATGGGAGGTACCCTAAAAAAAATTATTTATGATGTTATTCTACCGTTTTGTCGGCGTCATTGATATGTATACTCATGCCAAATTACAGCTTTCTAGTACTAACGGTTACTGAGAAAAGCCGGGGACGGACGGACGGACATGGCGAAACTATAAGGGTTCCTTGTTTACTACGGAACCCTAAAAACGTCATTTTTCCAATAATGTATTAAAGTGAAAAGGGATATATTATACCCTTAATAACACATTTGTATAATTTCAAAGTGAAAAATTAAACAATTAATCGCCACTGGTGGGTTTAAATTTTTCTTTTTAATTGAAAATTATAATCTCGTTAGCGCTTCCGCTTTTTATATAAAAATTAAATTAGACCCCAAAACAATCAAATATTTCTTTTATCAATCTTTTTTTATGAAGTATGGTAGTTAAACATGTATTTTTACTATGTTCTATGTATATGTGACTTGTTGACGCCATACATTACTGTCTCCGTCTTTCTGATTTAAAAATCAGTGGCATGAGGATGGGGATATATCTTTAACTATTATTCTTAATGCAAGACGATATTTTTAGTAATTTAAAAAAATAGCAATTGAATATTATTCATTTTGAAATTAAAACATCTCAACTTACAACAAACGACTTTAGGAATTTTATTATATTTAAGCAAACTGAACTATATACTATACTGTTGTCTTTTGGAATTTCTTAGATAGGCATTATGACTTAAGACTTTTATGCTAGGTAGGTGTTCAAACTGCGATCATAACCTTAGCGTAGTTGGTAGTGACCCTGCCTACGAAGCTGGAGGTCCCGGATTCGAATCCCGTTTAGGGCATGTATTTGTGTGAACACGAATATTTTGTTCCTAAGTCTTGGATGTTTTGTATATATTTAGGTATCTATATAAGTATGTATACCGTCGCATTGTACCAATAGTACTAGCTTTGGTAGTTTGGGACTAGGTCGATTTGTGTAAGATTGTCCACAAATATTATTATTATCATTAAATGCTGCCAGTATACTGTATAAGTAGCATTTTCGTTGTCATCGCTAAATTAAAATAGCGCCGTGGGCGTTTTTTTTTTCACTTTTTTTCTGAGATTATATAATAAATAGCTTTTGCCATCATCTTCTTCTGCGTGTAACTCTTTCATCGCGTTAAAATTTAATCACTATTTTTTTATATCAGGCGCTAACCTACTTATACTATCCTCAAACCAAACTGAGGACTGGGGTAATAAACGCCGGCGACGGTAAGGATGGCGGCATGTCGATACAGGTTTTACTTAAACGTCGATAAATTACTTATATTAGTTTAATAGTTAATGTTACTTTAATGGGTAGTTCAAGTTATTTGCCTTATTTGTCTTGTTTGTCATGCTGAAAATATCCAAAACGAGGACTTAGCAAAAGCACATTTAATAGACACACGTCCTCTCATAATCAATCTTCAAGACGACAGTGACAGCGACGACGAGGACGAAATCGATTTATATTAAATTAGGTACAGCATATTACCACTTTCATTAATTATATTATAAAATTCATACTTAATTACTTAAGACGCGTATTTTATCTAATCACTTAATTCTATCGACATTCCTTGCTACGGGTTTACTACCCGCACTATGGGTCTCGGCCCGCTTTGTGAAAAACAATGCGAAAGAAATAACGCGAGCTTAATGGTTTTATTGCCCTAGTCCTCAGTTTGGTTTGAGGATAGTATAGTCCCCTTCCCTCCCTCCAAACAGTACATAAAAACAACCAAACAGTAGTAGTCAGTTGTCTCCTTCTATACAATATTCTGCCCCTTAAGGGATGATTTCCGGCATTAAAGTACCCTATATCCATTCCCGAGACTCATAGTATCTCCATACCAAATTTCATCTAAATTGGCTCGCCGGTTTAAGCGTGAAGAGTTAACAGACAGAAAGACAGATAGACACTTTCGTATTTATAATATTAAGTATGGATTTATGTACCTATATATAATGTTACAGATGGAGTATGTAGATGGTCCCGGAATGCTGAAATCTTCTGACAACACTTACCACGAGAGTGTGATTTTGAAATACTTAACCACCCACGTGCCAGTATCATTAAAGGGAAAACCAAAAATTTACATAACTAAAGTGAGTGCACCCAAGGGTTGTCTGGAAGAGATCGCTCTTAAATCCTTGTCTACCCATCCCGGAGATCTCCGGGCACATAACAAAATATTGCTTTTTTTTCTCACCGCTAGAGGACGGATAGCAATAATACCGTCTCTGTCTTTGAGACATGAGTATAAATACTTGAGCAAAATAAAAATTTAAGGTCGATTTTCCAGTCGCCAGATAAAATTATCCGTTACTTACAATTATTACTGTCACAATTACAAATGAAAGAAAAGGACGGAGTTAACATTTCTCTGACAGAAGAAATAGGTATTAGTTTTCATCACACTAATAAGTTTATGCAAGTATGTTATTAAGCCATGTTACAATGTTATGTGCATAATCTCTCCTCATGCCTGAATTGTCAAAAGAGGCAGAAGGTAGACACATGTCACATTTGGAATTAATTTCATGTATTTTTTTTTCATTTTCAGAATGCCAACGTGTCGAATCGCGTAACAATCGATGAATATGAAGACATACTAGCATTGCATTTACCATTTGAAACGAATTATAGGTAAGCATTATTCCATTTGGGGTGAAGAATGTATAAATAATTATGTTTTCGTTATTCCAATTCATATAAATCATCATTAATTTTTTTTCGGACAATCTTACACAAATCAACCTAGTCCCAAACTAAGCAAAGCTTGTACTATGGGTACCAAGTGACGATATACATACTTAAATAGATAAACAGATACTCAGATAAACATCCAAGACTCAGGAATAAATATTCGTGTTCATCACACAAATACATGCCCTGACCGGGATTCGAACCCGGGCCTCCAGCTTCGAAGGCAAGGTCACTACCAACTAGGCTAAAGCGGTCAATTAATATATGTATATTAATATTAATAAACTTTATCTTGATTTAAACTAACACGATTTTCACCCAAAATTGTCGGAAAACGGTTAATCGCATACAATACTAATATATTTACCTTTTGTCAACTCGTGACCACGGATGTGGCAAACCTTAAAAAAAGCTAAATTATTTAGTATTGTACGCGATTAAGGGTCCTTATCAATTAAAAAACGCTCATCTATTTACACCATTTTCTGTTTGAATTGGAACATATCTTGACATTTTCTCACGTGTTCAAACTTGAAACGTATTTTAAGTAAAATTGTTTCAAACATCACTTCAAATCGACCAGTTGCAAACTAAAAACTTGTTTTTTCCACTTAAATTCTACTACACACGATAAAATCAAAAAATGGCTATGTTACTATTTAAAACATTAATAAAATCATAGTATCCTTAATTAACTTTATTACAAAACATTTAAAAATTTATAAAGCCTCTTAAACCCCGTTTTCCAATAACAATGAATAAACTTTTTTATTCCAATTAATAATATCATTCCAATTTACATTAATCATTTTCCCAATTCATATCAATCATTACTGAAATTCATAATATATCAGGATGAGGAACAAATTTTGGACCATAATAGCATTTAATTGATTCCGTTGTGACATTATTTGGAGGACAGTTAAGACATTTAATTCGTCTACATTTTAATTGATTACAATAGAATAAAGTTTATTGTTTAACTGTGTCTCTGAGATCTTAAAAATACATTACATTTAGACTCCACAGTTTATCAGTTCCGGACGTAAATATAAGACATTTATGCAAAAAAATGCCTTATTGATAAGCCGTTCCAGGGCAGCTTTCAACTCCTTACTTTTTCATGACTTTATATATATCTGCAGGCAAGTTGTTAAAAACTTGAATTTTATTGTAATCCTTATGAATATGGTAATTATTTTATATTTATACTGAATGCGCAGATTGTGACAAAGTGAAGATTTTTTTGTAAAATACTCTCTCCGTTGCGTTTTACAACTCAAGTACGTAAATTCCAGTAAGTGTTAAGAACTCTTTTTCCTTGAAGACATTTCTGACTGAATATCGGCAATGCAAGTGGTACAATGTGCGTATTGCGTAAGCACCTTTTTGGCAACCTAAATTCCACTGAGACACGAAAATTAGTCATACAATTTATACTGGTAACTTTCGTGTCACAACGGAATCAAGTATAGTCGAATTAAAGCCTATGGTCCAAAAATTTGGTCCTCGCCTATCAAATGTCAGCTCGACGCGCCAAAAATTAATCATTTTTTTATGCAGAGACAATTACTTCACCAAGTTATGCAAGAATATGGAAACATTTGGCGAAAACTCTGATTTGCTCGAAATAGTAAAAGATACTATTCAAAATGTTCAGAAGATCAAAGCCATATGTGAATTTGTGGGTCCAGATTATGCAAATCTCTTAGATCCATTCTTTTCCGGTATGTTACCAAGCAATAATCCGAAAAAACTCTCAAGTGCCTCTGAAGATATAGAAGAAAAACCGAAATTAAGTTGCACTTTCAAAAAACGGTTCATACTGCCTTCGGATATTTATTTCCAACAACCAACCTTACCTAGCTGTTACACGCTATCTACAATAGGGATGGAGAACTTTTATTATTAAGTACCTATGTGTTTTTTTATAATTGTAAAAACAAATACCTATCATGACGTGTATCTCCAAATAAGTCCCGTCGGCGTGCGTACATACAGTTGTCGGATGGCACCGAATCGCGCGCAACCGCGGCGCGCCGCCACTCACCGCTGTGCGACATGATCAGTTCTCTCAACGGACTCCTGCGAACTCAACCTCAACTGGATATTTTTGTAGACAGCCTGCGCATGCTCGCGACTAGGTGCCTCTCTTACTGTAAGAATGAATGAATAGTATGTGACTATTTTTTAGTATAAGATCAAATGTAAATATACTTAAGACACAAGTGTAATTTGTATAACCGTTCTCGTGAATTAAATTAATTTAAAATAATAATAATAATAATGGTTTTATGTTTTGTAAATATTGTTTTATATTTTAATTTTTACCGAGTACACTTATGATTTTATTGGATTTAGTTTTGTGAGGCGGAATACTATACACATAATCGCTTCTTCGCCTGGTTGCTCAGTAGTTAGGAATGCATTTGTGTTGTTTTAATAATAATGACTTGATGAAAAGTTGCCTAACGGATAGTACTGAGGTATCACGGTAAAGTATTATAAAATCTAACCTAAGTCCTAAAGTAAATAAATACATAATAATAATAAAATTATACGCCGATAAATAGGTACATTGCAAGGGTGCCGGTGAAAATTATTTAAATAGCAATATTTTATATTCAAAACTGTACACCTTTATTTTCGCTCTTTATTTTTTACTACGCAGTTCAAATTCTGGAGTCTTTAAAAGTTTTGTGATGTCGTTAGAGTAGTACAATTGCCCAATCCCTATCTTCTATGCGAGGGGGCCTGAGCCCAGCAGTGGGATGTATAAAACGTGGATGATAAATAAATAAATATTAGAGGACAATCTTATACAAATCGAACTAGCCCCACAGTAAGCTCAAGAAGGCTTGTGTTATGATGATGACATTATCCTAAAGGCTTTAGAATACATGCTCAGATGTTTTCGAGCACCCTGAATAACACATATTATATACTTGATAGTGACTGTAGGTAGAAGTAGGATCTTAGTATAACATCTGGCCCACATAACTATGCAAATCCCAACGGGACAAGTGCTTGTGGGTCGGATTAATTAGCATATACCTATAGAATTTCTATAACATGATATAAAGCCTGTTATGGTTAAACAGTCGTATACGCAGATGATATTGTTGTGAGATACGACCTTTTGTAAGCACTTTGCTAACCGGCCTGTGTAAGCTGTCAGCGGTGATTTAGAACAGTGTTGTAACCAGATGCAAACAATAATTATGACGGATTCTGAAGCTTCTAAGCAGGCACATTATATATAAAGTCATTATTAAGAATAATTAGACTTTATTTATTTTTCCCACTAAACGAAACACATTAAAATCATACGATAAATAAACCCTGGTAAAAACAGTAAGTAATAGAAAAAAGTTCTTGTTAAAGCTACGGAACCCTAATAAGAACCTTAAATTAGCTTTATTTTCCCTAATAACTGGGAAAAAGTAACTAATTTATCTGTATGAGTATAATTGGAGAAGGGAAGGCGTTAAATTTTGTACTCACCATGGGTTATATATTTGCATTACTACAGCAGTTGATGCACTTAACTAAATAGCTAACTTAAAACAGTAATATAAAGAAAGGGAGCTTATTTCTGCCAACAAACTGTTATACAGTTT
Organism: Epiblema foenella; assembly: GCA_963556455.1. Classification (NCBI taxonomy): domain Eukaryota; kingdom Metazoa; phylum Arthropoda; class Insecta; order Lepidoptera; family Tortricidae; genus Epiblema; species Epiblema foenella. The sequence continues at coordinate 7,062,412 of OY747108.1, read as the reverse complement.
GGCGGAAGTTATAACAAGTTGTAAAAGAGTACTGTTTTCGTGAATAATTGCTTTATTTATTTATTTTTATTTACTTCATGTACTCGCCTTCGGCTTGAGCCAAAAATGCCATCGCTCTGAAACCTTTACTTTATCATGCATAAATGTAATTTTAATCAAATTCCCACACTCCCCGTACGATCCCAGTACAGTAAATTAATAAACGTATCGTAAACAATATCAACAACAGGTGAAATCCGCCAATAGAATTAGTTTACTGTATCTATGAATATTAATCCCTTAGATACAGGACCAGTTAGTACCTATTCACGGATAGGACTATCTGAATCTAAATCAATTGCAAGCAAAACATACATATTGGTGGAGCTATGAAATCTTGGATTAGGTAGTACTAGTATTATAAATGCGAAAGTGTGTCTGTCTGTCTGTTGCCTCTTCACGCTTAAACCGCTGAACCGATTTGGACCAAATATGGATAGTTAGAGTCCTGGGGATACTTTTTATCCCGGAAATCGTCCCTTAAAAAGGTGGAAGTTTGTATGGAAGAGCGATGACTAGGTAAGCGTCTGATATAAAAAAATGCAATTAAATTCTATCGCGATGAACGATTTCCACGCGGACGAAGTCGCGGGCGAAAGCTAATAGGGCTTATACATTTCTAACAAATTATTTATTTTTATTTATAATAGATTTAGATTTATTTATTTCATAATTATATTATAAAAATACAATATAAATTATCCTAAGTCAATGTATACGACTTCATATTATGATCGTCAAAAAATTTATGAAATGTCAAAAATGATAATAATAATAATAAAATTAAATTATACAACATTTACCAAAATTATTTAAATAATGATCGTACTACTAAAATCACATCATTTATAACAATAAAAATCCGCGTCAATAATATAATGTCGAAAACTTAAATAATCATCAGTCACAATACATTAAAATTAAAATCAAACAAAACTATAATTTAAAAATTCAATTTCAAACCATTTCCATGAAGTCATTTAAGGAATAAAAAGAATTTTCCAATAAAAAGATTCTAAGTTGGCGTTCATATGTCAAGTATTTCGAACTGTGAGATCTTCCAGAAGACAATACGGTTGCCAGTTTTTATTTCACTTTTAGCACCAACCAGTGGTCACGTGTAGGGTAGCGGTAAGTACTCCCTACGGACGTGGTGCAACATCGACCCTTTTATGTCAAGTGAGTGGGCAACTTGACTGTTAGAAGTTATCAAGCTGCCCGAAGGCCTCTAACTTGGCTTAACGATTGCTATCATAGACAGCAGCCGGCATCAACGGCTTAACGTGCCTTCCGAAGCACGGGAGCGCTTTGTTAACAACCACTCAAAGCGGTTACCTCAGATTCGATTGAAACCGCTGAACCAATCTCACTGAAGCGCAAACTCTTAGAGTATTCCAGTATTCCAAACCACACGCGTGGTCGTGTCGGAGGTTTTAGCCTGGATTTTCCCCAGGCTACTCTCCAACCGCGCACTCCTATCGTTTTAAGGTTAAAAAAAAGCACGCAACTCGAAACGATGTACTAAGAAATTATGTGCATGGTTTAGTGTATATAATTTATATGTGAAATCGTAAAGGTATAGACAGTTTGACAAGGACAGTAGGATAAAACGATAAACATTGAAATTAAATTATCATTTATTTCAAAGTGGCTCATAAAGTATTACTTACAATAAAACTTAAAAACTATTTTAGTTAGTTTTGTAATGTTTATTTAACGTTGTTCAGTGATTGTTTATTATACGATAATAATATCCCACCACGGATGAAACGAGAATGCATGTTACAGAAATGAGGATGATTGTTAAGATGGATGTGTGGTGTGACGAGAATGGACCGGATCAGAAATGAGTATATAAGGGGAAGTATGAAAGTAGCACCCATTGCCGAAAAACTAAGAGCCAATCGCCTTGCGTGGTACGGGCATGTCATGAGGAGGGATGAAAGCCATGTAACAAGAAGAGTATTAGACATGAATGTGGATGGATGCAAGAAACGAGGTAGGCCAAAAAAAGGATGGATTGTGTGAGAGATGATATGAATAAGTAGGATGTGAATGAAAAGATGACGAATGACAGAGATGTATGGAAGGAAGAGACATGATCGACCCCAAATAAATGGGAAAAGGGTAAGCGAATGATGAATAACATCCCAACATGCAAAATAGTTGCGGAAACCCAACCCGCGAATACCTATAACCTATAACCTATACGATAGTAACATACAAGCACAGCCTGCATGATGGTACGGAGACACTGTAACCTATGAACGCTTGCGACTGCAGATCAATCACGCTGCCTATAATACGACGGGAGAGATAGCTCCCCCGGAAGCTGCCCAGAGATGATGTTTAGTTGATCTTCGAATTGTTCAGGCTTCAGGAGGTGCATGTTGACACGCCCATCCTTGACGTCGGTTATTAAGTCCAGCAACATCTGCTGTACTCGTCGTAGGTTTCCGATGATCATGTTGGCGGAGAGGGCTGTGGCTGTTATATATATGTTATTTACTACTTCTTGATGATCAGCTCTGCTCCGTTGGTCCGTCTCTTTCAGATGTCTATTAATGGCAGTGAATTGTTGGTTCATAACTTCTTCATGTCTCTTCAAAAGGTTATATTCGCCTTCAATTATTGATGTATGATTTTTGAATAAGTTGAGCAGGTGATTTTCATTGTTGTGTACAAGCTGGATGTTCTTGTCGTATCAATCTATTTTGATATGGGGATTCTTAAAAAAAAATTCGGGTCCCTATTCTCGACCCAGTTCCACCTTTGTATTATTCGTTTACTGTAAACAGTGTTTCTATTTCGTAGCTCCGGTGTTCTGGTATCGCGAGTTAGGATCGCCGGTGGCACCGCTGAATAAACAAACAGATATTTACATGTAAAATTGAACGTCGCACTGTTATGCATAATAATGTATACCTTAGCTACATACATGGTTGTTTTTGTGATACAATGTTATAGGTATTATTACGGCGAGTGTTAAAAAGCCGCCCAAGTGCGAGAAGGACTCCGCACGTTTAATCTTCCCAACCAACCGCAAAATTAAGTTGATTTTAATAGGAAAAAGAAAAAAAGAATCTGATTTATCAGCATGTTAGTATTTGTTGGTATTTATTGTATATTTATCTACTCATAACACAAAACCCCACTCGATTACGACCTTCTGTTTGTGCAAGACAGTTTAATCTGCAAAAACTCAAAAACCGTAAAACCTATCTTGTTCATACCAAAAATCGTTGAAAGTATTTTTTTTATGTAACGCCGGTGGCAAACAAGCTTACGGTCCACCTGATGGTAAGCGGCCACCGCAGCCTACAGACGCCCGCACTCCAAAGGAGTCACGTACGCGTTGCCGACCCTTATAAAATTTGAGGATGCACTGTGTTGACAACGGAAGGGACAAATTTAGGCCCGGGTCTCAACAACAACAAGCAAACATTAATGCGATGTATAATGGATGTATATCTTAATTTTTTTTTTTAATTTAAAACTTCATAGTTTTGAAATTAGAGTGGGTGTGGGTGGGACACACCTTTTATAACTTTGACAGCTATTTTCTCACCAAAGCGGTTGATTTAAATATATATTTTTTGGAGGAACCTCCATATCATTTTAAAGGCCTATCGAAATACCCATGGATAATTGGATATTCTACACGACTATGTGCTTTGAAATTTCTTTTTCCTCCACCGGTTACATGTATGGAGTGCCTCCCTAATTTAATATTTTTTCCTAATTGTACATCACTTTTATGTAGCAGTTCATAGAGTACACCTTCCTAGCAAATTTCATAATTGTAGTACTTATTGTCTCCGAGTAATTCTGCTGTGACATACGGACGGACTGACATGATAAAACTATAAGAGGTTTTCGCCATATTGGCTACGGAACCCTAAAAATCTGAAGAGGCAGAGATTGTAAGAAGTCGGTTCAGGTTTAAAAAAGTAATTTGTCATACTCACTAATCTTTCGTGCAAATAATGTGAATGTGTGTGTTTACGACCACTGCTTCTTTATTTCTAAATTTAGAAAAAAACTAGGTATACTAACATGTGTGGCTGCGACTTCAAAGAATTTTGGGTCATTCTACTTTTTCATGACCAGTTTTCTATTACCAAAAAAATTCTATGGTATGTATTGAATTAGTGTACAAATAGGATTTCGAAATAGTACCTGAATCTAATAAAATAAATTTATAAGTAAAAATACTTAAATATTAACATATTGCTGTAAAAGGTGGGTAACACAGTGGTAAAAACCATTTTTTCATACAAATGGTGAGACATCCAAGGACCACTGAGTTACTCGATTTATGGATATTAGCTGTGGTTCGTTAATTACCAAAACTATCGGAAATGATACTGCAATTAAACCTCTTTCTAAATAACAATACAAAAATATGATGTGAGGAGTTCCAAAAGCTGGAATTAAAGAAGTGTCTGAAAATTATGTACATGAAAAAGTAGAATGGCCCTTTTACCACCTTATTCATAATCGTTCGTCAAACCTATTTTAGTTAAATTGCCGCTAAAATTCGAATATACTTATCTGACACTTTCACATTTGTTTGTGAAAAGGAGACAAAACACATTTTAGTTAGGAAAGTTTTGCTAAGTTTTATGAATAAGAGGTTTAGTCGCTACCCTGTCAAGACGTAGGTTACCTAACTCTTTCTTCCTTTGTATAATTTGAGGTCCATTTTTGTTTGTCATTTTCCAACCGTTTCGCATTTTTTAGGGCCCAAGATTAAAACGTTAAAACCACGATTCAATATGTAACTTTATTTTTCCCTATGAATGACATGACGTATTACACAGACGATCCGACAAACAATGCGCGGTAAAGTGCGCAGTAGTTACACATTCAATGTTGTATCGTGCGCTCACGATAGTACCATGTTAGGTTAGGTTAGTTACCATGTGTTACCATGTTAGGGTATCGTGGTACTATCGAGAGCGCACGATACAACATGTCACATGAGTAGACCCCGTTATCTTGTCGCACAGAAATTGTTTTTCAGTAGAGCGTGAATGTGTTTTTTATCGACCTTCTTGATATCGATGTTTATATAATGCAATTGAATTTTCGCCTTTTAAGTCTATGCTCAATTTTAATAAAAACTTTTTGTATTACCATCACCAGCAGCTTTTGTTAATTGAAATTGTGTGGGGCTAGTCAGTGCGTCCTTCGCATGTATATGCAGCAGGATTTACAGTTGCCGGCCAATGTGGAACTTGTCATCACGAAAATCCCTATATAACCCATAATTACACTGGCGATGTACAATTGTGTAAAGTTTATTGTAATTATTGTGGAAAAACTATGATAAATCCTAACTAACGAACACCCTGTGCTTCTATTTCTTCGTTTATTATTATATATATTTTTGTATAAAAGTAATAAGTAGTACCTCGTGACACCTCTTTGAAATTATCAGTGACATACAGTATCGACATTTAGATAGTCGATAAAAAATACATTCACGCTCTACTTTAAAACAATTTCTGTGCGACAAGATAACGGGGTCTACACAGGGGCAAACATATTGAATCGCAAAATAGATGAGGCCGTTTTTTTCCTACTTATGCGCGCAGTGAACCGTTCGCCTTACGCCGAATACAAAAGATCGTAGAGTGAATGGGATGCATTATTCAGCGGCTCGCCCGCTCACTCTAAATGAATTAGGTCTCCATCAATATTGTCTTTTTCTTACTTTAAGTGGTTTTTGTTTACATTGTGCTTAATCTGCGGTGTATTCCTTGAAGTGAATAACAACTGGGGGTCAATTTGAGACATGGATTTGGCATTGCAAGCTTACTAAATTGTACTTATTCTGTCAATCATTCAGGTCGCGACCGAACACACTTAAGGTGAAATGTATACATCTCAAATTGGTTTGCTGAGCATGAACGGATTAAAAATACACTTTGTGAACCACGCACGTCACCTTGTTAACGTTCTCGAATCAATTTTTTTTTTAAATGACATTATAATATATCAATTCAAATAAATATAGGGGCCTCGTATAATTTAGTACAATTTTGTCCTTACCTACCTACCTTGGTGTCGAAACTCTTGGTCGATGGGGTCCCAGCGCGCACAAGTTATTTACTGAAATCGCTAAGCGTTTGGTTGACGTAACTGGTGACCGAAGAGCTGGCGACTTCCTCGCACAACGTATCAGCATTGCGATACAGGGAGGAAATGCCGCCACCATCCTCGGTACAATGCCCCAAGCGCCTGTTTTATATTTAAGTTAGTTGTAATATTATTTATGTTATTGTTATTTAACTATGATTACCGCCTGTAAATCAATAAATGTTTAATTTTATTCAAAACTGTACGTTCAGTGGACATACACACACACTGCTTATCTTAGAGTAGTCCAGTGTTCCAAACGACACGCGTGGTCGTGTCGGAGGTTGTCCCCTGGATTTTCCCCAGGCTACTCTCCAACCGCGCACTCCTATCGCTTTATTGGGCCTGGCCTAGAAAGCCACAGTCAGGTTCAAAAAAAAAAGACACTGCTTACTTCTGATATAAGGGAAATGTGCCAGTTCTGGCACCTTAGTGCCTATACATTCAGCTCTGTCGTCGTGACTCAACATCGAAAGTGCCATGTACCATGTACTGGGTCATCCTCACACCTTAGAACCGAAATGGTTGCGTACGGTACGGTTTCAGAGGAATTTCCTCCCACGGACGCTCCTGTTGTGGAATGAGCTCCCTACCGAGGTTTTCCCGAGGGACTACAGTATGTGGTTCTTTGAGAAAGGAGTGTATACATTTGACACCCCAGGCAACCCACATGTGACACCCCAGGAGTTGTAAGCATCCATAGGCTACGGTGACCGCTTACCATCAGGCGGGCCATACGCTTGTTTGCTACCGACGTGGTATAAAACAAAAAGTGTCGATTACAGGGACTTCTACCTGAAGCATAAAGGCGTATAAGAAACTCACACAATGAAAAAATACCTTTGTCAAGGGGCATTCGATGCACGATTGCTTTAGCAAAATTTGATCATCATTCTGCCTGTTATCACCGAATTTTGCGTATGCCTTTGCGTCTTCAAGGAACTAAACAAACACAAACAAATGTTGCATTTTAAATAAAAGTTTAAAAAACAGTGCTACTTGTAGTAAGAGTATTTGTATATACTCTTTATTGCACACCCCAATAAAAATGCAAAGTAGTTGCGACATAGTGAGAAACAAACTGTTGTTTTCAATAGAAACAATACACCAAAGCCCAGTCAAGCATCCAGCATTCAAACTAAGCGAAACTTTACAGCCTGAAACACTGGGACTGAAAAGTCCGTAAGACCGTCTAAGTCGCGTGTCCCCCGCGGACTCCGTATCCCGGGGGATTTGCCCCAAATTATCCACTTTCGGCAAACGGGATAAGTTCCCCGGCTTAGTTCCGATTGAACTGTGTGACTCAAAGTTGTGTGTGTAATTGTTTGTCTTTAAATGTCATTGACATTTTACTACATCCGTGTCTGTAAGGTTCAACTTCGCGTTTGAAATTCCGATGTCATAGCGTTTATATTTGACAGATTGCTGAAAAGGCTACAAAATTATCACTTAACCTCCTGACACCTGGCGTCCTTTACAAAGTGCTAAATAAACCTTACAGTAAAGTCCGACTATTTTTGAACTTCTTATTTGGCCAACAGACGGCCGACCTTTTGGTAGCATCAATTCCCGAGTGTTTGTTTTTTCCTAAAGTCCTTTATAAAAGACAAAAAATACCTAAACAAAAATATGGTCAATGTCTTTGTCAAGTAATATTAAAAATGATTTGTTTTAGTGAAAACTCGAGAAAACCTTAGTTTATATTTTATTTAACAGAAAAGGTCTCGGACTTTACTACAAAAACAGTTTAATGCTTTGCAAAGTACATTCGGCCGTAGTGGCAAGTGATTTCAGTAAATGCTCAGGGGTTAGGAGGTTAAAGGACAACACGTTATAATGCAGTATAGGTTGCTAGCCCATTGCCTACAATACATTTCAACCCAATTTCCATCTCAATCTCTCTCATAGGATGAAAGGATGTGGTGCAATTATAATTCACACGGGATATTGGTTGAATAAACTACATTAAAATGCATGAAGACTTTATACATACCGACCGCCGATTTTTTGACGACCGGTTTAGCCTAGTGGGTAGTGCACCTGCCTGTGAAGCTGACGGTCCTGGGTTCGAATCCCGGTCAGGGCAAATATTTGTGTGATGAGCATGAATATTTGTTTCTGAGTCTTGGATGTTTTCTATGTAAATATTTAAGTATTTATATCTATTAAATATATCGTCGTCTAGTACCCATAACACAAGCCTTCTTGAGCTTACTGTGGGGCTAGTTCGATTTGTGTAAGATTGTCCTTTAATATTTATTTATTTATTTATTTTTATATATACAATATTGATGTCAATATCACATGTCGTATTAGATTCCAGTGTGCCCCAACGTCTCCTTACACTCTCTTGAAGAGTTTCCTTTACACTATGCGATATGCAAAGCCAGTCGAAGTACATTTATTGAGAAATAATTTAATTCCGAAACGTCTTATTTGATTTAAGAAATTTATTCACAAAAGCGACCCTATTTTGTATTCGGTAGAGTTCACGTTTCAAAGCAAGGTCGCTCAAAGATAGGGTGATGTAGTAATAACTGTATTTATTGGAAGTGAATATTCTCAGGATACTAGAATTTAAACTAGACCACCTTAATGCTCATTCTAAGCACGATCGTTCGTTTTGAAGTGACTTTTCAAACGATTACAAAAGAAGTTCCGTTTTCGTAGTTCCATTAGCGTATTTTTCAGTATTTCGTGTTGTAGAGTGAGCGGGATCGTAGTGTAACGTCAGCAAAACAGCAAGAAGTTGTAGTACGTAAATTTATTTTGGAGATTAACAAAGTACAGAAATGTATCAAAAAGGAAGGCAACACATATTATTCACGTCCGAGCGCTGAAGCGTAAATAAAACCGCTGGCTAATTATGCACCAGTTTCCGAACGTCCCACGATTGAAAGGAGACAGAAAGTAAGTCTCACAGAAAGCCGTGTGCGTTGTTACCATTAGGTTTCTACAGTTATGAGGTTCAATTACATAAATCAACTATGTGACTTATACATTCTACGACGAACAAACGCTTGCGCGATCTATCTTACCGGCAGCGCCATCTCTAGTGTGAGTCGTACACTAACGTTTGTTAACAATGTATGTAGGTACCCCAGAATTGGTTAAAACTAAATAAATCCGAAATTGAACCGAATAGTGTATAAGCCGTTGTATTTTTTAATTATAGTTTTGTTTCATTTTTATTTTAATGTATTGTGACTGATGACTATTTAAGTTTTCGACATTATATTATTAACTCGTATTTTTATTTTTATAAATGATTTGATTTTACTAGTATGATCATTATTTAAATATTTTTGATAATTGTTGTATAATTTAATTTATTAATTAAGTATTATTATTATCATTTTTGACGTTTCATAATTCTTTGAGGATCATAACATAAAGTATAAATTGACTTAGGATAATTTATACTGTATTTTTATGTTCTGAAATAAATAAATCTAATCTAATCTAATCTATCATCTATTTGCCTCATGAATGAAGGACTATTGGCAAGCCTGATTAGAGAACCAATGGGCAGGAGCTTTAATGAATACAGTGGTACCGGCTAGCTTTGATGAATACAGTGGTACCGGCTAGCTTTGACGAAATCCGTAGAGAAACAGATCAAAATCAGCTTGGTTCTAAATGTCGAAATTATCCTTATTATCATTAGAATTACTGTAAATAACGGTATACGTATTTACCATGTACTCTTCTATTTGTGTGATGAGTATGAATATTTGTTTATGAGTCTTGGATGTTTTCTATGTATTTAAGTATTTATATCTATTAAATATATCGTCGTCTAGTACCCATAACACAAGCCTTCTTGAGCTTACTGTGGGGCTAGTTCGATTTGTGTAAGATTTGTCCTCTAATATTTATTTATTTATTTGTACCTATACGTGAGTTGACGATATATCACACACAAACAAAATACAAAACATAATAAATATACCGTAATTAATCGTAGTTCAAAATTCATTTATTTCGCTATAAAAATTACAATATAAATTGAAATGTATGCCAAAATTACAAGAATTTCTACCATGATCGTCAATTATAAATAATATATACAACTCAGCAATGTTCCAAAATATAAGAACAAATAAAAAATAGGTATTTATATAGAGTAATTCTATATCTCCTAGAAAGGATCGTCATTTGTTACTCGAAAAATTATTAATTGAACATTAAATATTATTATCATTATTCTAATGTAAATGACTAAACGCAGCAGTGTTCCAAAATTCTATATCTCCTGGAAAGGACCGACATTCCTTAGTCACAAAAATATATCATGTGAGCTTGAATCCTATATCCCTAGAAAAATTTTCCTTGCGAAGAACTTGTGCCCAGCAATGGGATGTATATAAGCTGACAATTACATTAAAATATCAAATTACAATAAATGTTTTACAGTATTAACAATATTTTATCTTTTTTTTATATACATGTGAATAGATTAAAATTAAGATTACCATTAGAATATGCATTTTAGAACTAAAAGCTATAATTAAAATAACTAAACAATTCAGATGTCAATATAATACAATATATACATTTGCTTAGTAATGTCCTAGTACTCAACTCATCTATTAAATATTATGGATTTTGCAATAAAAGTTTTTTAGGCGATTTTGACATTAGGCCGCAATAGACCTGTATCAGATAGTAAGGAAGAGAAAATGGGAAAACACGAGTTAATTCACACAGCCTAAGAAGAAAAACATCTTTTTTAATAAGGGACCCTTATCAGTGGCCACAATAGGTCATGTGACTAACCGTCATTAAAACCAGTCGAATTGCGTCTTTTAACAAGCGACTACAAAATAAAACAAGTGAATTAGCTGTAAACGTTTTAAAGCGCCAATTCTGAAGTTTAAATGTAACACAAAAAAGTCAATTTTACCTTTTAGTTTTAAACACATTTATGTTAACTGAAAATCAACATTCATTCTAAAAATAAATTTTATTGCTTATGTCATAGAGTTTAAATTCGTTGGATAAAAATACAACCCTGTTTGGTAGTGGTCGTGAGTGTACAGCGCCCACAAAGTTATTTCTGCTGCCGGTGAAGAAGGAAACTAGCTTTGTGTAGGACACATTTTGTAGAAACTATGAACAGTGGCGCCTTGTTTAAACGCAATATTATATTTGTAATTTAACCACTCTTTAGCTGGCACTAATGACGTGGTTTAGTAAAACTGGGAAACTAATGGATAACTAGTGAGCTCTGTCAAGACAGAACTTTGTATAACATAAAAATAATATTTTAGTCTATATTGTTACCGATTCTTAACTAGACAGACTTGATTGGCATGCTATGGTTTGTATGGATTAGGGCGGCTGATACAAATTAAAAAAACGGTCAAGTGCGAGTCCGACTCGCGCACCGAGGGTTCCGTACACAGATGTGTACCGGTTCCAACCCTATTAATTCAGGAAAATCTCAACAAAATGGTGTAGATATTGAATGCCATGGGTACAGCGCCATCTACTGGCAAATTTTGTTACAAATTTGAGCGAATAAATAACTTAGTATGTATTTTGGCTTTTCAAGGATAATGCGTTATCCGTGAACCGATTTAATTTTTTTTCTTTATTTCAAAGAAGGTACTTTCAGCATTATCTCGTAGGAATTTATAAAACAAAATACATGCAAAGGTGATTAAATTACAAACTAAGTAAGTACGGAAATGTTTCTTATGATAAAAAAAAACTAGATAGAGCTGTAGTTATATTTTTCCTGTATAATATACATTGATATCAATGTTATGTAATTTCATATTTTCTTCCTTAATAAACTTCTATGGTAAGGAGTCAAAAATGACTCAACGTAAAAAAAAAATGTTTCAGATTGTGCAACTCAAGCCCAAGTATAGTCCTAACTATATATTTTTATAATTTTGATTAATTTGTCTAATTTACTATCTATTCTGATACTTTTAAGGTTTTCTATCCATTTAGCTACAATATGTTACACAAATACAAATACAAACATTTATTCTGCAAATAGGCCACAAGGGCACTTTTACATGTCAAAATATTAATTTACAATTTAAGAAAGTCTGACTATAATAATAACTAATACATTTTTCATGTCAAAATATTAATTTACAGTTCAAGAAGGAATAATAATTTCCAGTTTACAATTATAACAAAATTAATGTCATACAGTGAAGATAAACTTGCAAAGTTATCTATTACAAATATTACAACATCAGTAAAGTTAGAGATGTATAAGGTCTCAAGATTAAACAAGGAGTATAATGAAATTAATATCATATCCCAGAGATGTACATGGTCTCCGAGCGTCAAAATTAAAATTAATTTAATATTGTTAGAGATGTATATGGTCTCTAAGTCACTTATAATAAAAACGAATCCACAACAGGATGATGTCTCTCGTCAATCCCCTATAAAAAGACACTAGTATTAACGTAGTCACTATGTCCTAGCAAGCATGAACAGACCGGACTCCACAAATACGACGGACGTATAAATTTTATCAGGTGTCAAATACTCAGTTAGGTTTTATAATTATCTATAAACAATATCCCTACTAGTTATAACAGAACTGATCAATGTACCTATAAAATAAAATATTAACAGAACGTTGATATTTTACACGCCAACCTGATGGCTACCTATAAAATATAATAGTAACATAAGAGTTAATCTTTAAAATCTAAACTAAAGAGTTATATCATTATTATCCTCCTACCAGTATTGTCCCATGTTGATTACTTACCATTAATCGCCTCGTAATTCACAGGTGCCGGGCCTGGCTGTAATTTGTGGTAGGTATCAATTAAGAATCGATTACCCGATGTCTCGGTTATCTAACGCCTATTGCACCTGTAGCGATAATAATAAATATAATCCTTTTAATTCTAAATGTATTCGAAGTATCGCTCGAGCAATTAGACTTACTTCAATAATAACCATGTAAGTACGGTCAACTAATTTTGTACCTTGTCACAGTCACATTAATATGAGATCTCTTGCGGCTTTCATATTGATTTTCACTGTGACAAGGTACGAAGTGGCCCAGAAATCAAATTAGTTGACTGTACTTACATACACGCAAGCTACCTTAGAATATTGATGTCACAGGGTTCTAGTTTGTGGTGTTTTTCTAATCTTCTTAGTCTGATCCATTTTATGTCACTCATCATCATATCCTCAAGGATGCTAGCGGTCCGCTTACCTAATCCCAAGATATGGTATAGACACTAGTTTTTACCAGGGACTGCATAACCGGATAATAAAGGTAGCGTTTTAAAACGGTATGACGTCATACCGTTTCGTTTCGGTTAGGTTTTGATACCGCAAAATATTTTTTTCGGTAGCGGAATATAAAGGTACCACAATTTTTTTGATACCAGAACCGTTTTCATTAAGGTATTGTTTGGGCTTTAATAGGGTGCCGCCAATGGCGTCAACCAATCGGCGCCAGTTATTGGGTGAATGCCTAAAATAGGTACCCATTTTTGTTAAATTTCGTTCGGCGCGATAGATGCTGACGTAGTCGCTGTTCGCTGTTGGTCGCGCTTAGGTACCCATCGTAAAAGTTACGTTCGAATTTTTTTGGTACCGAAATAATACTGGTTGGCTACCGTTATAATAAAGGTACACCTATGAAAAATAGCGATATCGTTATTTTATACCTGTAGCGTCCCTTTATATTTCAACCGGTCTAGTTCTACCTTTATAACGAAGAGTTATTGATATCCAATACCGGTACATACCATTTATACCGTACCGAAAACGGTCGCTGGTTTACTATGTCTTATCAGGACTGTTAGAAGTTCTCAAGCCGCCCCAAGGACTCTAACTTGGCTTAACGACTGCTGTTATAGATATCAGCCGGGATCAGTGGCATACATTTTTTTACAGGATACATTTTATATCACTATAAGCATAAAAATAACAGTGTTTGTTACAAGATTTCAAGCTTACATGGTCATTTATATTAGAATTATGATTTGAAACGGGATATTTACCATGTATATTTGTATTTTTGAGTTTCCGATATTTCGACACTATTGCAAGCGCCATTATAAAGGATTAACTGACGTGCTGCGAGTTTTAGTTGTGGTCTACCCACATACCATAGCGATCTATATCGTATATATCTATCGTGTGTATCTATCGTAGATCGCTATGGTGTGTAGACCACAACTAAAACTCGCAGCACGTCAGTTAATCATTGATAATGGCGCTTGCAACAGTGCCGAAATATCGGGAACTCAAAAATACAAATATACATGGTAAATATCCCGTTTCAAATCGTAATTCTAGTGTTTGTTACGTCCCAACTTCATTAGTAATAAGCAACTGTATGGCAGCCAAATGTTGTACAAGTTTCTAAACGCAACTTGTCTTTGAGCTGTCATTGCAATATCAGAAAAATGGTCCATTGCTTTAGCGATACCGCTTTTTTGGTGTGGTGAATTGAATTAGTTCCCACAAGCAAAAATAGTCTTCCTCTTTGTCGCGAGATTCCTTTGTGATTTTAGCCTTAATACAACGATCGCGGCTCGTTTTCGTAGTGTTGTTAGGAAATTGTGTATTTTTATCGCGCGTTCTTCTGGACTTTGCGATAATCTCTAGAGTTCCGGGTCCCCGTCGAGTCTCCAGGTCGACCAAAGGAACATTTCCGTGCATAGCTTGAATAAGTTGATAAATCGAAGTGAAAAATGGAAGAAATTTGAACCTTATTGCAATGTAATGTAAGTTCAAAGTTCGACAAAAAACATCTCGAGTTGTCAACGTATTCCCGCCATGCACGGATTTGTGCGTCAGGTTTTTTGGACACTATTAAGCCGTCGATTCCCGGCGAAAAAAATAAAAAGCCTACTTTTTAATGATTCCTGGGATCCCAGGGACCGGTAGACGACTGGTTTCTAAATTTAGGTCTGCATTTAGGCTACAACTTGTATACTTGAATTAGCTTCATTTTCAATTCAATTTCAATTTATTTTGCAACCATGTACATACAGGACCCTGTTAGGGCGCAGCAAATATGTCACCGTATCAGTGCCTGCGAAGAATTACAATTCGCAACATTCGGTAAAAAAAAAAAAATTTCGTAAAATAATTTGATAGTACAATTTTGTCAAATAATTTGATAAAAATAATGTTATAAAATTAATTAGTTAAGTGACAATATTGCAACTAATAATTATTATTGTATATAATTGAATAATTCGTTGAATAATAGCTTCCGCGAATCGCGGACACTTGTTTGCTCCTTTAGAATCAGAATCAATTATTTATTCGTGACAATACAACACAATAAAAATTTAGGGATATAACAGTTTTATTTTCTTACATTAGCTCCGATTCCTTCTTACTTTTGAACAATAGCACAAAATTGGCTCTATGTATGGTAACTTGATGTACCTATCCAACGAGTTTTACTTTCTGTCGTTGGTACTACTATCTCACTAAATCTATTAAATTTAATCTGTACCCAATTAGCTAATGAGATTTGTAGTAATTGGGTAACCTAAGGCTTTTTATACTAATAATGCTTTTTGTACGGGAATAAGTCTAATTTTGCTCATGTCTCTGTCGGAATTTTACTCGTCCAGGGCTTACGAAATCCTTCTTAGTAAATTCATCCACTATTTTTTATTCACTTTTTTTGAACAATGTCTGAAACGGATACGGTAACATATGCCATTAAGCTGTCATTCCAGTACAATACCTTGAAACGTTTAAGTCGTTTAACATGACGTAATATGTACTGAGATACCAAGCTGTCACCGTACCTATGCTAACTTAAAAGAATTATAATCAGTAATTACCAAAGAGCCAAAGACCCGCTTTTTCATAAACTTCCCATCAAACCTATTTTAGTTAACTAGCTGCTAAAGTTCGTTTGTCCGTCACCTTAACATTTTTTGTGTGAAAGGGTGAACAACATTTTAATTAGCAGGGGTTGGTTAAGTTTTATGAACAAGGGGGTTTTATTCCTTAAACATATTCTATATTCTATATTATGTTTACTCCTACAAATCCGTATCATATTGCGGTACGAGTAGAAAGAGACCAAAGAATACAAAATACTTCGAGAGCTAGCCCAGAAGGAAAGCTAAATATTTCGTTTGTCTATTCGGTGTTCGTTAA
The DNA here is from genome assembly GCA_963556455.1 of Epiblema foenella. Lineage (NCBI taxonomy): Eukaryota > Metazoa > Arthropoda > Insecta > Lepidoptera > Tortricidae > Epiblema > Epiblema foenella. Next base: position 7,046,095 of record OY747108.1, on the reverse strand, counting down.
AATCTGATTGTATGTCAAAGTTTGACAAGTTTCTATGGGATGACAGCTGCCGGCGCCATATTTGACGATGACCGGCCTGTGATCGTATGTTGGTGCAACCGCCCCTTGGGATGGGTTACACCAAACCGCTTGTAATCGTAAGCGGTGTTCGTTAAATTCTGATTGTATGGAAAATTTGACAAGTTTCTATGGGATAACAGCTGCCGGCGCCATATTTGACGATGGCTGGCCTGTGATCGTATGTTGATCCAACCGACCCTTAGACTTGTTCGGTTAATAGTTACCCGTCACATCTACGTATCTCCTGTAACAGCTCTCGAAGCAATTTCTTTTATCGCAAACTGTAAACTCTTGGTCCTCCCTATATTTTCATTCACATACTTAATTCGCTAGCTTTGACTTTTTAGGCTGCAACCATACATTTTATTACTTTAGGACGAAAAAACCGGCCAAGTACGTGTCCACACATTAAGGGTTACGAACCAACCGCAAAAATAAGTTGGGTTTAATAGGAAAAATAAGGAACTTTCAATGAAAAAATCTGATATATCAATACTTTCATTTGTGTGAGGTGTGCAATAAAGAGTATTTATATTGTATAGTATTGTATTGTACTTTGGTTATTTGTTGGTAAAATATACGTAATAATAAACATTATCACCATAAAGACTGTAGCTCCAACCGTTTGGCTGTAAACCCATGGTGACAGACGACGGACGGTCGCGTGAGTGAAAAAAATTTAAAAATTTATTTTGGTGCGATTATCTAATCTAGACCGATTCCATGAGGCTTTCCTTCTCCGCCCACTACAGTTGAATATTAAGTGATATTTTGCTACAGTCGACGGCAAAAATATGTTTACACGTTTGCACCTTATTCCATTGTAATAAGGCAAAAAATGTAAACATGTTTTTACCGTAGACTGTACATAAGATTGTTTGGAATTGTATATACTGCTACAGTAGCCATCGAATCTACTCTTCTACTAAATCTTATTGATCCGAATATAAAGCTTTTCGATATTAAACACGAGTCACCAGCAAAATTTTACACGTACCTCTAATTTTTAAGAACATCGATCATTGCCGCATAGATCTAGATTATTAGAAAAATTTAGGGGATTTATTGAACTTCGAAACTAAGATTATTCGGGATTAAAATAGCAACATTATTCCGCAAAAGGAACTTTACTTGTACAAGTCAAAATCTACCTCTAACAAATAAAAACTATACTACTCAAAATATTAAATATTAATTAATATATTATTAATAAAAAAGTGACCACCTACACTAGAACTACACAAGAAAAGAAAGCATAAGTAAAATAATAAATATCGAGATTTGTTACAGATTATAAGATGTCTAAGGGCCGATGACGAAAGTGATGCATAAATTATCTGGCTATTAAAAAAACGGCCGTAAGTGTCAAATAAAAAAATAAGGTTGACTTAGGCTCGGTTTTATTAAGATCCGTTAGACCTTATATCGGTTTGTTATGTCAAAAAATCTACTGAGTTACTGAGATTTGATCTGACATTGGGTCTAATTGATCTTTATAAAACCCAGTCTAAAACATAATAATATACTGTAAAAACTAATAGGGTGTCTAAGCGTCAACATTAAAATAATATTAATAATATATAAATCGGTCCAGAAAAGGACTCTTCAAGCAAAACATGGATACTGCTGTCATTTAAACCTTTCCTATACAATGTTGGAGCACTTGTACCGAATAGAACTCGACAGTAGTAAGGTTTTAAGTCAAAACTTCTGACTACCCTCAAACATAGTCGTTACAAAACAACTATTAAACGTGAACTTTCTAAAGCGTAGCTGTAACTTTATAGTCCCTGCTGCCCTTGCGAGTGATTTAAAGCGAATTTTAGCGTCACACACGGTGTGTATTTGAAAACGAGAAAAAGTGTACATAAAATACGATGATAATTTAAAGGCTCTTGGAGCTGAAGACCCCGCGATTTTGAACGTAAAAGATATGATATTTTTTACGTTTTCAGCCCACATAGCTCAGCTGTTTAAAAAAAATCAAAAAAGAAGCGATGAAACAAAACATACTTATACAACCCGTAGATCTACTAATGACTAATCAAATGCCACGCCTTCTTATGTATTTCAGTAACTCTAGTAAAGTTTTCACGAAACAAAACACAAACGAACGCAAACGGGCCTTTCTACTTTTTCATGTACATAATTTTCAGACACTTTTTTTTTTAATGCAGATTTCGAAATACTTGACCCTCATTTCATATTTTGTATTGTTATTTAGAAAGAGGTTTAATTGCAGTATCACTTCCGATAGTTTTGGTAATTAACGAACCACAGCTAATATCCATTAATCGAATGATGGATGTCTCACCATTTGTATGAAAGAATGGCTTTTACCACTGTGTTACCCACCTTCTACAGCAATATGTTAATATTTAAGTATTTTTACCTATAAATTCCTTTTATTAGGTTCAGGTACTATTTCGATATCCTATTTTTGTACATTAATTCAATACATATCATAGATTTTTTTTTAATAGAAAACTGGTTATGAAACAAAAAAATGAGCCAATTACGCGTTTCAATTTATATGACAACGCGAGCACTGAGCAGCGCCTCTGGCGGCCTTAGATGGTAACTATTTTTCCCCATACGAATTGAGACTAAACGCAAACGCGTTAGTTTGTGTTTTGTTTCGAAAAAACACTATGCTAGAGTGCCCATAATGCTGGCGATATTTCTTCGTCGAATAGCTTAGACACCATTTGCACCAGAAACGACTCAGCATGGCGGTCATGAAGACTGACTGACATAGGATTAATAAAGAGTACATAGGACTTATAAAGATCAGTCTACACGTATTTACCTTTCCATTCGCTGCTGGAGACAGGCGCCTTGTTTTGGGTACCGTTTTTTCAATATTTTTATTTAATAATCATTGCACAAAAAAATCTTTACGCACGACTTGATGCCATGGAGCATTCTTAATGACGATTCCCACTATACCGTTCAGTGTCCGGGCCGGCCGTAATCGTACCGTCCCGTTCCCGAGCTTATTTGCGCAACGTGATATACCGACTAAGTGCAAGGTTGGATGGACCCCCATATATTACCTATATATTTTTGACGTACTATCCATACCGAGCCCGTAGAAAACAGGCCGGCCTAAATACGGTTTAAGGACTTCGCATACCCTTTAGAATTTCCTCTCAGATGTACTTATGAAAGGACTGTCTTTTCTGTATTTTTTGCTTTTCGGTGAAAGAAAACATTATCAGGAAACCTACACACATCTGTGAAGAAATTCATAGGTGTATATATGTGAAGTCCACAACCCGCGCTGAGCTAGCGTGGGGAATACTGCCCGTCCTTCTCAGGTATGAGAATATGCATCCCGTCATGCATATATCCCAGCAGTGGGACGTATATTACAGACTGATGATTACAGACCAATCAACGTTATATATGGCTCCAGCAGCTTTCAACTTTTTTTTAAAACCTGTGGCTTTATAGGCCGGACCCAAACAAGCGATAGGAGTACGCGGTTGGAGAGTAGACTTGGGAAAATCCAGGGAAAACCTCCGACACGACCACACGGGCGGTTTTTAACACTGGAATACTCTAAGAGTTTGCGCTCCAGTGATATCGGTTGAGCGGTTTTCAACCGAATTTAAGGTGTGAGTGAAATCGAGCTACTGCGACAAAACTTCCAGTAGCTCCATTCCACTCACACCTCAGATTCGGTTGAAAAGCTTTCATCCGACACTCCACAGAAACTTGATATATTATAACTACTACTCCCTCAGTGGGATTAATATTCCTTTCATCATTATCTTTTAATTCTTTTTCATATTCATAATATTAAAAACTGTACACAACTTTAATGTATGTGACATAATCACACCATCAAAACCGTGAGTGTTCCCTGGCGTCTAACTTTAAACTAGGGATTAAAAATTCAAAATTTTAGGTTAACTAGCCAAAAGGGACGGGCGGACCAACCACAATTGGACGAGGGTACGGCAAATTTTGTAGTTAAGCCTATTTGAAGTTGCAACAAGTGGAGGAAAAGTTTTTTATAATCTGAAATATCGGTGGTTCGTTTTACTAGATGTGTAGGTCTAGATTTCATCATAAGTAGGTGATCATTAGTACGTACCTTGGAGGATAATAAGCCGGATACTCATTAACGAATTGTAACTGTAACCGAACGGATATTGTAACTAAATCAAATGTGAACGTAACTGAGAGTGCCATTCATATGCTCTTTGCAAGCTATTCGCGAACGGTTGGCGACCCTCGTATGCACTGGTTACTGTAACCGTTTGGTTACAGTTACAGCTCGCCAGTGAGTACCCGGCTTAACATCATGTTAATGTATATTAATTTGGGACCATAACAATCAATGTAGTTTTAGATGAATTCGACAATAGGCAACGTGCGTTAGCTATGGAATTTTCAACAAAATAAATTGAACCCTCTTTGTGAGTGAGGGAGATACCCTTATTTTAAAAATATATACATTATAACAATTTGGCGGTGTAATCGATATTACGTGCGCCCATGCATATTACAGCTATTTAGTAGTAGAAGCTATGCCGCGGACGAACGGACGGACGGATATGGCAAAACTATAGTAAATACGGGTTCCGTGTTAAAAGGGCTATGGTTCTAGGAGTACACTTTACTGTGGTCGTGTTTACGTTCAAGTGGGGCAATCTTAAATAAATAAATAAATAAATATTAGAGGACAATCTTACACAAATCGAACTAGCCCCACAGTAAGCTCAAGAAGGCTTGTGTTATGAGTACTAGACGACGATATATTTAATAGATATAAATACTTAAATACATAGAAAACATCCAAGACTCAGAAACAAATATTCATGCTCATCACACAAGTATTTGCCTTGACCGGGATTCGAACCCAGGACCGTCAGCTTCACAGGCAGGTGCACTACCCAATAGACTAAACCGGTCGTCAAAAAAAAAATCAAATAAATAAATAAAATGGCTAAATCTTAGGCAGTGAGAGCCCCGCATCGTAAACATCTCAAACACAAAAACTCATAGCATTGCTTAGTGTAACACTAAGCAATGCTATGAGTTTTTGTGTTTAAGATGTTTACGATGCGGGGCTCTCACTGCCTAAGATTTAGCCTGAGTAGTAAATTTAGCTGAATACGAATTTCACCGAATACGATTCGGCTGTATATTTTGCCGAACCGAATATTCGGAAAAATGATTAAGTTTAAGTAAATACCTTCATCAACTGATCTAAAGCCTACTTCAGTGAACAATAAAGTAAATGGCACGTCTATAATAATCCGTTAAGATGTTTGTTATGCTCTTGCAGGGCGTCATATTTAAACCCATTTTATTGTAACAAACGTAATAAACAATTCTATTTTATTCTATTCCAGGAATAATAATTTTACAAGGCAGTGCCCAATGTTACCTACATTCTTGCAACATATAGTTGTCGTAAACCTCCAAAATTGTTCGGTAAGTATTCGGCAGCTGATACTTTTACTCGTACAATTCAAAAATCGATTATACCGAATAATACCCTACTATAGACCTATAGAGAAAACACCAACTGGTATGTGAGTCGATAACTTGGTGATTTATTTTCGTCACAATTGCGGTCGTATAAATGAATATCGGCGTGTCCCCGAGATCGAGAATTAAATGATTTCTAGTTACACCGGATGGAAAATACAACTATACAATGACAAAGGAAGTCAGCAATTTGATCCGCGAGATTTAATTAATGAATACGAAGAGACGAGAACAGAAGAACTTAAATAAAACTTTACCTGAAAGCGAAAACGATCACTCTTTTTTGAATTTCGTGCGATTTTATTCCTTACCCTGACAGCTTAAATTCTAAAATGTCTTGTGCTTGGGCTTATTCATGAACAAAGCTCCAGATGTCAATGTCAAAAAAGTTTCCTTTATCCAGTTTCGTAGTCATTCTTCTCGTCAAAGGACGGAGGATTAAACTTGGCCGTAATTCGACCTTGTTTTCCAGGATCCATGATATGGCCCATTGCAAAATTGGAACAAGGTAACAGTCCTAGTTGTCCGATTTCAAACAATGTATTCTCTCATTGTACACTGCGCAAAATCAACTTTGATTATCTAGTGCACAAAGTTGAATCCGTGCGGTGCTCACCAGCAGTACCACATAAGGTTCTATCTGACTTTAAATAGTTTCAAATACAGTAGATAATATTTTTATTATAATGTTGATTAATATAAGTGTACTATTTTCTTTATCACCCGCGAGTCTATTTATATATGTCGAAATACCTACAATGGTATGTTTTTGCGCCTCTGTTGCACTTATCTGCAATAGTGACATTATTGTTCCGAGGAGGAGAAATATATATAATAATAATAATTGGCAATAAAAATAGCCACCCGAAGTTTACTTCAGTTCATTTCTTTGCATCATGTTTACATTTAAATGTGTTTCTCACTCTAATTAATGTGTCAGAGCAAGCGCGCAAACATGCGTTACGAAAGTGACGAACTTTATTAAGTGCCTTCAGGGCAAGTATGAGCTGTATTTTAATCTGTTTAATTCCATTTTAATTTTATGATGTAAAATGGACTTGTTCTAATAAATTATTATCATTTCATTTCGTTTTCATTTACTGTGTATGTGACCTTTGTGTGATAATCAGACGAAATAGAAAGACAATAAATTGGAATACAGCCGATTGGCTTCATAATTTCACGCATTATAGAAACTCGAATTTTGCAACAATAGACTAGATTGGCCACAATCTACATTGAATTTGTGTAACGTTGCGGAATTTTGCGCTGAATTCAATATTTGTAGTCAGTATTAACCATTATGCAGCATTTTACTGTTATCGGCAATAAATCATATGAAGACCAGCGCTAGACAGTGTGGAATAAATCATATGTAGACCAGCGCTATACAGTGTGGAATAAATCATAGGTAGGTATCGCAAAGGAAACCGTAGTTCAAATGCACTTGCAATTGGTCTTGAGTTTAAGTCCCATTCGTAGCGAACAAGTTTCAAATTTTAACTTTGATAGTTCAAGATTAACTACCTTCTTAATCAAAATAGATTGTACAGTTTGATATTATAAGGCTCGGTTTTATAAACATCCGTTAGACCTTATGTCGGTGTCAAAAAATGTACTGAGTTACTGTTTGATCTGACATTTGGTCTTACGGATCTCTGTAAAACCCGGCCTAAGAGGCCCAGAAAAATCAAGAGTAAAAGAAATAAAAAGAAAAGTTGAGGGTTCAGAAACGTCATTCATATGGGAAAATTAAATTCGCGATATAAATCTGTTTAGTAAACTTTTTTCCCGTAATAAAAGGATACCGCTTCGCCACCTACTTGATGACGATCAAAAGAGAAGTATTTTTCAGTCTGATGGTAAAATGACAGCAATTTGGCTCACTGGTTTGAATTGTTATTTGTAAGTGGTTTCTAGCTGTCAATCCAACGAGTCATCAAATCAAAAGAGGGTGCGCAAAGCTTGTAATTTTTGTGAAGTCGCAGCCACTCGTATTTATAAACCATACATATATACCACCGTGGTAGTATCTTAGGTATAGAAGTAATAAAGTTTTGTAGGTTGACTTGGTCATTGGTACGAGCAGGGATGGTTGATGGTTGAACATTAGGCTAGACTAACCTACTCCTCAAAATTGGTGGATAATAATAATTGCCCTACTTAATCCTACTAAATATTATAAATGCAAAAGTTTACATGCTTGGCTGTTTGTTACTCAATCACGCAAAAACGGATTAACGGATAATTTCAAAACTTACCTCCGTATTCATAAAACTTAACAAACCTCTGCTAACTAAAATGTCTGTTGTCACTGTCTCACAAGCACATAATAATATGTCAAAGTGACAGATAAGGACAGATTCAGATTCATTTATTCACAATATAAGATTACAATATAAATTACATGTCAATTTACAGGAATCTCTATTGTGATCGTCAATAACATTAAATAAAAACAAAATAAATTAAAAATCAATGAATAAAATAGCAGTTAAATAATACAATGAGTACGATAAAATTCACCTGAGAGGATCGTCATGAATATATTAATATTTTTGGTACTCTAAACACGGTTAACAAGGAATTAAATATCAATATCTCGTAAACGAACTTTACCGGCTAGTTAACTAATATAGGTTTGATAGACGTTTATGAATAAGGGGGTTAGTATACAACGAGTTTATAGCCTGGATTAACACATAGGACCCTTTTATCCTGAAAATCATCATACGAACGGATGAAATAGGAAGTGGAAGTATACGCGGACGAAGTCACGGGCAATAGCTAGCATTCAATATAAAAAACGAGTAGTTATCACGTGTAAGCGAAGTTGGCAAGTTGGCATACAAACTTGACAGAGTTACTGACTGTTCAATGCATTAGATCCAGTACTTAAAACTCCGAAAGGCAACTTGAAACCGTTGGAACTTAAGACAGACAACAACGTGCCTGGTTAATGGTAGCCTGTTTTAAAGTTAACAATCAAGAGCTAAACTCAACTTAAACTGTAGTTAAACGAGAGTTAGTGGCAGTAAGCCTCCCGTAAATTGACTTTATGGCCAAAATGTCGATTGTGGGGTCGGGGAGAACATTGTACTGCAATAAACTTTGCTGCTTCAAATGTCGGCTGGTCAAAAAGGAACATTATGTTATAAGATAAATCGAAGCGAAAAACATGCTCAAAAATATCTTAATATGACTAGAGTTATGATTAATAACAGGACGATCGCTTTTAGCCTGGTTGTGGTGGTTTGAAGCTAGAAGTCCCGGGTTCGAATCCCGGACAGGGCATTTATTTGTGTGATGAGCACGAATATTTGTTCCTTAGTCTTGGATGTTTTCTACTTTTTTCTTTTTTATGTTATAGGGGGCAAACGAGCAGACGGATCGCCTGATGGTAAGCAATTACCGTCGCCCATAAACACCTGCAACACCAGAGTATGTATGTATGTATTTAAGTATCTATTTATCTACATATGTAAGTATGTATTTCGTCACTTAGTACCCATAGTACAAGCTTTGCTTAGTTTGGGACTAGGTCGATTTGTGAAAAATTGTCCACAAATATTTATTTACTTATTATTTATAATAACCATGTATTTTTGTATATAAGAATCCTTGATATTTCGGTACTGTTGCAAGAGCCATTAACAAGGTCTAGCAAAGCTTTTGCCCGCGACTTCGTACGCGCGTACAAGTCGGTAACTTACATATTAATATTATCTACAAGCTATATTACTTACCAGAAAATAAGTATTTCTTCTTTTTCGTTTTTTATGCGTGGCGTACGCCGAAGTTCATTTTTTTATGTTATAGGGGGCAAACGAGCAGACGGATCGCCTGATGGTAAGCAATTACCGTCGCCCATAAACACCTGCAACACCAGAGGAGTCGCAAGTGCGTTGCTGGCCTTTCAGAAGGGAAAACGCTCTTTTCTTGAAGGTTTGAAGGTCATATCGGTCCGGAAATACCGCAGGCGACAGTTCATTCCATAGTTTGGTTGTGCGAGGCAGGAAATTTCTTGAGAAATGCACAGTTTTGTACTGCCAATAATGGAAATGCTGACGCGTAGGACGATGACGAAAAGGTGCGGCAGGGATCATTCCGAACAATTCCTCCGAGCACTCCCCGTGATACAAGCGATATAAAATTGAAAAATCGATTATTGGATATCCAAAAACATATCTCATACTTTTTTATTACATAATGATCACTATTCATAACTATTTTTTGTTAATAAGTATATCGTAACTCCGAATTATTCATATTCATTTTATCATTGAACATAAGTAGCTATCTATTACTACTGTTTTCACTTCTCATGCTCGGAAATCATCTCATGCCATATTAGACTTGTCAAGCGGGGCTAAAGTAGTACATTTAACGCCTAAGGTAAATATGAATACTTATTTATGATTTACAAAACATTTGAATTTGACCAATCAAAATACTTCGCCTATTAAATCCACCAATCACAGAACACTAATTTAACTCTTTAAAAAATATTTGGTATTGGATATTAACCAACCAGAATACAGCTTTACTAAAATCGACCAATCAGGAAACAAAATTAATTTCTCTAAAGAGTCTAAAAATTAAGTTTGTAGTAGTTCCTATTTCATAATAATTAAAAAAAGCGATGAAATCGTTCGAGCAACGCTTTGAAGCGTAGCATTTTTCGCGCGTGAATGTTGCGCGCGAACCGCGGTGTCTATGTTTCGTGTGTCACAGCAGTTAGAAAAAAAAAACATGCTGCCAAATTATATATGTTCGCCGTGGAATTTATTGTTAATTTTGGGTGATTAACCTTTGTTTATTTATTTTCTCGCAATCGAAGTGAAAAGTAGAGTGTATAACTCTAGTCTAAAAGCCCTTATAACTATCTCGTGGTAATATGGCTCATTTTAGACCCTTTTCATATGATCTACTATTATATATTTTTATTACATAATTTTTTTTAACCATATGTACTTTAGTATTTTGTAAAATTTTATGCATACTTAGTTTCTTTGGTGATTAGCATAAGTAAAACAATATGGCAAGTTTTTGGGATTATTAATTTTCTTTATAAAACTGCCGAGGAATTTATCTTCAATCTTCTCTTTATTTTTAACGTCGAAGCCGCTAGAAACACATTTTAAAATTTCTTCAACCTGACTTTTTTCACAATGCAAAACCTTTTTTAAACACAAAATCCACTTTTATCCTTAGCGCTCTTAAATCAAGGTTAATATCTCGAAAACGTCCCAACCCGCTATTTTGCAGACGACTTCCCATTTGGACTTGAAAGAACGGCTTTTGTTCCTTCAGGAGCAGACGAGAGAAACGAGGCCAATTAATTTAATTAACTTAGGACAAGGCTTTTTTTATTTAAGAGTAATATTTTGCAGGTCTAATGTTATAATACCTTGTTAGTTCTCTATAATAATAATAATAGGTATTCATCTCTTCTCCTCCAATCCCTGCCCACTGCCTTACGAATATCATCGCCTCGCCTTGTTTCAGGGCGCCCTACACTACGTTTGCCCTGCTAGACCTTTTTAATGGCTCTTGCAACAGTGCCGAAATATCAAGGACTCTTATATACAAAAATACATGGTTATTATAAATAATAAGTAAATAAATATTTGTGGAAAATGTTTCACAAAACGACCTAGTCCCAAACTAAGCAAAGCTTGTACTATGGGTACTAAGTGACGATTTACATACTTATATATGTAGATCCGATGGACCGTACGCTTGTTTGCCACCGGCGTTGTATATAAAAAATACTTAAATACATAGAAAACATCCAAGACTAAGGAACAAATATCGTGTTCATCGCACAAATAAATGCCCTGACCGGGATTCGAACCCGGGACTTCTAGCTTCAAACTACCACCAGCAACCAGGCTAAAAGCGATCGTCCTGTTATTAATTATTACTCCAGCCATATTAAGATATTTTTGAGCATGTCATTCGCTTCGATTTATCTTATAACATAATGTTCCTTTTTGACCAGCCGACATTACTTCGACATACTTCTAATAAATTGTATAAAAACTTAGCTTCGTCCGAAATAGCAAGTGACAAGATACTATTTGCATATCCTGTGTCTAACAGTTTCGAATCGGACCAAACTGCTCTCACAGTCTTGGTCCGGACACACTGCATCAATACATGTATTTACATCCTCAACAATTCCACACTAATGGCAATTTGGGGAGGAGACTTTTCTCATTAATAAAGCAAAACTTGTTTGATGGAATGTGACCGGAACGTAACATGAGTGCCGTTTTTAATCTGTTTCTGGGTCATCGTCAGTTGTAAAATCAAAAGTTGCCCACCCGGTGGTCAATAGTTAACGGCTTATGTACATGTAAGTTGTGTTTTAATTACATGTATTTATAGTTACGGAAACACCATTTGTACCTACTTACTAGACCAATCCAAAATTAAGCTTTTTGACCCTTAACTTTTGATATGTTCACCGAAAAGACGCGAACCTAAATCTGACAATGACCCTTCTGTTATATGGTGCTTGGTCAATCCAGGGATAATAAGAAACATGTAGCTATTGATTTATTTAATCTTAAGTGCACAAATACAAAAAAGGACCAGTAGTACCAGTAGTAAGCAGTGTAGTAGTATTAGTAGTAAATTGACAGTTTTCTCATATCGTACCGCCCCCGCACCGACAAAGTCGCCTAAAAACGTCATGCAATGATCCGGGCACCCGTTTTGTACTCTGTCCCTTTCACAAGATACTTACAAAAAAAATATTTTAAAGATAGATTATTTCAAGTGGAAATAACACATTCGAGTTCAAAAGAGACGTCGAAAACTGGTATGAGTTTGCGATCAGTCGACTACATTCAAACGTAGTGTCACATTTGGGTGAGCTATCGAAGCATAAACTTTACCTGTCATCAAGTTACAAGGGATAAGGCGCTTTTGAATTTTGAATTAATCCAGTTGATGGCGTTAATAGACGGCACGCCTCACTATCAATGTACTGCATCCATTTAATAATAGTTTATGTAACTGTTACATAATGAGAGGTATTAAAACACGAGTGTGGTTTATCCCAGAAAAAAGAGCCCTACCTTACCGGAGGATGGAATTCCCTTACATTTCTCAGGACTCTCAGATGATGGCAACTTACAAGTCTTGAACTGTTGTTTAGTTTCTGGATCTTAATGGAGAAGTCACATTTAGTCCATATTAGTTATGAGTCGAGGCAAAAATCTGTCAGAATCTTGTTGTAACAATTCCTAACAGTTGAGTGAAATCCGCAGTTTATAGTATTCCTGCTCATCCGTAAGCATTCTGGGCACCTAGCGCGCTGATACTTTTTTCATATGCAAAGGGTATATAAAATACTATATAGGTATGCTTCCTATCAAAATCTTAACTTCTTCAGTTATAAAAAGAACAAGAACACTGCGACCCGTTAAAGTCTAAATTTTTGCCCCAAGCCTGAGTCGTCATTATATAGTGCAAGATCTCCCTCTCTTAAACTTCGCATACCACCACGCAGTCGTAGAATAAAAAGGTGCACAAACCCGTAATGTTATTATTATTTTATTATTTAGGTGTTGTGGCTATTCCCGGGCTTTTCAGCCCTCGTATCACTGCGACCATTTCTGATCTATTGTGATCGCCACATACTACAATTCTCGGTCAAGTCCTACAAACTCAAAGAATCGCAGGATTTTTCTGTACTCGAGACACTTAATCTCATCCGGGCGCATGATGTGCTTGCCCAGCAATGAGCCCGTAATATTACTTGCAAGTCTAAACGAACCTGTTTTGTGGTAAAATTTTTCAAGCAATTACCGCTTGAACGGGAATTTTCTCCAGTTTTGATAATGCGCTCCAACAGAACATATTGGCAACACTGGCCAATATTTTTTTACATTTTCTCAGTAAAGAGTTTATAAATCTTTCTCATCACTTATTGAACACCTCTCGTAGTATCGGAACAAAACTCTTGTAAATTTATTTTTGTTTCGCTCCCTTCTAATACCCGCAAGTAAGGCGTTAAGTAAATATGGTAAACGCTTTTTTATTGGCCTATCCCCATAGTTTAAAATGTGTATCTTGGTGACACACACGTATAGGATCTCTACTTTACTCTTGTGCCACGAACAGAGCAAGACCGTCACTGTACTGTTGCCGGTTGCATATTTCATGACGACAAAAATGGTTTTTGATGACTGAAAATTTTACCGCCCGCTCCCACTTGACACTTGTAGCTTTGTTAGATAGTCGAAGGCATAGCTGCATTATACTGTAGAATGGAGACATTCTTACAATGGATGAGGTATTTTAATAATTTATTGTTTTATTTCTTTAAAGGCCTTTCATTTCCTAGTCTTTTTTTGATATATATATTATTTTAGCATTTTTGTGATATTTTTTTTATTATTATTCACGTTTATAAATTTTGGCATGCACGTAATTTGAGACCCCGGAAAGACCATATGGTATATAGTTTGTATCCCTAAAATCATTCCTCAAAAAGGTGAAAAGGGGGTGAAATCTTAAAGGCAAGCGGTAATTACGCCTACGTCTAAAATTCTTTCACTAACGCAGCTTTTTAAGGTTCCGTACCTAACGGGTCCAAACGGAATCCTAATATTGTCGTCACTCACGCGTCCGTCCGTCCGTCCCTCGTCTGTCACATGTCTTTATAGCCAAACGGTTGGAGCTACAGTCTTCAAATTTTGTGATATCGTATATTTTACCAACAAATACTAAAGTCAAAATCAAAATCAGTTTGTTTTTTCACATTGTTAGCATTACATTGTAAGAAGTATAGGTAAACGGCATAGAAAAATCGGTGTGAGCACAGTGCTAAGCTAATTTTAAGTACACCCATAGTTAGTCAGTTGGTTTCACATTCAATAAGGATTCTTAAGTTAAGTTAATTATTATATTTACTATTACAATATATTTAATATACGTTATGTCCGTAAGCTGTAATGCAATTTTAGTTGAAATTTATGAAGTCACGTAACAGTTTTCAATTTATAATTATAATTGTATCTACTGCCACACCAGTAACAGGTCCACTAGCGCCACTCGTAAATAATTGTAATTATTTATTTTTAATGATATATAACTAAAAAAGGGGGCCAGTACGTACTGTAGTTTGTATTTAAGTACTTTTTGAATCCATCAAACTAATTTGCTAGTTTGGTCCCTCTATGAGCTCAAAATTAAAACGGCCGTTTTAACTTTGGACGCATAGATTGACGAATCCAGCAACGTAATAACTAGTTTGATGGATTCAAAACGTACTTAAATACAAAATACAGTACGTAGCGGCCCCCTTTTTTAGATATCTATCGTTAAATTTAAACAATCACAATTATTTACTCTTAATTTTTCGGTTGGTTCGGAACCCTAAATGTGCAAAGTGCAACACGCACTTGGCAGGTTTTTATTAAAACCCGTTAGGACAAATTTTCAATCCAGTACATTTTTTGACGTAGTCTATTTTATCAATACAATACAACAATACTGAACACTTTGCATCTAATCAAATAATTATAAGTTAATTTTGTTCCTGTTGACATGGTGAATGAATATCTTATTTCATGTTACATCTTTCATATTTTTAGGATTTGATAATTAACAATTCACATTTATTAATTGTTTATTTAATTTTTTTGATTATTGACACACCTCGAAATATTATGACGTACCTAAAATAATTTAAATTATTTTTTTCTTATTTTTATAATTTTATAATGTATAATCCACATTTATTTATTTTTTATTTCGTTTTCTTGATATTTGACGCACGTCCCGAAATAATTTGTTTTGCTCTCACATATTTTTTTGTATTAAATCCATAATATTTACTTTGCATGCCACTAGTGTGGATGTTTATGGCTTTTTTTGTATAACTGTTACCATTTTGTACCTATAAATATATTTCATTTAATTTCGAAGTTTAGACAAAAAACCCAGTACACTCGGGAATATTCTCAATGTTCCCAGGAATATTCCCAATGTTCCCAGGAATGTTTCCAATGCTACGTGAGTGAATTTGATGGATATTTATATATACCAGATTTTACGGACAAAGTTGTGGGCATAAGCCAGTTCAAGATATAAATAAATATCCGACGCCTCATCCTATAAATCAGCCGATGAATTCATCAAGTTATTAGGTCAGTGAAAGTTTTTTAAGACCTGGTCTATGATAGGTAGTTAATGTAGTGTAATTAAAAATAAAACACATAAAACACACTCCAAGATCACGTAAAATTTATTTGTAACAGTACAGCCGAAACTGATTTATAAAAAATCTTAACACATACGAAATGAATGCCCCTTTGGGAGTTATTGAAATATTGATCGTTGGGAAAACTGTAAACGTTGGGTAAAATAATTGTTAATTGAAGTATTTGATTCTGGGTATACCGGAATAAATCACGGTTGCGGGAATGAAGATGGAATGTGATGGATAGGGTGGTATGATACGGCCTAATAGGTTTTCCAAAAATAAAAATGACGTCGGTAGATAGAATATACCTTTCTGAATTTAGAGAATTGAAAGACACGTTAAAAAAAAATAAGTTAAATTACCGCTTTCCAACGACAAGTTTCCCTGGGTAGAGAGTTTAAAGTACATAAAAGAAGGGCACTGGATTTATCAACATACAATTTCTAGAACTACACGAAAACCCCGCGTCTTGTTTGCAACATCAATATGAGTCGACCCGGTTTACTTCTATCTACGTCGCCGTATGCCGCCACCACTTAACTCCGCAGAAGGTCCGGGGCAGCTTCGGGTTGACGGCTGCCGTCGAATTACGCACGTCTCCGACCACGACGTGCACGAGTCCACAGAATTCAAAGCTTCAGGCAACACGAAAGCTTAGGCCTCACGAATGGCGGTCAGGCAACCCGCGTCTAGGTCAGCCGGTTAGTCAGGCTTCCGTCCCGACGGAAGAGCTAAAACAATACACTAGGTGAGACCTATGCCACGGCACAACATGATCACCAAGCACATTTAAACGAATATCACGAAACACTTACCCAAACGCTTAGGAAACGCTTGACTCTTTGGAAAGAGAAGGATAAAATCCTCCCGGACCACTTCGACACTAGTGTCCGCTGATGCTAAAAACCCTCGAACCATTTCCGGCACTATTATTGAATAACACAGATAAAATCTCTTGCCACTTCAGGGAAAAAAATGGAAGATGGATAAATATGTCCTCACTCGGAGAGTCTCAATGGCAGAATGAACCAAATTTTGTTTGCACATCCGTCAAACGAATAGTTTCAAATTACGAAGCGCGAAATCTAATTTCAAATCTGACTAGCTTTTTTTAAAACCAGACAGTTTCGAACCCCTGAAATATAACGACGAAGGTAAAACACGTTTTGGTATCGTTTGTAAAATTAAGAAAAGCGCCATCTGCTTGCGCTGAGCAAAACTACGAAGCAGTTCGGAACGACGACTAACGGCAGGAAATCAAACGCTCTAACCACAGCCTAAAAGTTCGCCTATTGACGTATAGATGGCGTGGAAGCCTATGCAGGAATCAAAATTAAAATTAAAAAATACACAGTAGCGTTATTAACGCTACAGACATCTCCCTACCAAAAGAAAACAACGACAGAAAAGGATACTACCCAAATAATATATTGAAGGAGACTACATCCGTCACAAAACTATAATCACCGTAGCAATACTGACACAAAGAATATGAGAACACCTCAATTTTAACCCACAAAATATCGACGAGAATTGAACGCTCCATAAACGAACACTTGGACCTATCCGGGCAAACAGCAGGAAAAACACCAACGGTCATTAAGCAAATATAACTAACACCTGAACTAATAAATAATAAACCACAACATTCAGTCATTGACTAATAATTCTTTTCTTTGAATTATTAACCGAAAACCTATGGTAGTTAACCCCCTTACCATCTACATTAACCTATGCTTACTACAAAAAAAACCATTACCGGTTAAAGTAAAACAACACCGTTGAAATTGAATTATGGGCGGGTGCTACCGCAGAATATACTATGGTCCTGAACAAAGTTAGCCAGGCCATTAAAATCAAACGTCCGGATAAGGTGAGCGACCACCACAAACTCGACCACTGATCTACACAGAGGGAGAATGAAAACATCAGACGCAGTCGTGGATGCTCCGTTCATATGCTAAGAAATCATCACTACGTTGAGTGAGGTTGAAGTTGTCCAGGTTGGGAATTCATATTCCAAAAGAATTGAATAATACCCCTTGACCAATGACGACGTCACAGCCAAGTCACATCGCTAATGAGGATCGTACTACACACGAAATCCTACATTAAAACGATCTAAGTCAAGTCCGAAATTATTTAATTTGCCATAAAAAGGCTTAACCTAAAAACTTAACTAACACACTTTTACAATAAACAAGAAATGGAAAATACCGTTTCGGATAGGTCAACAAGCGTCAGCAACTATAGCGTACACATCCTGTAAAGTACGGAGATTCGTCGCACATTCTGCCCGACTGAGTCCCATCTCTTGGTATTCAGCCTGACCATCAACGCGCTCCGGATAAACCATAACCTCGCCTGAGGTCCAACCATGGGCCCTCAAGCTGAGCACTAACGCCCCTGCAGAATCCATGCAACCATATATAGAACGAACTCTAAAACTATGAAACGAAATTACACAAACGACACCGAAGGCAATCGGTACCCTACTTATTTAATAATAACTACTAGCAAGATCAAAAAAAAAAATGCTAGTGGGTGGGGTGCGGGGTGTCGACGAGAATCGACAAAGCACGACAGGAGATAGGAACATCTCGACGAAACCAAAAAATGTCGACGAGGAAAAAAAAAAACGGACAAAAAAGAAAGACGAAGATCGACACAAAAATGGTCGATTTCAGCTTGCCAAAAGGGTCATCCAAGCTAGACAAAAAAAGGTCGACGAGGTTTGACGAAAAAATAAAAAATAGATGAGACGAAACAAAAATAAGTCGACGGAACCCGACCAGAAAAGAATCGGCGAAACTCGACGAACGACACGACGGAACATGATGCACGACGCAAAATGATGAAATCGATGAGGGCTAATAAAAGCATCAAACACCGTCGAAGGCGTGAGCCAAACGAAGTATTAAAAAAAAATCAATGAAAGTTAATCGGTAATAGTTGAGCGATGATAAAAATCAAACAAAAGCCGATGGCAGTTGAGGAGGGTAAAGTCAAATGAAAATTTATATAAGTCGATAGAAAAATCAAAACAAAAATTCAAAAGTTGCTAAAAGTTTATGCCGCTATAAAAAGTCGATAAACCGATAAAAATTCATTACAACACTGACAGGACAAAGACTGCTGACGTAATATAAACGATGTTGTAATGGATAACTAAAAGGTTTGTTACTAAGCATAATTAAAAAAGGTTGAAGTTTTCGAAACCATGTGAAGTTCAACGAAGCCCAACGAAGCCCAACGAAGCCCAACGAAGCCCAACGAAGCCCGACGAAGCCCGACGAAGCCCGACGAAGCACGACGAAGCCCGACGAAGCACGACGAAGCACGACGAAGCACGACGAAGCACGACGAAGCACGACGAAGCACGACGAAGCACGACGAAGCACGACGAAGCCCGACGAAGCCCGACGAAGCCCGACGAAGCCCGACGAAGCCCGACGAAGCCCGACGAAGCCCGACGAAGCACGACGAAGCACGACGAAGCACGACGAAGCACGACGAAGCGGCAGGAAATCAAACGCTCTAACCACAGCCTAAAAGTTCGCCTATTGACGTATAGATGGCGTGGAAGCCTATGCAGGAATCAAAATTAAAATTAAAAAATACACAGTAGCGTTATTAACGCTACAGACCACAGTAGCGTTATTAACGCTACAGACATCTCCCTTACCATCTACATTAACCTATGCTTACAACAAAAAATACCATTACCGGTTTACTAAGGAAAACAACATCTTTGAAATTAAATTATGGGCGGGTGCTACCGCAGAATATACTATGGTCCTGAACAAAGTTAGCCAGGCCATTAAAATCAAACGTCCGGATAAGGTGAGCGACCACCACAAACTCGACCACTGATCTACACAGAGGGAGAATGAAAACATCAGACGCAGTCGTGGGACGAAGCAAAACTCATCGATGCTCAACAAAACTCATCGTAACCCAAGGTAACGAAAATAAAAAAAAAATCCAGGAAATTGCGAATAATACAAAAACAGTTTCCAGAAGTTGACGAAGGTCAATACGAGGATGAATTGGGATCAATTGAAAGTGATTAAAAGTGAATTAAGGGTCACATGAGTCACTAGGTGTATTTGACAGAGATTGAAATACTATCGCGAGTTGACCACCAGTGGGAGGACACGGACCAGCACTGAAAATAACTATTATGCGAACTGTACCAGTAATAGAAAGAGGACAAGGGAACTCTTAGCCCAGCTCGGACCTCACCGAGTACCAACGAGACTAAACCGAATTAGGTATGCAAGCCCAAAAATAAACAAACTATTTATTTTGGTGAAAAAAATAGTATTTACTAAAATTAGTTTGAAATTACTAATTCGTAACTAAAAAAGCAGAAATCCTAAAATAAAAAAGCAAAAAGATGTTCCCTGCCGGGAATCGAACCACGAACAAATGTTTGCCTGACCAACGCTTTCCCACTGAGCCAAGTTGATTCTTACAAGGTGATACGAAAAAGGGCTATATATGGCTCGGCCTATTCAAAATTTACACGAAGGTCGATTACGTCACGTAAACTAAATAACGACTAGTTAAGAATTACGAGTTACGACTTGACGGCGCTTGTACTGAAAAAAACAAGTATAACCGTCGTCACCTGCCCACAAACGTCGAATGCCAAACTGACTATTATTCCTGCACTGAAAAGATTAGCTAAGGAATAAAGTACGCTAAAGCTCACTTACCTTGGTTTTCCCTAGACACTACGGGAAATAACTAAGGGTCAACTAGTCTACTAAATAAGTGACACAGGGTATAAGGTTGGGGTCAGAAGAACAACGCAATAGGTTAAAGGCAAAACTTGTCGTAAATCAATTATTATCACAACACAAAGCAATAAAAAAAATCAAAGCAGGGAAGCTGTCAATGGCGTACACAGGGTTAAGGAGAATTACGTTTTCCACTCGTTCCAGATGACGTAAGGGATGAGCTTCGATCAAGGATACACTGAAACACAATAAATAGTTAATTAAACGCGACCGAGAATCGGTCACCTTCCTCTCACCAAGTTTGAAAGAAAAAAATTCAATGTTATAATGTTGAAATTTCACATAAAAAGTAAACGAACCAGGGTTCTTACCTTATGTCGGGCGCCAAATTGTAGTGTAATTAAAAATAAAACACATAAAACACACTCCAAGATCACGTAAAATTTATTTGTAACAGTACAGCCGAAACTGATTTATAAAAAATCTTAACACATACGAAATGAATGCCCCTTTGGGAGTTATTGAAATATTGATCGTTGGGAAAACTGTAAACGTTGGGTAAAATAATTGTTAATTGAAGTATTTGATTCTGGGTATACCGGAATAAATCACGGTTGCGGGAATGAAGATGGAATGTGATGGATAGGGTGGTATGATACGGCCTAATAGGTTTTCCAAAAATAAAAATGACGTCGGTAGATAGAATATACCTTTCTGAATTTAGAGAATTGAAAGACACGTTAAAAAAAAATAAGTTAAATTACCGCTTTCCAACGACAAGTTTCCCTGGGTAGAGAGTTTAAAGTACATAAAAGAAGGGCACTGGATTTATCAACATACAATTTCTAGAACTACACGAAAACCCCGCGTCTTGTTTGCAACATCAATATGAGTCGACCCGGTTTACTTCTATCTACGTCGCCGTATGCCGCCACCACTTAACTCCGCAGAAGGTCCGGGGCAGCTTCGGGTTGACGGCTGCCGTCGAATTACGCACGTCTCCGACCACGACGTGCACGAGTCCACAGAATTCAAAGCTTCAGGCAACACGAAAGCTTAGGCCTCACGAATGGCGGTCAGGCAACCCGCGTCTAGGTCAGCCGGTTAGTCAGGCTTCCGTCCCGACGGAAGAGCTAAAACAATACACTAGGTGAGACCTATGCCACGGCACAACATGATCACCAAGCACATTTAAACGAATATCACGAAACACTTACCCAAACGCTTAGGAAACGCTTGACTCTTTGGAAAGAGAAGGATAAAATCCTCCCGGACCACTTCGACACTAGTGTCCGCTGATGCTAAAAACCCTCGAACCATTTCCGGCACTATTATTGAATAACACAGATAAAATCTCTTGCCACTTCAGGGAAAAAAATGGAAGATGGATAAATATGTCCTCACTCGGAGAGTCTCAATGGCAGAATGAACCAAATTTTGTTTGCACATCCGTCAAACGAATAGTTTCAAATTACGAAGCGCGAAATCTAATTTCAAATCTGACTAGCTTTTTTTAAAACCAGACAGTTTCGAACCCCTGAAATATAACGACGAAGGTAAAACACGTTTTGGTATCGTTTGTAAAATTAAGAAAAGCGCCATCTGCTTGCGCTGAGCAAAACTACGAAGCAGTTCGGAACGACGACTAACGGCAGGAAATCAAACGCTCTAACCACAGCCTAAAAGTTCGCCTATTGACGTATAGATGGCGTGGAAGCCTATGCAGGAATCAAAATTAAAATTAAAAAATACACAGTAGCGTTATTAACGCTACATTAATTAAAGTTGTGCCCACTTCTGATTGCGAGGCTGATCCTGACTTATGCGGTGAGGCGCGAAATGAAATTACATAGAGTATTTGATGTTTGCGAAATAAATTAAAATAATTTTTCGGTAATCAATTTTAAAACTAAAATCAAATATTTATGAAGAAAAGCCAGTGTTTTTACCATTATTCTATGTAGTTCCAACTTTTAATATAAAGATCTTGGCACCCTGCTTTGGTCATTTGTTACTTGTATAGTACGGTGTAGCTGGAACCGATAACCTACTATTACGTATTTGGCAAGTATAATTGAGTTTCTTTTCTAGTACATCATATAAGGAAGGAGATTTGAGGCTTTATTTGAATAGGAATTTCATTTTACATACTGCATATTGAATAAATATTGATACAATGGCTAAATAACAAAACAAAAATGAACGGAATGTGAGATTCTAAATGAAGTATCAGCTATTTAAATGTAAGCTTATGTGATATAAAATTAGGTTCATAATTATTATACAACTTGAATAAGAATTAAATGAAAACCGGTCTTTAGTATTTGTCGCTTACTTATCTTTCTTATTTCAATATCCCGTGCGGTTTTGTCGTAGCCGTATTACCGTTTATTACAGGCATATTAAGAGTTAGTTTAGAAAATTCTTCATTTTCACTATTGTACAACAAAAGAAACTAGAAAATTATTATTAAAGCCGCATCCACTATTCTTACACAAAATGGCCGCCATGTGACACGAAGGAAGTTCAGGCCGACCGCACCGTTTAATATCCGCTGTCCAGCCTTAAGACACCGACACACAAACGGAAACTTTGCTAAACCTAATCTCGACCTTATATAATTACAATAGAGTTTACATTAATCAGTTGCAGTGCAATACATTTTAATAGTCTTTTATAGAGGCAGGTGATATAGAGTTGTGATTGGAACTATTCATTGAAACATAGTTTATTGTGAACATAAATGTATATCTAAAATGCGCCCTAAGCAAAACTAGATCTCAAATGAGCGCTAGATATCCAAGTAGTTAGTAGTAGTAGTAGTAGTATATTTAAGTTTCAATTTGTGAGTGTGTGAATTTTCACACATTCTTATGTGTATCGCCTAAACCTACTCGTATTCTTACATAAGCGAAAACTAGAAAGGCGGCGATTGGCTAAGATTAGTTTTAGTCAAATTTTCGCATGTAGACATAATATTGTTCGAGGCTTAAGTAGCTAGCATAATGCATGGGTAATTAAGTAACATTTAATCGCGAAATCCCTTACAAGCTACAAATGCCACATAATTATGCAAATACCGCACTTTGATCAACGCTGCTTTGATTAGAACATCTCTAGTAGTATTTTATTAAATTAATAAATGAAGGTGTTATTGGCGGGGCTATCGTTTTTGTGCCCACCAGTTGGCGCCACTGACGAGTAAGATCCAGCTATCAAAAATTGTTATTGATTATTATGTACATGAGAACGAAGTTTACATTTAAATCATATTCAATACCTTAAGGTATTGAATATGGTTTAAATGTACGGTTTTAAAACCGTACCGTAAAAATATCGAACATACCGCATTGTAGCGCGGTCCCGTTCTGTACGGAAAAAAGGAGGAAATAAGTTTCCGAAAGACAAAACTGTCTCGAAACCCTGACAGTCATTGACCCTTAACTCATATTTGCCATAATCAAGCTTAGGTATTGCAAAATAGTCACCATACGTTCCAAACTACCACCACCATATGTTGTTGTAATTAATCCGCGTAGCGCAACCACAAAGAGTGACATTTGACATTTCGGAGACCCAACGCTACACTAGCGCCTCTAGCGGCGAATTCATACGCGATAGCCCTCATTGTATTATTATTCAAACTTTTTGATACTGGCCGTTACGCAGCCGCTAGCTGGTTGAAAAGGAAAAAACAAAAGACAAGAGTTCAGCTGTCACAATTGGCCAGATGTATAGACAGTCTGCAATTTGATATCTATTTTAATTTAGTTTAGTAAAGAAGTTGTGTTTGTTGTGTAAATATAGTGATGTGTTTTTAAAATCCTGCGTTATAATTATTTCCTTCTTGCACCTTTAACAGAAGACCCCATAGGAATCATTTTACACACGCTTTTTCGGTTTAACACGTTTTCTCTCTCTTCAGCCTGTGGTAAATTAAAAGTAACTGTTACTAAACGTCACAACTGCGGAGGAAAGGTCACCGTGACGGATTTACGTCCGAGACACAATACCCGGGATTAGACTGTGATGCATGGCGTGATAAAGAAGGCGGATTAAAGGGCAAAAATTTGGGGAAAACAATTTATAACCAACTTCAAAAAGTAGGTTTATGGTTTTGTATCGCTCTTTTGAGATAATCCAAAAAATACGTTTAAAGTTTATAACATACCAGCGACCCGCCCCGGCTTCGCACGGGTGCAATGCTGATGCATGATACATACATATAAACCTTTCCCTTGAGTCAGTATCTATTAAAAAAAACCGCATCAAAATCCGTTGCGTAGTTTTAAAGATTTAAGCATACATAGGGATATAGGGACATAGGGACAGAGAAAGTGACTTTGTTTTATACTATGTAGTGAAGGCCACAAGAGTCCTGTTATAGATAGTAACACTAAAAAAATGTCATGGTACGTGTCAATTCAATCAGAAAATGGCTAAAATAGGTGAGTGTTTTTTTACTGATGAAGGACCCTTAAGCAATTGGTAACAGAAGTCATCAAAAGATTCAATGCGGACATTGTTAAATACTTTAATCACAAATTATGACTGCATAGTGAAAAAAACAAGTTAAATAATGCCTCTTCAGATTTGAAATTAAAAATGGCTCACATTTGGCCGCGCTCCAGGCGATTCCGAATCAAGAATTATCTCCGTGTCAAGCGCAGGCGGCATATAAGGGAAGATGCTCATGGATGTATTAATAAAAATAAAATTATTTTTAAACTGAACGCTCGTCTACTACTTCTGGTCATATCTGACTTAAGCGTAGGTTACGACCCGCACCTGCAGACAAACTGTTGAAACAGTTTTGCAGGAAACTGTTTTAGAATAAGCATTTTATATATTCCAGTTACGTGAAAGTAAAGTATTAATAATAATAAATGAGAGGGGTATTCAAGATATGACTTGCTGAAATGATTGCTTCCCGATTGGTTCAATATACGCTGAAGCGGGGCAGCACGAATGCAGAATGCAGTACCGACAAGTAAGGAAATCAGGGCAACATCAGTAACCTCTCGGTAAAGTATAATCATTACACATTACAAGTAACTATTACTTAACTATATTGTGTAATGATATGACTTAGAAAATGTTATTTTACTGACTATTTTGTATTCTAGATATAAAGTACGAATTCCGACGCGCCAAATGCGAAGAGGTCTCTTTTTTATACTTACCTACCTATTATGGCGCTGGCACACAATAATACAGCCTGCCAATGGAATCAAACGACATACTGACCCTTTTTTAATAAGGGATTCGTTATATTGACAGTGAGAGACAGCATCGTTCGATTTCTTCTGCAACCTCTGCTGTGGCTTTTGGCTGTCATTTGGGGGACGGCGGATGTTGCTGATGATATTGCCGTGTAAGCCCCCGACCTGGGGGCCCGCTACGGCGTCTGCTGCTGGTGTGTCGTGCGACTGGTCTCCATCTTTAAAGTCAGAAATAGTTCTATTAATGTATCCATCCAGTCAGAACTGAGCTCTGGAGGGCGAGAGACAGCAAGTTCCTCGTTTTCAAGGTAAACAAGTTTTTTGGAACTTCTGTAAAGTAGTGAACTCAGCCTTACTGTGCTTATCTAGAGTTAATGCACAAAGCAGCTGCACCGAGATTTTAATAAAAGATTGCACACACGTCATAGCAATATGCGCTTTATTCCTATTTTCGAGCGGAGTTTAATTCAATAACTCGTAGTTTTGTGTCTGCTTTAGTTAAAGGTGGTTTGAGCTTTTTGGGGTCGGAACACTGGGGTCGCTGGGAGCCCATAAGTCTATATATAGAGCTGTCTGGGCGTCCGGTCGGATCAACGTGTGACCAGAATGCTGGCCCCGTATTAAGGTCGCGCGATAGCATGATAAACGACCAGATAAATCATTTGTAACTGTCTATCGAGTAGTATCAGAAAGTAACACATGATTTACCTTGTAGTTTATCTCGTAAAAAAATTTAGTCTACGTTTAAAACGTCCTAAGAAGGTACTATCGGCAAATAGTCTTTTATGGTTATAATGGGTTTTTCGATTTTTGACAAAGTCACAAACTTGGATTATTCATTGGGCCAACAACATAAACAAGTGTACAAATAATCAGAACTATCGGATTTGACGCAAACACTTTCGCGTGACAAGGTAACTGTACCATGCTCACGAGCAAAAATAATGCGTACACTTTCTATGGAAATTCAATACAAAGTGTACCCGTTATTTTTGCTCGTGAGTGTATATTGTTGTATAAGCCGTTCTTTACCCATGTAGCTGGTTGTTGGTAACTTTAGGCAGAAACCTTTTGCTGAAAAGAGACAAATCGTTATTTAAACTGATTAGTTATCTTATTTTTTCATTCTAAATTTGATTAGTTATCGTTTTAATACCGATCGATTTCCTTCCCCGGCCTTGTAGGGTTAAAATGTAGAAATGCTTCGTGTCGGATTAGAATGACCCAACCCCTTTCAACTCTTGAATGTCGTAAAAGTCGACTATGGGAACAGGGTTGAAGTATGAAATCACAAACATTTCATCTTTATGGCATGACATCTTCTTAATCTAGGTCACAGTTGAAAATTGTGTTATACTTTTTTGACTCCGGCGAGTAAATATGAGATAGTGCAACAAGAGTATAAAAAGAGTAATTTTAACAGAGACGTTCATATTATTATAAGCACCCCGAGCCGGTACGACGACGGTGGGTAGTCAAGTCGAAGGTACTTAATACGTTCGTGATTTCGTGACGGAAAGTCGTGAGATTAGAAAAAACCGGCTAAGTGCGTGTCGGACTTCGCACATTTAGGGTTCCGAACCAATCGCAATATTAAAATGTTTTTAATAGGAAAAAATAAGAAAATTTCAAGGAAAACGTCTGATCTATCAAAATGTTAGTATTTGCACAAAATGTTAAGTTCATGGGTTAATGAAAAGATAAGAAAAGTCTTCAAAACAAAAAATGCTGACTTTGGTCGATTTTCATTGCTTTGTTATTGAACATTTTTAAAACAAAATATACTGTATTTATCTACTCAATAAGCTCTAAACAGCGATAACCCACTAGAGGGGGTAGGCCCAAAAAACATGAAACTTTAAATTCAAATAAAAATAAGTTTTTCACCTCAGTGGCTCGAACACGGCGGTTTTGCTGCTTGAAACCAGTGAGCAAAATGCAATTTTGCTGCGAGCGTGAAGAAATCTTACTTTTTATTTTTTTATATCGTAGGTTAGTCACAGGTCATCTTTTCATACCGCGGGTGTAATACAAACTTGGAACCATCGATTTAAAATACCCTAGATACACTATCACCTACAAATTCAAGACGAAAAAGTGTCCAAGCCGGCTGAGCCGACATTGTGAGTGTGTGTGTGTTAGATACACGCTAAACGAGCGTAAGTCAATTGGGATCAATTTATTTTTTTTCAATAGTGAGCCTTATGTCACCAGCGTAACGTTTTACTTTAAATGAGAGCATTTGGCGATTACAGCATTTCAATTTTGTTCACGCACATTTTCCACTGATTGTGTTGGCAACATTGGACATACATTGGAACATAGTCGGTATCGTGTACCGTGGAGTCGAAAATGATTTGTTTAAAATAGGTAGGTGGTAAACAAGCATACGACGTCAGATGTTAACGTCGATTTATTATAAATAGTAATGATAAATCGATTTATTATGTTGTGTTGTTTTTTAATTTTTATTATTTTAATGAGTGTTACTTTAGAACTCCGTAGTTTATGAACCAATTCGGAAAATCCTTTCTTTGTTTGGAATCATATGTTTGAACCATGTTGGTCCCGTTGTTGCCGTAAACTAGTTCTGATGATGGTATCCATGAGGAATTGAGGGAAATCCTCAAAAAATCAGGGGAAACATATAGCGATTTTAGTTTTTCGGTAACAAATCGAGCATTTGCATTCAGAAAGTAGCTATATATATAGGTAACATACCCCTCACGTTACTAGAACATATCTTTCTACAAATAGTCATAAATCATTTAATACTTTTTATTCACTTTGTTTTAGATAAACGCTAATATTTTAATTTATAGTTTTTACCAACTTACATATCTACATACACACTCCATAGGTGTGTGCTAATAACAAACAATACTTGTAAACTTTCATAAAAAAATTAGTCAGTCTGCGACTCCATTCCTTCGAAATTTTACTATAGTCCGATTCATAGGTCTCCCGTTTCGTTTCGATATACGACTCACTCAACGTGAGGGAAAGAGACAGTAGCATAGCTGGTCGTGTGTCTGATATTTTGATAAAATAATTGTTATAAGCGCGTTAAAGCTTAATATAACTACAAATCAATTAAATAATGAAACTTTAAATAAATACTCACCGAAAATATGAAATTACATCCTTTTTTAACGTCGTTAACGTGTTGTTTTGCATTTTTTTACGGAGCACATGGGCATGTTGACTCGCCGATGGCTAGCGCGCGACTCTGAGCGCAAGAGTGCTTAAAAGGCATTTAAGCACTCTTGAGCGCGGACGCTTTTGACAGGCGGATAGTGCATCTAGGTTATTTTAAATCGATGCTTGGAACATTTAAACTTCATTCTCTCTGTCACTTTCGCTCCATAAAATAAGAGAGAGATAAAATATGTCGATTCGTCATTCGACTTCGAAACTTCGTAGTAGGCCCCCAAAAAGCGGGAATAAAAACTCGTTCCGAAACAAAATAAAAATCGAACTCGTGTTAAACTCGTATAAAAATATTAAACCTATATTAACTCTAATTATTATAATAATATTCATATTTCATTATTCTTAAAATACAATGAAGAAATGCGATATTTATTTTCATTATAAGTCTATAGTTTTTTTTTCATATGGTGAACGAATATAAATTCATATACAGTTTCGGAACGCACTTTATATTCTTTAAAAAGTTAGCGCGACTGAACTTTTTAAATGTTATTGGTTCGTATTACGTTTTCTTAGATATGAAACATAACTTAAACTAAAAACTGTACTAAATATGAGTGAATCAAGTGACGAAGCCGATGGTTTAACTCCTCAAGTGTTGAGAAATGCCGTCAAAGAGGCTGAACTGTGCTTTCTGCCCGAAAAGTCTCGAGAGAAGTATTTAAAGACATACGAAATATTCAATAAATTACTATCGGATGAAGGAGCAACCAAGATCTCGGAAACAGTACTTCTGTCGTACTTAATCAGGTTATCCCATAACAAACAACTGACAACCATGTGGAGCAAAGCGACGCTGTAGACGAAACACAATATACAGTATATTGAATCGTACCCAAAACATTTCTAAAATGGTTGTCAGTGGGCCACAAGTCCAAGAAATCTAAAGTTTTAACAACGTCCAACATTGAGAGGCTTTTAAACGAAGCTCCCGATTGTAATCCCTCGCTACAAAAGTAAGTATTGTATGTCTGCTGAAAATTTTGTATATGAAAGTGCACACATTTAGGAACGTTACGTATGTTACGACGTAATAGGCCAGAGCTTTGCCTGAGTTGCATGCGGTTTCCATCAAGGTTTAGCATTTTGGCAATATTAATTTCATTTTATATTTCATCTGCTTTCGCCTCTTAGGAGTATGGGCGTGAGGATATGTATGAAAGTATTGAAAATACAATTAATTAAGCTAAAACTGTGGCGTGGCACAGGAAAAGGGCTTGTACGGGTTGTCCTTAAAATTAACACAGTGGTCCCTTTTTCCGTGCAGCGCCACAAATGATTGTATCTTTAACATGTTTGTAATACTTTTACACTAAAATATTCGCACATAAAATTAATATTTCAGGTTGTCCTCATTATAGGAATTAACGGAGCATGCCGAACTAATGAACTAACTAAACATTACTCTGAATGCCATCGAAAAACAATCAGACATCTTGATTTTAGTAAACCTACCAAACAAAAAACAAATATTGACAGGTATTTTGTGATTCGTGAGGAATACGCTCATAAAAAACCGCTCCGAAAATTAAGACCTGCAAACACGAAAATCGAACAATCCTTAACTTTTTCTTAACGTCATGTAAAGTGAATATTATGGGAAAGAGTAATTGTAGTTAATGTTTGTTATGTCACATGTATTTGTTGTTTGATTTTTTTACATAAAAATTATTTGATTGCTTCTATATGGCGTTTTATTCCTTTGCGTTATATGTTCTCGCCGCTGAGGTGAAAAGTTGTATGTATCACACGAGAGCAAATATATTTGCATATCGTGTCTTTGAGTCCCTCGCTACGCTCAAGATTCTAATTTTGAATCTTTCGCTTGCTCGGGACTCAACATCAACACTCGCGTCAAAAATCTACTTTGCTCTCTTGTTGAACAAATAACTATTAACAATTTATATGGCCTCGGATCAACAAGACGCTGATACTGTAAAAATTTGAAGACTAGAGCTCCAACCTCGCTCGGCTGTAAAACCATGTGACAGACGACGGACGGACGGACGGACGCGTGAGTGACAGCAATATGTTTCCGTTTGGCCCCTTCGGGTACGGAACCCTTAGAAGGACTTATAAATAAAAACGTGACAGTGTTTACTGAATGCTTCCTTTATCCGCAATCTAACTTCCAACGCTTTGCGTCAGTTCCTCAATCCTCATTTATTCTCGCCTAGGGACGTTATCTAAAGGACAATTCACAACACCGTCAAACACGTTTACACTGTTCATTGAAATTTAAACCTTGCTCCCTTAGAGTGTAGTTCTATTTGGAATAACACGGTTAACTGAAATATGTGCTTGTTGAAGTTAGTAGTGCCGTGTGGCGCGGTACTATTGAATGGAGATTTTATACAACACTCACAGATTTGGCTTGATCAAGGCTGTAGAATACTGAAGCGCATTTTTTATTTATATTTATAGATTTTAGTGTAAATTTTAATAACAACACCAAAACAAGCGTCAAAACTCCCATTAGCTCGATTCCACTCACACCTCAGATTTTGGTTGAAGTGGCCCAACCAATGTCACTGAGACTGAGGGGATTCCAGTGTTTAAACCGCCCGCGTGGTCGTGTCGGAGGCTTCACCTGTATTTTCCTCAAGTCACTCTCCAACCGCGCACTCCTATCGCTTTACTGAAAACGGCTTAACGGGTTTTAATGCTTACTAATCTGTAGAGAAAATATATAAGGCAAAAGACAGTATCAAATACAGGTAGGTGGATTTCAAGTTACGTATGGTAGGTAACCACTCTGTTTGTGAATGTTGATAGCGACTGACTGTCCAACATAATTAAGTCTCTCATTTCAGTCAAATCATTGACTATGGTTTGAGGGACTTGATATTTATCTCTAACCCCTAAGTATTTTTGTGTCACCCCCAACGGGGCCTAGCTGAGTTTCTTAGGTTTAGTGAATCAGCGACAAAACTCCCAGTAGCTCGATTTTATTAAACCAACCAACTTTTTTCCGAATATCTTCCATGTACAGACTTCCGATCCTCTTCAGCTTTATTATACGTATAGATGTATAGATAGATATTAATAGAATCATAATAGTAATGTCTGTTAGATCTACCTAGATTCTAGATCACAGACCACATACTTGGTTATAAAACTTCTAAACTATAACGTTCTTCAAAAAAACTATGCCACAAACAGTTCGCAAGGGTATTTTTCATTCTTTGGATGGGTAACCGCTTTGAGTGGTTACTAACTGAGCGCTCCCGTGCTTTGGAAGGCATGTTGAGCCGTTGATCTCGGCTGCTGTATATGGCAGCAATCGTTAAGCCAAATTGGAGGACTTCGGGGGCTTGAGAACTTCTAACAGTCAATTTTTCCGCTCACTTGACAAAGGGCGTCGAAGTTGCACCACGACCGTATAGGGATTACCCACCGATACCCTACACGTGACCCCTGGGTGGTGCTAACACTGCAACAAAACTGGCAACCGTACTATCTTCTCGAAGACTCATGGTCTGAAATAATTGCCATACGATAAATATAATAAATTCTATTATTATCCTAATGTAAATAGAAACAATAATTATTTCATATTTATTTTTCTCGCTGAAATCTTATTACCGAGTGATAGACTGACAATCTTATTTATCTATGACAATCTAATTCTGTAAATTGAAATTGGAATTAGCCTTGACCTTGAGGAAGACAGTATATTCTATAATGATAGATGCAAACGCCTTATTGAATTTTTATTTTATGTGAATCTATTTCTGTGAATTGGAATTGTAGCCTTGATTGAAAATGAGTACATATATTATATAATGATAAATGCAATCTTCTTATTGAATTTTTATTTTATGACAACCTAATTCTGTGACTTGGAATTGTATTGTATTGTGAATTTTAGCCTTGACATTGGGGTTGTCAGTATATTATACTATAAAATCATTGTATAATAATTATACACCACACCACAGAATGCAAAAAAATTTGTAACTAGATTTTACCCGCGTCGGCGTCTGCGTGGAACTCGTTTATATCGTACCTCCATACAAACTTCCACCCCCATTCCGCCCCCATAGGAGATTATTAATCACTCCCCCCTACGAGATTAATAAGAACTATCCTACGTTCTTCCCAGGATCTCAAACAATCCCCATGCTAAATTTCATCTCAAACCGTTCAGCGGTTTAAGCGTGAAGACGGAGCAGACAGACAGTTACTTTCGCATTTATAATTTTACTAATGATGTCCTTGTGATCATGGTAATACCGTCTTTATTTCACATCTCAATTCGTTCTTATTTTGAAAGACAGGGACATCAATGGCGACTTCCTCGTACAACAACGTATATTGCGATACAGCGAGGAAATGCCGCCAGCATCCTCGGTACAATGCCCCAAGGGCCTGTTTTAGATTTCAGTTAGTTGTAATATTATTTAAGTTATTGTTATTTAACTATTATTACCGCCTGTAAATCAATAAATATTTCATCATCATCATCATCATCATCATTTCAGCCGAAAGACGTCCACTGCTGAACATAGGCCTTCCCCAAGGCTCGCCATTTAGACCGGTCCTGTGCCGTTCGTTTCCACCGGATTCCCGCGACCTTCACCAGGTCATCACTCCACCTTGTCGGAGGCCTACCGACAGCTCGTCTTCCGGTGCGTGGACGCCACTCAAGCAGTTTCTGGCCCCATCAACCGTCAGTCCTGCGAGCAATGTGCCCTGCCCACTGCCACTTAAGTCTCGCAATTTTGAAGGCTATGTCGGGGTAATAAATATTTAAAAGTTAGAAAATAGCTGAAATATGAACAAGTTAATAAAAATAAAAATTTGAATAATACCCAACCTAAAACATAGCTACGAACCATCTTCGCCATCAAGACTTTCCAATAAAAACCGCACTGAAATTGGTTCATTCGTTAGGGAGCTACGATGCCAGAGACAGACACACAGATACACATGTTAAACTTATTATTATAACACCCCTGCTTTGAGTTGCCGTCGTAAGGCCGTCCCATTGCAAATGACCCCCCTCTAACACGCGTGGGTTTATAATTAACCATCCCGCTCTCTACGGAAGCTCTGCACGTAATTTCGTAAATATTGAGTACATTCTAATTTATCTTTGGAACACTGGATCATTTCTGAAAATTTTATGTGGTTATTTTGTTAGAACAATAAAAAAGCGTTCCTTTTTTAAAAAAAACGTATCACTTTTTTTGATAATTACGAAATATGCAGCATAAAAGTTTATTTTTACGATGATATATAAGATATTTTGAAAGAGTTACCAAGGTATTTTTCAATATTTTATTCGGTTATTTTTTATTTTTGTTTCCTTTTCAGCCCACCTTCATTTTTGTGTAGTGTAATTCTAAATTACTTCTCCACACTGAGGGTCTACCGCGAAAAGCAAACGAAGTTTTCTTTCTCTGTCGCACTTAAGTAGAAGCGTGCAGTACCTTTGTATTCCGATCTGAACGATGCCCGGGGTTCGCTAGGCATACGTGGGCGTAGGCACAAGTTTTTATGGAAGTGACTGCTATCTAACCAACCCAACCCAGCCTAATCCAGGAGGAAAACCAGCTTTGATTATGGATCGCGCGAAGTCAGTTGCCATTATGGTAAAAAGGAATGTCGTTAAGATATCACTTTTCTTTCCTATACCTGGGTCACATAATAGGGCAGCGGTCGGCAACCAGCGGCCCATGGGCCACATGCAGCCTGCGAAGCCCTTACTTGCGGCCCGCGAGCTTCCTTAAGACCATCTATAATGTGGTAATTTTTGTCTGATAGAACCACAAATTATTAAGACGGTCGTGCGGCCGCGACAATTTTGGTAGCTAATCTTTGGTCCTTGACTGCTAAAAGGTTGCCGACTCCTGCAATAGGGTAATAAACGACAGTTTTTTTTACTTTATTAAAGTTTTCAAATACATTTTGACGACCGCCTTAGCCTAGTTGGTAGTGACCTTGCTTACGAAGCTGGAGGTCCCGGGTTCGAATCCCGGTCAGGGCATTTATTTGGGTGATGAGCACGAATATTTGTTCCTGAGTCTTGGATGTTTTCTATGTATTTAAGTATATTTCTCTATATAAGTATGTATATCATCGCCTAGTATCCATAGTACAAGCTTTGCTGAGTTTGGGACTATAGGTCGATTTGTGGAAGATTGTTCCCAAAATATTTATTTATTTATTTACATAAATAGGAAAACAAGGACTGTGAAAACAGGGGCTGTGACATCATTAGTGAAGTCATATTTCTCTACAAACTTAATACCAACCGAGCGTTTATGACGTAGAAAGAGGATTAGATAGAAGGATTAGCGAATCACCAAAGGGGACGGACTTATGATACTGACTAAATTGAGATTGAGAAAACTTATATGGATGTATCACAATTCTGACATCTCATAATTAGTCGTGTATATGCATTGGTCATTTTAAATTTAGCCAATAGGCTTGAATGATTAACGCGAGTGGGACAGGAGATAACACATTGTATCTCATTCCCACGTGTGTTGGTGTCTATGCCTGCATCTCTTTTGCACATCTTTGTATGTGTGTATTGCCGGCTCCAGTCTTATTCTTAATTCCTGGTTTTTGACGTTTCATAAAATGTTGCTGATTTGATTATCAGTCATGGTCTAACAATTCGGACCGTGACACACCATACATCACAGTCGATGACACACTCACACTTATGTCTGCATACCGTCGATAGGCTACTCGCCAACCGCGCACTCCTATCGCTTTATTGGGCCCGGCCTATAAAGCCACAGTCAGGTTCAAAAAAAAAACGTCGATAGGCTCATAAGGCTGATGTCGTAGCTATTGTCACCCACGCTACTAACCGGACTGCCATACCGCGCAATATATTATTGAATCATCATCATCATCATCATCATATCAGCCGAAAGACGTCCACTGCTGAACATAGGCCTCCCCCAATTTGGGGGGGATTTGCCATAGTCGCCACGCTTGGCAAGCGGGTTGGCGACCGCAGTTTGATGGTGGTAATGATCGAAGGATGCTGCTGCCCACCCTCCGATTTTCCCTTATTCGCCTCCTACGAAACCCACGGGAAGAGATGGGGTGGCGCAATTCTTACCCGGCAACCACACGGGGGATATTATTGAATCGTGCAATCAAAAATATCGCGTTCTTTGAAACGCCGTTCTAACCAGACGAGAAAACAATCAGGATTGATTACGATTTTTTAGCCAAAACATTGTAGTTTAAAAATAATCTATGAAATGAATATCATAAGTTAAGCCCTACTTTTTGCTTTTTCTCAAGCTACTAAAACGATACATTATTGAACCGCACAATCAAGTTAAAATAATGGTTTTTTGCTTAAAGTCTCAAAAGAGAAAAGTATGAATATAACTACACAAAGTCAGGTTTATGGAAATCATAAAAGCCATTCCCTATGCATTTTGTTTCCTCATCTCAACGCGTCTCATGGGGGCGTGGTTTACAGAATCGAGGCGAGACCCAGTATACACAAGAGATAACAGTTAGGTAAACCAGTCTATTTAATATATACGACGTACATTTACTTACAGCACATCAAAGACCTTAAATAGATCTGTATTATCAAAAGTGCCTCTAATTTCTGTTCCCTAAAGTTATTCAGAAACAGTAAAAAGTCTCGTCGAAAATAAAAGAAATCGATAAATGATATATCTGTACTAGTTTAATATTCAAAATCAAAATCAAAACATTTATTCTGCAAAGAGGCCTCAAGGGCACTTTTACAAGTCAAAAATCTATCTAAGGACATCAAATAAAAATGAGACCAATAACGATAAGACCGCGTGTTGTTACCATTATTAATGTTACCGAATCTATAAATGTACTCCTGTATTAGTGGTGCAATAAAGAATATTATTATTATTATTCTCTTTATTTATTTTCCTTCTTAGGTCAGGCTTTTACAATATCTTTATAAAAAGTAAAATATAAAAATACACTTACGAAACATAAAATCATTATAAAAACCTAACCTATACAATAATCAAAGTATCATTAATTAAATGTAGTGTTACATGTCAAAAATAAGACTAAGAAACTAATAACAATCGAGATTTCTTAACAATATGCCATGTAGTTAAAACTTTCTCTGTATTTACTATCATGTTAACATAGCGCCATCATAAAGCCACCTCCCAGCAGACCTTTTATGTGTCGGCCAAAGTTGGGGGCGAACATAATTTCGTTAGGCCGCGAGTTTCGCCCCCAGGGTGTCGGTGTAACTCGACGCGGCCGTCATGATCACCGCTTTTTGTTTGATGTCTTGTTTTCGGAATTCCGCTAAGTTTTTTTAACTAACTTCCAGAAAGTAAAGCATTCGAGTGGATGTATGAGCTAATGTTAGTTGTGCGGACATTAATGTTGTGCGTCGGGCGAGTGACAACCCTAGTGTAACTTACACAAATCAACTTAGTCCCAAACTAAGCAAAGCTTGTACTATGAAGTGACGATATTTTTTTGCTGGTATTAATTGCACTACCTACTTTCAGCTTCGCCTGGGGTTGGCTAGTTGAGGATTAAGTTCGCCTTTTGTACGTTAAGACTTCTTTGTGCAATATAAAATAAATAAATATACATACTTATAATATAGATAAATAGATACACATCCTAGACTCAGGAACAAATATTCGTGTTCATCTCACAAATAAAGGCCCTGACCGGTATTCGAACCCGGTACCTCCAGCATCAAAGGCAGGGTCACTACCAACTAGACTAAAATGGTCATCATAAAGACTAAGGGTGGGTTGCACCAAACCGTCTGTAATCGTAAGCGGTGTTCGTTAAAATCTGATTGTATGGAAAGTTTGACAAGTCTCTATGGGATGACAGCTGCCGGCGCCATATTTGACGATGACCGGCCTGTGATCGTATGTTGGTATAACCGACCCTAAGTGCGGGTAGTTCGAAAAACCCACGCTGCTAGAGCTAGAAGATGTTAATACCCGCTCACGCCAGTCAGTCTCATATATATGTGATAATCCACATCGAAAGGGACCTTATGGCGTCAGGCGCTTACGTTGCAGCTATTCACTATTGTATTGGAACAGCGGCAATAAAGGCGTAAGTGCCGGCCGCCATAAGGTTCCGGTCAATATGGATTATCACATATGTTGTGGACATATGTTGTGATACATTCCAAACGTCGGGGAAAACTTAAAAAAGTAAATTAGTATTGTACGTGATTAAGTCTAGTTTTCTATGCATAAAATTAATCCAACTAATCTGAAATTCTCAGAGTTACCTAATTGTTGCAAAAACGCTATTCTCGTTTGGCCAACACTTGAACTATTTTTTATTTAACATTTTTTTTAACACTGCAATACCAATTCAATAAAACATTAGACCACAAACTATATATGTGACTTTAAATACTTTTAAAACAAAAAACAGTTTTTAAAAATTGACAATTTAGTGATAAGCAGCGAAAAAGGAAATTCCTCCGAACCTAATAGAAACAGACAGGCTTTTAAGCTGCGAGCTTCTAGACACTAAAGCTTGGAAAAGTTCATATTTACCCGTAATATAATATGGAATACTATGTACTTCAGTACATCAATTAGGTATCCCTCTCATATAAATAGAAATAGCAAATAGATATGACTATGATACGTTAATGAATCGAAAGGGGCATTAAATAATCTTTTGTTTTATATCCATTCTCCTAACTGGGTTTTGTGTAACCATTACAATTATTATCTTTGGTTTATTCTATTTTTAACTTCACTGATTATTAAACGCAAATTGCTGCTGAAGAAGATAACCCGAGCTCCCGAGGATGCACTATGATACTACTAAAGACCTCAATTTGTCTTTAGCTGTGAATAAAACGAATCTTCTAATCAAGAAAGGATCAGCAACGCGCTTGCGATTATCCTGGGAAAGCAAGAATACATAGGCTACGGTGTCTACCATATTCTTCTTTCGAACCAGTTCGTATTTCTTTCTTTCCTCCGTGTCATCCTTTTTAGGGTTCCGTACCAAAATGGTAAAAAGGAACCCTTATGGTTTCACTTTGTCTGTATGTCTGTCTGTCTGTCTGTCACATTGCTAAATATCTCAAGAACTACTTATGCTATCGCTTTAAAATTTGGAATGTTATAAAGAAGGGTAACTTAGTTGCATAGATCATGTTTTTATTTATTATTTCTTTTTATTTTCTGTAAAAATTGACAGATAAAAGGTGGTTCAAAATATCAAAGTCTAATGAATACCTATATCCAGGAGGGGTATCATAATGAAAAGGCTTAAGTTACACATTCTGGCGCTGTACCCATGGCGTCCAATTTTTACACCATGTTATTAATATTTTCCTGAATTAATTGAGTCGGGACGAGTACACATCTGTGTACGGAACCCTCGTTGCGCGAGTTGGACTCGCACTTGTTTTTATTCTGATAGTTTTCTAGTCTGCAGCGCTCATTGCTATTCAGGTACCACAATCGAAGTGAGATCTTGTTAACGAAAGTTTAAAACTTTACCTATCTAGTGATCTCATTAAAATTTTCCTTCGCAATATCGGAAAGGTGCATACGATCCGATAAACTCGGAGGCCATTATACGATACCAAAGTTGAATAAGTTTTGATATTTCTATAACATCTTGACGGAAAGTCTACTTTAAAAATAGGAATATGATCAACTTGTAGTGCAAGAATTGTTGCAACATTGAATTTACCATTTGGATAGTTCTTTATCCAATTTAAAATATAGGCTAATAAAAAACGAGCAATAAACAAACAACACAATAATATAAAGCATTCATCATCATCATCATCATCATCATTTCAGCCGAAAGACGTCCACTGCTGGACATAGGCCTCCCCCAAGGCTCGCCATTTAGACCGGTCCTGTGCCGTTCGTTTCCACCGGATTCCCGCGACCTTCACCAGGTCATCACTCCACCTTGTCGGAGGCCAAACGACAGCTTGTCTTCCGGTGCGTGGACGCCACTCAAGCAGTTTCTGGCCCCATCGACCGTCAGTCCTGCGAGCAATGTGCCCTGCCCACTGCCACTTAAGTCTCGCAATTTTGAAGGCTATGTCGGTGACCCCAGTTCTGCTACGGATAGCTTCATTCAAAATGATATAAAGCATTATAAATAAAAAAATTGCCCTAAGTCTTCGGTGCTCGGTAGGGTTCCCAGAAGGCTGGCCGCATTGCCGCGCTGGATAGCTATGGTAATCCGCTGGGCGAAATAGTGGCCAGCCATTTGGACACCGGAATCCTCTCTAAGGCGTCTGTTTGCGGCGTTTGGTGTTGAGACCCTGGGGCCATGGGGTCCAAGTGCTCGTCGCCTCTATAAGGACATTGCAAGGCTAATAAAAATAACATTTAATTGGAGCCTATTTATATGTATAAATATAATGTGTTCAGCATGCATAGGACTCGATATAATTAGTTTTTATTTCACGTAAACAACAAAATTACTATACCTATTCAATAAAATATATCTCTGGTAACTTAACTGCGTCGTTACCACAAACTATGCAGACGCCAGTCATATAAGTTTTAGCAATTTGTGAATGGTAAACAAACTACAACTTTCGTTTCATTCAAACTTAACTCTCATGGTAACTGACGTAGAGTCGAAATTTGTTTAAGCTGCCGGTTACAGATGTGACTTATTTATTTTGGAGCGGATTTATTAATTGTGTAGCGCTGTTAACGTCTAGTATATAATTAGATACTAAATCAACCGTTTCTATAGACACAGCTGTAATAAATAGGTAAGTACCTAATATTTTTTGTATATCATGATTGGAATTTAATCTATTTGAAGATTATTATATTTTTTTCGTAACGTAACGTGATCTTCGGTGCAAAATTAACTGTTAACCAAAAATGGCTTTAATTGCGAATAAACGTATTCCTGTGCAACCAAATTGGTCATTGTCAGATTTAGATTCGCGTCTTTTCGGTGGACACATCAAAAGTTAAGGGCCACAAAGCTTACTTTTGGATTGAAAGAAACAAAGAAATATTTATTCGAGACAAAGACAACAATTAACACAGCAAAATAGAATATAAAAATAAACAAAAAAGTTGTGTTATCTCGAAACGCTACCATCTCAGCATAATGCGGGCAATCGCCAGCGCTGGTCTTCCGATTGGACCGTCGAGTGATTTCACGGTGTGTAACTGTACGAACATAAAATAATAATAATAATAATAAATAAAGAACGATTAACATGAAAAAGAAGAAGACGGATTTTAAAAACAAAGTTTAACATTTTTTTTTAACCCGTGATATATGAACGCAGCAGCCTGTGCTATCTGTTCCATCTAAACTAGCGCCAATGACAGTTGGAATGGCAGGCAGTAACTAAAGGTTGGTGTAGTAACAAGCATAAACGGTGATTCCATAACTATAAATCCATGTAATAAAAACATAACTTATAATTATTGACCACCGGGTGGACAACTTTTGTTTTTACAACTGACAATGATCCAAATAGGAAAACCATTGAGCGATGCAGTAATGCAATCCGTGCAGGATAACGATGCAATAGTAACTAACCCGCTTATTCATAAAACTTAACAAACCTCTGCCAACTAAAATGTTCTTTTCACACACACACTCACACACTCACGCACGCACACACACACACACACACACACACGCGCGCACACACAGATACGCACACACACGCGCACGCGCACGCACACACACGCACGCACGCACACGCACACATACACACACACACACTCACACACGCATTATATTGATATGTTAACAAATTCATCTGTTAGTTGCTTACTGTATTATTCTCCTAACTGTATAGTATAGTATATGAATGTTTATATAATATTGTTTTCACTTCTAAATTTGCTGTTACAGCTGTCTGAGGGTTGGAGACCTGGTGACCTGACATACAGGTTTCCCCTAGTTCGGGCACCAGTCTCCACCGCACAAGTTTTGTACCTACTAATAAAATCATTTACTATAGTCACTGTATAAACTGTATACTTTGTGGTGGAGATAATAAATACTTTTTACTTTTTACTTTACTTTCTTTGTCCCATTCTCACAAACGTCAATGTCATAGTGACAAATAAGGACAAACAAACTTTAGCGGTTAGTTAACTAATATAGGTTTGATAGACGTTTATGATTAAGGGGGTAAAACTACACTGACTTTAGTTAGGTTTAAATATTTAGGTTTAAATAAGGAAAATAATATGAATATTATT
The DNA here is from genome assembly GCA_963556455.1 of Epiblema foenella. Taxonomy (NCBI): domain Eukaryota; kingdom Metazoa; phylum Arthropoda; class Insecta; order Lepidoptera; family Tortricidae; genus Epiblema; species Epiblema foenella. Next base: position 7,003,926 of record OY747108.1, on the reverse strand, counting down.
ATTTACTAAGGTAGCTAATTAGTTTAATCCTTTTAAGTGTACAATGTCAGATGCAGTTTTAAAATATTAAAAACATAATTTAATTTAAGAAGGTAGCTAATTAGTTTAATCGTTATAAGTGTAGGGTCGGTGAGCGGGTTTACTGCCTGTTAATTAAATGCGCCAGTTTGCAGCCACTTGGATGAGTTGATGAACTGAAAGGATATATTTTTTTAAATATGTTCTCATTCAACAGCTACCTACTAATTAAAACGCATGTGACTCACTATTTCTTTTGGGCATGTAAAAATGTAAAAATATTTAATTGAAAAAACTTCATTCTTCAGAAGGCCGCAGTTTTACTTTGCTATAAACGGTCACAGAAATGTGTATGAAGATTAGCTAATAATAATAAAAGACTAAACAAAATTAAAAAAGTTGAAAGCTATTGAAACAATCTTACCCTTCAAATAATAAAAGTTTGACATCATTTTAAATAAAGTACCTACCTATCAAACTTCTTTCCCACCTTACTTTTTTCTTCATTTTAATTTTCACTCATCATGAAGACCTGCTAATTAAAAATCCCTCTGCCAATCTTACCCCCGGAGATTAAGAAGATGAATTCTTTACGGGGTTCAGTAAAGAGCTTGTTGAAAATGAACTTTTTTTAGTTCTCGCAAATAGAATATTAAAAAGTTTGGTTCAAATATTCTGGGTCATTCTACTTTTTCATGACCAGTTTTCTATTACAAATAAATCTATGATATGTATTGAATTGTTTCATATATTTAGCATACTAATCTATTGTTTATTCTATGCAATACATCTATCCAGGTTGTTACTACTATCTATTACCCTGCTTGAAGATCAATGTAGCGAAGTAGCGATCTCTAAATGAGCATCGGAATTCGCCTGTTCCCTATAAGACAGGTTTACCTAGTTTAGGGCACAGGACACCGTTCCTAGGCTTATCTAGTAATAAGTGCACTCTATGTACCTACTCTAGTATATACACTATAAGCTGATGTATTGATACCCAATAAATATATTTTCATTTTCATTCATTTTCATTTTCAATTAGTGTACAAAAAAAGGATTCCGAAATAGTGCCTGAACCTAATAAAAGGAATTCATAGGTAAAAATACTTAAATATTAACATATCGCTGTAAAAGGAGGGTAACACAGTGGTAAAAACCATTTTTTCATACAAATGGTGAGACATCCAAGGACCACTGAGTTACTCGATTTATGGATATTAGCTGTGGTTCGTTAATTACCAAAACTATTGGGAGTGATACAGCAATTAAACCTTTTTCTAAATAACAATACAAAAATATGAAGTGAGGGCCAAGTATTCCAAAATCTGCATTTAAAAAAAGTCTGAAAATTATGTACATAAAAAAGTAGAATGGCCCTTCTAATAAATACTTTCAGCCGAGTGACGCTTTCTAATACTCCTTGTTTGGGAGCCGAAGTGTGGGTACATGAGGATTCTAGAGGTAATTTAAAAAAATAAAATAAATATCTTTGGACAATCTTACACAAATCAACCTAGCCCCAAACTAAGCAAAAGCTTGTACTATGGGTACCAAGTGATGATATACATACTTATATAGATAAATATATACTTAAATACATAGAAAACATCCAAGACTCAAGAACAAATATTCGTGTTCATCACACAAATACATGCCCTGGCCGGGATTCGAACCCGGGACCTCCAGCTTCGAAGGCAGGGTCACTACCAACTAGGCTAAAGCGGTCGTCAATTAAAAGTTTTAATGTTAATAATCAGGATTTTATAAATTAAACAAATGTAAAAAAAATTGGTAAGTAAGTACATGAGCTCCATCAAATGATGTAACATTTCTGCAAAGAGTATAATAAGTATGTTGGGAAAAGAGAGCCATCTCGCGAGTTAACTTGGAAACACGTCTACACCAGCGCCGCAAGCTTATCTTGTCCGTACTAATTTTGCGTATGTGTGCGTGCACACACACATGCACGTATGTATGCACTGTTCACCAGGCGAGTTCCGACCAAAACGAAGATCAAGTTGCCGGATTTGAGCAAGAATGGCAGTGTGTAGGCTTGTCCGGATCTCGTCGACTTGCTAGTAACAAGCCTACATACTGCCATTCTTGCACCAAATCCGGCAACTTGATCTTCGTTTGGTCGGAACTCGCCTGGTGATGAGATATATTGAATCCCAGTGAATACAAAGATTCGAGAGTAATAAAAACAAGTTTTAAATGTTATTATTTATTTATTAGGTACATTATAAACTTCTATATGAATTACGTGAGATCTAAGCTCCTTACAAAAACAGAACGGTCGCCACTCTTATACATTATCTAGTAAAACTGTTAACATTGGCTGTTTTTTTAATGAAAAAATATAATCATATTCTGCAAGTAGGACGCAATAGTTTTAAATGTTATTAATTATTTATTTGCTGCTATTTTCACCCTCATCTTTTTGATATTTGCTAGAAGAATGCGTGCTTCTGTAAGTTTGTGAAGACACCTGAAACACAAATAAAACCGTTGAATATCTCACAGCGTTTTATATGAAATTGCTATTATGATTATGGTTAACAATATTATCCCGAATGAAATTAGTAGGTAAATGAATGATTTATGTTTTTAAGAAATGTACAAAAATTATAATATAAATATTACTTTTAACACGTTCAACGTCCGTGACCCTGATAAGGGTTACTGCAAGCCTCTTTTGCAAAGCCGTAAGGTATATGATGATGACGTATCGTTATATCATTATACATTTGGTAGAATCATCAAATCACTGAATAGTTAAGTTGTTTGCGAAATTTACTTACCTAAGTGATCGCACCCGAAGACAAAACCTTTTTTTCCCGGAATACTCATTTTCACGAGTAACCACAACAACAAGAATGTCTAAAAAAGTAGTTTATGAAAAGCGGTAACAGTTCTAATACAAAACAAGTTATATTAATTCTAACAAATAACAATAGCAAAAAACTAAAATAAGACAAACTAACGATATTAACAGAAATCATCACAGTCGTAACAATAATATGAAATTTACACTCGTACGAGTCTAGTAACACAAGAAAAGAAATTAAAATTACCCACATTATGACACCCGGGACACAGGTACGCCAATTCAATAAACGTTTCTTTTCACGACGATAAATAATGTTAATCTTGTGGGAACGTGCCATTACCAGAAATAATTGTATTATAATTATATATTATCAATAAATTAAAAATTAAAAAATAACAGTTGGGCCATGATTCAAGGACAATTTGAAATATTATTTGCTTGAAACGAAATGTTATATCAAATTGTTATTGTCGTGACAGCGAAATCTAGCGGTGGTAAGTATAATTAGCAAGCAAGTAAGAAATGTCGGACAAGATGTGAAAGATGTCGCTACCTTCCTTTTATATAATGGGTTCGTTATAAGTTTCCGGCCCCTGCATTTCTGTGCGGTCGATGTCTTGTTGGCGTGTATGCATTTCGCCTTATTACAATGGAATAAGATGCAGAAATGTAAACATGTGCTTAACATTGACTGAAAACCGTAAGATATTTATTTAGTGCAGGAAATAAACGTATAATTTGTATTTGTAGCGTACGTGTAACTCCTAATTTTAATAATAGATTAAATAAGCGCATCGCCAACAAACTGCTTCGAAGTTTGACGAAACTTTAGTTTAGGTACACATTTTTTTATATTTTTTAATTAAAATAATAATAATAACATTTCCTCTATCCAGAATCATATGCCATTTTTTTCATTTCACTCTACTCATCTAACTATTTTAGCTACAAAATTGAATTTTAATTTGAAGTGTGACACAATTACTAACATTTATAATTTATTGATTAACTAGCGGCCGCCCGCGACTTCGTCCGCGTACATTTTAGATGGTAACAAAGATATAAATGAGGTTTATTTGTTTCTGTCAGTTGTGTGATGCTATTGATCTTTTGTGAAAAATTACTCAAAAGAAAAAATGAATGTCCGCCATCTTGGATTTGAAAATGGATGGAACTAAGCACCTGAAACTAGAAACAATAAATAATTAATTTTGTCTTGAGAGTACTACTTCAAGATGAGTGTTCTGTTCTAGCGGCGGTATCGCAGTACGCTTTTAGTAGTATAATCTTCAATATCGCATTCCATTGCGTGTTGTGTTATTTTACTTCTCCATATATTGGCACTCATAATTATGTTGCAATATGCAATAAGTTTTTAGTGTTAAATGTTTAGTTAACTGTATTTTTTGTCCCTGACCTAATATTCGGTTCACGCGATCCGTCATGTTCTTGTCATGTTAGCTTTAGTTTAATTGTTTTAAATTTTAATAGAATAAAAAGGTATATATTGTGCGGCCTGGAATCAGATTTTTTTAAGCCAAGCGTTTGTTATGTTGTTGAGTGTATTAGTGATTTGTTATTATTGCTTGTTTATTATTATTTTTATTTTATTTTTTAGCTAGTTCTTGTTAATTCTGTGTGTTTGCGTTTTCGTCACTGTACCGTGAAATCACCAAATGGTCACAACGGAAGATCAGCGCTGGCCCTGCCAGCATAACGCTGAGTTGTTACCATTTCGTGGCAATATGTTATTCTGTCCTGTCATCTTTGTAAATGTCATGTGTTTGTCGCGAATAAATGTTTCTGTCTTTCTTTCTATCGCGAACATGTAAATACAGTCTTTAAACTTAAACCCTTGTCTGTGTTCTGATTGACGGAACCCACGTTCACAATTACACTGAGCCTGTTTTAATACATTCCAACGCAGCGCGCAGTCGGTGTGTCAACCAAATTACACGCTTTATGAAGCGGGCTGATTCACTGCGAGTAACAGAGTGCGTAGTTGATTGGGTGAACCTTTTGTAACGTGTCGGTTCATAAAATGCATGAATTCGCACCGACAATTTATTGAATCGGAAAATCTAAATTCTGCTGATGAATGTGAAAGTTTAGATGATGCGTGATTGAGCAACGAACATCCACATCACGCAAAAACAGCTGAAAGAATTATGATATGTATAGAACGAATTTATTTTATAGCCTGGATTAATATATAGAATACTTTTTATCCTGAAAATCATACCTTGCAGGACTGAAATAGAAAATGGAAGTAAGTGGACGAAATCGAGGGCAAAAGCTAGTAGTATTATAAAATAACGGAAACCACGACGTTGGTTCTGTGGGTCAACTTATATTAGGTACTGCGCTAGGAGCAAACTTACCACCTTATTCATAAAACTTAACAAAGCTCTGCTAACTAAAATATGTTTTGTCCCTTTCTCACAAACAAAATTCAAAGTGACAAATAAGGACAAACGATTATTAGCGGTTATTTAAGTAATAGAGGTTTGATTGATGTTCATGAATTTTTAGTATCAAAAATTATATTGGAAGTGTAATTTAATTGAGGTGCTTATTGTGTTCAATAAAGAGTATTAATTATTGTTGTTTGGATCATTATCCTGCAAATTGATCTAGAGTAATTCTTAAACTGAACGCCCTCCAGTATGTTCGGGAGTGGGAAAGGGGCATTCATTTTTAAATTAGATTTACTCTACTTCATTAGACACATTCTAAGTCACAAAAGCTACTACATACAGGCAATAAGTATTAAGAGCCACATCGCATTCTTTTCCTAACAATATATAACTTCCACAGTATAGGATTAGTTTTAAATATCAACCGATAAAGGCAACGACAGAAAGTTCGAACATAGTAACGAAATAGCGCAGAGCTGAATAGCAGGATTGCTTTCATTCACTAATATAACCTTATAACTAATAGTTAATCAATTATAACTAAAAGTTATAATCGATTTTTTTTGCATCTCCAAGATTCCAATTCTTTCATCTCAGTGCGGTTTATTTCACTACCCCGCTAGTTCACATTAAGAATCATTACCCTATACTGGAAATTAAAGAAGGTCGTATCTACGAATTAAATTTTATCACATCAAAAAAAAATTGTCTTCATGGTACAGAAAAACAAATAAAAGTAAGTATATCCCTTTCACTCGCGTATTCTTATAAAGCAGGCAATTTATCTTGTTCAAAGCGCATACGCACGGCGTACCAAGTTCCGTTGAGTTACTAACGTACTTCCCCTTGTTTGTCTTTTCAATACTTGTGCGTGCCTGTTCGCTCAATTTGAGATACGGAATATTATTTTGCCTCGACTAATGTTGTCGTAGGCCAAGAGCGAGTGAATTTGAAGTCGATAGTAATAGGAATGTAATAATTATTTTTGATATTGTAAATTGAAAGCATTCGTTTTCATTGAAACGTCGTGGACATAATGGTAACAGTGTATTCCACTGATGACAATTTCTCTAAAGTTTCAACATTTTCCGTAATGTCATAATAAAAAAAAATCAAAGTTATTTATTTTTCACATTGATCAAATTACATTTTTTTATGTATTACCTACCTAGCTGCAAAGTCGTTGGACCCCGATATTATAAAAAAATGTTTTTGGATCTTGTGACATGCAAAATTTAGTCGTTTTTTGTACGGATAACCTAGACACAAGGAATTAGGGGTCGCTCCTAAATCAACCAGTTAGTTGTCAATGGTGCGTAATATAGTAGGGTTCCAGTCGTCTACAAATTGTTGGTTGCCTTCTGGAATGGTCTATTTATTTCTTTTATAGGCTTTATATTTCGTTAATGTATCATCGGACTAAAATCGACTCATTTTCCTTTTTATCCAAAAATTATTTTGTTAAATATTTTGCTACAGTAGCTACATGCCCATTAAGTACTAAATAAAGCGATTTCTTCACTCGTCGGGGCGGAGGCTGTTCGAAAAGTGTCAGCCAGGACCGTGTCAGCTGTCAGTGTACACTGTTAGTCGAGGGTGTACCGCTTTTTACTGGGAGCCTAAATTCATATGAATGATTCCTAACTCCAAGCAACCTGAAGCGGGGCAGAATGCAGTCCTGCCCAGCTTCCGCGCATGATATTGCTACTGCGCAAACCTAAATATTTACTGTCAAGTGAGAAAATCTCTGCGCCATCATTAAACTCGACTCAAAGAACATAAAATAATACTTAGAATTTTAAATACGACTGCACTGAATAGAAGTTAACTAAAATGGTAAAAACAAGTTTCTAGATAAAGAACTTAAGGAAATTTATTTTGTTTGCAGTCGGTTAATCTATTACCTACAATCTTATCTTATCTTATCTAGATGAGGTTCCTTGCGGATGCACTTCGACCCAATGGGATCTTTTGTGCAATTGCCCCCTCCTTTATGTCTACTCCAAGCTGTTCTCCACCAATTCCATAAACCGGATGATCTATCGGTTTATGGTTTATGGAGCTCTAGCTCAGCGGGAGTACTCTGAATTCCTTTGGCTCGGGGTAGCCATTTCCAAAGTCGTTCATTCTCTGTCTGGCAAGGGCGTGACATTCACACAGTAAGTGTTCCATTGTCTCGTCATCCTCGCCACACATTCCACATTCTGTGTTGTCCGATAGTCCCATCTTGGCAAAGAATCCTTTCCCTCTGTGACCTGTGAACACCCCAGTTATGATCCTGAGTTGCTTTCTACAAATACCTACCAAGATATTTTGTCATGGGATCCATGTCGGGTTGATGCCGTTGATGCATGCTCGCGAATTTTTTGACGACGCAACTCCTTAAGAACAACACGGTGTTGTGGTACGACGCGGCGCCGTACCATGCATCCATTCACCACGGCACAGCACCGTGTATCTGCACGACGCGGCGACGTGCCTAGGACGCCGCGCCGTTGCACGTTTACGACGCCGCACCGTGCTTATGTGGCCGGGGCCTAACGTCCTTCACCCACGCAACGACGCAATACTCTCCAAATTTTCTCAGCAGTCGACACTTGACTTCAGCCGTCAAAAGATGTGCAACGTGCCGACTGCTGACGTGATTGAGTGTGGAAGGTCACCTCCATAATCTAAACTAATACTTACGGAACGAAGTACGTATCAACGTATCGTACGTATTATGTTTAGCTACTTGTTATAAAGGAAAAGGAAACTGATTAACGGAATCAGTTGGAAATTTGCTTCTTTTAAATGACTTATTCTGTTTATTGGTATTGAAAAAGTTAACTATTAAATTTTATTTATTATTTTAAATTGCAGATAACACTAAAATTGTCGCTTTGAAAACCGAGTCAAAGTCAGAGTAACAGGGACGAGGATAATGATAAAAATTAAGCAAAGCAGATTTTGTTTTATTATTGAACTATTTTTTTTATTCCAAATACTAATTACTGCAATATTTGTAATGCTTTCTACTGAGCGAGTCAGAGTATAGTAATTAGACAATAGTGGTACCTAGTAATAGTAGTAATTGTTGTTGCTTAGCCTTTTAATAAAGTTTGTATTTTCAAGTAAACCCTTATGTGTTATACGAGCTCTTTTTTTTGACACCAAACTTGACAAAGCATTTAATTTTTAATATACGCAGTAGCAAGACACCAATCCAGCCAGATTGAAAATCATACCAGATTGCAATCCCTATTCATGAACCCTGCCCCACTAAGTCAGGAAGTCGACTTAGCCACTGTAGTCCAGTGCCTTTACCATGAGTTTACATGACCGTACTCGCTAGCGACTGCGTAAAACTTTTGTATGGGCAAAAGTACAGCGCCTCTGGCGGTTACGCAATAGAACTAAGAATCGGCATACTAAATCGTTTACGCGGTATCTAGCAAGTACGGTCATGCAAACTCATGGTAAAGGCACAGTGGTTCGGTACGTGACATTCTATCTGGAGGTGGTGGATTGGAACCCCGACTCGTAGGTTCCACTGGGTATTTTAAAAAACTTATGTAAGAGATATTATTTTATATTCTACAATACTCATGTGAAGAAAGACACTAGATCTGTTTTCGAACTAATCCCAAGAAGGTCTAATTCCCCTCTGAGCTTAAAAATCAGATGGAAATTGCTTTCTTAAACTAGTGCCTAATCAACTCGGATTAGTTACCATAGTAGAAGCAAGGCTCCAGGAATCGGAAAAAGGAGAATCATATATAAATGTAAGGCTCCTTGACTATATTATCTATCTAGTAACATATGCTCGATTTCACAATACTGTCAATTTACGCTACATATATCCATGGGGAGTGCTGAGTTCCCTGATAAAGTTGCGCTCGTTTTTGGATAGAAGCCAAGAGGGATGTCTGTTGATATAACTTGTTGAGTATCGTGACAAAACAAATATTGTTACTGTTATTTGGGTAAATAGATGACTTATCATTCACAGTGAGCAGCAGAAATAGCTACGCATTCTAAAAGGCCAAAATTATCTGAAAACGTATTTGCCGCTCACGGAACAATGGTGTCCTATACCTTTGACAAGCGTGCGTGGAGCCAAAGCCCCGAGGTACCAAAGTAAATACATATAATTAAACAAATATTTGGGTACAATCTTACACCAATCAATCTAGTCCCAAGCAAACTAAGCAGAGCCTGGATAATGGGTAGGCAATACTCGACGATATACATACATATAAAACAACCATGACTGGAACAAAACAAGATCCGATCTTCGACTAACTATTTGTAATACCTTATATGTATGTACTCTTGTTTTTTAGCAAATAAACTATCATTCATTAATTCAAATATACGTGCTCATCGCGCAAGTAAATGCCTTGAACGAGATTCGAAACCCAGGATCTGCCCAGGACCACTGGCATCATAGGCAGGGTTGCTACCATCAAGACGAAAGTAGTAATATGTATGTACCAGACAAATACCACAAAGCCAAAACGTAATCCTTTCGTCATTTTTTTTAACCTGATTGTGGCTTTATTGGCCGGGCCCAATAAAGCGGTAGGAGTGCGCGGTTGGAGAGTAGCCTGGGGAAAATCCAAGGGAAAACCTCCGACACGACCACGCGGGTGGTATGGAACAGTGGAATACTGTAAGAAATTGCGCTCCAGTGAGATTGGTTGTGCGGTTTCAACCGAATCTGAGGTGTGAATGGAATCGAGCTACTAGGGTCACACCGAGTGGACGCCGTCCCTGTGCGTGTCAAGAAAAACAAGCAGAGACACCACCGGCTAGAGCTATACACGTCTTTACTCTAAGGCAATAAAACATTAGAACATCACTGTAGTGACGATCAAAAAGTAAGAACTAGCTAATAAGTATAACACAAGGGAAAAAACTAGTACAAAATAAAACGAGAAATTATTATGGCGAAAGAGTGTCGAAATATATAGTACCAAAGATATTCAACAAAATTGGTATACTAAGGCAAACTCCCAAAGTCAGCAAAACTTTATTAAAATCAAAGTTAAAGGGTTTCCTACTCGTTATCAAGTGCGGAGCCCTTACTCATTATTAACGAGTTACAGTCGAACAGCTAGCGAAAATAGTACCTACCTTAAAGATCTTAAGCACTTAAATACTAACGAGCCCGCTCAGTTGTATGTACTGTTAAGTCTCTTTGAACTGCTGTAAAAATATAATGTTAGATATAAGTAAATAGGTTAAATAAAAAGCAATAAAAAATGAGCTTATCTTATGGCAATTTTCCTGCCAGTTTTTGATGCACGGTTTTGCAACACCCAGTGGTCATGTCTCTATCCAGGGTACTTCCTACCGACATGGTGCAACTTCGACCTCTTGTCAAGCGAGTGGGCAACTTGACTGTTAGAAGTTCTCAATCCGCCCGGAGGCCTCTAACTTCGCTTAACGACTGCTATCATAGACAGCAGCCAGGATCACCGGCTTAGCGTTGTCACCTAATTATATCTTACCTAAGATTTTATACCTGGGAAATACAACCGGGATATTAAATAAGAAATATTTGGTAACGTAACACAATATATTTAAAGTATAACGTTCAAAATTTTAGTAGTTTTAAGTTCTAAGTTTAATATCCTATTATAACTGGTTTAATTTATAACTTTAAGGCATTTAGTTTAAGATTCTTGTTTTAAGTTTAAGATTCTAGTTTTAGTTTAAGATTCTAGTTTTAAATTTTAAGTTTAATATGCTTGATTTTAATTTACAGTATGTTTAAGTTTATTATTCTAAATTTAGGTAGTAGGTCCGAAGCCTATATCTGGGTCTGTCTGAATGCAGAAGAGTTAGACGATCTTCTTATATCCAACGTCCCTCGGGTGCGTGTAAGTGTGACGCAGGCTTGGTAATCGGCGATAGTATAGGTACAGGAGCGGCAGCGTTCGAGTAGGCCTTACAATTTGTAAGCGGCAGCGCACACTAGGGACGTAACGCTGGGGTAGCAGCCGAGGTCTTCAAGGTCTCTGCTTATCCCATGGCCGTGGGTCGTTAACCCGGGGGGTGTTCCTGGAATGCGTCCAATTAAACAGATTAGGCTGATGCTTATAAATCGGCCTGGACTGACTGCATCACACGCTTGCGCTAGGGAAAGGTATCACTACATAGTATAAAACAAAGTCGCTTTCTCTGTCCCTATGTCCCAATATCCCTATGTATGCTTAAATTTTTAAAACTACACAACGGATTTTGATGCGGTTCAATAGATAGAGTGACTCAAGGGGAAGGTTTATATGTATAATACATGCATCAGCATTGCACCCGTGCGAAGCCGGGCGGGTCGCTAGTTTACAATAAAGCAATCCCTGCGTATGATGGGTATCCAAGAACCCCGGCCCATGTTGCTTAAACTCGCATGCCACGAGCGTTCAATAGGCTACGGTGTTTGCTTGCTTACCATCAAGCTGGCGTCACCGTCGTAGTACAAAACAAACTATGAAGCGAAATCTTTGGCAAAATATTACAGCTTCACTGGCAATTTTGCTACAAACTTTTCACACTCATTCTTTAAGTACCTACGCTTGAAAAGCGTTTTCAAGTAATATTGCTGACTCAAAAGTTTTAAGAGTTCAGTCGTATTATTGACTACTTTGAATTTATTAGCCAGTTTTATATCAATGCCGTATTGCTTGGTCCGTAAACTTCGTAATCCAGTAGCTGCAAGTTTGTATTCTTAGAAAATAGAATTGTTTTATATGGAAAACTCTGGTAAGTTCAAACATATTGAAATATAATGACGCTGGTCACTCACGTTTTAAAGGTCGAATATCGCTTGGTGTTTTAACCGATACGCGGTTTAGTCTTAATCATGACCACTCGCACTGTTGTTGCGATATTCAGCCTTGAAGACGAAATTGATTTTAATAAATCACAGATGGATATCATCTTCGCGCCACGTTTCTCATCGTCTACAAGTAATTATACATTTTGAGAAGACAGGAGTGAGGTTGTATTCTTCGAACATTGAAGTTATTAACATGTTTATAATGTAAGACAATTTGGTGTGGAAGAGAATCTAGACCGGATTGTTCTTTCAGAAGGACACAGTAAGTTTTAAGAGAGGTAGGGCACAGCAAAATGTCATGTTGCTCGAATTTGGAGCAGCCCAACTGGGGAAGTATCTCCACCTTGCAGAAGACCACAGCCATAATAACATTATCTACTATACAAGTATGTTGTGTTCCTGGAGGTGAGCAAGGTTGCCAGAGTTCCCTAGGATGCACTGTGTTGAGAGCGAGGGACCTAAATTTGTCCCTTCTATTGTCAACACAGTGCATTCGTGGTGCATCCTCAAATTGTATATAGGGTCGGCAACGCGTACGTAACTCCTTTGGAGTTGCGGGCGTCTATAGGTTGCAGTGGCCGCTTATCATCAGGTGGACCGTAAGCTTGTTTGCCACCGGCATTGTATATAAGAAAGTAAGCAAACATTGTGATTTAGAAACGCGTGCTGTCTTACACGTAAGTGAATCATATGAACTTTAAATTTTTGACACAAATCAACACATTCTTCCAGTTTATTTTTACAACTTTGATAGATTGATCTTACGTAACATTGGAAAAGGTATGAGAAGGGGTACATCCAAGTCTTTTTTTTCTTATGGAGCGGGGACGTGAGATAGAGGATATAATGTGTGTAGTAAATAAACCTCCTTCCAGATCCGTATGTAAAATTAGACGCTTATCTTCGTATTATACCAGTGAATCGTCATTTTAACTACCTATCATTATACGTCGTACTGCCATAAGCCTATTAAAGCCAACATACTGCTCCATCTGTAAATCCCTGTAGCACATTATGACTAGCTCATTAGACTCGCGAAACCTGATGCACACTGCAACCAGCCTTAATTACCCCTTAATTACTTCAAACTGACGTCACATAATCCTACACAAACCTCGTAGAACCAAAAATCTTCAGTTTAACACAATAACGTCTCCTTTAGGAGCCCCGGGCGCTGGATACATGGCTGTGGTAAGCCCGGTAATTTGTTAAGTGTCGTGCTAGCTTACGAGGCTATACATCGTATAGTAACTTAGAAGTACGCCTATGGTATTTAGCCCGTCACAGTCGGAGCCATAATATATACTAATATATATTTATAGCAAGGCATTAATACGAATTATAGCTTCATCTGTGGACTCTGTCAACTAGTACGAAAAAATGTCACAAGATGCATGGCTATGTATATACATATATCTTGGTACAGTATCTTAACGGAATACTCTAAAAGTTTATGAAATGTTTAACACCTTTCCAAATAGTTCACCAATCACCTCTATTACATAGCGAATACAGGTCGGGCCTAACTGAGTTTCTTGTTGGATTCTTCACAGCTAGGCTAGTGAACCAGCGACAATGCTCTCATCTCGATTCCACTCACACCTCAGATTTATTTGAAGCCGCTCAACCAATCACACTGCAGCGCAATATCTTAGAGTATTCCAGTGTTTAAACCGCCCGTGTGGTCGTGTCGGAGGTTTCCCCAGGATTTTCTCCTATCTTTTTATTGGGTCCGGCCTATAAAACCACAGCCAGGTTCAAAATAAAACGTCAAAATCGTTCTGTTAGTACTAACTTTGCAGTTTTTAAAGTGACGTCAAGTTTTTTATCTTCAAAGAGAGTCCAGGATTAAAAACTGTTTTAATTATTGTACATATACTCATCATTGCTTAAGAAAAAAATGCATATAAAATATTAAGGACAGGCTTGATATTCGCTCTTCATACAAACTACCAACATTTTTTCACCTCCATAAGGATCATCGAAATCATTTCAAGGTAAACAACTAAATTTTCTTCCTGAAGCATGCATGAAACACAAACCAACGGTAACGGACACACAGAATGCATACCGCTTACAGAAAACGAAGTATCGCCAGAATACGCGAGTGTTGTCGCACAGATATTTCGTACTAGTAGGGATGTGGATAATTTTAGAAATATTATACTCTCATGGGCGCTATGAAGTCGAATTTCGAAGGGGAAATTCGAAGTAGATACTCGTATCCCCAAGCAGTCATCTTCACAAATTGAAATATGTAACGGGAAGCACTTTGGAAATTAAACTTTAACGGGGTTAACTTCCATATAAACCCTTGTACGTTTTTATAGCTATTAGAGTAATAAGATGTATTTATTTATATTTACCGCCTCACTTTCACAATCATCACAAAATAATAATTGGCATAAGTAAGATAAATTAGGAGATGTTGGTACAACCGAGCATACCGAGATGCGACGGTACTGTCGTGACATCGTGACGTAATGGCTACGTCACGGACCTCGCTCCGAGCACCTCAAATTGCACCGTACAGCCATAGCGGTAACACATTTTATTTTATATCTGGGGGCACGGTAGTGTCCCCGACAAGTCGAGCAAAACGAAGAGGCACGGCCGTACCGTCCTTTTCTCGAAGCGATTCAGACCATTTTCAACACCCTGTAATTTTGTGATAGCTAAAGCTAGAATCCTGAATTTTCAGTAACATATAGGCCATAATATGACTCAGATACATTCTCAATAATATTCAATTTAAACTTCTAGTTTAAAAACTATTGACCGTTAAAGTTTGTTAGTTTTGTCACTGTCACACTGACTGACCGATCATCATAATTCTAAGGTGCTTCTAGCAGACCCACAAGCTTCAAATTTTAAACATATTTTTTATATTGAAATGCCGCTAGTGTTTCGGTACAATGCCCCAAGGGCCTGTTTTAGATTTAAGTTAGTTTTAATATTTATTAAGTTATTGTTATTTAACTAGTATTACCTCTTGTAAATAAATGTTTATATTTGTTTATAGCCTATCAAGTCATAAAAAACCTAAAATTATTGCCATTTCAGTCAAACTGCATAAGTATAAGTATCGCATGTAGTTGTAATCCTATACAAATACATGCGATACAAAGTTATACTTCTGTAGTTCCTGCATCTATGAAAAGTTTTTAGCTCTAGTTGCATTCATAAATTTGTATTGACATATTTACCAACAAAAATTGATATCCCATAAACTCTTTCACCTTGAAAAGTTGAGATATTACGTAGAGCTAAGTCAGGTAGGTTCTTTTTAACATTTATTGGTTTACAAGCGGTAATAATAGTCAAATAACAGTGACTTAAATAATATTAAGTACAACTAACTTAAATCTAAAACAGGCCCTTGGGGCATCGTACCGAGGATGCTGGCGGCATTTCCTCGCTGTATCGCAATGCTGATACGTTTGTGCGAAGAAGTCGCCAGTTCTTTATTTGCTTACTAAATAAAATTTTATGACTTGTCAGTCACTCCTCTCTAGCCTCATACTCGGCTCGTATAGTTGGTATCAGACGACGATATAATATTCGATGGTTAACATGCAAAAGTTACCGTTATTTTTCTTTTTTTTTTTTCATAGTTGTCCGTCCTTTTTCTTTCATAGAGATAGAATCAGTTCTTCAGTTCAATTTAACGACCAAAACTCAATATCAGTCACTACTAAAGTCCGCCATTTGTACATAGTTGGTAGTGACCCTGCCTACAAAGCTGGAGGTCCCGGGTTCGAATCCCGGTCAGGGCATTTATTTGTGTGATGAGCACGAATATTTATTCCTGGGTCTTGGATGTTTCCTATATATTTAAGTATCTATTTATATATATAAGTATGTATATCACGTCGCCTAGTGTAAAAAAATGTAGACAAATATTTATTTATCTATATTTGTATTGAATTGTGCAGAAAAAATACAATTAAAATAAATAAATATACTTACTAAATCATAAGCATAATTATCAATATTCTCGGCTTACTTATTAGGTAAGGGTAGACAATTAATATTTTTAATACAACATATTACATATAAATAAAAAACTGAAATTGAAAATGCTATTAAAAATGGCCTTGTACTGTCAATCGGATGAGCCTTCAGTTCCTTATTTGAAATCTGTGTTCTCTATGCACGGGATTTGTACAGTTGCGCAACTTTTTCCAACTAAACCCTTCAAAAGAAATCCAATCTTATTCCAAAGTAATAAAGTCCATAATACAAGCACATCAAAATGTGCAATACTAGGAATCCGCTTAGAAGGTACGCCGTTCCAATTTTGAAATGGTTTTGGCGCGAATGGCGCTGGATTTAGTTTTTTTTTTCCATTGAGCTGCTTGAAGGCAAAGTGGCTTGAAGGTTGTCTCTATTCAGCCAGAGGTTAAAAGAAATTGGAAAACCAAAAAAATAATGTATTTTACTGATTCTTAATTATAGTGAAATACTTTTAAGCGGGCAAACTGTGTTACGGTGTTTTATATATCGTTTAATAAGTGTAGTTTGGACGTCAGAATTATTATTACATTCCATTTGTTGTTGTTTTAATTTAATTAAAAGGTTTGATTGTGCCCAAGTGAATTAAAAGAGTAACAGGATAAAAATAAAGATAGGTATTTCAATTAAACTTTGTGCACACAGAGGGTAAATTTTACTAAAGATGTAATTCAAGGAGCCACGTGCGGCCATAATACAAAGTAGTTCAACCCCTTGTGAGTTCGACTGTAGGTTTATTCATTTTTACAACAAGCAAAGAAAGAACTTTAAAAATAAAACAACAGCAAAACGCCATTCTTCACTTGCTAAGCTGACGATATATCGAGTTAGATTCGGCACGAGCTCTCAAATAGACTAGCGAAAGAAAATGGAATTTAGTTCAACTGAAATTAGTTTTATTTTAAAATCTGTATCTATATAGGGCTTAAGTTATAGGAAGAAATCGAATTTTACAAATTTAGATTTCGTTTTACAAAAGATGAAAACCATTTTATAATAAACCAAATTAAAATAATTTTATTAAAAGCCGTAGCCTGATAATACTAGGATGATAGGTTTTATTAGTTACTCCTAGTTATGAAAAACAAAACTAAGAACAAAAATGTGAGACGGAGCCCTTATCGCGTGACTCTGTCTGCCTGTCTGTCTGCCACATTGCGAAATATCTCACGAACATTTCAAAATCGGAATAGGTACTAGTAGCTGTGTGAGCTGTAGACCTCGCGAGTGTTTTTTTCGTAAAATTACAAAAACTGAAGTACAGAAAATATGGTATATTTTG
Organism: Epiblema foenella; assembly: GCA_963556455.1. Taxonomy (NCBI): domain Eukaryota; kingdom Metazoa; phylum Arthropoda; class Insecta; order Lepidoptera; family Tortricidae; genus Epiblema; species Epiblema foenella. Next base: position 6,986,539 of record OY747108.1, on the reverse strand, counting down.
TTCACAAGGGAGCAAAATGATATATTTACGACGTAGGCGGTATATTGAATCCCGAGTGATGCGAAAGATTCTACAATAGAATCCTGAGCGTACCGAGGGATTCTAAAGTAAAATCTTGAGCGTATGGAGGGATTCAAGTGCTTACACCCAAGGCGGAAATAATTTTGCTACCATATAACATAATAATACAACTTTTTACACCGCCTATGAGGCCCGATACTAAAAACATGAAATGTATTATGAATAATTTTGCTTCCAACTGGCATACACTGCTTTTCACACTTTCTATGAGGAAAATAGTCAAAGTTGCCCTCAAACGGGGGAAGAAAAGTACTAATTTTATCCCTCATTCGAGGGCATCAATGACTCTTCTCTGAATAGCCGGTGTGAAAAATTAATTATCACACCTGCTCACAAAATTTCACGAGTATCGGTTGAGAATTGTGACCAGTAGAGGGGAACAGCCGGACACACGAAGGCATTTTTGTGTAAACCCAAACGGCGCTTCCTCGGTCAGTTAATAAACTTAACCAATACTTATTTAGAAATAATTACTCAGATTGGTCGTATACTTACCAAAATAATTTCTCCTCGGGAGCAGTTGAACAAGTGGGTGGGGGCCTTTGGCAAGCGGTGGAAGTGATATGGTAGATTGTGTGTCAAGTGAGCAAAATGATATATTTACGGCGAGACCGGGATGTTGAAACATAGCGAAGCGAATGATTATACAAAATAGAAAAGTATAATCTTGAGCGTAGCGAGGGAGTGAAGTGTTTACGCGCAAAGCGGAAATAATTTTGCTACCGTGTAACATATACCGCATTTTCACCTTCTATGAGCAAAAGAGTCATTGTTGCCCGCAAATAAGGGAAGAAAAGTACGATTTTAATTCCTCATTCAGGGGCAATAAATAAATAAATAAATAAATATTAGAGGACAATCTTACACACAAATCGAACTAGCCCCACAGTAAGCTCAAGAAGGCTTGTGTTATGGGTACTAGACGACGATATATTTAATAAATATAAATACTTAAATACATAGAAAACATCCAAGACTCAGAAACAAATATTCATGCTCATCACACAAATATTTGCCCTGACCGGGATTCGAACCCAGGACCGACTCACACAATGACTCTTTTCTGTGAAAAATGAATTTCTACTCGCTACTGCTTATACCCTAGTCCCTGGATGCTTCGAGAACGCGCGTGCAGTCTCCCTGGTAACGATCGCGGCACGTCAGGATTAATGCTTACTCCATTTTGATTCAATCGATTATTTTGCAGCGGTAACTTGTGTTTTATTTGAATTTAATGAGTTGTGGAAATGATAGGATATTAAAATTTACGTTCAAGAATTATTTTAATTCAGTATACTTACGTAATACGATGTTTTACTGAGTTTCAGCTACTTTTAATGAGACGTCAAAAACGCCCGGTTGATATGAAGTTTGTAAAGAAAAATGACGAATGATATATCTATTTTATATGAATTGTAAGTGTGAAATAACTAGTAATATACTTTTTCTTTAATTTGGTTTAGTGCCAAATACAACCATAATTTATCAATTTGCCTCAGCACTTTGTGCCATATTTTTCACTAAGCCACAGATTGGAGCCGACGAAGTGTTAAGGTACTCTCGTTAAGGTTTGCTCTTGAATAAAAAAATGTTTTTTATAGAGAACACCGTCAAGGAGATTACTTCTGAGGATTTGAGTTAAAATGCCGAGCAGAAAACTAAAAGAAAAAATCTTTTATTACATAAATTTCTTAGTAGATATCTTGAAAACGAAACATGTAGGTTTTGAATATTAAAAAAATGCAAAATAACAATGAATAGTTGCAATAATGATGTATAAAATATTATAATATTACAATATTGAATTATGAAGTTTAGAATGTTATCATTCCTGTACCTATTTTAAAACATTGGAAGGGGTAAAAATTTTTTCCTCGTTGCAGTCATTTTGCCTCATTGCGGATATTAAATATTACAGCAATAACGAGATAAATAAATATAAACATAATTATTAATATTTGTGGACAATCTTACACAAATCGACCTAGTCCCAAACTAAGCAAAGCTTGTACTATGGGTACTAGGCGACGATATATATACTTATATAGATAAATATATACTTAAATACATAGAAAACATCCAAGACTCAGAAACAAATATTCGTGTTCATCACAGAAATAAATGCCCTGACCGGGATTCGAACCCGGGACCTCCAGCTTCGTAGGCAGGGCAATATGATGTTATATTCATTATGAGGAAAACAAAAGAGAGTTCAATTAATATTTTAGACATCACCGATTATTATTTGTCACTCTTTATCTGTTTATTTCGCGAACTAAGTATCTGTCAAAATATTATTTTTGGTACTAGCTTTTATTACCATCGATACCTTCTTTCCATATAGTCATCAATTATTCGTTGAGACTGCCACAATGAGCCCAATACTACGGGTTTATTTTGTGTAAATAATAGCAGCGTGAGCTGCTGTGATGAAGACAGTAAGGTGGCTTAGCAACGGTTGAATACATATGAGGTTGTATATACCCTAATATGACAGAGTACTTCATCATCATCATCATCATCCTAGCGTTATCCCGGTACAGTTGCATCCTAAAGGATACCCGGGGTCCGATACCTAATCCCAAGAGTAGGCGTAGGCACTAGATTTTACGGACGCGACTGCCATCTGCCCTCCCAACCCGAGGGAAAACCAGACCTTGTTGGAATTAGGCTTGTCAAGTGAGTGGGCAACTTGACTGTTAGAAGTTCTCGAGCCGCCCGAAGGCCTCTAACTTGGCTTAACGACTGCTATCATAGACAGCAGCCGGGATCAACGGCTTAACGTGCCTTCCAAAGCACGGGAGCGCTCAGTTAATAACCATTCAAAGCGGTCACCCATCCAATAACTGACCTGGGCCGTCGTTACTTAACCTCATACCGCGCGCGGTACGCGGGCGCCGCTGGGCCACGAGCGCCTATATGATGGAGTAATTATGTATTACAAATTCAATAATCCAACGCTTTTTGGGCATTCCTGTAAAAAGTACATCGAATGTGAAGACCGCACCCTGAACGTCTCAACAATAACGTATTTTACGCTATTGCCGTCCTATGCTTTATCTACAGGCTGTTTCAGATCGTTAAGCCTGAGTTAACGCGCCGAGGCTTTGCGAGCATTGTTTGGAAAAGGAAATAACGAATAATCACAATACACGGATCATCTACGGATTTATGTGGAACGTTCCGAATATGGAACGTTCGAAAATTATGAAAAAATATACGAAGTATTCAGGGAAATAGACGCGAATTATTGCACGATAGACGAAATTAAAACTGGTATTTTCCTTTATATATTGTTTTCCCAACTTATAAGGGCTTCAGTTCCTTATCAAATAATAGCAAATATTTCAAACTGATGAAGTAATTATCATGTCCGTGAAGTTAGCATAACAAGTTCCAGCAAATCACAAAATCATTGGAGTTCTATTCGCATGCAGCATAGTTCTATAGTTCCTGATACGTTTCAGCAATAGTTCTGCCGTTATTGCCGAAAAAATAAAACATATGGATTTCTACCAAATGATATGCTAACTTCACACACTTAGCATATGAATATTCCCCAAATGGACTAAAAATTGATATTATGCCTGTCTACAGGACCCGCTATAGTTCCTGATACTTTAAAAACATAGTTCTATCAATAAAACTTAAAAAAGTATAATTTATATCCCCAATGATATGCTAACTTCACATGTGATATGCTAATAGTTTTTGAGGAGTTCTGGGCCAGCTTTTAGTCTAAAAAGATAGCTGTAAGTTTGTTGAATACAGAACTCCGGAGTTCCCAGCGCTAGCGTCACGTAAAACTTAAAAACAAATTTATGTTTGTAACATTGTTAGAGATAGAGATGATATGCTAACTTCACATGTGATATGCTGATAGTTTTTGAGGAGTTCTGGGCTTGCTTTTGGTCTTAAATGATAGCTCTAGCTCTGGCGGATATAGAACTAGAGTTCCTAGCACCAGTATAACATTTAACTTACAAAAAATGTGCTTGAAAATTATGATTTTATCAATTTCAGGTAAAGGACAAGTTAGTTTTTGGACTTTATTACAAAGAAACAGAGTACACAACTGTACCTACATCACTATATCAACTATTTCGACTGTACTTGATTCGCAGGTAAACCTGAACGAAACTCCACGAACAAAATAGTGCTCCGAAAAAAGTTCGAAAATGCCTGAATTAACATTTCCCATGTTCCAAGCGACTGAATATTATTCAGAAAATGTTTTCGTGTTCTCGTTAGCTGGGGTCCCATATGCATAAGTCCGAGTTTAAATAGCCGATTCCAAAAAAAGGTCGGGGTGAATTTTTCGCTTGATCGCTCCGAGGTTTGGTCTAATCAAAGAGTTTAGTTGTTATATTATAACAGTTTGGCAGTTTAGTTGTTATAATCAACATTCCTTTTTAGTAATTATGAAAATAACCTAGACAAAGATACTAAAATTGAAAAGAGAGAAACTAAAATCATAAAGTAAGAAAATTTGCCCCAAATCGTTGCTCGACGAATCGCGGCTCTCTGAATTTAAAAAAAAACCGTCAGTTTTTAAAAATTAAGTGTTCAGAAGCACTGTATTTGTTTCTAGCTCTCAATACCGCAAATCGTCTCATCAGTAGAAGGGAAAAACGCGTTTGGGACTCTTCTGGAGTTTTAAGTATGCAGAGGCTTGACAGAGGCAGCCATATATATATTTATCACCGTCTTAGTACAAAAAAAATATGGATGACTGACTAGTTTATTACCGCGACTTCGTAGAATTAGCAATCGCCACACTTAATTAGACAGAAAATAGCAAAAGCCCCGTGAAAAAATGCAAAAAAGGATAGTGGCAAGTGTACTTAACTGCCCTGATCTGCTCCAAAAAATCAATTTCCATATTCCGTCTAGACATCCCAGACCGTGCAATATCAAGTTATTCAATGTACCTATCTGTCGCACTAACCTTAGGCGGCATTGTCCTTTAACGCGCATGTTTAATACTTACCAACAATACCAACATGACTTGGATATTAACTGTACTTCATTCTCAAATATAAAAAGGATGCTCTTAATTAAATGATATTTAATAATAAAATTAACAGTTTAGACACAGAAACTGTCTTCCCAACATTGCGAGTCACTGCAGTAGGTACTCGCGGCCTAACTAAGTTGAATTTAGGTAATTATATATAGTTATGTATATTTCTTTATCTGTGCATGTGGTGATCTTCTTTAAGTGATAAGGCGCTTAACTGTTAAGTGGAAATGTAATTACCTAACATGTATCAGTGTACTTATTGTTGAAGGTCCAAATAAATAAATAAAAAATGACGGTAAAAGATACTGTACAGTCATTGGCCAGACATTTTCAAATTAAGGGAGAAATCATTTTTAGCTAACATTACCTAACATTTTACTTTATAACAGTAATGGGTTAAATAAACGAAACTACATATATGACAAAACTAATTTAAGTTTCAAATCTAAATTAGAAACTAATCCTTAGCCTAATAAAAGTCTCCTTCACAGGCTATCGTGCCCAGAAGGCAACGTCGGCCTTTCGGATAGCTAAAGTTACTAGTATCATCTGACCTCTCTATTAAATAATTTTATGCGAAGTCTTAATTATCGTTCTGACATACAAACTTCATTACACTCTTTTAAGAAAAAAATCGGGGATACAAATTCTTATCGTCTCAAACTATCTCCATACATTCCCTGCGGCCGCGTGGTTCGACAACGTTGTCCGACTGTCGGACGACGAGGAATTTGAATTCCCTATTGTACGACATGTCGGACTATCGATATATTCGATCTTCGGACTAAGAGGATAATTCCAACTATTAAGTTAAGCGTGAAAAGGTAACTGGCAGACAGACATGTATAATAGCATTTAGCACCAACTGTGTCGCCTTTTTTCATGTGTTTTTAATTGTTTTAAAGCTGTTCCTTGTTTTTATTTTTTATTTTTTTCATTTCGGTCTGTATCCCCCCACTGTTGAGTAAATTCCTCCTCATGTTCACACCAGTTTGCCCTGTTTTGCGGTAGTCTCATTCATATATATAACACCTATGATTTTATTCATTATATGTATACCTTTCCTATATGTATAGTATATTGTGTTGCGTTCCGTGGATCACGTACGGTACTGTCTGAAAACCAGCGCTGCAGGTGTCTAACACCTCGGCATAATGCTGAGACAGCGACCGATTCACTGCCGCGAAGACGCACTTTTTAACTGTATGTTCATGTACTGAGTATATTATATTTGTAACGGTGTGTCTTTTGGTGCAGTGAATGCTGTTTTCTTTCTTTCTTTTCTTTCTTTCATTTACAAGTATTACAGAAAACCGTACGTCTATACACGCTCACTCTTTTAACTTAACTCGCCTAAGACAACATATGTGCTCGGGTTAGTTGGTCATGACTTTCTTACACAACTTCAGATTTACACGAACAATTTGCGCTCCTTTGATATTCGTCCCTTTGGGACCGTTTGGCCGTTCCGCGATAGAAACTGCCGATTGAATGTCTGAGTTAGTTCATGACTTTAATGTTGAGTCTAGATTCACACAGCGGAAGCACAACGCCTCTGTGAGTAAAGAGCGAAGCCTGACAAAACAAGACATACACTCGCGGACAAAGAAAACGGGTCGGTAAAATACCATCATATTTCCTAAAATAGTGCAAATTTGTACAGTTTTTTAATCCTGTCATGATCTTTATTTAACTTTTCATATAATCTCCAAAAACAGTCGCGAGCGCGCGATTTAAAAAAAAAAATGGTTCACCACCAAGTAAACAAGCTTACGGCCTGCCTGATAGTAATCAAACACCGTAGCCCATGGACGCTTGCTACTCCAGAAGATTCTCAAGTCCGTTGCCGCCTACCCTTATTGACTTGACAGTTATTTTTGTTTTTCATTAACAACTTTATTTTTTGACTCACATAGTCAGAAACCCATTTCTTTATAGTAATTAGGTGTTATGTTTAATAAGAGACATATTTTTTATACGTTCTAATACTAATCCAATTAAGTACCGAGTTAATTATCAGTGGTATGGTTCTTTGGTTAATTTTCCCTCTTAATTAATATTAATAGCAATATCTTCATATGCAAAAACGAAATTAGCATGTGTTGTACTATTTTAGAATCAGTATTAGATGAACTATATTTTAAAAAGTAGTCGTCTAATTCCGTACAATTTTTGTTCACCACGAGCGATCAAACTTGTTGAAAATTGTGGAGCCAAATGTAAAGTTATTCATGAGCCTAATTTTTAATAATGAGTCTTGGCTACCCTATATTTCTAATGTTTGTCTGTTAGCATCATTATCATTACGAGAACATCTTCATTTATGGCCTCGACGGTCACTAAAGTGAAACAAGGTACCAATTATAATGAACATGGAAAAGTTCGATTATCTTGAAAACCAAGGGACTTTTACTAAACCTGAAAGTCCATTTTCTGGACCAGCCTCAGGTGCTCTATTGGTGGTTAGAAGCTTGTCCATTATTTACTGGACACCCTGTATATTACTCAGTAATCCAGTCAAATCAAACTAAGAAACCGAAGCTGGTTTGAACTTATTTTGCACACATTTTGTAAAGTACCTCAGAAGCCGAGCTTTCGCCCCCGAAAAACTCCACTTAGCAAAGCTCCCGAAATAAATGAATGAATTTACAACATTTTTTAATTTAATTTTATAACAAATAAATATACAAGAATTTTCATATAGAGAACAAATACAAAGAAAAATGGACCGTGATCTCGCACGCAGCCTAAGACGGGAAGCGAACCCACGCCTCTGGTTTGCCGGACCAGCGCCCTTACCACTAGGGCACCCAGAGCACTGCGTAATCCCAGCAATCTTTGCCTTGCATTCTAAGCCGCTTGCGTGCTTTAACAGAAGCAAGTCGTCGAATCGTCTATTGTATGAATTCACTTTAAAATTAATGAATGCCTAGACTAGACCCACCAGTAGTAATGTCAGTAACAATAACTCCAAAAGGGTCGGTCGTACACTTCTCCCCATAAAATCAGTTGCAGTCCCAATGGAGTCTAGTTTAGATATGTTTCCTTTGAAACTTACGATGTTAGTGTCCATATTTATTTTTATCTACACATATTTTACACTTCGCAGTGACCCAGAATCTGTATGTATTGTAATTAAGTCATGTCGGTGCGATACATTGCAAAATTCAACATTTTGATTCAATTTATGACTTATTACAAATCGTCAGAGCGGTGGTTGATAACGTGAAAAACGCTCGTTAGGACTACAGGGCTGTTATTCACAAACCACCTCACCCGTTTTTATATGGAAACTGTTAAAAAGTGACAAATGACATTTGACAGATTGCATATAAAAACGAGTGAGCTGTGACAGGTGAGGTGAAGACGGTGCTTAGTAAATCGCATAGGAGCTCATAAAACCACTAATGATTATTTTTGCATGCTGCAAAAACTGTCATTAATATAAGATTTCAAGCTTACATGGTCATTTACATTAGAATTACGATTTGAAGCGGAATATTTACCATGTATATTTGTATTTTTGAGTTCCCGATATTTCGGCACTGTTGCAAGCGCCATTATCAAGGAACTCAAAAATACAAATATACATGGTAAATATCCCGTTTCAAATCGTAATTCTAACTGACATTAAGTCTCTTAGCTCATCATGTGACAAAAAGGGTATTAAGTTGGTGACACGTGAAAATGTGGATTGCGTGAGAGTCGATATAAACAAATAGGATGACAGTGATAAGATGACGGGCGATAGATAGGTATAGAAGAAAATAACCATAATGAGTGAGCAAACCCTACCTAAAAACGAATATATACTTGCGAAAGTGATAAACCAAACTTAAACACTAATGAATACCTTTTAAATTTTAAATTTCTGTAGTATCGGAGTGGATTAAGAGAAGTTAACAAGTGATCAAAGTGAGAACTAGAAGTGAAACAGTGGTAACAAGTGGTGAAAAAATGAAGTGTTAGTGCAAGTACCAGTGGAGATTAACTGTGTCAGTACTAGTAGACGCGGACACTGTGGACTTGTGTAAGAGAGTTAATTCAGTGCTTGTACCTGTGGACTCAGTGAACCTTAACCGGCGTTTCTAAGTCGCTAAATAAACTTAAAGTTATTAAACAGGTGTTTAACTCTATCCCGTACCCCACGCGCGTAACATTATATTTAATGTATATTAATTAATTAAATAATTATCATACCAATGTAACTAGTTATAGCTTCTAGTAATTTTAAGCTACATTTGACTATACGTTTTATAATCATTAATTACAACTGTCGAGGACCCTATCTTGTAGCCTGCTACCTAACTTCTGAAACCTTAGCGCTACATTGACACATATCAGTCCATCACTTCATACGAAAATGACATTTGTTTACACCAAATTCAAGTGACTTACGGCCAATTGTTCCGTGACACATTATCCGGAATTTATAAGGGTCACGCTCCATTGACGTTCCGGGCGCTCGTCGTTCCCGTAATTTATATCTTCTTTATTAAAAGCTGCAAGGACAAGGCTCTAAGAGCCGGGTTAAGTTTTATAATAATTAGCTAATTTATAAATTTATCGTATGTCAATTATTTCGAACCGTGAGATCTTCGCGAAGACAGTACGGTTGCCAGTTTTGTTGCACTTTAGCACCACCCATGGGCCACGTGTTAGGCCTCCAACTTGGTTTAATGACTGCTACCATAGACAGCAGCCGGGGTCAACGGCTTAACCTGCCGTCCAAAGCACGGGGGCGCTCAGTTAATAACCACTCAAAGCGGTCACCTATCCAAGATCCCGGCCCGCATTGCTTATCCCTGCATACCGCACGCGGCAAGCGGGCGCCGCTGGGCCACGAGCGCTCCTTGCTAAGTAAGTTTGCAATCGCTTTGCTTAAATATAAGTAGTAACACTTGTGAATGATAAGCTTGTAGCATCCAAGTTTTCAAACAAAAAACATTTAAAAAATTGCACGCATGAATTTGAAAAGAAATCAGAGATCGCGCGTTGAAATTAGACATGAGTAAGTAGTTCACGAATGAATGATTCAAAGGAAGTACGTTACCTCGTGTCATTCGTTCATTCACTAGTTCAGTTCGGATTCGTATATACTTTAATACTTCATTCAGACCAGTATATGAATCACATCGTTTACCTACTCATTCGCTCCGAGAGTCCGAGAGTGACATAGACGCCATGATTGAATGAATGATATCATTACCCAATCAATATCGTAGATGGATCTGTTGAGCTACTGAACTAAACTGAACTAGTGAACTAAATGAGTGATATACTTCACAGTGAAGGAATGCAGTATATAAATCTTTTTAGTGACACATTAAAATTTCCTACCCCAAAAGCCTACTCTAAAAAAGCAAAAAAAAATAAGCCAAATGGTGAAAATCCTACTCAAATATCTCAAAAAATAACGAATCTACAGCCGTTTTAATCTTGCTGGTTAGAGAGAGACAGCGCGAGAGATCAGTGACGTCACTGAACTCAAGCGCCATAGCCATGCCATGACGATCATTCCAATACAACGGTGCGTTTTGCGGAAAAGGGATAGAACATGTGGCGATCTTAAAACTTTGAAGACTTATAATTGTGTAATTATTTATTCTTTTAAGTTACTTTTTAGACACTTTTTTGGAAAAAAAATCGAACTTATCGATTTTATTATTTTATGTGAATGTCCCTAATACTCAATATGTGAGTGTCCATATTAAATAATCTGTTTGAAATTCAGTACGCTCTTCGATAATACGTTCAAAAGGTGTTTATCCCAGGTTAAGTCCTATTTTAGTTTATCACTTAACGAATTGAAATTAGACGTAGGTACACAAAATACGTCACTAAGCCTGCAGCGTAGACTTTAATCCCATAAAAATCATTCCACGTAAAAATAGACCAAGTCTCTTTCACCGTAAAAAGTTGTGAGATATTACGTAAAGCCAAGTCAGGCATTGTTATTAATTATTTGCTTACTAAATAAAATTTTGAGACTTTGAGTGATTCTCAACTCAACTTTACCTCATTCATATATTTCTGCATACCTAAAACTAAGTGATTGCCAAGTCACAAAATTTTATTTAGTAAGCTAGTAGTAAGGTATGTAGTAAATAAAAATTAAAAACAATGCCTGACTTGGCTCTACGTAATATCTCACAACTGTTTATGGTGAAAGAGTTTCGAAACTAGGCCTATTTTTACATGGAATTCTTTTGTGGAATCTCACTTCTTTTATAGGTAAATGTGTCAATAAAAATTTATGAATGCAACGAGAACTAAAATAAAATCATAGATGCAGGAACTGCAAAAGTATAACTTCGTATCGCATGTATTTGTATAGGATTACAAACTTACTTATGCAGTTTGTATATCTTTAAAACGTGACTAAAATTGCAGTATTTTTTGATTTTTTATGACTTGATAGGCTAAAAACAAATTATGTTTAAAATATGAAGCTTGTGGGTCTGCTAGAAGTACCTTCGAATTATGATGATCGGTCAGTCAGTGTGTTAGTGACAAAACTAAGGAACTTTGACGGGCAATAGTTCTTAAACTACAAGTTTAAATTGAATATTATTGAGAACATATCTTCTAAGTCATATCATGGCGTATATTTTACTGAAAATTCAGGGTTCTAGCTTTAGCCAACACTAAGTTACAGGATGTTGAAAATAGCCTGAATCGCTTCTATAAAAGGATGGTACGGCCGTGCCTCTTTGTTTTGCTCGACTTGTCGCGGGCACTGCCGTGCCCCCAGATAATTTCTCAATCATTAACATATTTAAGGTAAAGCGACGTTCACGTGCTCGACACGGACCCACGGCACTTTCAATCTTATGTCATGATGACAGAGGTGATTGTTGTGATCTTGTATGAAGTTGTTTTTTCTTTAACTACGTTCGGCGCAAACTGGATTTCTTCAATGTCAAGTCCGAATATTGCACTCATGGTCATCAGATAGTCGGTTTAAGATGTAGGTACAGTAGGGGTAACACACGTACCTTTTTAATCCTTATTATTATTGGGACAAGAACGACATTGCTGTCATAGGTACAACAGAGGTTTTACAAGGTGACAAGTTTCTGCTATGAAGGTGTAAGGGCACTGCAACATACAATGTTAAGGGATAAGTATAGGTACTAGTTTATTATCTAGAATCTCTGTATCGATACATAGGTATCAATACAGAAATCCTAGATAATAAAGTACTTAGTATACTTATCCAAGATTTTAACCAACTTTCTAACGTACAACATAGGTAATCTAGGTATTGACGAAACCTGTGGTGGATACTTTTTGTTTGTTATAATTAGTTTACATATATTAAATTTTGGTACTGCAAGTTTATCTAGGTTGATATGTATATATTTTTTACTGACTTGTTGCCATAAAAATGAGAATAATAGCGCCCTCTTAACAATGGTTATATACCGGAAGTATACAAACTAGTCATTTTGCGTTCTGGTCCGTATAAGATCTAGACATGTTACATGGTAGTCATAGTGACATGTAGGCAAAAATCAAACTAGTCATTTTCCGTTCTAGACTGTCTGAGACCAACCCCTATTTCTGATCTAACTTTAACTTCCACGTGTTTGCAAATGGATTCCAATACAATAAGTGACTATGAATACATCGAATCCTCAGATCAACAAAGGCTCGGTAGAGCACTTGTGACAGCTCTGTAGTCGCGATCGTCAATAGTGTTTGCTAGGGTGGATCGAAATTCACGAATTTTGGAGTACCGTAATGTAATAGGGCTCAAAAATTGCCGTGTATTCTATAGATTACGTATACAAATATCTAAGTCCAAACTATTTAAATCATTAAATAACACTATTGTATTTCGAATTTAATTATATTTTATCCATGGATTATATTTTGTCATCATGTAGCCAAACTAGAGAATTGGCCTTTTATGTAAAATGCATTTTGATGTGCTTAAACCGACAAAATTATGATTTAAAGCTGTTAACGGATCATCAGTGGTCTAAACACAGGCAATAGCAACAAAAATATATCGATTAAAGCAACACAAGGAGAGAAATAATACCCGAAAAAACACAATTTTAAGACTATTTTGGTACTATTGGGTACTATTAAAAACATATAAATACCGTTCGCTTTTGCAGAAAATAAATCTTTCCTGTAATATTTAGATTAGCTCTTACATTCAATCTTGTATTTAAAAAGTAGTAGCGCAAATTTATATAAATATAGCATTTTGCTTTATTTATGCCATAATATTTTAAGCTATCAAACTTCAAAATGCTATTATGTCGACTATTTTGAAAGTAACAAAGTCTCTGTATAATTTCGTTTTATTATACTTTAAGTTACTTTATTAAGTGATAAATTATTAACATAATTGTCACATAATTTATTTAAGTACTTATGTAATCTCGGCCTTGAAATCGATATTTGGCGGCTGTGCGAGGTTTAAAAGTCTAAATCTAGAATTTTTAAATTATTTTTCCTGTAATCTACAGAATACACAGCGACTTTTGAGCCCTATTACATTACGATACTCCAAAATTCGTTATTTTCGACGTCGACGTTATTGTCTGCTTACCAAACAACTCTTATGCATGTTTGTCACCTATTAGTGGCGGCGCGTCAAAAATATTAATAGGGAAGCCGGAAATAATTTGCCTTTCTTATTCTTCACGAGCCGTAGCACGGGAACAGGACTGAAAATTAGGTAAGCCGGTGGGAATCGAGTTGTATGGACGCGCCGCCACTGTCACCCTATATACGAAACATATAAAAATACCTACTTACTGACTCACGAGACATGGTTGTTACCTGCTTTTAAACAAAGACATTAAACAAAATGCAAATCACTGCATAACATCAAGAATGCGAAATGAGTTGAACGTATCTGTATTCGGTTTCCTGTTCCTTACAATTTACATATAAAGGAATTATGGTTTCACATACACTACAATTCCTTCCTTCTTATCGAGGGAAAGAGAGGAAGAGGAAGGGCGAAGATTAGTTATTTGGACCAGATAAAGGTAAACATCGTGTCTTATCAAGAAGTCAAAGAAGTGGCGTTAAGTAGAACAGTCTGGAGAGAACTGATTAATTAACTGATAATACATTAAGACTTGGCACACGAAGTGACTGCCATGTGGGATGTTGATTCAACGATCATTGCCCTGATAGTCGTTTCTGCGAACGGTCTTATAGCGAAGAGTCTTGACCAACACATCAAGAGACTCTCGCTAGATGGCTGGGTCAAAGGTCAAATACAGAAGGCGGTACTCCTGGACACGGCGCGGATAGTCAGGAGGTTCCTCTCTCTGTCGCCCTAACAATTAATGTCCGCCATCTTGGATTTGAAAATGGATGGTATTTTCGTAATCGGCACCCCGAGGAACCTCGACGATGGCACCCGTATCGATTTAAAAAAAAATGTCCGCCATCTCGGATTTGAAAATGGATGTCATTTTAGTAATCGGCACCCCGAGGAACCGCAAAAATGACACCCATATCGATTTTTAAGAAATAAATGTCCGCCATCTTAGATTTGTAAATGCATGTCTATTTCGTAATCGGCCCCCGAAGAACTTGGAAGACGACACCCATATCGATTTTTAAGAAAAGTAAAAATTTGCTCCCCGCGCTATGTTAAAACCCCCTTTAGGGGAGCAATTTCGAAAAACGCTGAAACGTATTTTGTTGTATTTCAACATAGAGTCTATATACGAAGTCTTGAATCCCTCACTTCAATAAATACTTGTTTTCATACAAACTTTCATCCCTGGTTTTACCCCTTTAGGGGATGAATTTCGAAAAATCCTCTCTTATCCCTAGCCTCCGTTATAAATGAAATCGACTGTGCAAAAATCAACTCTCTAATGTTAGCCTTTTCGGCTGTGCTTTGATGAGTCAGTCAGTCATTGAGGACTTCTTCTTTTATACGAATAAACTAGCTTTTTCCCCCGACTTCGCCCGCGTAGTAAGCGTAATTTTTAACCGTCTACAAAAATGGAGATTCTCAGTTGCACGTAGGCATGTACGGATGTCATTTTCGTAATCGGCACCCCGAGAAACTACAAAAATGACATCCATATCAATTTTTAAGAAAAACAAAAGTCGACCATCTTCGACTTGACAATGCGTGTCATTTTCGTAATCGGCGCCTCAAGGAACCTCGAAAACGATACCCATATCGATTTTTAAGAAAAGTAAAGATTTGCTCCCCGCAAAAACTTGGAACCCGCTTTTCACCCGTTTAGAGGAGCAATTTTGAAAAACGCTGAAACATGTTTTGTTGTATTTAAACAGAGAGTCTATATAAAAAGTTTGAAATCTCTCGCTTCATCAAAGACTTTCTCTTTTACAAATTTGGAACCCGCTTTTCGCCCCTTTAGGGGAACAACTTTGAAAAACGCTAGAACAAGTTTTGTTTTATTTAAAAAGAGAGTCCATATACGAAGTTTTAAGTCTCTAAGTCTAAAACAGAAGTTCCTCCCATACAAACTTTGCACCCCTATTTTACCCTGGTAGGGTTAGAATTTTGCAAAACGCTGAAAACACTTTCTTTGGATTTAAGTTCGTAACCTTTATACGAATTTTTAAGTCTTCAACTCAAAAAAAATCTCCCATAGAAACTTTGCACCCCTATTTGATCCCCTTAGGGGTGGAATTTCCAAAAATCCCGTCTTGTCCCTTGCACACGTCATAAAAATAAGCTCTGGACCAAATTTGAAGTTTCTAGTTCCAGTAGTTTCGGCTGTGCGTTGATGGTAGATCAGGACTTCTTCTTTTATATATTTAGATAAAGATAATTAGATAACAAGGCCTAAACCTTGACGAAGGATGACCGGTTATACTTCCGTTTTTTTGTTTGTATCAAGTCGGCAGAAAAAGTAAATGAAATAGAGCCATGCCCTTTCAAATAAACGAAATAAGAATGGCCTTCAAATCAAGTAATACTGTCAACTAAAATTGTTAATATAATTCTAATTAATAGGTTCTGCATATATTATTTATTACAAGACCGGAATTAGTTTACACTCGGAATTAAATAGCTGTCATTTCATATACACTTTGACGTAACTATATGAAAAAACCGTCTTCTCTAATACTATTCTAATCGCGGCTAGGTTACCTTGGCAGTTATTCACAAACCGACTCCTCCTCACTTGCCACTCCACCCTCACCCGTTTTTATATGAGAACTGTCAAAAAGTGACAAATGACATTTGACAGTTTTTCTGTATAAAAACGGGTGTTTTGAGGGGACTAGTGAGAACGGTGCCGATGCGTAGTGAATCGCATAGCTTAATATTATACAAACAACAATTATGCGACATTCATTGGTATTCACAACTAAATAATCTTTATCCTACTCATTTCTTAACGCTCAAACTCCATTTTTGAGTGTAGACAACTATGACCATATCTACCTTCCTAAGGACGTAATAAATTAATTTAACCTCTTCGCCGCCATTAACTTAATATACGAGGGGTGTTCAATAAGCAATGAGAATGATAATAACTCACGTATGTTTTAATAAAATGTATTTGATTTTTCATTATAGTCATCTTTTAGGAGTATATACCTACTAACAATATCGTTTATCTAAAAAAAATATCTTTTCTATAAAAACTTTATCCTGAACCTTTAAAAAGTCTTACACTGCAGCGATCACTGCGGCATCATCTTTAAATTTCTACCTTCTGGGGTATTCTTTTAGCCTCAGAAATAGATAGAAATCGCTAGGAGGGAGGTCTAGTGAACATGGAGGATGCTTCATCATTGATTTGAGCGAGCATTTTTAATAGCAGCCATCGCAACCTTGAACGTATTCCGTTGAAGCGTTACCTTGGTGAAACTGAACAACCTTTGAACACTTGCCTCGACGTTCGTCGCGTATAACGTCACGCATTTTTATATTGGTTCTGTGTATAAAATCCCTATAGTTGTGGCTCCATGATCAAGGTCTTAGATCATTACCACCCCTTGGTTATTCCAGAAAAGAGAGACCTACCTTACCGGAGGATGGAATTCTCTTATATTTCTCAGAACTCTCAGATGATTTCCACTTACAAATCATGAACTGTTGTTTAGTTTCTGGATCGTAATGGAGAAGTCACATTTCGTCCATATTAGTTATGAGTCGAAGCAAAAATCTCTCAGAATCTTGTAATTCCAAACAATTGAGTGAAATACGCAGTTTATAGTATTCCTGTGCATCCGTAAGCATTCTGGGCATCTAGCGATCTGAGACTTTATTCATACCCAAAGGGTCATGTACAATACTATAGATACTTTCCATTAAAATATCAACCTCTTTATTAACTATAAAATGAAAAGGAACACTGCGACCCGTTAAAGTATTCGAACCGTATAAGTTTTATTTAATATATTTAGAAATTCTAAAATTTTTTATCACTTGATCGGTTACTGCTGAAGTTAGGCGCTCCAGGCTTTTAAACTTCACCTACCATCGCGCAATCGTAGAATAAGAAAGTGCACGAACCCCTAATATCACTTGCAAGTCTAAACAAACCTGTTCTGTGATAAAAAATTTCAAGCGCAGCAATTTAATTACCGCTTGAACGCGAATAATCGCCAGTTTTGAAAATTCACTCCAACAGAACAAAATAAATGTATTCGTTTAAATAAAAAACAAAGGACACTCACATATTTTTATTTATTTTATATGTCAATAATATTGGCAATACTGGCCAATATTTTTAACATTTTCTCACTGAAAAGTTTATATATCATTCTCATTACTTATTGACATCCCTCGTAAAGTCAGTACATTAGTGTCCCACACGCCATGACTTCATATCAAGTCTATGTAAAGCAACCTATGTGCTGTCAAGTAAGGCTTATTTTCGGTCGTTTGCTTTGTGACTGGTGTGTGAGACACAACTTACGAAATCTACTGTGGCGGTGAAGACGTTAAAGACGTCAGATTTTTTTTCGTATAAAATATCATTGATCTGGTATTCATTAGCACCGCCAACTATGACTACCTTGGTGTTTACTATTTTGTTTAGTTTTAAAATGTATATATACACAACTCAAGGCTGTTTTTATGCCAGTTCCAATCATGTCCTTGCTTAAATTAAACGTTTTACTCTCGGTTATTTTAAGCGTTGTTAAGTGTCAAACACCTCTCGACTTTATAGGGCTAACTCAACTAAATGGATACAAATCTGAGGAACATACCGTGGTTACTGACGACGGGTATATACTCTCTGTGTTTAGGATAACTAAAAGTGCAAAGTGTAAGGAGCAAAATAAGCAGACACCAGTTTTCTTCATGCCACCTCTGCTTTCTGCTGCTGACACAGCGCTAGAACCCGGTCCAAATGCAGGACTACCTTACCTCATATCAGACGCGTGTTTCGACACATGGGTCGGGAATCCACGAGGAACCTATTACGGGCGAAAGCATGTGCGTCTCGATCCAGACAAAGACAAGGAGTTTTGGCATTTCTCCGTGGACGAAATTGGCACGTATGACGTTCCGGCGATGGTTAATTATGTGCTGAGCAACACACGAGCTAAAAAGCTAATGTTCGTTGGATTTTCTCAAGGAGGCGGGTCGTTTTTCATCATGTGTTCTGAGAGACCTGAACTTTGCCAGAAAATCAAGCTGATGATAGGCCTTGCTCCAGCCACGAGACATTTGAACACGAAATCGGTTTTCTTTAGGACGCTGTTTAAGAACGTTGAAGATAACTTGGATGTGTTCGATGACATGCGAATCTGGGAACTCATGGGGAGAGACCGAGTAACGGCTACATTAAATGTCATCTGTCGGGATAATGTAAAACTGTGTGAGTGGTTAATGTCGTTAGTAGATTCGCCGCATCCAGGGTCAGTTGCCGTGTCGACGTTACAGACTATGTTGGAGCGGTTTCCAGCAGGGACTTCGGTACAAAACATGGTCCGGTTCAGTCAAAGTTGTCGAAGTGACAAATTTGTGAAATTTAGCTACGGTGCAGAGAAAAACATGAAGATCTACGGGCAAGCCAGTCCGCCGGAGTATAATTTAACAGCAGCAAATTTACCTATTCTACTGATGGTGGGTAAAAATGATGCTATAGTGGACGTTAGAGATGTTAAATGGCTGGCAAGTAAATTGCCAAATGTGAGAGAAACTTTTATAGTGAAGGACCCAATGTGGAACCATGTTGATATGTTTTTTAGTCAATTTATTAAGGAGAAAATTTTCAGTAAAATTTTGGAATATCTCTTACGTCATAACGAAATGCAATAAAGTCTCCCAGCGAAAAAAAATAATAATAGCATTACTTTATAATGAGTTCTGGGATCCCAGGAACTGGTAGACGAAGGGTTAAATAATATATAGCAATATTGGTAGACAATTAGAGTGACTATTTATTTTACTTAAGACATACGCTTATCTGCTACTGACATGGTATACAAAGAAAGAAAGAAAGAAAGAAAGAATAAAGTATAATGTCAAATATACCTTTAGTTCATGAATATTATTTGTATTATTTGTTACGTTAATAAGTAAAAAAATACTTGTATTACAACCGCTCCATTTTACTGCGGATAGATACAGGCTAATTTAAAACTCGGGGTAGCAGGTTTTAATCTCACGTTTGTTCCACCCAGAAAAACAAACTTGATAACTAGTTATCTAGGGGAAAATATCTTGCGCGGAAAAAACTAGTTATGTGAGTGGAATTGTCCTTCATCATAATTTAAGTACATACACATGGTCTATAAACTCTAATCCGCAACTTAGTCTTCGCCAGGTGGGTACAGAAATACATAATTATAACGGTCAAACAACGGGCTTGGTCAAAAGAACATAACATAAAGGACTGCTCCGGGTCGTAGACGGCTCAAAAGTTCCCATAATACTGGCGGCGTTTCCGTATTGCCGATTGTCTTTCTAAATAAACAGTTATGCAGGGGGAATGTGACTTCCACTTAGAAGATTGGTTGACAATGTAGACAACGGGAAATATCGCTTTCTTTGAAACGCTGCTATGCCCATACGAGGAAACACTACGGAAAAAATCCAAAGTTGGGTATTTATTACCGTTTTTAACAGCCTACTCAGGGACCGGAAAACCCTTCTTTAGGCTTAAGCCTATCGATTCGGTAACCCAATCAATTTGCTTACCCTATGATAGGGTTAACCCTATCATGAGGTTACCGTATTGTAAAGTTAAGCTTATTGAAGTGTTAACCCTAACTCGCAATAGGGTTAAGCTTAAAACCCTATCGCGATAGGGTTTTTGTTTAGGGTTTTCATTGGGTTATGGTAACCTTAACGTTAGCTAGTGACGCATTGGGTTGAAGTGAATTTTCGGCTGGTCTCCTAATAGTTAATGAAAGAATTATTAATATTCAATAATATGTTTCTGTTATTTAAATATACATATGTATCATATGTAAAGATGATTTACAATGAGTTCACTAAATAATATATTTTTAATAAATATTACATTATCTAATTACAAAAAGGTTTCACAAATCAAATAATATTATTGGTAATTAGTTTAATTAAAGGAAAATTGGAAAAAATCAGGCTCCGAGCAATTATTAATTATTATTTTTTTACGTTCGCAGCGTTACTGCTTAATAAATAATGAATAAAGTTAATAATATTTTGTATACTTTTAATTAAAATGTTTTTTTCCTATTTCTTTCTTCAATCCAAAAGAAAAACGCTGCAAGCGTTCTGATTTTACGACTAAATTCCTCCTTTACACTGCTTTTTATTAGGGTTCCGTAGTTTCCGCAGACAAAATTGCGAAAATGAATAAGGGTTCCATTTTCGCAATTTTGTCTACGGAATTACTATTTTATTATTTTGATGTGGTGTGCATTAGTATATTAGTATATTATTATATAGTGTAGTAAATACTTTCAACGATTTTTAGTTTGAACAATATGGATTTTACGGTTTTTGAGTTTTCGCTTAAAAACTGTCTTGCCCAAACAAAAGGTCGTAAGTGCCGTGAGTTCCCTATGAAGATACGACTTTTTTAGATTCAATGTATTGGATAGGGATTTTAAATGTGGACTAGTAGGTGTTGGACGCACTTAGCCGGTTTTTAAATAATTGCACCGGTGTGTTGAAGTTAATATTATTTACTTGGAAGTCACACGATACGATTCACACATTACAGAGACTTATAATTAATACATACTTCTATTTATTTAGTTGGAAAAAAAGAGAAACAAATACTTGCAGAGTACGAGTAGTCGGTAAAAGATCAAAGAATATTAGAACAAAAGCACGGTTCGGCATGGTTATCTTTGAGGCTGATTGCGTGCTCATCTAATATAGAGTTGCTAAACCGCCCAATTCCGGGATTATGAAGGTTACAAATTAAAATTAAGTTTCGAATAGGTATCGTATATTTTAATACTTGTAATTAGCGCTTAAATATGCTGTGGGCATAGAAATCTTGAGTTTTATTATTTACTTAGGTAGGTAATAGTTTTCTTTACTTTCGTTGTTATCGGAGCGTTTACCTGCGCGGGAGGATGTCAGCGAGTCTAATTTAGAGCTCCCGATACACGTCTTACATGCCGACATGGATAGCCTAGTGGTACTAATAACCCGAACTACACGAACCCGCCCGGATTCAGAAACTTTTACAAAGGTACACGGGTACACGATATAACGTATATTATTTCCCGCGGGTTCGGGCCTTCATTTAAGTGTAGCGGAGATTCGTGCTATGAATAAATACGACTGAAAAATGTGAGAGATTAGGAAGATACGAATAATTTGCAGTTTTAACTGATTGATTGGTAATGTCAACAATACCTATATAAGTACGTTTGTTTCAATAATTCATGTTTTGCTTATGGAATTAACATATTCATTTATTTAACTTTTAGTGATTAAATACATATACATTACATTTATATATATACAGAAAAAAATATTAGCAAAACAAAATTAACCTAACTATAAACTAAAATAAATCCAAATATTCACAAATAAAAACTGGCCCAAGGTCGGTGCCGTGGGGCAAGGTTGGCGCTGGCGGATTGCCTCGCTGGATTGCAATCGCAATCCGTTGGGCGAGATAGGCGCCAGTCAGTATATTTGCACCGTTTGAGGTTTTCGGCTTTATTAGCGGCAGCCGCAGCCCTGATCGAAGTCCCTGGAAGATGGGACGGCGCGCGGGTATTCACACAAGTGGCATCCCATATTAGGGGCCGCCCCAACTTCCACAGAACGAGGGTCATGCCATCAGGCCTTTTGCCGTCATCCCTGGCTAGGCCTAATGGTTCTAACACAGCTGGAACTCCGGCAGTGACGAGGGCCCGGCGCAGGATGTCATTTAGGCTTGCATGCCGCGATGAGCGACCGGCGCTTCTTGCAAAAAGATACTAATGTTTAGTCTACTACGAAAAGCTGTAATATCTTCCTTTGCAGCGCAAGGGTGGGCAACTTTGATGCTTGAACAAACCAGTAGCTATAATATATCGAAACCAGAAACATCTACATATGAGTAATCCGTAATCCCTCTTACATATATATTAACAACAGTTTAATCGATACTGCAGTCTTAGTAGCGTATCCATATTACCATCTCTACTTGATATCCCACGGTGTGGCAACCAAAACGTCGATCACTACTAATTTCATAAATTTTAAATGTATTTATTTTCTTGGATTTGTCATTAAGAAATATCGTTTCAAAAATCACTCCAGATCGAGCATTTTCAATATAAAAACTGCTTTTTTTGCTTAAATTGCACAATAAAATCAAAAAATCCCTACGTTACTATCTAAAACTAATAAGATCATCGTATC
Source organism: Epiblema foenella (assembly GCA_963556455.1). Taxonomy (NCBI): domain Eukaryota; kingdom Metazoa; phylum Arthropoda; class Insecta; order Lepidoptera; family Tortricidae; genus Epiblema; species Epiblema foenella. The sequence continues at coordinate 6,963,647 of OY747108.1, read as the reverse complement.
CATTAATCACTTTATTGCTATTTTCAATACTTTTATCATAATTTGAAATCAAAACATTTTAAAACATGTAAGGCCTCTTAACATCTATTTACTGTGTACTAGAAAATAATCAATTTCATTGAATGATAGATTGGATACAATACTATTGAATAAAATGAAAAATATATCTAAATAAAATACAAAACAAATTGTTTCATTTACGCTTTATGTATCAAGTATTTATTTTTCTACTCGTCAATAGATTAGTTAACTCATTTGTAGTGTTATCAAATAACTCCCTGTATGCGCCATTACATAATTTTTGCGTCAACGACATGAAATGTACGGGCCATATGACCATTGAATCGGTACCTTAAAGATTTGGTGTTAATATTTGGGTAAAGTTCAAATTTTTGGAACAAACATAGTAAAGGCTTTTAATTCGTTTACAATTTAATTGACTAATGTGTTAGACGATAGTTACCCATATAAACTACAAGTCAACCTTCACTATTGTCCAAAAACTTTAACTGTACCTAATTGAAGTAAAAAATAATACGTTACACACTCACCTTTCTTATGACACCCACTAAACTTTACAATCCAATCAAAATGCACTAATCAGTGACCATAAATAGTAGCCATATTCATCACAAAATCCGATATAAACGCAAAAATAGCAAAAATGAAAGAAATAACACTAACAATAAAATCCACTGTCACACTCAAACGTCTTCAACTAGATGGTTACGAGAATGCATTAAAGACATACTTGAAGCAAGACCTGCACATTTAAGGAAAGTAACGAACGAAAATTAGTGTCCGACCGAAATTTCGGTTTCGGTTTCGGTTTCGGCCAGTTTCGGCCAAAAAATCAAGTTTCGGCCCGAGTTTCGGTTTCGGCCAAAAACGGCCGAACCTTTCGGCCGCGCCGAAACTTACAACATCGTACCTTCGGGTCGTGCTCGGCTAACGTCGGGCGCGCTCGGCACGGCTGGCAATATGGCGTCGCTCGCCTGACTCCGCCGGCCGACTTATTTTATACCACCATTAAAAAATCGCTAACTTTGTGTTACAAATAATGTATTCTTTTCACTTTATTTATAGGGTAGTTAAATTTTCAAACAGAACCTCTGTAACTGTGCTGAAATTTCATTGTGATAAATCTTTGAAAGTAGAAACCTGTAATTATAGGTCGGCGAGATATTAATTTTAGAAAAAAACTTACTAACATTTTTTCGACTTTTTAAGGACTTTTTTTTTATAAAAGGTTCGGTTTCGGCCGAAACTACAATGAAACCGAACCTTCGGTTTCGGTTTCGTTTTCGGCAAAATAACATGTTTCGGTCGGTCACTAACGAAAATTAATTCTATTGGTTTTTTTGTTTTTCAATTACTGTGTGTAGATTTACTCTGAAAACAATGACAAATACCATGACCTTTAGGCACGGGCACACTCTTTTGTATTAAGTTCTTAAAAGATAACAACGTCGGCATAAATGTCTTTATAATATAAACAACTTTATTTTGCCATTTAGACTGTCACCGCAATCTTGCTAATCCTAAAACAATAGAAAACAGCAAGTCTTATCAGCTTGCGGCTCGCTTTCACATCGCCGTGCTGGTATAAATAAATAACGCTTTAACAACTTCCGTAAAGTACCCACACAGCCTAATAATGTAATGAATCTCTATACATATATAAGCCTAATATAATGCTGACTAAAATACAAGTATTAATATATGTATACGGATACCTACTACTAAAATCCCGGATTTCTAAAAAACTTTTTTATAATCCCGGAATTGGGCGGTTGAACAACTCTATGTTCGTGCGCATTTGCCGTTACTTCAGGTCAAGGTAGCAGGATAAGTAATCGTTTTAACTATAGGAATATATAGTAAAGATTCCGATTGGTACTGTCAAAACTAATGATTGTTTTTAATATTTAACTAAATAAATGACCGTCATATGACCAGTCATTTTCTTTTTGACAGAATTGACCGAGTTTCCCTCTACTTCAGCTTCGACAAAAATGCTTTCGTATGTCCTAATTTCTAGATTTCGGGTCGTTCTCCTCAACAGATAGCATTTATCACCAATTTTCGTGAAACATTGTGAGCAGGTTCGATATTTTTTATATAGAATTTTGATCGAGTCTGATTTTGGAAATTTTCAAAAACCTTTTTTCTTCTTTTTCGTCTATAAGATAAAATTTTATTCAGAAAACAACTTCTTTTATAAAAAACAAAAAGAAACACGCGAGGACTAACACAAACACAATACATTGGCCATTCTAGTATGTATAGTTCGACAAATCAAATTTGTTTGTGACATTGCACAGAAAGTTAAAAATAGATGTTTAAAATGTAAAATAAACAAACAAGCGCCTCGGCCGACGTCCGATCCACCGCTAGAAATCTATACTTGCATGCACAGTAAATACGATCCTAGCATAAGTACTCAAAGTACAAAGTTATTTGCATTAAAAAAAAGGAGCGTGTTTGGTAAACCAAACTGGTTTCTACCGGGAGTGGGTTCACAGCGAGCTTATCGTCGGGGCCAGGCTGCCTGCCAGCCACGGTTATCTAAAAATGAGTCTAATTGAAGTGTGCGTAAAGATCACTTTTGTTTGGAACTGGTTAAAAACCCTATTGATAGGCTTACCGTATTGATAGGGTTTTGATTTTGGTTAGTGGTTAGTTGAGTTAACTCGATCAATATGGTAACCCTATCAATAGGGTTACCTTATCATAGGGTTACCAATATGGATAGGGTTTTTAAAACCACTTCTAAAATAAGCCTATCGAAAACCCTGATTAGGGTAACCGGTTCCGGTCCCTGAGCCTACTACAACAACTGATTATTAAACGGCACAATTAAGTTAATATGATGGTAATTTACCTCATCTAATTTCTGTCAAGAGTAATTTTAATAAAACTGCACACAGTCAGATATTTATCGATATTTTGTCTAAATAGCCATCCCCGGTTCTATCCCGTTTTATCGTGCGCAAAAGACATAAGCGTGTCTCTTTCACAAATGTGATGGATGATCAAATCGAAGGATTCTCTTAACAAAAAAAACTGTAACTCTTCTTGTCAGATTACAAAAAAAGGAAAATTTCTGAAAATTGGTCATCCAATTTCCAATTCGTCATATTGAATTAAAATATTTTTATTTACAAATCATTTAACAATTTTTTTATCTGGTCTTGTTTATTTTTCAAAAGTTGATACCTATTTCTCAGTTTCATTTTTTCTTTATTCGCGCTTTTTCTCAGTTTCCTTGTAAAGTAAATCATTACCCCTGGAGTTTCCTTTATAATATCACAAGCAGGATCAGTATTCAATGTCGTATCTTCATTATCAGCATCAGTTAAGAAATATACTGTAGCGGGGTCAGACCAGAATTTATCATCGGTGGCCACTACAGGCCGGATGGATATCCTCACTTCATAAAATTCATTTGCACAAGGCAGTGTCAGATCTAAGTGATATCTTCGTTGTCTCAAAGGAAGCGATGCGTTGACTCGGCGAAAAGGAATACCATAAAACCAGTATTCTATCTTGTGTTCCACTCCGCCTCTTAAAAAATCCACCATGTTATTTGAGATAGACCATTCTAAAACAGCATTATGTGTATTTTTATTCAGTACTTTTAGACTTATAGGTGGATCAGGCTTTACGATTGAAAAATGGTTTATACTGTACGTTTCATATGCACAGCCAATGACATTGCAAGCCACCATTGAAAATCTATAGGTTTCCAACTGCTGCCTGTACAGTGGCCCTTCATATCTTCGCATGCTATTCCATATACAATAATAGGTCATTCCGGAATGTTGTACACGACAAGGAATTACATTTCTGTTATGCACCGAAAAAGTCAATGTAAAGTTCGAAACTACAACATTATCACATGTCCAACTACAGTTGAGAATTATCAAGTCTTTTGATATACAGTTAAAGTCTTTCACCTTTGGTATAATGTCCACTGCCACCCGTACTACTGTTGTTTTTTTGGAGCGGAGGTCCCTGCAATAGTACGTGGCGAGTCCTTTATTTGATTTAGCTTGGTAAAACCTAATAGTGGTACTGTTAATGACGTCAGTTGGTAGAACTTTTCCTCGTAATAGCATCTCAAGACGGTCCGATCCCGAGCAGACAATTTCCAGTGGTTCCCCCTCCGTTATGAAAGAGTCTTCTTGTCCTTTCCTATTTACTGACATTGTTAGCAAATCCCAAGGTTCGTTTCGAACAAATCTCAAAACACACAAAACTATTGTTATTTTTAAAATAGAATACATGTTTGCAACTGCCCACAAGCAATACTAATATTTGACTAAGCATTATGCGAATTAAAACTAATGTTTCCTTTTATACGGTTATTAATAATTTTCCTGTTTTGTACATCGAAGTAACTCTATACGGTAAAGCGCGGTGCTAAAAACAACTATTTTTATAGGTATTTTAATAAATGGATTTTTAACCATTAAGGCATAACAAGACACGTTAGTACGTAGTTCTACAAAAAATACTTCCAAGTACCATGCCAGTGAAACTAAAAAAGTAAAACTCCAGATACTTGATTTGATCAAGTTATTAACATACATCACAGTTAACTAACCATTGGTATACCTTATCTAGTAGCAATAAGGTTCACGAATGGCCAGTTATCTGCGGGTTGTGATGCTTACAGTACATACTGTACTTATAATTGGTGCTATAAGGGAAGGTTACAATAGCTTTTTCACACCTGCTATTCAGAAAAGAGTGGTTGTTGACCTCGAATGATCAATCAATATCGTTTTTTTCCCACATTTGACAGCAACAATGACTCTTTTCCTCATAGAAGGAAGGCAGTATATGCCAGTCGGTAACGACATTTCACGTATATTGGTAAGACATTTCATGTTTTTAGCAGCGGGCCTCATAGATGTGAAAAGCAAGTTATATGTGCTACACGTTGGGCGTAAATTCTTGAATCCCTCATTACGGTCAAGATTATAAACCGCCCTCGTCGTAAATATATCATTTTGCTCCTTTGAGACACAATTTACTCATATTACTCCTTCAAACTCAGATATGCGCGGACGGTGTATACGATATACCTTTCATTACTACGCATGCGTGTCATTGTAATTATTTGCTAGGCAAAGCTCAGTAATTTATTTTAATAAGCTGTTTTACCGTTTAAACAAAAATGTTCAAAATCCAATAACATTTTTATAGAAAACGGCTAACAAATAAAATTTTAACCTTAAAGACACTTGCGTTACTTGCACCACTTCTACTTCGAAACAAACAAACAACCTCTCACCCTAAACGCATATTACCTTGTCCGTTCCGTCGTGAGTAAGAACACAATTTATTTTTGAAATGAGAGATTAATAAAATGTGTGAGTTTCTATCAGTATTAGGCGTAATTAATTATTTTGTAATTTAATTACTAATATATCACATTTAATTGCAATTGAGTGTAATACGAATTACTGAGTAATTTGTAATTGAAATTACGTTAATTATTAATCAATTACTCAATTACTTTCCGTTAACCTGTGTTTTAGGAGACACGGAGGAGCCAATTTACTTGGATATAAAGAAAAATAAGCTGCATGCTAGTGATGGACTAAAAAAATCAATTATCAAGTTTTCAAAACAAAATAAAGACATAATTTATAAGATTTTCTGACACAATGTAATATAAATAATTGTTATAGAAATAAATTAATGAAATTAATGAAAACCTCAAGTCAGCAAAGGGTCGGCAACGCGCTTGTGCTTCTTCTGAAGTAGCAATCGTCCATAGGCTACGGTGCCTGTTTACCACAAGGCAGGCCGCAAACTTGTTTTCCACCATCGTTGTTTTACTATACGAGACCAGGCCTGACCCCGTATTATGGTCGCAGTTATCGCGTGATAAACGGCAATGATAAAGCATTTGTCACTTTCTATCGACTGGTATCAGAAAGTGACAGATGTTTTATCTTATCGTTTATCGCATGATAAACGAGACAATCGTGGATCCCCTATACCTCTTATTACTTCGGCTAAACCCGCCTGTCGCAAACCACTGGGGTATTAATTCACCCTAACGCGGCATGTCTTCAAACACCACCGGACAGTGACAGCATCATTCAACTTGGTTGTGTAAGCACGTTACAAGGTGACAGCGTTGATCGTATATTCTGACCTTAGAACCTGTATGTCATCATCATCCTCAGCCTGCAGTCATCCACTGCTGGACATAGCTAGACAATGCTGACATTGAACGCGAACGTAGGGCCTTGTCGATAAGAGCAAATATGATTGCCCGCAGGTTTGCTCGCTGCTCAAATGATAGCAAAATAACCCTATTCAGGGCTTTTTGTACCACTTTCTACACATGCAGCCTGTGGTGCAAATTCACAAAAAAGTCGTGCAAGGCCCTACAAGTCCAATATATAGTAATGCGTTCCGGGTGTTGTTGGGGCTGCCGCGCTATTGCAGCGCCTCACAGATGTTCGCTGAGGCGCGCGTGACCTGTTTTAAAGCGGCAATGCGCCTGCGAGCCGCGTCGCTGGTGCGGCGCGTGCGCGACAGCCCCAACACCATACTAGCTATGATTGCGGACAGGATTGACTGTCCGTACATTATGCAGCACTGTTGTGGACTTCACAAGCCCAGTAACAGGGAATCAATGTGTTAAATCTTGTTGTTAAATCTAGTAAAATTGTTACTAACATAGATTTTAAGTTTAATTGTAACTAACACTTTATGAGCCACGGGCTTGAAATAAACGTTTATTTAATTTAATTTTAATTTTATAGGCCTTCCCTAATCCACGCCACCACACCCGGTCCTCAGCTCTCCACATCCAACCGCTTCCCGCCACTCTCTTCAGGTCGTCGGTCCATCTGGCGGGAGCTCACCCCACAGGGCGAGTCGTTCGTAGTCTCCTCTCCGAAACTCGTCTGCCCCATCGGCCATCGGCTCTGCGAGAAACATGCCCCGCCCATTCCCTGTATGTAAGTACTATTAATAATTCGGTGACTAAACTCAATTTTGCGCATAAACTCAAATCAGGCTCTTCATTTGTCCTCAACAATTTTAGATTGTACAACCACCCTCATCTACAGAAACCCGCAAGCTTCGTTTTAACCTAGTTTTATTCGGAGTTAAATTGAATAAACCCCAATGTAAGGACTTGTAAATAATAGATTCGGGTTACATTTACTCGGGTTTAATAGGATTATTTGGGTCTGACTGCGACCATTCGCGACTCCGGTAAGTCATGTAAACAACTCTGTGTGTTATTTAACCTTATGTTATATCAGCAGAGCTTTTTACGAGTTCCTCCCAAAGAATGGAAACTATTTAGGGAATACAGGGCAAAATTATATTCATATAAGTATATATTGAAGTTAAAAAATATATGCGGACGCAGACGTTATTTTGACAACTCTCCCCAACATCGAAATCCGTTAATTAGGAGGGCTGTCGACTAACTTAGTCACGCACACACTTACGGACTACTTAATCACAGCGTCCATCGAAAGGTGGAACGCTGCGCTTACGGTGTCCAACTCAGACACGACGCGTACACTTAGGCATTCCCGCCGGCGGGGACGTCCACCGCGCGATCGCGACAACACTGACACATATAGTCCCTATTCGTCCCGGTACCGCCGCACACAGGTTAGAGTCAGTCCGACTCAGGTCGGGCCTAGCTGAGTTTCGTGCTGGACTCTTCTTAGCTAGGCTAGGTTTAGTTTAAATTCGGTTGAAACTGCTCAACCAATCTCACTGGAGCGCAAATTCTTAGAGTATTCCAGTGTACCAAACCACACGCGTGGTCGTGTCGGAGGTTTTCCCCTGGATTTTCTCCAGGCTACTCTCCAACCGCGCACTCCTATCACTTTATTGGGCCAGGCCTGTAAAGCCACAGACAGGTTAAAAAAAAAGCTTCGGGCGAAATCGTTAATAGTAGAGACATAGAAGACATAGAATAGTAAACAACCCTATTTTATGAATGTGACTAACAATATGAGATGGTTTGAATGCCATAAATTACATTATTGCCGAGGCACGGAAAGTAAGGGGTTGCCTGAGGAGGTTGTTGGCGTTGGCAGGGCGAGGCATAGCCGAGGTTCGCCAAGAGCCAAGTCAGGCAACCACGGTTTCCGCTAAGTCAAACTATGTGAGAAAATAATAACACAAAGATATTTCAAAAAACTCTTTTAAGTAAAGGGCATTTTATTACATCAATCCTTTGATTTTCCCTTTTCAGAGTGAATTGCGAAGTGGAATTATGTATTGGATTACGAATCTTGAATTCTACGCTGACTAAAACTAGTACAGTCATAAATACGTAATAACAATTATTTTTGAATCACATCCCTAAGCCCTAAATCAAATCGTACCCCAATAAAATGTAGAGGTCATTAAAATTTTACGTGCTTCTGAGAGAATTATCGCCCAATCTATTATCGCTTTAACGGGCTTTACCAAACGATTTGAGAACGCGATTGGTTGTTAAATATCGATTGAGGGTAGTGCCAAACACGTACTTGGAAATAATTGATTGAAGAAATCTTATCACTTCAAGTAAAAATATGGTCATCATATCAGGGGAAAGACGTTCAATGCTGTACATAGGAATAAAGAAAATACTTTATTAGCTCATATCTAATATATAGGCCTCCCCCAGAGGAAGTTAATCCCACCAAAAAACATAAATGAATAAATGATAATAAATGAACTTTATTCTGCAAGTAGGCCGCAAGGGCACTTTTACGAGTCAAAAACTACTAGCGTTTCTCATGAGACCACTGCCGAGAAGAAACGCCGAAGGAAACTCGACAGTCGTCATTTTCTCCAAAATATGCTTATTACAATGATACTTCTTAACCTACTTAAGTAAATGTAAGTGGTAAACAATAAAAGAGAATTGAAAGAAAAACGAGGAATAAATAACAATAGGTATTTACAATGCGTAGTTACACAAGAAAACAAAACATGTCGAATCGTTTGATATGCTTTCCTGCAAGAAATGTGTCAACTAGATACAATGAAAATATTAGACTCTTTACGCTATTTAGGTATTTGGTTTGGGCCATGCATTTCTGTCTGTTAGATAGTCCTCAACCCTATAATAAGCCTTTGACATCAATGTTTTTTTAGGTAATTTTTAAGAGCTGGAAAGGGTAAATTCAAAATTTCATCGGGTAACTTATTATAAAAACGGACACATTGACCTACAAAAAACTTGTAAACTTTACGGTACATATTCATGCAAATTATTGTCAAGCCCAGACCATATCGCCCGCACTTTAAAAACTCCAGATCAGATCTCTTGTAGAGCAAAGCTTTTAACTGTCCACGCCCTAACTCGATAAGAGCTCAACTTCACAAACTCTACACCTTTGTCAAAATATGCGGCTTGGCCTTTTCACTACAGTTACTAGCATCAAAATTTGCAGAAGTCTCATACAAATTTTCGTCCCCTAGTTTAAGCCGTCGTCTCGCGGAGAAAGAAATAAACAATAGCATTCTTTTGTTATGATCCCTGGGATCACAGGGACCGGTAGACGATGGGTGTGACGGAGGTGGTTAGTTTAAGGTGTTTGGGGGTAAAAATTCCAAGTTTTAGGATTTTTGTTGCTTGTGTAGTAACTAGCTTCCGTACCAAATTTCAGCTTTCTAGGGCTTCAGGAAGTATCTTAAGGCTCGGTTTTATAAAGATCCGTTAGACCTTATGTGGGTTTCTTATATCAAAAAATGCACTGAGTTACTGAAATTTTATCTAACATTTGGTCTAACGGATCTTTCTAAAACCCGGCCTAAGAATGTTGACGATCATTAGTAAGTGACGAAGTCGGAGTATTTAAGATATCAATAAAATCGAAAGTATAAGCTCTTTGCCTTTTTGTAAGTTAATTAAAATTAGTTCAGTACCTTTAATTAATAATAAATGATGTAAGTTAGGCAATGCATTCGTGGCAAATATAAACGTTAAAAAGGTTTTTTGTAACGCGTCTTACCCTTAGAATCACTGTAATTTTTTTTATATTAATAAATAAATAAAGAGGTATGCAATTGAAACTTTATATGGTTAATAACTACTATTTACATCATATCCCGAGAATTTTGATTGTCTGGTATAAAACCCAAGTTATAAGGGTTAAAAAAAACGACGAAGCGCTTCGAGAAAATGTGGGTATGGCCCTTGCGCTTCGCTCATCTTGGCGGGGGCATTACCGTCCCCCAGATCTTTAACAGATATAGTTACTAACTATTCATCGTCTTTGGCTAAACTCCTTTAAGGGCGCGCGCAGCGTGTATGAAAACGCTCACGTTTTTATGTAAACGCTCCCATAGTTCGCCATATGTTTCATCATCATCATCATCATCATTCAGCCGGAAGACATCCACTGCTGGATATAGGCCTCCCCCAAGGAGCGCCACAGCACACGGTCACGAGCCACCCGCATCCAGCGACTCCCCGCTGCCTTGACCAAGTCATCAGTCCACCTAGTGGGAGGCCGTCCAACGCTTCGTCTTCCCGTGCGAGGCCGCCACTCGAGAACCTTTCTTCCCCAACGGTTATCGGTTCTACGAGCAATGTGGCCCGCCCACTGCCACTTCAACTTGCAGATTCTCTGAGCTATGTCGGTAACCCTCGTTCTTCTGCGGATCTCCGAGTTTCGGATCATGTCCCGCAGAGAAACTCCAAGCATAGCTCTCTCCATCGCACACTGAGCGACTCTGAGCTTACGCCATATGTTTATAAATTAATATTTTTGTGGACAATCTTCCCTACACAATTTGACGTAGTCTCAAATATTGCACTCTAAGTGTCAAATACATACCAAGAGAACAAAACATCCAGGAGTCAGGAACAATAAATATTATTTATGCTCATCACACAAATAAATGCCCTGACCGGGATTCGACCCGAGGCTACCACGGCTAGCTAATTGGTCGTCAAAATAATATTATGATTATGTCAGGATATCTCTGTTTAACAGAGATGTTTATAAAAACTCAAGGCCATAAATAGAACAGTATTTATTTCTGAGATTTCAAATTAACCATAGGTATTACAGGCGATATTCTATGAGGCGCCGGCACTAATGGAAAATTTACGTAGTTCGGTGTGTACGCCGGATGGCTGTAGTAACAATATAAGCCGTTGGGTCCATACGTGCAACGTGAGACTCCGGTGAACCATTGTGGCTGGGGAGGTGGAAGGCAGAAGTATTTTTCATGTGCGTCCAACCAACGATGAACCTGACAGAGATGGATAAATGTTAGGTGGGTCATTCTACTTTTTCATGACTAGCAGCCGAATCACGTAACTTTTGTACTACCGTTAGGTAGGTTTTTAATGTCAAATTTTAATTGTCACCTCATACATTCATATTTCAAAATGAATACATTTTACTTGACAGTAAAATCTATCTACCGTTAGTACATAAAGTTACGTGATTCGCCTGCTGTTTTCTATTACAAAAAAAAACTATGTTATGTATTGAATTAGTGTACAAAAATAGTATTTCGAAATAGTACCTGAATCTAATGAAAGGAAATTGTAGGCAAGAATACTTAAATATTAACATATTGCTGTAAAAGGTGGGTAATACAGTGGTAAATACCATTTTTTTTCATAAAAATGGTGATACATCCAAGAACCACTGAGTTAGGTACTCGATTTATGGATATTAGATGTAGTTTGATATTTATCAAAACTATCGGAAGTGATACTCTCATTAAACCTCATTATAAATAACAATACAAAAATATGAAGTGAAGGCCAAGTATTCCAAAATCTGCATTTTAAAAAAAGTGTCCGAAAATTATGTACATGTAAAAGTACATTCTACTTTTACATGTACATAATTTTCAGACACTTTTTTTAAAATGCAGATTTTGGATGGCCCACGTGCCCGCTTGATAATGTTTGAATGCTACTGAATTTAGTTAAGTACCGGAAATGAACTTAGGTACAGCCAGGGAAACCTGACCCCCTCTGCATACAATTTTCTATGGAAGCGAATCACGTTTCTCTGCAGCTTTTCGAAATAGGTAATTATAGTACGTACGTCGAAAAGTTTGTATAAACACGGTCAAAGTTAATATGCATTATTTTAGAAAAGGTAAAAGAATGTTCCCAGCACTACATACGCTGATGATGATGATGATGAACATAACATGACATGAATAATACCAAAATCAAATTCGACTTAAAAATTACCTGTAAGTACTAATGCATAGTGAAAGAATTTGAATGTTCGGTATTTTTGGACTCCAAAATCCAAAAGTATGTATATACTTAATAGCAATGTTGCACAAAGGTTACTTACAAATTCGCACCGACTAGGAGGCTGGAGTTTCCTCTCAAACACGACATTTTGCAAAAAAGACATTGTTATATTGTGGACGAGATCTAGACAGTGAATGAATTAATTGATACATGTACACCTTTTTAAATACAAGAAATAACTATTAGTTAATAGAACTTAGTAAGTAAATAAAGGATAATCATTAGTTAAATTGATTAATCATAAGTTAGTCTAATCGCCTTATTAGATTAATGGTTGAATTTAACCAGCTTAGGGTCGTTTGCACCAACATACGATCACAGGCCGGTCATCGTCAAATATGGCGCCGGCAGCTGTCGTCCCATAGAATCTTGTCAAACTTTCCATACAATCAAATTTTAACGAACACCGCTTACGATTACAGACGGTTTGGTGCAACCCACCCTTAGTCTAGTAGTTAGTGACCCTGTCTATTTAGAAAGCTGACGGTCCCAGGTTCGAATTCGGGACAGGGCAAGTATTTGTCTCTGTCATGGATGTTTTCAGAGTATTTCAATCTAGCCGGGTGTCAGCCAAAGCTCACTAGCAAATACATTACTCTTAGAGCTTTGTTTAAAGTAGATATTTCTACTTGATTCTTTGTACATAAAGCAGAAAATGAACGATTTTTAGAGAATCAATTTATTCTATGGCTCTTCATTTTACATTTTACTTAGGCATAAAAATACCCCAATATGAATTATTCAATGAATTTAAATTTTTTTTTGGTCACCAGTGCAAGGGGCACAAATTTATTCTAACCGGATAGAAAAATAATATTTAAATTTTGCTACGATATGGCTTTCAATCCAAATTGATTTTCGAGATATCTTTCCTGGTTTTTAAATGTTAAAGCAAAATCACTGTTTTATGGAAATGCTGTTTTCAGTACCCATATTGAGATACCTAATATGAAAAAGAATAGTATTCAAATTCTTTTTAGAATTACAAACAAATCTCGCTTAATTGAATAGATTGCATTTTATGCAGAATCGTGTATTGTAATGTACTGGATCGTTGTTATTTTGGTACAATTAGGTTAGGTTTTCATACCACAATTAGGTGGCCAGACAATTGAAATTTGACGTTAAAATCTACCTAACGGTAGTACAATAGTTACGTGATTACCCCGCTGGTTGCCAAATACACGGACAAAAAAGAAGAGAATAAATATATTACGTCAGTGTCTACTAAAAAGATTAAAAAGTTCTCCAATCGCGAATGAATAGTTAGATATTCCAATTCAAATCCAGAGATATACATAGGTAGTATTATAGGTAGTAGGTAATTGCAAACCTCTCAGCGGTATACTACAGTAGGCGTATATAGAATGAATATAAAACTAACACTCAATGTATAGTAAACAGTTGTTGATATTAAGAGGTCTGTTTTATTATCACCCTGCAAGCTACACGAAAAATCTATTAATAGACAGGTAATTATATTAAGAATCAACTTCCAATCCTTACCCAATTGGTTATCTGACACATGTTATACCATAGTGTAGTTATATGTACCTATGTACGTTTATGACTTTTTTGTGTGACTACTGTTTCCAATAGTCAACAGCCAGATAAAATAATGTTTAAACATTTCTTTTTTATTTGTTATTTTTACTGTTTTTTTGCGACTTTATCTATATACTAATCATAATCATAAAAATATATAGGACTATAAAGATTCGCAAAAACTTTGTTTATTTTTTTATTGGCCAAAATGTAAAGTGGAAATTACCAATAGAATTCTACTGTTTCAATAAAAAGAAATTGTATTGCAATTATGTCCCTAAACGCAATATTTTGCTACTAAAATGGCAAATTACTCGTTTTTCCATGCAACGGGATTACGAGGCCATTGCACTGTGACGTCACATTTCACTGCCTATCAGTGTGAAACGTTTTCAGTGCTCATCAGCTATGCTGTACTTTTACCTCCCGTTTTCGTCTTTTGTGTTGCTCTAATTGTAGTTGGTGCCATACAAAAAATCGATCGCCTCTAAAAACTGGTTCGAATGGCATCATAAAATTGTTTTCACTTCTCATGCTCGAAAAGTGTGTCATATTAGACTTGTCAAGCGGGGCTAAAGTAGTACATTTAACCCCTAGGGAAAATATGAATACATATTTATGATTTACAAAACATTTGAATTTGACCAATAAAAATACTTCACCTATTAAATCCACCAATCACAGAACACTAATTTAACTCTTAAAAAAATATTTGGTATTGGGTATTAACCAACCAGAATACAGCTTTACTAAAATCGACCAATCTGGAAACATAATTATTTTTTCTAAAGAGTCTAAAGATTAAGTTTGTAGTAGTCCCTATTTCACAATAATTAAAAAAAGTGGTTAAATCGTTCGAGCAACACTTTGAAGCGCTCAATGGAAGGTCAGTTTAGCTTTTTTCGCGCGTTAATGTTGCGCGCGAACCGCATTGTCTATGTTTTGTGTGTCAAAGGAGTATAGAAAAAAAAAACATGCTGCAAAAGTATATATCTTCGCCGTGGAATTTATTGTTAATTTTGGGTGGGTTAACATTTGTTTATTTATTTTCTCGCAATCGAAGTGAAAAGTAGAGTGTATAACTCTGGTCTAAAAGCCATATTACCCCTCGAACTATTTTCCCTTTTCCCTCACTTCGTTCGAAAATAACTATCTCGTGGTAATATGGCTCATTTTAGACCCTTGTCATACAATCTACTATTTTAGTCAAATAGCCAATTGTTTTGAGTATGCAGTGCCCACTGGTATCCCCTTTACTGTATTATTCATTCAAAGGATTGTAATCTAATCAACTTGTATTGTACACTTACCTTATACAAACTTTCTTTCGTTCAATATTCAAATCAGGTTCGATAGCAGGCAGGATACTTTTCGAACGGAATCAGACGATTACGATTTTCGCTTTATGTTACAACACGTTCAGTGTTGGTTCCACGTTTCTAAATCTGTTGATTCTGACTTCACTTACATTGTTTATAGTATAAGCGATATTACGTTGTCGCTCTGTAATAGAACCACTAGTTGAGCATTAGACCTCGCGAGTGTTTTTTTTTTTAATTTCAATGAAAAAAGTGACTAGACAAAACAAATTATATACATGTGTAATTATCGAACCTGCTGGCGAATCACGTAACTTTATGTACTAACGGTAGATAGATTTTTCTGTCAATTTTGAAGTATGAATGTATGAGCTGACAGTTAAAATTTGACATTAAAATCTATCTAACGGTAGTAAAAAAGTTACGTGATTGCCCGCTGCTCGCAAAATTTCACACGAATCTGTTGAAGAATGAGACCTGTAGAGGAGTAGAGGAGAACAGCCGAAAATCCGCTGCCAGAAACATACCAAAACATTGAAAAAAATATTTTTTCTTAAATGTCCAAACTCTGGCACGGCAACTCACAAACGTGCGCCCGCAGAAACATATGAAATTAAGAAAAAAATTTTTTTTGATTTTTTTTTTTAAACTGACTCGACAAAAAAAGACTATATTTATCGATACTGCTAACAAAATTTCACGACAATCGGTTGAGTAATGCGACCTGTAGTAGGGAAAATCCGTAAATCCGGACTACGAAAGCATTTTTGTAGAAGCTGAAGACCTTCGTTTCACTCGGTCAATTATGGGTCAATATACAGACATTGAAAATTTTAAAGTATTTCTAACATTAAAAATCATAGTGTCTAGAGAGTTAGGGCACAGTGGAACGTTATTTTAACTCATATTTGGACCGGCCCAATTAGGGATGTCACAAAACAATCGATTATTATTTAAAAAAATAATCGGTTTTTAAATCGATTTAGATTTTGCAATAAATCATAAAAAAGTCGATTATCATTTTCACAGTCGATTATCATTTTCACAGTCGATTAATCGTAACATAATTTATCAAAGAATATTGTAAGCTACCATCTTGGACATGAAAATATTAGACTTCTACAAAGTATGTCTCTAGCTGTCAACACAATGAATCCTCATTGTCAATAAAGGATTGGCAACCAGCTTTATTTTTCTGGAGTCGCAAGCGTCTATAGGCTCCGCTGTTCATTTGTCTGCACTAAGTTGGTGACCGTCGTTATAAAAAAGTCTAAATCATAGTATAACTCTTGCAATTCACGAAGGCGAGTGGAGCGGTTCATATTATTAAATCTTTTCGTCAATTCCGTCGCCTTCGTGAATTATAAATAATAATCCAGTTATACAAAAAATTGTCGCTCACTGAGCAATGAGCGCTCTTAAGTTCGATCCTAAAGGCGTGTGCACACGTACCTACGTGACCAGCATAAAGCAGGACTCGAACTCGTTTGATGTAATGTTATTGACCAAAGTCACGTGACTTCGCGTTTCGCTTCGCAGCACCGAGAAATTCACGGTATTTCGTCAAACAATTCATACGGTCACGTCCTGGGTGAGTTCTGTACGTTTCATACGTTAAATATAAAAATATCGCAGACGAAGGTGTATTTTGAATCAGTGGCGTAGCTACCTTGGGTGGCAGCCGGTGCGGAAGTTGGTGGTGGTATCACCCCATCGAAAGGAGGCGAGTGGAGGAATCCCCGAAAAAGAAATTTTTGTGCTAGCGGTTTATTTATTTTTTGTTTGTACATTGTTCTTAAAGTTGAGACGAGAGAAAGAGAGACCGGGTGGGTGTCACCCCAAAAAATGTGACACCCGGTGCGGCCCGCCCCCGCCGCCCCCCTTTTGCTACGCCACTGTTTTGAATGTTGAGTCATCCCTCTGGTCCAGAAACCTTCTAAGGTTTGGAATTCTCTACCGGCGTTTGTGTTTCCGAGCTCATATAACCTAGACCTTTTTAAGGCACGAGTGAATAGGCACCTTCTGGGTGAGCTCGCTTCATCGTCGGCCTCATCTTTGCCCCCTGGCTAGATGCTGGCCAAGAGCGATCCCATTTTTAATAAAAAAAAACCAGTAATGTTAAAAAGTTCTAGGACTATAAAAAATGGAATCAATGAAACAACAAATATAATCAGCAGTAATATTTTAAATTGCTTTGAATCACAATTTCGTAGTGTTTATAGATTATAATAATTACAAAGGAAGATTATTTTTGATCAAAGTACACTTCACCCAAGATCAACGTCTCATACTCTCTCAACTTTCCAATAATAATAAATTCTCATATAGCAGTCTAACAACAGCAGTAACTCAAACAAACAAATCTCATTCGTATATACAGTAACTTAAAGTTCATACTTGGTAACTTTAATTGCTTATTTGTGATCACAATCGAAACCAGGATGTTTGGAAATGATCTTGCATTTTGACAGAATATTGATCAGAAATACCACTCTTTTCTCGTACTATTCACGTAAATACACTACCTAATTTAACTTTTCGGGAATATTGTCTTAGCAGCGAAAAATTGTATTTTTGTGTTTATTTTATTTGAAATTGCGGCTAGTGCTAAATTTGACAAAACCGTATATTCTGGTACTACACGAGTAGGAGAATTTGGCGAGTTAAAATGGAAGAAGAAAAACAAATTAATACTGAAAACATCACAAAATTTAAAGAGCCTTCATGGTGAGGTAAGGAGATAAAAATGACATATTATTTTGTCAATCGGTGTAGACTCAACATTATTATTATTACTGTAAGATTTTAAAAATTTGAATTACTTTTACCATGTAAAAGTGCCCCAGTGGCCTACTAGCAGAATAAATATTTTATTTTGGTAAGGTAAAGGTTTATTTCTCCTCACTGTAATACGTAACATACCATTCCCAAAAAACTGTAACTTGAATAATTCCATATAAATTGAATTACCATTTATATGCAGACTCTATGCAGTACATTTATATTGGACAATCTCAACTTTACTGGTAACTTTAAAATGACCAAGCTATTCAGATTTAATGTCAACTTATTGTTATTCACTGATATAGGTACCTAAAAGAGATCAAAGCAGCACAATTTTAAAGATGTTATTCGTGTTACATGTAGCGCTAGATAATGATAAGAATATCGAGGAAGTAATTCAGCCAGTCGAATGATTGACATAATTGACACTAGATAAATAAACGAAATATGAAAAACAGCCACAATTGTCGACAATTTACATTGTTTAACATTATGGGATAAATATGTATACCGAGTATGTGCGATTAGTGAAACTGCATTCTTAATTAATATTTTCAAAAGAAAATTTATAAATTCAATACAAACATTCGAAATATCATATCGAAATAGAAGTCTGCCAAAAAGCGTTCTTAGTCATTTCTAAACTCTCCAAACGTTTATATATCAAGACAAATATTATTATTTTATTCATTCAATTTGGACAATTCACTATCTCCACAAAGAGATCCATTCATACTTGGTGTTTTAGAAACCTTGAAACTGGCAGTTACAATTTCTTACAATTTGCTATCATTGACTTATAATATATCAACGCAGAAACATTCTAGAGCAGCGAAATTATCTTCTGTTATTCAAATCTCATTAAAAGTCAAAACAATGCGTTACTTACATTTTACTTAAATATTAGCTAAAATATTAAATAATAGCTCAGTACAAACGCTTTGTAAAACGTAACGAAAACGTACCTTTAAAAATGAACATCATAAAATTTGCTATCAAATATATTATATGCTACAATATAAAAATTGTTTCAAGCAATAACACTACGCTAATAATGTTGTAACCAACTTTTCCATGCCAAGAATTTATGTAACTAATAAATGTTTTGAATTATGTCTGAAAAATATACACTTGAGAAGCTGTGCTTCAGCTAGGCGTACTATTTCATTTTTTTACAAATTATACACAATGAAAATGTAACTCGTAATTGTAATCTAATTTAACATTACTTTCAAAGTTACGTTCCAACCCGTAAAAATCTGAAGCTAATTAATAAACAAACTAGTGGTCTAGCATTTCATTAACCAAATTACAACTAATATAATACGCAGTGTTAATTTTTTTCAATAAGTTATAATTTATCTAAGTGATATGCAATATATTTTAGGCAGGCTCGTTTTCAACAGAAAGCTGAATATACGCTTCACCAACAAAAAGTTTCTGGGCAAAGTTTAGTTTTATGTAGCATTGTGATTTGGATAATTTACATAAATCCCTGAAGGTTTTAAACTCTACTGCTTGTAATAATTATACGTTTATAAGTCTGCATTTTAAAAGAAGCTGAATCAATCATGAAAAAAGCACCCTTACATTTTTAGTAAGTATAACAAAAGTATGAAAATCTGTTTCAATTTACATAAGGATCACAGTTGTATTCTTTTTATTCATAACAATAAAACAGATAATACCAGAAACTGATGGATATTATGTAAGGACCTGGATGGAACTCCTTTTTTGGCGAAGCGATATATTTCATCAAACAATATGAATAAGCAACAGCGCTCATTCATATTTTTTTCAACGCAATACGACTGCGTCTATAATTAATAATAAATATGGCATATATAATTTCATACTAATCCATGTTTATATCATGAATTTAATTTACATGAACAAATTTTAAATAAATTAACAATTATCACGCTGTACTTCCAAATATTTTTCTGTGTCAAGATGCTTTTCATAACATAAGTTTGTGACTTAGTATTTGTGACAATTACTAGTTTTATATTTCAATTAAAAGTTTTTTGATACAGAAAAATATTGGTATTTTAACTTGCTAGTATTCATCACAAATATAGTGCCTTTGGCAAACGTGATGAAATAAATAAATCCACGGCCCACCCTAAACAAAAAATATGACCAACTATAGTCTCACTAATTCTCCCATTCCAAACCTTTAGTAACACTTCTATCATGAATCGTAGTCTTAGAATACTTACTATATATGAAGTTAAAATGTGTGAACAAGCCTCTTATAGTTTAATAATAAAAAGTATTAGTTTAAACTTTTAATTTAAATTCTATGTATAGATTCCAAGATTTTTCTTTTATTTCTCATATATAAGTTGTAATTTATCTAACTATATCTACTTCTAGTGCACTATGTTTTAGCTGTGGTCAATGACTAAGGCTTGATGTAAGTATCTTTCATCAACTCGTTTCAGGAGCAAGTTATAAAAGGATACATTACTGTCACAAATAAAGAATAAAGATCTCATTACTTTAATGATGAACACTTTATACTTTAATGAAAATATAAGACTATCGATATTGATTGAAATGGCGGTGACAACGATGTTGATGAAGCATATCTTACATCGGCACTAAGAAGCATTCTATATAAACTGTATTGTGACGATCGCATGGATAATAAAATACGGTATCTGTCTTCATCACGAGTATTCCACCACAAAAATATTATTGCTTTCAGAGGTTTGCGTTATCGTTAAAAATATTCTTTTTTTCGTTTATTTTCCCTCTTTTCCTATTAATATCATTAGCGCTCCTGAAGCAATCGTGCACGCTATCCAAAAATATATACGCATGACCACTAGCTAAACGAACTATTTATCCGTTGAAAATAATAATGAGAGAATAACTTTTATGGAAAATTAATACATCAAAACTTTTGGCGCAATACTTTTCGAAATACTGGTTTGTATCCGCCATTACTACATATACATATATAAATATAACATCTTAAAATTAGCGATCCAAAAATATAAAATATACACGTTGTATTCGTGCGCCCTCGGGTGCCCCAAACCATGCAAGCGAATCGCGCTCCTATTATCACTGCCAACAATGTCGTTTTCGCTTGTTGCCATAATGCGACTTTTGCCATTACGCTACCAGAGGGTGCAAAAGCCGCCACAACTGGACGGTTATTCTCATTCTGCGACATTCATTATTATTATTTAAATGAAATTACTGACTTACTCCGAACAAGTTTGAAAAATATAGTCTGAAAGTCTATTAAACATTAAATATGAAAGTCGATTACAGATTTCAACACTGTCAAGAGTAAGATAGATAATTGTGTCTTCACTGGGCTTTTCAATAACTTTTCGAAATAATTTCTAATTTGACGTGGAATGTAAGAATAGTGAAAGAGATGATAAGGATAGTTAAAAGTACCAAACTAAAGTTTTAAGTCAAGAAATTGAATTGAATATAATGATAATGTTACAGTTGAGAATTAACAATAAAGATGTAACGTAACCCAGAATTCGCCTTATCCATGGCCCTGCTCAAGCAAAAGCAATCATAGTCGTTCGTAACTTTTGCTTTATAAAAATACGAATCGAAAATATTTCGACGGGCGCTCGTCGACTTATGGCTAAGCTATGGTTACTCCTAAACCTTAATCTAAACTATAGTACTACATTAAAATATCAGAGAATTCAAAAAAGGGAATATTTAGGTAGTTTAGTCTATATTTAAATGGTGCACAACCTTATTTTTTCATGAACGCTATAACGCTATAAGTATGGCGTTTAGCTTTAAGAAGGATCTAAAATCAAGAACTATCTAATGAACTTATTGAAGAAATATCGAGATCGTCTTCAAATTATGAAGGAATATTGTTAGGAACTAGGGACAGGGGAACAGTCAAACTTAACTAGGTTAGAACAGTCTGTGTAATTAAAAACAATTTGAAAGAAGTAACGTAACATAAAAATAACGCGATGGTAAGTCTCGGTGAATTCAACGACGAAGTTAAGCTTTCGTAAGAGTTACGTCTAATCTATCGGAATGTTAAGAATGCAAAGATCGTGTTCGATGATATCTAAGGCATTATCAACTGCGTAGACTAAAAAGAGATATAACCTATTTAGGCTGGATTTAAACCTATAGGGTAAATCTCGACCAATCGTCAAACTAATTGCATAATTACTTTTTATTTTTCTTAAATACGATAAAATCTCAAAATACTCACAGCTCATCGGGTTTATTGTATTATTCGCTAGGTGCAACTACTTTATAAGAACAGTGGCTTTTTAATCATTTGAATTTGTACTTAGCCTACATAATTTTGACTTCATAGTGAATTTTATCAAAATGAAGTCAATAATTCAAACTGTACTGTGAAGTATTTCAAACCAAAACTTAAAACAAGGTAAAACATAAACTTGTGCTTTTTGCACTAGCTCAAAACAGTAAAAATAACCGTAGTACGAAGTAGTTTCCAATTTTTATGAAAAATTTGCCAATATACTGATGACCTAAGTAAACTATTACATTCAATTTAGTTTTCAAAAATATGATTCCTAAACAAATGTCTCAAAAATACGTTATGAAAATATAATACAAATACGATAAAATTTATACTAAATATAACCCTGTCTATGACCTGAAGAGTTTAAAATGAACAAAAACTTTTAAATCCAAACTCTGAACAAGTCATGATTTTAGGAAAATTGGGTTTATTGGCTGTTAGAAACTATCAGTATTAATCATATTTATATCCATATTACTGAGGATAATAAATATATTTCATCAATACTAATACTGTCTGCTACCTTATTCAATTAAGTAACTAATCAATATACAAGAACAGAAGACAGAAAGATGCTGATTGAAATTTAGCTTCTCGTTACAAATACAGTTGTAAAAGATAAGGTTAAAATATCAAAAGACAAGGCCTGAAGTCTTTCACAACACTGAGAAGAAACCTGTTTTCAAATTGATTCAGTTGATGATAAAATCATTCATTTGATGAAAGCAGTGGAGAAGATAACTAAAATCTATTGATCAGAATACCGTTTAACTTGAAAATATCTTTCCTATTAATATGCGGTTGAAATTATACAAAGAAATAGATGATATCGGTATCGTAGATTAGGTCACATTTTAAACAGAAGCTCAAGAAGCAGGTCGTCGTCGGCATCCATTGGCGATTGTGGTGCTAAATAGTCCACAATCCTACGAACAAAACAAATTATTTTATAACTAGTTATGAACTTCCTCGCTGACGACTCAAAGTCTAGTCGCTCGCTTCATGGACACATTATAGCAACTAGATTACAATCTTGTACCATTGCATTAACGTTTATTACCTATTGGGCGTGCGTATACTGGTGGTGTGCTGCAGAAAGTTTTGGTGGGCATCCGGCGACCGCAGGACCACCCTCCCGTTTTCTGCTCGCGCGTTCTGCAACCTGGCCAAAGGCAAATAAATTTAGACCATAATAGCAATACTTTAAAAGTTTAGAGTTAAATCTATAACTTTAAATGGAACAGCTTCAATCGTTATGCCTTCAACTGCCTCCGTTAAGAAATAAAATGAATGTTATAAAAAATCATTTTCAATCAAACGGGACTTACGTTAGTCGAGAATTCTTCCCAAGTGCTAGCAGCGTGAAATACAAAGATGTACTTTATAAAGATTTTTTCATAATAGAACTCTTGCGATATATGGTAATGCTGTGAAGGTTTTAATTTTATTAGTAGGTATTTGCTTGGGGTTCTTAAAAAATGTACGAGAAAGAAACAATTAATCAGTTAATAACGCAAATGCAATGATGAATATTCGTGATGAATGTCAATGGTTAAAATTATAAAATTAAGCCCTCAAACAATAATAAATTATTCTGCATTCGGAAGATCTGATAGGTTATTATAATATTCTAAATATAAAGACCAGCTGAAACCGCATCTCAAAATCCCAATGTTAACAAAGCAAACGGTTGTTTGATCGAAACAAAAGTAACTATGAGAAGATTTGATATACAAGTATGTTAATGGCTTCCAACAAAGCGATCGAAATCATGAACAGCTATTGTTGTAAATTATTAAGTGAAATCAAGTACTAAGAGAATTGCGAACTGGAAGTATTCTTGAGAATCTCGATAATTTCACCAGTTCAACCATATTTGTGTTGTTAACAACACTTTAAAATATATTAAAAATATTACACAATCTTCTTATAATCACTTGAAAGCTTTTACAAAAATAACCTACAGCCGCGGGGCGTAGTTGAAACCTTATTTTTCGTCAAAATTTTCCAACAATACCGCTTCTCGTTCAAAAGGTCGTAACTGTAAAGACTTCTTTACCAAGACATGCTCTTTTAGCATCGAATAATAGGAATTATGAAGAACACCTAATCCCGCTTCGGCCCAATAATTTCCGGGAGATTCTTTAAGCCGACAATAACGTTTCGGATAATTAAACTGGGTTTCTTAGAAAGGTCGACGACATTGGAATTAGGTAAACTTTGAAATTTCGGTCTGAACTTGAACATTTTCACTTTCTGGTCTACCCTTAAGTTTTTTTTGGATTAAGAAAAAATTGTGCAAAAAAGTCAGTTTTGTGACGCTTTTCATACGTGAAGTTTATATGGGTCGTCACAAAACTGACACAGGAAAATTATATGAAAAATAGAGGACATTTATTTTCTGTATCAAAATCAATATTATAGTACTTGTGATTCTGAGTCATAGAAAACAAAATTATCCAGATCTTAAAAAATATATATATTCATAAGGTGATGACGCATTAAGCGACCTTCATTTAGTACAAACAAATTGTAGTAACTTCGATGTTAGACTTTTTAACAATAGTAAAAACATTAATTCGATAATATGTATGTTATGCTACTTGAGATTAGGTTCATTCTCTGTTGGGAAACTTAATATATGGCAAAAAAGCAGTATATTATAAAAAATGAAGGTGCCCAATTGGGTGGTCTTGTTATCGCATGAAATTGATTGCCATCTGCTTGGTGTACTGCTATTTCGGCGAAATCTGTTTCGTCAAATTTCGCTTCTTGACTAATTTTTTGCCATAATTTTAGTTGGCAAATCAATCATTGTCACATTTAGATTTGGCATTTTTTCATTGTACCTTAAAATGCTTTAGCAAAAAATGTTTCTTCAAGTTCTTATTTGGCAAAAAAAGCAAAAATGCCCAGTAAGACCTTTGTTATTGCAAAATCGACTCGAACAAGGATAAGTTAGAAGATTAAGACGGGAGCTGAAGCGAAGCGAAGTCAAGGAGGAGGAGTCAATGTAATTTTTTTATCAAATTGCATAAAGACCTGTTAGGGCAAAATCGACTCTAACGCAAATAGGTTAGAAGATTACGATAAAGCGAAGTGAAGCTCCCGTCTTAATCTTCAAGGTTATTTTTTTTAAGGCCCAGAAAGGCTTTAGGAATAAATAAAACATGTATTAGGAAACCCACTCTAGTTAAATGAGTACTATAACAGTGGTCTAAAAACAATATCATAAATAACCAATCGTTAACATTTGAAGTGACCTATCAGAAAAATAAAAAAAGTGAAGTGAAAAAGTGGGAATAATATTTAAGCCAAACGTTTTTACACTAACAATTGTTATACGAAGTGAATATTAGACAGCACGTATGTTAGTAGATCACTTATTAGGATATTATATTTTAGTCTAAATGGAATTATGTGTCTGAAGCAATTCGACATCTGAACATGACTAGGCCAATAGGACAAACACCTCTTAGGTTAGGCAAGATTATGGGTATACATATTATGCTAAACAATTTATTGGTATTGATATTTATGCCAAGTTGTTATACTAATAGTTGCTACGCGACGTGAAAATAGGACAGAGATAATTATGCGTTTTAATATAGACCCCTATAAGATTTCATCATTCAATTATTCATACGAATTTTGTTCCTATTCGTATGGAAATAGTTTATTTTTGTAACATGTAGCATGATAGTGTGATAATAATGTTGGAATTAACTCTTTTGTAGCTTTAAAATGGGTATCTCAAAATTGTGCTTGTGATCTGATCTCCAGATTTAGAAAAGCTTTTCGAGATTAAATATGAACTAGAATCTAATGATTCTCATAAACGACATCTTATGAAGTCCAAGTTATTTTTATAAACGTTTATTTTATCCACGAAAATATCGAGAATTTTTGAGAGGAGAGCATTCTGCAGAAATGATGATCAATAGAAGATAAGAAAGCCCAACCCAAGACCGTTATTAAAATGATTGACAATATATAGATACTGTCAATCATTTTAATAATGTTGACCAAAGCGTAACCCATAAAGAAATGTCCATGTAGAAATCGAAAGTATTTACGA
Organism: Epiblema foenella; assembly: GCA_963556455.1. NCBI lineage: Eukaryota > Metazoa > Arthropoda > Insecta > Lepidoptera > Tortricidae > Epiblema > Epiblema foenella. Next base: position 6,937,353 of record OY747108.1, on the reverse strand, counting down.
TGAATGATATTACTCTACTACACATAAAAGAGCCCTTGAAGCCTCCTTGCAGAATAGATTAGATTTAGTCTAGCTTCATAGACGGCCTAAAGTGGGTCTGGCTGGAGTAGGTACTATATGTTGTATTAAAATTTTATGTCATGCAATCAATCATTTTGATTCGTGCTCTCTTTTTTCGGAGGCTTATGATAATAAAAGGATTTAGTTGCTAATTGAAGGTCCAAAAGTAGGTCGGTATTTCCAAATAATTATTTGAATATTAAAGTTCGACCAGGCTCTCATGTCACCAAAGCTGACAGGCGCGACAATTGTCAAAAAACATTACAATTGTAGTTGATGAAACACTTTTCATATGAAAATTATCGATGTCTGCCTACATATGTCAAATACATACATATGACAACTTGGTGAAATAAGGGCCAAAAATATATGACCATTGTCAAGAGGGCGCTATTTATTGTCATTTATTTGGCAACACGTCAGTAATGTCAGTATACTTAGTCGGGATAATGACATTTTGACTTGTTTACCTGTCAGTTCGGATGTTAATTACGTTAAGGGAAAGTTGTCAACTTGCCGGTGTTATCAGTGACACTAACAACAGTGGCAAGTGGACAACTTATGCGCGCATACGCGTAGAAGTAACGGGAAAAGTGATTCGATCCACAGGTTTCGGAAAAAAAACCCACGCGAGTAGCACCGACGTATTACGAACATCTACCCACCAAATTAAAATAATGAAACATCTTACGAAGCATTTAAACGCCAACTTAGAATCTTTTTATTGGAAAATTATTTTTATTCCGTAAATGACTTCATGGAAATTAAAAGCTGTTTGACATTGTATTTTTAAATTATAGTTTTGTTTGATTTTAATTTTAATGTACTGTGACTGATGATTATTTAAGTTTTCGACATTATATTATTGACGCGGATTTATATTTTTATTGTATGATCATTATTTAAATAATTTTGATAATTGTTGTATAATTTAATTTAATTATTATTATTAAAAATTTTGACATTTCATAATTTTTTTCACGAACATAATATAAAGTCGTATAAATTGACTTAGGATAGGAACGGCCATATATGTGTGGTCGGACTTTACCTACTTAGGTAATTGTTTAGGTACAATATTACGATATTTCTTTATACGGTCAACATTCATGATCTACGTATAGTTATTATAGAAAACACTACAATCGTTCGTCTAGCGTTTTCCCATTTGTATTCTAAAGGGACTCCTTTAGAATACACTCATGGGACTCCAAATCCACAAACATTTGCCGTGGGCCCAGCAGGAAAATTAGATCTTTTTGTGATTTACTCACGATTTTTTCTTCAGCAAAAAGTTACTGTAAAATATAAGTACCTAGGTTTCTTTTGAAACTCAGTGGTACAAGACGAGGTTCGCCTGCCGAAAATTTTTTGTACATAATACAAGAATATATACATACAAAATACATAATACGGCGCACAAAGACGAAGTTATCCCAAAGTCTCTTCTACTATTGCCCCAAAATACCGGGTAGAAGATGAAATCTTATTTTGGTCTCACATTGTATAGTTCTAATTACTTACGGAACCCTACCGACTTATCGATGGGTCAATCAGTATTACATAACCTTCCGCCCATTCATAAAATCTTTGGCCCTTTTCAGACGGCATAATGAAGTAGATATTGAACCTTCGGTTACCCTCGGCTCCAGTGCGGCTTAAGCCAAGACATTTTTATATGAAATTGTCATATTTTATTTTAGCAGAACTACATTTAGAGGCATTCACACAAATATTTTTGCTGGAGATCTTATTGTGACCAAGTGACAAAGACTTGTTGTTGATATTGTGAGCTCTCATTTTTACGGTTCCGTAGCCCAAATGGAAAAAACAAAACCCTTATAGTTTCGTTATGTCTGTCCGTCCGTCCGTCCGTCCGTCCTTCCGTATGTCACAGCAGATTTACTCAAAGACTATAAGCACTATAATTATACAATTTAGTAGAAAGGTGTATTCTATGAACCGCTAAATAAAAGTAATGTGAACTTACAAAAAAATATTAAAAGAGGGAACTCCATACATGTTCCCTCTTTCCAGTGGTGTGGGGTATCGATGGATATACCTTTAAAAATTATATGGAGGTTTCTAAAACACTTTTCCATTTAAGTCGACCGTTGGTGAGATATTAGCTGTCAAAGTCATAAAAAGTGTTCCCCCCTTCTAATTTCCAAACTATGAAGTTTAAAATTCTTAAAAAAATTGTGGTGGTGTGCATCAAGAAATATTTTCAACGATTTTTAGTTTGAACAAGATAGGTTTTAGGGTTTGTGAGTTTTCGCTTAAAAACTGTCTTGCCCAAACAAATGGTTGTAAGTGCCTTAAGTTCCCTATGAAGATACGACTTTTTTAGATTCAATGTATTGGATAGTAGTTTTAAATGTGGACTAGTAGGTGTTGGTACGGAACCCTTCATTGTGCGTGGTCCGACACGCACTTGACTGGCTTTTTAGGGTATGAGTTCACTGACTACTATATTACGTAGTAAGAAATAAAGGAGTGGCATGCGACAGGAGGATTGTAATGTTTGTATGTATTGCAAATCACCAGTCCGTTAAGCGCACAATTCAAATTGCTAAATCCAAGTCTTCAATGTTGTATACCCTCCTTAATATTAATATAACATAAAGCAAAAAAGGGCTGTATGGAGCAGGCAATATGGGTCATATCGAGGGGTGAGTGGTCAAACCCGATAAATCGAGATAATTGTTTTTTGAAATAAGAACTCAACATCCATTACGCAGAGTTCTATTTTCAATAAACCTTTTAGATGACTATTATAGAGATATTTAGGTTCGCGTCTTTTCGGCGGACATAACAAAAGTTAAGGGTAAAGATTAATTTTGGATTGTTCTAGTAACCCATATAAATAGTGTATCCGTTGTTATAAATCCATGTACTAAAAACATAGCTTACATGCACATAAACCGTTAACTATTGACCAGCGAAGGGACAACTTATGTTTTTGCAACTGACAGTGATCAATTTTATCAGGAAATAAATAAGAGTAGAGAGAAAAATGCGGAACGGAAGACGATGTAGTGACTAAGATTGAAAAAGGTATGCTTCGGTGGTTTAGGCATGTTGAGAGGATGTGTGCAAGCAGACTGACTAAGAGGTCAGGATGGTCAGGAGCTGGATGGAAGGTTCAGAAGGGGGCGACCAAAGCGACGGTATCTTGATCAAATTTCTGCGATACTAATAAAGGGCATGTCATGAGGAGGGATGAAAGCCATGTAACAAGAAGAGTATTAGATATGAATGTGGATGGATGCAAGAAACGAGGTAGGCCAAAAAAAAGGTGGCTGGATTGTGTGAGAGATGATATGAATAAGAAGGATGTGAATGAAGAGATGACGAATCACAGAGATGTATGGAAGAAAAAGACATGCTGCGACCCCAAATAAATGGGAAAAGGGCAAGCGAAATGATGATGACTAAAAAAGGCCAGGTCTGAAGTTTCCGCAACCGACGAGCATGTATGGAGAGAAGTATGAGTGTAAAGCAGAAGAAGTATGTAAGGACCGTATAGTATCTGGCGTTCTTTGGTATCTGTCTACCCCAATAGGATACGTGCGTGAATATATGTATGTGTAGGATATAAATAAACACGGAATTTTATTTTTATAATAAAACTAAGCTCATAGTTAGCCGTGGTCTCCCGGCGAGAAAAATAAACAATAGCATTCTTTTGTAATGAGCCCGGGGATCCCCGGGACCGATAAACGACGGGTTAGGAACTACGTCTTCGTGCTATACATGAAAAAAATCTCATATGTACGTAAATCTCACTCATCTAATAACATATTTTTGGTACGCCCTTAATTTCGTTCCCCAATATGATATTGGGGTATCCGGTTTATTGGATAAACTATGTTTGCGAACCGGAAAATGAAAAATTTGGAAACATTATGAACTACTATTGAATATTTCTTGAGAAAACTGCAACTTCACACAGTTTTCGCCTCTTAAAACTTTACGTGACAATTACATTGACGGTACAATCTGCCTCATAAGTAGCTGGAAACTTTCGTACTTTGTCGTTTTTCACGCGTTGGAAATTTAGTATGACAGTTTAACCATGTCTTAAGGCGACAAGTACAAAGGTGTTCAGCCGCTTGTGAGGCCGACCGTACGTGAGAACAATTTCAAACTGCTTTCAAGTTATCTTTTGTTTAGTTGGGTCTATGGCATGCACTATCGCCGTATGCGCGTATGTGTACGTGTCAATAATATAATCGCTCGTAACATTTCAGGACTCCCAGCCAAAAAATAGGAATTAGGAACTGAATAGTAAGGGGTCTCCATAGTCAAACAGGCTACAGCAGGCTCATTATTTTTAAGATATCCCAAAATATATAGAAATTGACAGTATATGTGTTAGTCTCTGATAGAACCTACAAATGGTCTTTTTTTGACTGACTGTGGCTTTAAAGGCCGGGCCCAATAAAGCGATAGGAGTGCGCGGATGGAGAGTGGCCTGGTGACAATCCACGGGAAACCTTCGACAGGACTACGCGGGTGGTTTAAACACTGGAATAGCTAAGAGTTCGCGCTCCAGTGAGTTCGATTGAGCGGCTTCAACCAAATCTGAGGTGTGAGTGGAATTGAGCTACTGGGAGTTTTGTAGCTGATTCACTTAATCTAGCTGAGAAGAGTCCAGCAAGAAAGGTATATAGTTTTAATTTGATTTAGATACTTACTTGATTTTAGACTGCCTCATGAACTGTTGTATCTTCCTTGCTGCTTGATTCTGCCTCCTTTGGGAGTATGTCCTCCTAAAACAAATAGTTATTTGATGGTACTCGATTGTATGATGATATGGTCTGGATAAAACAGGTTTTCAATCGGCGAAGCGAGAATTGGTAACATGATATGATAGACAAAAAAACTTGCAAGATCTAGAAAGACAGAAATGTTTTCTTGGATCTGACTGTGGCTTTATGGGCCGGGAACCTTAAAGTGATAGGAGTTCGCGGTGGGAGTGTAGCGTAGCAAAAATGCAGTGAAAACCTCCGACACCACCACGCGGGCGGCTTAAACACTGTACTGTGTTAAATGTACTCCTGTATTAGTGGTGCAATAAAGAATCTTATTATTATTATTCTCTTTATTTATTTTCGTTCTCAGGCTAAGTTTTTACAATATCTTTATAAAAAGTAAAATATAAAAATACACTTACAAAACATAAAAATATTATAAAATCCTAACCTAGTGTGCCGCCGGAAGCGAGGCGCGGCCTAAGCTACCTGTGTAACGACAGAGAGAGGAACCTTCTGACTATCCGCGCCGTGTCCAGGAGTACCGCCTTCTGTATCTGACCCTTAACCCAGCCATCTAGCGAGAGTCTCTTGAGGTGTTGGTCGAGACTCTTCGCTATTAGACCGTTCGCAGAGACGACTATCGGGACGATGATCGTTGAATCAACATCCCACATGGCGGTCACCTCGTGTGAAAAGTTTAGGTACTTGCTGACTTTGTCCTTCTCGGCCTTCACGAGGTTCTCGTCATGGGGGATGGTGATGTCAACGAGCACTGCCTGGCGCTTCGATCGATCTGTCAGCACGATATCAGGTTTAATGGCTACAATAGTCCTGTCCGTGATGACAGATCGATCCCAATAGATTATTATTATTACTCTAATCCCCTTATCCATAAACGTCCATCAAACCTATTTTAGTTTAATAGCCGCTAAAATTTGTGTGTCACTTAGACACGTGCGCTTGTGAGACAGTGACAAAATACATTTTAGTTAGCAGAAGTTTGCTAAGTTTTATGAATTAATGGTAAGAGTTTGCGCTCCTGCGAAATTGGTTCAATGGTTTCAACAAAAACTGGAGTGGAAGTGGAATATATCTACTGCTAGTTATATCGGTGGATAACTAAAAACCTAGCCTAGTTGAGAAAAGATAGTTCGACTGAACAGTCACCAGCATTAATTTCCACCAAAATAAAGACGAAAAAGATGCACTGATAAGTATGACGACCCTACAAAAGCAGCATAGTCTTATACCTAAAAGTCTTACAATAAAAAACCCAATGAGGTAGAGATTGTAAGAAGTCGGTTCAGGTGTTAAAAAAAATAGTTATAGTCACTAAATGCGAATAGTGCGAATTCAATATGTGTATGTTTACGACCACTGCTCCTTTGTTTAAGTACCTAATCTCTAATCTTAAAAAAAACTGGACCTGGTGACTTAGACCAGGCCCGACCCGCGAGCTCATCCAATCCGACCCGCGACAGCTTTTTTTCTCGTTTTACTTCACCCTTGTCCAGCCATGAAAGTCAGGGCTTCTCCCGCACGAATTTGCATCAGGTTCTATATGGCCCATGGGCTAAAAAGTTTTATATTTACTTGATAGTAGCTGTACTCTGGTGGGAGGCGAGACGGCGCTCGCGATGCGAGCGGTACCCGCGCTGGATCACCGTGGCCGCACAGTGCATCTGCTTCAGGTACGCGAACTATGGAAATAAAGAAGCATAAGACAATTCTGTCATTTTGTATGACAGAATTGTGTTTTGTACTCAACAGCCTGCCTTCTGACATCAGGCAGGAAGCCAATAAAGCTAAACTTAGTAAAAAGCTACATAGTTACCTTATTAAACTCGTAAACTAAACTATTGTACCTAGATGTAGAATTTCATAATATATAAAGTTGCCTTGTTAAACTCATAAAATAATTTACTGTTAGAAGAGAGATGAGACTGATCGATCCCACAGTCAAACTGTGCAAACGGTTTTGTGGGTCTATGTACTTGTTTGTGTTGTATTATTATTTCTTAATAAATAAATAAAATAAAATAAATAAATGAAAAAAGTATAAACTATAACTTGGTTGTTTTACTTAAGATATAATTTATATGACTAAAATATGACAGTAATCGGAATGGTGATATAAAATACCAACAGAAAGAAGCTTTAAGAAACCACTAGTAGGTGGTAATATGTATTCCCCTGAGACGACCAAAGTTGAACCTAGGAATTGATCTCAGTTTTACTCATTCTAAAATCATAGGTGCGAATGCAAATCTATAACATCAAATTTTGAATTACCTTAATAACAGGCGAAATAGAGAAAAATCCACGTTATACTTTTTATAGCTTCCTTTCGTTTTGTTCACTTTTAAATATGTTATGCTATAACTGTTTCGTGCCGTGATGCATGAGAGATATAAAGTCGCAGCAGGGATCTAGAGTGCGGGAAGTTATAGGTAATCGAAATATTTTCGTTGTTTTACATCATTTACTAGAGTGCCATCTTGGTGAAATTGTGAAAGCGCTTTTCCGCTATCCGAACATAGATAGCACTCTAGTCAATGATGTAAAACACGGAAGATATTTTCAATTACGTTTAATTTCCCGCAAGATTGCCCCACTGCACCTTATCGCTAAACAAGAATATAGAGGACCTTTGTACTGTGACGAGATGGGGACAACAGAATAGATATTAAAAAGTAGCAACCTGGCCCCTATTTCACCAAAACTGACAGGTGCTACAATTGTCAAAAAACATTAAACTGTAGTTGGTGAAACAGATTTCACATGAAAATTGTCGATTTGTCAGCCTACATATGTCAAATACATACATATGTCAACTTGGTGAAATAGGGGCCCGTCCGCACCGTCTCAGTTAGGTAAACGTTGTCCCAGTACAGTTGCATCCTGATGGATCCCTGGGGTCCGCCATCTTATCCCAAGATTTGGCGTAAGCACTAGTTTTTAAACGAAACGACTGCCATCTGACCTTCCTATCAAAGGGGAAACATAAGACCTCATTGAGTGGTGAGTGGGCACCGATGCTCACTAGCTTGACAAGCCTAATCCCAATCGTTAAGTTCTACATGACTGATAGAAGCTCTCAGGCCGCCTGTAGGCCTCTAACTAGGCTGTAACAGTCGAGCAAGGCAGAAGCATGTTACCTGTTTGTACCGCCTGTAGCAGTTCTGTATCGTGATGGCGGCGGCGGCGGCGCGTCGCTGCAACTGCCGTCCGCGGTACTGACGATATGCTTTCTGGATTGTGATCGCCGCTGAATATAACTCGCGTTGCTCACGATCTGGAAAAAACCAGGGTAATAAACAAAGGTAGAGATAAATTGTTTTTTACGTTACTAAAAATACTTAAGAAAATACTCGAAAAAACATCAATCTTTAATTTATTTTAGCTATTTTAAATAGTAGAAGAGCCGACGACACTGAACCTAGTTCGATAAGACTCCCAGATGATATTAATATATTAACAAGTAAAAAAAATTTTTCAAAAAAAATGAAAAATCCGGTTCCTGTAAGTCTCCCATGTTTCGTTTGTTCCTCGATGCAGAGGATTCTGCTGCCTGATAAGGCCAGTCAGGGGGGCTTGCAGCACTGCATTATCGTATAGTCCTACCCCTTTATCTAGGAACAAATGAAACTTGGGTGATTTATAACCCTCGAGGTTTCCGTTGGTGAAGCAATATTTATCATTTTTTGTAAAATAATGTTTTTGGCCAATAAATTAAAAAAAAAAATCAAACCGGTTTTTTTCACGAAAAGAATTTTTTGGTAGTGCCACCAGGTTTTTTACATTGCAACATTTGACATCCTGAATAGTAAAATATGGTTACGTTTAAAGAAAAACGATAACGACAAATGAAATATTCCTGCTTAGCGAAGGCATTCAGTGGACACGCTTTTGCTAAAGGCGCTCACCATTTAACGTAAGGCTAGAGAAGTGCGTTGTGGCGTTGAGGAACTCCTGCAGCGTTGGGGATGGCGCGGAGGGTAGCGCGGGCGCGCGGGGGGAGGGCGGCGGCGGCGACAGCGCCGATCCGGGGGACACGGAGCCTGATGAGCAGGGAGTCGAGCCGCCGCAGTACGTCCTGAACAACAGATTCATCATCAGAGGCCGGAATTTTCGAGGCAAAACAAAAGATTGTCACACTTCGTTCGAGCATTTGTTTGACATCCCCATACATGTATTACTTAGAATAACCGTATTGCCCAGCAGTAGAAAATCATCAAATGTGTAAAACTCGCAAACTACCAATTAGATGGCTGAAGTTTTTACTGTATATTTGAGTACAAATTTGGTACAAAAAATTGAGATATTAACATTGGTTGATAATTGGTAGGATCATACTTTTCTCAGGTACCTTCACTTTGTAATAACTTTAAATACGGAAGGGTACAATTTTTTTCTAAAGTGGTACAAAATAGTACAAATTTTTGGTACACTTTATTTACATATATGTTTAGGTACACCCGCCATCCTGACTCTCACATTTTATCTCTATTAATATGAATACTTATGTAGAATTGTCATGATAACAATATGGGAGGTACTATTTTTTGTCCTAATTGGTTAGACACCCTCTCACAATCCATATGAAACAACTATCAAGTCAAGTGTGCGCACCTATACGTGTTATCGCAGAACTCGAAGCTGAAGTCACTGTTGAAGGTAGTAGTGTCATCGAGCAGGGGCACCATAAGGGTGTCCTCGCCGCCACCGCCGCCACCGTCAAGCCCGCAGCCAGAGAGCAAGGAGGAACTCTCGTTCTGTAACAAAAACAAAACAATACGTAGATTATGTCACAAGGGAGCAAAATTATATATTTACGTCAAGGGCAATAATTGAATCCTGAATCAAGTAGAATCTTGAGCGCAACGAGGCATTCAAGAGGCAATCCAAGACGGAAATATTTTTGCTACCGAGCATATACTGTTTTTTACACCTATGTTCAGAAAAAAGTTATTGTTGCTCTCAGATGAGGAAAGGAAAGTACAACTTCGATCCCTCATTTCACGGCAACAATAACTCTTTTCTGAACTGCTCAGGTTTAAAAATACTCTTTAAATGAAAACAATACAGAACACAAAACTTAAAAGTAGAGGAAATAAAGTGATGGTCTTATCGCTGGAGAGCGATATCAACACGACATTTACCCCACTATGCAGTGATCGCAACAATTTTGTAAAAAGTTGGTGGTAATCACTGATCAGTTGCTTGATTTCATTCTCCACTTCAACTACCTACAATAATTCTTGGCGGGGCAGGATCGGTATGTGGTATTTTATTCTTTGCCGTAAGCTTACTGGTATCGCAGAGATTTCTTTACTTGTACTTTCAGTAGTAGTAACATCATGCGTCGCAACGAGGCAATTCTACATTCTTATTGCTTCCGCTTATCCCACGCCAGTCACGTTGCCCTCGTTTAAATATAGGCGCGCAGTAAAGAAGCGGTACTGACTCGAATTACAGTTGACCCCGATAGCTAACAGCTTATTAATATCGTAACGCCGCCACCCTGCCCAGTCAGGAAGTTGCCTAAGAGGAAGATAAGGCTATATAATAATTCAGTTCTGTCCATCTTGATAAAGTGTCATTAAGGGCGGATTGCACCAACTAAAGATTACAGACCAATTACCGCCAAATATGGCGCCAGCACCTGTCCTCCCACAGAAACTTGTCCATCCTACAATTTTCAGACAGTTTGGTGCAACCCACTTTAAGGGGCCGTTGCACCAACATACGATCAAAGGCCGGTCATCAAATATGGCGCTGGCAGCTGTCATCCCATAGAAACTTGTCAAACTTTCGATACAATCAGGTCCCTATTTCACCAAAGCTGACAGGCGCTGAAAGAGTTTTCACATGAAAATTGACGATTTCTGAGCCTACATATGTCAAATACATACACATATATATTTAAGGAGCTAGCGAAGCGCCTTGTGGAAGCGACGGGTGACCAGAAGGCTGGTGCGTACCTCGCTCAGCGGATCAGCATTGCTCTTCAGCGCGGCAATGCGGCCAGCCTTCTGGGCACCCTACCGCCGAGCTCCGAGCTGGAGCCTCTTTACTTGTAAATATTTAGTTTTTAGTTTAGTTTATTTTAAGGTTAGTTTATAATTTATTTTATTGCGTATGTCTACTTACCATTATAACTTAAGAAAAAAATATTAAAAATTATGAATACATATATATTGTCAACTTGGTGAAATAGGGGCCAGATTTTAACGAACACCGCTTACGATAACAGACGGTTTGGTGCAACCGACCCTTAGTTGTATATTGTACCTTTATCCTCTCCGGCATGGCCGCTATGATCTGTTCCGCCAACGTGAACACCCGGTCATCCTGCTCCCCTGAAAATTTGTTGTAAAGTGGTATCTCTCGCAACTAGTGATGTGACTCTTGGGAACATCCCGGTATATTCTCCATACGACACAAAACTTTAGGGAATAAATTAGACCAAATTATTTACTACATGATAATTATTGATAAGAATTTACAAAATAAATTTGCCTCCGTCAATATCATTAGATTTTTCTTGTATTAAAAACAGTGAAAATAATTAGGAATATTAACAATTTATTCCCAGATACGACACTACGCTACTCGTAGCATTTGGTACCATATCCTCATGTCAAAATTCATATCTGTCTCAAGACCAAATCGCAATAATAATTGAGTTTTTTACAGGTTTCTATGGATCAAACTTTTTTTAAATTTCTATGGATCAAACGTTTTTTTTAAATCCAAACTGTTATAAAGTATTTTTTTCGTGTACATTAACTATAACATAACTATTATTTATGTATATTAACACATTAGGCAGGCTTCCATCCGGATACGATTTTGACGTTTAACCAACTAAAGACGTCATCTTCCGGCGAATAAAATAAATAATAGAATTATATTATAACGAGCCCTGGGATCCCAGGGACTGGTCGACGATGGATTTTATTGTACATTCCTAACTCGCATCTATTTTCATACATACTGAAAAAATAGTTATCAATTTACATTGTGTCAGAATTTACATATTGAATGAGAAATTTTGACATGCGGTTATGTAAAAACATTATCTCTTCAGTAAACTACACATCGAGTACAGACATTGATGATTAATATAATTGATTATTAATCAACTGCTAATAACATTAACTTACTTAATTAGATATTGAATTTACGAGTTAATTTTAATAATATAGTACCTTGTAGCATTGTGCTAACACTCACAACATCATGTTATTATTCTTTTGTATAATTTATCGGGCATCTCTTTTATTTGTTAATTATGAAGATGTTAATTGCAATACCCTCTCAATTAGATCAATGTTTATATTGATAGGATTTTAACGTGTCATTAAATTTAATAATCTTTAATAAAATAATATTTATCGTACTATTATAGTAGGACAACATTCAAGTAAAAAAGACGCCTGTCTTCAATAAAATTAACATACCTATGGTATTTTTGATTTGTTGTAAGAGTGCTCGTGTCTCAATCAACACCAATAAAAATTTTAGAAAAACAATGATTATAATGTGTTAATAAATAATTGCTAGCTAAATCCAATAGTGAAAATAGTGATTTGTGAATTAAAAGTGCTTAGCTCACCTGCGGACCTAAAAATAATATAAACTCGTGAATCTACACATAAAAAGCATGTATACCAGATATTCATGCAAGCAATAGAGCCACCATGCAGTGTATATTGTAACTGTAGCTTCGGCAACATGTAGTAAGTGTTCGCTTTTACCAACGATGACATCAAGTGTACTGAGGATGTAAAACAATATGCCAATCGATTTGAATGTGTCGAATTAGTACAGTGGATAGTGGTTGATCGATACGATCCATGGAAAGCGACATCCATTCACAACATCGAGCAAGCTAAACCGAACCTTATTCCATTCGCAGCGCTTTGCCACTCAGTCGGTTTAGCTTGAATCTACAAACACCAACACAGGGGAACTCCGCTCATTATTGGATACAAAAATACAGAAGAAACTACAAATACTACCATTGTGACCTTGGGGGCTATAGATTGGCGTTAGAGGGAGACAGAGATATAGAGATAACATTGGTTAGAAGAAGATCGAGCTGCCAGAGCGGCGATGCATACTACGTACAACAATTCACAACATCGATAGGACGAGCGGAGGATGCTGTCACTTGAAATGGTATAGAACAGTTCAGTCTTGTAAAATGTTCAGTTTTATGAACTAAATTTTGAAACGTCACCATTGGCTTCTAAACGCCTTGTTTAATGGTATTTTGATTACGTTGAAAATAACTTAATTGTTGAGATTTTAAACTAAGAGATTTAATATCACGCGATGAAAAATCTTGTTCAAACGAACTACGTAATGAATAATTTTCTCATCTCTTATGGAGGATAAATTAAATCTAGTAAAACGTAAATCAATTTAAACAGTTCTTTGGAATTTAATAAGTTCTTCTGACGAATTAAACATACTTGTTCTATTTCTCTACAACTGCCTTAGATTTTGTTAATTCGAAGCTTATTTAATTGCTATTCTTTGAAGGTTCTTATAAGCTAAACTTAAATTTGCTTGTCGGTTGATCATCTATTTCTTTATTACACCCGCAGAGTAAAATACTAAGCTATAGAATCGCCTTTTAAACTAAATATTTTGATTTCTGGCTAGAAATGGTTCATAGTACCTACGTAAATCATCAAAAATGTATATTTGATTTTCTGAATTGAGAGCACAATCGTTTAGTAGAATCCAACTACAATCGTTTTCAAAGCCTGATAAAGTTAAATTCAAGGTAAAAATTCTTTATTTTTCAATTTAAGCGAAAGCGGCTTAGAAATTGAACCTCTGCCACGAGAAGAACCGGTGTAATAAAATCCACGCGAACCATTTTTTCAAATCACAATAATTTTTAGGTAAATTAATAAATGACCAATTTCCCGGGAAATCCCGTAAATCCGGTACCGGGACTGCAAGCCCTATTTCGGAAGTTTTTCGTTGATGACACAAGTGCACTGTTCACCCGCCAGCCAATCCACCGTCTATACCGTTTCTTGGCAGCGAACTGACCTGGAGTGGGCGGCGGCGGCGACGAGGACGAGGCATCGGACAGCGCCTCCACGTCTATGAGGGGGCTCGCCGCCCGCCGGGGCGCGGTCTCGCCTGGACAACAGGAGTAAGGGTAGGCTCCTTCTCATAAATCCCTATTTCGCTAAGCTCCCTAAGTCCCCAACGCACACTGGGCCACTACAGACTTCCCTGAGCGGGGATTACAGACTCCCCTCTCATCCCAGAAACCTAATTTCCTAGTTTTGTCTGTATAACCTTGAGAAGTGGAGATTTAATTCCCATAAGCTACTTTAATTTCCTATCACTAGTCTGTGGTTGCGATTAGTTGCAATCCCAGTCATTTGTTTTAAATATAATCTTCCAAGGTACTCGTAAAAAAATATATTCTTCGTCTCACTACCCTGTTGCGACTCTCCTGTCCTTTTGTCTCAATCGCTGATCTATCAATTATGTTTTTTTTTAATGAAAATATAGGTATAATGCGACCAACACTACAGGTGGATATTATCAAATTGGGCACAATTATCTATAGACAATTTATATGTGCAATTTAGATAAGATGAGCCAGTTTAATTATCCACTGCTAGTAGATAACTTTTCATCTAAATACTTAAGTAATAGCGTATCTTCTTTCTATTTCTCTTGTAATACTATTTTATTTACTTGTGCCTCATACTCTTGAAATAAAGATCTAATCAAAATTTGTGTCGCATTATGATTGTATATAATATTATAAATCAGTTTTTAGTTGACAATTTTTTTTCTAATACTATTGTCAAAATGAGAAGGAACCTACACACTCAACCAACGTCCAACCACTTTAAATCTAAATCCTGAACGCTTGCAGCAAACAAAACTCGAAATCGAAAAGTTTTGTTGTAAATAAATAACCACCAGCAAATGAAAATTTAACTGACTATGAAGTGAGACCTGAGTTACGGGCTTCCACTTACAAAGAGCCAGATCCATGCGACGGCCAACCTTGGAGTCCAAGAGACTGTCTTCGGAGTTGTCAGAATCTAGGGGTAAAGACATACTTCGTTCCCATCTGAAACAGTTAAATTAGACTTGTGGTTAAGTCAACTTGCAGGGTCGATTTTACAATCGCCTGATTTCAGTTAAAAATTATCGCTGTCACTTTCTAATGTCATATGAAAGGAAAGGACAGAGCTAACATTTATCTGACTGATAAATTGACCCTTATTGTTTATATTTTATTGTTTGACAGGATTATTCACACTAGACTGTTCCGTTTCCGAACTTATTTCCGTGGAGGTGCTATACGTTGCTCCTCACGGCCGTTTCGAGTCAACTTTTAGAAAACAAAAGATCAGTTCTAAAATTTTTCGATATATATAATAGGTAGGTAATCATATTTCCTACCTGGCAGAGGATTTGCCATCAGACTTGTCAATTGCTGAACTGGATCTGAATGCGTCGGCCATATTGATTCCGCTGTCAATAGAGGGCCGTTTCACCAGGTTGCTCTCCAGGCTGCCTGCTCGACCCTTTAAACTGGAATGGTTGAAATAACATCCATATTAAACCTGATCTTTGCCTTATATCAAAAACATAAACCTTAAATTAGTCAAGCAATCGTCAGGTCAACCGTCGTCAAAGTAGTGCCAATTATACAGTATCAGAAACACTATGCTGCTTCTCCCTATTCGTCCGTGTACCACCGCACATCGGGTAGAGTCAGTCCGACCCAGGTCGGGTCTAGCTGATTTTCCTACTGGACTCTTCCTCTCTCTCTCCCAGTAGCTCTATTCCACTCACACCTCAGATTCGGTTGAAACCGCTCAACCAATCTCACTGGAGCGAAAACTCTTAGAGTATTCCAGTGTTCATAACCGCCCGCATGGTCGTGTCGGAGGTTTTCCCCTGGATTTTCCCCAGGTCACTCTCCAACCGCGCTAGGAGTCGCTTTATTGGGCCGGCCTATAAAGCACAGTCAGGTTCAAAAAAATCTGTTGCTTCATCAACTATTCAAAATCACTTCTTCTTCATCATCAAAGACTATCCGTCACCTATCAGGCTAAGGAACACTCGGTATTTAGTTCAATAACGCCATTAGCCGCATATGTCCGGTCCCTGGAAACGTAAGTTCCTTAGGCTACTGCGACTGCTTATTATAAACTGTTTTATCACTGAGGAGCTATTAAATTGTATTTATAATTTAAAATTTAAATGTTAATTATGGATTTGTTGTTTTTTTTCTAACATCATTAATCTTGTTATTCGTAATTATGTATAGGCTAATTTGTTAATATTTGCATGCCGTACAATGCTGAATTAATACTGTGACTCATATATACCTAATGTTAACATTTCATGTACATATTTATTTAATCTTTATTTCAGAAAAGGCGAACATAATGCCATATGGCATTCTCTACCAGTCAATCTTAAGGCGACGCAGAAAAAATGTTGACGGTGCAACTAACAAAAAATAAACTACTTTTACTCTGTCTCAATATTTCAGTACTGAAGGCTACTGAAAGAAAAAAACACGTATTTATTTTTCACCAAGGAATCCACTGTGAAAATTTGAGAGGACAATATTATTTAACCTGTATATAGACGAAACATACAAAGCAGACACTTTACGAATCTGCCAGCAAAGAAATCACGTACAGACAAATTCTTGCACATTTACTTTAAAAAATCCTCACCTGTCAGGCCTCAGGAACACTCCATCCCTGGTAGGCGGGTGTATCCTGTCCAGCAAGGCGGCGAGCCGGGCGTGCCCCGCGCGGCGCGCCGCGGCCGCCGCCTGCCGCGCGCCCGCCTCGCACAGCGTGCCCGCGCTCCAGCGCGCCAGCACGATGGCTGTCTCCACGTGCCCCGCCGCGCTCGCTACCATCTGAAAAGTACAGTTATTAAGAGGCCTTATAAGTTTCAAAATGTTTCGATTTCAAACTATGACAAAAGTATTGACAATGCCAATAGAGTTATTAAAGGATACGATATTTTTATTAGTTTTAGATAGAATGTTTAGTTAAAAATATATTAATCATTTATTAAGTATTATTTACAAAAATACGTAGAATTCAAACAAAACAGAAAAGAAAATATTTTGATCTATTTTTTAAATGTTTTTTATACCTAATAAAAATATATATTTATTTGTTTTTATTTACATTCACACATTCATTTCATTCATTCAATTTTTTGCAATCAGTACTTCATGTAGCCGTGTGTGTAATCATTCACCTCAACTCTCTTGGCACTACCTATACCAGCCGTTCGCTTCGAGATGACAGTCGCAAAATGACGTCATAGGTAAAATAATTAGTATTGTCACGGCGTGAGCGTGGAAGCTAGCGAGCGGGGGTCGAAGTAACGGTAATTTAAAAAAGGAACGGATAGTAGCAAAAAACAGTCGATATCTTACCAGAGGCGTGCAATTATCGCTATCCCTTGCTCCTAAATTGACTTCCTTCTCCAACGCCAAACTTGTGTCATCCTGCTTCCACCGAAGCAGTACTGTAGTCAATTTAGTGAAACCCAGTGCCGCTGATAGATGGAGGATCGTGGAGCCCTCTTCACCAGGTTCGGTGGTGAAGCCCTCGGAGTTTCCTAAAGACCTGGAGCTCAGGTTCCGGCAGAAGGAGACGAGACGATCTTCGAACTTGGGGTTTGAGTACAACTGTGCGTCTTCTATCTGAAATGTTATTGACAACATTAGGACAGCCTTCTGATTTATAACATGTACACGACGGATTGGGCACTGCTGAAAGTGATATAATCGTATTGCACGTCTCTTTTTCAATGTAATAAATACTAATTTTAGGCAATTCCCAGTAAGGTTACAACTTTACATAAATAAACATGAAAAATGTTGAATTGGGAACCTTAAGTTTTTTGGAATGGTCCATACTGAAACCAAATAAAAAATGATTGATCTAATGTTACAAATCACCCCCATTATGGGGACTTTTTCCTTCCAGTAGCCAAATTATAATGTTTTTTTTTGATCGCGGCAGACCATGGCACGATCCTGTTATGAGTGGTATGTCAAAGATAAGATTCGAAAGAATATTTTTTTAAAACGATACTTAATAAAAAATAAACAGAAACAGTTTTGAACTCTATATTAAGTCTACTATCAACAAAAAATATAATAATGAAATGAAATGAAATGAAATGAAATGAAATGAAATGAAATGAAATGAAATGAAATCATTTTATTTGCTTTAAACATGGTATACAAAGGTGTTATGTTTCAGTTTGGTAGCGAATACATGTTTAGCCATATATGGCATGCAAAAGTCTGGGTATGTCAAATTGTACATGCTAAAAATTAACCAAAATTATACAAAACAATAATACTCTTTAAAGATACATCATTACTAATATGTCAATAATTTAAAAAGTCCTTAATTGAATAAAATGTCTTTTCTTTTAGCCATTGAAATAATTTAATTTTAAATCGATTAAGTGTCAATGCTTTTATTTCTTCAGGTAGTTTGTTATAAATACGGATGGCCATTGCAAAGCAATTCCTCCGGCACAGTTCTGTTTTTATTTTTGGACAGTATAGCCTGTTTGGGTATCTGGTATTAAAATGGCATATCTTATCTTTTGTACAAAAGTAATTCGGATGAGTTTTAACAAAAATACAAATTTCAAAGATATACAAAGAGGGTACCGTCAAAATATTTAATTTTTTGAATAAAGGCTTACATGAAGTTACGGAATTTACATCGCATATACCTCGTATACATTGTTTTTGACCTATAAATACCCTGTTTATTTCTATTGAGTTGCCCCACAATAATATACCATACCTTAATAAAGATCCAATATACCCATGATACGCCTTTAGTGCGGTTTGTTGATTTGTTATTTTCGTTAGCCTCCAAAGTGCGTATGCAAATCTATTTATTTTCCCGCATATGTACTGGATATGTTTATCCCAAGCGCATTTATTGTCAACTATTATGCCTAGAAATTTTATTTCGTCAGATTCGGTTATAACATTGTTTTTATATGTGATAGTCAGATTTTCTTTTTTGCCATACCTACTTAGAAATTGAATGTAAGTAGTTTTACTAACGTTTATGGACAGATTATTGTCACTTAACCAATTTACAATGTCATTTATAGTCTGATTAATGTCTTTATTATATTGATATTAATCTGTACCCTTAATGACAACAGAAATGTCATCAGCGAATAGAGTGCAGGGATGGTGTGTCACAAGCGGCAGATCATTAATATAAATTAAGAAGAGCAAGGGGCCCATAATGCTTCCTTGTGGCACACCCACTTCATTTGCTTTCGAGCTTGATTGGAAGATTATTTCTTCGCCATTGGTATCAATACTTGTCAACTGCACCTGTTGATGTCTATTGCAGAGATAGCTTTCTATCCATTTTTTTGTTATTCCCCGCAGACCGTATAGTTCACATTTTTGTAGTAATATTTTATGAGATACAAAATCAAAGGCTTTGCTTAGGTCGAAAAATACCGCTGTAGTTGGGATTTTGTTATCTACATTTGAGTTTATTTCTTTGACTAAGTTAAATGCTGCCAAAGTGGTTGACTTCCCTTTTTGGAACCCATTCTGCTGTGGAGCTAATATTCCATATTTGTCTAAATATTTCCTAATCCTCGAATACATTATCTTCTCTATAACTTTGGATAACACTGGTATTAAAGAAATTGGTCTGTAGTTGTCAACTATTTCTCTGTCTCCTCTTTTGAACAACGGTTTCACTATTGACAATTTTAATTTTTCCGGAAAAGTACCTTCCGAAAAGGAGCGATTTATTAGGTAACAGAGTATAGGTGATAATGTATTTGCAGTCAGTTTAAGCACTTTCGTACAAATGCCATCAAATCCCACGGATGGAGTGTTATTCAATGCTTTTATTACTTTACATATTTCGAATTCATCTGTAGGAAACAGGAACATGTTTTGGGTCTGAACGTTTACCTTATGTTTGTATTTATCACCAGAATTAATGTTGTTTATTTTTTTGTTAGTTAGGTCAATGAAGTTATCGTTAAATATGTTTGCAATTTTATCTGGATTTGTAAATATTTCGTTATTGAATTTAATTTTCTCTATAACCTTTTGTTGTGTCGTGTTTTGTCCTGTATTGCTTTTTATTATGTTCCAAGATGCTTTACATATATTTTTTGCTGATTGAATGTATTTTGTATTCGTTAGCTTCTGTGCGCAGTAAATACATTTTTTGTAAAGTTTTAAGTAGTTTCGGTATGTCCGTTTGTTAATGCTACTTCGACATGTATAAAATCTGAATCTTAACAGTCGTTTTGTATGAGCTGCCTTTTTAATACCTTTAGTTATCCACTGTACAAGAGACCCTTTGTTATTAACTTTTATTTTTTTATAAGGAAAGCAAAGATTGTAGAAGAGACATAAGTCCGCGTGGAAAATATTAAAGGCAGTATTGAAGTCAACTTCGGTATAAACCTCGTTCCAACTTAAGTTGCTAATACATTCACAAAATTTCGTTATATTTTCATTATAATATAGATCACTACAAAAAACTTAGTTTCACGATTGTCTAAGGCCCCACGACCGCACAGGACACGGTACGTCAAAACTCGTCATTTCAAATATAACGTGTATCTTTGCCTGATTTCATTTTCATCCAAATGTATTTCTTGGGTGTTTCCAAAACCCAAAATCCTACTTAGCCTGTACTAATCTTCGTTTGATGTCGTGTTTAATTGAAAGTTGGCGCGTAGCGATTGTAGGCGAAGATCAAAGTTACGAGTTTCAATCTATACCTACTTATAACGCTTATTTACAAAACCTTTTATTTACTTTGTTGGTCACAGTCCTTAATGGAAACGATTGGCATGTTCAGAAAAGTGTGTGGATTATTCTTCATTCTTTTTCTTTGCCACTACACTCTTATTTTCACGTTTATTTTGTGACTCAGGTGACGCCATTATTCGTGAACTGTGGTCCTCCCGGTATTCATGAAAGTGACGTTAGACGACGGTTTTTATTTGGACTAGGCGATCTACAGCATGGTCTTAATACTTACTTGATTATTATCATCCATAGGCTCAATCTTCACCTGCAGCCTTCCATGCAGCCGCTGCAAACGCTGCAGCAGCGAGAACCGTCTGAAGTCCAGCGACGGGAGTGGCGCGGACGCAGGCGACGGCGCGGTGGTCGGACCAGCCTTGTATTCGAAGACGACTGTGTCGGAGACCACTTGTCCGCCACGAGCCACTTGGAGCGCTGCTAACCCTGCTTCGTGTGCTGGAATGAGATATACGATGTTGCTTTAGAAGTGCAAACAGAAAGTACCGAGTTAATTAACGTTGATTATCTGATATTCGGGTACCAATGTATTCAAATTGTGGATCAATGAAAAACAATAGACAATCCCAGTTCCATCCCAAGTTGATAAGATTCAGTAGCAGAGGGGGTCCTCTATAATTTGAATGATATCGGTAGAAGTTAGTTTATATCTCAGTTTACTTTGACATTTACTTGTGCTGAAAGATCTTTCATCTCAAGAGGTGTTAAGCTTGTGCTGGTGGAAACCAGGATACCAGAGCATAATTTTCATTAGTGCATTAAGAGGAAGCCATACTAACGAGAAACAATAGTCTAAATTGCAATGATGATAACATAATTATGTAGACAATATCTTTACCTGGACAGTAGCACCTCAACAGTCCATTTTGCACCAGTATCGACGGTACAGGAAAGTTGTCAAAAAGCACAGTGTACTGATCCGACGAGTCTGTCCAAGGCCCCGCAACTAGCACCTTTACTCCGCCTTCTGGGTACGCCCATTCAGGACAATAGTCGGTTATGCTGAGGGCTCCTTCACTGCTATCTGTTTGCATTTTTTCGTTGGCTTCTTCGGTTGGAGGGGATTTCCCACGTATCGGCTGGAAAGTTAACATTTGCATATTAGTTCTGTTTACAATTACCTTATTAGAGAAGAGGCTTTTTAATTGACCACGCATGGCATGCGGATGATATTACGTTTTCTTACATAATAAGGTCATCATTTTCATATCAGCCGAACGACGTCCACTACTTGACATAGGCCTCCCCCAAAGAGTGGACGACTTCCGGTCTCAATGGCCGTCGATTCTACGTGCAATGTGCCCTGCCCACTGCCCCTTAAGTTTAGCGACTCGAAGGGCTATATCCGTTACTTAGGTTCTACTGCGGATAGCCTCATTTCCGATGCGATCACGCAAAGAAACTCCCAGCACAGTCCTCAAAACAGGTATATACCCACGTAATAGGTAGTTACTGTATAATAGGACGACCTGGCATATGGCATAACTGTTAGTTAACCCAATGGTTTTTAAATCGATGGCATAAATAGTTCTTGAGATAATTAGCGATGTGACAGACAGAGACAGACAGATACACAAAGTGAAACCATAAGGGTTCCTTTTTTACCAATTTGGTACGGAGCCCTAATAAAAAAGATTATAATAAGATGCTTTAAATTTTAAGTTATAGGTACATCAAAAATTATCACTTACCAAGGGGTGAGTCGATATCGTGCTAGGATCAAGAACTTCCAACTCTGGAAAGTCTCCTAACATATCAAAAGCATCCAAATTTACGAACACATTATCATCCACGACATGAGTCGGAGATGCCACAGCCTCACAGCTCTCTATAAAGTCCATAGTATCAATACCGGATACCATAACATTTGCGGTTTCCGATACTCTCACTCCGTTTCTATCTAATTCACAAGTCGGCATATTCGCTGATAGGGTTTTTTGTATGTCTTCATGTGATAATTCTAATGTTTCATCAAAAAATGCGCTCGAAGGGCCTAAGTGTCCATCTGTGCCGAGCAGTACTAATGTATCATCACAGTGGTCAGTAAGTATTTTACTTTCTAGTCGTTCAACTAAGTCCGGATACCGGGACGGGGTGGCAGGAGCACTCGCAATCATCTGATTTCTACTCCGCGGTTCCATCTTAATTTTCCTATCAAAAGTTTCTACATTGACTTTCTCCTCTACTTGTTCTACTTCAAAAGTCGAAGATTCTGTGTTCTGTACACACGAAGAAGGCTGGCTGTCGGGGACTTCCCTCTTTAGAACAAACGTTGGTTTATACTGATGTCGGTACCTGTCTCTTGGCTCTTCACAAACAAATGATGTCACGGATAGAGGAGAGACTAGTGACGATTGTTGTTGACTACTATTGCCTGCTCCATTTAAGATTAATAGGCCACCTCCTCCTTGTATCTGTCCTAATGACAGAAGTAAAGGCGAAGCACCATGTGTTGGTTGAGTTGATCTGTGTTCTCTAGTGTATTGTCTTGGTGGATGCGACATGGGTCTGGTGGAAGGCCCGGTGGTTGATGATACATGGTGGTCTGATGCTGGTGCTTTGGCGGATTGGATCCTGCGGAGGGGATGAGCACAGGTCCTCGAGTCTTGGCAGGTGGAGTCTGGGCAGCCACATTCCAACTGTCTCGCTAAAGCCGCGGCCCTGGCAGCCCGCTGTTTTTCCATCAGTTGCCCAACGATGGCCTCCACCGTTTCCGCCGTCTGAAACATTTTGCCCTGACATTTCATTAACATTGAAAGTTCTCCACATTGATTGAAGTTTCATAAAATTTAATATATGTACTTACTGTGATTTCCAACTCGCTATTGATGTCCGGCTCGTCTTCGCTGAAGACTGAAATGCGGTAAAGATCATTACCTTCTACCCATTCTACATTGATAAAACTAGACGCAAGGTATTCAATTCGATTAATGTATTTCCTAATTTCAAGACTTATTTTTCGTCTTTATATCGTTTTTTGTATAATAACCAAGCATAATTTTATTCACCGAAACATTTATTTATATGAATAAGCGTACATTTTAAAAATGTTCGCTATTCACGGCCGTATTTAACAGAATACAGCGTTAAATATTAACCGATCCCAATCTGAACTTCGTGAATTAATAACAACCCAAACAAATTTAACGCAATAATCATCAGTATTTATGAGAGCACGGATTACTTAATTCTGTATAATGAAATTCAATTTCATACCCGATTTCATAAATATTCAACGAAGAAGAAATTTTATGTTGTGCAAGTAACTTCTTCTGTTTAACAAATCATTAAATTTGTTGAGTGAGAAAAGTTCTTAATTATAAATTAAATTTAAAATTATTTTCTTAGTCTGTTTCTGTAACATAATTGTTGTTGTTTCTGGCACAATATAACATTTTAGGAACTAATGACTCTAATGACACATTGTTAGAACTAGTGTTTTATGCCATTCAAATCTCTTTAGTTTTGAAGTAAACAAGCAACTCGAGAAACTCAGAGTCAGATATTTTATTGGTATAACGTTTTGCACAAAACATAAAAACCGTAACCTTAGCCGAAGCTACCGATGGTTAGAGCGACACAGAGAGAAACGTCCTGACTATCCACACCATGTCCAGGACTAACGCTTTCTGTATCCGATCCTTCATCATTAGTCTCATCATCATTAATATCAACACTTTCTATATCTGACCGCTTTAGCCTAGTTAGTAGTGACCCTAGCCTTCGAAACTAGAGGTCCCGAGTCCGAATCCCGGTCAGGGCATTTATTTTTGAGATGAACACGAACATTTTCTCCTGAGTCTGGGATGTTTTCTATGTATTTAAGTATCTATTTTATCTATATACTAAGTATCTATGTCACTTAGTATCCATAGTACAAGCTTTGTTTAGTTTGGGACGGTAACCTATTGATGTTTCGAAAATCTATTTACCGAATTTCACTTGTCCGAAAACGGTTCACCGAATCTTTACAATCCAAATACTTTGTTTCGCAATTGTATGAAGTACCACGGATTCATTTTACCACAATGCCTTTTGTCCGCAATTCAAAAGCCCGCTTTACAACTCCCAATTTTTACATTTGACAACTTATAGTTACGTTAGCCACATTTTCATAATTTCAATGATATGGAAAGTCGACGTGACATTTTCCATAATTTCGTTATATAAGACTAAGCGGCAACGAAGCTCCCGTCTTCATCTTCGAGGTTATTTTTCTTTTATAAAAGCCCAGAATTACTTGTTGGGACAAAATCTACTAATAATTGTATCGACTGTTTGTAGGCTGATCATAATAATTAACGTAATTTTTAGTCCTAGCCAAAATACAATTTTATGAGTTTACTCAATCAGCACCTGCAAATAAATTCATAGCAAATAACACAGTATTCATGATTTGTTATAACTCGATGGAAATGAACTTTGTTATCTTTAGAAATATCTGGATAATGACGTTTCGGTATTTTAACCCTACGGACAAATAAAAATTTGGCAAATGAATAAAATAAAATGGATAATAAAATTGTGACCATACAAAAATCGGACAATAAAAAATATAGAAAATGAAACTTCGGACAAATGAAAAAAAATGCGTTTCGTTTTCGGACTTTTAATATTCGGCATAAAAATTTTCGAATTTGCGATAGGTAACCGTTTGGGACTTGGTTGAATTGTGTAAGATTGTCCACAAATATTTGTTTGTTTGTTTATCATTAGTCTCATCATCATTAATATCAACGCCTTCTGTATCTGACTCATATCATTAGTCACATCATCATTAATAGGTACTTACACATCGGCTTAAGTTGGCTGACAAGTTCATCCTTCGTCCACTCCTTCTTGTCCGCCCACAATGCCAGCGAGGGCGCCACTGTCGCCAACTTGTTGTCATCAGGGTATGGCACGTTAAGGTAGTGCACCAGCACGATGTCAGGGTTCTGTGAAGCGAAATTCTATTTATACTCGTGTTGAACTGCCAAGTTCTACAATTGTTAGTGGTGATTGTAATACGTGTTTAAGTAAGGTTCGAATTTGTTGGCCGAATATCATAAAAAATTACATTAGATTTTTATTGTGTGACCGGTAAAAACGCATTTTGAATGAATTACTTTGACCCAACTGGACCGACTCAAACGATTTCAAAGTACATATACACTGTATTGTGTAGCATGACATCAGATTATAATTTGTGAGTTATATGTGTGATTCAAAATCAAAACATTGCCCAAGAACACCTTATTAGTCAATTATAACAGTAGATTATTGAAAATAAAATTAATTCAGCACGTTACTGAAAAAATATTAGTAATATTATATATGACATCTCTAACAAATTGGGATTGTTAATATTTTTTCAGTATCGTCATGATGTCTCCATTGCACGCGTGGAAGCGATTATATAATATCAGGTCAAATTTACCTCGACATCTTAGATAATATGCTTCTAAAGCTTTTATTGTATTAAAAGGAAGGTCTTAATTTTTACTCAACCGTTCTTCATTATGAGACGGTGCATTAAGTCAGGCCGTCCCAACTGACCCCAACCACTAGTCCCGATTGTAAGAATAAGTTATTACAAAAAGCTTGCGATATACGTCCTTATAGAAGAACCCGGTAAAATTCTAATTTGTCAAGATAACACGTAAAAACACGCGCACTCTATGCTTAGTGACATGTGAAAATTTAGTGCAAGAATTCCCCATCCGTTACTAAAGAGAATGTGGAATAACGAGCGAGGATCGCGGTCGTAAAAAACCCTTCCAGTCCAGCGTAACTACATAAAAAGATCTTCGTTATTAGGCTTTCACTTACACATTAGCCTTTTTGATTCTAAGTAACAATGGAAGGGCATAAAATAGTAACAGAACAAGCACTAAATCGACTCACGCAGTTAAACTAAAATAAAGTAATACACAATATTTTAATTTCCAACGCGAACTGTAAAACGTAGTACGCCGTAATAACTATCCATTTGTCTTCAAAATGGCGGCAATAAACATGGCGGCATTATTTATGTAATGGCTGCCACCCAGGGTTGCCACTCCGCACGTGTGCTTTATCGTTGTTTTTCATTAACAACGGCTAAAGTGCGGTGTAATGTAAACAACAATATTGCGCTATTTTATGAGGTGCAGATTTTTTAAATAGTCCATGTTTCATGTTCTTGTAATTGTTAGTTGTACCATTCAGCGAGGTCAAATGAATGGCCTTTTCTTTGAATAATAAATCGTGCAGACACCTTTTAGGATTCTATTGTGATGCATAAATCTGGAATAAATGGATATAGTATGTCCGAAACTATAAGATCAAATTCTGTCAAATGAAAAAAAGCAAGAATCTACCTTATGGTCAGAGCTATTACTCGTTTTTTCTTTGCGTTCGTTTGACAGAATTTGGCCTCAGAGTTTCGTAAAAAATATACTAGAAGTCAAGTAATCGATAGGGTCTAAGTATTAGGTAGGTACTTGTTGTGGCACGTTAGTGCATGTTATTTACGAATCGAATTTCAGAATTGAGCATATATTTTTTACTTCCAAATAAGCTTGTCGAGATTGGGATACGTGGGCCATTGAATGATCTTATAATAGTGATAAGGACTTTATTTTATTCAAGATTTACGGGCACTATATCAATAGCGCTTATGAAATGCTTGGATACCTTAAAAAACGACACACACCACAGTATTCTACTACAATATATAACCTTAAGCTGACTTCTTTGCTTACAGTCAAAAAGGCATCAAGATCTTAATTAGTTTCAATTTCAAATTTTCTATACGTGCTATTAGTATTCGCAAGCGCAAAATGGTGACTAGAACGTTTAATTTCATGTTGGTAACTAATTGACTCAATTACAAAGGTAAACAATTATAAACAAGTGCATACAAAAATCTGTAAAAAAATACATTTACGCAATGTCATTCAAAATTAAATTAGTCTCTCGAGTGTAAACCCTAGCCGTGATGCACTTTTTACGGCTCACTATCGATGCAACCCTACCTAGTACGGAGTTTAGACAAAAATGCAAATTATCCGTCTCCGGGACCAACTGTAGTATTTTGTTTTCTCTTTTATTTACCACAACACATATGCTGAGATTGTCTATGCATGACAATAATATTGTAAACGGTTAGATGCTACTTTTACGCAAATTTTATGGACATTGCAAATCAAAATGATGTAAACTGCAAGATGTGTGTTTCTGAAACCTATCCATACATGATTCGATATTAACAATATTTATTCATGGCGGAAAAAAGTACCTAATTCAAAATCAATATGTCCCGGATGGCTTAATGGCGGGCAAGATCTGCTATGCTGTTCACTAAGTACCGTCCTCACCCGTCATCTCACAGCTCACCCGTTTTTATATGGAAAGTGTCACATGTCATTGGTTACTTTTTGAAAGCACCTAATTCAAAATCAATATGTCCCGGATCTCTTAATAGCGCGCAAGATCTGCTATGCGATGCATTAAGCACCGTCCTCACCTCTCACTTCACAGCTCACCCGTTTTTATATGGAAAGTGTCACATGTCATTGGTCACTGGTTTTTGACATTTTCCATACAAAAAACGGGCGAGGGATGAGATGACAGGACGAGTCAGTTTGTGAATAACAGTCTTGTTCTGTTATAGTATTTTCATTCTTATTTGCATTATTTGACACAATGACTGACGTTTATAGACATGTAACTAACCCAAATCGATTGTCACAGCAAGCGATTACGATTGCGTGGCATCTAAACTGAGGTATCGAATTGTGACGTTTAATGAATTTTTATTTGAGATTTAAATAAAGCTAGAGTCATATGGTTTTCCCGCAAGGTAAATGCATTTAATACATCGACCGAGTAGGTTGGGATCTATCTCATTAGATCCATTCAGTAGATCCACTGTGTATCTAATGAGATTTTTTTTTACCGCTAGATACATTGCAATTCATAATGGATCTATTGGGATGTTTTCTTTCATTAGATACATTTTAGCCGGGGGCTGTGAGGAATGGATCTAGTGAGAGTTTGTTTCTCATTAGATTATATAAAATAGATCAGATGAGAAATTTATTCTCTCTAGATACATTTACTGACCAAGCGTGGATTTTATGAGAATTTATTATCATTAGATCAAAGACAATGGATCTTACGAGATTTTTATTTCCAATAGATCTATTTTCCCAGATCCATTAAATATTTAGTGACAATTTTACTGCTAAATATCAGATGATATTTCGTATATAAGTTTATTTTAAAACCGAGAGGGTCGTACGTAAGTTTTTTTTGGGAATAATCCCAGCCGAGGTTTGAACCCGAGGGTGTGTAAAAAATGTGGGGTATAAAAATAAATTATATATTTGCATTAAGTATAATAACACTTTATAATATTGCAAACTATTTAGTCACTTATTTTATATAATAAACATTTTGTATATGTAATTTTCAAATATATATTATAACCATAATATGGTATAATTTTCATGTAATATACAAATTATATAACATAAAAATGATCGGTTCTTAGTATACGGCTCGGTTGACACCCGTTGAATAAATAAGTTAATATTGATTAAGGGGCATATACAGAAGTTAACATTTTTTAAGAAGCGAAAAGAGGAAAATTACTTAATAATCTGTATAGCCCTTGACTGGACTACTATTTTAGTATAAAATATCCCACAGTTATTTGAATGGTACTTTTAGTAGACATAATGTTACTTGCAGTTAAAAAAAAATACATATCCTATTTACAGTCGGTCTACTCTAATCGACTTTTATATTCAATATTTGAAATCCTTCTTACCTGATTAATTAGGTGGTCTAAATCCGGCCATTATACTAGCTAGGATTAAAAAGTAGTGTATTATTCTTTATTGTATATTATTTAAACAGAAGTAAGCAAAAGGCAAGGACATCTATTTGTGTCCGTCGCTCGGGCTCGTTTCCTTGTGAGCCGATCAAACAAATACCGAAAAAACTTATTATAATTAATTGAAATTATGAAGCATTCGACCAAATTCATATAAAGCTTGTAATTCCTATGCTGTCCCTTTGTGTTAGAGATTTTCTATAAATCTTATTATAGAATTGTAGATCTAGGATCTAGTTTCTCATTACAGGATCTAGTACGAGTTTATTCTCACTAGATCATTTTTGTGACATACATGATGGATCTAGTGACAGTGCTTTTCTCATTGGATCTATTGGATTACAATTTATCAGGGATCTAGTGAGAGTTATTTCTCATTAGATCTATTATTTCTGAAGACTGTGGATCTAGTAAGCATTTATTCCCACTAGATCTATTTCCCAAGATACATTATAGATCTAGTGAGAGTTATTTCTCATTAGATCTATTACTTCTGAAGACTGTGGATCTAGTAAGCATTTATTCCCACTAGATCTATTTCCCGAGATAAATTATAGATCTAGTGACAATTTATTTCTCATTAGATCCATTCCTAATATTAATAAAGGATCTGTCAAGAAGTATTTCTCATAAGATCTATTCTACCCGATTGTTCAATTTATTCTTCATAAATTCCAAATAAATGGAAACGCCTTAATTTCAGTACGTGAAATCTGTGATTTTATCATTTTCTCGATCGAGTACCTACGGGAGGTCCTTTTTTTACAGTGTACATTTATACTGTAAGGTAAGAATCATAAATGAAAAAGCAAAGTAGAGAGTACGAAGTGATCAAACTTCATTACATTTATCTTTTATGCAATATAAAATTGAGTTTAAATAATTTTAGAGAAAAAATATTAATAAAAAAAGTGTAGGTATTTGGGTAGGTTTGCATATATTTTAATCTAAACTGTAGGTACATCGACTGTTTAGTGTGATTGAGGAATTAATGTCTACACATACAATCTTTCTCATTAATTTATTATTTTATTTATTAATTTAGTAGAATTAAATTAGGAATTATAATAAAAAATAAAAACAAAAAAAATATTAATGCAATGATAAATAATAACATTTTTTTGTTAACTTCTCACTAGATCCATTCTAGATTTCAATCTAATGAGAAATAAACTCTCACTAGATCCATTCCTCACAGACCCCGGCTAAAATGTATCTAATGAAAGAAAACATCCTAATAGATCCATTATGAATTGCAATGTATCTAGCGGTAAAAAAAAATCTCATTAGATACACAGTGGATCTACTGAATGGATCTAATGAGATAGATTCGTAGGTTGTAGGTTGCACCTATCGTCGACCTTTTTCAATTCATATCGATTTACTTAGACCACTACCGATTCATGACGGTAGTGTCCGGCCAAAAATAAATTTATTTATTTATTGCTGTTGTGTTGTGTAAGAATGCAAATACTATAATACTCTATTCCTAAAACGCATTTACTTATTTGTGAAATTGGTCATGAGGTCTTGACACTTATTTTGTGGTATTTATATTAGTTATCGATTCTTTATAAAGCTATGTTTACTTTTTAAGATTAAAGAGGCGTTGTCTAGAAATAGATTTACTCGACCCGTTTTCCGGTGTTTCATTTTATGTTATTTAACTGAACTGTTGGTAGATAGAGCCTATTGTACATAACTGCACCCTAATTATTAAGGTTGTAATATTACATTAGGCTTGACAAGATTACAAAACACACAGTTACACTAGCGATGTTTTTTTGATGTACAAAACTGTAATAAGTAGAAACGAAATACTTTCATTATATTTTAATTTTTGACTATAAGCCAGCCTTATACTTCCTCAGTCAACGGATAGGTATCGCTATCCAGCGAGGAAATATGGCCAGCCTTATGGGCACCACCCCCAAAGGCAGCAACATTGGGGAATGTATATATCAGTTAAGTTTATATCGTCTGTTCTACAAATGTGTATTTAATTTTTCATTACTCCCATCATGACACTCCACTATTAAAACACTGATTAAAGTCAACATCACTCCATACACACATACGACCTTTTTCCACCGTTCCGCATCGACACCTGTTACTTACAGCGCAAACACGCTGCAATCAGATATTCAATTACACATGACCAAACCGAATGCACCCTGACTACACGATTTTAAACTTTATTTCAAAGCATGAACGACTAAAGTGGAGCTGTCTTGCGTATTTTGGCATTTGGTTTTGGTGGTATTTCGAGTTGACTCTATAATGCGCCGGGTAATCGGCGCTGGTTATTTGATGTTCCGGGTAAACTTGTAGATTTGATTTATGGAAAATATGATTTGGTATTTTTTTTTAAAGGTAAGTGCACCTGGTGGGGTGGTGTTCGTCGCCAATGGATACGTAAATAACACCAACAGACCCTTTACCATGAGTTTACATTACCGTACTCGCTAACGACTGCGTAAAAATTTGTATGGGCAAAAGTACAGCACCTCTGGCGGTTACGCTTTAGAACTAAAAATCGGCATACTAAATCGTTTACGCAGTCGCTAGTGAGTACGGTCATGCAAACTCATGGTAAAGGCACTGAACCGGTATTTCTTGCGCTATATTTGACCAAAGGGGATATTTACTTTTATCTGACTGACGACCGCTTAAACCTAGTTGGTTAGTGACCCTGCCTACGAAGCTGGAGGTCCCGGGTTCGAATCCCAGGCATGGCATTTATTTGTGTGATGAGCATAAATATTTTGTTCCGGAGTCTTGGATATGTTCTATATATTTACGTATATATTTATCTATATAAACTAGTGCATATGCCAACTCCTGGGATTAGGTAGCGGACCCCGGGCATCCTTTAGGATGCAACTGTACCGGGATAACGCTAGGATGATGATGATGATGATTTATCCATATAAGTATACCATAGCCTAGTACCCGTAGTATAAGCCTTGCTTAGCTTGGGGTCTAGATAAGAGTGTGTATGACTGGTAAGGTAAGCTTGTGGTAAGTCGATTGGTGTAAGATTGTAAACAAATATTTATTTGTTTACATCTCTCTCTTTCGAAATAAAAATGACAGAGACAGGAATGTTGCCTTGCCGTTTCGGCGAAACTCAACTCAGCACCTGCACCTCCGAGATGTGAAAAATACACCCTATCGAAAAACGTGCTATCCAGCGAGCTGTGAGCGGGATATTTTTGTTTGAATTTTATAGCTGTCAAGCGTCGGTTTTGTCACACAGAGGACTTTTTGTATGGAAGTACCTACTATATATTATTTCTTCTATGACAGAGATATCAAAGTTGGGATGTGCCGTCTTCTGTTCAAATACCTTGGACAGAAAACCGGCCTGGTAAATATTGAGACGGTGATCTGCCTCTTCCATCTTCGGGTGGGACATAACCGTATATAAGGTGTTAATTTATTAGTTGCAGATAGTTCAAGAGATGATACTGTACTTTAAAACAATTAACTATAAAACTATTGAAAAACGAATGATAAGCCACTAAGTGCGCAGTAGATAGTAAACTGAATTTAAAAAAAATGTTGCTTTAACGTTGTCGACTCAGAGTGGTCTTTGAATCGATTTTTTTTTTCTTTTCAGTTTAGGACCCTAAACTAACGTAAGTATATGCCATAAGCCGCAAAAGTAATGTATAAGTAGAAATGAACACTTGTCGGTATAGTATTAACACATTTTTAATACTGTTGTTTGTAACAATGTCATTGTAGACTACACTTACTACATTTAAATTTAAATTTAGTTATACTTCACAGATTACGCACGCGGAGTGTACCTTTAAGTAACTGTTACACTACTCGTAGAAATAAGTATGCATGTACATAATCTTAAACATTGGTGTAAATATTTGTTGGTAAACCTTGATTAAATAAATAAATAAGCCACTTATAATTTCTGAGAATCAAATGTCTCCCTTTAAAATCTCATAAAATATTCATCCTAGCGAAAAAGTGAATGGACCTTTTTTGTAGAGAATTTTATGTATTATGTGTCAGAACATGGGCCACCGTTTACGAGTTTTTATACCAAAAATGGAACCTACACAACACCCCCCCTCTCCCCCTTGGAACTTTTGTTATGTTGACCTTGTTGACTTTATTTACGAAGTCAAAAATTGTGTTCCAAGCATTTCCCTCTATACCTTTTTTGTGCATTCGTTGCTTGAACTAAAGGCCAGTGATTATGATGATGATGATCCATGGAGTAAACCCGTTGAATTCCATATAGTCTTTTCCGTGGCTGTACTAAGTTGGTTTCCAAACACTTCAAATATTAAACTAACCTAACGTAACATAACTTCCAAATTAAATTCACCAAACCACTTCCATTTGTAATGCCCCTATTCATTTCCTAAGACCTCCATTGAACCCAGACCGCCAAACGAATCTATCTCGAAAATTGAAATAAATCCGCGACCATTCACTTAACGACTTCAACAACTCTGGCATATTTCAATACCCAAAGCTATACGAGAAAATCTCCAACGGCATTCAGACGTATGTGTAGATAAGTCGGATTGCACTACCAACCTTACACTTCTGAGTCACATACTTAATAGTTACAAGCAATCAGACATATGTATTCATCAATAATATTACACATAAGCTCTTATGGTACTAACGTTCAGATATTGAACTCACAAATTTGTGGCCCAATAAATTTTATACGTACTCCAAAGGTAGCTTGGGAATTCTCGTTTCCGTGGCATGACGTGGTAACTGAAAACTTTCAAATTCTGAGACAGCAAAATATTAATAATATTTTGCCTTTGAGTGTATCAACGTGGTTTGGCCGCTTTTAGAGGATTTAGTCACTCGGGAGTAATTTGGTAAATGTCAAGTGCATCCAACGAAGCATTATATTAATTACTAGCGTTTTTCCGCGACTTGGACCACGTAAACTTCCACTCCCTATCTCTTCTATGTATGTTTTCGGGTCAAAATCCTATATGGACATAGACATAGACATAGACATAATTTATTGGTAATAAGGTATTACAAGTCAGTGTTTTTACAATTGTAGATTCATTATAGATTATATTAATTAGATAATTGATTACATTGGAAAATTACAATCATTACATTACATTAGAACATTGCATTATATATTCTTGCTATTTTTATCATTACATATTTTAAAAATTCTTTAATAGTACAGAAACATTGATTTATTAGCCATTTCTTTAATCTAATTTCAAAAGATGGGAGACTTTGCTTCCGTGATGCTGTCTGGTAACTTGTTGTAAAAGATAGGACCCGCGACATGGATTGTCTTTGCTGTCTTTGTGAGCTTATAGGGAATAGTTCTTAATTTATGAGCGTTTCGAGTGACCCATGCAGATCCATCACCTCGCCGTCCATATAATGTTATATTTTCCCTAGCATATACGGCTACCTGAAATATGAGCAGTGACGACAGTGTCATGATGCCGAGCGCGATAAAATGCGGTCTGGCGCTCTCGTCCTGCTTGGCGCGGGCCAGTGCGCGTACGGCGCGCTTTTGCAATCGAAAAACGTGTTGCCATTCGGCAACTTGCCCCCAGAGCTCCAGGCCGTACAATTGCCTGTATGCTTGCGAAGTAGCAAGACCGCACTGCCTGGCGCTCTAAAGCTCTGGCGCTATGTTAATCCGAGCTATAAACTCTTTGTATACCAAGTTTCATCATTATCCGTTACGCCGTTTATGCGTGATTGAGAGATTGCTAAACTTTTTCATTTAAAATATTAGTAGGAAGCATGATTGGTTCATTATACTTGATCAATATCCGCTGTAATAAACATATGTAAATATATTTCCTCTTTCAAACACAATTTCAAAAGATATCTAACTGGAATTCAATTTGCCAATACATTAGGTGCTTTATATTTAATTTTGCTATAAGTACCATGTTATCAACGATGTAGCTTTTATGTGCTTTGAACTTTAGAAATTTGTTATCTACAGGGGTAAAAAAACTAGTGAGAATCCGTAAGTATCGTGTTCTGATTAGGAAAAAGTTGAATTTTTTTTGACGCAATAAATTTTTAGTCTTTGTATGGACAGTTGGCTGACTTGGACGACCAGCCCCATAGAAAAAAAAATGTTTTCGCGTCAAAAAAAAATTCTTCTACTTTTTCCTAATCAGAACACGATACCGAATATGCCCTTAAACGGATCCTCACTAGTTTTTTTACACGTTTTCTTTTATAACAGCCCCCAAGTAACACAGTCGTGTTGAATAAAGTTTGAGTAAATGTCTATTCAGCTGTTATTCAAGCAATTTGGGCACATTTTTAAATAACAGCGATGTAAAGTCTGGGTAATAGTTTCGTAACTTTTACTAAGCATAAAGAGGTATTAAAGATCTAAAGAGAATATTATTCAGAATTTGGCTATATTAATAGCCTTTACTCACACATTATGGGGATTATTGCTGAAAAGAGGTGTAAACATTTGCGAATTGCTATTACTAAAACTTTATTCAGCATGCTGTGTTACTTGGGCTACACCTCTCTTTCTATCCATTGTTATATGTTATACATGAATATACAAAAATGTGTAATGAAAATAAGTGTCATGATTTTCATGACGACCTGAGCTGCTAGTATTGAATTATTATACTATGAAATATGTATGATAATAATTTGTATGAAAAAAAATTTGGTAGTTATTATACGAGAAAATTTTTTTGGTCCGTTAATATTGCATGATAATTTAATCGTCCCATATTTTACGTGTCAGTTTGCAATCGATATGAGCCGTCTTTTATTGAACAAAAGGGTAATACTTAACTTTTTGAACGAGGGTCAGGACAGATAACTGTCATGTTCCCTTGCAGAACATAACATTTAGATCCCGGCCAGAAATATACGATCGTCCGCCATGTTGCAGAATTTCATTGAAACTAACTTCTTACACTAGCAATAATTTTAGGTTGTCAGGCTCAGTTGCGGTTTATTTCAATAAGTAAGTAGTGTTGAAAGGTAATTGGGGCATTCTACTTTTCATATAAGGTGTCTTCCGGTAACTTTGGAATTACTCGAAGACACCATACATAATTTACAGACACTTTTTTTTAATGCAGATTTTGGAATACTTGGCACTCACTTCATATTTTTGTATTGTTATTTAGAAAGAGGTTTAATTGCAGTACCACTTACGATAGTTTTGGTACTTAACAAACCACAGCTAATATCAATAAATCGAGTAACTCTGTGGTCCTTGGATGTCTCACCATTTGTACGAAAAAATGGTTTTTACCACTGTGTTACACACCTTTTACGGCAATATGTTAATATTTAAGTATTTTTATCTATATAAATTCCTTTTATTAGGTTCAGGTATATTTCGAAATCCTATTTTTGTATACTAATTCAATACATATCATAGATTTTTTTTGTAATAGAAAACTGGTCATGAAAAAGCAGAATGAGCCAATTAATTATAATATAAATAATAAAAAATTCCCAAAAGGATTCCTTGTCGAGAGCGGGACATTATGAATGATGTATATGTATAATAAACTAAAAAAACGCTTGAAAAATGATACAATAAAAAATAAAAAAAATAAATAAAATGCATTTATTTCGGACAACATCAGGTAAATGATCCATAGAATTGTAAGTAACAAAAAAGACTTAAATAATTATGTTAGTACTTAAACTTAAATGTAGGGAGGACCAGTGCCTCAGTAGGCCACTGTCACACCTATCCGCCACAACGCTATCGCTGTGTTATATCACTGCAAAACATTTATTATTTAACATCAGAGCTAGCAGGTAAACAAGTCGAAAAGTCATTTAGTCTATTGCCATATAAATCAGAAAAATAATAATCAATCGGAATAACAACACCCTTTTTGACAATGGTAATATATTTCTGGTCGGGCCTTAGATCTACTTAACTTACGTACGAAACGTTTAGTAATGGAACTGTGCCTTTACCATGAGTTGACATGACCGTACTCGCTAGCGACTGCGTAAAAAATTGTATTGGCAAAAGTACAGCGCCTCTGGCGGTTACGCAAGAACTAAGAATCGGCATACTAAATCGTATACGCAGTCGCTAGCGAGTGCGGTCATGCAAACTCATGGTAAAGACTAGTGCTTGAGTGTTTATTAATGTTTTGTCTTTGGAAGATCATGTTGATGATACTACAGTCTAATTTCCCAAACGTTTTCACGACTTTAGTAATTTTTGTTTAATGTCAGATAGACTAACATCAATAGGAACTTTTGCAATTAAGCTATAAGTGGTTGTGATAAACCTTTCAAATTACCTGCAAGAGCCAGTAACACCTCCTGTGAAATGTGGGAAGTATCGCCGAATGCACGTAACAACCGTAGATACACTGTAACAAAACACATAATTACATTATTAAATTACCATGTGTTATAAATAGTACCACCAGAGTTGAGGTCACGCACACAACAACATATCATGTAATGTCAGCGAGATTTTGAAACTACTATTCTTTTTTCGTTCAAGTTCGACAGTGAATTGCAAGATAGACCAAAAAGTTTCATTAAACCATTTTGTTAATTATTATTTACAATGAATACAAAAATACATTGAATTCACAAAACAGAAAATAAAATATTTAGATCTATTTTACTTAAATATTTGTAGACACCGTTTCAACTAGTTTTATTTAAATGAATAGTTACGTTAATAAATAAAGGCCAGGTATGTTTATTTTTTAATGTTTTTATACCTGTTAAAAATATATTTAAGTGTTTTTATTCACATTCACTAATTCATTTCATTCATTCACTTTTAGTGCAATTAGTACTTCGTGTCAGAAAAAAAAAACTTAGATCTATTTTACGTACATATCTGTAGATACCGTTTCTACTAGTTTTATTTAACTGAATAGTTATATTAATAAATAAAGGCCAGGTATATATATATTATAATATTTTTATACCTGTTAAAAATATATTGAAGTGTCTTTATTTACATTCACTCATTCATTTCATTCATTCACTTTTTGTGCAATCAGTACTTCGTGTAGCAGTGTGTGTAATCATTCACCTCAACTCTCGTAGCATGCAGGCTTTTCTTTAAGTAGGGTATTTAAACGTTGTTAATTAACCTAACTATAAATTTAATTGCATTATAAGACTAAAATTATGACTTCATTTAATTAGTAACAAAATTTAAATTGCTAGCAATATACAGCAAAGTAAATTGACAAGACAGTACAAATGACAGCCCGTCCCAGGATCATAACAAAAGAATGCTATTGTTTATCTTTTTCGCCGGGAAATTACTACCACGTCATTATAAGCAGTGCATCTATTATTGAGCTATTTGGAGGGCGTGGTAACCGCCAGCTCCATCCAATAGAATAGAATTAATTTCTATATCAAAATGACCAAAATGATTATGATATTATTGACAATAAAAAGTAATATAAATGTATTTCCAATAATGTCTATCTATTTTCTTTCTAAATTTTACTTTATTTTTATTTTCTTCTTTTTATTTCTAAATTTTACTTTATTTTTATTTTTTTCAAGACCTGTATATTATTTTTGTATCCAGTTATTTCATGTAATTTGCGATTATTAAATGTTCCTAAATTAAATTGTTCAAATTAGCGCGTAAGGTTAAACTGTAAGTGCTAATTTTATAAATGTGTAAATAAATAAATAAATAAATAAATTATAGTATGTACATTGAAGACGAGTGTTTAGGAAATTTAATTGCGCGGTTAATTTACATAATTACGATTTACTTATACACGGAAATAATTTCTAGTGGAACATATTATTAATAGTTTAAATAAATGCCCGCGTGCCGGTAACGCACTGTATATTTTTCCCTTATTCTTTTAACACAGGCTAGGATTTTTGCTACTACTCTGGAGAGTCAATTTTAACAAACATCCGAACGCAGAAGATAAACTTTTTATTGTTGGTCTTTAATCAAAACAGGAATACGTACGTAAATAAAACCATGCATTCAAACTTTCGAAACCCAGCTTCTATCCGTGAGACTTTTCATTTTTACAGGTTTATAGCGTCAATACATTCCATTTGGCCAGCGATGCAATCAGCATAGCTTACGCTTTATCAAAAACTAGAGACAGGCAGCCTAGCCGGAATTGGCACCTGAGGTAACTCACTTACGAGGAAGCCTTTCCGAGTGAGTGCGGTTCGAGGCATAGGCGGTAGCGATTTTATTTATGTTGAAACTTAATTGCCCAAATCGAACGAGTACAACAGGTGGGCTTAATATCATAAGACATTTTCTATCAAAGATGAAACTTGCTAAGGCGAGTGCAGTGATCAAAAAAATCATGAATATTGGTTACGGTTTACATTTTAAGAAAGGGTATTTGAAGATAGTATTATAATTAACATCTTGTGTGTCGTCAGCTAAAATTTGACATCTAGGTATCAGATGATAAATGTAAAACTTACGATACTTAGTCCAGAATAGGATGGTATAGGTATGTAGAAAGAGAACGTATAATGTGTCAACTTATACAAACTCTAACAACAAGTGGATGCATTTTCCGCTGTAAATAAATTTCTAGCGTTTTTGCCAGTACACTTAAATATTACACATGTCAGGTAGTTCTCACACAATATTTGTTACTGATGCGCTCGGCAAACACCGCTTGTTTTTAAATAATGTACACACTTTTCACTTCTATATGTAATTTCCTATGCACTTACAGGACCGTATCTTTTCTTAAGTATATTTTTTGTACAAAATACTTACTTTATATGCTTATCTTATCTTATTTATGGAAAACCGCTTGCTCTTATGCTTTGCGCTAGTGCTGTCCAGTCGCATCGCCGCCATGTTTTATTCAGGGGCGTGTGGGTCCCCGGGGCCGGCGCGATCACTTGTAGTGCAGGTTCGATTCCTACACGATCCGCATCCCCAAACTCGCTAGTTGAAATTTTTGTTAACGAATTAGTGGCTGTTATTACGAAGTATTTTTGGATTGTGGTAATTTTTGAAATAGCGTTAGTACTTTAGTTTTTCTCACTTTTACTATTTATCGGAAAAAAAATGTACACAAATTATGACAATGATGTACTGTTAAATAAACTGCCGAAAATAAGTGAAACATGTAATAACTGTCCAATTTTAAAGCATAGTAGTATAAGGAAATTAATTTTGTATTAAGCAGTACCGCTGCCTAAATTTTACAATTTTTCCTTTATTTCTAAATTCATAGTAGTAAAATATTCAAAAGCTCCTTGCATAAAGATAAAACATATAACATTTTCAGTCCAGGTGACAAAATTAATGAATACATATGTTTGGAGTTTGGATTATTTTATGACACGCAAGACCGAAAAATTGCAATCTAACTTACAGTAATTTTGAAACCGAACCTCACTGTTACTAGTTTCACCCATATGGATATTAACCTAACCCAAATGGACAATCAAATCTAAATCGTGTGGCCATGCAGCCGGATCGTATTTTTGCGGCCATTCCGGCCAATAACCGGTTCTGTAGTGGGTTTTTGGGGGGAATATTCGACCGTCTGTGGATAGGAAGTTGGTACAAGCATCGGTGGAAAGCGGTTTTTATGACATGACAATGACATCTAGTGTGATCGTATTGGGGAACAATAATGTATGAACGGCTGCAACTTTAACAAGCCGATTAAATGAACTAAACACGAGACACAAAATATCTTGTTTAAGCATTCTAAACAGGTCATACGATTTTCTGCGCTGTGTCGTCCCCCAAAACTGAGTTGGTGTTATCAATAATTATCTACAAATAAAATAAAATTCACGCCGCCATCTCAACTGAACATATGACACATGCTAAAATAATTTTTATCTTTTTTAAATTCATTAATTACATAATAATAATGTAAAATTACACTTCTCCTATATAGACATCTTCCTCCTTTGTTTTTCCTTAATATCTCATCAATGCTAATATTATAAATACCAAATCTCTTCCTTTGATGAATTTATATATAAAATAGCCCCTGAGAAGTATATAGAACAGTTTTTAACCCGGAAGTAATTCCTTAAAAGGGTGCATAGCGGAATTTGTATGGAGGTACGATAATTAAGCATGTGCCTAAAATAATTTAATAGAGATCATAACTTAATATGTATAGATCATAACTTTACGAGTTCTACATGGAGGAAATCAACCACTCAAGACAAAAACTAGTTTCAGAACTATTCTCCGCTTCCACTTATGGCTCGTGCAATCCAATATAGGAACGACGAAAGACGTCGCTTTTACGATCACAGCCGACTGCGCGGTAATGTGGCTTGCTTATGTATTAGCTGATTGGGGATTATCGGGCTGTCGTTACGACCGATTAGACCTGATCACTCGGATCTATTGGGACCTTTATTTGAGTGACGATATGTTTTGGCTTTTCGAAGCGTTAACACGCTCACTGACAAACTTTCTGTAATGGCAACGCGTCGCTGGAATCATTTTGTTTTCCGCTTTGTAACGAAAACTGCCTACGGACAGAGCATCTGAACAGCAACTTTTATGTAACTGTATAAAGAACTTACGTAAGATGTTTCACAATCCATCATCGCCCACCCATTCCAATCGTCTACCGGTCCCTGGGATCCCCGGGCGCATTACAACGGAATGCTATTGTTTATTTTTTTTCGTCGGGAGACGACGGCTTAAGCTGTATAAAAACAATTTTGTCAGTCTATGGAAGAAGTTGAATTGATGTAATCATTTATTTTAAATTAATTTAACTTTCAGGTTTTAGGATAAAATTAAACAAATGTGAACCATTGACATTGTTTATAGTTTTTTCAATGCATTTTCAGCAAAACTTTTAATCAGATCCCAAATTTATTATAAACAATATAAAATATAAATAATATAATATATATTAAATTAGAGTATCGCACTAGAACAAACGGTTTCAATTCGAGTTTCAGTTCATCACGAAGTTTTTATCGGTATGCGCTAATACCGATAAAAACTTCCCCCAATTCGTCTTTATTTTATCAACGAGATATCTGAAAGTGGCTTAAGCGAAAAAAGGTAAGAACAGGAAGGAACACACTCACATTTACAATATTAATTTTAATAAGTAAAATTAGCTTACATGTTTAGATCATTGGAAAGAGGTAAAGTTTATGAAATGTAAGTTTGAAGGGATTTGAATAATCTGCGGAAATACTAATCGGATTTCAAAAATTCTATCATCAGTAAACAGAATGTGTATCGGGATAGAAATAGGCTATATTTTATTATTCGATCCGCCTGGGTTCTCTGTAATACGCGCACGGGCAGCTAGTACTATTGCCAACACTTGTACACCTTATGCGCATTGGAACCACCAATTGTCGGTTAACTGGGTTGACGTTTGTACATGTATAGAATTAATCATCTCTTTTATTATATTCCGACTTCTTAATTCGCCGACATAAGCATATTTTGAGTAAGATGTGTACATCCATATTTATGCACAGTACCTTATATATACTTAATAGATTTTCTTGAACGCGTCTAACGAGATATTTATATGTTTACCTTTATTATCGACGTTTAGACATTGATTGCACCGGTCACGTTCACATATCTTAT
Source organism: Epiblema foenella (assembly GCA_963556455.1). Taxonomy (NCBI): domain Eukaryota; kingdom Metazoa; phylum Arthropoda; class Insecta; order Lepidoptera; family Tortricidae; genus Epiblema; species Epiblema foenella. The sequence continues at coordinate 6,894,202 of OY747108.1, read as the reverse complement.
ATCTTAAAATTAATGATAAGTGCAATTGGACGCATCGATAAGGATTGCCGAAGGGCTAAGTTATGGGGCGATTTATCAACGTCAGCGCGTTAAGGTGGTAAAACACGGATTCCGATCTTATTTGGATATCGAGTACAGTCGTAGGGTAAAGGAGAATCATTCATTGCTCAATACAGCGAATATCGAATGAATAAAGGGTCGGCAACACGCTTATGCTGCAGACGGGTCGTATGATTGTATGCCATCCTCGTAGTAAAATGTATGCAGTGGATTTATTTAATTAAGTACACCCGCCGAAAAACTAAGAGCCAATCGCCTGGCGTAGTACGGGCATGTAATGAGGAGGGATGAAAGCCATGTAACAAGAAGAGTATTAGATATGAATGTGGATGGATGCAAGAAACGAGGTAGGCCAAGGATGGATTGTATGAGACGACATGAATCAGAAGGATGTGATCGAAGAGATGACGAATAACAGAGATGTATGAAAGAAAAAGACATGCTGCGCCGACCCCAAATAAATGGGAAAAGGGCAAGCGAATGATGATGATGATCTGAAAATTAATTATTTTTGGTTCCTTGTCTAAACAAGGAACCAAAAATAAGTGCAAAAGCGGTGCCTAAGCACCACTTAAGAAAAATCTCATAATTTTCCAATGTGTCAGATCGGAAAAACACGGTCAATGCATTGATATCATATGAAAATGGAAAATGTCGAGTCAGGTTCGCCTCCTGAATAGCTTGCGCAACAGAAAGTGCACTGGCATCACGCCAAGTATTATTCTGCTCAAAACAAATGCAAGACGGAGTCGAGTGCTTCCGCTGTCCACTGTTATCTTGAATGGTTACATCTTTGTCGAGTTTTGTTTTAAAATCTGATTGCGTTTTGTTCACGTAGCGTGAGACCGAAATTAATAACGGTTTTAGACCGAGAAAAGCGAGGTCTAGCTTCAGCTAAGGAGCAGTCATCTGGGGGGCAATTATATATAATGAGTACCTGTTTACATAATTAGTACTTTACTTCAACACATTTAAGTTTGCTTCAATACAAAAGTTAATGCAAAGATACAAAATATGCTCACGTAAAATTGAAGAAAACTAAATCTAACATTGGATTTTTGAGATTTTTCATCTAATACATAACTGTTGCATAATTCAGACGTAATTTTATACAGTTTCTAGACTATATTCGTTAAAACACTTTAGAATGTACTAAAGTAAGTATAGACTTTAGCTCGACTATTTTAAGACTGGCTTTAGCTTGTCATAACATGTCTAGCTCTAGAGAGCCTTAAGTTAATTAATTGTAATTTAATCTCGTAATTTAAATATGTTATTATGCAACTGTTGGAGAAAGACACTGAATCAACACTAACATACATAACATTTATACCTATTCTCATTTCTGAATGCATGCTGCATCTAATCGAACTAACAAACGCGATGAACCAGTGATGCGCGGACGAAGTCGCGGGCAAAAGCTAGAATTTTCATATTTCAACCAGGGATTTCAACTCAACTATCCTACAAAAGTTTATAAGAAAAACACTCAACCTCGACGCTAAGCCCACGAGTCAAAAGTCTTAAACAAGCGGGTGTTCTTAATTGTTATAAATTCCTGGCATCTCATCCGGCGGATAATCTTCAAAGAGTAATCTTATTGTGGCTTTCGGGCACACTTTACATCCCCGGGGCTTTTGCGGCAGTAAACAAGTGGCGGCGAGGCGCACTAAGCGATGAGCGGTAGCGATTTTCATATTAACACTCAACTTTGATTAAAATCATCCTTTACTCATAATGTAACAGTAACAGTTTAACACTACTTAGTGTTTTAAGTCAATCAGTTACTATAGGCTCAGATTAATAATATTTTCTCAAATATTATTGAAAAAATGGAACAAGATTCACTATAATAGACTGCAAAACCAATCGCTGCGGACCTGCGGGGTGTCGCAAATTTAGAAGTCAGTAGTCGGATTTGTATAGGTAATTTCCAACGAATTCTTGCAGCTATGTAAAATCTAAATTGAATGTGTTCCAAGTATCACATTTTCATATAAGCAGAAATATTTTATAAATACTAACTCAAATATATGAGACAACTCATGACACTATTGACCTATTTACACAATAAAAAAAAGAGATTTATAGTCGATTTTACTAAGGTGAGACTACATTAGTAATATTAATTCAATGTTTTATAACAAAAAAAATTACAGCTCATAATTTCTTAATAATTTGTGAACAAACACTAACTTTAACTTATGCTTAGCTATGGCTTCAGTGGATTTCCCTTGCCACCAGTAATAATTTAACTTAAACTTGCCAAGGTCATTATGCAATGCACATTGTAGACAAATACAGAAGGTTAGCCCCAAGTCAGTAAGTAACAGCGGTGAGAGGAAAACTAAGTCCACAGTATGACTTTTTAATTCATGGAAGATCTTTCAATAATAATTATTATTTTATTAGGTATAATAATTGTCGATAATTTCTAAAACTAAAAATGAATTCCCGAAAATTACTGTTCAGAAAAGCAACATAAATATATTTGGTTATTCCTTCCTTGTTGTGTTTATAATTATCAGAAGGTTAAGATGGAAAAAATTTTTGAATATCGAATTGTACTAATAAGCGGAAAATTCTAAAAATCTGGATATAAAGAGTGAGCGGTTAAAATTGAAGACAGTAGGTTAGTAAGCGAAGCAGGGCGAACAGATATATTTAAAAAATAGAAAAAAAAACAAGCATTTATCTATACCGCCCGCTATCGCTCGTGCCTCGCACCAACTGGCACAACTCCAAAAGGCTAATGTCAGCACAGAACACTAGGTGGCGTGCATTCTGATAAACCGAGGCCTAGTGAAACGAATTTACTGCGATTGGATAAACTGTGCTTTTAATAAACTTTCATGAAGTTTACTACTTAAGTTGAGTTTCAGCATAATATTTTTAGATTTTCTTTATTTATTTATTTATTCAGTCACACAATGAACGTACAGTGCAGTCACCAAGTCATCAGTTTACATGTTATCTAAATGTTGATGTTATGTAGGTACTCCACGATTGTTTTATTATAAGGTCCGGTTTTTTTAGATTGTCAGTGCCTAGTATATCGTAGGTTTTGATTAGCGACAAGGAGCGGATTGCTTGATTATTATAGGTACTTTAATCGTACCATTCTCATTATATATTTTTTTGTAAATTTCGTAGTTATTGAATTTTTTATTATTCAAAACAGCAGAAGCGATTGTTTAAATATTATACTTACCATTCTTACTACATTTTGTCTGTAAGTAATATCTTTGTTTCTTAATCTTTATTGCACATAAGTAAAACTTATCGTACAAAAGGCGGACTTAATTGCATAAGCATTATCTACCAGTCAACCTTAAAAATTGTATGCATTATTTTTCCTTAAAAAATATTACATTAACGCTAATGCTTGTTAATTAATCCAGGATTATGCCATTTATATTAATTTGATTAAGTGAAACAACATGAAACTTTATAAATGATTGCGGAGTTCCAGACACTAAGCAATTTACGGCCAATAATCTACCTCTTGAAAATAACATAAACTAACTAATAAGTTTGATTATTCAAAGAGGAAATGCTGCCAGTATCTTCGGCACAATGCCGCGGGGACCATTTTTAGATCTAATTTAGTTATATATTTAGATTTTAATTTAGCGGTAATTGGATTTATTTTTGTTTGTTAATATGTTTTTAACTTTACTTATGTTTATTTATTACATATCATGTAGTTCATTCATTTAATCGATTTCCAGCAACTTACGGAAATATCGTCTGAATCGAATCGAATGATTTAGTCACTACACTAGATTTAAAAAATAAAAGATATAGTACGTAACAACTAATAAGTTAAGTTAAGATGGATTGCAATAAAAGAACCTGGAAATCTAACAATTACTGCCTTAAACTTCATAACAATAGTGCATTGTAGCACTAGGCCAAACTCTTTGGTCACAGTGCAACAAAGACCGAATTTCATTAAACACAGTACGTCAATAAGGAAAACTTATATTCTGGCACTAGGCCAAGAACGAGCCAAAAAGATGCAGAGATAAAGTACAACAAGTCTCACGTTCCAGTTTGATTAACGGTTTTCATTCTAACGCGTAGTAACTGACTTTTATTTAATACCAATTGCCAGTATTTTATTCTACAACAATTAGGTCACTGCCGCATTTGTTTCAGTATCAGTAAGCTGTCAGAATTCGATATAAAATAACTATTCTAATATTGACGACCGCCTTAGCCTAGTTGGTAGTGACCCTGCCTTCGAAGCTGGAGGTCCCGGGTGCGAATCCCGGTCAGGACGTGTATTTGTGTGATGAACACGAATATTTGTTCCTGAGTCTTGGATGTTTTCTATGTATTTAAGTATCTATTTATCTATATAAGTATGTATATCGTCACTTGGTACCCATAGTACAAGCTTTGCTTAGTTTGGGACTAGGTTGATTTGTGTAAGATTGTCCAAAAAATATTTATTTATTTATTATTATTTATAATATTCTAACTATACGTACTTCTGACAAAATGCTCGTCTACGCTACCAATGTTTCATATCAACTAGTCTGCCAACGACTTTGTAACACTAACAACTATCGAAACTGATACATTGTAAGTTACACTCCGACAGATGCCCCTGATAATATATTCACGATTGTACACAATCTGCGATACTATGCGGACCCTTGAGGGTCGGTTCGCCACAGCTCAATTAGCGGGATAGATTGAACGGATTTATTTATCTGTTCGTCAATTTACAAACTATCCATTCGGGTTGAGTACAGATTAAAAAACATTCTCTATTGCCGAATATTATTAAGGACAGTAGATTGGATCGGAGAATCTTCGTGGTTTATTACCTTCTATAACAAAGCTTCAGTGTACGACAAAGTATTGTGATATTTACGATCTTATCACTGACTACTGGCCTTTTTCTAAATATCAGACACCGTGTTAATTTTATTTACTTTGAATCAAAACTGAAATAGTGATGCTAATATGGGTTATGTAATTCACCAAGTGAAAGGAAGGGGTCTGATTTAGCTTCGACAAAAATGTTTGGCATTTCCGGCCGATTTCCGACTGTTCAATTTTTTTTAACGTTTTGTTCTCTTCTAGAGGGGAGCATTTCTAAATAGATTCTCGTGAAATTTTGTTAGCGGGTTTGATAATTATTTATGGTTTTTTTTTTGTCGAGTAACTTTTAGGAAATTTACAAAACCATTTTTATTTTCAAAAGAAGAAAAAAAACCGAGGTCTACAGCTCACAGAGCCACTAGTTAATTAAGTGTATCCATGCCACATTAGTCAAGTCTTTTAGTAATGATCGTTGTCGCCTTATTAGATGCAGCAGGTTTAAATTTCTCGCTTTTTTCAGCAATTGAATTAATTTTAATGTTAATTGAATTAATTTAAATAAACCAGACAGACAAACAGACAGAGAGTTAGTTACTTTCACATTTGGGTCATACGTGAATTTAGGTTCGCGTCTTTTCTATGGACATACCAAAAGTTAAGGCTACAAAGCTTAATTTTGGATTGGACCAGTAACCCGCATAAACAGTGTCTCCGTTTCTATAAATCCATATAATAAAAACATAGCTAACATACACATAAGCCGTTAACTATTGACCACAGGAGGGACGACTTTTGTTTTCTCAACTAAGTATGACCCATTTATAACATTAGTATGAGTGCAAGAACAATAATTAATAATCATACACTACAAAGCATATCGATTTGGTTCAGCGTTCGTTGAAATCGACCTTCCGAAACCAGCAAATCATCGTCAAAACCTCAAATCAAAGAGTCCGCTTCGTACATTGTTTCAACCGCATTCGCTTTGGTAGCTTTGTTTTCTGCATCGCCTTTTGTAATTTCGCTTTCATAATTTCCCTTTCAGAGCTGTCTGGTAGTGTTTGTCGACGTGCCAGCAAATGTCATGACAAGGTAGCTGTTATTAAAGGATTTCATGGTACAATGCAAGTAACCATTTTTCGGTAAAGTGTTTTCTGGCAAGAGGTTTGTGTCGACTGGAAACGTTAATAGTATAATTTGCGCTGTGTATTTAAATAATGAAATTTAATGCTAAGCAGTTGTATTTCAGAAGTGCATTACGACATTTTTGCGGCATGAAAATATTTTGTTTTCTTTACTTTGATTTTCAATTGAAAGCATATAATATGCCTACTAACTTTTGCCCGCGACTTCGCATAAAATTCGTTCATTGCGTTATAATTGCATTGCTATTCTATTACTTATTTCAGACGTACCTGGTTATCGCTCCTTTATACAAACTTTCACCCCTTAAGGGATTTCCGGGATAAAAAGTATGCTTAATTTGGGCTTTGCTTAGTTTGGGACTAGATAGATTTGTGTAAAATTGTCCCCTAACATTTATTATTACTATTATTTTTATGTTCTTTCCCGGGACTCAAACTATCTCCGTACTAAATTTCATCTAAGTCAGTTTAGCGGTTTAAGCGTTAAAAGTTAACAGACAGACTCACACTTCTGCATTTATAATACTATAGAATCGATATTTATATTCTCCTCTGGTGGTGACGACCCTCAGCTTTGAGGAATCGACGCAGAAGAGAAAATATACTCTATGTATATAACTTCAAAGAGATCCTAATAAAAAAAATATTATCAATTTCTTTGTTGTGTTGGTGTGCATTGCTTCGCTTACCTCAGTCCCCTGGACTTTTAGTTTCATGTGGTCTTCCCGGGTGGTCTTTCCGTCTTTCCGCTTCTTCCAGCAGTAGCCGTCGCGTCGGTAGCGGACTTTCTTCCGGCTGTACAGCAGCATTGAGCCGCTTTTTGGCCTGTAGACAATAAGAAAGCAGTCTATGGATATGATAGTTTACTTGTCTGTACATTAAAAACAGTCAGTCGTTATCGGAATTATCATTAGTACCATCATTCTGTTAATATCATCTTTATTTTCTTCGACATTCATCTCGTCTATTAAATAGCTTTTATGTACCTAAAGATAGATTAGATGACTAGTAGACCATTTATACCGGATGACCTTTCCTAAAAAAATCCCGATTTAGTCGGAGTAAATTAGTTGTTCTTTAAACAGGTTCTTACAATAGTTTTCAGTCATTATCTCGACATGTCAACATTTTTTTTAGTTGAAAGATGAACGATATTTATTTGACTTTCCTTCTACAATGTCTTTCCAATTTGAATGAATTTTTAAGTGGGCAATTATTTCAAGCTCATCACAAAATATTCTCATAGGTTCGAGTAGAATACAATTAACATTACTATTGATCTCAAATTCATCCGTGATAGTAAGTTTCAGCCGCTGTCGTAAAAGAACAAATCGGCTCAAATCATTTGAATTAGTATAGAAACGGTATCCAAGCTGACTTTATTGCGAAGTTGTAAAGTACCCGTATTAAGTTCGAGGGGTTTATGACCGAATCCAATCTTAGAATAACTCATATCTTATAATATTTTACCATTGCATGTTCAATCTTACTACAACCATTTACAGTTCAAGTTTAAGATGCGGAAAGAATATTTTGGACGTAGTCAAAGAGCGCGGTTTAATTATCATATTCGCTTATAAGTAAGAAGGGTTTTATAACTCGGGACACTTTTGTGATGGCACTGAATAATGTAGAAAAGAAAGATATATTCTGAGGAAGCGGGGTTTTTTAGCGGAATATGAATATAACATTTAAAATAACAAGTTCCTAATTACTTTTGTCAAACATAGCATGACTTACTAGCACAGTTATAATGTTATGATCTAAGTGAGAGTAATAATATGTACTCAAAACTAATTTTAAAGTAGCGTTGATTGACACAAATATTTTTCTAAAGTGAAACATATATTTAACTCGAACAAATAAAATAAAGACAAAAGAAGAAATAATCGTTAAATTACAAGAGAACAAAGCCATTAATGTAAACAAAGTACATAGTGACAGTAACATTTTCAAAGAACATACTTGTGTTTCACTATAGGAAAATATAACTAAAACTGACACAACAACGTAGCGTTGCCTCGAAAAACACTTCAGACCTTTGACTTGACAAGGACAGGACAAGGACGATCCACAACAAACAGGCACTTTCAATAAAGCCCGCATCAATATAAAGGCTAACAGGCCAATATTTTCCGTGACGTCACAGCCAAACATGGCTCCCGTCAGATTCATGACGTCCCCGCTACTAATAAATCGCGTATTGAACGAATAAATCTCAACGATGTATGCTAGCTTTTTTGTATTTCAACGTGTGTCCGGCTACGTTTGACGCGTCACCAGATACCCGTGATGAATATGGTTCGTCGTGCATTTAGATTTCCAGCTACGAATTTATTTTCATTGTAACAATGATTACCTAGGCGTTATCTACCGACCACCCGACCCTTTCCCAGATTACAGAATTTTGATTGCAAAATTTTACGATTATAAAAGCAATACATTTTTATAACGCCATCAAAAAACTCATATTCCGTTTAGAGACCAAAATGCTGCGCAAATGTGTGTAAAGGACTATAAGTTGGAACGCCAGAGGTATTTTTAAAGCTGTTGAAAGGTACGCGGACAGAATAATCGCATAGTAAAACCGTGTTGAAAATGCAAAAAACATTCTACGCTCAGTCATAAAGAGTTGGCGAAAAATTATTTGGTAAATCAGAGGCCGTGGCTCGTTTACTTGACAAATCGCCTGCGGCCGGAGCCCTCTTTATAGGAGCCTATTTGTCTGGTGCACGGAGATTAAAAAGCAGTGCCTCTCGTAATTCCTGCTTTGCCATGTCCCCGCCGTTCGCGTAATTTAATTTTATTGTCCTCCCAGAGCTTAATTTTAATGTGTACACGAATATTCGGATAGCACTATTCTTATTTATTATTGAGTTAATATATTCCGTATATTTGAATAGCATCGTTTTTGTTGTCACCTCATTTGCTGCGACATTCTCGTGCAATTTTTTTATTATGGTTCTAGGCTAAATAGTTTCGCCGACTAGGTCATTTGTAAATTAAGTCGTTATTTAAATAAGTTTGTAATGGCATAAGTTAGTGCCTTATACAAGATGTTCTACTTGTTCTAGGCTAAAGTTTTGAAATGGCGGCACGTATTTGCATGAGTGAAAATCAAGTAGTTATTAGCGGCAATCCATTACCGAGCCTTATAAAGGAACTTTGTTAAGCGCAAACGAAAATCGAAATCCATTTCGCTTAATGAGGCCGAAAACTAAAGCGAAAACTTTCTTCGAGTGGCTGCACGAATCTGCATATTTACCGATCGCTTATTTCATGACAAACAACGAACATAAATCAGTCCTAACGATAATTTCACCTACATTTCGTCCAATATTTATCGTCGAAATTACAACCAAAGCGAAACGATAAACACTAACATACCAAACTTGTAAAATAGCAAATAAATATCTCAATCGAAAGCAAAAGAGTTATGTAGACAAAACACGAACGAAGTCAAATATTTTCAGTGTGGTCCAAACAACTATAATGGGATTCGCGGCACGATAGCGAATTCATTGCATGTTTAATGTTAATTATTATTCCTGTTACGTAATAATATTTGTTACGGTAGACAAACAGAAAAAGAAATGTTGCCGGCCCCAGTAGGATTTATGCCAATTTAGAACGTGTAATGTGTTTCTCGTTTCGTTTCATTCTTGCTTTGGAAACATCGTATTGTATCACAATAAATTTAGTGACATACTCATTAAATCGATTGAGAATAATTAATTCTGCTGTTTTTAAAATATAATTTAAACAAATAGATTGTGATTACATTTTTAAACTTCCAATTTTATTCTAATTTTGTTGTCTCTCTATTATAACTCAAATTAACGTATGACTCGTGACAATTCATCAATCGGTTCCAAATATTAACTAGTTAAGCTCTAAATGAAAACTTTCATAATGTCTTGGAAGCAATCGGCTAACTCTAAGAAGGTTTACAAAGGCTAATAGTATAACGACCGTTGTTTCTACAAACTCACTAAAATTACCTGCGTGTGTTCATGTATGTTTAATGTTTGAGGTTCAATTACATGCTCTGAAATTACGCGTAGCAATTTCTTTGCAAGAATAGTTTAATTAAATTACTGGACTTAGTACAAAACCCTGAGGAACGCCCGTATTATAAGCGAGTAAAAGTTTTCTAAAATTATATTCGCTGTTTCTGTTTATGTTATGAATACTAGATTTAAAATTAATTCCAAAATGTATCCCCCAACGGGATGAAATTGGGGCAGAAAGTTAATCTGGGAGTTCACATAGATGAAGTCGCGGGCAGAAGCTGCAATGAGAACGACATCACAACCTCTTCACGCAATGATAGAGTGAAGATAAATAAAATAAATAAATATTAGTGTACAATCTTACACAAATCGAACTAGCCCCACAGTAAGCTCAAGAAGGCTTGTGTTATGGGTACTAGACGACGATATATTTAATAGATATAAATACTTAAATACATAGGACTCAGGAACAAATATTCATGCTCATCCCACAAATATTTGCCCTGAACGGGATTCGAACCCAGGACCGTCAGCTTCACAGGCAGGTGCACTACCCACTAGGCAAAACCGGTCGTCAAGATAGCATTTATTTTTAATTCTAAGCCTACTTAAGTTCATACCTTAAAGCAATGAAGCCCCCAGTTAAATCGCATTCGACCCAGCTATCGCCTGACACTAGCGACTACAGATGCAGCCATAATTGCAACCCCAACATGCGATGCAGGCAAAAATCAAAATTTGAAAAGTTCATTAGTTTTTTTCAGTGCTGAAATCTTTTTGGCCAAGTTGAAGTGCAATTTTAACGTTTGTTTATAAAGCAATCCACGAAGTTTTAATCCAAAGCCGGGGTCGAGTTATCGGCAAAATTAAATGGTAGTCTTTTTGAATGTGTCTCGTTAGTATTACCTGATCTATTGTTAAAATAATTATTAGACACACACTAACTAATAAAGTAGCTAATTAATGATGTACCGCATCCTTCAGTATCCACTTCTTTCATGCCGTTATTTAAAGAAAGAATTTAGAAATAAACAGGGACCGATACCGGTATTTTTAAAAAACCCTGAATTAGCCCAATATTTTGGATTATTTTTTGGTCTTTACGTAGAGCTGAATTATGTATTTAGGTAATAACGTCGTATTATTAGATTGTCCCATTAAAAACGAAATAATGAACCGGTGACCGTAATAATACCGGTATTTTTCTATGGAGAAAATACCGGTATCCGATCCCTGGAAATAAATGAATTATTAATATAAATTTCACATCATTATGACGAAGCCTGTTACGGATTTCACCTCTGGTATCTCTTGTCTATGACCGTTATATGTTTCCACGTTGCGGATTAGAATTTGTGGATAAATATTAAAATTTGTCACAAAATTTAGATATGTACAGTCGCCATCAAATATACCGGTACTCTTCAGGGTCAAAAATATCTGAACATGCACTTTAACGCCTTGACAATAGAGTCGTGTTCAGATATTTGTGAGCACCTTGTTCGCTCCGATATATCTGATGGCGACTGTACAACATCCTGTAACAATTGAATAATACATAAACATAAATGTCCTAGATTCATTCAGGAACTAGACCGTACTATTTCGTGTCGCTTATAAGTTACTTTAATAAACGATTAAAGTAATGCTAAAGAAAAAAGCTAATTATTCCAAACCTATCACTTAAAGCCAAGGAATTCTTAATCACTTTGTAGTTGACACGATAATTTGAGGATTAAGTCATAATTAACCTAACACGACACAAGAGCAATTTACTAATTTAACAACCTCATATTTCTTATTTTAAAACGATCTATAAGCAACCTTATGTTAATAAGGCAAGGTTTATTTTCCCATACAAATATCAGCTACGTATTAGATATAGATAGATTCTCGTAATGGATTGTTAGCATGTTCTTGCGTTCTGGCTTGTACTTTTGAGGAAATGCGAGGTAGATATTGTAAAATATCTCTTAACACCTTGATATACGATTCATGTAATAAGAATCATTTAATAAACAGATTATGTGATGTATCTCATGTTTCTTGACGTAACATTTAATTCGTAACATTCTGATGGATAGTTCGTATTTTTAATCATAAAATATCTTATTGTAACTGTGAAACATTGGGGCAAGAGTTTTTTTTTTTATAGGGGGCAAACGAGCAGACGGATCGCCTGATGGTAAGCAATTACCGTCGCCCATAAACACCTGCAACACCAGAGGAGTCGCAAGTGCGTTGCCGGCCTTTCAGAAGGGAATACGATCTTTTCTTGAAGATTTGAAGGTCATATCGAGTTAGGCTTAGTTTACGATGTTAGTAAGGGTTATCAACTTGACTTTGTAGTTTCGTAGCACTCGTAGCGTATCTACGAATATTTACTATGCACACGTAGCGTATAGAGACAACGTGGTATTGACCGCGAGATACTACACATTTATATTTGCCGACGAATTCGTAGCGATCGTAGCCGATAACATGCGAAAACCCGTATAATAATATCAAAAAAAAAATGAAAATAGTTTATTAGACAGTGATACAACTTGCAAACAATCAATCATCCTTTCTTTAACATAGTTGGTTGCATAACACTGTAATATAATGTAACAACATAGATTGCCCGTGACACCTGCACTAGGCAATGCCTGTCTCGCAGGATGGCACTTTGCATTTGATTACCCGTTATACTATTGTTAAGCGCTAAAGAACTTTACATGTTTAAATAAGAGTAAGTATAATGATAATTAAATAATATGCATATCTAGAAGAATAGCGTCTACGTCGATTCCTAGCAATAAAAGTGTTAAAATAAATTGAGGTATTCTAAGATTAGAATTACGATTTGAAAAGGGATATTTACTATGTATATTTGTATTTGTGAGTTCCCGATATTTCGGCACTGTTGCAAGCGCCATTATCAGGGATTAAGGATTAGTTAAGAGTCCTTATCACATAAAAAACGCTCACCTATATACTTAGGCGATTTCCTGATCAAATTGACAGGTATCTTGACATTTTCTCAGTGTTACTATCTAGAACAGGACTATTGCGACCTAATGTCACACATTCTAAATGTATTTTTTCTATTTTTCATTAAGAAATATCGTTTCAAACATCACTCCAAATCGACCATTTTCAAGCTTAAAACTGTGTTTTTTGCGCTTAAATTCTGATACACACAATAAAATCAAAAAATGGCTACGTTACTATCTAAAACTTTAATGAAATCATCTTATCCTTTAATCACTTTATTGGTATTATAAATACTTTTGTCATATTTTGAAATCAAAATATTTTAAAACTTATAAGGCCTCTTAATCGTAATTCTAATGTAATGTAAGCTTGAAATCTTATATTCTAAGATTAACAACTTTTCGGGGCAATTTTTTTGTAAATTTTGTCATACAATGAAATACAAATTCTCTTTTTACAATAGAAATAATTTTATTCATAAAACCAATTTACAAGATAATTATGATAATAATAATTATTAAATGAATTAAAAACTTGAAATAAAAACAACTATACCTAACTAAAAACTAAACATTAAAAATTAATATCAAATTTTTACTATCCTTTTCTCCATCTAATATTCGATCATCGAGCTAAAGATTTTTGAGTGTGTAGCAACTACGACCTGTCTATAGTCGAAACTATGAGACGTACTTGTACACCGTCTCCCTACGTCAGTGTCTTTTGTCTCTCTGCTTGTCTAATAATCTATTCAAGACACCAGTCTACACACGCCATAAATCTCCCGGCACTAAACACCTCACGATTTTATCCCCGGGACATTTGACTCTGTAAAATTGCTACCAAACTTGGCTACTTTATTCCCGTCGTACATATCTTATTAATTTTTCGAGGATTTCCTGCGGGAGGGAATTTTACTGCAAAGCTGAATACGGCACGGATCTTGAGGGCCAGCGAGGAATATTTAAGTGGATTGTGATTTTGGTCACTGGGTTGCGTATTTGACTTTCCATTTTTCTTGCGGGTTTAAGAGGCCTTATAAGTTTTAAAATGTTTTGATTTCAAATAAGAAATAAAATAAAATAATAAATAAATAAATATTAGAGGACAATCTTACACAAATCGAACTAGCCCCACAATAAGCTCAAGAAGGCTTGTGTTATGGGTACTAGACGACGATATATTTAATAGATATAAATACTTAAATACATAGAAAACATCCAAGACTCAGAAACAAATATTCATGCTCATCACACAAATATTTGCCCTGACCGGGATTCGAACCCAGGACCGTCAGCTTCACAGGCAGGTGCACTACCCACTAGGCTAAACCGGTCGTCAAAAAAAGGCATGGAACAAATTACCTTCAGAAGTAGTGAACGCTAACAGTGTTAATCAGTTTAAAAACAAACTTGACAAACTAAGATCTAAGCAGTGTTAACCAGTGCCAAGTGCACTATGATTTAGACGTAACAGCGTCAGCTGCCTGTCTAAAATATATAATAATAATAATAAATTGTGATAAAAGTATTGATAACACAATTAAAATTATTAAAGTCTACGACGATTTTATTAAAGTTTTCGATAGTAACATCTAGCCATTTTTTTATTTTATTGTGTGTAGTAGAATTTAAGTGCAAAAAACAAATTTTTAGCTTGAAAATGGTCGATTTGGAGTGATCTTTGAAACGATATTTCTAGATGAAAAATACAAATAATACATTTAAAGTTTATGACATAAGGTTGCAATAATCCCGTTCTAGATAGTAACATTGAGAAAATGTCAAGATACGTATCGATTCAAACAGAAAGTGGCGTAAATAGATGAGCGTTTTTAACTGATAAGGACCCTTAAACTTAATCTACGTTTTTATGTTAAAAATGTTTGAAATCAAAAAATCTCGAAAGTTCTTAAGTTAATTTAATCACATAGTAAAATTAAGAGTTAAACTCTTACCGGTGTAGTTATTGGTATCTAACTCTCTCTAAAGCCGCTTTAATTATTTCCTTCTACTTGGCTGCTATTTTATCCTTCATTTCGATACAATTTTTAGAATAAGGGTTAACTTTAGCATTAGCATGTAATAGAATGTGTTGCATATATGTCATTTTATAAATATTTTTATATCAAATGTTAGATTACATTTTGGTAACTCAGTACATTTTATGACATAATTAAAACTAACCTACATAAGGTCTAACGAACGTTTAAAAAACGAGCCAAGCCGAGTTTTATAAAGATCCGTTAGACCAAATGTCAGATCAAATTTAAGTTACCCACTCACACTAACTACGAATCACTGTTTACTTTATATAAATCAATATCTTGTATATTTTCTCTGCCTTGTACATGTAAATTTCTTTAGGGAAAATAAAGTTCTTTAACCAGAATTTCAGTAACTCAGTACATTTTTTGACATAACGAACCGACATAAGGTCTAACGGATCTTTATATTGTGTTTTTTGGTTATCAAAATAAATGTGAAGACTCAGTTTTATCAACACCTATTATGCAAATACACAGTTTGAATACCGAACAGTGTAAACATTTGAATATCGAACGCTATTTAATAATTCCGTTATACAAAACAAGTTCTCGAATCAACTTCAATTTACCACAGTGTAGATAACGAGCAGTGGTTTCATTTCGAGTGGCGATGTCGGAATTAAAAAGGCAAATCGGTTCGCATCGACCCGCTGTCAATTAACGACTGTGGCGGGCTGTTACCTATGTATGTAGTGCAGTGGGTTATTGTAAGTGCCGTTGAGGTTTCCTATCGTTTAGATCAGATTTTAAACCGTTTTCACTGTTAAATTTAATATTTTAAGTTCACCTTTCGTGGAAAAACTGAATTTTCAAAGAAGGATTTTTAAATGAAGTGTATTGGCGGTAATAGGTAGAGTAAAACCATAATTATACTGAGTTTTGTTTCCGTTCACATCTGACGTTAACGTATAGGCATAAAATACATACAAACACTCGTTATTGCACACCTTATTAAATAATACAAAGCAGTACCCAATAAAATACTTAATAATATTTTTTTCGGATAGAATCCGAAATAGCTATGTAACAATTTCAAGATTTTATATACTATGCAATATCGCTCGCAATATTGCTATGGGACCGCTCGTGGCCCAGCGGCGCCCGCGTACCGCGTGCGGTATGCGAGGTTAAGCAACGTCGGTCCAGGTCAGTTATTGGATGGGTGACCGCTTTGAGTGGTTATTAACTGAGCGCTCTCGTGTTTTGGAAGGCACGTTAAGCCGTTGACCCCGGCTACTGTCTATGATAGCAGTCGTTAAACCAAGTTAGAGGCCTTTGGGCGGCTCGAGAACTTCTAACAGTCAAGTAGCCCACTCACTTGACAAGCCTAATTCTAATAAGGTCAGGTTTCCCTCAGGTTGGAAGGTCACATGGCAGTCGCTTCCGTAACAACTAGTGCCTACGCCAAATCTTGGCATTAGGTAGCGGACCCTGGGCATCCTTCAAGATGCAACTGTACCGGGATAACGCTAGGATGATGATGATGATATGCTATGCAATATCGACTATAAAAATAAGTAACTCTTGCATGGTTCTCTATTCAATTTTATGTACTTAATTAGAACTAGAAAGAAATCTGAAAATTATGTTTCACATTTTCTGCAGTTGCCCCCAGGCCCGCGTCGAGTAAAAAACAACTAAATAACAATAAACAAATATTATTTTTACGTTACCAATAAATGATCCTTACGAAAGTACTTGGAATAAACCTAATTTCAACCTGTTTACGTCATTTCAAATATTTTTAAATATATAATGGGATTGTTTTCTTTTTGTTTTTACACTTTTTTACTGTTTTTATTTATTTTTCAACTTTAATGTGTATTACTCCGTTTGTTTAACTGTGTGCCACGAATAAATGTTTTTACCCTCTTTCTTTCTTTCTTTCTGTCAAAAACCGGCCAAGTGCGAGTCGGACTCGTGCACGAAGGGTTCCGTATGTCCGTGAAGTTAGCATATCAAATTCCAGCAGATCACAAAATAATTGGAGTTCTATTCGCATGCAGCATAGTTCTATAGTTCCTGATAAGTTTCAGCAATAGTTCTGCCGTTTTTGCTGAAAAAATAAAACATATGGATTTCTACCAAATGATATGCTAACTTCACACACGTAGCATATCAATATTCCCCAAATGGACTAAAAATTGATATTATGCCTGTCCACAGGACACGCTATAGTTCCTGATACTTTAAAAACATAGTTCTATCAATAAAACTTCAAAAAAGTATAATTTATATCCCCAATGATATGCTAACTTCACATGTGATATGCTGATAGTTTTTGAGGAGTTCAGGGCCACCTTTTAGTCTAAAAAGATAGCTGTAAGTTTGTTGAATACAGAACTCCGGAGTTCCCAGCGCTAGAGTCACGTAAAACTTAAAAACTAATTTATGTTTGTTACATCGTTAGAGACAGAGATGATATGCTAACTTCACAGGTGATATGCTTATAGTTTTTGAGGAGTTCTGGGCTTGGTTCTGGTCTTAAATGATAGCTCTGGCTCTGGTGAATATAGAACTCTAGAGTTCTCAGCACCAGTATAACGTTTAACTTACAAAAAATGTACATGAAAATTACAATTTCGTCAATTTAAGGTTACGGTATGATGAATTACTTTCTAGAGATATTTGGTTCTATGTCAACAAAACATGTAGTTCTGTCAATTTTGAACAGATACCTTTATCCGTAGGTTAATCAAATGACTATTAGGATAAGAAAATAACATAATTGTTTGTTACATTTATAACGATGATATGCTAACTTCACATGTGATATGCAGATAGTTTTTGAGGAGTTCTGGGCTTGGTTTTGGTCTTAGAAGATAGCTATGGCTCTGTTAGATACAGAACTCCGGAGTTCCCAGCACTGGCGTCATGTTTAACTTTAAAATTTAAGGATTCAAACTTACGATTTTGCCAAATGAAGGAAACATAATGATAAAATAATTTCAAGCGATCATTGCTTCTGTATAGATTAAATATGTAGGCACTTCATTCCGAAATAGAGAACTCTACATCCCGAAGCTGTTTTAACAATTATTCCGATAATAAAATAAGTTTAGTGTATGGAAAATTACCACCACCATTATCTATAAAAAAATATTTATTTTATTCTCTTTTAGTATTTGTTGCTAGAGCGGCATCATCTGTGAAAATTTCAATCGTCTAACTATCACGGTTCATGAAATACAGCATGGTGACAGACGGACGGACGGACAGCAAAGTCTTAGTAATAGGGTCCCGTTTCATCATTTGAGTACGGAATCCTAAAAAGGACGCATTTTGAGCTTAGAAAGTTTCCAATGTAAACCGAGCGTTTTTGACGTTTCATAAAAAGATGGTGATTTGATTACCAATAAAATACCGAATTGTCACAGTGGCACATATTTTTCCAACATTAGTACTCTTAGGTTCGGTTTTATAAAGATGCGTTATCTTCTCAGCTAGGCAAGGTTTAGTGAACCAGCGACAAAACTCCCAGTAGCTCGATTCCACTCACACCTCAGATTCGGTTGAAACCGCTCAACCAATCTCACTGGAGCGCAAACTCTTAGAGTATTCCAGTGTTCCAACCCACACGCGTGGTCGTGCCGGAGGTTTTCCCCTGGATTTTCCCCAGGCTACTCTCCAACCGCGCACTCCTATCGCTTTATTGGGCTCGCCCTATAAAGCCACAGTCAGGTTCAAAAAAAAGATCCGTTAGACCTTATGTCGGTTTGTTATGTCAAAAAATGTACTGAATGACTGAAATTATCTGACATTCGCTCTAACGGGTCTTTATAAAACCCGGCCTTACTCGACTGACATGGTCCGTCCAACGGTAGTGGCGTAACACCTAACACAAAGTAAGCCTCAACACAGGATCAGTTTTGCTTTGTACCATTATGCAAAACGGAATCCATTGCATATCCATTTAGTCATACGTACGTCCAACTTTGATGTGTCTCGAGATCAACACACTCTATTCCTATAGAACAGATTTGCGTTTGAAATCATTCTTAAGTTAGTTACATAAAATTCAAAATCAAAAAATCAAAATCAAAATCAAACATTTATTCTGCAAATAGGCCACAAGGGCACTTTTACATGTCAAAATATTAATTTACAATTTAGGAAAGTCTGACTATAATAAGTAATACATTTTTCATGTCAAAATATTAATTTACAGTTCAAGAAGGAATAATAATTTCGAGTTTACAATTATAACAAAATTAATGTCATACAGTGAAGATAAACTTGCAAAGTTAGCTATTACAAATATTACAACATCAGTAAAGTTAGAGATCTATAAGGTCTCACGATTAAACAAGGAGTATAATGAAATTAATATAATATCCCAGAGATGTACATGGTCTCTGAGCGTCAAAATTAAAATTAATTTAATATTGCTAGAGATGTATATGGTCTCTAAGTCACTGATAATAAAAACGAATCCACAACAGGATGATGTCTCTCGTCAATCCCCTATAAAAAGACACTAGTATTAACGTAGTCACTATGTCCTAGCAAGCATGAACAGACCGGACTCCACAAACAGCACCCGATCACGAGTATGACGCGTATCTCAGCCATCGCCTCCCTCGACCATCTGTTAGGGAAGGTGGCGGTAATTAACTAGATGTATTCAAATGAACAATAATTCGCATCAAAAACGAGCTAAACAATTAAAAGAAATGTTGTCATAAATGGAACGTTTAATTCCCAACAATTTATAACCTAAAGCATCGCGTGGAATTTCGCTCAAGATAGAAAAATTAATGTTATAGTTAGTTATTTTTTTTAGTTGTTGATGTTGTCCCATTAGCGAGGAGACAATAATAACAGAGATTTTCTTTAAATATTACATTGATTCTAACATGCTTAGGAGGAACGCGTGTTTGATACTCCACAAAAATATTTAAAGTGTCTTCAATATGTCTGACTGGTTTTTATAAGAACTACTACAGACCCGCCCCGGCTTCGCATGGGTGCACTATTTAATAGATGTTATTATACATACGTATAAACCTTCCTCTTCAATCACTCTATCTATTAAAAAAACCGCATCAAAATCCATTGCGTAGTTTTAAAGATTTAAGCATACATAAGGATATAGGGACAGACAAAGCGACATTGTTTTTTTATACTATGTATGTATAGGTAAACATGTCGAAACTGTTTGACACAGGATATGTAAATATTATTTTGTCGCTTCCTATTTCGGACGAAGCCGAGTTTTTATACAATTTATTAGAAGTAGGTTTAAAATCTAGAGTTTAAGTTTCTTTTTAGCTTTTTGTACATAATTATTCTGCTGCCTCTACGGGGCGGTATGTTCGCCTGGCGACAAACCCCTTTTTTCTTAAATAATAAAAAAATAAGTAAACATGATGTAACCTTCTGCATTCATGTTGTTTGCGTTTCGATTGATTCTTCGTAAGTCGCAACCACGTTTACCGCGCTGCATAAAACATCAGCTTCTAATGCCAGCGGTTGAAGCAGTGACATGTATAACAACTATGTTTATATAAACTAAACCGTGAAGAAACTTGTGAGTAAATTGGCCTATCGAAAATCTTATAGACATTCCCTCTGGAATGACTTTACGTCACAAGATAAAACATTTTAGGCGTTAGTCCACCACCACCACCACCACCACCATTTCAGCCGAAAGACGTCCACTGCTGAACATAGGCCTCCCCTAAGGCTCGCCATTTAGACCGGTCCTGTGCCGTTCGTTTTCACCGGATTCCCGGCAGTGGAAGTGGGCAGGGCACATTGCTCGCAGAAACTGCTTGAGTGGCGTACACGCACCCCGGAAGACGAGCTGTCGGTAGGCCTCCGACAAGGTGGAGTGATGACCTGGTGAAGGTCGCAGGAAACCGGTGGCGTTAGTCAATTTAAAAAAAAAAGATAATTGGTACCTATTGAAATACAAACGAATTTTATGGCCATGATGATGATGATGATGAACTTTGATACAATGTCAACGCGCTTTTTTTAAAGAATTCAAACCTATTTTAGTAAAATTTAATTTATATGTGGCACCTTAATTAATATTGAGTGTTATCTGGTTTTCTCTCTTGAATTTAACTTTGTCCCTTACCTACTGGCGACTTTATTTTCAATACGCTAAACCATACCTCAATTATCATTAAAATATAATGCAATGGCAGAAAGAAACTTAAAAATGAAAGTAAATTACCTATAATAGAAACTTTCTTCAAAGTAAATTAAAACAATTATGGTAACATGTAACCGTTGGTGGCTATAATAGTCTTGAAAGTACGCTGAAAATAAATTGATTCCGGGTAAAGGGACCGGTCACCCTACAGTTGTTACTTCGCATAGGTAAAAATTAGTACGAATAACAAGCCTGAATGACATTAAAAGTAGAACTAAATAAAATAAAAATGTTAACCGTGCCCAGCCAGTCACTGGCTTTTACTAACTCTGGTTACCAGATATTACAAGCTTATTACAATTGAATAGAGTTCAACTCGAAATTCAAAGCAAGAGACTGGCTAGACATGTATAGATTACCTAATAAACGGACTCCTAGAGCAATCATATCGCGGTAGGCAGGTCACAAACATGGACTTATTTGTGTCGTCATATGCGAAAACAAAGAAGAAATGTTCCCCAAAGTAGGAAATCAATTCCGACATCAAAACATGTAATATTCCTTTCATCCCAGTCATAATAGTTTAGTAGACAATATAAATTACACGTGACAATTTTTTTATACCACGTCGGTGGCAAACAAGCATACGGCCCGCCTTAAGGTAAGTTGTCACCGTAGCCTATGGACGCTTGCAACTCCTGGGGTCTCGCATGCGCGTTGCTGACCCTTTAAAAATGTATACACTCCTTTCTTGAAGAACTCCATACTATAGTCCCTCGGGAAAACCTCGGCAGGGACCTCATTCCACAACCGGAGCGTCCGTGGGAGGAAATTCCTCTGAAACCGTACCGTGCGACCATTTCGGTTCTAAGATGTGAGGATGAAATAAATTATAGATAATGTGATGGTTTGTGAAATAATAATTATAGAGTAAACCTTGCAGTATTTTCTTAAATAGCTGCTGTTAAGTCTTAAACTACCGTACTAATAAACATGAAAAACCCGACAGATAGATTTATTGGCACCTACAACTACGTAATATTTAATCAAAAATACAGTTAACGTTTAGTTACCACAAAAACTATTAAATAATTAACACAACTTACTCTTTCTTTTATTGTTAATATATTGCTTTCATAATTAAAATTACAAAGTTTTATATGAAGAATCAATATTGTGTTTTGATTTTGTATGAAATACAATATAAATCTACTCTTTATTCACCTTAACTAAAGGACACACTACAGTGCAAAATCAAAATAAATAGGGGCAAAGGGCAAACTGGCAGTTCTATCTCTAAAGAGCGATTTTTATTCTTTAGGCCCTTTTACAAAAACCGTTGATAATAACTTGCGTAACCTAAAACTACATCTATTTTTACACACTTATATCATTACAATATCAGAAACCTTTAAATGTTCAAACTAAATCAGTCACAGAGCTCATTAAATTTTCAGGTTCAATTATACGTCTATCAAGCGCTCCGTCAATAATCCGCCTGCTTCGGATTAGTCATTACATTACATACCTTAGAATTATATCTATCGCAAGTATAGCTGGAGCTATTTATACATATATGCTAGTTTGTGACAGGCACGTATCCAGAGGGGGGGGTAGATGGGATTTATCCCCCCCCCGAAAATAATAAAATACTTATAAGTGTATAACTAAACTACGGACGGTACTTCTTTAAGTTATTAAAAATTATAGTACAGTGATTACAGCGATTTTTACACAGTTCACATGGTTATTTCAATGTTTTTTCAAATATTAGATTTGTTTTATTACGTATTCATGTGGACAATAGCAAGTTTAGATTAGACCGCGTCGTTTTTAGGGTTCCGTACTTAAAGTGTAAAACGGGACCCTATTACTAAGACTTCGCTGTCCGTCCGTCCGTCTGTCTGTCCGTCTGTCACCAGGCTTTATCTTAATTTTAAAATAATTAAAATTTTCACAGATGATGTATTTCTGTTGCTATAACAAAAAATACTAAAAAACAGAATAAAATAAATATTTAAGCTGGCTCCAACAAAAGTGATTTTTTTGCCAATGGTACGGAACCTTTCGTACCCGAGTCCGACTCGCACTTGGCTGATTTTTTAAAGAAAGTAAGTACATATTTAACTCCGAAAAAGATTTTGTCTCTCAGTGTTATTCAACTAATAATATTATTAATTTAAACCCTCAATACTACTAACCAAACTAACAAAACTAAAGCATTTAATCATAAAATGCAAATTATAAAAAAAACTAAAACCCAACTAAAATATTCAATCGTGAATGCGACTAAACTAGTTTCAACTGGTTCAAGCCCAGCTATAATTTGCAGGCGATTTGGCCGGTTCTGTTTGCCCCCGTCGGCCCATAGATTCGGCTTATTTGCCTGGCTTGATTTATGTAGGTCGTCTGTCTGTACGTTAGATTGGTTTCTATTAGCAACTGTGTAGCTCGTTCCGATTTGAGGGTCCGGGATATTTGTCATGTATGAACAGTTGAGATGACACATTACTATTTACTTAACGTTACTATTTACTTATTTATATTGAATTATATAACATTCAGGCCCAAATACTCAAGCGCCGCAAATACTCCTCTCTAGTAGAGAGCTACGAGTTTGCGGCGCTTGCAGTGGAAACTATGGGACCCTGGTCAGCCGACATGAAAATCTTCATGAAGGCCTTGTCGTCACGGCTGGTCCACGCCTCAGGGGACCCCAGAGCTGCTGGCGCGTACCTCTCCCAACGGATTGCTCTTGCGGTTCAGAGGAGTAACGCCGCCAGCGCTTTGGGGTCCATGCCGCAGGCAGAACTTTTAGATGGAGTGTTTTTTTTGTAATTGGTTTTATTTGTTTCTTTGTTGTAGTTGTAAGTATGTATCTCGTGTTTATTTAATAATATATGCGTAATTACATTTAGTATTAAAACAACCTGCAAAATGTATAAAACTTTTGACGTGTAATGTATTTGTAAATTATAAATAAATGAGTATGAGTGTGATGTTCTTTATATGTATTTTACACGTGACAATGTAATTGGCCGTTACTTTTTAAATCTACGTTTTTGCGGTTTTAAGTTCACCAAATGTAGGATTTATTTGTCTATTAGACCCCATTTTCATGATCTTCTAAGCTAATTGGTATTAAAAGTATTATAAAGATTTTTCCAAGAAACTCTTTCCAATGTTGAAATCGCTAAATATACTTATTTTAGTTAACAATACTGTGATGAATATATTCGAACATGATTTTCTTAATAATTACTCTTTAGTGTTGAAAATAAAAAGTTCTTGATTACTGTTGCACAACTAAAACAACACACACTTGGTGTTAAACTGCAAGTGAAGCAGCTTCGCAAAAAATGCGCACGGATCTGCACAGTCGGTTAGCAACCAGCTAATTTAGTGTGCCGGTTTTCAACCGCATGGATGTTGATAAACTGAAGGGATATTTTCTCGATTTTTTTATAGATTCCAATTCAATAACTACAAAATTAAATGTATACGGCACTTTGTATTTTAGTGTGTGTAAACATGGTTGTAAGTATCTTAAATTAAAAACACGTTCTTGATTTGGGCTAGCACAATTTGCTGCCAAGTAGCATCTCGCGCAACTCAGTCGAAGTTCTGTCCCACTCGAACTATGCGAAATATTCAAGTCAATCTTTATTGATAACTTCAGCTACAAGTAATTGTACAATTAATAAATGTAACTATACACATTCATGTTTTAGGTACTGTGTTTTAGGTACACTATGTCATTAAATTATATATTTAATTAATTTATTAAGGTATTCATCCACACAGTAAAATGCCCTGTCTATTAGGTATTCTTTCAGCTTAGTTATAAAATGTGTTTTCTGATATTTCTAGTTTCTTGTAGTCTGTTGGTAGTTGACTGTTGACTGTATATTTTAGGGACTATGTACCATACACACTGCTCAGATTCTTTTTAGCCTGTGCCTATTTGGAAGGAGCTTATTTCTGTGTCGACTATCAGTGTCATATTTTCTAAATTTCTCGAGATTCCTGTCAACAGCTTTTGTTACCCTTAATGTATAAAGGCCCGGAAACATTATAATTTTCAAATTTCGGAATAACTTTCGGGCAGGCATATTCCATGGTATCCTAGCCATTATCCTGATCACCGGTTATTATTATTATTATTATCGTATGGCTTTATTTTCCAAATTATAGTTAAAAGTTACAATACAAGAAAATACATAAAATTAAAATTAAAAAAATAAAGTTGGTACACCTATAATAAAATATCTAGATTTGACAGACAGTCCCTGGCTTCCGCAGTAAGCGTGTGCAGGTCGCTGAGTCCTCTCGAAAACCGTCTCCTTGGGCACTCCTCCACAATATGAGCGGTTGTTTGGTCCGGTGCTCCACAATCGCAACTCGGTGAGGACTTGTATCCCCATTTATGGAGGTTGTGGTTATTGAAATAGAAGTATCCTCTATCTACCTGCGGCCCGTCTCCACATATCAATGCCGTAGGTAATTATCGAATGAAAGCAGGCGAAATACGCATTTCTCACACACTAGCCATCCATCATTTTGACCAGACACGAAATTGCAAAACATGCTTTTCCCAACCTCTAGCTGAGGTCTTCAATGGGACTACTCTATTTTATTCCAGAAGATTAGAAAGAGGAAGGTAGATTTTTCTCTACTCGTCGCAACGCAGCGGCAGTTGTGTTATTAGCCCGCCAGGTGGTCGCAAACTGACGCCGGTCGTGTGACCATTACTTTTAGTGTAGTTTGTTTTAATAAATTAAAGCTACAACCGCCATTTATTTCAGTAAACTTTACTGGCTTCAATATCCTAACGCCACCAAATTCATTAGTATTCATCCATCCCCGCCATTCATAGGGCTTAAGGCGAATTGGTTTGACGTACGACTATCAACTCTCGTCCAATCAGATTTACGGAAGTACGCAATAGGAGCAATTCATTCGGCGATTCGACCGTGTGAGGACAAATGGACGGCCATGTGTCTCTGTTAACTCCAAACGGTCAGTTTCTATTATAACGGTGAAGGGGCTCAGTTCGGGGAACCCATAAGACAAATTGAATTTAGATTTTACTGCCATCACAGTATCTATTTCAGGGTTAGAAATTGACTTTGTTTCTATGAAATTATTTGAAAAATTACAAAACAAAAGTATGCTATACCTGATATAGTTTTTTTTTAGATTTATCATAAATATCATAAACTAAGTAATGCCTAGTAATGAAGCCTTTTTGAAGCAGGACAGAAATTTTGTACACGAAGAGTCATACTAGGGCGAATATTCAGAGTTTTTACGGCGGTTATTTTACGTCATTGTCGTTTCATTGATCTGAGTAACCTTTTGTTACAAGAGTAAACCAATATCGGGTCCGACTCTTATTTGATCAATGTTTTCACCGGTTTATCCCAACTTTGAGTAGATAATCTTGAGTCGACAATGACTTTAGAAACGAGCGTTTGAATCGCTCACTACTATTTACAAGGGCAAATTTCGTGTCTCAACGGAATCAATTAAATTGTAGTCGAAGCCTTAAGAGCCCTTATTAGTTAAAAAACGTTCATCTATTTAGGCCATTTTCTGTTTGAATTTACACGTATCTTGAGATTTTCTCGGTGTTAGTATCTAGAACAGGACTGTTACGACCTAATGTCATACATTTAAATGTATTTTTTGGATTATTCAATAAGTAAAATCGTTTCAAACATCACTCCAAAACGACCATTTTCAAACTAATAACTTTTTTCCACTTAAAATCTAATACGCACAATAAAATCAAGAAATGGCTATGTCACTATCTAAAACTTTTTTAAAGTCATCGTATCCTTTAATCGCTTTATTGGTATTATCAATACTTTTGTCATAATTTGAAATCATAACATTTTAAAACTTAGGCCTCTTAAAACTATGGTACAGAAACTTGGTCCGTTAGGTACCCTTAATCCTCCTTTAGCGTATATTTTGTTTATGCCATTATAATTACAACAAATTACCAAAGAGGATCAAAAGGAATTTAACACAACTGTTATTCATAATTACGCGTAATATCTGTTTCATACCCTTTGATCTCAAAATGTATCTTATTACTATCGTAATTAATTTTTAATTACACTTACCTCTAATTATCGAGTAAGCGCTTCTAGTCTTCAGCTGTGCTAATTTATATTACTAGATTTGTAAAGTCACTTAATTATACGCTCGCTTCATTCTATATCGCCGGTTGACAACCAAAACTAAAAAATAAAGCTCGTATCTCAGCATCGTTTCAGTACTGAGATACGAGGTTTCGAAGAGTAGTGACATATTTGATAGTGAGTTTTGGCTGTCAACCGACGATATGTAAAGTAGATGGGAATTCAAACATAAAACGAGATCTGATTAATCTAAATAAGCTTTCACCTAAATATTATTTGAGTGCTAGTGAACAATAACAGATCCATGTTATTTGACCGAAATTTTGGATAAATCACGCTTGTGTAATACAAGCGTGATTTATCCAAAATAGTAAATATAATTAGGAGACTGTCTTGCCTTAATAATGAAAACAAATCCTTTATTTCTATGCACATTCACAGATTTACAAATGTAACAGGTTTGGAATATAAGTAAGTAATAGAGTTAGAATCCTAATAAACGTGAAAGTTTGTGCCTTTGTATGGATGAATGGATGTACGTTTCTCTTAATCTCAAAAACAACTGGACGGATTTGGCATATAGGCTTTTATCCGCGGGTAACACCGCAGGGCGCTGCTAGTATAAAATACAGTGGAATCCGGATAAAGCGACAGTCAAGGGAACGGTGATATTACGTCGCACTAACAGGACGACGCACAAAACGGACTGATTTACTTTGAAAATGTTTGGTATGAAATCTAATTTGTGGTGATTACGAAGTCGTAAAATGCGGTAAAATGTTACATGCGGAGTCGTTATAAGCGGATTCTACTGTAAGTACTAAAATACTTGTGACAGGATAGCCCTCTCCTCTATAACTACTAGTCTCTATGTCACACTGAAGATCATTTACACAATTGATTATTTGACTTCAAATTTTATATGGGTGTCATTCGAACCAGTTATTAGAGGCGATCAAATGTTTGTATGGGACCAGCTACAGTTAGAGCAACACAGAAGACGAATGATAGATAAAGTACATCACAGCTGACGAGCACTGAAAAAGCTCTATACTGATAGGCAGTGAAATGTGACGTCACAGTGTAATGGTGTCGTAATCCCGTTGTATGGAAAAACGAGTAATTTGCCATTTTAGTCTTGAAATATTGCGTTTACGGATATAGTTGCCACACAATTTCTTTTTTATTGAAACACTAGCGACCCGCCCCGGCTTCGCACGGGTGCACTATTTAATGTATGTTATTATAAACCTTCCTCTATCTATTAAAAAAACCGCATCAAAATCCGTTGCGTAGTTTTAAAGATTTAAGCATACAAAGGGATATGGGGACATAGGAATATAGGGACAGAGAGAGCGACTTTGTTTTATACTATGTAGTGATGACAATTCTGTTGGTAATTTTCAATTTACATTTGGACTATTAGAAAAAAAACGCGTGTCTGAATGAATGTGAGGATTGTCATAGTGTACAACAGGCCGCCACCACAGGCCGCTGCAGTGTGTGGCAAGCTTAAATTCATCATCATCATCATTTCAGCCGAAAGACGTCCACTGCTGAACATAGGCCTCCCCCAAGGCTCGCCATTTAGACCGGTCCTGTGCCGTAAGCTTAAATTAGTCATCAGTATTCAATATGTGCCAGTATTTTCCTCTAGGGCACTACGGAAGGACTCCGGCATTATTGTGCATCAGTACCTATCGATTACATCTGTATGCAACGCACGCTCCGCCAGCCCACTAATTGATAGCGCTCAAGCCAGAAGAGTTTAAGCGAATTTTTCATCGAGTTTTAATTTACTTTAATTTGATATAGTTATCGGAATTCGGTCGAACGTGACTTTGATATCTAAATGGATATTCGTGAATGTGAAATAGAACCGGAATAGTAAATTACATTTATCAAATGGAAATAGTTCCTTACGATTTGGGAATACATGAGTCATACCTACTTTGCATCTAAAAATGCTTAAATAAAGTTATTTTGCACTTTTACCTCAATTGTTTAGGTTCGTCGTTGTTATCAGTGACTTAGAGACCATATACATCTCTAACAATATTTATTTATTTCATATTATTGCATTACATTATAAATTTATTAATTAAAAATATAAAATGAATATAAAACAGGAACAAACTAAACTAAAGGTATAAAGCATGAGAATATATGACTAAAAATTAAAACTAAACTAAACTAAAACTAAAATATATTTAAAAAATTTGGTCCCCTAGGCATAGTCCCTAAGATGCTGGCAGCATTTCCTCACTGAATCGCTATGCTGATGCGTTGAGCGAGGAAGCTGCCAGCTCTATAATCCCCCGTGGAATCCACCAGCCTTTTAGAGAGGTTAGTCCAGGTTTTAACAATATTAAATTAATTTTAATTTTGACGCTCAGAGACCATGTACATCTCTGGGATATTATATTAATTTCATTATACTCGTTGTTTAATCTTGAGACCTTATACATCCCTAACTTTACTGATGTTGTAATATTTGTAATAGATAACTTTGCAAGTTTATCTTCACTGTATGACATTAATTTTGCTATAATTGTAAACTCGAAATTATTGTTCCTTCGTGAACTGTAAATTAATATTTTGACATGAAAAATGTATAACTTATTATAGTCAGACTTTCTTAAATTGTAAATTAATATTTTCACATGTAAAAGTGCCCTTGTGGCCTATTTGCAGAATAAATGTTTGTATTTGTATTTGTATTTGTTAATTATGGTAATATTGAAAAAGTAGAAAAACACATTAACAGATGAAACATGTTTCTAGATCCAGATGCTATTGCTGAAGCAATAGAAATTTCAATAAAATAAAATAAATAATTATTAAAATTTAATCTCCAACATGATATTCCCTGGCGGGAATTCTGTACTTTTTCACTCAGTCAACTATGAATTAACAAACCCGGGCTGCAAAATCAACTGCACTTTTTCAACACTCAGACACTAAGTACACTTTAAAAGTACGTTTTGAGGAAATACCTCGAAAATACTCATTTAAGCACCCCGTGGACATTTTTCTTAATTAATTTAAAATCAGAAGTGGGATAGCAGATAATTACACCTAAAGTGGATTTAATTAGAGATGTTTTCGTTTTCTTAATTGAATTATAAAAATGTCGTTTGAAGCTTTCTTGCCATTCGATTATTTTACAACACTTTTTATGAGTGGATGAACTATTCCTTGTTTCTCGTTACCAGGCTACGTCTCCTGAGTCACTCTTTAAAACTGTGATTTTATAGGGTTTAAAATTACCATACATGAATTTTGGACATCCATATTATGCACATTTTTCTATGAAACTCTGTTACTGTTGTCTCCTCGCTGACGGGACCGAATAACAGCAAAGAAAAGTTGATTGACCCTTATATGGCTTAGAATCGGCAAAATCAATATTAATAATACTTACAAGAGATAATGGCTGTGAAAAAGAAATTCAAGCTCGGAGTTCGCGTTTGCCTATCTGTGTCAAGTACGCAGCAGTAATTTCTATATCGATTGATAATGATGATGGAGATGACGCATGAGATACAAATGGCGGTAAGATCAATGGACATATAAGCATACCCCATTTATTTTCCCGAACAAATGGGCGCGTTTCCACTATCCTCTCCGCTTCACGTAACTGGGGCTCTAATTCTCGGCTCATGACGGTATTTATCGATGCGATTAGCACGATTGAGACAGAAGGCGCAGATTATCTGTGACGTATCGGATCGTAAAATGGGCATGTTTGAAATGTTTCTCTCAGCTTTAGATGTTTGTCAACTAGTCGAGATTTTAATGAGAATTTTAAAAAATCAAACTAAAGATATAATTAGGGTTCGATCAAATCAGGAAATTCTCGCGCTTCGTACACATACCTACTTAAAATAATTTAATATTTTTGATTTTTTGTAATTTTAAAAGGACAACAAACGAACCATTTCTTACACTATGTTTAATATACCGTTGTTGTGCTTACCTCAATTGAGCAATTTAAATTAGTGGCCTGGACTTGTTACATATTTGATGCTACTTTTGTTCTACCTGTGTCGTGACCTAGGAGACTACAGTCTCATATAATAGGAAATGCCTTAGATAGGTGATGACAGCAGCTATCTCCTGGGATATAAACAATCAAAGAAGGAGCTCGTCTTTCATTTATTCCTTGTCAGTGCTCTTGTTAATAAGTGAAAGTACTGGACTTCATATATCAAAAAGTCGCATCACAGACAATTTCGCTATTCAATTGCCCGATAGTTTCATAAATTGGGCGTCGATTGGGCACTGCATCCTGGCAAATGACATAACTTGAAATTTAAAGCTATTCGGAAAGTTGCGTAAATCATTCCTTCTATTAAATATTAAATTAAAAGGTACTGGTTTTCCGTAGAGACAAAAGCTATATTGACATCAATCAACATGACATTAAAATATATAAAAAGAATAAAAGCCAAAGACTAAAAGAGTAAAAGGCCACAAAAACTTGTGCAATCTTGCACACCTTTATTTCAACCTTGTTTATATAATTTTAAGGCTCTAGTGTTTAATTTTCCAGACGTACTCCACTAGAGCCAAACAAATTTGAAAGAAGTACACTGCACTAACCAATTCCAATCTAAACCCAAAATTCTAAACTTGTCAAAAAATTAACGCTGCAAATGAAATAATAAATAAATGAAATAAATGAACTTTATTCTGCAAGTAGGCCGCAAAGGCACTTTTACAAGTCAAAAACTACTAACGTTTCTCATGAGACCACTGCCGAGAAGAAACGCCGAAAGAAACTCGACAGTCAGTCATTTTCTCCAAAATATGCTTATTACAATGAAAAGACATAGATCTGATAAGAAGAGAATAACCTTATAGCAAAAATTGATAATAATACAAATTCCTTATCGTTCGTTAAATATTTATAAAATAATTATGCGAACTTTTTATCGTTCCTTAAATATTCAGGACATCTCAAACGATTTATACTTTTTTAGTTCAGCCATTAACTTCAACTTGAGAAACCTTGTATCCATTTTTTAAGTTTTTTATTACTTTTAAAACCCCTTAGGCATTAATAAATCAAATAAATTACTGCTATCTAAACTCGAGTGATAAGTTTAGCTAAAAAATTACATTTGTAACTTTAGCGGCGTATTTAATTCAAAATGGCTGTTTGACAAAATTAGCTGTGCAGATAGCGGTGGCATCACTATATTCAATGGTAGATACAAATTAGTATTCGAAACTAATAGTTCTTAATTTTTCCATTTGCAGGGGCAAGTAAAGTAAAAAAAAGTTCGTACGAAATGAAGGCAAAACTCTGTCAAACGAACGAAGCAAAAAACGACTAGAAGCTCTGGTTATAAGGTAGATTCTTACTTGCGTTCATTTGAGAGCATTTGGCCTTACAATTTCGAATGAACTATACAAGTCAATTAATTTAAGTATGACATTGACATATGCTCTTAGGGTCGGTTGCATCAACATACGATCACAGGCCGGTCATCGTCAAATATGGCGCCGGCAGCTGTCATCCCATAGAAACTTGTCAAACTTTCCATACAATCAGATTTTAACGAACACCGCTTACAATTACAGACGGTTTGGTGCAACCTACCCCTGTTCCGTAGGATATTGTACGTTAACACTTATTTAATAGAGTTTCTACTACATACACACTGTCTAAAAAATTGTATGTCTGTAATAGAAGCTCTATTACATTAGCGCTAAAGTGGAATATCTAATGGAATAAGATATGTATATTGTCATTGTCAAACTCGAGTAATAGTACTGGGCCTATACTCCGAACTTCCAAATTCGAACTTCGTATAGTGCCATCCCATTCACTCTCGTGTCATACATTATATGAGTGAAAGGGACGGCGCTATACGAAGTTCGGCTTTCGAATTTCAGAGTAGGCCCACTGTATGTTTCATTAGTGAAATGTCACGAACGTTGCGATTTTTATTTAGCATTCTGTTGGGCCACTTGTTTCCGTGTATGATTGCCGTGTTGAATTCATATTTAGGAATGGATTTCAACTGATTATTAACGTCACGTTAGGCCAAAGAATACAGTCAGCAGCATATTCTCGGTTTTTGACCTCAGGGCTACATTCACTTTTATATTTAAAATGAATGCTATTTTAATAACACTTTGTCGTTACATAAGGTACCTATTAAATAGCATGAATTAAAAATAATTTTGTTTAAAACTGTATGTATCCATAGTATTACATTTTCAGAAAATCTAGATCAAAAGTAGGTTTACTTGAGTCTACCTATGGGCTATTGGGTAATTTTGCAAACTTATGTCAGAACATTTTGTCATCATTTTCCCAACATGTTTATGACAACTGATATATTTTGATATGTGCGTATTCGACAAGTTACGCAATTGCTCCGCTGACGACGTAAAATGCGAGGCTACACGTTTTTCTAATCATTTTCATAGGTCAATCAAAATGTGTATTTAAGTGTGGGCTTGGATTGCTTGTTTTTTTCTTTTTTCTATTTTAACATTCTTGTTCCAATAACGTTTGTAATTGTGTACGAGTGCGCACTTTAGTTCAGTATATACATACACTCTAGCGCTATCTGTGAGATCCTGTAATTGGCTCTGCTGTTAATACGCATGTTGTTACATTGTCTGTACTGCTGTTGTTTCTCCTAATATAAATAAATAAATAAGTAACTCGGCAAGTAATTGTATTCGTGTATAGTAATACAATTATTCTATCCGCATTCAGAGTGACTACATAAATCAATTGTTTACCAAACAACAAAATTGTGCACTTATCGAGTTTTTAACGGTTAGCAACAAAACAAATCCTACAAACGCCTTACTACAGAACGTTGTATGTGAACAGAGAAAGCGAATATATTTGTGATAATCCATATTGAAAGGGACCTTATGGCGGCCGGCACTTACGCCTTTATTGCTGCTATTCCAATACAATAGTGAATAGGTGTAACGTAAGTGCCTGCCGCCATAAGGTCCCTTTCGATGTGGATTATCACATTTATGTCTTTACAGTAATAGGCTAAAGCTGAACTAAAAGTGATTAATATAGAGAGAGTTATGCGTGCCAGCCACGAAGTTAAAGTAAGGTAATAAATCGAACTATTACCGCCTTGTGGAATACAGAAAAATAAATATGTACCTAAATTAATACTGCTCAAAAAAGGCATAACTACATAGAAAACTTAAAGCCGATTAGACTTTTTGGACAAGAAACACATTGGACGTTAAATTTTATAACTGTTCGTTTACTTTCCAAGTTCTTCGACTTTGGAAATCTTGGCCTCTTGATGTACGGCAGGCTAGATCTAGTGCGACTTTCAACAATAATCTAAAACAATATTATTTGTGATAATCCATATTGAAAGAGACCTTATGGCGGCCGGCACTTACGCCTTTATTGCCGCTGTTCCAATACAATAGTGAATAGCTGCAACGTAAGCGCCTGCCGCCATAAGGTCCCTTTCGATGTGGATTATCACATTTGTCTCTTCCATAATACCTACTTTGTTTTGATACTGGTCTGTAGTTTACTTTTAGGTTTCTTTTAAGTTTGTGGTATATTTGCATAATTATGTGGTTTTTTTGTGTGCTCCGTTTCCAGTCTTCCTCTCTCAGCTAACTCTTGTCAGCTAAGCTAGGTTTAGTGAACCAGCGACAAAACTCCCAGTAATTCGATTCCACTCACATATTAGATTTGGTTGAAACCGCTCAACCAATCTCACTGGAACGCAAACTCTTAGAGTATTCCGATGTTCAAAACCACCCGCGTGGTCGTGTCGGAGGTTCTGCTGGATTTTCCCTAGGCTACTCTCCAACCGCGCACTCATATTGCTTTATGGCCTATAAATCCACAGACAAAAATATACCTTCTCCGTTCCGTCGTGGGTAAAAAGGATATGAATATTCTGTAAACACATTGTTCTTTATCTTGGGTTCAGTCGCATAGTTACCGCGTCACAAGATCCTTTGATCATTCACATTTCAAAAGATGTCCGACACGTTGTGGATGTCAAACAGCGGTATTTTACTTTATACAATACTAGCGACCCGCCCCGGCTTCGCACGGGTGCAATGCTGATGAATGTATTATACATATAAACCTTCCCCTTGAGTCACTCTATCTATTAAAAAAACCGCATCATAATCCGTTGCGTAGTTTTAAAGATTTAAGCATACATAGGGATATAGGGACATAGGGACAGAGAAAGCGACTTTGTTTTATACTATCTAGTGATATTAATTTGTTTGTATACCTTACAATAAAAGGAAAATAATCAGAGTTCGACATGGCAAGTTCATGTTAATATGTAATAAGTGCTACAAGAACGTACACGTTTCTAAGACATTATAAGGTTTAATGTGTGTTCCTAAAGTTTACGACACTTCAGACCATTCTCCATCATCGCCCCCCAAAGAATAGTCTCCAACACTCAAAGCCTTCCTACCCCACATCAAGAATTGCATTAAGTTTTCAGCTAACGACTCTGATCTGCGGTCACATCGCACGCCCAAAAGTACACTGCGCGCCTATAAGGAGTTAATATTTCAACAACGCACACTAAGCAAGCGGTAGACAGCACAAGTTTTAATTTGCTTAAAGTTGTTACAAGTTGGAACGGGTCCCTAGTCGAGAGCCAAATTAGATACTGTATAAAACTAGGAAGAGTTTTAGCTACTGATAGTTTAATTCGTTTCGTTGGGGCAAGTTTTTCGTTCTTTGCATTTTGCATGTCGGAAGAAGTATTGATTGTCTGAGTTCTTAACTTTTCTTGGTTAGTTTGTACTTTATTGTCCTTACTGGCTGGTTTTAAATACCTACAATACTTACAGTAAAAGATTATGGTACTATGGCACTCCCGTGTGGTTGCCGGGTAAGAATTGCGCCACCCCATCTCTTCCCGCGGGTTTCGTAGGAGGTGAATAAGGGAAAATCGGAGGGTGGGCAGCAGCATCCTTCGATCATTACCACCATCAAACTGCGGTCGCCAACCCGCTTGCCAAGCGTGGCGACTATGGCAAATCCCCCCCAAGGGAAAAATAAAAAACGTGCCCAGAAAAATTAACGGCACAGGACCGGTCTAAATGGCGAGCCTTGGGGGAGGCCTATGTTCAGCAGTGGACGTCTTTCGGCTGAAATGATGATGATGATGATGACTATGGCACTACCTTTATACACTATACTTATCTTATTTTGTACAAATGAATACGAAAATCTTCAGTAACATTTTTAATCGACCGAGTGAAACGAAGGTCTCTGCTTCAGCTTCGACAAAAATGCTTTCGTATGTCCTGATTACCGTTTGTTCTCGTCTATAAGTCGCAATTCTCAACCGATTCTCGTGCAATTTCGTGAGCAGGTTCGATAGTTATATAGAATTTTTTTTTCGAGACGGTTTTTGGAAATTTCAAAAAACATTGTTTATATCAATGATTTTGTAAGTTTCTGCCGGCGAATTTCGGTTTGTTCTCCTCTACAGGTCGCATTTCTCAACTGGTTCTCGTGATATTTTGTGAGCAGGTCCGGTAATTATATAGAATTATTTTGTCGAGTCAGTTTTTGGAAATTTTCAAAAACAATTTATATTTTAAAGATTTTGTAAGTTTCTGCGTCCGAATTTCGGTTTGTTGTCCTCTACAGGTCGCATTTTTCAACCGCTTCTCGTGAAATTTTGTTAGCAGGTTCGATATTTATAATTGATCTATTTTATAATGTCAGATTTTGGAAATGATAAAAAAACTAGATAAATAGATTCTTAAAACATAGAAAACATCCAAGACTCAAGAATAAATATTCGTTCTAGCTTTTGCCTGCGACTTCGTCCGCGTACTTCCACTTTCTAATTCGTCCCTTCAACGTTTTCGGGATAAAAGTATCCTATATTATGTTAATCCAGGTTATAAACTCATTGTACACCAAGTTTCATCATAATCCGTTCCGGAATTTTTGCGTGATTGAGTAACAAACATAACTTTCGCGTTTATAATGTTAGTATAGGATTAATAACGTGTGGATTATCTTCTGGTATGTATGTTACTCTAGAGTTTAGTTTGTGACCTTAAGGCAGGTTACACTGTCTTGCGAAGACAGACCGATCAATTTTAAATTATGACACCAGCATCTGTCATTACAGGTTCTCAATAGTCTTAATAGGATGGAATTCCGATTCCTTAAAATATATGATAAAATAATCCATTACTTTTATTTATAATATCGAACATGCTTTTAATATTTATCATAATTATAATCCTCATCAGCCTATATACGTACGTTCCACTGCTGGGCGCAGGCCTTGTCTCATAGACGAAAGGGAACGCGCAATAGTCCCCAAACTGGCTCGATGCGACTTGGGGACTTCATATAGTGCCTTTACCATGAGTTTACGTGACCGTACTCGCTAGCGACTGCGTAAAAATTTATATGGGCAAAAGTACAGCGCCTCTGGCAGTTACGCAATAGAACTAAGAATCGGCATACTAAGTCGTTTACGCAGTCGCTAGCGAGTACGGTCATGCAAACTCATGGTAAAGGCACTGAATGTATTTCAATTTCAGATGTATGCAGGCTTTCATTCACCGTAAATCTAATTAATATTACCTGTTCGATTCTATTCAAAATGCGTAAATAGCAGTATCGCAACTACAGTCAGCCATTTCGTCACCGATGAGTGACGTAGTTTCATTCCACGCGCTAAATTACCATCGCACGTTAGCATGGCTATGGTTTAATTCGCTAACCGACGTCACATAGTTAAACGAGCTTAAGCGCCAATACAAGATTTTGAAGTTATGACGTTTTAGTTTATACAGGGTGTGGATTAACACACGCCATTTGTAGTGTAAGTGGATTGAGTGTCGTATTGATTTAGCGACGGCGTTAATTTTGATTTGAATAGTGATTATAGACTGGAATGATGGCAAAATAATACTCAAAAGACAATATCTTCATGTTTTTGCATAAAATATAGATGGGTACCAAATATAGAAATGGACCATGGGTATAGCGCCACCTATCGACGCATTTTGTTACTAATTTGTGCTACTGAATAACTTGACATAGTAACTAGACTACGAAATTCGGAACACTCTTTTGTCTGTTATTGGTCACAGGAATTAAATATATATATCTATATAAAAAATCATGTTATTGTTATTCTGCCCCGCTGCCTTCAATGCATCTGGGTTACCCTTGTTTTTTATGTTATAGGGGGCAAACGAGTTTATAACTATTCCAAATTTCAAATCGACAGCATAATAAGTAAGTAGTTCTTGAGATATTTAGCGATATGACAAACAGACAGACGGAGTGAAACCATAAGGGTTCCTTTTTTACATTTTTGGTCAGGAACCCTAAAACATAGAGTATAGTTAATTATATTGCAGCTTTCAATATTAGTTTCCCTCTTAGATTATTAACATAATTACGATCACTCACCGTATTTTGACTTCCTTGGATTGCCATTCCGAGTGCTTGTCGAAACTGATGAGAATTGCCGCGATTTCCTGCAACAAACAATCAACCTTAAGCATATGAGTTTAAAATCCACTATTGAATGGCAAAGCAGCATATTTATGCTCGAAGTCTTAAAGATAGATGAGTTTTTTCCGCCCTGATGAGTTTCAAACTCGAAGTGGGTCGTAGTATGAAATAATACATAGGCCATTAGCTGCTTTTGCATTTAGATATCTTAAATATTTTGTGGATACATTAAATAGCTTAAGTATATGGAAAATGTAAACTTAAGGAGATTCTCCGAGTGTTTGAAACACTCGTTTCTAGTCATTGTCGACTCACGATTGTTACACAGAGTTAGCGAATAAACCGGTAGAAACCTTGACTAAATAAGACT
Organism: Epiblema foenella; assembly: GCA_963556455.1. NCBI lineage: Eukaryota > Metazoa > Arthropoda > Insecta > Lepidoptera > Tortricidae > Epiblema > Epiblema foenella. Next base: position 6,855,012 of record OY747108.1, on the reverse strand, counting down.
CGTCTCGAATAATCGTCCACTTTAACAATATTTAATGAAACGACAATGATTAAAAATACCGCCCTAAAAACGTTGAATATTCGCTCATTACAATACAAATTTAAAATGAAAGAAAAATTGAAAAATTTAGGCACCGAGCAGAGGGAGGGTTCTAATCCTGCTCGGTGCCTAAATTTTTAAATTTTTCCTTCATTCTAAATTTGGGTATGGGATGGCGCATCGTAACTGACGATTCTCAACTTAGAGTATAAATATTTCTAAAGAGCTGCTATACGCGTGCCGCAACGAGGGACGACAACAGAGTACATACCTCCCGTGGGGTGACCATGTTACTAAAATTACCCCATGGCTTTTGTTTATTTTGTATATTTCGACTCATTATAGGCATTATGTAATTATCTGGTATAAGCGATAGAGTAAGTTGTTTGTTTGAAATAATTGAAAAAAAGTATACTTACATGTATAATGACATATGACCGGTAAGTTAGAGAATCGCTCGGCACCCAGTGTTTCTTTGCGGTATTCCATGCTAAATAACTTCGTTAAAGTGTATAAGTTAATTATTAGGTGGAAGTTATTGTAGGTATAATGCTCCGAAATTGAGTACAAGTTATTGTCACTAATAGGTATAGCCGTCGTCTCCCGGCGAAAAAATAAACAATATTATAGCATTTTTTGATATGGTCCCTGGGATCCCAGGGACCGGTAGACTACGAGTTAACAAAACATGTACCTACCTTATTTATGGTGCTTGTCATGCTTGTGCAAGCGAGATAGCTTTCCATACCTTTCTGACATTTGAGTGGTTTGGCGTGTAAGTATAGGTTTAAAGTGTGTAGATGTGATTTTACTTAATTAGAAAATTGCCGTGAGTCTCAGATATATTGAAATATAATAAACCCCTCGGACCCTCGCCACAGCCGCCGCCAACATTTATTTAGCAGGCAGTTCTAGAGAAGCTGCCATCGCGACTGGTTCTTATTGACTACGGACGACGTATTGGTCTGAAACATGTTGAGCGAAATTCAACCTTAAAGACGTGAGCGAGTTACTATATTTCAATATGTCCCACTCACGGAAGTTCTCTAATTAAAATTGATGATGCACTTTCTTAACTACTCAATTACATATATGTAAGGCGAAAAAATAATTCCACTAAGGAACGAAATGACAAACAAATATACATTCATACATTTATTATACATATAATATTTTTTTAAAGATAGGACAGGAACCTGATCGGGGCACTTACTGACCTTTGAATAATATTAATTTTGTGTATACTTTTCTAATACTTTCTTTTCTGTTTGGCGTAGTGGTCTTAATCACATAAACTCTTGATAGTGTTTTGCGGAAGCAATGCAATTCGAAATGTTTTGAACACAATCAGCTGTTTTAGACGGCTTCCAGTTTTGCCGACCTGTCGCTGCTATCCACTTATTTCGGGTGGAATAATTTAGTGGAAACCTAGAAAAGAAAATTATATATTGCTTGTCCATTTCTAAGAAATACTACAATTTTGCTGCTACATAAATTTAAATACAATAAAATTCACCCTAGGCTAGCATTATAAGTATTTTATATAATGACAAGTGTTATTTTTATAGTACACTAAATTACCATATAATTGGGCTACTGTTAAATCCTATTTTAGCTGGTATCCCTAAATTGATTGCAGGGAAGCTAAATTAAGAACAGATTTAAACATTTCTGACAGCTTCCAATAAACAACCTACGTAATTTAGGCGGATAATAACGTCGACAAAAACTTTATAACCTAAAATCACTAATGTAAACAATGTTGTTATTTCAATATTAATCGCTTTATTTTACAAGATTTTGAATGAAACATAATGGTACCAATGAAATAACACATATTACGCTTAGATAAAGGTATAAATTAGTATAATTACTTGTGAAAGGTTACATTTTCTTCGCATCTTTCTCTGCGGTTTTTACAGCCGATCACGCTGCAAACTACCATTGTTTTATAGAAAGTGTACCACATAAACCCTGATCTATATCATTTGTTGCCCAAAGCACTATTTTATGCACAAAAACATTAATTAATTCAGTTATATTTTGAGATGACTCTTCCGACTACCTTTTGTTGAGCCCAACTGATGCTAACTTTGACATTGTGCCCAATAATAAAAAGTGGAACTATGACAAAGACAGCAAATAATACATATCTCTCTGGCGCACTTAGCGAGATTTGTATATGACCTTCTCGCTTGGAACTGGTATTATTATTACCGCGTCACGTCTGTATTTATTATAAGTCTGTGATTCTCAATATGATTTGAGACGTTATTAGTGCCGTTAATGAAGCATGAGTCTTCTGGTAGATGTCGCTGTACGCCTCCCTTAAGGCGTTTTTATAAAAAATACATTACAATACAATACAAATACTATTTATTTTTGCGTACAAGTATTGTTGTTGTGCAAGTATTCTTTATTGTTTCATTAAATGGTTTGCGTACGGTTCGGTTTCAGAGGAATTACCTCCTTGTGAAATGAGATTTTCACTGCCATATGGCGTTCTTCAAGAAAGGAGTGTATAATTATTTAAAGGCGTGCATGAGACACCCCTGGAGTTAAAGACGTCCATAGGGTAAATGCTTGCCATCAAGCTAGGCGTAAGCTGGTTTGCCACTCATCATCATCAACATCTTAACGTTATCCCGGTACAGTTGCATCCTAAAGGATGCCCGACGTCCGCTACCTCATCCCAAGAGTTGGCGTAGGCACTAGTTTTTACGGAAGCGACTGCCATTTAACCTTGCAACCTAAGAGAAAACCAGACCTTATTGGAATTAGGTTTGTCAAGTGAGTGGGCATCTTGACTGTTAGAAGTTCTCAAGCCGCCCGAAGGCCTCTAACTTGGCTTAACGACTGCTATCATAGACAGCAGCCGGGATCAACGGCTTAACGTGCCTTCCAAAGCACGGGAGCGCTCAGTTAATAACCACTCAAAGCGGTCACCCATCCAATAACTGACTAGGGCCGACATTGCTTAACCTCGCATACCGCACTCGGTACGCGGGCGCCGCTAGGCCACGAGCGCTCACGTAGGCTGGTTTGCCACCATTGTGTTATAAAAAAGAGATTTATTCACCAGCAGCATTGTCCTGAATGATTAGTATTCAACTCCTGTGTCGTAGAGTGATTTATCAACCCCAACTTACATCACTCATGCACAAAAAGTCGTAAGTAACGATAACTTTTATACCAAGATATGCTACTTTGAAAGCAACAGCTGACAGGCTACGAATAATGTATGGTATATGATTTCAATGTTATTTTATTGGCAATTTTTTTAACAACCGACGCAAACGAGGGGTGTAAAGTTAAATACGTGTAGTATGTCTGTGTGGCATCGTAGGTAACTCTCAACCCGAAGAATCGCTTTGAGTGTTATTTTTGTTAAATAGACAGTATTGTTTTTGGAACAGTCTGTTGTTGTAGTCAAATTTTGAGTCGACAACCCTATATTAAAAGTAAAAATATATATATTACGCGATTTCCTGATTCCGAATACTCAGTCCGGGAAAATTCGAAAACGAATTTTTTTTGCGTGATGAACATCAATATTTGTTTATGCGTATTGGATGTTTATGTGTATCGCATTGTAGAATTTGTAGCGCATACCCGTTTTGTTCGGAAAAAAAGGAGGACATACGTTTTCGAAAGACATAACTGTCTCAAAGCACTGACAGTCATTGACCCGTAACTCATATTTCCTATAATCAAGCTCAAGTAAGTAAATCGTTTCAATTAGATATTAACCCGCGTAGCGCAACCACAGACATGAAAGTGACATTTGACATTTCGGAGACCTTACGCTACACTAGCGCCTCTAGCGACGAATTCATACGCGGTAGCCCTCATTGAAAGAGGATTTACTCCTTGCCTGGTAGTGCATTGTTGCTCGAAATAATCACTATCAAGGGTAAATTAGGTACAATATTGATACAACTGATGATTTTTGCAACACTAAAATATAAATTCGTATGGAAGACACACTGTACCAATGAAAAAAGATCTCGTAAAAAGCATAAGTCATCCCTCACAATTATTCACGAATCCCCGCCTCTTAAACCTCGGCCTATAAGCACGTCCGCATATTTTCCCACACATAACAAGTCGACGTTTGCTTTAAATTTATAAACACATCGGGACCTCACGCCTTCAAGATATATGGCCGAGCAAATAATCCGAATACGTGGCATTTACGAGTACGCCGGAATTAGTTAAGGGAACGTTAGTCTTTACGTATGTGGGCCATTTGTGATAATCCATATTGAAAGGGACCTTATGGCGGCCGGCACTTACGCCTTTATTGCCGCTGTTCCAATACAATAGTGAATAGGTGCAACGTAAGCGCCTGCCGCCATAAGGTCCCTTTCGATTTGATTATCACATTTTACTTTTTCATGTAAGTACATAATTTTCAGACACTTTTTTTTAAATGCAGATTTTGGAATACTTGGCCCTCACTTCATATTTTTGTATTGTTATTTAGAAAGAGGTTTAATTGCGGTATCACTTCCGATAGTTTTGGTAATTAACGAACCACAGCCTAATATCCATAAATCGAGTAACTCAGTGGTCCTTGTATGTCTCACCATTTGCATTAAAAAATGGTTTTACCACTGTGTTACCCACCTTTTACAGCAACATGTTAATATTTAAGTATTTTTACCCACAAAATCCTTTTATTGGGTTCAGGTACTATTTTGAATTCCTAGTTTTGTACACTAATTCAATATATATCATAGCTTTTTTTTGTAATAGAAAACTGGTCATGAAAAAGTAGAATGACCGATGTACGCGTGGCTGCGCAATGTAATGGGACTCGCATGCAAGTTCTTGCAACATATAAAGAGGGCTTAGGGACGCATTTTCCCTAGTGACGCAATTTGAAATCAAATTTATTTACATCTAAAAAGAGTTTGGATAACAAATAGGTTGTAAGACATGATAAAATCATCATCAAAACTTAAGAGCTTCGCTCTTGTCGGTGGAGTAACCGCCATTATTATCTATTCATTGCCAGTTTCTTGACTTCCCCATACGACTCGGCAACTTCCTCCCTCACTTGGTTAAAGTGTCAGTCTAGGTCTTCCTCTTCCTCTCCTGCCTTCAATTTTGCCCTTTAAGATGTTTAAGAAGTTGTCGTGCCGTATCAGGTGTCCCATCATCCTGCCTCTTCTATTTCTGATTGTTTTCAGTTAACTTCTTTTTTCTCCTACCATACCTGAAACCTATTCATGACATGATAAAATAAATAGTAAATCGTCGGTAGACAACCAAAACTCACTATCAAATCTGTCACTACTCTTCGAAACCTCGTATCTCAGTACTGAAACGATGCGGAGATACGAGCTTTATTTTGAGTAGGTATTTGTTACTTAGTGAGTTTTGGTTGTCAACCGACGAAATATTCGTTAGACTCGTACAATCCCGTCCAATGCAATGTGCCATCGCGAACAGGGATTATTGAGCTACTTGCCCATCTTCGCAACTTGGACGTGTAACGCAAATCGGGACTGACATTGCACGTCAACGGATAACATACTAACTACTATGTCCTTCATACAACATACAAGAATGATAATATTTGAAACCTAAAAAGATTAAACCAGAGGGCATAAATATGTATACATTTCTGGATCTTATTTCAATGGGATAAGGTAAAAAATGTATACATATTATTGGTATTGACTGAACATAATTAGTTAGCTAAAGTGCGTGCTCTAATTAAATCTTAATATAAGGGTAATTAATTAATTATATTATTAGTTAAAGTGTAAAATATGTACTGAGAATCACCAAAAAAAATTAATAAATTGCATGTGTATTGCAGAACGTTGCTGCTAGAAAAAACTTAATAAATATCACGCTCTTTTATCACGGTGAATTGTTATATTTTTTTGCTAAAACTGCTAACAACATATAAACTATCTTTAGTTAAAATGTACCTCTAGAATTTAGGACTTTACCGTACAAATTGTTCATAGTCAAACTTCTGTCATGGCTTCCGGATAAACGTTTTTATAGAATTAAGGATTTTTTTGACATGACCACCAATTTAACATAACTAGAAATAATTTACACAGTTTTTTTTCTTATGTAGAATGACATTATTATATAAATAAATTTTCTTTAAAATTATAATTATAAATTTGCATGCCATTGTAATGGTGAATTGTGCAGTTCCATATTTAATGACTGTATATTTTGTCATTTTTTATGTACCATAATTTTCGAAAATAAAATTATGACTTTGACTTTGACTTTAAGTTCGCATGGAAGACACTGCACTATCCATACTTACGAATAATTTCGGTGGCGTCGACGATTGCTTTTTGTTTCGTCCATTCGAATTTCGGCGATAGTGTTTTGTTAGCAAGAAATCGTTATATTCAGTCGCTTTTTGTGCGAAGCCAGCAGACCGTGATATATTGCTTTCGTTGCAAATATATTGCATTTCTGTACAGTACTTTACTACCAGGGGGTTTCTAAATTCAACGCGTTTTTTAACGGTTTCGGTAATAAAGAGACAAGTTGAAACATGTTGCATCCACTTGTTTTGATACAATAGCTTCGTAGAAGTGGATATGTGAAGCATACTTTCTGAACTATGTTTAAAATTTTTGAAAGCAACAAATGACATCTCCAATTTATCAATTAAGTGCCAGTGGCAGCTTTCTGAGACTATAGTTAATTCTATGTTCATATTTATATTGTACTCATATTTATTGACTTAAGTACCTATTTAATCAGTATATTTATTATCCATAACACAAGTCATGTGAAGCCTACCGCATGACTAGATTAATTTGTGAAAAGTTGTCCCCTAATATTTATTTACTCATAAAAGTATACGTAAAACGGAAGCGTTTTTCTTTATATGTAGAAGCAATGAAATAGGCTACATTTCGATGTAAATGCCTCCTGCAATTTTCAGGAATATGTTAAAATAAGGACAGAAAACAAGACAAAAGATGTGGCCTGGTTATTTATTCGTTGTTCATTATTTAGGGTCCCTCACCAACATTACATATAAAGAGAACGAGGGACTTTCCTGCAAACAAGGAATTGGTTAGCCTTAGTACTATACTTTTGCCTAATAAACTATTTTAATATTCGTAACTGGTTTCGAGTTACAGATTTTTAAAAATCAATTAAGAAAAACAGCATGTTACAACCCTACTTTATACTAAAGATATTCACTTTAAAATGTAAATACTTAAACGGTAGTTATTAATATTAACGGGTATTATTCGATATTTTTTTAATAACCTTTTATTGATGGCAGTTCGATTGTACATAATTTAAATGACAACTTACTTTCAAGGAAGTCCATAGTATCGCTTCGTACTCTATGAATGTATTTGATGGTAAATTTTTTTGTATATAGTCATCGATAAGCTAGGATACATAATATTGGTTTTAGTTCTTTTATTTTATGCCAGCTATACGGGCGTTACCACGAACACTCGAAGTTCGTATAACTCAATCTCTATCCGTGTAATGAAATGTGATACAGATGGTGATATTCGATAAGAGATCTTCAATTGCCATTGTATGTTGTATTGTAAGTGTGATGTTGTTTTATATAATAAGATTAAATATATTGTAATAACGTATTTAAACCTACGGAACTCTGTAAATTTTTACGTCACACATTAGACCGTGTCACTTCTGGCAGCCTGCTGTGAATTGGTACGTGTAACATTATGCCTCTAAACAAGCGCTTTTATGGTCCTTTCTTTTAAAAACATATGAGCATCTCGTTCAGTATATGTTATAGCCAGCTTAAGGATTTAAGGTAGTTTCCCTCCAGGGCCCGACTTATCTTTCCACACTGTATATAACCATTCAGTTTACTGGACTGTACCAAGTTCTAAATGTCCCATTACATTACCATGTCCAGTTTCCAGTTAAAACTCAACCCTAATTGCGAATGTCCCCATTCTTATGACGTCATTAGTACATGACAGCCAGTAATAAAAGTTGGAATGAACTCTTTGGTCCTTCTGCCCCTGAGGCATTCCCGTACCGTGGGCTTGTTGACACGCGATAGCGGAGGCAGTCCGACCCAGGTCGGGCTTAGCTGAGTTTCTACTGGACTCTTCTCAGCTACGCTAGGTTTACTGAACCAGCGACAAAACTCCCAGTAGCTCGTTTCCACTCACACCTCAGATTCGGTTGAAACCGCTCAACCAATCTCACTGGAGCGCAAACTCTTAGAGTATTCCAGTGTTCCAAACCACACGCGTGGTCGTGTCGGAGGTTTTCCCCTGGATTTTCCCCAGGCTACTGTCTAACCGCGCACTCCTATCGCTTTATTGGGCCCGGCCTATACAACCACAGTCAGGTTAAAAAAAACGCGAAGCTTCTTCCTTTTAATAAAATAACATTTTTGAACGAGATCAAAGCACTCTCTTCAACCCCGAGCAGTGAGCAAACACATCCCTACTGACGGACAATAATTTAACCTAATGCCCTAAATTTACAACAGTTACGAAAGTGATTTTCAACTTTTACTAAACGGAACCAGCGAAACACAAAGAACGTTCCTCGGCTTACAAAGTTACAAATCACCATGATGTAAATAAATGCCATAACGTCGCTAATGTATCCTACCCCTTATCGTTTATTGCGAAAGTGAATGCCTCGAGCGAAAATTCTAATGAGCCCTCCTTAATTTCGTTTATTAAAATACTCCCCCCTTCGCTTTTTGAGCGTATTTTACGGGTATTCGATTCCTTTGAGGTTTTTTTCCGCTCAATATTCAGGTTGTAAACCTTTAGGTGAAGTTAACTGAAATGCCTGTTTGATTACAGCGCTACCCTTTATATTTATAAAACAACATACATCTGTATAATAAAAGGTGTTTTCTCCCACTCTTATACACACGTATGTTAAAGAAAGACAAAATTTGAAAAAAAGTCAGGTTTAAACTAAAATAACGATGATCCTTTGATGAACGTTTCTGAATAAGGGCATTATAAGTATATATTCTACTTGATCATTTTGTTTTTCATTACATACTTGATAAATTACACATACATAAACTCACTCCTGTATTCCCAAAAGGGGTAGGCAGAGCACATGAAATTTAATTGCAATGCCACATTTAACAATTTAGGATGGAGAAAATGTGATATTGCAGTGATAGGTGTTAAATTAATATGCAGTTTACACTCAAGAAACGTAACACTTAAGGTTCAGTTCAAGCCATAACTTTTTACATTCATCATCAACATCATCATCTTAACCTATAGTGACGCCGGTGCAGTTGCATCCTGAAGGATACCCGGAGTCCGCTACTTAATCCCAAGATTCGGTGTAGGCACTAGATTTTACGGGAAGCGAGTGCCATCTGACCTTCCAACCCGAAAGGAAACCAGATCTTATTGGAATTAGGCTTGTCAAGTGAGTGGGCAAATTGACTGTTAGAAGTAAATAATAACTAACCGAACATAACTTTTTACATTATAAGTAGAATAAAACAAACATTCACCAAAAGGTGCAATTGCATATTTGTATAGTCAGCGTACGTAAATTCAGTAGTGATATTCCATTCATAATTATTATTATTAATAATCATTCATCAAAATACTCATGCTGGCCAACAGCAACCGAATTCACAATAAAAAAAAAACCGCCAAGTTCGTCCGACTTCGCAGATTTAGGGTTCCGAACTAACCGCCAAATTAAGTTAATTTTAATAGGAAAATAAGGAAACAGTGGAAAATCTGATTTATGAATACTTTAGTATTTGTTGGCAAAATATACGTATTAGTAAACATTATCACCATAATTTGAAGACTGTAGCTCCAACTCTTTGGCTGTAAACCCAATAAGATTCCGTTTGGACCAGTGTTGCCAGGGCCCTTTGGACGAAAATTACGTTTCGTTTCTTAAAAAGTTACATTTTTGATGCAAAAGTTACATTTTTTATATTTTTCGTAATTACTTATCAAAATGTTTGATTTTACAAAATGAGTAGCCATATACAGCTGCAATTTGGCGAGTTCGGCTGCAGAATTACGCCAGGCTGATGGGCGGTATCTCAAATGTCATAGATAGTTGCAACAGACGGGCAGACAGAGTCCTACCATGTAGGTTTCTTTGTCACCTTCTCTGTATGGAAGCCTATAAATTGTCTCGCTTGGCCCCGGTTACATACAAATAACCTTTCTTTTTAAATAGTTTCATTATTCTCAAAAGCTATGAAAATTTTCTTTACAACAGAAGTTACTTACACATGTTACGCAAGCCGGTCAAAAGTTACGAAAAATGTAAGAAATGTAACCATCTGGCAACACTGGTTTGGACCCTTAGGTACGGAACCATAAAAAATAACACGATAAGCTGTTTCCAAACCACCATATTGGTTTCATAGCTTGGAAGAGAGAGAAGTCATAATCATGTAAACAGAGTTACAAGACCATCCCACGCACATCAATAGCCGCTCAAACACGCAAATAAAAACCCTTTCGACTAAAACGATGCTGTAAAAGGTGATTTTTATAGGCGCATAAAATTTTCTCTTTTACGCCAAAGTGATGACGTATAAAATATTCATGACGTCATACGACGCTTGTTTTTATTTTATGCCCGGTATACACATGCGTAATGCAAACTTTACTGCTCTTACTAAATTATGTTCTGGTGTACATGCATCTTTATTGGTTAAGCAACGACTTATTAAATGTACGATAAAATATGCTGTTACCGTAAGTTGACCTTTTAGTGTTTATATTAGAGCAGAGTTTGGTCTGGCGTAACCATCAAATACAAAACTATTGCAAAGAAAATATTTCATTTAGAGAATTTGAACAGATTGAGGAGAATTTAACTAGTATAATCGATTCTACTTGAGATGTAAATATTTTCTACTGTACCTACGTAAGTTTATTTCTACAGCAAGCCGTTCTAAAACGAATAAGTGTCTATAAAAAAAAATATTTTTTGTTACAAGCTTTCCTTGCCAACTGTACTTTTTTCCACAGTCATCAACTACTCGTTACGACGATACTAATGATTCAAAACACGACGAGCGTATCTAGTGTAGTTAAGGAGTTGCTATGCCCACCTTCTATATCTAGCATCAGATCAGCTCAATGGTACCATAATATTATATTGTCACCGAACTTACATACATATGCCTTTCACCTCAATTGGATACCGGTAAGTGGCTAAAAAAGGGTTTCAATTCTTTAAGACAACTGTTACATACTTACATATTTACATATGAATACGAACAGTGCAAGTTAAATAAAAGCTTGTCAAAATACAATCATCCAGTCACTATACCTATCTTACAATATTTGAGTATGATATGAACTCAAATGCGAACCCGTAACCGATTTTCAACCCTATTTGATTCGACTATTTAAGTGAGTTGAATGTAAGTTGTAAAACAAACACTTTAGTCTTCACACGATCACATCCAAACTTTGTCACGAAAGTACAATGTCCAACTTTTTCAACGGAAAGCCACACGTCTCTTCAGCTTATCGCCCGGGGCGCGAAGTACGTTTTTGCTGTACCGCTTGATTATTGTATTTATAGCGGACTAGTGTGAAATGTGTACATTATCATGGTGAAATGTAAGCTTTATTTAAATAACGAGGCGTTAGGGCCTGTTTGTATACTTAAGACTGAAATTGACCAAACTATAATAAAATATTTATTACAATTCAAAGTATTTTGATATAACAGTAAAATAATGCGTTTTTTTATGTAATAATCATTTAATAAATAGTCAATTATGAAATTAGTCTGTAGTAACTGATAATCATTAAAAACACTCTCTCAACTCGAAACTAAATATATTTTCTATTAAACAATTAATTAAATCAGTAATATATTTCTTTTACTCATATGACAATCCCAGTACCCTGACAGAACCGTCACTAAACCTCTTCGTGGCGTTGTGGCCAGTATGTACATTTACAAGTTGAACACGCGAGGTTTTGCTATGAGCTGATGAGATCCGCCACAAGTCCATTGTCAAAACAGAAATATTTAAGAATCATTATTATTTTCCTCCCTCGGGCGTTCCGGTTGTGGAATGAGCTCCCTGCCGAGGTTTTCCCGATGGAGCACAATATGGGGTTATTCAAGAAAGGAATGTTAACATTTCTAAAGGGTCGGCAATGCGCATGTGATACCGCTGGAGTTGCAAGCGTCCATAGCCTGCGGTGACCGCTTACCATCAGGCGAGCCGCACTCTTGTTTGCCACCGAACGAAAAGAACCCTTATTTTGTTTTGACTAGTATAAATCAAAAAAAAAAAAAACAATATTTCAGTTTAACTATAGTACCTAAACTAATTTATCTTGCATCACTGCGTATAATCAGACAACCTTTGTGTGTAGTTAGTTTTCCCAGACAATAGTTAAAGCCCCGTGTTCAGCGCTTAGTCTAGTACTAACTCATTACTAAACCGAAACTCCACCGTAATGAGCCTAAGATTTAGCGGCTCATTATCTCAGCTAACTTCCAGTTAGCCTGTTTAAGCGGCAGTTTAACCGAAAGATTAACTGGCCTCAGCTTTGGTAACTATTGTATCTACGTAGGCAGACGGTTGGGTACTACAACCTACAGTTTTTACGCAGTTCAGTAGATATTAATTAACACTTAAAAGATTTGCTTAAACGAGTCTAATGCGATATTTAATGTATCTACCTTTTTTACCGACGTTTCAACGAAGTAGTCCGTTTTGTTCTACGATTTTGTTCACATCGTAGGACAAACTGGACAAAAATTTCGTTACGACAGCATATGTCAAATTTCGTATTACAAAACGGACATGAAAATCCAGTTTGTTCTACAAAACGAATTTTCATGTCCGGTTTGTTGTACGCGTAGAACAAAACGGATTTTTCGGTCCTGTTTGTCCTAAGATGTGAATAAAACGGTTTTTTCTGTCCGGTTTGTCCTACGATGTGAACAAAATCGTAGGACAAAACGGACTACTTCGTTCAACACGGGTTGAATATTTATTCGACTGTGTAAATTTACTTTTTGTAGGACAATAATATATGTACTTAAAATAACATACGACGCTAACGCTAAAATAACCAACTTCATACTCTTAACGTTCTTAGGCTATAATATTGTTCAGTACTTTCGACCTTTTCTTACAGTTGCATCTCCTGAAGGATGCACGGGGTCCGCTACCTAATCCCAAGATTTTGTATAGCCACTAGCCACTACCATTTGACCTTCCAACTCGAGGGGAAACCAGACCTATTGGAATTAGGCTTGTCAAGTGAGTGGGCAACTTGACTGTTAGAAGTTCTCAACCCGCCCGAAGGCCTCTAACTTGACTTGGCGACTGCTATCATAGATATCAGCCGGGATCAATGGCTTAACGTGCCTTCCACGGCACGGGAGCGCTCCGTTAATAACTACAACACGGACACCCATCCAAGAACTGACCTTGGCCGCACGCGGTACGCAGGCGCCGCTGGGCTACGTGCGCTCTACCTTTTTTTACACAGTCAACCATTTTGTTTAACCGAAATAATATTCGTTAAAAAATTTCAAAAACACATTTTAGGCCAAGCTGGAACAGAGACGCTTCGCTCGCTGCAACAAGCGAAATATACCGCTAAGTAAGTAATAAAATTACTCATCAGTCGCCAGAAATATCTAAATTACCTATATAGGTACCTACAGATAGCGAGCGTAGCGCTTTGCAAATTCATTCCTAATATTATTTGAATCACATAGTGTATCGATAAAAAATAGCTTAATTATTTTACTATCCTCAAACCAAGCATAGGCTAGGCTTGCACTATGAATCATTAAATGCTGATAACGGCCTCAGCGACTGTGCATATCTAGATTAGACTTAACTTTTTTAATCATACATTACTTGTTTGCACTGTAGCCTCTAACCTCTTAAGTATATGTATCTATTTATTCAAATTTCAATTTTTAAAATTTTAATAAGGATACATTATATTTTTGTTCACGTTCTTGTAATAGCCCACTTCAACATGATATATTATTAGTTAGATGTCCGCCATGTTAGATCTACCTTTGAAACAAGTCAAATTACACTTCCTTTAGGCCCTTTTGTGTGCTCTACCTATTACGTTAAACACAGGTCCACTCCTCCCCATTCTCCTCTATAGTACGACTACATTAATTGTGGTCAAAGTTTGACTTCTCACACATTGTTGTCGCTAACGACTGGGTCCTAATTAGAAGGGTGGATTGTATTTATATAAAGTTAGATTGAAATCGGGATTGAGTTTAAAGTGTGAGGTTGTTTGGGATACGAGTGTAGTTTACACACGATATCGTTAACATATACGCCATTGGATGTTCTAGTTTAACGCTAATGTAATAGAGTTTCTATTACAAAAGCACGGTTTTTAGACAATGTGTATGTAATAGAAGGGCCTATTTTTATGTACTTGTAGTTTTTATTTTATTTTTAAATTTCGGTAAAAAGTCGGGTAGATTAAGTTTCTTATTCTGATCAATATTTGCACAATTTTCTACAGTATCTTACAACTTTTTTCCATTTAGTGACAAAACTTATGGGATTTTCGTAATTCAGTGGATGAAGTCCAAGAAAATAATAAGAAATTGGGGTATATATTATGATTTTATATATATTATGCACAGAATCAGGAGCTCTTCCAACAACTTTGTATTGAATTTCCATACAAAGTGTACCCGATAATTTTGATCGTGAGTATATAAACACCCAGAACGTTTAAACAATGAAAACCTACCTGCAAATAACAGTCCAATTTAATACTACCGCCTCTATCTATTTAATTTGATGGTTGATGTCATGTCCGTTTTGTGCTACGAAATTTCGCGTACACTGTCGTAGAACAAAACGAATTTTCATATTCGTTTTGTCTTACGAAATTTAACATATACTGTCGTAGTATAAAACGGATTTTTATGTCCGTTTTGTCCTACGTAATTTGACATATACTGTCGTAGAACAAAACGAATTTTCATATTCGTTTTGTCTTACGAAATTTAACATATACTGGCGTAGTATAAAACGGATTTTTATGTCCGTTTTGTCCTACGTAATTTAACATATACTGTCGTAGAATAAAACGGATCTTTATGTCCGTTTTGTCCTACGTAATTTGACATATACTGTCGTAGAATAAAACGGATTTTCATGTCCGTTTTGTTATAAACAGGATATTGGACATTTTTTATCTATATAAGTATGTATATCGTCACTTAGTGCCTAAGTACAAGCATTGCTTAGTTTGGGACTAAGTTGATTTGTGTAAGATTGTCCACATTGCCAAACAACTAAAGGTGAAATTTAAAGGCTAGATCCAATATTTTTCCCAAATTTACAAAACAATGTAAAGTTAACCTAATATAATATATGCATGCGAAATTAATAATAACAAGATATCACTATGTGAATAGTAAACCATCAAATTATGACAATAAATAGTAAATTAATATAATATATATGCTCAAAATCTTAATGACACTTGAAAATTTCAAAAAATGATTTATTTTTTAACGACAAACTAAATTAAAACCTCCATTAGGATGTTTTAATAAACAAAAAAATGGTATAACAACAATGTACCTAAACGCAATATTTCAGGAACAAATCAGCAACCAACCCGACCCCGATAGACCCGTTTAAACAAATCTTTAAGGCCGGGTTTTATAAAGATCCGTTAGACCAAATGTCAGATCAAATTTCAGTAATTCAATACATTTTTTGACATAACAAACCGACATAAGGTCTAACGGATCTTTATAAAACCGAGCCTAAGTATGTTTACAAAGCGCGAGAGTTTAAAATGTTATAAGTCAGCTATTAATTATTCGTTTTTCCGTGCAATGGTAATACGGGCACATATTATATGGCGTCACATACTATGGCTTAATTAGTATGGGACGTTTTGAATGCTCGGATTTTATTTTGTACTTTGAAAACCATTATTGTCTTTTGTGTTGTTCTTGTCATATAATCAAAAAGGCTTTTAAAACCGGAGCTCACGAATTCCCGTTCGATTTGGAATTGTTAGCAAATTATATTCCTAATTGCAAAAAGCATTTATATTTGAATAGTCCTTGTTAATGTATAGCATTATTTTCGTTTGATACTCATGAAGCGCCAAAATAAACCTACCTAGCTTGTAAAACATCACAAAATCATTTGATTCCATTGTTCGTTACGCCCTTTTTATTATTAACTTAATAGAACCGGCGCCCACCGGAAATTAAGCCTTGTTGACTTGGCGGTCAATGAAACTACTATAACTACTTCGAAATCGTCGTATGAGTTGATAAGAAAAGGAATAACGAATATCATCGTCTAAAAATAGATACGATAGGTGTTGTCAATTTGACCTTGCTATTGATATATTAGTAGATATATCGGTATTCCATCCTCGATATTGACAGAAGTGACACTTTCATGACTGTCGTTCTGATTTTAAAGGGAAACACTTGAGAGTGGGCACATTTTGATAAATTATCGACCCAAAGTATAGTCAATTCATCACACAAATCAACAAGAACATAATTTAACATCACGCGATGCGAGTGTCTTAATTGTACATGTACGGTTCGGCATTTGTATCCTATTATCAATACAACGAATATTCGAATCAGAAATATGGCGGCGCCGTGCAGGTGATAAATAAATAAAATAAATAAATATTAGAGGACAATCTTACACAAATCGAACTAGCCCCACAGTAAGCTCAAGAAGGCTTGTGTTATGGGTACTAGACGACGATATATTTAATAGATATAAATACTTAAATACATAGAAAACATCCAAGACTCAGAAACAAATATTTATGCTCATCACACAAATATTTGCCATGACCGGGATTCGAACCCAGGACCGTCAGCTTCACAGACAGGTGCACTACCCACTAGGCTAAACCGGTCATCATAGGTGATAGTTCACGAGTCGAAAGTGTTCGTAAACTACGGTGTTTAAGCCACTAACCACCAGTCAAATCGTATGCTTGTTTGACAATGCCGTTGTATAAAAATACAATGTTTTCCATAGGGGAATGTTGAGTTATAGAACTCCACTTGTTTATATCCTTCCCTGCCATGCATTCTCCGTTTCATTCACTCTCATAACATTGTTTATTCAAGCATGATCGTCGGTTTAGGTTACGCTTGGCCTGACCTCTGGAACTTTCCACGATTTTATTACGAGTGAGAAAGTTTTCGTCTTCTCGATTTTAGAATTAAATTTGTCCTTTTGTTTGTGGATCTATTCAATCTTAGACGGGATTTCTAGGGAGAACTTGTAATTCTATATTTATTTTAGTTTCCCATTTCTTTTTCATCATTCTCCTAGCGTTAACCCAGTACAGTTGTTAGATTTTAAGGAAGCGACTTCCAAGGGCAAACTAGACCTTATTGGGATAAGGCGTATACCCTTCGTCTACCGGTCCCTGGGATCCCAGGGCTAATTACAAAAGAATGCTATTGTTTATTTTTTTCGCATCTGACTTTCCAACCCGAGGGAAAACCAGACCTTATTGGAATTAGGGTTGTCAAGTGAGTGGGCAACTTGGCTGTTAGACGTTCTCAAGCCGCCTGCAGGCGTCTAAGCTGTCTCTGCTTAGCTGCTGCTATCATAGACTATTCTCGTTTCGTTTTATGGCAGTAAATAAATAAATATAAATAATAAATAAAAATTAAAGGACAACCTTACAGAAATCGAAATAGCATATCAACCTCAGTAAGCTTTCTCTAAATAAGTAGGTAATCGATTATGGTAAACTTAATACTATTGATATTTGGTATCAAAGTAAAACGATCATCTTTTTAGTATTTTATATTTCTCCTACACAACCAAAACATGAACATTATCGCAGACCACATACCACAGACAATATAGATAGAGGTATCGGTAATAGATAATAAAGCTTGACATACACTACCAAACAACCAGAAACTACCAGAGACTGTGATAAGTGCCCCTTCAGTGAACAGTTTCAAAAATAGACTTGATAAACATTAAAAAAAAAACAGACATTAAAAAAAGACAAGTGCATTGATATACACGCATCAGCTTGTAGCTGCTAGTGTATAATAATAATAATAATACACTAGCAAAGCTGCCTATTCAATAAATACAAATTATAAATACTTAGATACGTAAACCAGAGTTAAGACACAAATATTCACACACACAAATATATTTCGTGCTCATCACATAAATATATTTGCTCTTACCGGGATTTGAATCACGGACTGTCGGCTACTCAGTAACAGGCTTGCCTAGGCTACATATTATATTTACTGTGGTAACACTTAATCAAATAAATGTTTTTCTTTCTAAGCTGCGCTCTGCGGGATATAAATGTATCCACATCCAGTAATGTAATAGAAAATGATATAACCTCATAGAGCTAGCTCCTATAAATAAATAAATAAAATAAATATTAGAGGACAATCTTACACAAATCGAACTAGCCCCACAGTAAGCTCAAGAAGGCTTGTGTTATGGGTACTAGACGACGATATATTTAATAGATATAAATACTTAAATACATAGAAAACATCCAAGACTCAGAAACAAAAAATCATGCTCATCACACAAATATTTGCCCTGACCGGAATTCGAACCCAGGACCGTTAACTTCACAGGCAGGTGCACTACCCACTAGGCTAAACCGGTCGTCCTATAACATCCTAATGACAGTTAAGTTCAATAGATTTCCTATTTTCATAGCAAAAGTCAACGAATGAATCGAAGTCTACGATTTCGAGTTAATTACTTCCACGGTATACAGCCCTTAAGTCCCCGACACATTTGTCTGTCGTGTTGCGTTGTGACGCATCAGAAACGGTATCGTTTTCATACATTTGATATGGTTGCGTTCACATTTCTCTAACACACACGGCATCAGAGAAATATGAACGCATATTAAGGGTCAGTTACACCAACATACGAGCTCAAGCCGGTCATCGTCAAATATGGCGCCGGCAGCTGTCACCCCATTATTTTATTTATTTATTTAATATTATAAAAAGGTACAATTTTACAATTAGTGTCTGTCCCACAAAACGGTTTACACAGTTTGACTGTGGGATCGGAGTCTCTTCGGTAACTAAATTCACATACATGACTATGTGAATTTAGAAACTTTACTCCTTGTCAAACTTTCCATACAATCAGATTTTAACGAACACCGCTTACGATTATAGACGGTTTGGTGTAACCCACACTAAATGTATAAAATCAATACCACTCTGACGCGTCACAACACAACACGACAGACAAATGTGATTGACTCTTTTCAGATAGGCTACGTATAGTGAACCAGCGACAAAACTTCCAGTAGCTCGATTCCACTCACACCTCAGATTCGGTTGAAACCACTCAACCAGTGTTTCAAACCACCCGCGTGGTCGTGCCGGAGGTTTTCCCCTGGATTTTCCCCAGGCTACTCTCCAACCGCGCACTCCTATCGCTTCATTGGGCCCGGCCTATAAAGCCACAGTCAGGTTCAAAAACAATGTGTATTCAGCTTTATCCCATTTACTTGGGGTCGGCACAACATGTTTTTTCTTCCACAACTCTCTATCGCCCGTCATCTCGTCTCTCACATCCTGTTCATATCGTCTAACTCAGACCTTCCACCGTTCCATCTGATCATAATACATCATGCTATCTTATTCTCAAGCAAGCAAATTCCCTGCCATAAAACAAAAATCTAATCTAACTAATCTTACAAATCTCCCTTAATAATCTCCAAAGCACTTACCACAAACAAGAAAGGCCAAGAAGCGAGCCTTCAATTCCCTAAATACCCCACTATCTAGATACCCATTAATAAAAGATTGGGATACCCGTTACTTTTAAACAATATGCTATTAAAATAACATTAATCATGTTTATATAACACCACGAAAATACGGCCACATTACGGTCCTAATGGCAACGGAATAGGGACTATATTTGTATGACACACTGCCTTTACAATGCCTGGGCGAGGTCGCATTGGAATCTTGATGCGCTAAAATGTCCGAAAGTTGGGTAATGGAGATATATTTTGCCTGATGCATTTTGATTTCGTACTTCGCGGAGTTATGGCAGTTCTGTGAGGAAGAAAGATGCGTTTTGGGCCATTTTCAGTAATATTTGGCTTGGTTTAGTGACAGTCCGTGAGATTTTGATCTATATTTGTGTCTATATTTCTTTCTTGGTTACTCTTACGCGTTCTTAGTCCAAAATAAACTATATCATGAGAACCCAAATCCTGTTATAAGAGGTCACAGTCTGTATATAAAAAAGAAGATTTATTTGTACTAGAAAGAAAGAAAGAAAAGGAAAATCAGGAAAATCTCAACAACATGGTGTGGAAATTGGACGCCATGGGTACAGCGCCATCTATCGGCGACTTTTGTTACAAATTTGAGCGACTGAATAACTTTGTATTTATAGTAGTTTTTCAAGGATATTTCTTTATCGCGTAAACCGATTTCATTTTTTTGAAAGAAGGTACTTTCATCATAATCTCGTAGGAATTTATAAAACAAAAATAAATGCAAAAGTGATTAAATTACGAACATAGTATAGAAATGATTTTTAACGACAAAAACAAAAAAAAAACTAGATAGAGCTACAGTTATAATTTTCCTGTAAAATATATACATTGATATCAATGTTATGTAATAATTTTATATTTTTTCCTTGGTAAACTTCGGAGATAAGGGGGGGAACGATATTTTTTTTACATTTTCCCTCATAAAACAAAAATGACAACGTAAAAAAAAATGTTTCAGAATGTGCAACCCAAGCCCTTTCAGATGACACTCCACTCGACATATTAACTAGACTTTCAAATTTTGAACCACATATAATCTGTAATTTTTCACAGAAAATAAATAAAATATTTAAAAAATGTCATGTTCTATGTATGTAGGTAAGCCTTCTTTATAACTGTTACAAATTTCAAATCGATAGCATAAGTAGTTCTTGAGATTTAGCGATGTTATAGATAGACAGACATACAAAGTGAATCCATAAGGGTTCCTTTTTTACCATTTTGGTACGGAACCTTAACAAGTGCTTTGACGCGGATCATATGAATTGTGATTTCCTCTGCATTCTAGATTCTGGAGTTATTTATTGATGAGTAAAAATGAATTTTTAGTTCAAGTTACAGCTCAACTATAAAGAGGGGTTTCGGTAAACTGAACATATTAAAAGGGGTGGAATTTCATCCAATTTCTTCCAATTTCATCAGTAAAACGATTATTTTTGTTAGACATATTTTTTGCAGATGTTTTAACGTTTTTTATTACAATTTTGGGTTGGGTAGCTAAATGTTCAAAAAAGAATGTTTTTTCTATTACTAGGGGAAAAATAACAAGAAGAGAGGTAATAACATGTGCTAAACAAGCGTACGGTCCGCGTGATAGCGGTTATATTGCCAACTCTTTAAATCTTTATAAACTTAAATACTTTTTTTAAAGGAGCATCTACTGTAGCCGTGGCGTCAGAAGTACCACATTGAGTTGTCCTATTAAGTCGTATACTACAGTCTATTCATCCTTACGTTTCGTATCATGTAAACAACACATTATTTTGGTTTTAAAAAAATGACAAACTTTGTTTTTAAAATCCGTCTTCTTTTTTTTTCATGTTAATCGTTTTTAATTTTTTATTATTATTTTATGTTCGCACGTAACACCAGCGCTGGCGATTGATTGCCCGCATTATGCTGAGATGGTACCGTTTCGAGATAACACAACTTTTTTGTTTATTTTTATATTCTATTTTGCTGTGTTAATTGTTGTCTTTGTCTCGAATAAATATTTCTTGTTTCTTCTTATTATCACATTTTTCTGTCACACACAATAATCATCACTTAAAATGTTGTTGTATACTTAAATAAGTTCACAAAGTATTAATAAAATCAACCAAGTTATCACCCAAAAATATAATTTCTAATGAGATTTAAGAAGAAACGTCCTAATAACCTCAAAATTATCTGACATTATTTTGACGACCGCTTTAGCCTAGTTGGTAGTGACCCTGCCTACGAAGCTGGAGGTCCCGGGTTCGAATCCAGGTCAAGGCATTTATTTGTGTGATGAGCAACGAATATTTATTCCTGAGTCTTGGATGTTTTCTATGTATTTAAGTATATATTTATCTATATAAGTATGTATATCGTCGCCTAGTACCCATAGTACAAGCTTTGCTTAGTTTGGGACTAGGTCGATTTGTGTAAGATTGTCCACAAAAAAAAATACAAAATACTTACTTATTACGACGTCTAGATTGTTTGTATAATAGGACACGTAAGGATGAATAGACTGTAATGCTACCTCATCAAAAGCGTCGTTTTAGTGCCCATGATGATTTTCCAAAGTACTCGCGGATCTCGCGCGGTATTCTATTCAAAACCTCGTCAAGGATTTTGGTAATTACAATTAATTACTGTACGAATATTCCATTAATTGTTACATGTACCGATATTGAAATCGGTCGTTGATTGCGCAATAAATTGACAGCAGGGCAGAGTTATTACCACATACACAGGAGCATAATACGGTGAATTGGGAACCTAACTAGTTCGATAAATCATAGTTGTGAACAATAGTTCAATCGGCAGCAACAAGTTCTTGGCAGTTCGGACTAATCGAGCAAAACTTGGGTTAATGGTACAAGAATTAGACGAACGCTGTTACGAAAATAGTACATTCCTTGTTTTTTTAAACTATACAAATTGTTTGATCGCGAAGGAAAGCCTCTCTAATTATATTAAGGTATATAATTATATTAGATTGTGTCCACAGCAACCCACAGTATAGTTAGAAGTGAGTCGCTTTTTCGAAGATTCAACCAAGAATTTCGAAAATTATACAGGACATATGATCAGAAAACATTATGCTCTCTTCAGACTATAATTGATTGTCTTTTAAATGCAATAGCTGTTACATCGAATGAGGCAAATTGCTTGTTTTGTCCAAATTTTTGTGGAAGTGGAACAATCGAGTGCTTAAATGATGGTCATCTTATCACTTTTGACATACGGTGTATCACTACATAGTATAAAACAAAGTCGCTTTCTCTGTCCCTAATCCATATATACCTATGTATAATTAAATCTTTAAAACTACGCAACGGATTTTGATGCGGTTTTTTTTAATAGATAGAGTGATTGAAGAGAAAGGTTTATATGTATAATAACATCCATTAAATAGTGCACCCGTGCGAAGCCGGGGCGGGTCACTAGTAAAAGATAACAAAAAGTGGCGCGGTGCAGGCGCAAATTCAAGTTTGTTTTAGTGTTTCTTCCTCTTTATTATTTGCAAAATAGTAGTCAATTAAAAACTTTGATAGGTACCATCTTTAAGTTTATTTCAATAGTTTATTACATCAAATCATTCCCTAATCGCTCTGTAAAGAAGTATGTATGAAATATATATATTGTATAAGCTAGGTAAAGCCTATTCGTAAACACAATACAAAATTAAAAAAAAATCTAAGTGAAAAGCATTTTCAATAAGGCCATTAAATGAGCTGTAACTTCATGCTCAAGCCATTTAAAAATTACACCGTTGGAAACTTAACAAAAGGATGAAAACTTCGGCTGAACACGAACTGGCTTTGTGGAGACATTTTTCAAGGCAAATTACATTAACAAGTCAATACAAACTCGAGTATTATTTTGTGTACTTACTACCTACCGTTTTTACTACACGATTAAGTTATCGTACATAGTGTAAACTTGGTTGTCAGTTTTGTATTGAGCAAGTATAAAAATGATGCTTAAAAGAGTACGTCATTCTAAGTGTCAACAGAAGAAAATTAAATAAAAAGTGCATTTTTACGCACGCAAGTGGAACGGTTGTTTAAACATGCGGAAAGTTTCCGACTTATATTGATAAAAAACTCACTAGTCGTTCTTTGACCTGTAGATCTCGCCAGAGTTGATTTAAAAAAATAATTACACGAAAATTTTCGAATACCGACTCTACAAAAAAAACAATTATCGAGCTTGCTTACAAAATTTTACGAGAATCGGTTGAGACATGCGTGAGAAGGACAAACCATATTTTTTTTTATTTCCAAAAATTGACTGCAGAAAAAAATATATCGACCTGCTCACAAAATTTCACGAGAATCAAATGAGAAATGTGACCTATGGAGGAGAACAATCCGAAATCCGTACATGCGAAAGATTTTTTTCGAAGTTGAAGCAGAGACCTTCGTTTCACTCGGTCAATTACTGCTATTCTTTAAGATATATTTACTCTCCTTAGAATGCTATATTATATTTAATGTATATTTTATGTAATAAATTATTTTGAAGCTTACTTTCCTAACTTGTAATAACTTTTTGCACTCCCTTATTCGATCGAAGCAACCGTCATCAATTAACAAAACCTAAAAGTATTACAGTGTCCGAATTTGTTTAGGTAGGTACTGGCGGTGCCCTAGACAGATAAGTAAAAAATTCAAGTCACCGGCAATTAGGGACTAAATCTTCCCCCATTCACCTGTAAAATTTCAAATGGGCGTCTATATTTGCCTGTATAACTTATGTTTACTAGCCGTGGTCGCTGTTAGAATCGTAAAACTCTATAATAGGTAGACTATTCAATATAAAAGATACACCATAGCTGTTTTGGTATTCCAATCAATTTCAACGTGGATCACGATTATACGATGTTGTATTTATATTTGTTTATTGAAAATATACCATATCCACTGAGATAATGATTTGTGAGACCAAATGGAATCATTAAAAATTAAAACGCCCCACGCCCTGAACCAAATACCGGCATCATGACGGTGAGTTTGTATGACCGAAAGGCATCCTTGAAAATTCAAACGCTCCAAACTGTAAACAAAATGCCGTCACACTTTGACTCGTGGTTCGCCGCAAATGAACGATAAAACAATAGAACAGCGACAGATGCGAGGAAGCGCTCCCGATATACGCAAAAAGTTGGCAACAATCATAAATCAAAGCCTTTGTGGCGCTGCTAGCTCAAGTTTCTGAACGCTCCAGACGTGTTTTTATTTTATTAGAAGCTTTGCTTTACTATATTATTTTAGTTTGCAGAAACTGGAGACTGAAATCTGGGATGTTTTTATAGGTACACTAGGCCGGTTTCAGTGAATGAAACTTTACATGACATTGATTGCATGATTCGTGAGTGAACTTATAAAAATGTTATGCCAATTAATTCTACTCTATCTATCACCTAGATAAGAGTGTGTGTGACTGGATCCATCGCCTAACCTAAAATTAACTCACTTTGGTGAGTTTAGTGGAAGTACACATTGTATGAATTTATGTACTTGTAATCAATTTTTATGTGGAAGCTAGCCTAATAATAATGGTTACACTGGTACAAAATTCACGTAAGTAAACAATTTGTTGCATGGAAACATATACCTAAACACAAATATGTAGGTGCGAGGATCATACACAGTTCAAAATACAAAAGTCGTCTCTAAAATAGTTATCGGTTTATGTGCATGTTAGTTATTTACTTATTCGTGTTTTTATTACATAGATCTATTTACGAAAACGAAGACGGTGTTTGTGCAGATTATTAGTCTAGCCCGAAATATTGAACTAAGTCAACTTCAAGGTAGGGGCTCCACGCGCTAGTCATCGATTTTTGAAAATCGTCAAAACTATAGATATATTTATGGCACAAACGGTTATCGGTTCTTTACTCCTTTATCTACATTTGCAAGACCCAAATTTTGGAGAAATGGACTACTTTTTTATGATTTATTGAAACATGGTCCAAAAAAGCGCTATTTTCGATACTTTTATGTTGTTTATGCACTTACATATATGAAATGTACATGTAAGTACCTATTCCTTAATTATTGACATCTCTAACAATACAAGAGAGATTTTTATTTTTAACTCTTCACAAAAGTTACATCCAAACAATTGTTTTTTTTTTAATTGCCAAATTTTGATTCCATATAGCTCGAAGAGAGTGAGTTCTGAATTAAATATGGTATATTATTTCGGTAAAACACGAAAAAACGGAGAGTTACAGATCGAAAATCATTGGGAGCTAGGAGCCCCTTAACCGTCAATAGTAAATTTAGATATCCTTACAGGAAAAACTAGAACCTGTATCTATGTAACTATTAGGGATGCGCCGAATATTCGAATATTATTCGGTATTCGGCATATTCGGCATGCTTTTAAATGTTTGGTATTCGGCCGATTTATTCGGTTCAGCTGCCGAATATTTACCGAAATTTTTTAAAAGGGTTTTGTTACAAGTTACAAGAGTGTGTTATAGTTATTGCTTCGTGAAATTAATAATACTTGACCCATTATTACAAACGGTGATTTCACTTATTTATTTTCAATATTTCGGTTTGATAATGAACAAAAATGTTACCATTCAATTAGTCTGTTTTACAACAATAGATGAAGGAATTACGTTGAACCGAATAATTTGGCCGAATATTCGGCTCGGCAACAGCTGGACCTAGTATTCGGCCGAATGTACGTATTCGGTCAAACCCATATTCGGCGCGTCTCTAGTAACTATGATGTAACCCGGAGTAAAGGTGGGTTGCACCAAAGCGTCTGTAACCGTAACCGGTGTTCGTTAAAACCGACTGTATGGAAAGTTTGACAAGTTTCTATGAAATGACAGCTGCCGGCACCATATTTAACGTTGATCAGTCTGTAATCGTAAGTTGATGCAACAGACCCTAAGAGCGGAAAGTTCGTATAAATCTACAGAATATTATTTGCATAGTTTGTTGTAGGATAGTACGTGGTAAATTGTTAAACGTCTGAATTACCAAAGAAAATGTTAGACATGTGACAATATGTGATAATCCACATCGAAGGGCGGCAGGCGCTTACGTTGCAGCTAATCAGTATTGTATTGGAACAGCGGCAATAAAGGCGTAAGTGCCGACGCCATAAGGTCCCTTTTGATGTAGATTATCACATATATCGCCGTAGTTATTCGAGATATCTCAATAGTAGCGGATGTTCGATATGTTTCCCAAGTGTGCGAACTAATTTCCAAGTTGTCTGCGTCGAGGGGCCGGGGTCGGACTGTAATCTAATTGTTATCGGGCTATCACTGCAATATAAATGACAATACATAGACGTACATATCGACGTACATACAATTAAGCCGTTTTAAGGCATAGGTAGCTAATTAATTTTATTACACATCTTATATCCGATCCGTTGGACCTCATATGTTTTATAAAAAAAAGTACTAAGTTACCAAATTATTTGACGACCGCTTTAGCCTAGTTGGTAGTAACACTGCCTACGAAGCTGGAGGTCCCGGGTTCGAATCCCGGTCAGGGCATATATTTGTGTGAGTGACATGGATATTTGTTCCTGAGTCTTGGATGTTTTCTATGTATTTAAGTATCTATTTATCTATATAGGTATGTATATCGTCGCCTAGTACCCATAGTACAAGCTTTGCTTAGTTTGGGACTAGGTCGATTCGTGTAAGATTGTCCACAAATATTTATTTATTATTTATTTTATTACATTTTAGTCTAACGGATCGTTATAAAAGCCGTTCTTGCACATCAAATCATTGAGTGTGCGTCAGCATAGGAGCTTGTCTATGTGTTCGTATATGTCACAATTACAACTATGTCTAACCTGCGCTCTCGCTCTTGCGCTCTTGAGATAAAGTACTATCTCTTCTCACTAATTTATATTTTGATTAAACGAAGCTATTATTACCATCAAATCTTTACAAAGTGTTACCCAGCGGGGAGACACTATCGGTCTCAACTTCGCACAATTGATGACAATTCCCTTTTAGCTGAGGCGGCTATAGTGACGTAACTAAGCTGGCATATTTTTATTTACTCGCCATTTTATCGTATCAGCAATATTACTCTACAACTAGGGATGGGAAACGGTCACTACCTGGTTGTTACTATTATAATTTTAAGACATGCCCAGTAGTAGAATGTTTTATAAAAATTGATACCTCTACAAGTTTTTTACGCCGGTTCTTCTCGAGGCATAGATTAATTTTCCGAATCGGTGGTAGTTTATTGATATTCATAGGTGCATGTAATATCCCAAAATTAAACCCTTTTTGGGACCCTGAAAATTCAAAATTATAATGTTTTTCCATCCTTTTTTAGGACAATGGATCATACCAAATATCCTAAAAATTGCTTGGGCTTTAAGAGGTTATGAAAATATTATCTAGAGCCGCAGTACATCCTTACAGCAAAGTTGGCAGAACTAAATGCAACTGCTACAAACTTCTGCCAACTCTGATAAAGGTGCGGCGAGATGAATAGATTGCCTCTTGTTTCAGACACTGCTTACGGTGTTCATTAATATACGTACAATTTTGCAAGCTATTCCTTTGTAATAAGATTCAAAAATGCGGAATATTAGTAAACAATTTACAATACCGTGTCTATTCACTAAGCTCACTTAACTGCGAGTTCATAGCAGATATAACTTGATACGTAACTTGTGGCAAATATATGCGGAGGTCAACGTAATCTGGACTAGTTTGTAGTAGAGTGATGAGTAAACTTTGTGAATACCTTCAATCAGAATAATTGAAATCAAGTTTCAGTAATAATGTGGTAGTTGACTGGCTACATTTTATCATTATCATAAATGTAAGATTGCTTTAAAAGAAACGTATGAATGACGTATTGTAAGTGAATGAGATAGCATGCAGATAGAGTGAAGGAGTGTGAAAGAAAACGAATGACTTTTTAGACATTAGACACGGTGGTGGTTTCCTATTGGAGAATCTTGATCGGTAAGCTAAAAGATGTGCTATTACATTAATTGTACATTTTATTTAAATGTAGTTTTTTAAAAGCAGTTACCACTATCGTGCATCCCATATAAATATAGTTATGTATTTATTTTTTAATTTTACCTAGAAAAGAGTTACTTAAGTAGTTAGTTTATGACATATTTAAATGACATGGGGACTATATTCCGAAAAGTGGCGATGGCAAACTCAAAGAAAGCGGTTGTTTTTAATATAATTTCATCGGCGTTAAAAATTATCTCATTTTTAACGTCGTCATATTTTTGTTACAATTTAATATCTTCTACGTCAACTACACCACTGCATTATGCAGTAAAACATTTATACAATCTTTTACTTTCGTAGTCATAAAGATATCACGATATCAGTCTCACTACCTACACACGTGTAATACATGCACACACTTAACAGATGCTACAGCGATAATCTACCGGCCATCGCTTTGTGCAGGCGTGTTCAAGGGCCCATCGGCGTATGTGAGCCCATCCAGGCCATCTTAGGCCTTCTCAGGCCTTCTCAGGCCTACTCGGGCCTACTCGAGCCCACTTTGCGGCGATAGCGCCGTGCATTGATACGGACCTTGAGCCAAACTTAAACCTGTTAGCAAGATTGATTCTGTCCGTGTGATCAGAGCACATTGGCACATAATCCACCTAGGGTCCGGTTGCACCAACATACGATCACAGGCCGGTGATCGTCAAATATGGCGCCGGCAGTTGTCATCCCATAGAAACTTGTCAAACTTTCCATACAATCAGATTTTAACGAACACCGCTTACGACTACAGACGGTTTGGTGCAACCCACCCATAATCTGGGGCTATTAAGAGCCGTTATGAGTTAAAAAACGCTCATCTATTTATGCCATTTTCTGTTTGAATTTACATGTATCTTGACATTTTCTTAGTGTTACTATCTAGAACTGGACTATTATACCTAATGTCATCAATTTTAAATGTATTTTTTGTATTTTTCATTATGAAATATCGTTTCAAACATCCATCCAAAACGACCATTTTCAAACTAAAAACGGCTTTTTTCCGCTTAATTCTACTACCCACAATAAAATCAAGAAATGCCTATGTCACTATTTAAAACTTGTATAAAGTCATAGTATCCTTTAGTCACTTTATGGGTATTATCAATACTTTTGTCATAATTTGAGATCAAAACATTTTAAAACTTATAGGGCCTCTTCAATTGAAATTAACAATAACGAGCAAAATAACAATTAAGTTTATATTTTAATTCAGTTTATATTTTAATTCAATCAAATTAAACAGACCTCTTATGACACCTATTTGTATTGTCTGTGAATAAAAACTGTTCTCAGAGTACCTACTTTTTACCCACTTTTAAAAACGAGATAAACTGAAGAATGATAATTTAGATTTTCTCCATATTTGCATTTCCCTTTTTACGCTATTCTAAAAGTTGTTCAAACTGTTTTAGCGACAAATGTCCCTCAGAACCATAAACAAAATAAGATCCATCTCTAGCTAATGTGCAATTAAGTAAGAAATAAAGCACAATTAGCAGAACGGACCAGCGTGCGCCCGTACCACGAAACATTTCGGCAGGCAACCCTCTCATTATATGCAAATATCCTGAACATTATTAATGAGGAGGCGTACCAAACAAACGAAACGCGATTACACCGAGCATTCCTTGGTACAGGGGCGCCGTAAGCACCCAGTTCCACCAATTTCAACCTTATTCACTAGCCGCTAAAGCGATCTTATACGCATTTAAGCTTGTTATAATAATGACGGCTGTATAAAATACCGTTATTTCGGTCTGTTAGGATTTGGAACATGCGATTTTTGCTGTCGGATTGAACGTTTGTTTCGCATAAATGTGTTACAATTACGGCCGTATGGAAATTTAGAGATGCATTAAGTGTGGGTGGTGTAAATAATAATAATCCTATACACAATAAAAGTATAATAGCAGTACACGATAGCGTTTCGCACGAATAAGTGACACGAAAAACCAAATAAACCACTTTTTTTGGAAAATTGGGGCACAACTAGATATTATTGATGACTTCAGATATTATCCATCAATAAGCATGATATGGCTAATGGCATATGTACGTTTCAACTTTAAATTTCGATTGACAGTTTGCTAGTGATACCATAAAAAATACGTCGTCAAGACTACGATAATGAAAACAGTTAGGTTGGATTCCACCAACCTACAATTACAGACCGATTACGTTAAACACGGCACTACCAGCTGTCAACCCATAGAAAATAGACAAACTTACCATACAATCAGATTTAACGAACACAGGTCACGATTGCAGATGGTTTGGTGCAGCCCACCTTAAATTTCATCCCACGTTGCGTAAAAAAGGAAGTTAGCTTATCTGGAAAATCTACAGTGAAGTACGCATGGCCGTACTTCAAACTCCAAACCAAGCAAAAGAAAAGCAAGGTACACAATATTGATACTATTTTCCATTGGCGAAGTTGTGGCGGTGATAAAGTGCCTAGTCATTTGTTGTGCCAAATGTATGAAATTACCCGACTCGCGTAACCTCGCTTCGCTAACGGGAAAAATTCACTAGTCTGGGTTCGATTCCCGTGTTGTTCAGTTTAGGATTTTTTATTTAAATTGCCCCTGAATTTGCATTGCAGGAGCGTGCCAAGTTCTGAATAAGGATTTCTCGTTTTAGACTCAGGGATACAAAACACGTGTGATACTAACAACTGTTATTATAAGACTAAATTGTTTTTCAAACTACTGAGCTTCTATTATTATTCGAACAATGTGAAAAAAAACAACTACGATTTTTTATTAAGTAACGAAATTTAACGGAATTTGACTCACTTTTCATATATTAAGAGCAGAATATTATAGAAGAAGTAAAAATATTTGATATTTTTATATGACAAGGCAGCCTTGGATAGTGTGAAAGAGAGAGCTACACCATCAAAAGTCTTCACGCTATGTACCTAAAGGAAAGCGCGCTCGAAAAACTACGTAGAACACGAGATTTACGTTATTAAATGTTTAAAGCATTAACTAAATTAAAAACGAAGAATTTTATCCTAAAATTAGTATTTTACTTATCACTAAACATTGTCCCAAACATATCAATGTGTCCACTTTTGGGCCTTGTTACTATGCAAAAAATGTGAAAGTGTATACATTTCTTTTTATTCGACTGTACCAAAACTGTGTCCGAAACACATTACATATACCCTTTCCACCAGGTGGGCTATGAAAAAGGGTTCAGCCGAACACATCTGTCGCGTTTCGTATCGGGCATTCGATGTTTAAGCAGTAAAAAGTAAGTTAGAATACTTATGTATTTACATTGCGTTTTCGCTGTGTCGGTTGCAAACAAAGCGGCGGCAAATTCGGAAACTGACAAATGAAAAAAGTTTTATACAAACTATTTCCCAAAGATTTATTACTATTTATAGAGATGTTATTTTCATTTTCTTTACGAGCATGTGCACGAGAATGACTTGCAAAGCCAAACTTGGTTTTAAAGTTGTGGCAATATGAACAGCATAGATCTCCACTTGAGTTGTAGGTGTATCGGTAGGAGGGCTTGGGTCGAGTTTTACGAAGATGGCGTTTAGTATGAGCTTCGAGACGAGTGCGTTCAAAGTCATTGAGACCCGTATTGACAGCACGTCGCCAGTCCGACCGCCGAGTAGCAAGCTCCTCCCACGACTCACATGATATGCCGGTTGCAGGCAGTGGGGCTAGCACAACCTGCTGACAAATCGTATCTCGCGCGACTCAGCGATTTCTGTCTCGTTCGAACTGTGCGGCTTAGAAAGAGGAGTGTAGATTTTTCTCTACTCGCGTCACATCGCAGCGGTAGTTGTGCTAGCCCCCCAGGTGGCGTTTCAAGATATCTCTGTACCGCAGGTATTGCGTTTGCCTGTGGCTAGCTCGGAGTAGAATACTGCTTTATAGGCAGTCTAAGGAGAAGTATAGTGACACTGATAACCACTAATGCCATACCGTCCACTTTATAAATGTCACACTAATCTTCTTGGTTTCCAAAACGCAAAGCAGATTTACCTGAAACAATAAAACAATCTGGTTAATTTCGGTTAAAATACACCATTCGTGTACTATATACATACCGACCGACCATTAGGATGTCATTGTGCCACTCTTTGGGGGAGGCCTATAACCTTGTTTTTTTTAGTTTAAAAATTAGATAAACAAACATGCAGTGGTTGACAACAAACACAGATTGACTTCGCATTATTCGCACGAAAAATCTGAATAAGTGACAGGTGGTGACTATGACAAATTACTTTTTTAAAACCCGAACCGACTTCTTACAATTTCTGCCTCTTGGTTTTTTATTGTACAACTTTTAGATGAATGAAACGAAAAGTAGTTTAAAAATTAATTAATGCCTAAAAATTAGATTTTTTGCTTAAGCTTTTTTATAAGTAAATATAAATTACGTTTTTGGTGTGGGACGCTGCGTGTGTAAGCACCTTCGCTGCCACCCATATCGGCCGCACTACACGCGCGGCAGGCGCGGCGGCCGAATCTCAGGCGGAGATAAAGAGGCGGAAGTACGCTCCCCTGGGATCGGGCTACATTTTCGTCCCCTTGGCGATGGAAACGGCTGGTTGCTGGGGGAAGTACGCAAAGGAATTTGTTCGAGAGATGGGCCGTCGACTTAAGCAAAGAGGAGAGGACTCCCGCTCCGAATCGTTTCTGGTGCAAAGACTTTCTGTCGCTATTCAGCGCGGAAATGCTGCTAGCGTTATGGGCACTTTTGCACCGGGACGATGAGGGGCGGGTTATATGACTAAATTGTTATTTAGATGTAATAACTGTAAATTTAACGTTTTTAATTAAGACATATTTTCTAGTTATCGAATAACAACACTTAATGTAAGCGTGAAATAACGGTTTTAATATTCATTGAGATTATTTGACACTTTTAGCGCAGAATTTGCCTGATAAAAAACCTCATAAGTCGTTCTCTGTCATTCTTTCTAATGCTTAAAAACAAAGGTGTTACGTCTTTCGGCTGATATCTTGATGCTGACACGATATCTACGTTATCAATTTATTTATAATTCTGTTACATAATCTAGTTACGCAATTACCACGATTATTAAAACTGGGCTCGTGTAAAATCTAAATAGTATTTATCGTTGCAAAAAATAGGCCCTGAATAAACAATTATCAAACGTTACCAGAGCCCCGGCGGTAACCCAAGCCACACAGTAACATTGATGTGCCGTCGCCCTCTGACCCCGGAAGGGCGGCCATATTTGTTTTTTGCACGCAAAAAGGTTTTCTGCAGGAAGCCCCGTTAATATATGGTGTTGAGTGTCTCAATCGCTAACCGGTTCATATCTATTTTGTGGGTCGCAGGGAGTTTTATAATTATCCTTGTGTGTTTTCACGTACCGTAAACCGGGGTTAC
The DNA here is from genome assembly GCA_963556455.1 of Epiblema foenella. Lineage (NCBI taxonomy): Eukaryota > Metazoa > Arthropoda > Insecta > Lepidoptera > Tortricidae > Epiblema > Epiblema foenella. Next base: position 6,820,767 of record OY747108.1, on the reverse strand, counting down.
TTTCAAATTGAGGGGCGACTTTAAAAATTCAGTTTTTATGCCGTATTTTACTTTCTTATTTAGTTAACCTTGAGTCAAGTTATACCTTCGTTAATTTCCTAATTATTTACTTAACTGACTCAAACTAGAAATACTTAATGATGAATATGTAAGTGTTTTATATATATCAAAGTAGCCCCGTTTTTTCTTAAAGTCACCCCAGTTTACGGTACAGTCTAAGCAAATATTTGAGTTGTTTGTACCTAATGACCGAATAATTGACCATTAATTTTACTTGGGTCCATTATTTGGCTCAATAAAAGTTCGTCACTGCTCTGTTTACATAATCATATGATGCAAGTGTCCATAGTCTATGTTGTCTTCTTACCATCAGGCAGGTACGAAAATTAAGAGTATTTAAAATTAAGAGTTTTTTATTAATAAATTCTGTAAGAAAAATTGTTAGCGTAAACAACGTAAAGTTAACTCAATTTTTTAAAAATCTAACTTAACTACGCAAAGATGGAATGTTAACCTATTCGCCAACAAACTGCAACGCAGTTTGGCGAAACTTTGTAGTAATTTTTAAGGTTTTTTTTTGAGCAATAAATTTAAAAAAAGTCTTAAACTTGTCACAGCCATTGTTTAAAAAAATGAAAAATATATAGAAATACCACTCAACTTTTCGATCAATTGTAAAATTGTAAATGTCCATTGTATGTATTACTCCCCGTGGAATAAGCGAAAAAAAAAGACAAGTTATTGTTACCCTCATATTTGAGATATTCTTGGTCAATAAAAAATGAGGTTAATAAATTTGTGTTACTAGATGAAGAATTAGAAATTATACTTATGAGTTAAAGAACGCTCAATCATTTAGGTTATCCTCTGTGTGTATGTGAATTGGCATGTATCTTGACTATATTTTATTTTTCATAAAAAAAATCGTTTTAAACTTCACTCTAAATCGAAAATAAAGCTAACAATAAAAGCAGAAAATGGCTCGGTCACTATCTAAAATTTTTATAAAGTAAGTATAGTGACTTTTTTATTCGTTTATTGGAATTATCAAAAGTTTTGAATTAAATTGAGTCCAAACCGTTTAACAATTTGTAAGGTCTTTATGGGACGTTACAAATTTTGCTTAGAAAATATCAAAAATATAGACATAATTCGTGCTGATCACTAATCCTGACCCCAAACCAGCTTCAGTTACTTTAAGAGTCCTTACAGTTAAAAATGCTTATTTATTTAAGCGATTTTCTGATTGAATTGACAAACATCTTAACATTTTCTCAATGTTACTATCTAGAACAGGATTATCGTTACCTAAAGTCATAAATTTTAAATGTATTTTTTGTATTTTCAATTAAGGAATATCGTTTCAAACATAACTCCAAATCGACCATTTTAATCTAAAAACTGTGTTTTTCCGCTTAAATTCTACTACACACAATACAATCAAAAATGACTATGTCACTATCCAAAACTTTAATAAAATCATCGTATCCTTTAATCAATTTATTAGTAATATCAGTACTTTTGTCATAATTTGAAATCAAAACATTTTAAAACTTGTAAGGCCTCTTAATCAAGTTCATAAAACACGATGTAAATACGAAAATAGCCTAGTTAGCCAAAACAAACGAAATCGCATGGAATCGCAGAAGAATCGCCGGCGATGGTTATCGTCTTCAGAGGTGTGCCGCGAGCTTTATGGCCCGAACACGCCTTCCTTAGAGGCTCATATTAATTAGTGAATAGTGATAACTAGAAAACGGAAAAGTAACGGGTAGACAATTTTTATTTTCTCCCTCGGTATTTAACGTACAATAAATTTTAAGAAATGTTTATTCTCTGACCAAAAGAAAAGAAATAAATAAAAAAAAATAAAAGATAGTAAAATATATATTGACTGGATAGCCACTGACAGTGGCAAAAAGAGCAAACAACATTATACTCTATTGAAGCTACTGTCGTCTAATTTTTGTTTTCTGTTGCTTAAAGTATTGAATACCCATCCATATCTTACTAAATGTCGCCCTTACTAGAAAACTGTCACGACTGCCATGACAATAGATTTAGATTTATTTATTTCATAATATAACAATACAATATAAATTATCCTAAGTCAATTTATACGACTTTATATTATGATCGTCAAAAAAATTATGAAATGTCAAAAATGATAATAATAATAATAAAATTAAATTATACAACAATTATCAAAATTATTTAAATAATGATCATACTACTAAAATCACATCATTTATAACAATAAAAATCCGCGTCAATAATATAATGTCGAAAACTTAAATAATCATCAGTCACAATACATTAAAATTAAAATCAAACAAAACTATAATTTAAAAATTCAATGTCAAACAAATTTCATTTCCATGAAGTCATTTACAGAATAAAAAGAATTTTCCAATAAAAAGAATATGCTGTGTGAATATTTTATAAAAGACCTAATTTGTATATAAGTAGCTACTTGTTTCTCTGATTATTTGGGTATTTCTTTGCGTATTAAATAAACAACTTCTTATTGTTAAATGTGCAAAAGACACTTAAACCAATGCAATTAAATAAATTAAAACAAACGGGCTCTCTGGTATTACCGACTACTGTGCCTCGTCTTTGACTGCCAAATTATAGTATTTGTGTTGTTCTCGTGTCCAGTTCATTGTCCGATTGTGCGGTTTGCTACCTACCTCATTACTGTCACTGTCCGTCATAAAAGATAAGCATACTTCATAAATAAAGACAGCATGTGCATTAACACTTTACCGGATTATCAACTCTAGGGCCTTTGCCAAAAGTTTAAATTGCTTTAATAGAAATGTGATGTTACACGCATGGCCAAATACACCCGGCGGCGTTTACCTGAAGGCCTCAGGACCGCCATTTTTCTATTAACCTTTTACTTACGGCGATAGAGTCGATAATCAATTGAACATTCAAGGCGGTTATTACGACTTTTTTCAACGTGGTCATTAGTGTTTTTGCGGTTAACCTAACAAAAGCATTGTTTTCTTTAAGTGGATCGGCCTAAATTGAAAAACAAAGACTATGTCAGTGCTATAAAAACGCGCTGACATGTCAAAACGAAGCGCACAAATACCAAGGCAATCCAAATTGGAGATCAAGTCAAACAGACCTGGTTTCTACCGCCCAGTGTGCCTCGCCTGCGGGGGCCACATTACCAAACTCATTCCTCTCTCTAATCTGATGGCCTACATACTGACGTCTAATTGGGCGGACTTATATGCGGGCGGATTAGGTGTCGGCATCGCTATGGGACTTTTCCTGTCATTACTAGAGTTTAAACCCCTGAACGCCTGTCTTCTACTAGATTTTAACCCCCTTATTCATAAAAATTAACAAACCTCTGCTAACTAAAATGTGTTTTGTCCCTTTCCCACAAACACAAACGTCAAAATGACAGATAAGGACAAACGAATATTAGCGGCATTTTAGCTAAAGTTGGTTTGATGAACCTTTATGAATAAGGGGGTAATTCTCTAGTAACGTTTTCGAACGTGATTGTGTGTATGCCTATTACCTAACGTAAGTGTGATACGTTCTGTAATCCAATAGCAAGTGTAATATTTTTCATGTTCCGTACCTACAACGAAACCCTTAAAGCAAGGCCGTTCCAGTGCAAATGACCCCTCTAACACGCGTGAGTTTGCAATTAACCATCCCACTCTCTACGGAAGCTCTACGCGTAATTTCGTAAATGTTTAGTACATTTTAATTGATTTTGAAACACTGGATCACTTATGAAAAATCTGTCCGGTTATTGCATAAAAATAATAAAAAACTATATGTAAAAATCATCTCACTGTCATTAATAATACGAAATCTGCAGCATGAAAGTTTATTTTTAAGATGATATTTAGAATTTTTTCACAGAGTTACCAAGGCATTTTTCAATATTTTGTTCAGTTATTTCGTTTCTTTGTTTTTTTTTCAGACTACAGTAATTTTTGTGTAGTGTAATTCTATATCATTTCTGAAGAAATGAAGAACACTGGAACACTGGAAGCTCAAACTTCAGAATTTTCGTCAGATCTCTGAATGAGCCTTGCCTTAAAGTGTTTCTTTATCGTTATCGTGGTCCGTCTGTCTGGCAGTCCATCTACCAAGATCCTTTTTGTCGAGTACGCGTCGAGGTATTTAGTTAAAATGAATGTACTGAATTTTGCAATCGCAAGAGCTGTGAAACGAGTGCTGTGAAATTATGAGTATTGATTGCATTTAACAAAAAAAATATTACTAGGTAATTAGGGTGAACCTTGACATACAAACCTATTTAGTCAGATTTACATGTAATAGTTTTAACATTCAGAGCCTCGCTTACGCTCAGACGTCTATATATTCATCATTCACAGAGTCAATTTAACCATAGGGCATTTGACGTGTTCGACAAAAGACATTTCCTTTGCATTTGTATAAAGAATTATGTCTAACTTTTTAGCTTGTAACGACCTAGTCTTAGTTATGTTGCTGCACATATTCTTATTACGATCACAATGTACACATTTGTTATTGCAAGCGTCTATCGACGGTAACCACTTACCATCAGGTGGGCTGTCAGCTTGTATACCACCGATGTGGTATAAATACATGAAAAGCAGTAAACCATTTGAATTGAACTTCCTAATCAGGGCTCGGAACCGGTTTTTACTATTTTTGAAATATCTCCTAAATTATTTCTCATATCTCCATTTTTATTGTAAGGTTTATTTTTGTTAACCTACATCTATGAAATAAATGATTTAAAGTACGAAATTATATCGTTAAACGCAATTAACCGAAATTGTTAACCGGTTAATTGTATGAAGACGAAACCGGTTTCCGAGCCCTGATCCTAATCTCTATCACACGTAATTCAACCCTAGTTAGTTTTACTAAGTGAACCGGAACGAAACTTTGCACTCAGTTTGTTTTCTATTTATTCCAGGTTATCTTCTAGTTATGACTTTTATCAACTTTGCAACTTGTTTTAATGCCTAGTTAGTTTTAGTACAATTTTACAAGCTTCGGTCACTTACCCGTGTTATTAGATAGGTATACGATTAACATTGACCTTATTTTAACTAGAAAATCCATTTAAAAGGTGATAGCGATACTATCTGATTATTAATACCGTAAACTGGGGTGACTTTAGAAAAACGGGGCCACTTTGATAGATTTAGAAGACTTATAATAACCACCCCTAAGTATTTCTAGATTGTTTCAGTTTGTAGATAGTTAATTTACGAAGGAATAGCACTGACCCCAGTTCAACTAAATAAAAACCAAAACAAGTCATAAGAACTGACTATTGAAAGTCGCCCCTCAATTTGAAAGTAACCCCGGTTTGCCGGTATCTAGTCACTGCTAGTGGTTTGTATGGAAAGTCCCGAAAATCCCGGGACTATCAAGACTTTTCATGCAAGCCAGTGCCGGGACTGCCAACATTGTGTCACGCTTAAATATATGAATTCTTACCTATAAATATTATTTCAGAATCAAGCACTAAAGTTGGTTTGAAATGTATTTTCCTTACATCTGAATACCTGTCAAATTAGACTAGCTTTATAGGATTGACACATATAACCTCCTGTATCTACTAAACTACAGTAGGTATGTCTTTGATACTGCAAATTAAAAACAGACAGTTTATGTGTTTTCAGTTGTTTAATGTTTTTTTCTACTCCTGTAATTTTTTTCGCGACTTAAGCAATCATGAACTCTAATATAAATACATACTTTATTTATTCTGTAAAAAGTCTATTTAGTCTATTGCCCAAAAACACACTCCTTACCCTATTTTAATGAAAAATTAAAGCAGAGTTTTAGTGCCACAGACTACTACAAATACTATGTTTAGTAGTCATTCTTTGGTGCGTTCAAGTGTAACTTTTATGATTAAAATCAGTACTGCCAACTTAACGAAACTTTGCTACAATTTTTATGTATTAATTAATGCATAATATATTATTTACTAATATAAATACATACATTTATAATTTTTTTGTGTTGTTTAACAAGATTTATCTATTTTCGGATATATTTAATAAAACGAAACAGTTAAGATTCGATCCGGATTTGAATTCAGTTTAGGTCGGATGCCAAGTCTAGCAAATTAAAAAAAAAAACCATAAACAAAGTGTCATATTTTTGATTTCCCACCAAATTCCTAATTGAAAACGAAAACAATCAAGCAGATAAATGGTTATATTACTTAAATCAAACGATTTTTATTGTGGTCATGAAGAAAATGTGTAAGTTGTTTGTTGTTTGTTTGTTTATTGATTCTTTTAAAAATCCACGAAGAAGTTATATAGCATTACCAGCATTACTGAAGATATTGTATAGGTAAGTTACACAATTACTAAGGGAAAAAATGGCGCATGGAAAGCATGATAAATACTTACTATTTATTTGAAATGAGTCGTAGAAAAAGTATTGTATGCAACGGTGTATAACTGGTATAAAAAGGCTCGTGGTGTCTTTACTTGCGATGTTCGCCAAGGCTCACATCGCAACCCACACCACTCGCCTTTTTATATCCTTCTTATACACCAGTTGCATAATATACTATTATTTTGCAGAGCCATAGGCTTAAGATATTAGTCCTTCATTATGATATGTCCAACTTTCCATTTATTCTTTTCTCATGCACTCCTCTACTCCTATTATTAGTATTTTTGTATCCACCCTGTACTCACCCAAACCATATTTATTTTACAGTCATCTCCAAACATAAAAGTAGCTATTTTAAAGTCAACAATTCGCAAAGTGCGAAATAACTTACGAAACTAAGTGGCTGTAGTGAACAAATGCAGTAAGTTGGCAAAAAGGTGAAACCGGGTCGCTAGTTATCTTATAAAAGACCCAGCTACGCTTTAAAACTGGGAAAAAATGTCCCAATTTACATCGGGAGGGTTCCAAATACAAAATAATACGAGGGAAATTGAACTTTGTGGCGTAAGTGTAAAGTATGAATTTGGTTGTGCTATCGTGTCCTTTGACGAAAGGTTCTTTTTCGTATACCGACGGCACAGGGGCTAATTAGCCGTGTACAATAAAAAGTATCTACGGTGTTTTCTTTTCTCTGTTCTTTTGTTTTTTTGAAAGGTTGTCAATATGATTTGTATTAGGGGAAATATGTTCTATAGACTGATTGATATGTAGATAGTGTTTTGTTTTTGAAGTTATTGTGAAACAAAAGGCTGTTGACAATACCCTGCCTATCATAGCTCACTACGTATGCAAAATAAAATGTTTATTTTTCTCCGTGGATTCCTATCGTAACCGCCTTTGACTTGTTTCTGAAGGTTTTCTTCGTAACGTGTGTTCTATGTAACTTGACGTTTCTTTATTAGTATCTCTTCATTATTATCTAGTACAGGATTTTTGAGACCTAATATAATATATTTTATATGTATTTTTTGGATTTTTCGTCATTAAAATAGACTCGAAATACTGCTTTTCCGCTTAAATTCTACACACAATAAAAGTAGTAAATGGCGCCTTTATCAGTTTATTAAAATTACTTACAAATACTTTTCTTGCGTTCAAAAGATTTTAAAAATAGTAAGGCTTCTTAAAACAAAAATGGAAAGTAAACATGGCGGATCTGATTCAATCCAATACATTTGTTAAATATGTTATTATGTCATTACTAATGACTCATTAGTTGTCTGTGGTCAAATGGCCAGTCGTCATTGGTCAAGCAAATATCAAACACTGTACAACCGTATTATCGCTCTGCGACTCCCCCCTAAATGTCGAACAAGCTGAAGATCAGCGCTCTAACCTCGCCGAAGTCGCAAAGGTTTAGAGCTTGTCCTTTTGTCAGTTTTTTCTTTTTTTTTATTATTTTTATTATTCTGGACTAAGAATATCATATTGTGTTTTGGTTTGTTCAAGATCTACTCGTATTTAAAAAATCATTACCACCAAAAGCGATGAGGTGTCAGCTTATCGAAGTAGTCCGTTTTGTCCTACGAAATTTGACATATGCTGTTATAGAACAAAACGGATTTTTTTGTCCGGTTTATCCTACGATGTGAACAAAATCTTAGAATAAAAAGGACTACTTCAACTTATCAACCACACATCATATTCGTACCAAATCTAACGTAACATGTTTTCAACATATTCAAGGTACTATTAAAAATAATGACAAGCAATAAATGAACTCGAACGCTTTGGATAAACTCAAACGACATTCCAACGCATCTTTCCGGTTATGATCCGGTTATAACCGGCCTTAACCGGGTGACGTGACCGCGGCCATTAATGGCCCGGAAGCATCGCGGATTTGTTTTGGCGCGTTCCGAAATACGATTAATTGATTCGGGACACGCAATATCAAGTGCCTTTTGTTTGCGAACCGTCAGAGGTTCGCGAAAATGGATACATTTGTTTTAGGCCGTGTTTTGGTTGTATTTGTAACTTGATATGAGATTTTTTTCGATCTTAAAAGTAGTGGCTCTGTAGTTTGTAGACGTCGTGAGTTTTGATGAGTTTCGAGTTGATATTGCTCCATCAAAACTATAGGTATATTTATGGAACAAACGTTTATCGGTTCTTCAATCCTTTATCTAATACACCTAGGATACATCTTTTTTTATAAGAGGGGAAAATCGGCTAATGAGGCCTATGTTATACCCACTAAAAACCCCTCTGTGTGCCGCCTCCATGCTATAAGGCGAGGTCATGGGAACGTACCTGCACTCGACCATAATACCTAGGATACACCTATTTGCGACAAACCTAAAAAAAAATTGGGTCTCTATTTGGACCACCCAGTAGACTGTAACGTCAAAAGTCGTTATAACGAATGATTGCACTACTAAACTCTATGCCTGGTTTAATTTTGCTCTATTGAATTAACACGCTGTATCAAATAGATGCCTCTCTTGAATACAACGTCAAGTAAAAGCCTCTGGTTTTTCTAAAGTTTCTCAAATCGTGCGTTTACTAAATTTTGTCATATAAGAAACATTTTTTGAAGCGTAAAAGGTTATCTGAACTTGAAGGGTGAGCTGTTTTTATGACTTTTTTACTCAATTAAGCAGCTATTTTATATTCGTAAGATTCTTTATAAAAGCCTCGAGTATATTTTCAGCCTTTATAAAAGGAGTCAAGTTTACTAGAAGTATTTTTTGATCTAACCCAGCCAGTTTAGTATAAAGAACAAGCCTGTGTCCATTCATCAAAGCTACTTCAGCTAAAATGCTGTTAATATTCGTTTGTCTTTATCTGCGACATTTGCGTTTGTGAGAAAGGGATAAACCACATTTTAGTTAGCAGAGGTTTGTTATTATTTATGAATAATGGGGTTAGTATACAAGTTTTTAAAAAAACAGACGTACGACAGGTTCGAACCCGCGACCTCCAGATTAAAAGTCGCGTGGCTTACCGGTCAACTACAGAGGTGTACGTTTTTTTATCGTGACTGTGGCTTTATAGGCCGGGCCCAATAAAGCGATAGGAGTACGAGGTTGGAGAGTAGCCTGGGGTAAACCTGTGACACGAACACCCGGGTGGTTTAAGAGGTGTACATTTACCCCACATATAGGTAACAGAATACCTTAATCTCCGTGCAGCTATCAACTCCACTTACATACGATCAACACACGTACGGCGCGTGCCATAAGTATAGGGTATGCACTAGGTACATGTATACGCGACTAGGGCTGCCTTTTAATGTCAAGTTAAGGGCCTCCTAGCTCCCAAATACCTTCGATCTGTAACGTTCCGTTTTCTATTAAGAACAACGAGGTTTACTGAAATAGTATACCATATTTACTTCAGAACTCACTGTCTTTGAGGTAAATGCCATCAAACTTTGGGAATTTTAGAGCAAAAAAACAGTTTTTGGGACGTAACTTTTGTGAAGATGAGTTAAAAATAAAAATCTCTCTTGCGTTGTTAGAGACGTCAATAAGGAACAATTACATATACATTTCACATATATTAGTACATAAACAACATGCTAATACCGAAATTACAGCTTTTATTTATTATGAAAATGTGTGTAAAATAACGTACATGTATTTGCTATTTCGTTCCTCAGATGGTACAGTTGGCTTCATATAAAGTTATGCATATTACTGCGCTCCGCATTAGCGTTAATTTCCTAAGGCCTCATTATCGCGCGGACTGTAGGCTGTTAGGTACAGTCGAACGAATTCACTAATTAGAACTATTTCGCCGTGTGCACTGGCATATGCAAACTACATTTTTATAGCAGTTAAACTAAATGAGTATAGTGAATATCGTAATTAACTGTTAATTATAGGACTCATCTCAGCTAGGCTAGGCTTAATGAACCAGCGACAAAACTCCCAATATAGTAGCTCGATTATTAGTAGATTGAAATCGCTCAACCAATCTCACTGCAGCGTAAACTCTTAGAGTATTCCAGTGTACAAAACCATTTCGGAGGTTTCTCCTGGTTTTTCCCCAGGCAACACTCTAACCAAAGCTGGGCACCATTATCCAAATAGTTAACTTCGTTAGTCGATAATCCGTTAAATAAAAAATTAACTTCGTTAAACGTTAAAGCGTTACATTTAGGCCATTTAACGGAAGTTAACGTTAATCGTTAACTCCTGACACGCCTCGCGTGTATCGTCTGTCTCACTCAGCGCCTGTAGCTTGCGCTTACGCCGCCCCGATCGAACGGACTTGTCAGAATCTGTTTTTCGCGGGGCGTGGGCGCCGTATTCGTTTGATTCGCGGCGCGGTGTTCCGTTGATAAAATAGGTACTTAGTTAACGGATTAACGTAACTTTGGACAGTTAGTGGAAGTTAATGAGTCCGTTAATAATTTTGCAAGTTAACATAAAAGTTAATCCGATACACGGATGGTTAACTCCGTTAATTAACGGATTAACGATTTAATGCCCAGCTTTGACTCTAACCATGCACTCTTATCGCTTTATTAGGCCCTGCCTGTAAAGCCACAGTCAGGTTAAATAAGCCGACCAAGTGAAGCATCTCCGTTTCATAGGTCGTCACGTTTCCGTGTTAGCATCGTGACAATGTCAGCCGCGTGACGATGTCCGATTGGGTGAATTGTGATCTCGGAAGTGCGCGAGAGCCGTGTTTGGCCGAAGCCGCAAGCAGGATAGGCCTGTTTGAGGGGATTCTTCGATTCTGTCAACCGCACGACAAAATGGGATACAACACTTTTTTTGGTGCCGGGAGGTCGCAGGTTCAAATCCTGCTCGGTGCCTAAATTTTTCCTTTATTTAAGACAGTTTTGTTTAAGACAAGTGGCGATAAATGTGATGATGTTTTATTAAATTTCCTATGGATAGAGTGTCGGTGAGGGAAAATACTATCGTATCAAGTTAATTGTGTCGTTTAATATACGTTGTTTTAAGTAAGCTGGGTAAAAAAGGACAACAAAGGAAAACTTTTTCTATAGACAAAATTATAATCAATCATGTTTCGGCTATTGCCAGAAAAACAAAATCATATTGTCAAGAAGATATTTCAAAGAAAATCAATCCATATTGTTTCCTAATTAGAAAGAAAGACGAAAGAAAACATGTTTATTTAGCATATACAATATTAAAATAATAATAAAACAAAGGAAATTAAAATACAACTAATATATGCTAAAATGGTCGCCACTCAGCTTGGTGCCACGAAATAAGCTATTAGGCATTAAGTCGTGGCGCTGATTTTCAGTGGCGCCTGGTAACCGGAGTAGCTGCCACTTATTTTGTATACCACTTACTTAAGGGTCCTTATCAGTTAATAATATATATCTAGTTAGGGCAAAACAGCGTTTCAAAGAACGCCATATTTGTTGCTACAGCCTTAAAACTGGCAGATCTGCATCGAGTTATCGGTACGTTTTATGAACCAACCTAACTACGAAGTTTAAATTTATTTATGATTGGATTGCCCCTAAGTTAATAAGGTCAGTCGAACTTGTGCCGACTGAAATAGGTCGGTTATTTTAAAGTCATCGATTTGTAGGTAAATTAATCAGTTTGACCGCTTTGATGTGAAACGATTTAATACGTATACGATATTTGAGTTTGATTTTACTCGTAATGCTTAGATGGAAAAATAAGAAAATATTTGTGATTTAGTACCAACGGAAAAACGACACAAAATTTGTTATTTTATGCTTATTACTCTCGTCTTTGAGGAAATGAATAGCACTCTTGAATAGCAATAAAAAAACTCGATAATAAGTATAGTATAAGTGAATATGCCCGCCTGGTGCCTACGCCTAAAACTTTCCACAATATCAACAAATATTTGAGCACACACAACTATGTCTAGTTTAATTATAACCCACACTACCATACGAGGCACATGCCATGTGTGGATTCATATATAATGCAAACCGTCATGAGTGTTGTCTCATATCTCTATTTTAGCCTACTTACCTGCTCAGATTAGCTTTTAGGCCCCTACCAAGGGATGACGATTTATCTATCTATCTAACTAGAAAACGGCTTTATGGATTTGAACGCGGTTTTCACTAACTTGTAGCTTGATTCTTCGGGATGGTATGTAATGTACGTGTATTTCTCACAAGCATTATATTGTAATCCGTGCGAAGTGCGAGGCGGGGGAACAAATAGGGAAAAATGGTGGCATTAAAATAGATACACATACGGATATTTACTCTCAAAAAGATATCTCGATGAGTGCTAGTAAAACTTAGGGTAAATGTATTTTTTTTATTAACTTGAAGCTGTCCCTAATAAGTACTCAAATGTGTTTTGTTTACATGACTGTACTGGTATAATGAATAGAGTTATAGGTAAAATTTCAAATTTTCATTTGTAATCGAGGACACATAGTATAACGTTTTGATTAACTTTACTAATGAGATGCGTGGAGCACCAACTGTAACTAGGCCGCATGCGTAGAGACTGAAGTTCCAACCTGCAATCCTGGGCAATAATAATTCAAGCCTCGTTCCGTGAACTACAGAGTTGATATTCCTTTGACACTGTGATGGCAGTTAAAACTGTATCGTACTCAGGTGAATTTATGCTAATTCGTGAGCTATGTTCTTCGGCGGACGTTACTGAAGCATATGCATGATACCGGGACAAAGGGTTTGAATTATTTTATTCTAATGTTAGTTATTGTCTCGTACATATATGTTCAAGTCGCATTACTATAATGAACGTCATAAATTTGAATTTCATTGTACAGTTAGCATCAGAAACAGCTACGCATAATATATGAGCAGGTCAAAAGCTCTCATTCCTTTATAGCTTTGACCTCTAATATCAAGATATGGCGTAGGAACTATTTTACGAAAGCGACTGGCAGTCGCCTTCAGGTCTTCATACCCAGAGGGAAAACTAAACATTGGTGGAATTAGATCAGTTTCTCCCTGAATGTGTAATGTGGACAAATCCTTTATCAATACATTTTTAACAGACTTTAAAAAAAGGAGGCGGTTCTCAATTCGGTTGTACGTTCTTTTTTTTAAATGTGTGTTACCTCAGAACTCCGTCGTTTATGAACCGATTTGGATTTTTTTTTCTTTGTGTGAAAGCATGTGCTTCAAGGTTGGTCACATTGTTACTAGAATCTAGTTCCGATGATGGGATCTGCGAGGAATGGAGGGAACTCCTCAAAAATTCGAGGAAAACATATAGCGATTTTAGTATTTTCGGTAACAAATCGAACGTTTGCATTCAGAAAGTAGCATTTGGTGAACGGGAACTGATGAAGAAGACCACGGATGGCCATCCAAAACTGCTAAGTGTTTCATGGGTGGCATTAAGATATTCCTATCAAGATACTGAAGCGACTATGACGAAGTCAATTGAAATGGTCTTGATGTAATGTCACCATCAACCTGATTTGGTAATTAAAGGCCGAAGGTGGGCAACGGAACTCCGTAATGAAACAGTGTTAGCCTTGTCGTGTTTGAGCTTATTGAAATCGTTATGAGATGATACTCCCTGGTGATGATTCACTAAAAAGTGTGAAATAATGTTTTTTTAATAAAAATATAAAACTGACTCCAATAAACAATAAAAAGTAAAAAATAATTGCCTTACTACTAATATGAGACTTTACGCTTCATATAAAACAATGTAGACATACATATTTTAATTTTTGTAATCGGAACCATTTCGTCAACGTTAAACAATTTTTTTGAATTGGCACCGACTTCAATAATTATTATAGGTACTTCTACATTGTTGAATAAGAAGCGTAAAGTCTCATATTAGAAGTAAGGCAATTATTTTTTTACTTTTTAGCGTTTTTTTGGAGTAGGTTTTTTTTTATCGGTGTCGGATACTACACCGATATCGAAACGGATAATATGAACACGCACTTAAGCGAACACACTATAGAAATACAAATAGTAGGTATGCTTAGAAAGAAAAAGAAAGTAGGTACCTAAGTCGCTTAATCAATACACAAGCTAACTAATTGGAATTCAAGCCATGAAAAAACAAAACACTGCCCTTCCACAACAAGCGATAATGAGAAGCAGAAAAGATACCGAAATAACTTAAAGGTCGCCGCTGCTCGTAAATCAGCAATGACATTTTGACTAATGGCGTATGGTAATCCGGCTGAATCGAATCCCCATAGTGTTTTACGGTACCTATCACCTAGTCGGGGCTAACTGCTTGTATTTTACAGGCTTTTATTGACCGAAGGGACCGAAGGATCTCAGCTTAGTCAACAATAGTGTTGTTGACTCAAAAAATTTACTGCTCCGAAAGAAACAAGGCAAAAAATATGTCATATGGTGAATCCTATTCCAATATCTCAACAAAATAACGAAGCTGCAACCGTTTTAATGATGCTGGTTAGAGAGAGAAAGCACGACAGATCAATGATATCACTAGACCGCGTTATTTTGTTGCACAGAAATTGTTTTTTAATAGAGCGTGAATGTTTTTTTTATCGACTATCTAAATGTCGATACTGTATGTCACTGATAATTACAAAGAGGTATCACTAGGTACTACTTAATACTTTTATATAAAAAAATATATAATAAACGAAGAAATAAAAGTCTAGATTGTTCGTTAGGATTTATCATAGTTTTTCCACAATAATTATAATAAACTTTACACAATTGTACATGGTCAGTGTAACTATGGGTTATATAGCGATTTTCGTGATGACAATGTCATTGGGCGGCAACTGTAAATCCTGCTGCATATACAGGCGAAGGACGCACTGACCAGCCCCACACAATTTCAAATAACAATTGCTTTTTAAAACCTGCTGGTAATGGTAATACAAAAAGTTTTCATTAAAATTGAGCATAGACTTAAAAGGCGAATATTCAATTGCATTATATAAAGATCGATATCAATAAGGTCGATAAAAAAAACATTCACGCTCTACTGAAAAACAATATCTGTGCGACAAGATAACGGGGTCTAGACATCACTGACCTATAATAAATGACGATCGTTCCAATACAAAGGCAAGTTTTGCGGGGAAGTGACAGAATATGCCACCTCTTTTGAGTTACTTTTTTCGCCATTTAATTATTGATTTTCTTATTAGGTGTCATCATCCCTTTTTCGTATGTGGGGCTGTTTTTCTCTACAGGTCCCATTTCTACCGATTGTCTTGTTGTGAGCTGGTTCGGTAATTGTATAGATATTTTTGTCGATTGAGTCTTAGAAAAAAGCATTCCAAGGATCAGTCTACAGCTCACAGAGCCAATAGTAACTTGTAACTATAATGGACCATCGAAGAATTTGAATATTTCGCACTTTTGGACTCTATTACAAAAGATATAGGGTCCAAAAGTGCCAAATTTAAATTCCCTATGTACATAACACGGCCTCCCAATTGACCTTGGATTAGTATATGTAAGATTTTATTGTAATACTATACTTCTACTATGATTCAAAATAGGCAAAAGGTAGTTTTATGCATAATATTCCCTATTTAATATTTCTACACAAAAATATAGCTGCGTATAATGGCTTCGTTCAAGCTTATCTGTCTGAAATAGCTTTATCTTATCAGCACCTTGGTTTAAATATGTTAAATAATGTAGTAATTTCAGCACTTGGAACGTAATTAGTTTGTTACTTGTGTTGTGGTATTGTTATAGTTTTGATAAGGGATTTAGTTTGATAAATAGCAGAAAGTATGAGAAAATCACCGTTTAAGAACCACGATAATTCTTATAAATAATTAGCGTTTAATTATGTTATTATTAAAACTTCAAATTATAAAACTTATCTTCCGAACTACAGTATTAGTACATACAAAGATACTCGCATCCGAAACAGGCATGGAATTTAACTTTTTTTTTACTAAGGGAGACTGCTATCAAAATTACTCATTGTATACTCATTTAATTTGTAAAAGCAGTATGTAGTTTTTAACAAAACAAACTTTCGAAAGAACATATACACTTCTTCTAGAAAGGTCCTTTAAACTAGACATACCTCATTAGTGTTCCACCGATGCCTCTGCGCCGCGAAGTGCTCGGCGCGCGGCAGGCTCTCCAGGTTTTCCGGCAACTTGATGGGTTCGCCATCTGGAAGAGGACACAACTTGGGTTACACACTGTACACTTGTTCAACCGTGCGCTGATTTGGAAAGTTAGTTTTCAAATTGCGCTGTAGGTGTCACTGTAAGGTGCGGAGCGTATTCTGAATCGCGCTATCGAGAATTGTCCTCCTAGCTAAGGTCTACTTTTATCTCACGAGTAGTGATGTGCCGTGGGAATATTCCTTTATTCCCAGGAATATTCCCAACGCAGGGGAATTATTTTTAGGCGAATTATTTTTTTATTAAAGTTAGTTAATAATGAAATACTCAGCAGAATTAAATGACTTTTGCTAAAAACCTCATGTTATACCTACTAGATACATTCATGTTTTATATAATAAAATTTAAGTTTTTGTTTCGGTCACAAAATCCTTTTGTTTTTTGCGATAGATAACCTTTCGGAAATATACTTTCGCAAGTGAGTTACACTGATTAATGTCTCGGTAAATAGCTCAATATAACGTTTTGCTATAATCCTCAATCACACAATATGTAAACCTATACACTTTCAAAATTCGCCAATGTTCCCTTAGGGAATATTCCCGAGAACGGCACATCACTACCACGAGCGCGAGTTAGCCATAGTTTCAGTTGTGACACATACTAATACACAGACAATTTGAACTTATAGCTCCTACGCTGACGCACACATAGACAATGTGCATGTATACCTTAACAACCATTATGCCTCACTCGCGTTCGTGAGATAAAAGTACTGCATATAAGGCACTTGTCCCACCGCCGGCGAGTAGCGAGTAATCTCATAGTAATTCCACTCGCTTGAGCGTGAAAACGAGTAAAATTACTGAGAGTACTCGCTCCTCGCCGGCGGTGGGACAAGTGCCTAAAGTAGTTGTTAAATTATTGTAAGGTTGGATAAGACTAACAAACTGGGAGTTATTGGACTATGGTAGTCTTGCCTCTGTGATAGTCTTACCCCACTTTACTATAGGTATCGAGTAGGCTATTGAATTGTACTGAATTTGATAGTGGAGTACAACCGATTTTAAAATCAACGGCTTTCTCCTAGTACACAGACCGACAAATAAAGTTGACTTTTTCAAGAAAAACTAGTATTCACGCTTTCCCTGTCAGTCAATACCAACCCTTGAAAACAGCCTATCGATAAACCTATAAGTGACAGGCGATCTCGAACCGCTTGGTTTCAGGAGGAACTTTGCCTCCCTGTGCGTTCTACCGCCTGTATAACGGGATGTGCCCTGAAGAACTGTTTCATATGATTCCCACAGCCGCCATTCATCATCGCACCGCTCGCCATCGGCAGCGAGCTCATCCCCACACCTTGGAGCCATTCCGTTCTCATACAGCACGATTGAACAGGCACTTTATACCAAGAACACTTAAGTTGTGGAATGAGCTTCCTGCCGAGGTTTTCCCAATGGGCTACAAAATGGGACTCTTCAAAAAAGGCGTGAAAAGGTTTCTTACGGGTCGGCAACGCGCGAAGAACGCCTCTGGTGTTGCAAGCGTCTATAGGCGACGGTAACTACTTACCATCAGGTGGGCTGTCAGCTTGTTTGCCACCGACGTGGTATAAAAACATGAAAGCACACACATAGTAAAGGAAAGGTAAACACTTACCTTTTTATACCTTATTACTATTGTGGCAAGAGCGAAAATGGTACGTGTTTCGATTTCCTTGACTGTACGTGCAAGGTGCAAGCAACCATTAAATTTTTCTTTATTTTCAACCCCAAGGTTTACTCTAAAAGCTAATAAAAAATCTTTATAGCAAGCCAAACATTAAGGCTGTGAGGTGAAAACTGCCCCGTTTTTGGCAACATTCGTCAGGAATGTCTCTAGCTGCACCGACATTGCCTTCCACAAACACCTTCCTCCGTTTACAGTCCACGCACGCCAGTTTCAACCTTATCCCACCACAGTAAAGTTTTAGAAGCTAGATATAAAAACCCACACTCGGAAGCAATGGTCTAACTTGTTGAAATTCCGTCGCCGTCGCTCCCCATTCTGCAAGTTTAACGAGCACGTTCTCAATGCTGCACTTGACTTGTAAGTCAAAGGCGTAAAGGATATTTCCGTTTGTTTTTCGTTGTGGCAACTACAAATTTGAAGGTTGTAGGGGAATATTCGAGAAGGAAATTTCGCAAGCCAAGCTTGTGCTCGGGCGCTCACTAATTTTGCCCGATCGCGGTCTAACGGATAACGCTCGACATTTTTAGCTTTTAAATCTAGTTAAATTACTTATTTTAAGTAACGTATTTTTTGCTGAAAGGGTTATTTACGATGTCGTTCTTTGTCGACTTTGTCCAGGCTGCATGTTTGCGGGAAGATTAAAAAGAGGATGTAGGTGATAAACGGTGGGGAACTATTCTCGAAACAATACACTTGATAAATTACATTTAATAAAAATTCTAATTTGTTAGGCCACAGTATTATTTATTGAAGTGATACACATGTGTTTAAATGTACGAGCACGTATTTTTAGAGTTCCGTACCTAAATGGTAAAAAAAAAACCTTATGGTTTCACTTTGTCTGTCTGTCTGCCTGTCACATCGCTAAATATCTCAAGGATTTTATGAGAGAAAATGTAAAAAAAAATACCGTTCCCCCACTTATCTCCGAAATATACTAAGGAAAAAATATAAAATTATTACATGACATTGATATCAACGTATATTTAACAGGAAAAATATAGCTACATCTCTATACAGTATTTCCTTTTTTTTATTATCAAGTAACATGTCTATACTAAGTTTGTAGCTTCAACAAACTAGTCCTGCGGAAATGAAGATTAGGCACATGGGTCGGGCCTCGTTGATGTCTTTTGTTCTATGTCCGCGGCGTCATGTGATTGGTCAATTTCATAAGAGTACAGTAACGGCGACACGTAATTGGTCTACTTCATAAGAGTTCCGTTGAAGGGAGCTCCATAGAGAAAAGTATGGGATTTTAGTTTCGTCTATGATATTTTAATTCAATCATTGAAGTCGACAAGTAGAAAAAATAATAGATACATTTCAATTTACTGTAGCGTTTTTTCCCATTTTTTTCCCATTTAACACTTTCATTAAGGAAACAAATTAAGCACTTTATTGTACACAATAACAGGTTAAAACAATAATACTTACATGGCACGTAAGATTAAAGTACATAATACTAAATTAAAAGAAAAAAATTG
Organism: Epiblema foenella; assembly: GCA_963556455.1. Taxonomy (NCBI): domain Eukaryota; kingdom Metazoa; phylum Arthropoda; class Insecta; order Lepidoptera; family Tortricidae; genus Epiblema; species Epiblema foenella. The sequence goes on along the minus strand of OY747108.1, from coordinate 6,801,085 downwards.
CAATCGGCAATAATACAATGAGGGCTATCGTTTTTGTGCTCACCAGTTGGCGCCACTGTCGAGTAAGGTCCAGCTGTCAATTACATTAGAATTACGATTTGAAACGGGATATTTACCATGTATATTTGTATTTTTGAGTTCCCGATATTTCCTTGATAATGGCGCTTGCAACAGTGCCGAAATATTGTGAACTCAATAGTAGATTGTTAACCGAGGGCTGAAAGGCACCCATTTCTGACGAGATGTTTTGGCGCTCGAACGAAGTGAGAGCGCCAATAGTTCGAGGCAAAAATGGGTGCTATCACCCGAGTAAAACACTCTACTTTTCATTATGAATACGAGGAAAGTAAACACAAGCCAGTTAAAATCAAAATTATTTTATTAAAAAACAGTCACTTGAAATCAAAATATTTTATTAAAAAACAAAGTCACTTGAAATTAATATTAACGTTTGTACAGTTATTGAGCGTTAGAGAAATATTTTTTTCCACCACCAGAGCGAATTCTTCACGCACCACAAATGTTCTGTCAATCTTTGTTTTGGTATTTGGAAGTTTTATTAAGTGTAATTGGCCGTGTTTTTCCATGTTTTCTATGGTGAGATTTGTAAGCTCGATGCACCTACAGGCGCCGCTGATGCCCAAAATGAGCGCAACCTGCAAAAAAATACGATAACATTAAATATACCTTACGACAAGAATATTACGACGAGCCCAAATTCAATTAGATTACGTTATGTGGGGTACATACGTCAAGTTAACTATAGTTGTAATCTTTCTCTTACCTTTGTTGCCAAATATATTTCATCGGGGGCTTGATTTAAGAAGGTTTCTACTTCTTTTGCAGTAAAAACCTTCGACTTTTTGCATTTAAATACATTCGATTGCCTCTTCAAAAATGATATGAGCTTGGTGTAGTTTTTTATATTGACGTCGTGTTTTGTATTTATTACCGATCTCAGCATAGAAAATATGCTCCATAAAGTTTAAGGCTGAAGTTTCTTTGATAGTTCACTGAAATACGTAAGGAAAACACTTTCCGATAGAGATTTCACCCTTTTCTCGGCTCGCCACTTTATGAAATCATTATACGATTTCATATATCGTTCCTTAGATATCGTTGGCAAAAGGTTTTCTACAACAGCTTGAGCCTCTTCTCTTATAAAATCAGGTGTTAATTCAATTTCAGAACCGCTAGAACTCATTTTGTTATATTAAACTCAATTTCGAATATCACAAACACAGTCTAATGGAACTTCCATAGAAAACATTGCACTTTTTTATTTAAGGTTTCCCGCCAGTTTACTTTTTTAATACCAACGTACACCCTGCACGGCTAGCACAAGTCGGCGCGTGAGCTAACTCGCAGAGAGATAAACTATCCGCCCTTTTAAACGACTGCTCAAATTTATTTTTTTAATTAGTATTTACAAAATTAATTATTAATGTTAATCACTAAAAGATAAAAACAAGTTTAAAATATAAAACTTAAGGAAATCACGCCGAAACAGACGGATGGTCTAGCTCGCACGCCAACTTGTGCTAGCCGTACATCACAATTCGCAAGATGGCGCGCGACCGCGAAAGACGGCCATTTTGAATTTGCGTATTTGGTGGTTTTATCTGTGTCTTAAACAATATTTTAATTTATTTCGCAAATCACATCTCGCCTTGAAAGTGACTAATAAATACATGAAGTACATTATATTAATTATAAACATCAAAAAGAATTTAAATGTCAACAAAACTGTAATAAATGAAGAATTAATCGTTTTATGGCTGTATAGGTTACTACCATTGCGTTGTTCAATATAAACTACGATTCATATATATATTTTTTAATACTTTTCTGCTTTAGAGCAGGCATGTACCACTTTCAGCACGGTGCCTGGATGAACAATGACCCCCTTTCAGAGTATGAGTAATGAAAAAATACAAATATACATGGTAAATATCCCTTTTCAAATCATAATCTAATATATTAGGCAAAATCACGATTATGAAAATATGCGAACAACGAAAAACGAATTTAGGACAATTATGAAACAAACCTGCTGTGCAATCGATTGCACAGCGCTACATAGGTAAGGTAAATATCCCAGTTGTCAACACCTTAGTGCCCAATAGATGACACTTCGTCCGACGGGCCAGTGTCGAACACAGAGGGCCTTCCCTTCCCTTTCGTGTCGTCCCTTTCGCTCTCGTGTTATACACTGTTGCGAACGCAACTCTTATTTAATTTTATACATATATAATAACAGCAAGTATGCAGTAGCAAAACGCGCCCGTCGGGCACGGTTAGTATAAGAGCGGCTTTTTTAAAGCCACCAATAGCAACGCTTCACATACCTACGCTTTATCCCTACCATTCAAAATCAAAAATCAAAATCAAAACATTTATTCTGCAAATAGGCCTCAAGGGCACTTTTACAAGTCAAAATCTATTAGTGTATGTAGGTACATCAAATAAAAATAATACAATAATCAAAGTATCATTAATTAAATGTAGTGTTACATGTCAAAAATAAGACGAAGAAACTAATAACAATCGAGATTTGTTAGAGATGTATAAGGTCTCTAAGCGTCAAGATAAAAGGTAATAAAGTAGGTACACTAATCATAATAAAATATTTTGAGCATTGTAACATACGTTAACTCAAATTATCAAATCTTGCTCGTCATTACCTATTCTTTGTTCTTACATACAACCACTTCTGCACATACCCCTTTTGGCCAAGCTATTTTGTAAATCAGCACCTATTGAAATTATACAGTCAACTTTACATCGAAGTTTTATTTTGAGTCGTCGAGTTCCATCATTACCGGCACCGGCGTCTACATACACTATTTTTATTTATTATTATTTGACGACCGGTTTAGCCTAGTGGGTAGTGCACTTGCCTGTGAAGCTCACGGTTTTGGGTTCGAATCCCGGTCAGGGCAAATATTTGTGTGACGAGATCTGAGTCTTGGATGTTTTCTATGTATTTAAGTATGTATATCTATTAAATATATCGTCGTCTAGTACCCACAACACAAGCCTTCTTGAGCATACTGTGGGGCTAGTTCGATTTGTGTAAGATTGTCCTCTAATATTTATTTATTTATCTATTTGAGTGAAAGGGACGGCACGATACGAAGTTCGGATTTCGAAGTTCAGAGTAGGCCTTCTGGGACGTTTACCAATAGCTATAATGTGCGTAGGTCGTATATCATTAGATATAATAGATGTTTTGCTGCGCAACGAACAGATGACTTGCATATTTGTATACCTATCATCATAAATCATAATGACTTGCATTTATTATTAGACAGGCTATTTAAGTTATTAGTTATAGTAGTGGAACTACTGTAGCTAAATCTAGAATCATGGGTAAAATCGAAGCTTGGGTACCACTAGATTAAAAAAAAACGGCCAAGTGCGAGTTGAACTCGCGCACGAAGGGTTCCATACATTATCTGTAAAAACAGCAAAAAAAACAGGTTTGTTGTATGGGAGCCCTCTTAAATATATTTTTATTCTGTTTTTTTAGTATTTGTTGTTAAAGAGGCAACAAAAATACATCATCTGTGACAATTTCAAGTGTCTAACTTGGTTCATGTGATACAGCCTGGTGACAGACGGACAGCGAAGTCTTAGTAATAGGGTCGCGTTTTACCCTTTGGGTACGGAACCCTAAAAACTAAATATCGTTTAATATTTATCAGTAGCTTTTCGGTGAAGGAAAACATCGTGAGGAGACCGTTCTAATTCCAACCAAGGCCTGGTTTTCCCTCTGGGTTTGAAAGTCAGATGGCAGTCGCTTCCGTAAAAACTAGTCCCTACGCCAAATCTTCCTGCTATCTGACCTTCCAACCCGAGGGGAAACCAGACCTTATTGGAATTAGGCTTGTCAAGTGAATGGGCTACTTGTTAGAAGTTCTCCAGCCGCCTGAAGACCTAACTTAGCTTAACGGATGCTATCATAGACAGCAGCCGGGATCAACGGCTTCACATGCCTTCCAAAGCACGGGAGCTGAGTACACCGAACTAACTTATAATATTGGTAGATATCCAGTTTTGCTGAGCAAAAATGTTAGTGAAAGCTAAAAACATATTTTTGTCTTTGTTGCGGGTAATATTGCGAAGGAAATAGACATATAGGAAATAGATAGATAGAAGAGAATACACGATATAACAAAATTAATTAATTTATTTATTAACAAATCATAAGCACATAAAATAACATATTAGGACCTAAACTATACAGTTCAATGTCAAATATAACAGTACTGGTGAGCTTCAACAAAAATACCAAAGCGGCCTCTAACACATAAATAATACAGTTCAGAATCGCGTGTCGACACTGGAAATATTGAACTGTCAGAAACTCGTATCTCTCATGAATATTATGAAAACGCTAATTTACTGCTTGAGAATAAACCTCAACCTCGGTGAAATGCATAGTGAGATGCGACTTTGCGATATATAACAAAAAAATAGGATTCAAAATTAAACCTCGCTAATTTAGCATGACGTGTCAACGCGGTAATTGGGCATATCAGCGCCGGAAGGTAATAAGTCAAAAACGTGACTTTACAAAGTGAATTGAAATGTAATAGTATTAAATTTCTTTTTTGTAATAATTATAAGAAGTGGTAATTATTTTAAATGGATCAATTGCTATCGATCGTGTAATTTCACAGCCATAGTTGACCTGATTACAAGGATCTTCATGCCAACACATTTTCATACAAACTTTACAGGTCAATCAATAGATAGGTTGAATGGGGCACTTAACACTTTTTACATATTTCCGTCTATCATCTATGAAGGATTTTCGCTACAAAATACTAACCATGGTACGAGCTACAGAGAAGCGCGAGTGCCTTTACCAAGTTTGCATGACCGTACTCGCTAGCGACTGCGTAAATGATTTAGTATGCCGATTCTTAGTTCTATAGGTAACCGCCAGAGGCGCTGTACTTTTTCCCATACAAATTTTTACCCAGTCCCTAGCGAGTACGATCATGTAAACTCATGGTGAAGGCACAGTTCAGGAGTGAAATAATTTAGTATTTTTACGCATAGTAAATTATTTAGAACCATTACTTTTTTTGTAATTACTACAAAGTGTGTTTATTATAGAAAAAGTGTTAGATTCGTCGTACTATACTCATATCCATGCATCTACAATGTTTTTTTTTAATATTGTTTATTAGATCATCATAGAATATATATTTTTATTTCGATTAATCATCCTACGTAGTACTTTAGATAATTGGATATCATTACGTAATATTTCTTGATAATATTTAATTAGATAAATGATATTAGTACCTACTATAATCGACGTTTGCTATGACTAGTCTTCAATTATATTATTCTTACGCTGAATAATTACATATCTTAATATATTTATTCATTTTGTGATAATTATATGTCATAGGACTCATTAGAAAGAGCAAGGAATTATATTGAACATTTTGTTCTATGTTCGGACACAACCTATGTTCAAATAACCTAAAAATAACAGTTGGTCTTCTATTATTAGTTATTGAGCATCATTAAAGATATTTGATAATATTTAACTATCCGAATGGTGATCATTAAATTGGTTACATGCCTAAAATTTTAATGTTGGTCACATATAAAAAGCACACACATTACATAAAACGCACACGCATACGTGTATAAAATAAATAGTACCTTTATTATGTAATAGTGTACGTAAAAGTCACAGCTAACACTAGTATATAAGTCTGTAACCAACACATATAGATTATGTCCGAAATAAAAGATTATTATTACCATTATAAAAATTGTACTTACAGCAATTCAATGTATTTAAAATTTGTAACAACACAATTCATTATAATATCGACCATACAGACATCGCCGGAAAGTTCATATGTACAATATCACTCCTATTAGCTATTTGCTCGGTTTAGCCCTTAATCAATATCGTCATCATTATTCTTATTTTATTTATGTATAAGTAAAAAACACAGGCCAAGCAAAATGAAACCTTATACGAGTACCACCGGCATATAAACTTTGACATGCCGGTTTTAGTCTCATATTCTAGAAACCATGTAAAATGGTCTATGTTATGCAATAAACAAGAATTTTTAAAGAAGCAAAACATAAGTTATTACAGTAATTATAGGCAGGTTAGGGTATAACATAGTACATGTATGGCATGATCGGTGTTACCTACAGCTGAGGAAACTGAATGATTGCCACTTTTGCACTTTATTTCTATTGCAATAGTGACGAAATTTAGTTTTCTCGACTGTAAAAAACGTTACGAAAATAACCCGTATAAATGTATGGCAAAATTTTCGTAACACAAAAGAACCAAATAAAACGTAGTCGAACGAATCCTTAACTCTATTTATATACTTTTACTCCAAATGTAAAATTTATACAACATTTTGACACCATTTTCTAAGAGCAATCTTGTAAGCATAACATAATTTTATTCTGTAACAATTATTCTATGAATAACTATCAAATTTTCTCATTACTAACCGGACACAAAAACAGTCCATTGACCATTTATATCTTCTTCTTTTTATCGACCTTGGCTGGCAAGAATAGAGCTACAAACTTCTGCAACAACTCAGTAAATATAAGTGTACCTATAAATACCAACAGTGTCCCTACCCAGTGTCCAACAGTAAAGGGATTCTTAAAGTAAACTATAGAGAATAGTAAAGATACAAATTTCCTAAGCGTCACAGTCAATGTTACAGTCAAAGAAGCGCACTCCGTGGTCAAAACGTACACAGAGCTAATACAAAGCCCTTGTGTAACCACGTAAAGAATTAACCACAACATTTGCACAGGCATGGTGAATCCGAGGAAGTCCACAGGAGGCGTTTCTGTGGCCAATTTCACGTGGCCTATCAAATTTGGTGTAGACGGTAACCAGATGACTAGGGGCAATAAATGGGCGTAGTACAACGCTTCCCAGGGATGTTTTCCGTATTTCGAGTATAAGGACTCTTGGAAGATTCCCATTCTGGCTGAGACGAAGAGGGCGAAAGTAAGTATGGCAATGCCTAGACACCACCAGAGCCAATCAATGAACTGTAATCTAGCTTCTTCTTCAGCGTCGGAGTGGGTTTCTCTAGGTGCCTTAACTTCTCCACTAGATTGAATAGTGCATATTGCTATGCCAGCCGAAATCATGAAGACAGCCAAGTATTTCAATGGCGGATATTGCTTCTTCAATATCCACACACCCATAGCCATATTCGCCATGAGTGAGCCAGCTCTGAATATCATATGAAGTGGCATTGATATGTTAAAATCAAACGCGTAATTGTTAGCTACGCTACTAGTCCAGAAAAATCCGACTAGTACTAAGTATTGCTTGAAAGGTATGTTACGTTTTGCTGTACCGAATTTCCCAACAGTACAAAATCCCATTAGAGCTATAAATAAAAATTGCAGGAATGTGACCAAGTTCCCAGCGCCCGGGTCCTCTTTCACAACCAGTTCTAGGAACACAACGTTGGAACAGCATCCAACGAAGACCATTCCAATGGCCAAAGCTGCCTTGATATTCATTTTGAATCTGAAAAAAAAATACAAAAAGTTATTCCGATACCGGGAATCGAACCCGAGCCTCCTGGGTGAGAGCCAGGTATCCTAGCCACTAGACCATATCGGATGTTACAAAGCTTTCCAAATCTTGTAACATTTACAACAACTAACAATAACCGACCCAAGTTAAAAGTCAATCAATAATCGTAAATACATTACTGAATGAAAGAAATTAATAATAATTTTATTCAGTGTACGACTTCCTAAACAAATCTACGAAGATATTCGTTACTTAAATGGACGCACACATTGAAATCTACATGTACAAACATATCACTAAGGTTATCCTCAAAGACTCTTACAATACGCATGAAACTTGTCGAAATTACTAACTGTAATTAAAACCAAATGAATACTCACGTATTATGACCAGTTCCAGTCAAAATTTGCTTTAATAAACACTAAAATCACATTTAAATTGTCAATGACAATCAACACGTTAGACACTGTTGGCGGCTTGTGCGCTAGTGTGCGTGATAACACAGTCGCTACGTGTAGTTGTGACCGTGGCCTCGAATCCAATACGCATGCTCAGAGCACTCCGTCGGTAAAGCAGTTGTGAAACTTATTTACAAAATTTGTGTACAGATGGCACTGTAAACAGAATCACAATCGTAGTAAACAATCACTTTCATGTTCATCATATTCAATGTTCACTATCCGTTTCTTGAGTGCTTTAGGTACATATACACAATACAGGTTGGTTTTAGATAAATTGTATAAAAACGGGGTGGATATACATATTAAACAGGGTGAACTTTCAGCAATTCGATTTTGAATTTATAAGTATGTTTTTATTTATTACCTACTTACTTAGTTTTTCTTTTACAGTAACAAGTTTTTTAGGTAAAATTTTGGGTAGGTACTTAGTAGGCCTATTTAAGACAGTATAACTTTTGATGTAATAGTTCAAAAATAATGTAACAATAAGCAAAATTATTTTTATTTTTGGTTGTGAAAAATGCGTACAAAAATTGGTTTACTATATAGTAAAACTCGTTTTTCTTAAAAATTTGCAAATAAAATGCATTTGGGTGAATATCCAAGAATTTGACTTGTCATGACTGATGAAGAAATGACAGATTTTTCTGTAACTATTTTTGGTATACGGGCCGTTAATACACATTGACACACACATTGACTGCGGTAGCCATAAATATCGTTTGATTCAAAGACTACAAACACTTATACATTACCTATTATATTGAGTGTACCTATAATCTGTTGTTTGATATCAATAAATTAAAAAAAAACTTGAAAACAAACAATCTCACCGAAGTAATAAGGCTTTTTCAACCTTTGACCTTTGACCTTTTCATAATTATAGTCTGCCAAATAAAAATAGACTACAAAATAGGGTAACGGCAAATTTAAAAAAAAACGTTATATTTATGTTTTAGGAACAAAATTAAATTTTCTTAAAGGCAAGACTAATTTTCATTCCACATCCTAATATAAGTATTATACTGATTAGGTAAGTAGTTAAGTAGTACTATCATCGTACTATAATATTCGTATCATATTGTTAATACCTATTAATTGGCATATTAAAACATTGAACAATTTAGCACTCCGGTTTTAAAACGAATTTCATCATAGGATAATAGAATTTAATAACACCCGGCTGCAATAAGGTCGTTAGTCGGGCGCGCTCAGCCGGAATAATTGAATTAGTCTCACGGATGTAACCGGTCGAACGCGCACGCGAAAATGGACCTTATAGACGTTGTCAAGCCGATGAAGGGATTGTGAATTTAAGGGAAACTTTGACTTGTAACTTTGAATTAAAGCTACAATTATTCCTTTCCTTTTAGAAAGGTTCTTAAGTCAAATGTAATTTACATTTCTAAGATTTAATCAGATACGTACCGGTTTTCTATAGGTAGGATGGTAAAGTTACTAGCATTAATATAAGTGAACTGAAAATATTTAAGAGCGCTTTAATAAAATGTAACAGGTCCACTAGCGCCACTCGTAAATAAGTGTAATTATTTAAATTTAATGCTACGTACAGTATTTAAGTACTTTTTGAATCCATCAAACTAGTTATTACGTTGCAGGATTCGTCAATCTATGCGTCCAAAGTTAAAACGGCCGTTTTAATTTTGAGCTCATAGAGAGACCAATCTAGCAACGGAAAAATTAGTTTGATGGGTTCAAAAAGTACTTAAATAATACAAACTACTGTACGTAGCGGCCCCCTTTTTTAGTTATATATCGTTAAATTTAAATAATTACACTTATTTACGAGTGGCGCTAGTGGACCTGTTACATTTTATTAAAGCGCTCTTAACAAGTAGCGTACTTCACTCCATTGTAGCTAGGGTATGCAATACCGGACGAAAGAATCCCGGGATTGAAATCCCGTATTGGACCTCGGGATCCCGGGACTTCGGTATTTCGGGATCTTGAGATTTTTAACCTGAGAATACGAGTAAGTTACAATTTAGCGTCACGCTAACTATCTGTGTTATATATAAGTAGAAAAATAATGTAAGAAAGAGAATAATAACGAAATAATTATACGTATTCAACTCTCTTGTTGTTGCCTTTTTTAAATTTTACAAATACATTAGGTTTTAATATTTTCTATTAAAATTAAATACAATATCTTCAATACCGGTATTCCGATATTTCGGTATTGTTCTGTTTCAAACGAATATTATCGGCATTTTAGCTAAAATAGGTTTGATGAACGTTTATGAATAAGGGGGTTACTCTGTAGATTACACTTGATATTCTTCTTGTGTTTCGTCCAACCAATAAAAATTAAGAATTACCTACTAAACCGATTGGTATCTAGTTATTATATGCTATTAAAATGACTTGTACAATCAGAAACAATTTACAGCCTTTGATTTTTATCATTAAACCCATCGCACTAGTCCACTAAAACGTTATTTATGACCGATTTTATTACCATAACAAGTGCAATAACATTGGTCCTATCCTAAGCTTACAAATCTTATATTCAGGTTTCCTCCTAACATGGGTCGTGAGACCAACTTAACGCTTACACTCCATGGTAGCGCTAGTTGCGTTGCGTTAAAAAGAAATCACTATGAAAATAAGTTAACTCGTTCATTTTTCCGCACGCAAAGTTATCTTGGTAACTCACGTATGGTAGGATATTTGGTTTTACTAGTGAAAAATGAAGTTAGTTCATGGATATTTCCGTGGAGATACGACCTTCTTTGTCTGGGGAAGTAGATTTGTATGGATTAGACTGAATTCTTTAGATCGTGTCTTTATGATAGCCATTTGAATTGGATGTAATGTATTTAATAGTATTTGTTACCGATATTGGGTCCAACAGCTGTTGTATTGTAGACGCAGTAGAAATAAGCTGGCAAGATATATTTTATGGTCGTGTTTTACGCGATTTGGGCCGTAAAACTTGCCATAAGATCTATTGTGCTAGCTGGCCAGTTTTACATAATGATGGTAAACAAGCATACAGCTGCCTGATGATAAAAATCCATGATGATGATGATGATGAGTGACGATTAGTTTTCCTAATATTTGAGAACGGAAGTACAAATAAAGAACCTTATAATATCTGATTTAAGGCAAGGCCATTCCAGTGCAAATGACCCCCTCTAACACGCGTGAGTTTGCAATTAACCATCCCGCTTTTGCAGCTTTGCGCGTAATTTCGTAAATATTTAGTAAATTTTTATTGATTGTTAGAACACTGATCACTTGAACACAAATCACTTATGAAAAATATATCCGGTTATTTCAATAGAACAATAAAAAAGCTATCGTTTTTGAAAAAAAACGTTTCACTGTCGTTGATAATTACGAGATCTGCAGCATTAAAGTTTATTTTTACTATGATATTTAGGATTTTTTGACAGAGTTTACCAAGGATTTTTTAATATTTTGTTTGGTTATTTCTTATCTTTGTTTCTTTTTCAGTCTACTGTAATTTTTGTGTAGTGTAATTCTACATTACTTCTTCACACTGGAGGCTTAAACTTCAGTATTTTCATCAGGTCTGTGAAGGAAACGATTGAGTCTGGACAAGGAAAAGTTATTCATATTTGTATTATTTATGTATATATTATAGTATATATAAATATATGTGTTTTTATATATTTATGTATAATTTTTTGTGACTACTCTATTGTTTATTCTTTATATTAGTTTAAGATGTATATGTTATCCCACTCCTCTTGTTTTATACTTGTGTTAACTTTTCTTTAATTTTAATCTCCTGCTACCCAAAGGTTGTCTCGAAGAGATCGCTCTTTCGCGATAAGACCGCCTGTTGGTACCTAGATCTTAAGGATTGTCTGTCATATTCTCTCTAAGTTGATTGTTGGTACAATAAATAATGTTTATTATTATTATTATAACGTTTCAAAAAAGTGACTGCTCTTCCCTTCCAACATATTTACACTACTGACACGTCCAAAAATATTATGATATTATTTTATGGTAATTCTCATCTAAAGTCGTTAAAGTTGCAGCTGATTTTACCGATATTAGTACTTGCCTATAAAGCAACATAGAGCCTTGTCAAAGTTACCTCAGTTCATAGAAATACACACTCGTTTGAGTATTTTTCCCTTCATTAACTTCTCTGCTGGACCAACGATTTCCTACTACAAAGAAAGAAAAGAATAATGGAAAAACGGTTGCCTTTTTCGTTGACGGAAGGCAAGAAAAATATTTGGACACTTCGACAAGGCTTGACTGAATATCGGAGCCGTTCAATTAATTTTAATCCTTGTTACAACGCGATAAGTTACATTTTAGACCGGTTTCGAGTTGGGTTCTTTATAGACGCTAGTTTTAATAATAATGCACCCTGGATTAAAGGTTGATTTATGGATGTTTTCAGTTGTATCAAGAAACGCGTTGACATAAAAGAACCTTCTTTTAAATTTAGAACAGAACTTTATGGGAGCGTTTACGAAGCATGATTGATGTTAGCGGTCGGTGCGTTTACGAAGTTTGTTGTGTGACCCAGTTTCAAGATTTGGCTGTTTTTTAGGGTTCCGTAGCCAAAATATTTCAACGCATATAGTCGTGTGGGGTATCGATGGATACACCTTTAAAAATATTAGGAGGTTTCTAAAAACTTGTCCATTTAAGTCAACCGTTGGTGAGATATTAGCTGTCAAAGTCATAGATAGTGTCCCCCCCCTCTAATTTCCAAACTATAAAGTTTAAAATTCTGAAAAAAATTGAGGTGGTGTGCATTAGTAAATACTTTCAACGATTATTGGTTTGAGCAATATAGATTTTACGGTTTTTGAGTTTTCGCTTAAAAACTGTCTTGCCCAAACAAAAGGTCGTAAGTGCCGTGAGTTCCCTATGAAGGTACGACTTTCTTAGATTCAATGTAGTGGATAGTGATTTTAAATGTGGACTAGTAGGTGTTGGTACGGAACCCTTCATTGTGCGTGGTCCGACACGCACTTGGCCGGTTTTTCATACGAGAAATTACAACGAGAATATTTCTTTTTAGAGCGCGGTTTCAGTTTATTCCGTTTTTTTTGTTTGTGATTATTTTCACTTTATTAACAATCTTATTTATATCTCTTACCTAGACAGGTATTTCTTGACACCGATAATTACTATACATTTTATAACCTGTTGCCCTCAGAATAATGACTTCTATCACAATCTCAGTAATATATTTTCAACTCCTTACTGGAAAATTTTCCGCTTAAGGTATTAAATACATAACACGTAGCAGTCCCCTGAAATCTGATTAAATAAATATACTTTTTGCTTCGCGCTCGCTCTGTCAATAATGAAGAAATATGATTTAGCGAACAAGTTGCCTAACTTCAAGGATTTTAACTAAATGACTTGACCCTATTTGCAAATTTTAGCACCTGCCTGGGGTTAAAAAGGTAACCTCAGGAATGAAATGTCGCTCCAAATTTTTATCTCAAACTTTTATACCTAAAGGCGGTTGAAGATGGATGTCTGAGGAATAGCCTTGTTAACCCCCGATGAGCAATGCAAAAGAGGGATGTTATAAGTTTAAAATGTAGTGTATATTCTGTGTGTCTGTGGCGCAGTAGCCCCGGATAAACCTATTTGAGTGGGTTTTTTATTGTAAGTCGCACGGTGAAAAAAAACAAACAATTACATTGTTTCGTTATGTGCCCGGAGATCTCCGGGCCTGGGAGATGGTGATGATGAGACTTTAGCTGTTTTGAAGGGTTTTTAGGCTTCCGTATCTCAAAAGGAAAAGAAAAGGAACCATTATAGGACCACTTTGTTGTCCGTCTGTCTATCACGACCGTTTATCTCGGGAACTCGAGGAGGTATCGAGTTGAAATTAAAACCATATACTCAGGTCTAAAATCTCTTGAAGCTGTGAAAAAAATCAAGCTTCTAAGTTGAGATAATAAAAAAGATACGGGCGTTTATGCTACAAAAAACGTATATTTCGACACTCGGGAATCTAAATTTATAGAGTACTTTCCGTTGACCTATAACTATGAAATTTGGCAAGTAATATCTTCTTATATTATCTACATGTATAGATTTCTAATGAAATTATAAAAATATAGTCTTTATTTATTTACCTAATCAATACAACAAAGTACGGAACCCTCTCGATGGGTGAGTCCGACTCATCCACCCCCACACCACTTGTCCGGTTTTTTCGCACTTGTCCGATTTATTTTATTATTATTTAACTAGTTGTTAGTTGGTAGAGGACAATATGTTCACTGACAATGTAATTTTATACGTAGTTTTAAGAACGAAAAATCGTCACCTGTATAAAGTACTAAATCTATTTTATTTAAATATTATTTATAACAAGCTAGTGTTATTAAAGATATAATGATGAAACTTGGTATACAAAGAGTCTATAGTCTATATTAACATATATAGTATTTTTTATCCCAAAAATCATCATCAAGGTTAAAATAGAGAATGGAAACTAGTAATAAATCTAGTAATTACATTAAACTGCAATTTCCCCACAAATGCATTTAGAAAGAAAGAAAGAAAGAAACATTTATTCACAGACACAGAAGACACACATATTACAAAAAAAAACAACAGAGGAAAACAAACCACAGGAAAACATTTATCTACAGGTAGTGTATTTAAAATATCAATAACGTTGAAAGCTATCAGTGACAAGCACTGACCTCGTGTAAATTAGCTCTAAACGAATAAACAATCACAAAACACCCCATTACTCGCGCAATAATTAATAGTAGCTATAGATAAAGAAGCTCCGCTGTCTTCAGTAATGATGTGTCAAATTTTAGCCGTAAACAATATGAGGGATATTTATCAAGTCCTGTGTACTTATACTGTGTATTGAATTAAGGATAAAATATCTGTATCGTTTACAACGCTATCATCATCATCATTCGCTTGCCCTTTTCCCATTTATTTTGGGCCGGCGCAGCATGTCTCTTTCTTCCATACATCTCTGTCACTCGTCATCTCTTCATTCACATCCTTCTTATTCATATCATCTCTCACACAATCCACCCACCTTTTTTTTGGCCTACCTCGTTTCTTGCATCCACCCACGTTCATATCTAATACTCTTCTTGTTACATGGCTTTCATCCCTCCTCATGACATGTCCGTACCACGCAAGGCGATTGGCTCTTAGTTTACAACGCTATATTAATTTAATATGAGTAAAGTCCTAGTGGGTTAGGACATAGACTGTATGGTTTGTACGAATCTCTAAGACCAAATTCTGTCAAACGAACGCAAGCAATAAACAACTAGCACACAGCAGCAGATAGCAGACAGAGCTCAGACTATAAGGTAGATTCTTGCTTGCGTTCATTTTACAGAATTAGGGCTTACAGTGTTGGACGTACTATACCTACTTACATCTATACTATTTTGTCTTACTTATTTATGTCTGATTTTTTCACTAATGAATATAAAATAAATAAAATAAAATACGAGTAAAGTACGAGGAAGTAAGCGATAAATGATCGACAAATAACAACATTCAAATAAGTCCCCATCTAAATCTCGAAAAGTAGTAATAGAAGTAGAAAAACTGAATATTCTTTAATTATTTTACTTCTTTCACCATTTTAGAAAAAAAAATCTTACGGTGTTGTACGAACTGCCTTCCAGTTGAATTAAGACGTGCTAAATCGATTGCTATTTTTAAATCCCATCTTAAAGAATATTATTTATCTCTCCCTTAAAATTTTTAATTATTTAATATGGCTGACACTATTTTATTCTTACTATTCTATAGCAGTGATATATATAATTATATATTATATGTATGTATTTTTTCATGTATATATATTTATATATTATTTAAGTATGTGTATTTATATTGATTGTTGTTTCGGAATCTTTTTTTTTCACATTGTAATAGTTTATG
Organism: Epiblema foenella; assembly: GCA_963556455.1. Taxonomy (NCBI): domain Eukaryota; kingdom Metazoa; phylum Arthropoda; class Insecta; order Lepidoptera; family Tortricidae; genus Epiblema; species Epiblema foenella. The sequence goes on along the minus strand of OY747108.1, from coordinate 6,785,140 downwards.
CACCACCTACTTTTCAACTTTATATTTCATTTCATTACTACCCAAAGGTTGTCTGGAAGAGATCGCTCTTTAGCAATAAGACCGCCTGTTGTACGGCCTCTGTCTCCCTGTATCTTTGTTTTTTGTTTTTTATGTGCTATTTTATTATGTGAGGTGTGCAATAAAAAGTATTTGTATTGTATTGATATTTCATTCGGCAATGACCTTGACAACGGCCCCACATGAGGAGATTACCAAAGACAAGGGTTATTATACAAAATGAAAGTGCAATAGCTCGTTGAAAGCCAGAATCTTGCTAATGAAAGCTGAGACTAGAAAAAAGCGGCACATTAAAAAAATCCACGTGGTGCAACACACCGTGGTGTATAATGTGACAAAACAGTAATGATACTTGGGCAACAAAATAAAATGTTCGCACTACACAGTTCAGTACATAATATGCGACACCATTACCAAAAAGAAGATTTATTATGATAATAAATAAATCGAGTCTGTTATGAAAGTAGCATTTCAAGCGGAATAATGTACTATGATACGATTTGCTGTATCCTGTTTCAGACCCGCAAAAGATCAAGCGATGTTTGTCTCCATTGATACGGCAATTGAGTGACGTTTGACATATTTGACGTAGATATATATTTGCCATTTAAAAAGTTATAAACAAATCTCAGCCACAGCTGTCATCAGCCAGACTATCAGTGACTAACACTGGTCTCGTGTAAATTAGCCCTAATTAAACGAATAAACAATCACAACACGCCTCATTACCCGTCCGCAATAAACACGTTCGCCGAATACTGTTAATGGCACATTTACACAATACTACGTGGCTAACGATCGTGTGTGCATTACGCATTAGATATTAATACTAATCAACATTTAAATTGTTTGATGAAAACCGACAAATTATACGGGAGCAAATGACTGGTTATGTTGCCTCCGGCCAAAATAATGCAAAAACAACTTCAATGTGATATATATATATACAGGGTGTCCAGTAAATAATGCTATAATAGCTTCTAACCACCGATAGAGCACCTACTGTTCTTGTAATTTATGTTATGTTTTACTCATGTACAATAAAGAATTTTACATACATACATACCTAAGGTTGGTCCAGAAAATGGACTTTCAGGTTTAGTAAAAGTCCCTTGGTTATCGAGATAATCGAACTTTTCCATTTTCTTAATATATTTCAATATACCCTTATGTAATTATAAAAGAAGGTAATTTTTAACTGACATGTAAATGAAATGTATATGCATCTTAATAAATAAAAAAAAACTGAAATCGGATGCGCTGTGTGTTTAGTTAGGCACCTGCATTTGTTTCTAGCTGTAGACACTACGAATTCTCATCAGTGAACAAGGGGTATCAAAGACTATACGTTGCCTGTTTATATGTGCTTATTTGCCTCCATCGGGTATAAAAAAGTTAAGGGGCCTTATAAGTTTAAAAATGTATTGATTTGAAATTATGATAAAAGTATTGACCAATAAAGTGATTAAAGGATACGATGACTTTATTAAAGTTTCAGATAGTAACATAGCCGTTTTTTGATTTATTGTGTGTAGTAGAATTTAAGCAAAAACACAAGTTTTTAGCTTGAAAATGGTCAACTTGGAGTCATGTTTGAAACGATTTTTCTTAATGAAAAATTCAAAAGTTTATGTCATAAGATCACAATAGTCCACTTCTAGATAGTAACACTAAGAGAATGTCAATTCAATCAGAAAATGGCCTAAATAGACGAGCGTTTTTAACTGATAAGGACTCTTAACCTGGTTAGTATTTTGATACAAAATTTCGTCTAAAATCAGCTACAGATTCAAGCACCGTTCTTGATTCCACGCTGGCTCATTTGAATTGTTTTACTTTAAGTACTGTGCAGTATTTGTAGGTACGAAACTAGAGGTAGTATTCTATTCTAACCGAGGACAAATATATTGGTCCGTGTGGTGCAAATGAAAGGCGATTAGCATTTAGGCTTTTCAGGTCATGTTCCGTAGGGTATTCCCATAATATAGCCTGCCAGGCATACGATCGTCGTTATTTGCCTACATCCTGGCTTGACGGGGATGGATTTATATACGGTATTTTCTCTACCGAGATCTTACTAGTGTCGTACAGTCGACACTGACAGCTGACAGCTTACTTACCGTGGCTCTTACATTACACGTACAGCTAACCTGCTAAACATTTTTTTTTGCGGTAACTGTAGATAATATTATGTACCTACACCAGTATGAGTGTTGGAAGTTGCAACAAAAATATGGCAATATGAAAAAACACGAAGGATAGGTATGTACCTATAAATTCTACCACAAAGGCAGATTTCTGGTATAATCAACAGCATAAATAAGTTATCAGTTTTTCGCGATGGGCAAAGGTGCAAAAGTGTTAACTTATATTTTAGAGTAGAGTAGGTTGTAGTAGTAGTAGTAAACACCTTATTGCACAAATAAAGTACGTACTAGAAACAAACTCTGGAAGAGATCACTCATTAGCAAGACCTCCAATTGTCTACGGTTTCAGAGCTTAAGTTTCTTGTATAGTTGTTTTATTTATTTTTGGTAAACAATAAAGAATATTTTTACCCATTGTATTTGCTCTTGACTACAGACCGGCAACATTCGGAATCGGATTTAGCATGATTTTTTACTTCAGAAAACCCATCTTGCCAAAATAGCTCACAAAATGCCGTTCAAATTGAAATAATATCATAAAACCACAATGAAACCCGCTTTCCGCTCGCAACTTCCGCCCCGCATCTCAGACCGCTCAAGTAATGCAATAACGTGCATTCCTAACTTCACACAATTGCTGTGCGACAATAATGCCGAGCCCGCGCCGCATGCGGTTGGCATTCGCCGAATTGTACGCCTGTGTGTGTTAAATGCTGCCGTCTCCCGACAAACGATTGTATGCCTAATAGGGAATATGCATGCGGAATTTACAGTAACAAGATATCACTATATGGATAGTAAATCAAAGTACCCCAAAAAACGTAAATCACTAAATATGATCATTGAAAGAATCAAAAAGTTATATTCTTTTTTATTGACTTAAAGTGTATTAAACACAACCATCAGGATTCTGTTTCAATATACAATACATTTTTTGATGACTGTGAAATAGTAAATAGTTTTTTTTTCTGTTATGACATAAAATTAGAGCAGAAGTATTGGTAATCCTTTGGCCTTGAAATATTAATAGGTATTAACCTAATAGCTATATTTCAAGGCCAAAAAATTACCAATTATTTTGCCCTATTTTTATGTCATAACAAAAAAAATACTATTTACTATTAATTTACTTTTTCATACACACAACAGTCCTTACAGGTTATAATCCTAATTCGAAAGTGTGGATTGTACAAACATATTGACATCAAAATATATAGAACTATACATAACAGCAATAATGTAGGTACATATGCGTATCACTGTTCAACATTGCTATAACATAAAAGGCCTAGCATAACCTTTGTGAATTCGTTCAACGAACAAGAGAATAGATCCAATTCGACCGCTACTCGATTAAGTGTTCGCAGCGCCCTAGTGAAGGGAGCCTGGCGAAGTAGCTGCGTTCGAGCCCTGGGCTCGGCGGACAGGCTCGGCCGCCGGCGTCGCCACACGTACCGCTCCGGCGAATTTATAATATATATGACATTGCCTAGAATATTCTAGCCGTGTATACAAATTTGATATTTCTATTGTTTTTTACCTTTGACATTATTTGATTTCAATTATTTTTCTTTCATTATTATTATTATACCTATTGACGATCCTTTTGTGAATTTATCTTGTTTTAAAAATGTAAACCATGATGTAATTTTATAAAGGAAATAAATATATCTATCTATCTTTAGCCCCTCCACCAGAACTCCAGGGTTGAACAACTTGCCTCGCAATAATTTAAATATATATTGTAAGGCCTCTTGTACAAGCAACTAACCAATTTGGTATGTCACCAGATTTGCTCTAGTCAGGCAGTGTAGGACGTCTTTAACGATCCGTAAGTGTCTGTAATCCATACTTCCATGCTAATATTAAAAAAGCGAAAGTATGTCAGTTTGTATGTAACCTCTACACGCATAAACCGCTTAACGGATTCATATGAAATTTGGCATGGAGTCTGTACCCCGAGGAAAGACATAGGATAGTTTTTATTCCGAAAATCATCCCCTATGAGTTTAATGGGGACGAAAGTTTACATGGAGGTAAAATATAAACAACTTCCACTCGCGCGAAGTCGCGGGAAAAAGCTAGTTATAATGATAACCGTTGAATTTAATTTCATAATGTTGTTTTAAAGAATCTGGGTGCGCTGGAAAAGGTTCTTGTCTTGTTAAAGCCTTAATGGTGTTATGTTATGAGTCATAAGTGGTTTTAGACAGCCTTTTCAAGGTTATGAACCAAAATGGTGTATGGTTTCCTACATATTTCATACTCGTATATATATAGTTAGTGCTTTCGCAGACACTTACTTGACCCACAAAACTTTGATATAAGGTTTCATTAGACAAATATTAATATTTATTATTTGTTTATTTACTCATAGATTTCACAGCGCTAAACCAAAACATTTGCACAAAAGTACAGCATTTACTTAAATATAATAAATATGTTAGTTAGTATGTGCATTAAATTAATAATAAATTTATCTTAGCTTATTTATAAATGAAATCTAGAAGGACAAAAAAGGCAGTTACTGTCAAATACAATAGCAATGTTAGTTTGATTAACATACTAATGTCAGAGGAAAAATTAAATGCATTTTTTTTTATCACATACAAAACTCGAATATTGTACGTTCCCAAAATGACAAACGTACCAATAAGCTCTTACACCCTTAAATAATGTGTAAATTCTAGTCATTATGAATAAATGAAATAAATTAATTTTATTCTGAAAGTAGGCCGCAATTGCAATTTTACAAGTAGCATAATTATAATGATAAATAAGATATCTATTTTATATTTTTTTATCTAGCAGAGAGTGAGTCACCGTCTGCCGGAAATAAAGATTTAAGACAGTTTTATTAGGCAGACGTCCGTTGTCTCACATTAGCCCAGCCATTAGTACATCATTTTCACCACATAACCCAGTTCATTTAGACTCCATCAACCAAAAATAGCCCCTGTACACCCTGGCTGCTGTCTCTGTGTGCGTCCCATGACATGGGCAGGGACAGCATCCGCTCGGTGTATCCCTTGCATTTCATTAGTGTCAGAAGGGCCTCTACGGGTTGGCTATGTAGTACTCGTTTGGTACCTCGGCTCCACGCACGCTTCCCAAAGGTTCGGGATACCATTGTCCCGTGAACGGGAAAGACTAAGATATTCTAAAACATTAAAATTATTATAATAATATGTTAAGGGACTACAAACTAAACTTAAAATATCGTCGGTTGACAATCAAAACTCACTAAGTAACAAATACCTACTTAAAATAAAGCTCGTATCTCACTCCAACAATGTCACTCAAAATAGTCCACTGGCACGTATGTCCACATCTTATAATAAAATCTGTACAGATGTTGATATTTTTCGTTTAAGTCTGAACTCATTCAAAAATAGCGTTAAAGATTGTCTCATAGTTAAGTAATTTGCTAATCCATGATCTCATTAAATTTAATTCTTATAATTTGTTATTAGCATGTCATTAGAAAGTTGTGCTTGGTTATTATTGAAATGTAAATTTAACACTTGTCTTATTAAGCTATTGTATATGTCTGAAATAATTTACATTTTGTTACCTTGCCTAAATAAATAAATAAATCTCAGCATCGTTTCAGTACTGAGATACGAGGTTTCGAAGAGTAGTGACAGATTTGATATTGAGTTTTGGTTGTCAACTGACGATATAAACTTTATAGTGCCAAAGATGCTGGCAGCATTTCCCCGCTGTAAATATTCTTAAGGGTCCTTATCAGTTAAAAACGCTCATCTATTTATGCCATTTTCTGTTTGTATTAACACGTATCTTGACATTTTCTCAATGTTACTATCCAGAACAGGACTATTGCTACCTTATGTCATAAACTTTAAACGTATTTTTTAGATTAGTTATTAAGAAATATCGTTTCAAACATCACTCCAAATCGACCATTTTCAAGCTAAAAACTTGTTTTTTCCGCTTAAATTCTACTACACACAATAAAAGCTAAAAAAGGTTATGGTACTATCTAAAACTTTAACAAAATCATAGTATCCTTTAATATCTTTATTGGTATTATTAATACTTTTGTCATAATTTGAAATCAAATCATTTTAAAACTTATAAGGCCTCTGTTGATTGAGTTTTTAGTATAGTTATGTTTGTTGTATTTAAGAAATTTCAATAATCTCATACATAAACGAGTGCAAATTAGAATCATATTAAACAAGAAATAGGTTATTAATTAGGTATTCGTTAGTTCAAAGAAAATATTTGCACCGAAACGATGCTTCGTTTGAAGGTTCCCAGCGCTCGGTATAGCCAAGGCCTCCCTATTGTCAGCCTCTTAAGATACGAGATGGGTTCTAGCAATAGCTAAAAGATATGGCGCACATAGTCAGTCTGCCTTATACTTCTTAGTAGCTGGACCTAGATTATAATTTAGCGTTTTTGAATTTAAAACTGTTCATGGTTCACGAAAATTTCAATGTTGAAGTTGGGTGTTTGACACATGTTAACATTTATAACATTAAATGGCTAAATGCATAGAAAACCTTCAAGAATAGTATCACAATAAATAGTAAATTAGACAAATTAATCAAAATTATAAAAAGGATAAAGAATCGCAAAAAACTTTCAGTTTATATTTGGACAAAAAAGGAACTCTTTTTTGTCCAAATATAAACTGAAAGTTACCAATAGAATTCTAATGTTTCAACAATAAAGAAATTTTATGGCAACTACATATGTCCATAAACGCAATATTTGAGGACCAAAACGCCAAATTACATACTTGTTTTCCCATAGGCTATAGAGCTGTGACGTCACATTTCGCTGTCAAACAGTATGGAGCGTTTTGTTCAATGTTTAAAAAACTTTGCCTCTCATTTTCGTCTTTTGTGTTTCTCTAATTGTAGTTGATCCCATACAAACAATTGATGGTCTCTAAAAACTGGTTCGAATGGCACCATAAAAGCGAATTAGTCAAGTAGCGAATTTTACTAATTTTTTTTACGACGTCTTAGGAATGATCGTCTGACGAATATGACCATGAGAATAAAGTCTTTATGATTTACATCACCAGGGAATTTCTCGTAAATTCAGTATCTTATTTGCTTTGGGTGGTACGATAGACGGGAGTGGTACGCCGCGTTTGCGTTTGTGTACTTATCTAAACTGGCTCACTAGTGGTACACTTTGCAGTGATAGCGCGGAGCGGCTACAACACATTGGCACAGTAACACGGGTACTCACTTGCGGTGAGTGGTACGGCGGGCGCGCGCGAGTAGTACGCGCCCGCGTACACGGCATGCCGCGCGTACCCGGCCAGCGCGGAGCGGCTACAACACATTGACATAGTAACACGGGTACTCACTTGCGGTGAGTGGTACGGCGGGCGCGCGCGAGTGGTACGCGCCCGCGTACACGGCATGCCGCGCGTACCCGGCCAGCGCGGACCGGCTACAACACATTGGGACAGTAACAAGGGTACTCACTTGCGTTGAGTGGTACGGCGGACGCGTGCGAGTAGTACCCGCCCGCATACACGGCATGCCGCGCGTACCCGGCCAGCGCGGAACGCCTACAACACATTGACATAGTAACACGGGTACTCACTTGCGGTGAGTGGTACGGCGGGCGCGCGCGAGTGGTACGCGCCCGCGTACACGGCATGCCGCGCGTACCCGGCCAGCGCGGACCGGCTACAACACATTGGGACAGTAACAAGGGTACTCACTTGCGTTGAGTGGTACGGCGGACGCGTGCGAGTAGTACCCGCCCGCATACACGGCATGCCGCGCGTACCCGGCCAGCGCGGAACGCCTACAACACATTGACATAGTAACACGGGTACTCACTTGCGGTGAGTGGTACGGCGGGCGCGCGCGAGTGGTACGCGCCCGCGTACACGGCATGCCGCGCGTACCCGGCCAGCGCGGACCGGCTACAACACATTGGGACAGTAACAAGGGTACTCACTTGCGTTGAGTGGTACGGCGGACGCGTGCGAGTAGTACCCGCCCGCATACACGGCATGCCGCGCGTACCCGGCCAGCGCGGAACGCCTACAACACATTGACATAGTAACACGGGTACTCACTTGCGGTGAGTGGTACGGCGGGCGCGCGCGAGTGGTACGCGCCCGCGTACACGGCATGCCGCGCGTACCCGGCCAGCGCGGAACGCCTACAACACATTGACACAATAACACGGGTACTTACTTGCGTTGAGTGGTACGGCGGGCGCGCGCGAGTGGTACGCGCCCGCGTACACGGCATGCCGCGCGTACCCGGCCAGCGCGGAGCGGTTAGCAACACATTGGTTCACTGGGATTTGGGTGGTCTGGAGCTGTAACAAACAAAAAAATACTACGTGAAAAACAGTTTGAAAGAAAGAAAGAAAGAAAAACCATTTATTCAATAAACCACACACAACCGCGCGGTCTTAATAAATAGGTGTAAGATAATACACAGTGAGTGAAGGTGCACAATGAGTCCAGCAATGTGTGCCATAAAGAAAAGGCTGAGACTCAGCATATGTTGCTATTTGCCGTGCAAACTGCAACGCTGTTATTCTGCCACAGCCTATGAGTCTAATTCGCAGTCTAGTCCATTAAAATCATACAAAAAAAAGAGAAAAATATATATGAGTCTTGTAGTTACTTATTACTTCTCATAACTACTTGTGAATAATGTTGTTTGTAATACGGTATTTTACTAACGGTAACTTTTTACGAAACATCATAAACGCTCGGTTAATATAAAGTGTGTAGGGAAATATGACTAATGATGTCACAATTTTCTGTAGTCAAACTGCATCTTCTTTTTCATATTTATATAAAAAAAATCTTTAGAATAGCGTAAATAAGTTGGAGTTAGATGTGTACCTGGTATTTTCGTAAGCTCTGTTTAACATAATGTACATTACTGCCGCGAAATAGGCGATTATATACCGGCCGAATAGTTATAGACGGCCGAATGTCAACGGGGCCATCTAGAGGTACGAAGCCGAGAATTTCTGTTCGCGCCGGGGCATGTATAGTGCTTTTCTCAAAAATGTAATGAAATTTTGAAAATCATAAGAAAACTCTAAATTAAATTCAAAGGATTCAGTAACAAAAATACGCGCTGCAGCAGCCGTCGGCCGGTATCGTCTTTTGTTTCCGGGACACGGCGGCAGGTCCATGGCAATAAATAGACAAAAAAAAAACAAAATAATAATTTTAAAAAACTGCCGGCCTAAGTCGGCAATTTTGTATGAAAATCCATTATGGGGCGTTCGTTGCTCCGCACCCGAAACGTGATATTTCGCAGCCTGTTATAATTAACATAACATGATTGAGAAAAATATTTTTTAATCGTTATTATACCATACTTAATTTGTAAAAGATTATTGTTATAAAATATATTCTTATCAAACACATACCGAACTGATGTTTAGTATTGACTGAATTATGACTAGACTAGCAAACCTTTTTAAATTGTTTTGGTTTTGGAAGATGTTCTACATTCGAAACACATAACTTCATTATAAAAGATATCTTTATAACATTACTGTTGTAACCTCTATCTCTATGGTAGTCCATAGATAAGAAAATTATCATAAATAAATTAAATATTGTATAATGTTGGTCATGGCCAAACGTTTCTGAACGCATTTTAGAGGCTTATGATAATTCTACAATAATAGACAAAATAAATAGCCTTCCGTATCATTCTTATCTTATATTCTTATTAAATAAATATTTGCGGACTATCTTACGAGTACACAAATCGACCTAGTCCCAAACTAAGCAAACCTTGTACTATGGGCTATGGGTACTAAGCGACGATATACATACTTATATAGATAAATATATACTTAAATAGATAGAAAACATCCAAGACACAGGAACAAATATTCGTGCTCATCACATAAATAAAGCGATCGTCTTCCGTTTATTATTGTTTTGTTTATTCTACAGTAAGATTAAACAACTAGAAAAATATTCACTGAAATTTCTTTAAACGGACTAACCACATACTAAATTCGGATCTTCACTAATGTCGTCCTCAAGCGAAATTACAAACGTACACCCGTCTCCTTCTAGCGTGATTAAACTAGCTAACAAAGAACAAATAAGACGGTGGCATGTGGTTTCTATGAGTCTCATCAAACTTGCACGCGCGTAGCCCGTAGGCCTCTACGCGGCTACGCGACTTGGGCGCTACGAGTGCTACGAGTCTTGTTGTGTACTGTAGGCAAAAACGGCGGGATGACAAACAATTTATACCTACCGAGACTTAACGAACAAATTCCTGTATGTTGTTGCTTTATCCAGAATATTAAACAAAAAATTCTCGGCTCTAGTCTGAAAAAAGACATCACAACTATTTGCATACGTGTCATAATCGTTTAAAAGAATTTTTTTTATCTTATTGACCGAGTGAAACGAAGGTCTCTGCTTCAGCTTCGACAAAAATGCTTTCGTATGTCCGGATTTCCGTTTTTTCTCATCTACAGGTCGCAATTCTCAACCGATTCTCGTGAAATTTCGTGAGCAGGTCCTGTAATTATATAGATTTTTTTTGTCGAGTCAGTTTTTGGAAATTTTCAAAAAACAATTTTTATTTCCAAGATTTTGTAAAGTTCTGCGTCCGAATTTCGGTTTGTTGTCCTCTCGCTTCTCGTGAAATTTTGTTAGCAGGTTCGATACTCATAATTGATCTTTTTTATAATGTCAGATTTTGGAAATGATAAAAAAACTCACGAGGTCTACAGCTCACAGAGCCACTAATATAAAATGAGGTTACAAATACAGGACAAACGGTATTTTTGTAGGGCAATACTAAAACCATATTTAAATACCCTGTAGGGTAACATTTAGAAGCCGTTTAATAAATAGGGTCCTGAATATTACATTAACGTGTCCTAATGTTCGTTCGAAAAACGCAATTATCCTACTGGGTATATTTTACTTATACTAAAATTGAATAGATTAGATTAGTAATATGTACGATGTTTATACATTTTGGTTACCATTAGAAGAGCGAATAATATATATTAGGCGACTTTAAGTCTAAAATTTCTTGTATTGTAATTTATTATCGTCTATATCTCTTATCGAAAGTGTAACTTAGAATCCATTCGCTAGCTCGTGTTTCAATTCCACACTCGCGGTTAAAATACAACTTTGCACCCTTGTATAAGAAATAATTATTTTTTTTTTTTCAGTACAGTTGCATCCTAAATATAGTTGATGCCCGGGGTCCCCTACCTAATCCCGAGATTTGGCGTAGGTACTAGTTCTTTTAACACAACAGCATGATATAAAATTATTGGTGCTGGACTGTCTGAACTGGCCTTTACATGTTATAGGTTACAAATAGCAAGATCGGATTTCAAATATTCTTTGCACTCTTGTGGATAAAACGTAGATTTGCTATCGGTTTTTAAAAATAAAAAAGGGCTTTCCGAGCTAGTGAGGTGAAAATAAATTTATTTGTGCGACAAGTATTTGTTTTCAGCTCCCTTCCCTCTTAGATCCCCTAAAACCGTACCTCTACAGCAGTACCCCTATACAGGAGCGCTCACGGTTTAACAACATCGGCCCAGGTCAGTTCTTGGATTGGTGACCGCTTTGAGTGGTTAGAAAAGAGGGCTCCCTATTTTACAATTTATTTGCTAGCAGAACTGAATATTACTAATGTTTTTGTTGCATAGTCTCGTCTGTATATAATATATACATATGTGTATATATTATTTTTTTTGTATTTTTTTTATGTATGGTATGAATATTTAATAATAATTGCACCGCCCACAATTTGTCTGCTTTGCCCTAAGGTTGACTGGTAGAGAATTCTTATGGCGATTTGTACGATAAGTTTTACTTTGGTGCAATAAAAATTAAATAAATGCGAAAGTGTGTCTGTCTGTCAATCTATCTGTTACCTCTTCACGCTTAAACCGCTAAACCGATTTAGATGAAATTTGGTACGAAGGTAGTTGGGTAAGTAATTAGGCTACTTTTTATCCCGGAAATCATCCCTTAAAGGGGTGGAAGTTTGTACGGAAGGGCGGTGACTAGGTTACGAGTTAGGTAAGGTTAGCTGGAAGAGATCCCTCATAATGATAAGTTCGCCTTTGTACTCTAATCTTATGTGACATGTATATTGTTTTAACCTGTAATTGTGTACAATAAAGTGCTTACGCATACATACGAGTTCTACGCGAACAAAGTCGCGGGCAAACACTAGTGGGTAATAAAATCAATTGATCTTTAACGGTTTTTATCCATACAATTATCACTAAAGTGAAAAATATAAATGACATAAATGTTTCATTATTTCGTGTTCATACTCAAAATTGTTTGCCTCCATCGCGATAAAAAAAAAACAAAATCAAACATTTATTCTGCAAGGGCACTTTTACATGTCAAAATATTAATTTACAATTTAAGAAAGTCTGACTATAATAATACATTTTTCATGTCAAAATATTAATTTACAGTTCAAGAACGAATAATAATTTCAAGTTTACAATTATACCAAAATTAATGTCATACAGTGAAGATAAACTTGCAAACACATTGCAACATCAGTAAAGTTAGAGATGTATAAGGTCTCAAGATTAAACAAGGAGTATAATGAAATTAATATAATATCCCAGAGATGTACATGGTCTCTAAGTGTCAAAATTAAGATTAATTTAATGTTGTCAGAGATGTATATGGTCTCTAAGTCACTGATAATAAAAACGAATCCACAACAGGATGATGTCTCTCGTCAATCCCCTATAAAAAGACAATAGTATTAATGCACTATATCCTTGCAAGCACAGACCGTACTCCACAAATGATATGAACTGTAGTCAAACAAGAACCATTGTCAAACAGCATATGCTGCGAAACAAAAATCAACTATAGAAGATATATGTAATAGTTTAACTTAATGATTATGTAAGAAGGCTCCGTAACTCAAAAAATCTTGTATAATTAAGATTAGTAGTTAATTATAGAAAAAATAAACAGTAAATTAAAAAAAAATATATTATTTTTTTAACTAAAGACTGTTATATTGTATACTTTTTGAGCTACACAAAAATTCAGCTAGTTTTGCCGACGCTCCCCTAACTTTTCGTCGCCAGCGAGTACGGTCGACAATAAAATGCATATTAGATAACTGTGTTTTGTGGTGCGCACGTGATTCGCCCCTGCTGACTGTACGAGTATTAGTTGAATTTATGACTTTTGGGTTATTGTTAGTATCGGGAATCGGTATTGGGTGGTCAAATATTTACCAGTGGCTTTTCGGTGAAGGAAAACAACGCGAGAAAACCGGTGTAATCCCAATAAGGCGTAGTTTTCGCTCTACTAAACTAGTTCTTACGCCAAATCTTGGGACGTGGTGTTCAAGCGGACCCCGGACTCCATAGACCACAACCGGGAAAACGTTGTGCCCTTCCTAGTTTTGTAGGAAATTATAAATCTTCGTCGCACGTCAAAAACAGCGAGTCTATTTTTGCATAACGCATTTAAGAAAATAAACACATATCAACTAACTAGCGACCCGCCCCGGCTTCGCACGAGTGCAATGCTGATGCATGTATTATACATATAAACCTTCCTCTTGAGTCATTCTATCTATTAAAAAAAACCGCATCATAATCCGTTGCGTAGTTTTAAAGATTTAAGCATACATAGGCCTATAGGGACATAGGTACAGCGAAACAGACTTTGTTTTATACTATGTAGTGATGATACAGTACAATGTCATTTACTTTATAATTTAAATAGTTCAAGGAAGTCAAAAAATAGACGTGAGGTTTCTTGGGGGGAGTGGGGGGGTCGCCTAGAACCTCACCAAAGATCACAGAGGCGGAGGGGGGTCTCAAAGTGGCCCAGGATAAGTATAATCTTCTGAGACCCCGCGTCCTAATAAGACCAAATATGGTCAATGGAAATTTTGATTTCAAATAAAATAAATTTCAAATTTAGTATCGGCACTGTTAGGTTCAAATTCGATTTTATTTAAATTTGTATGGTCGGTCTCATAAAGCATTTTCCAACGTTAAAAAAAAAGGAGGCTAAATACAACTAAAAGCTTTGACCAGCCCTAGCCGCTGAAAGGGCTTGAAAGAAAATAAAATAGGTATAGAGAAAGTTCAAGGGCAATACATTGAATTTATGTCGTTCTACATCACGGGTCGCCGGACTGCGGTAACTTAACGTGAAGTAATTAGTGAATGGAAATAGTTGCACAGTACACAGAATATGGGCAGTACAGCTATGCGATTCACTAAGCACCATCCTCATCTGTCACCTCAGCCCTCACCCGTTTTTATATAAAAATAGCCTTTATTACCGAGACCAAAAGTAAAATATAAAACAATAACTAATATCATGCAAATCTTTGATGTTATAAACTAAGCAATGTCTTTAAACTAATAACTAGAACACTTCACTTTCACTTTAAAACTGTTTCTTAACTTATAAAATGTCCCTTGTCTCAGTTTGCCTTTTGGCAAAGGCCGAGAGACCCGTTTTTATATGGAAACTGTCAATTATTTGTCACTTTTTGACCATTTTCCATATAAAAACCGGCGAGCGGTGAAATGAGGACGAGTCGGTTTGTGAATAACAAACAGCCTAGGGATAATGACTCGTGTTGCAATTTGTAACATATTGTGGCAATATGTATAGAAAACCGTTAGACTATCACAAAAAATAGTAAATTAAACATATTAATTAATAGTATGTTATGCAACTGATTCATAAGAAGGGTATAAAAAGGCGAGTGGTGTGGGTTGCGATGTGAGCCTTGGCGAACATCGCAAGTAAAGACACCACGAGCCTTTTTATACCAGTTATACTCCGTTGCATACAATACTTTTTCTACGACTCATACCAAATAAAAAGTAAGTATTTTTCAGACTTTAGAAAGATACCAGTCGGATTCTCATGTTTCAATAAAAAAAATTATATGGCGGCTATGTACATAAACTCAATAATTCAGGACAAAAGCGTTTGTTCCCTTTTTTCCAAGCACGCATGTCATCACACCGTACAGCGCGCGACCCCAATTGAACAGCCGTGAATTGCAAGAGCTACACCTACTTGCGGTATTTATTTATTCTACTGTCAGTAAATAATACATCCGGATTTCGAGTTGTTCTCCACACTTCGCATTTCAACAGATTATCGTGATCTTTTTTGAGCAGGTTCGATAATTATTGACCGAGTGAAACGAAGGTCTCTGCTTCAGTTTCGACAAA
Organism: Epiblema foenella; assembly: GCA_963556455.1. Lineage (NCBI taxonomy): Eukaryota > Metazoa > Arthropoda > Insecta > Lepidoptera > Tortricidae > Epiblema > Epiblema foenella. Next base: position 6,769,727 of record OY747108.1, on the reverse strand, counting down.
AATGCTTTCGTATGTCCGGATTTCCGGATTCCCGTTTGTTCTCGTCTACAGGTCGCAATTCTCACCGTCTCACGTCAACCGATTCTCGTGAAATTTCGTAAGCAGGTTCGATAGTTATATGGAATTTTTTCGTCAAGACGGTTTTTGGATACCAAAATCAATTTTTTTATCAAGTATTTTGCAAGTTTATGCGTGCGAATTTTGGTTTGTTCTCCTCTACAGGTCGCAATTCTCAACCGATTCTCGTGAAATTTTGTTAGCAAGTGCGATATTCATAATTGATCTTTTTTAGAATGTCAGATTTTGGAAATGATAAAAAAAACTCACTCACTAGGTCTACAGCTCACAGAGCCACTAGTATATAATTATTTGAGATTCTGTTTTTGAGAATTAAAAAAAAACACTTGAGGTCTACAGCTCGTGGAGCCATTAGTAATAATGATTTAGAATTCGTTAACTATATCACGAAAGGTTAATAAAGCGTGTCGAATACAACCCCCGGTAACTCGAACGACCTAGGTAAACTAGCATGCTTAGTATTTATAAATAAGCCGTGGCCGTCGCCTTTATCTACCCGTTTGCTTTAGGAACGGCTTTTAACTAACTAACAAGCTGGTCTACTATCTATCACCCCATCTTATTGAGGGTCGATCTGAATCAACGTTTCACATTTCATTTTGAATTTAATGTTTCGCGCAAACATGTGAATTACATTAAATATGACACTGACATTATGCTCTTATTAAATGGGATATTCTACTTTAACAATATTGTAATAGAATTTCTTTTACATACACACTGTCTATAAATCGTATGTTTTTGATACAAACTCTATTATGTTGATGTTAAAGTATAATATCCAAAGAAATAAGAGCATATGTCAGTGTCAAACTAAAGTAATTGTACTGTACCGCCATCCAGAGCCTGTACCCTGAACTTCGAAATCCAAACTTCGTATCGTGCCATTCCTTTCACTCTAGTGTTATACACTATATGAGTGAAAGGGACAATACAAAGTTCGGAGTAGCCCCTCAGGCGCGATTACAGAGAGCAGATCCATTAGAGCAGCGGTTGGCAACGGGCGGCTCACTTGCGGCCCGCGAGCAACCTTATTGACCACCTACTATGTGGTACCTTTTGTCTGATAGCGTCCCAAACGCGACAATTTTAGTAGGTAATATGTGGCCCTTGACTGCTAAAAGGTTGCCGAACCCTGCAATAGAGGTTAATGCCCCCCTGTAGTGGATACTAGGTGGTATTTAAAAATGAGTTCCACTTCGCGAATTACATTTCACCCCGCTGACTAATATTGCCACACACTGAACAAACTGCTACCGCGAACCAAAGACCGAAGTCTGTCCATCTCCATCAATCCAATGTAGTACTCGTAAGTACAATAGAGATGGAGATATCCTAATAATATTATAAACGTGAAAGTTTGTGCGGATGGATGTACGTTTTTCTTAATCTCAAAAACATCTCGACGGATTTGGCTGAAATTTGGAATGGAGGTAGCTTATACCCTGGATTAACACAAAAGCTACTTTTCTATTAAGCAGTACCGCTGCTAACATAAACTACAAATTAACTCACAACATGATTTTCAAGATGATTTAAGACGTTAGTGCCGTTAATGATGCCTGAGTCTTCTGGTAGATGTCGCTATACGCCTCCCTTAAGGCGTTTGTATAAATGAAGGAACGTTAGAATTACGATTTGAAACGGGATATTTACCATGTATATTTGTATTTTTGAGTTCACGATATTTCGGCACTGTTGCAAGCGCATTAAGGATTAACTGACGTGCTGTGTGTTCGTAATTCTAATGTAAATGACCATGTAAGCTTGAAATCTTACAATGAAGGAACGGTTGAAGAATTTGAGACTGGCTGCGCAGTATAGCTGTAGCTCAGTTGGCTAGAGCGACTGGCCGCGAGTGCCGGGAGGTCGCAGGTTCAAATCTTGCTCGGTGCCTAATTTTTCAATGTTTCCTTTATTCAAAATTTTTAACACATAGGCTACCTTTTATCCGCGGGTAACGCTGGCGCTGCTAATTCGAAATATTTTACGGTTATAGACAAGCAAAGATTACCCGTTCAAATAGGAGTAAAAGTTCTACAGCCAAGTCTCCAGAAAATACCTTTCGATAGAGCGACCGGTAGGGGCGCGTAAGGAGGTTTTCCCCTGGATTTTCCCCAGGCTACTCTCCAACCGCGCACTCCTATCGCTTTATTGGGCCCGGCCTATAAAGCCACAGTCAGGTTCAAAAAAAAGGGGCGCGTAAAAAGCAAGAGATCGATTGCATCGCTGGCAAAAAAGTAACTAAACAACAGAAATAGTATTTTATGCAACGGTTGTATAAAAATGATCCAAAAAGGTCGAGTCAGTAAAATACAGTAAGAAGAACATCTGCCCTCTCGCCTCCACGCGCGCTGATTTAACGTGTCTGCAAGAGCGCACAAACATTAAAATGAAATTGGAATGGATGAAATGCGAAATGCATGTCCCAGATTGAACCATGGTGAGTTATCGCGGCTGGGTAAAGACTTATCGAAACTAGTACATACCAGAATTAACAGACGGATTTTATTTGTTTAATTATTGTATGACAATTATTTCTAATCGTAAGATTTTCGAGAGGACATTACGATTGCTAGTTTTTGTTGCACTTTTGGCACTTTCGCACTTAAGGGTCACGTGTACTCATAATTAAGCAGCATTTAGGTAGTAATAAGTGATGCAGCATGGTAATTGCATAATTTTTCGAACGCATGTTATTCATATCAACTGTCATTTTCAATCGCCTTTAACCCAGCACTGGACAAGAACTATTATTTGTATTGAACTCAACATTTATTACATTAATAATCACAATGCATGTCGCAAAACAAAGTAGAATAGGGCCCATTACGCAATTAGTGAAGTACAAATCAATGTAACAAGTGAATCTGCGAATCGCGCATCGATCGGCCGTTCCATTATCGCGCCAATCGCCCTAATAGCATTCGCAATCGATTCCAATGGGTTCCGGGGTTTCATTAAAAGTTTTTGCAATTAGGTCGACATTTAACATATTGAAAAGCTACAGGGTGGAAAAAAAATATGGGCCCTGAAGTGGGACTACCCCTGAAACTTGAGGGGTCGTACCTTAAATTCATAAGATTATTTTACTTGAGGGAAACAATGTTTCATTATTAAAAAGAAAAATTACTGATTTCATAAGATTTTCAATAAGCGTTTCTGATTTTTTTCTTTTTCAGTACGGAAAGGATTAAGAAAAATATCAGATTATTTAAAAAATACGAAATACAACATTTTCTGTTTCATATAAACTTTGATTAAGTATGAAATTATTAGTTACTGACTGTTTCGAGTCACCAGAGACAATTTGAATAATTCTATTAAGTTATTAGATCAGTTGCGAAGTATTTTAGCCAGCAAAGTGACTTACCATTATGTAATACCCACTCTTAGTTCACTTAAATCACGATCTACAATTTATTTAACAACATACAAGTTTATCTATAGGCATACATAGGTATGTGGTATAGGTCTGCAGAAATGTTTATGCCATTCTAGGCCACAAAAAGTTAGCAATAACAAACAAAATTGCCTGTCAGACGAAGTAACTTATGACACTCTGGCACTTTAGCACTAATTCTGTTTCTTTTCACTTTTAGCGCCAGTTAAGTTAAAAATCACTTATAAGACCGTTAGTAACACCATAATTTACTAATTTTCAAGGATTTCCCTAAATGAACTAACATAACTTAAGTACTGTAAATTCACGTCGTTCTGCGTAGATTACATATCGAGACTGTACCATCCTCTATTATGGTCGCTATCGTTATCTTTTCTTTGATAAGAAGCAATTAATTTTTAACTCCTCTCAAACGTAAAACGATCCTACTGCTTGGTAATAAGGCTGCTATTGGGTAGTGCAGTTTTTTAATGATTGTTGAATTCACGTAAATAAATACTATGAATCAGATTTTGTGTGTGTTGTGATGCTTATGTGGACGGAAACACAAGGTTTAATAGATTTTACTGTCTAGTGATAACTGAAACGTGATTAAAACAACACGTAGTTAAATACTTGTATTTTTCAAAAATAAAGAACGGAACCCTTAAAAACCGGTCAAGTGCGTGTCGGACTTCGCACATTTAGGGTTCCGAACCAACCGCAAAATTAAATTGGGTTCAATAGGAAAAATTTCAATAAAAAAATCATATTTATCGATTCATTACTATTTGTTGGTGAAATATACCTAATTATAAACATTATCACCTAATTTCAAGTTTATATGTTAATGGGACGGAAAAATGGTTTTCTGACACAAAAATTTATAAAAAAATCTATCTTCGGTGGCTTCTCATTCCTTTGTTTTCCAATATTTTTTAAACAAAAAACGCAATACTTATCTATTTTTCATTGCTTTATTATTATTATTTTCACTAATTTAAATCGACCTTAATATAATAATAATCACATAATTCCAATGACATGCATACTGAGAATTAAACTATTGTACGCCAAATTCTGGCTGATTGTGATGTAATCGAATTACTAACCGTACCACCATTTATAACTACTCACATTCGAACAATAAATCATTTGTATTTGACGACCGGTTTAGCCTAGTGGGTAGTGCACCTGCCTGTGAAGCTGACGGTCCTGGGTTCGAATCCCGGTCAGGGTAAATATATGTGTGATGAGCATGAATATTTGTTTCTGAGTCTTGGATGTTTTCTATGTATTTAAGTATTTATGTCTATTAAATATATCGTCGTCTAGTACCCATAACACAAGCCTTCTTGAGCTTACTGTGGGGCTAGTTCGATTTGTGTAAGATTGTCCTCTAATATTTATTTATTTATTTGTATTCAACCAGCACTGAACAACGATACCTCATTTTTTTTCACGCCCCCTTTAGCTGTATGAGAGAGAAATAAGTTTTGATAATTTGTATAGCTTCGGGTCAACAAGCTGTTTATACTGTGAAAATGTGAAGACTGTAGCTCCAACCGTTTGGCCGAATGATGTAAATTACAATATAAATTTGCATTCATGTCAAAAGTATACGAATTCACATCATGATCGTCAATTATGATATGAATAATAATAATGGAATAGGATTTAAACATATTCACCGAATAAGGATCCGAATATATAATCATCATCATCATTTCAGTCGAAAGACGTCCACTGCTGGACAAACGCCGCCCCCAAGGATCTTTACAGAGATGGTCTTGGGCCGCCCTCATCCAAAGGCTTTCCGCGAGTCCATTCAGGAGACCAGATAGTCATTCTACGTTCTCGTTCTCTCCTTGGTGTCTTCCGCACATATATGGTATATTTTATACCGGTAATTTCAGTGTGATTACGCGAAAGGTGCATACAGCGGAATGAAGAATTTTATATTATTTTGATATAAAAACAGCCATGCTACAAAAACACGTTTTATTTTGAATCGAAACGTCGAATGAATGTCCAAAATATAACAATAATTAACATGAAAAACCGAGATTTTACTTCAAAAATTAATAATTTAAGATGTTAACTATAACCACTTTGATTGTTCAAACCGAAGCGTTCGCGGTCATCGCCATCATCCAATCATTGGATTGCGTATTATAATTAAACATTAAGGTATTATAATAATATTTTTTGTGTGCTTGTAATGTAATGTAATGTGTCATTTCTCCCATACAAGCCTAGTGGGGCTGTGGGGGTCAGCATGCTACCTAATACCATCATATTTGTGTGAAAGAAACAGCGAACGAAAATAATTAAACTATTCGTATAGTTTTGTAATTATTTTGTATGAAGTAAAAGTCCTCATGACCTACTAGCAAAATAACTACTTTCCATTTCTATTTTGATATACAAAGCCCTGTGAGCTGCAGACCTCAGGAGTGTTATTCCAAAAACTGAATCGACAAAAAAGTACCTGCAGAGGAGAATCGCCCGACATCCTGACATACGAAAGCATTTTCTAGCATACGAAAAAAATTGTTCATGTAAATTGTCAGCATTAAATACGTCCAGTAGTTTTGGGTATCAGAGCGTGTCAAGCAAATAAACAAACACATTAGGCTAAAAAAAGTGTGTACGAATTAATAATAAATGTTTGATGTTAGACCACGAACACAACACTGGTTATATCTTGTAATAATAATGTTATATACCATCCTCCCAGCGTTTTCCCGATTCTTTCGTAATGGAGCCCCAGGTTCGCTATAGGACCTAATCCCAATATATGGCATGGGCACCAGTTTTGCGAAAGTTACTGCCATCTGAACTTCCACCCCAGGGAGAAACTAGACCTTCTAGGTATTAGACTGGTTGCTCCACGATGTTTTCCTTCGGCTTTTGTCATAATATACAAGTTTTTTATAGCCTATTGACTGTGCCACTACTAGGCAACGGCCTCTTCCCATGTTTTCCAGGAATCCCTATTGAGTCCTTCTTTCTCCCAGTTACTGGCAAATGCATCCATATCATCCTGCCATCTCCAACTGGTCCTGCCCCTTCTGCGTCGCCCAACATTTGGCACCCAGTTGATAGCTACTTTAACCCACCTATCTGGATGCTGACTTGACCGGCCCACTCCCACTTCAGCCTGGCGGTACCTACTAAAAGATATAACCATATTTTTCAGTCGGATAATAAACATACTACCAGCAGCAAAGATCAAAGAAGTTAAAACCCGCGAGTATAAAACGGGACGTTCCCGGCATTCCTCGCGGTTACCGGGACTTTTCCGAATTCCCGGGCCCGTGTGGTCATCGCGTTTTAGACTCGCTGCTCGGAATCTACTAGCAAAGATACCTAAGCGTACTGAAACCGTATTCACGACGTTTAATACTGAACGTACATGACGTTTAGGTAAAATGAATAGTACTGTTTCTATACTTACTTTAAAGCCGATTTTGTGACAGAACGAGACGGATGTCTGCGTAACAAAAAAGTATAAACGATTCCAAATTTCGTAAAACATTTTGATCTCATCTTTGAGCTGATTCCCAACAGTAAACTGGTCTTTTTACATTAAAGTGGCCAGTACTCTGCGTGAAAAACTTGTTTCTAAACAGCCCGTTCCCGTTTCAAAAGCATTGCGTTATACATATCTCTTAGCATGACATCGACAACGTAAATTTAACTCTAAGAGTCCAAAAACAAGGTGTACTTTTGTACTACGAGATAGATAAAACATGACTATTTCCTAAGTCTGTTTAGCGTCCGGCGCCGAAATATTTGCTCTGTAAACTTCTCGCTTCCCAGCCCAGTAAAAGACGGCTTAAACGGTTTGAAACTACCATTTTAAGTGTCTTATTTGACTTTTACGCCCATTCTGATAGGTGCCGTGTTCCTGTATCTGTCAAACTTTCTAAAGATCGGCGGATCGAGTTTGATTCGAATAAATAAAATCAGAATCTAAACGAGGCAATGTAACCAACTTCGATAGCGATTCTCCGAGCGTTTGAAACGCTCGTTTCTAAAGTCATTGTCGACTCAAGATTAACTACCCAAAGTTGGGATAAACCGACGAAAACATTGATCAAATAGGACTCGGACCCGATATTGGTTTACGCTTTTAACAAAAGTTTACTCTGATCATCGTCTCCTTTAAGAATATTTAATGAAATGACAATGACGAAAAATAACCGCCGTAAAAACGCTGAATATTCGCCCAGCAGCTCGCATCAACTCGCAGATTTCGCTACCGTCATACTCGTATGAACGTAAGCTGAAAAACTTATTCATTGTTCATTACCGTCCTTTCTACTATACCTACTCATACTCATTTATTTGCAATGGATCATATACATTACACGTCAGAAACAATGATTGACAATGATAAAAGTGTCAAGGTATGATTGATTTTTGATTTTGATACAATAGTTCTTGTAGCAACGAAACGGCCAAGCCAGATATTTTGATCAAGGTGTAGAGTTTGTGAAGTTTAGAGCGTGTAGAGTTAGAAGCTTAGCTCTACACGAGATCTGATAACTTTTTGACAGTGCGAGGGATATGGTCTCATCTGGCCAATTAAAATGTTTTTGGCGGTATTAATTTGTGTCGAATTTATCGAATGTAATGTGTATAAATTGGATGTTGTCGCGAACGAATTCGCTAGTAATACTATCACTAGTTATTTCAACATAACCCCAAACGATCTAAACTGTTACATCCGATCCTCTCGACAGCCCATTTTCTCCCCGACTGTACCGGGACGAGTACAGTCACGCACTCAAGTGCACTTACCGGTCGGGAGCAGACGTGTGTTTGAAAAATGCCTCACCAAGATACTGGGAACGTGCAGTGTATTCTGATATTGATATCTTTATATATGACGTGGCTTAAATACATAAATTTTGCTTAGATAAGTGTTATTATAGAATTAATGATTATCTAAAACCAATAAAAGATAAATAATTTTGAATAATGACTAATATTGTAGTAGCTAAATAATTGTATTAATGTTTTGATAGTGAATGACATGTATAATATTTAATTAGTAATGTAATAATAATGCCTAATGTATTAATTAATAACTCATAGCTTGTAAGTAAATATTTGCATGCTTCTTTAAGTAAAATGTAAGTTCTTAAAATGGCAATTCCAACTGTACTCACTACATTTTGCAAATAAATTATCTTATTTTATCTTATCTTAAAAAGGTTTTCATAGATGATTTTAGTTGGGAGCGATTTTGGTGAAAAAACAGCAGAAAAAAACAAAAAATACAACACAAAAACGACAAAAATACAGACACAGATAAAAGTCAGCCGTCTCACATTGTTTATTTTTACTGTTACGCGCCATTATATTTACCACAAACAATCAATGATATCTTATACGTCAAACTACGACTGCACGTCAAATAGTTAAATTCGATAGACCGCTGCTATGATACGACACGACATGCCATTATAAAATAGGGATGTCATAATACGGCACGTCATTAAAAACAATAAGCCAATTACCACATCATCACAGCAAATAGGTCTGGTTTGGGCAAGAAATCAAGTTACCAAAAATAAGGGAATCCTCAAATGTGAATTTCGGATGACCAGAGGTAAATACACACATTTAAAGTAGGTACAGTCACTTACTATAGTATTTGACACGACAGAGCACACAAAAGTGTCTGACATCTGTCCCTATACATATAGACCTAAGTATCATAATATTTTTATCTTGACAAATTTTCTTGTTCGTGAATGTACAGTCAAGAGCAAAATAAATGTATTAAATAGTCTAAATGCATGGGTCTGTGGCGTCACTTCTGTCAACTGTCAAATTTGACATATTCTGCATCGCGCTATCGAATTTTCTAAAATCAGTTGCATAAATATAACTTTCCAACAATTCTCATTGGACTTCGGTCCCAGAGAGATCTGTCTATTGTCGTTTCTGTGTCTCCTATCTATTGTATATATGTATATAATTTCTAGATACTCCCTTTCTTGTATATATCAACCCTGTACATTATTCTTTATAGGAGCACATTACTTATTTACAGGTCTCTACCCAAACGGTTCTCCTTAAAGAGAACTCTAAATCCTACGGAACCCATCTAATCGCTCCGAGGGTCGAGTGGGGACCGATAGGAAGTCTGCCATTTTTCATTACATTTTTAGGTCAACGGTTGTCGTGACAACCCTAGTTACAAAACGTAGCAACCACAATACAATGTCATTAGACATAAGTCCGTATAGTACTAAGAACTAGGTTTAAAAGGAAGTAAGTACATAGAATTTCAATGGCGCATAGGCGGTTTCAAAGGTGGGTGATAGAGGACCGCTGGGTGCCACAAATGTTTGGTGATGTATCATAAAACGGGGGAAGCGGCCTTTTGTGTATAGACAGCGTTGTGTAGCTTTTTTTAATGTGAACATGTACTCTAATCAATGAGGGAGTTTAATGTAACTGTTATGCTTATTGATTAAAGAGAAGCGTCGATGTATATAAACCGGTCCTTCGAACCACACGTTTTAATAGCAGTAGTAAAATTCTTTATTGTACAAAATAACAAACATAAATTACAGAAGAAGAAGTTAAGTACATAGGCGAACTTGTCCCTTAAAGGGGTCTCTTCCAGTTAATCTTTGAGTAGATGAGAGTAAAAGTGAGTAAAGGTAGACAAATACGTTTTATGTCTTCCGCGAGATAACGAGATCCAATATTCTTCGGGAATTACTTCTTTCTGATTAATTTCGATATATATTTCAGTTTGAAAATTTTTACTCATATTTTATTTTATTCCCCTCAGATTTTAGATGAGGTAAAATATCGTCATTTTAAAATTATTGTACTGTTGCATTGTAATGTATTGTTTGAATAGGCTGAGGTGAAAAAAGAAAATATTTTATTTCTATTAAGTCAATGGATTTTTTTATTTTAGTCTGCGAGCCTAAAGCTAATTGATATTTGAATAATAAGCTAATACGCGTAAAGTATATAATCAATTATGCATTACTAATACCAGGGTACACCCTAATACTTAACTAGGTTTTCCCTAAGAATCATCCACGGGGTTGGCACTTGTTCAAGAACCGTGGTGTAAGTGTCCTGTTGGGCCGATAGGAACCGGCAACGCAAATGCAAGTCTCCTGGAGTTGCAGTCGTCCATTGGCTACGGTAACTACTTAACATCAAGGGACATTGCTAGTTTGCATAGTAAAGAAGTAAGTACTGTACTGCGCTTTTTTGTTAAGGTTATGTAATAAAGAATTGTATTGTATTGTGTTCCACTTTGATACGGATCACTAAACAGAGATCGCCAGAATCGTCGCTGACTGGAGTACAAGCTAACTGTTTTATTCGTTCGCGTGAATGCCTAATCCAAAGCAATTAATCCCTTCCGAATCCAATTGATTTGTCCAGGATAGTGACCAGGGACAGGGACGCTTTAGAATTGGCTATTTTTAATTAGGCTACGGAAGGACGGGCGAAAACGGTGAAACTATAATGGTATATTTAAGACTCGATTGCACCAACTTAATAAAATTACAGTCCGATCAATCAATATGCCATCCAATACAAACTTGTCAAACTTTCCATACAATCAGATTTTGACGAACACCGGTTACAACTACAGACGGTTTTGTGCAACCCACCTTAAGGGTTCCTTGTTTTACTACGGAACCCCAAAAACGTCGAAATTGGGCCAAAGATATATCACGAGTAGCTAGAAGAAAACGGAGACTACTTGAACAAAACAAATACGAAGCACCGGATCGTCCATTAAAAGTACTCTCCTAAGTAGGAAAGAGAAGAATACACACAATTAGGGCAGTCTTTTGTCGCTTTTATTTCGGGTGTTATTCAAATTGTTTTGAAATCGGACGAGGGATTGAGGGAGTTTAATGTTTCCTCATTTAAATCGTTTGAATTTATTGTTCTTCTTCCGAACTGGCAATTGTGGTTGTTTCTTAGTGATTTATGACTTTATGAAAGTATTAAGAGTCCTTATAAGTTAAAAACGCTCATCTATTTAGTCGATTTTCTGATTGAATTGACACGTATTTTGTCATTTTCTCAGTGTTACTGTCTAGAACAGGACTATTACGACCTAATGTCATAAATTTTAAATTTATTTTTTGGATTATTTTTTCGATGAAATATCATTTCAAACATCACTCCAAATCGACCATTTCCAAGCTAAAAACTGTGTTTTCCGCTTAAATTCTATTACGCACAATAAAATTAAAAGACGGCTATGTTTTTATCTAAAACTTTAATAAAATCATCGTAGCCTTTTATCGCTTTATTGGCATTATCAATACTTTTGTCATAATTTGAAATCAAAACATTTTAAAACTTATAAGGCCTCATAAGGATACATAAATAAAAATAATACATGTCGCTCTAGCAGAGTTCAGTGACAAAATCAGCCTTTAAAGTAACTGTTCACAACGCCCTTCGAACACGAGTCAACCAGAATAACCCTGAACTCTGCCTTCGCGTATTTATTTAGAAAATAAGGGCCAAGTTAAGTTAGAAACCCTCACAGTTCAGACTAAACGATTTGTATGCAGATAGAAAGTCGGTAAGGTTGAAATTAAATGGCCGATTTTTTATAAAAATGTTACTGGATATTGAATCTTATTGGTAGAAGGGTAAAATAGCTTTAATAAAGAATTGCTCCGATGCAACTTTTCCAACTGAAATTATTTCAAGTGTGACACGCAAACTGTGGATTACGGGTAACAGGCAACCACTCGTATTAGCTGCTTTTAAAACATAATTAGTACTCTTAGAACATGTCCGGAATGAAAACAAGTACATGCATCTTGATCATAACATAACCCCAGGCAAGTACATCCAGGATTTGTTTGGGGGGAGGGGGTGTTAGAAGTCGGGAGGACGGGAGGAACTGTCAGGCAAGCGAGGGGCACTCATTTATGGAGGTGATCTGTGTTTATTACTGTTTAAAAATACCACCTTTTTTGTTTGTTTTAACCTGTCTGTGAATGACCAATGAAGCGTCAGGATTGAGTGGTTGGAGAGTAACCTGGGGAAAATCCAGGAGAAACCTCCGACACGTCCACGCGGGCGGTTTAAAAAACACTAATACTCAGAGTTTGCGCTTAGTGAGATTGGTTGAACGGCTTCAACCGAATTTGATGTGTGAATAGAATCGAGCTACTGGTGTTTTGTGAGTTTAGTAAAACAGTACCTATGACCTGCTCCAGGGGGAAGAAGGGCATCATTTGCAGGTACAATAAGGTAAACGTCACAATGCACAATCTCAATTCGTAATATATAGTTGACTGTGTGCAATTTTATTAAATTTCCTATTGACAGAGTTTAGATGAGGTAAAATATCATCATTTTAACTTAGTTTTGTCATTTAATGCGTTGTTTTAATAGGTTGAGTGAAAAAAGGAAAATAAAGACACCACTTTAGATTTTTAGTCAAGAATCATATATCTCAAAATCAATCAATCCTTATTCCTTTTCGGGCAGAAAAGCGTTTCAATGAACGCGACATTTCTCGCTGCACGGCCTTAAGATTAGTTTTACTCTAATAAGCTACCACTCTATAATATAACCCAACTTTTTTTATTGCCTGGACGCGATTTAATTCGCCAGCCATAAATTCTTTCATGAATAAAACTCCCGAAATAAGCAGAAACAAAACAAACCCTGATCCTACAACAAACTGTACAAAAACGCAAATGCACGAAACGATTAATTATCCCTTCTTAGTCAGGATACCGGTAAAAAACCGGTACAATACCGGTACTAATTGTCGACAGAGCAGCCCTATTTGTATAAGCTGCAATTTGTTTAGGCTCCGAAGTAAACTCGTTTTAATTTTGTCAGGTTTTTGTCGACGGGGATTTGCGGTATTTAATATGCCGTTTTGATATTTGAGATATAAGAAATAAGAAATATTTATTCGAGACAAAGACAACAATTAATACAGCAAAATAGAATATAAAAATAAACAAAAAAGTTGTGTTATCTCGAAACGGTACCATCTCAGCATAATGCGGGCAATCGCCAGCGCTGGTCTTCCGATAGGACCGTCGAGTGATTTCACGGTGTGTAACTGTACGAACATAAAATAATAATAATAATAATAATAAATAAAAAACGATTAACATGAAAAAGAAAAAGACGGATTTTAAAAATAAAGTTTTGCATTTTTTTTTTAAACCGTGATATATGAACGCAGCAGCCTGTGCTATCTGTTCCAGCTAAACTAGCGCCAATGACAGTTGGAATGGCACTAAAGGAACTAAATCTAAATGAATATTGGGAACATGGCGTCATATACTGGTACTATTTGGACGCCGTTATGCAATAATGAGTCAACCTATTATAGGTTTTCCTACTAGGTTGACACATTATTACATAACAGCATCCATTATATCCTTCATTTGCATTTGCTAATGGAAAATTAAAATTCGGTGTCAGTTTTCAAGTGATTGAATTAGTGACGGTTTATGAGCGTAAACGCTATTCTGAGGGCCAACCGAACCGAACACGTAGTATCTTTCTCCGTAGCTCGATACAATACAATACAATACAAATACTCTTTATTGCACACCTCAATAAAGCATAGCTCAGAAACATAACGTAACGAGATATAAGCAGAGGTAGACAACAGGCCGTCTTATCACTAAAGAGCGATCTCTTCCAGATAAACTTTGGGTAGTGAAGAAAAATAAAACTATACTTTATATGTATCACTAAATAGTATAAAACAAAGTCGCTTTCTCTGTCCCTATAATATCCCTATGTATGCTTAAATCTTTAAAACTACGCAACGGATTTTGGTGCGGTTTTTTTTAATAGATAGAGTGATTGAAGAGGAAGGTTTATATGTATAATAACATCCATTAAATAGTGCACCCGTGCGAAGCCGGGGCGGGTCGCTAGTTAATTATATACCACAAACTTAAGAGAAACCCAAAAATAAACCACAGACCAGTATCAAAACATAGTAGGTATTATGGAAGAGACAAATCATATTTTTTAGATTATTTTTGAAGGACGCACTAGATTTAGCTTGCCTTTTAAGAGGCAAAGAGTTCCACAGTCGGACAGCTTGGAAAGTAAAAGAGCCGAATACGAAGTATCTTTCTCTGTCGCTTGATATAAGTGTGATAGAGTGGAAGAGACTTCGCCGACTAGCGATGAGATAGTAATTATCTATAATCGTGTCGGAATAGGAGCAACTCACGATATATATATATATATATATGATCCATATAAGTGTTTTTTTTGCTGGCCGATATTTTATAAAACTGTTATGCTATTTTTAATCTTCTTGCATGTGTAATTAAGTCGACTTTTGTACGGATTACTTTGACACAGCACGGCCAACTCAAAAAATCTTAAGTACCTATATGCCTGTAACGCATCTATGCGACCACCTTAAGATCCAGGTTAATCATATTAACATTTCTACTAATTAACTATCTGACTATTAGATAAAGATAGTCGGCAACGCGTACGTGACTCCTTTGGAGTTGCGGGCGTCTTTGGGCTGCGGTGGGCGCTTACGATCAAGTGGACCGTACGCTTGTTTGCCACCGGCGATTTCATCATCATCATCATCATTTCAGCCGAAAGACGTCCACTGCTGAACATAGGCCTCCCCCAAGGCTCGCCATTTAGACCGGTCCTGTGCCGTTCGTTTCCACCGGATTCCCGCGACCTTCACCAGGTCATCACTCCACCTTGTCGGAGGCCTACCGACAGCTCGTCTTCCGGTGCGTGGATGCCACTCAAGCAGTTTCTGGCCCCATCGACCGTCAGTCCTGCGAGCAATGTGCCCTGCCCACTGCCACTTAAGTCTCGCAATTTTGAAGGCTATGTCGGTGACCCCAGTTCTGCTACGGATAGCTTCATTCCTAATTCTATCGCGCAGAGAAACCCCGAGCATAGCTCTTTCCATTGCTCTTTGGGTGACCTTGAGCTTTCGTATGAGGCCCATCGTTAGCGCCCATGTCTCGGATCCATATGTCATCACTGGCAACACACACTGGTCAAAGACTTTTGACTTGAGGCACTGCGCGAAACCGGCGATTTAAAAAAAAGATATTATTTTGTAAGAAGTATGTATATCAAAAACCGAAAAATTAACTATTGAGTTCAGCAACTCATACAAGGTAGTCGCAAATCGGCAAAATATTGTCGCTAACGTCACTAACCAACATAATGACGCTACGTTTTAACCTAAATCTACGATAAAGGAGGCTCTTTACTACGAAAATCTCCAACATCTAATCCTTTTGAATAGAAAGCAACAAAGTTGTACAAACACTTAACAAAGCGTCTGTCAACACATTTATCGCCTTAGCATTAAAGTCCAATTTAGAAAAAAAACCGCGCAGGCTGCGAAAATATTTACACCTGTTAGTCTAATGCGTTTGCCAACACTCTTTTCACCAGCAGATTAGAGACGAAATTCCTGTAATAAACGCGTAATGGGACGCAGACGATGAACATCCTTTCAAAAGCGGTTACCGTAGTTGCTAACGCTCATGTATTAAGGTTGAAATTGGTGTAACCGCCGCGTATTAACATCATCTGAGCGATCATTAATCTAAGAACGCACCTTAAATCGGGCCGCTGTCTTGAAATCCTAAATCCCGGTTTTTTCGCGTAAGTATTTACTAGAGATGCGAATACTTTTTTATTTGGAACGGGGATTTGGAGAACTTGTACTTATGTACAGTACTTACTTTTATGTCACGAACGCGGGTGAGTTGAGATATACATTGTCTGTGTCAGCCTGTGGTCAGCGTAGGAGTTATCAGTTTACATTCTCTATGCGTTCATATATTGTGACAACCCCATTGAAGAGCTACAATATGGACTCGGAAAGCTCAAGGTCACCCAAAGAGCAATGGAAAGAGCTATGCTCGGGGTTTCTCTGCGTGATAGAATTAGGAATGAAGCTATCCGTAGCAGAACTGGGGTCACCGACATAGCCTTCAAAATTGCGAGACTTAAATGGAAGTGGGTGTGTGCAAGTGGCAAAAATGTTAGCCTCAAAACTTTAGCGGCCAAATCTAAAGATGTATGTGGAGCTAGGTTAAGTGTAGCGTAGTGTACCTATACCTACTTAATATTTATGTCTCAGTGAGAACTGTGGGGGTAAGTGCATGTTTAGCAACTAAGTACTGGTACTTACATGTTTTCTTTTTGTACATTTACCTCTGTTTGTTTCTCCTAAAATAAGTAAATAAACTACAACTATTGCTAACCCGCGTTCGTAAGGCCGGGTTTTAGAAAAATTCTTTAGACCAAATGTCAGATCAAATTTCAGTAACTCGGTACATTTTTTGACATAATGAACATAAGGTCTAACGGATCTATATAAAACCGCGCCTAAGCATTTGTATTATGTGTATCTGAAATATACAGTAGTTCAATTATTTTAATGACAGCTCGTCGACAATATTCTAACTTTTTAAAGTTTCGTAGCCAAAATGGCAAAAACGGAACCCTTATAGTTTCGTCATGTCTGTCCGTCCGTACGTGTCACAGTCGATTTACTCGGAGACTACAATTATGAAATTTGGTAGGAAGGTGTATTCTATGAACCGCTACATAAAAGTGATGCGAAATTACAAAAAAATATTAAGTTAGGGGGTGCATTCCATACATGTAACCGGTGGATGAAAAAACGCATAGTCATGTGGGGTATCCATGGATAGGCCTTTAAAAATTATATGGAGGTTTCTAAATAATTTTTCCATTTAAGTCAACCTTTGGTGAGATAACAAAGTCATATAAAGTGCCATAAAAAGCACAAGAAAACGGAGAGTTACAGAAGGTCATTGAGAAGTAGGTTCCACTTCACGAACACCGCTTACGATTTCTACGTTTGGACCCACCCTTGGCAAGCATTGACGATTTTTTTGCGGAAGCCACTGCCATCTCTCGTTCTAACGAAGGCATACTAGATCTCATTATATGTAAACTTTGTTTCCTGTTTTTTTTTCGTTATAGTTATAGTTTTTTGCGGAAGCCACTGCCATCTCTCGTTCTAACGAAGGCATACTAGATCTCATTATATGTAAACTTTGTTTCCTGTTTTTTTTTCGTTATTGTTATAGTTTTTTGCGGAAGCCACTGCCATCTCTCGTTCTAACGAAGGCATACTAGATCTCATTATATGTAAACTTTGTTTCCTGTTTTTTTTTTCGTTATTGTTATAGTTTTTTGCGGAAGCCACTGCCATCTCTCGTTCTAACGAAGGCATACTAGATCTCATTATATGTAAACTTTGTTTCCTGTTTTTTTTTCGTTATTGTTATAGTTTTTTGCGGAAGCCACTGCCATCTCTCGTTCTAACGAAGGCATACTAGATCTCATTATATGTAAACTTTGTTTCCTGTTTTTTTTTTCGTTATTGTTATAGTTTTTTGCGGAAGCCACTGCCATCTCTCGTTCTAACGAAGGCATACTAGATCTCATTATATGTAAACTTTGTTTCCTGTTTTTTTTTTTCGTTATAGTTATAGTTTTTTGCGGAAGCCACTGCCATCTCTCGTTCTAACGAAGGCATACTAGATCTCATTATATGTAAACTTTGTTTCCTGTTTTTTTTTTTCGTTATAGTTATAGTTTTTTGCGGAAGCCACTGCCATCTCTCGTTCTAACGAAGGCATACTAGATCTCATTATATGTAAACTTTGTTTCCTGTTCTTTTTCGTTATAGTTACACCCCTACATAACTGAAGGCTGTATTAGGGCCGGCCGTAGAGAACCTGCCCTGAATACGATAAGCCCCGAGACATTCTTCATCCTGGGTCATTAACCTTACGACAGGAAGAAAGGAATTGTAGGAACAATATTCATTTCTCCTACTTTTCAGCTTTATATTTCATTTCTCCACTACCCAAAGGTTGTCTGGAAGAGATCGCTCTTTAACGATAAGACCGCCTGTTGTTCTGCCTCTGTCTCCCCATATCTTTGTTTATGTGCTATTTTATTATGTGAGGTGTGCAATAAAGAGTATTTGTATTGTAAAATTGTACGGTCAACAATTTTTATTGTTGACTTCTGGAACCTTGTCTTTTTTTTATACAACGCCGGTGGCAAACAAGCGTACGGTCCACCTGATGGTAAGCGGACACCGCGGCCTATAGACGCCCGCAACTCCAAATGAGTCACGTGCGCGTTGCCGATGCTTTATAAAATTAATAATAATAATCATTTTTAATTGTCATAAAAATAATGTCATTCAATCGGATTATCATGAACATTATCTATTGTATGTAGACCATGTCTACACAGTGTCTACACCTGTGTTACCATAGGTGCAGACACTATTATCAGCCATTCAATAAATAAAAATAAAAATACAAATCATTTATTTCAGACCATTTCGATCCATATTATGGTTAGCTAACTTAATAATATCTTACAAACTATGTTAGTCCTACTAAAACGATAGATAAAAATAAATTATTAATTGCCAATTTTATAAGGTGAGCATCCCTTTATTTGGCGCACTGTATCAAATTCACCTCTGTTAATATGACATAAAATTGAAAGTATCAAGTACTGGAACATTTACCTTATTTAGAATCGATAAAAATCTTTCTAAATTAAGATTTACAGTTGTAATAACTGAATTTCATGTATTAAACCGTTGATAGATAACAACAGTTTAAATTTTAAATAATTACCTTATATGTGTTTTTTACAAATCTATATGAAAGTATAATCAATGACTATAACTGCCTGGGGTAAATCATACCAATTAATGTTCTGCAATGAAATCAATAGGTAGTAAATTATTCACTGCTAAAGGCAGAGGGAACAAAGGTAGACTTATGAATACGATTTGGGAATGATGAAGGGACCGACTATGGAGTATACAGGTTGAGCAATACAAATGGGTTAAAATAATGAACTTTGAAATAGTACTAAGTATTCATAGTTCACTTGTACTTGTTTTGTATTCTTTACCTATCAGTAGCGGAGCGTCCATACAACTCGATTCCCACCGGCTTACCTAATTTTCAGCCATTACAGTTCTTTTACTACGGCTGATGACGAATAAGAAAGGAAAATTAATTCCGGCTTCCCTAAGAATATTTTTGACGCGCCGCCACTGTTACCTATAGTAATCACTACAAGTATAAAACAAAGTCGCTTTCTCTGTCCCTATGTCCCTATATCCCTATGTATGCTTAAATCTTTAAAACTACGCAACGGATTTTGATGCGGTTTTTTTTAATAGATAGAGTGACTCAAGGGGCAGGTTTATATGTATAATACATGCATCAGCATTGCACCCGTGCGAAGCCGAGACGGGTCGCTAGTAAAGAATATTCTAATCAATGATTTAAAAAATCAATAATTTAAAAATATACATACCTATTCATAGACTTTCAGAAAAACGACATTTGTTACTAAGAAAATCTACTAAGAAAATAACAAAAATTACTAAGAAAATCTCGATATCTTTTAAATGTTACATTAAACGTCCGAGCTCCGACCATTGTGGCCAATATTTGGAAGATAAAAATCTTAAAATCATCCTAAAATCTTAATCCAAGACAATAGATGCTAACAATATGTGTCAACTATAAGAAATTAAAGTGTCAAAGAGATTACTTTCACATCAAATATTCAAACAGCTTTGTTTTACTTCAGTCAGATCTTTCAAATTAATTTTTGCAGCATTTTGTCTTCTCCTGGCACTCCAAACTGAACACTAACATAACGATATAAAGTTGAATATTGCAATATGATGTTTAAAAGAAAAAGAAAAAAGTATTTGGACAAACCCTTTTTTATTTTTGTGTCCCGGCATATAACCCGGTTACGTTGCGTAGGTACCTGGAGCGCTAACACGAACAGCAAACGAAGTTTTCCCTCTCTGTCTCACTTATATGCAAACTTGCAAGTGCGACAGAGAGGGAAAACTTCGCTTGCTGTTCGCGGTAGCGCCACTGATCGTAAAGTTCTAGTTGACATACTTTCGGATTCTTTCACAAAACGGTTTGGCTGAACATGTTTGGCAATATGCTTGTGATTTTTACAGGCTTTTCTTTTAGATACCACAAGTATTTTAGGTGAATGTTTATGGATTTCACGATGTGTATTTCCACTAGGGGAAACCATTTTTTGAACGTAAAAGTTGTCCTTCGTAAGTAAGTAACATATATGAAGATTAGCTGTATTCGTATCTTAAAGGAACACATCCCTAGATTCTGTGGATGATGAACCTCTGGCACATAATAATAATTAATAGTACTTATCTGTCATGACATGACCTGTAAATATGTACAGTAACGTGCTTACATACGTACAGCAGGCTCTTTGTCTAACAAACCCGATGTTTGACAGCTAGAAAATGCAATTCATGAGACATCACCCGTTCGCGCGCGCATAGCACACGCTTTTTCGTTCATAGCACGACCGTCTATATAGACACAGGTCTATCAACCCCGGCGTGCCGATATATAGAGTCTATATCGACACGCCGGTGGTGTGCGTGGGTCGAGTTCAACCAAAGTCACCAGAGAATCAGTTCTGCCTCTGGCAAGAAACTTGTATCAAAACAGACGTCACAAAAAAATGGTGCCTAAAATAGTTATACTTAGGTAAATGACACCATAATCCGAAATAGTAAGTCGTTCTTATCTGTAACAGAATAATTATTACTAAATTTTACGAAAAGTACCTCTCTCAATTCTACCCGGTATATAAAGAAAGAAAGAAAGAAAAAACATTTATTCGTGGCACAGGAGTAATACACATACCAAGGATTAAAGTTGAAAAAGGATTAAAGTGAAAAAGGTGTAAAATAAAAAGAAAACAATCAATAATGCCACGAAATGGTCCCGACTCAGCATGGTGCCAACCTAACTGGTCGACGCTGGTCTTCCGTCGGAGCCAACCGGTGAAATTCACGGCGGGTAACACAAACAAAAACGAACTATAGAGACGTATTACAAATAACTAAAAAGAAAAATTCGCACATGAATTTTGACACGGCGTTGTATAGAAATAAAGAAAACATTTATTCACTGCACAAAACACACACTAAAATACAGAATAGAGTCATGATAAAGGAAGTTATGTATGTATAATCTAAATGTACCTAACATGTTAGAATAATGTCACGTGATCGTGAAATTATAACCATGCTATTATTCAGGACGAGGCCGACAGTACCTAATAATTATTATAAAAGTCCACCATTTATATCCCTGAGGACGTGGCGAGCGAGTATTAGCCTTGGGCGATAAGTAATACGGTGCTTAATATTAGTAGATACTCATATGTAGCTTCCCAGGCTAAGTAAACATAAGTTTCTAGGACAATGTTCGTTTTGTACTTTCCCGAAAAGAAAATAAAATAAATATTTAGCAGAATATCTAAATAGAATATTGTTCCGCAAAGTCACGTCTGATTATATTAATTAATATAGCATAGGTACTATGTGCAATCATTTAAAAATGTTGTCTTAATGCTTAGAGTATAAATATTTCTATAGAGATCCTTTACGCGTGCCACCGAGAGTGACGACAAAGGTCTTATGCAGATAAACTGAGAATTAGTTTAAAATGGCTGCCGGTTTACCATTAATTACCTCCATAACTTGGGCGGGTGATTAGCGATTGCTTGTCTGACGTAATTGGGCACAACTGTCATATAAAATAAGTTGTGCTCGACAAAAAAAAGTGAAAATATTACTCACTATCGCTCTTATACAAAGTTGTATATGACCATCTCGCTCGGTAGTGGTATTATTATTTGCGTGTCGTGTCTGGTAAGTCTGTGTTTTAATGTAATGATAATACTATCCTCTCCAGGGGCCTCCAAATTACAGCCCGCGGGCCGGATCCTTCCCTCCTAGGCACATAGAGCTTTCTTCCCTACTTTATCACCTGCTAGCTGCTGTTTTTTCCTACTAGTTAATTACGCAACGTGTCAAACTTAAAATTGAAATGACAATTAGATCAATCATACCACTCTCGAAGATATTACGTAATTACCCCTCTCGTTTTAAAAAGGTATACCGATTCTTTTAAATTTTCTAAGGGATTTAACATCTAGGGGCTCTGGGCTTCCAACGGATAGGTTATGTGAGAGATGATATGAATAGTAAGGATGTCAATGACAAGATAACGCGTGACAGAGATGTATGGAACGAAAATACATATTGCGACAACCCCAAATAAATGGTAAAAGGGCCAGCGAATAATGATAAAGAAATTAACTATCCACAAAATATTGGTAACTTTCGTCATGTAGCGTAGTGGACTAAAATGAATTGTACTAATTGTGTATTTAGTTGAATATCACTGTCGAGCATTTTCCAAACAAAATCACACAGTTCTACTATTCAATTACCTAGTGAAATTTAATTCGTTCTATAACTTCACAAAATTAAACGTTTTTAAGGAAACTATAAACCAAAAGTATACACGGAAAGGCAAGCTAGGCCTAGTTAATGTTTCACGCACTGGCCACGACAGTCTCCCCCGAGGGACCTCACCAAATTAGTTATTCACAAACAAAGGTGTAGGGGATGTCGACAAATTTATGGTTTAGTGCGGCTATAAAGTATCTCGCGATAATGCTAGAGATACGTATGGGCCTGCTGGGAGTTTGGGAGCGGATCGGTTTCCGGGGATCTTGTGCTTTATTTGCAGGTTTTTGACAACATGTAAAATATATAAATAAAATAAATATTAGGTGGAAAATCTTACACAAATTGGTCTAGCACCATAATACTTAAGCTCAATATGGCTTATGTTATGGATACTATACTTAATTTACATGGAAAACCTCCAAAACTCTGAAACAAATATTCATACTAATCACACAAAAAATTTCTCTGATCCGGATCGAACCCATGGCCGTCAGCTTCATAGGCAGGATCACTAAACGCTAGGCTTAACCGGTCGTCGAACACGCAATTAGAAATCGTCCTTATTGTCATCGAAAAAGAGAGACATTTCAAATGATGACACATAAAAATACCAAACTGGTCATTCACGTTTTTAAGGCTGAATAATAAATATCATTCCATGTTTCGAATCGATCTGCGATTCTTAATGATGCGCGTCCGGGCATCCATGAGTTTTCTATTTATATCTCCAACTAGCCTTTGACCGCGACTCCGTCCGTGTAGAACTTGAATTTTATTGTTATTATTTTATATCAGGCGCTTGCCTAGTTATCCCTCTTCCATACAAACTTACACGCCCTTAAGGGATGATTTCCGTAATAAAAAGTATCCTATGTCCTTCCCTGGGACTTAAACTACTTATCCCAATACCAAAATCTCATCTAAATTGTGAAGAGGTAACAGACAGACAGATAGAAAGACAGACAGACAGACACACTTTCGCGTTTATGATATTAATAATAATAATCATCATCATCATTTATTTTGCAAATGTCCATATCGTATTAGTATGTACAAAGGTCCTTAAAAACTATGTTAGTATTTATGTTTAATTTAACCTAAGTGACAAATACAAGCCATTCCAGGCAATCCAGGTTATTAGTATAGATTCAGTTGTAGATTGCGGAGCTCGCTATCATTATTGTCTTAATAGAATACAAATGCCAAAGAACAGCTTTTTAGTAGTAATTCCTTAAAATGGTTGGAATAACATCAATAATGTACTACTGGAGCTTAAGGCCGTGTTTCCACTATATGAATAAATCGTAGCAGAGAAACGGAGGATTATTTGATTGATCAATTTGCACTTTTTCGCTCCGCTCCGCCAGTACACCAGTGGAAACGAAGCCTAAAAAAATTAATTGCGTTTTGACAGGGGTAGCTAAGAATAAGTGATAGGTGATCATGTGTTACTTCAGAATTTTAAATTAGTTCTCCGGTGAGCACATGTTTAGCTACCCTTACTGCCGGCCCAAAAACGTCAGAAAGTTGAAACTCCCGATGCCCCAGATAGGAATAATTCAATCCAGTGAATTGGGAACAAACTATTACTAATTGATTTAATTTTGGATGAGGCGTTCTAGTGTTTTTGGTTAAGCTACGTCTGAGTTATGTTTGAAATTGTTCAGGTTTATTTGACTTGACTCACCAATACACTAAAAAAAAAGACGGAAAATATTCAATGCCAAATATGCTATCGACTTCTTTGACACGCTCTGTAGCCTTAGATTCCTCTTAGTCATGGCAGCGGTTTTCAATCGCTCCGTTGCGTCATGAATATTAGCTAGAAAAAATATTTATGTAACTTTCGTGACGCAGTGGAACAAATTTAATTTCACGTATGAAAATCTAAGGGCTTTCAATTAGAACTGTATGGTTTTGTTTGGAAAATTCTCGGGCTATCGCGGGCATCAGGCTAATAAAGACTTTCAATTAGTGATTTTTCTTTTTCCGCTGCGTCACGAAAGTTACCCACATATAAATAATTAGGTTTAATTTTTTATAAACTTTTTTTTTAAATTTACCATTTATTTGGAGTGCTACATTTGTCGTCTATAACTCACTAACTATATAGTATAATACCTATGTCTGTGGTACCCTTTCCTAACTCTCCAAGTCTCCGACCGCAAATCCGATTAGCTTTCCACACAATTAAATTCGGCCCTTCACGCCAAATAGCCATTTATAATGTCAGCAATAAGGTACGTTTTAGAACCCTGTACTCAGTTTTCAATGAATCTTGGAATTCCACTTTAGGTATATGGTTAGGAAACTATTTCAGAGTAATAGTGATGTAAATTTTATTTTCTGATGTTCTATGTCAGCGGTTGGCAACAGGCGGCTCGCGGGCCGCATGCGCCGATAATGTGGTACCTTTTGTCTGATAGTCACAAATTTTAGTGCAACCCACGACAATTTTGCTAGTTACTATAACTTAACGTACGTACGTACGTTACTGTAACTTTAGCTTATTTGTGTAATCTTTTTATTTATTTTTTTATTATTGTGTGTTACCCACCGTGCCGACACCTAATGGGTCCAACGGAAGACCAGCGCCGGCGGTAATGCCGGCATTATGCTGAGTTGGGTCCATTTCGTGACACGACTGTTTTTGTATTCTGTCCCATTATTATGTACTTGTCTGTCATGAACAAATGTTTGAATCTGAATCTATGTGCCCCTTGGCTAATACTAAAAGGTTGGCGACCCCTGGTCTAGGTAATGCCAGTAGATAGTAAAAAAACATTAATTTTAGGATTCCGCATCCAAACCCTTGTAGTTTCGTCATGTTCGTCTGTCTGTCCACTATGTTATGTTGATAGTGTACCTACAGTGTCTTTGAGTGAGGGTTCAATGAGGGCTATCGTTTTCGTGCTCACCAGTTGGCGCCACTGTCGAGTAAGGTCCAGCTGTCAAAAATTGTTATTGGTTATTACGGGCATGAGAACGAAGTTTACATTAAAATTGTCGCGCAGTCCCGTTTTGTTCGGAAAAAAGGAGGACATAAGTTTCCGAAAGACAAAACTGTCTCAAAGAACTGACAGTCATTTACCCGTAACTCATATTTGCCATAATCAAGCTCAGGTATTGCAAAATAGTCACCATATTGTTCCAATTAGATATTAACCCGCGTAGCGCAACCACAAAGAGTGACATTCGAAATTTCGGAGACCTCCCGCAACACTAGCGCCTCTAGCGGCGAATTCATACGCGATAGCTTGCCGAGGAGTATTGATTACGAGATCAATCCAGTTCATAAGGTTTTTTAATAAAACCAAAACCCCGCTTTTTATGCTGGCATGAAGAATAATAACCATATTTAACAACAGCTTTAAAATTAGGTTCTAAATTAATTCCGCCCGTCACTAACAACCTGCCAACGATCATGCCACGAAGACTCGAAACCAGGTCCACGCGATTATAACTCTAATTAATACAACCTTATGTAATATAATAGCTTGAAAATTCTGATGCAGATACGCCAGTCTGCCATTCATACATTTGATATTATTAAGCTATGTTCTAGAAGATATTAATTTTGTATGGCTTAATTGGTGATTCGTTCAATAGACTTTTTACCCGACTACGGCAAAACCAAATAAAAATAGAAAAACAAAACTGCAAAAACAATCAGGAATTAGGGGGATTCCTCGATTCTGTCAACCATGACCCCCGTGAAAGAGATGCGCTGCATTCGCGCACGTCAAAACGGGATGCAACACCGCGATAATGGCGTTATTAGACAATGGGGTTATTAGACAAATGTCGATAAATATTTTACTGTGTGAAGTGTTATTGTATTCCCTCTTGACAGAGTTTAGATGAGGTGAAATACCATCATATTAACTATATTGTGTCGTTTAACAGTGCGTTGTTTTAGTAGGCTGAGTAAAAAAAAGTAAAATAATGACTCAGCTTTGGATTTCTTTTCTATAAAGAAAAGTTTAAGCAGTCATTTTTCGGCTATTGTCAAAAATAATCATATAGTAATTTGAAAATTAACTCTACTCTGCCTAGACGTGGAAACAATTAGGGTTGATTTTCAAATAAAAACTATATGATTATTTTTTTGACAATAGCCAAACATGATTGCTTAAACTTCTCTTTGTAGAAAAGAAATCCAAATTTAAGTCATTATTTTCCTAGATTCAAGAAGTGGAAACGAACGCCATTTTGATGAATTCGATATTTTTTATTATACGCCCTTAACTATTAGCCACAGGAGAGAGGACTTACCTCCGCCCTAGTGTCGAACTATTTTGATGTAATGTATTAAGGAAAATCCAAAACTTTTATTCCCGAAGTCCAAAAACTTAGAACGAAGTTATGAAGCACTAAGTCTGAATTACTAAACTATCCTGGAGCTAGGCCAATACTAGTTAGCTCTGGTCGTGTGAAGAGAACTTATTAAGTTACAACCTGGGAATCGCGAGCTGCGGCTACTAAGGATTCTCGAAAGTATGTATTGTGAAAAAAACAGTGGTGACAAACGGACAAGGTCGCACCATAATGGTTATTTTTTTTATATTTTTTGTTATTACGTAATAATGAAATGAAATGAAAATAATTTATTCCAGAACAAGTCCATAGATAGCATTATGAAATAAAAATTAAAAATGACATTGAATAAGGGTTTTTTATTACCTTTTTGGTAGGGCACGCTAGTTACGTTTCTCATTTCTGATAAAACCCTAATTGCGGGGACTATAGGCTGCATAATGAATAAAAAAAAACATGATGAGATAATAAAAACTATTCAAAACGCCCGAAAATTGTTTTCAAGAGTGTATGAAGTACATAAGTTTAGTAGATGTAAAGGTCCTTTGAATAAAAATCTCATTAAGAAATAATATGAAATAATCCCCGGCTTTCCTCACTAGACTTTAAAATGTACAGCCCTTTCTCAGGCTGATCCAGGTCTGGCCTAGCTCAGTTTCTTGCTGGACTCTTCTCAGCTAGGCTAGGTTTAGTGAACCAGCGACGAAGCTCCCAGTAGCTCGATTCCCACTCACACCTCAGATTTGGTTAAAACCGCTCAACCAATCTCACTGGAGCGCAAACTCTTAGAGTATTCCACTGTTCCAAACCACACGCGTGGTCGTGTTCGAGGTTTTCCCCTGGATTTTCCCCAGGCTACTCTCCAACCGCTCACTTCTATCGCTTTATTGGGCCGGGCCTATAAAGCCAGTCAGGTTTAAAAAAAAGTTGCCCTTTCAATATTTCCCACAAACGGTATTTAGAGTGGGCGATTTTGTAAATAAAAATAGTTATTTCAAAGTACAAAAATCCCTTCACTCTCGCCATACCTAATCCATGGTGTATTTTATAGTACTCAACTATCAAAATGTATGAAGGTTATACAACAGACAAACTAAATCCTATAAGTAGTAACGTACATAAATTAACATCGGTGTAACATATCTCGTGCGGGATATGAGTAGAACACAAAAACAAATAACAGACAAATCATTATTAGGGTCAATCAACTTTTTCTTGTTGTTATTCTGTCCCGTCAGTGAGGAGACAACAGTAACCATGTTTCTTAGAAAAAAAAATATAATATGGACTTCAAGCATGCTGAGGAGATGACCCATGTCCAAATGGACTTATTCTTATCGCTAAAACTCATGTTTGGTAGATCTAAATCCTATAAAATCACAGTTTTAAAGAGTGACTCAGGAGACGTAACCATGGTAACAAGCAACAAAGAATAATTGATCCATCCATTATTTTAAAAATACATGAAACAGTATATGTAATTATGTATACCTGATGACGCAAAGCAAAATTTGGTGATGTTATTATCATTTCTAAACAAAAATTGCATGTTACTACTGGTCATAGGCCCTTTCTCATGTCTGAGAGCCAGAAAACAACCTTCATACGTTGACAGGTAAATTGGCATGCACATTAAATACACTAAACGATGTATGTCAACAAAATATTCATAAACCACCGTCTGAATATTAATGTCCCCCGTGGAGACCTTGGCACGCGCGGACATCCGGCTCGGAGGACCAAGATTTGCATGAGAAAGAAATACATTTGTTAAATAGCATTGTTTCCATGGGAGACAATAAATGGGCTGTAAAAGCGTGTAAATGATAATTGTTTACATGAAACAATGTTTAATTATATTTTTATACAAACGCCTTAAGGGAGGCGTACAGCGACATCTACCAGAAGACTTATGCGTCATTAACGGCACTAACGTCTCAAATCATATTGAGAATCGTCAGTTGCGATGCGCCATCCCATACCCAAATTTAGAATAAAGGAAAAAACCATCACCACCACCACCACCACCTATAGCTCAGTTAGCTAGAGCGATTGGCCGCGAGTGCCGGGAGGTCGCAGGTTCGAATCCTGCTCCTTAATTAAGTCGAAGTAAAGGTCAAGGTCACGTTAATACCCTATCAGTTACGCTGTCAAAATGGTAGAATATCATCTTGAAACCTTTCCCTATTGGTACCATCGAGTGCATAAATATGTAAACTTTTTTGGACCGCATTTTAATGGAATAAGGTATATATATACATATATAGGTGCCTTTGACTGTACATTGCTAATCCGCCGAAAGGACGTGTCAACCTACAATAGAAAAAACCTTTATCTTTTAATTGAGTCAAAAGGTGAACCTTCTAATTCAAAGTGAAAGTCAAAATATTCTTTATTCAAATAGTCCTAGCAACAAGTACTTTTGAATCATCAGTTGAAATTAATTATACACAGCAATTTTTTGATACAATTATTATGCTTTATAAAATGAATTGTTGTAGGTATGTCAAAGGAGAGTAAATAAAGAAATTCACAATAAGATCGTCAAAAGTTAAAATAAAAATAGACACTAGTCACTTTCTAGAATAAAATCTGAATAGCAAATCTAAAACCACAATCAAATTATATATAATGTCATATTTACACAAAATGTCATTAATATTTAATGTCATACCGGACATCGTCATTACATAAATTTCCTTGAACTCTTAAGTGAGTTTCTACTGTTGTTCTTATATATTGCTCGAATAGCCCTCTTCTGCACAATAAAAATGGTATTTATCTCTGAAGCACTGCCCCATAGTAAAATACCATACGACATAATTTTATGAAAGTAACTAAAATATACGTATACCACATACCAGCTGTCTTCACGTCTGTCAATTGTCTGATCATGTTCACTGCAAAACCTGTAGAACTCACGTCTATTCGAAAGATTAGCAATATTCGAGTTTCAACGGTACCGCGTTTAGGAGGCAATCAAAAGATGAGGTCTTGTTCGTTCAGACAAAATAAAGACGTTTTTATTTTATCCAATGGGTTCTAAACCGCTGGCCAACAGTGTTATTATAGTAGGTAGTCTGTACAACGCATAACCTCGCCCTAACCAACCAATGCGTTAGACCTCCGATTACGTGTTGTTATTACGAGTCCCGGTGTCAAGATAATTATACTAGAGGTGAGGGGTGACGTGAAGTGAACATTGTAAATAGCATAGCGGGTTGTGCACATACTTTCCTACGTTCTTAATATTGCAGTTGAACTACTATTGTTACGGTTAGTTTTAGTTTTAGAAACATTAGCAGTAAAGTGCAATGAAAACTGATGCTTTTGAGAATGTTTATGCAAGCTTTTAGTTTAGAAAATTAACTTAAATTGAAATTAAATTATTTTCCTCTGTATATCAGAGCGCTTACGACTACTTACATGCTTACATGCTACTACATGCCACTTACTGAGTTACATGTAAACTAACTGTTAAAAAAAATTTAAAGGTAAATGTCCCAACTTTAGACACCTTATTTCCTATTACACTTAAGTTCCCCTCTATTGTCATCACAATAATAATGTCGATCTTAATTAAAATTGTCATGTATAGGATCAATGTCACACACTGAGGCGTTTACATTATTTAAAGAAAGAAAAAAAGAAAGAAAGAAACATTTATTCACAGACAGAAGACACGCATATTACAAAAAAAAAACAGAAGAAAAACAAACCACAACATGTTACCACAAACCACATTTAAGGCTAGATAAACGTTATAAACTCTTTAATATTATCACCACTTACAGTACAGAATCACTTATAAACAAAGGAAACCTAGCATCATTGGAGAATTAAATAAAATTTCTAAAATGCCTGCTTAAAATTCACTCCAACGCCTGGGAGAGAATTGGCTGGAAACAATTAATGCCGCTACTGACCTCGAATGGAAAAAGAAAAAACCGGGCTATTAGCCAAGTAGCTGTAAAAACTATGTAATAGCACAGAATAAAAATAACTAATGGCTCTGTGAGCTGTAAACCACGCGATTGTTTTTTTTTTTTCAAAATCTGACATGACAATAAAAATCTATTATAATTACCGAACTTGTTCACAAAATTCACGAAAATCGGAAAAAATGTTTTCAAAAATTTCTAAAAAGTGACTTGACAAAAACCTCTGTATAATTATCGAACCCGCTTACAAAATCTCATGACAATCTGTTAAGAAATGCTACCGAAACCGAAATCCGCCTGCAGAAACATACGAAATCCTTGAAAAAAAAAGTTTTAACCAAAAACTGGCTCTACAAACAAAAACTATATAATTATCGAACCTGCTCACACAACTTCCCAAGATTCTGTTGAGAAATGCGACCTGTAGAGGAGGAAAAACGGAAACGATAATATTTTTGTCGAAGCTGAAGCAGAGACCTTCGTTTCACTCGGTCAATAAGCACTAGTAGGTACAATAAGCATCAAAAAGTTACGTAAATTAAGAAAAAAGTCTTATTCCGTTACAACAAAGACTTTTGATACTGATTGACTAACTACTAACTATTAAGTATTATGGGGACTTAAAACACACTCACGGACCCGGACGACGTAATCACAGCGTCCATCAAAAGATGGAACGCTGCGCTTACGGCGTCCAACTCAGACACGACACTTAGGCATTCTTCCGGCGGGGACGCGATCGCGACAACACAGACACATATAGTCCTTATTCGACCCGGTACCGCCGCATACCGGGTAGAGTCAGTCTGACCCAAGTCGGGCCTAGCTGGGTTTCTTGCTGGACTCTTCTCAGCTAGGTTAGGTTTAGTGAACCAGCGACAACTCACTGGAGCCCAAACTCAGAGTATACCAGTGTTCAAAACCACCCTCGTGGTCGTGTCGAAGGATTCCCCCTGGATTTTCCCCAAGCGACTCTCCAACCGCGCACCCTATCTCTTTATTGTGCTCGCCCTATAAAGCCACAGTTAGCTTCAAAATAAGAAAAGGAGAACTCAAATTATGACAAAAGTATTGATGATTAAACTAATTACAGGATGCGATGCTTTTAGTAAAGTTTATTAAAGTGACGGGCAGTTTTGTTTTATGAAGTATAGTAGAATTTAAGTGGTTTGACCTAGTTTAAAATCTGTAGAAAAATTAAAAAATATATGCCTTTATTATATGCATAACGATAGAAATGCTTCATAAATACAATTAAAATAATCAATTTAAAGTAGACCTAAAAAACAAACTAATTTAAAATTAAATTAAATAATCCGTTTTGTTACGGAACGGAAAATAGATATTTTTACGACGGGATTTTTTAAGAACTACATAAACAAAAAAAATATGACGTGCAGACGAGAACTGGCGGACATTCGCCGGACAGACATAAAAAAACATTACCGACCAAGCTGAAATGGAGACGCTTCGCTCGCGCCTCGCGTTCGCTCTGGCAATTACTCAGATTCGTATACTTAACACAATACAACCACGGCTGCACATATATCAATAACACATAACAACGCAGTGGCATGGTTCCAACTTGAGATGATCAAGCGAGCAATATTTTAGAGAGAGTTCTTGCGCTTTTACAAGATTCTCTTTTGTACTGGTTTAGATAAAAACTAAAGTGTGTTGGGAATAGGGAAATGCCGTCTATATTCGTATACACGTGACCTTATAAGTCGTGATAGAAATAACGGATGCTATCCATGAATCTGAACCACTTTACTACCTAGATTTAAGACGTTTTCCATGAAACTCAGTTATTTTATCGCCCATACTAAGTGGATCCTGTAGTGAAAGTGGTTCCGAATCATAGATAGATTCCGATTTTTTTATCACGATTATGCAGCTTGTATGACAGAATTTCAACGATTTTTCAACTAGCGAACAAGGCGTGCGAGGTTCTCATATTCTACTGAAACAAGTCGGCGTTTGTAGGTAACTATGTATAAATATTTGTTCGACGACAACCCGATTTTCGTTTATCGGAACGTTGTGAGAGGCGATTAAATGAGACATTTTTTTTTAATTCAGATCTCTCAAAGGGTTGCCGAGATATAAAGGGTCCTATAATATTTATTCTTCTTCAATACTATTCGGGGTGACCCACTCCCGCTGCTTAGGATTTACTAGCTATCCATCCCGGCTTAAAACGGCTATTATAGTAAACGAGCAGACGAATCACAAGATGATAAGCGATTGTCGTCGCCCATTTATGTTGTGTATGTCATTCTCAGGGCAAGGTTTGATTTTTATGAAAGAAAATGAAAATAGGTCGGTATTAGGATTACTATATGTAACATCCTCCCTAGTCTAAATGGAAAGCGGAAAATGGGAACTTAAAGCCTACCTAAGCTTTACCTACAAATACTTACACCATCTGAAAGTCTGAAAACCAGGACTTTCGTAAAGTTCCTAAAACTCTAAAAGTTTCTAAAGCTTTCATAAAGCATTACTAAAGCTATCAAGTTCAGCAGATCTAAAAGATATGGGAATAACTACAGGGAAAGAAAATAAATCAAACAAAAGGTTTTGAGAAAGAAAATAAACGAAACAATACATTTATTTCATAAAAGTGATTTTACTCGAAACTTTGATTATTTTATCTAATAAAGCCCGGTGAGAACTTTATTAGACATCCGCGTTGATTCCTAGGCCAAGACCTAAGCAAGGGAAAACAAAGCGGACTCAACAAAAACCCTTGCTGCCAACTTAACCTATTACAATTTATAATGAAATGAAATTAATTCAAATGAAAAGGTTAATTACACAATTGGAGAATATTAAACATAAACCAAGACTAAATAATTAAAATATCAATGGCGTGATCGAGTAGTGGCAATTTAAAGACCTAGTTATGAAATGTAGCAACTTAAGTTCTCTGAGGTGTGAGAAACATATGAACTATTGAGAATTGGACAATGTTTAGACAAATATAACTTAAACTAAATAAATTACTACTTAAATAAATCTACCTAAAGAAATAAACATAGCAAATTCCTACAGCATCTTATTTATAATGGATAACTAAACGTGAACACAATATTAAGCACCTAGAACCTAATTTACTAGAAATATAGAAAAATTAGAACACAAGTTTAATGGAAAACTAATAACGAACACAATACTAAAGTAACTAAGAGTTTAGAGCCTAACCTAATTGTAAAATACCATCGTTGGCTGTGTGATAAGTCATAGCATAAAGAAGTTGTTTATAGTTTAAAAGGAGTAAACGTATAATGACGTAATATGATACGGAGTAGATAATTACTCCATAATTTGATTCAGAAGAATGGTTATAGTTATCGGTTAATGAGGCGTATAGTCATGGACAAATCGTGAATTAAATTAAATATATGTTTATAAAACCTTAAAACTAGTGTTTGGTATATCGAGGTATCGATATGTCGTATTTTATTTCCTACAAGGTAGGATAGGACAGGTCTGGCTTATTACGAAATATAATATAATTCTCAATCTAAAAGATGTGAGAATAAAATAGCTGATTGCAAGCAACCATAAAGCCACAGTACCTCATAAAAGTACCATGCATAAGTCATATAAACCACCAAGCCATTTCTGGACATGATAAGGCGACTATGTCGAGGCAGCAGTCTCGCGAAGGAATACCTGATGCTAACCCATTGGGTATATCCCTACCTAACACCTAACACGAGCAAACAGAGTATCCTCGCAAGTGGCACAGGGCCGAGACTATAAGTGATATGTGACAATAGCGCCTGACGAATGAACATATACATGGTAATAATAAGAGCGTAGCCTATAATATTATGAGACCAGCCATTTTATTGCATACAGCAAAAGTAAATAATACTGAACTTATTTAAAAGCCAGTTGGAATAGGATCTTGTTATATTTATATATATATGTATATTATAATACACGTGTGATGTATCTACGTTGAAGTAGACTTAAATACGAGTTAGTTACCTCGTACCCAAATATTATGCAAACAAACAAGTTGCTGCTATTCAGGTTTAATGTCCAAATCGAGTCATATGGTCATCCCATTAGCGAATATCACTACTGAGCCATGCAACCGCAAAACCTCAGCATTGACCAGCGTTCTCACGACAGCAAGGAGTTTTGCTCGAGTCGTCAATCAATCTATATCGCCATTGAACTTTCACATCCCATCTCGCCCATATAATAGAATATATAAGGGTACATAGATATTGGGGTCTTTAATGTTCAGCTTCAGCAAACGGCAATACAGATTTCTCGTCTCAGCGGGACTATAGTGTCTTGTTTGAATCAAAGATTCCCACAAGCAGCTAAAGGCGCACCGCGTACCTAAACAAGACCGCAGCCCTTTTCAAAGCTCGTCTTGGGATCGAGACTAAAGACGAAAGCCTGTCGTTAAGAATCTGTGAGACTAGCCCTAAACCCCATTTATGAACGTATTTCATCGATCTGGAGTAAAACCATTGCATAGCAACAGTAATAGTTATTAGGCATATTTGGTATATTTGGGTACTACATTGTACTACCAAAACCTTTCGTCATAGGCTGGAACATACCATACAAAATCGTAATAAAACATTTGGCAGTCCAACTTGTGACATTACCTCATTGCTGGAACAGTCACATCCACTGCGACCAGTCTCAACAACTACAATAGATTAGTAAATGTATGTACGTTGGTACATACATGTGAAATATTGGAACAGTATCTACTTGTCCAATAAAATAAATATAATTATCGCACAGGCGAAGATAAGGTATTGACGTAATATTAATTACATAGTCAACAGACTATTAGGTACTGTAATAGGAACCAAAGTTTCATAAAAAGGTAAATAAGCCAAAATTACTTCAAATAAAGAGTGCAATAACCATGTCAGGTCACACAACACAACGATAGCATTTCGGCCTATTAAAAGGTAACATTATGTATGACATTTACATAGAACGGGAACGTGAATAAGTACCATAGTTAACGCAGTCAGAAAGTTTTGCGAAACTTAGAAAACCATTTAAGGATCTCTTCATCTGCGTGTGTACAGTGGTAGGCTATGAGGTCATCATGCAGGAATAGCCTCGTTGTCCAAACGCCGGAACTGTGATCAGCTTGGCAGGATCAGCCAGTGAGGGGTCTCATATTGTCATGGCACAGCGTTGGATTGAGGATGGCCTGGCTCTGGTCGTCGATTGCCCACATGTACGAAAGTGCTGACAGGTACACGTCCCGTATAAATGTCCAGGGTCCAAACGATAGGTGGAAGGCATATCGTCGTTGACAGTGTGATTGCGCGGAGGCACTGACATGGTCATCTTCTTGACACCAGTGCGATGATACGTCATTCGATGTCGTCTATCCTTCTCATATAAAGGTTTGATTTCGCAAAACCCTCCAAATACCCAAACTATGGCATTGTAATCTTTAGATATATTCATAAATAAAACGTACTCATTTAATAACCTAAAGTTACTATTATCACCTACAACACTGTACTAAATCAATAAGAACATACTTAAAATATCAACGAAACATAAGAAACCTAATGTAAATGAAATAATTAATGCGTTAAATAATAAGTGTAAGAATATAATGACTACCTCATTAGCAAAAGATTAATTCAATTACTGTTTAATAGTAAAATTACAATCCTTTAACGAATTGTCTACTAATAAATAATGTCCTTAAAATCAAATAGTCATTTAAAACTAATTGAAATCAATAGTCAAATATAGTAATACTCAAATATTAAAACCAGCTTGTATGAACAGCGCCTACCTCCATTATTCATGAAAATCTCAATAATACTGAATAGTATCAAAAATAGACACGAATTCACATAGCATGCACAAAACACCAACATAAATCTTAATAACTAACATGCACAATAAGTATGGGTATAATAAAACACAATGTATTTATTAAATCAGGTAGTAACACTCCAACAACGCAGATGTGCCTAGAATATATTCCATTTAGCAAACATTATCAATTAAATATCTGTTGCACTAATGGTAAAACTATATCCGTAACAATGAATTAAACGATTAACGTACTTAAATGCATTTTAAAGCCATAATTATTTAAAAGGAGATACGCCACCCCACATCGATATTGTTAACGTAGATTTTACCTTAAGCAGGTTATTCAAATTAAGCAAAGGTATTGTCAATCTAACTTGAACTTTATACTGAACACTATAGGTAACGACAAGGTAATTGTACCTATATAAGCAGCGTAACGCACGCGCATAATACATTATGAAAAAGAAATCACTATCGTTTGCTATATGGAATTTAAACACTCCGTCTTCATAAATCCTGTGAACAGAAAGGATTAAACACACAACACCCTATTTTATCCTAACATAATGAATCCCTACGTAATTCCTATCTATCACGACAAATAACTTTAAAAACTCACATAAGCGTTCCTGAAGGTGCACGCCGCTCTCGTGAGGTCTACCCGCAGGAGCCGTCGAAGGGGAAAAAAGTCTCGAAACCATTGTGTATCTCCTTATATTACCTCACCTCGTTATCATGAGAACCCCTAACATCACGCGATAAACTGATGTTCTATCATTCTAGAGGGAACCCCATCGATTGGTCAACTAGCTAAATCTGTCTTCTCATTGGTCTAGAATAACTTTCCAATCTCCTACTCAACACCAGATGTCTCTTCCTATGCCTATCCCATTAAAATCTGACTAAAATAAATAGACACCTACACAAACAAGATTGTTTCGTCCTTAAATATTCCTCATTTTAGTAGGGTAGCCACGCGCATAACATTTTTTCAAATACCCGCCAAAGGCAGCGATGCAGCTACTGCTTTGCAATTAGCCACTTGCGTCAACTAGGCTCAACGCTCACGTCTAGTATATCTTGACGTCGAGACCCGTATTAGCAATGCACAACTAGAGATCCGCCCTACACTGGTTCGTCTAAGGTGGATTGGTGTTCACGTTAGTTTCAACGTTGTGAATGACAGCCCTGTTTCACATTGACCGTGTAATTTCAGATGGCAACGTATTTCGCTACTATATGGACATAATGACAACCTTTCTACGCGGTTGGATTATTTACTAATAGTTTAAATACTCGACACCAGATGTCCATACTTGAGCTTTGCAACTTGAGAAATGCTAATAATATAAAGCAGGAAACCATTGTCCAAGCTTATTCAAATTACAAAAGTAGCACTACTCTTAGAAAAATGAAAATAACTTGAAATTCAAAAGATTGGTGATATTCATTATAAATAATCGAACTTTTTTAGACTTAATTTAAACGCCATCTGTTTACAATGAGAGGCTTCATTGATGATGAACATTTAGAATATATAAATCAGCTTTTACGAAGCCAAGAAGCGTTCCTGAAAACTTAGAAGCTTTCTCGAAGCTGAGAAGCTTCCCAGAAGCCTTCCTCTGAACTTAAGAAGCTATACTGAAGCTTAGAAGCACATTTAAAGCTTTTCCGAAGCTTAGAAGCTTTCATGAACTTTTTACACGAATGACGGATGTCGATCTGTTACATATAGGACATTACTGCGCGAAAGTGTTAGTGAATGATATCGTGTTTGAAAACGTTATAAAGCGCTTTAAAAATGCAGTGTGGTACCATTAGACCTTCGTTTGATTTTTTTCTTCAAATTCGACTTTTTATTCCATAAACATTGCATTTGAAATATTTGCACATAAAAACATATTAAAATTAAACAAAATACACTAAAAGGAAAAAAAACAATAATAAGGATATTATTTATGTCAGTTATTATATATATTGTATTCTCTATAGTGCCAGCAATTAAATTGAGGGTGGTACAGCGCAGCAGCGGTAGCGGGA
This sequence comes from Epiblema foenella, assembly GCA_963556455.1. Taxonomy (NCBI): domain Eukaryota; kingdom Metazoa; phylum Arthropoda; class Insecta; order Lepidoptera; family Tortricidae; genus Epiblema; species Epiblema foenella. Next base: position 6,730,723 of record OY747108.1, on the reverse strand, counting down.
CGAGGGGATTGCGTTGTGCGAGACTGCGCGAGCGCTGACAAGACACTAATGTGAGACGTCGCGTCGCGGCGCTGGGGAGACGCTGGCCGTCGGTAAACGCCGCTGACGTCGCGCCGACGTTCCGCAAAAGTTGCGTCGCCGCTGCACGGGCGCTGGCAGGACGAAGACGTTCAAAACACGCTAGTGTGGGGTCTCTCTTAAACTTGATCCGCATGTAATCGTAAGTTGGTGCAACCCAACCTTAGTCGGTATACGAATAAAATTGAAAACACCATTCCATCAGTTTATCGTTAAACAAAGATATTCTAGATTCAAATCCAGTATTACCTTTTCAAACTTATACCACAATCGCCCTTCCTACCGATCTGAAATTTATTCCTCAAGAAACACGGTAGCTTTCAATTAAACATCAAAACGAGATACGACGTTACAGACTAGAGGTGAAGTTATATGAACTTCAAAAATAGAATTCGACATCGCCGTTTTACGACGCTCGTAAAAGAGGGCGGGCGGAGGCATATTTTCACCTTTAGAAAGAAATTTTGATTTAATTTGAGTTTATTATGGCTGCAAATTTCTTCGTACAGCGACAGCGTGCAAGTGATTTACATGGCCTGTAGTTTGGTAAGTGCAACGCGGGCAGAATGCATAATATTTACTGAGTCTAGAGCTAGATTTCAACAAACAAAATGCACAGAAAGACGAACTTTTCGAAGAGGATCCGAAATAGAATAATAAGCCTTCAAAATACCAGCGCATCAGCCTTCTCATATGCATCACATCTGAATCAAATTCGACAAGAAGTTTTAGAAGAGAAAGGACATAAATGCCCACTGCTAACAGTCTTATATTTCATTGTTCTTTTGAGAAGTGACCTGGCGCATCACAGCACGATCTGAAGGCTTTCGTCGCATAAATCAAGACATATCTAGGTAAGTCAAATACGTCATTTTTTGTGATATGGCTGATATTGCATTGGATCATGACGGCACATGGCGAAAGTATACAGGCATCTACAAATGAAGGCGACATCAAAGTTTCTTTCGCGAGAAAATAAAAATCGTTTGACCTTTGAAAATGCCACGGTTTCAGAGATATTCGGATTTCTGAGACAATCGGTAGTGGCCAAGTTTCTTCTGTTACATTATAATGTTGTTCTTAAAATTCGTTATTTGCATATTGAACGCTCAGATGTCGGTAATACAAATATATGAAAACAACAATGTTGTACCTGTTTTTTTCGTTACGTGTTTTTTCTTCTGTGACCTCTATTAATATGACTCGCTAGGCCAAATTGTCCTACTGAGTTGTGTATGACAGCTGAGGTGTTCTCTTTGAGTAGGTAATTGGCGATTTATTTACAAGGTTGAGATTCGATTTTCGTCGATTTTATGTTGTTGTAAATAATATACTACCAAGAAGATCGTTTATCACGAGTTTCTCGTCCTTCGGTAGCAATGTCTGGCTTTGACTGTAACTTTAGTCTTTTGTGAATAATAATCGAATCTAAATCAGATTGGAATCACAACGGACTGCCTACGTACGTAAGGCTTGGCTTAGATAGCCTATTTGCTGAGATGTTAAAGAGCTCCACGCGCTATTCATCGATTTTTGACCAGTTTTGAGTTGATCTTCCTCCATCAAAACTATAGATATATTTCTGGCACAAACAGTTCTTCAATCCTTAACTGCATTTTCACTATCGAATTAAAAAAAACAGAATACTATATTGTATAATTGTATATGTTTATGTACGTATATATTTTTTTTATACTATATTTATGTATGTTTATTATCCTTACTTAAATGTTATTGTTGTAATTATTAGTAGGCTTCATATGTATTAGCTCTGCACCACCTGCTGAGAATCGTTCTGATTAGATTTCATTTCCGCTACCCTAAGTTTGTCTGAAAGAAATCGCTCTTTAGCGATAAGACCGCCTGTTGTTTGCCTCTTCTCACTGTGTTTTTGTACTGTACTGTATCCTTTGATTGAGGTGTGCAATAAAGAGCATTTGTATTGTATTGTATTGTAATACTCCATTTATGTACTCCGTTTCACCAAGCATGCAATAAAGCCAAACATGCAATAAAGAATATTTGTATTGTATTATATACTATTTTTTAATGATTTATTCAAACTAACCATGTTTGCAAAAGGGCTATAATTTCGATATTAGTATGTTGCTTATGCGCTTATATATTTGAAATCTACACGTAGCTGTCCCGTTTTGACGTCTCTATTTTCATTTTTAACTAATTTTTGAGAAAGAACTGGTTTTTGGGCCTAAAATTGCCAAAGTTCGATTATATACGAGTATATCTCATTGAGTTTTGAAGTAAATATGGGATACTATTTCTGTAAACCCCGTTGTTGTTAATACAATAAGCCATAAGAAATGGAAAAAACGGAGAGCTACAGAAGGTCATTGGGAACTACGAGCCCCTTAAGTAACACTAAGTACTTCATCATCATCATCATCTTCTTCAGCCTGTAATCGCCCACTGCTGAGCATAGGCCTCTCTTCGAGTACGCCACTCGTCCCGGTCCTGAGCCAGTCTCGTCCAAGAGTGACCCGCGATCTTCCTAATATCGTCGACCCATCGAGACGGTGGACGCCCGACGCTCCTTTTACCAACCTACTTTACCAACTTTACCAACCTACTTTACTTTTACCAACCAACCTACTAAGTACTTGCTCTATTGGTACTCGTATGTGGTATTGTGTTCCGCCGTGAGCTCCCAAGGATGAAATGAAATGAAAATATTTTTTCGTGTCATAGAACAAGAATATATATGGAATAGATATATAGGATGCGCTGTGTTGATGGTAGGAGAGCATTAGTCTCGAGCTATCGAAAAAACTATACTCATATCATAAAATGGGACGGCAGGGAATTTGGCTGTCGCAAGGGTCCGGTTACGGTGTTTGCTTTCAGGCACTTTCAGGGGGGCTAGCACAACTACCGCTGCGACGCGACGCGAGTAGAGAAAAATCTACACTCCTCTTTCTAACCCGCACAGTTCGAGCGAGTCAGGAACCGCTGAGTCGCGCGAGATACGATTTGTCAGCAAGTTGTGCTAGCCCCACAGAAAGGCCTTAGGCTTTGCCACAGGTGTCAAAAAAAAGGTCATTGATATTTAGTTTTCGTATTTGGTGGAATCTGTATTCTGTATTCGACGCATCTCTACAACAATGCACATCCTAAAGATTAAATTATAACCTCATAGCCATATCTGAACGGAACTGCGCCGTTATTTTTAAGGGCTGTCGTCTGCCAGGCCTGGGCTGATATTCACAAAGCTTAAAAATCGCTTCACAACAGCCAGTGTAAGTCTGAACTCCGGTTAACGCTAGCTGTAACTAATCTTGGGATCAGATTATACTATACAGGAGTTAGGTAGGATAGGACAGGTTATGAATCTGATATTATAGTGTTGTCTTTGTGTCTTTCGGAGGGTTTAAAAGAAAGATATTTAATGCTTGCACAGCTTGGTACTATTACATTATAAACTTATGAAACCCATTTTGACGAAGTTAGCAGGACTTGCGATGAGAAATGACATTTGTCTATCGTATGCACTACGTAGATTTCAATTGACGACCACGTTAGCCTTGTTGGCAGCGACCCTTCCTACGAAGCTGATGGTCCCACGTTCGAATCCTGGTCAGGGCATTGCTTCAGCGAAATCAGGGTTAACGTATACGTAACAAAAGTGTAAAGCATTTTCAAATCAAATCGGCATGTTTTTCGAAAAAATTCGAAAAATACAGTATGACAAAATAAAACTATATAGTTATGGGATCTGATCACAAAATTTCACGAGAATCGGATGAAAATTGCGACCTGTAAAGCCTGTAAAAATACTAATTGCACCTCAAAGTCTCGTTTTCAGACTTCAAACATTTATTCGTGACAACAGTACAAGCTATTAAACAAAGAAATACAAGAAATGTCGTGAACTTGTCACGAAATGGACCCAGAGGGGCTACTCCGAAATTCGAAATTCGAACTTCGTACCGTGCCGTCCGTTTCACTCATATAGTGTATTACACGTGAGTGAAAGGGACGGCACGACACGAAGTTCGGACCTCGAACTTCGGAGTACAGGCCCAGCTCAGCATGACTTGCTAACTTATTGTTAAACAGCTTGTAAATACGTCCGATCCAACCTCCATTGATATAAAACCTATGGCGAAGGTAACCAGAGACCATCGCGCAGGCAGCACCTCCTGGTGCCTCCTCGCCGACGACTAGCTAAGGCCCGTTTGGCGCTCAGTGTTGTCGGACCCAACCTGTATAACTGTGTGCCGCTTGAAATTAAAGACTTTGAGTCGATACAATTTTTGTAAAGAAATTAAAAAATATGCTCACTGAACTGGCATGTTATAATATAAACGAATTTCTGCAAAGAAATCACTGACTGTAACATATACGTACTTACTAACAAATTTTTAATACTTGTGTGTCTGTTTAGTTATTGTATTCATGACTTGTAAATGTTTTTATTTTTACCAATAAATAATCTGAATCTAAATCTGTCAGCACTGGTCTTCCGTAGGAAGAGGCTTGGTTTTGATGTGCAATTAGTATTTCAGCTGTTCAAATCAGTAGTTTTAGGTTGTTAGATTTTATTGAAGCGCTTGTAAATACTAGCCCAAGGAAAACTGTAAATCTTATCTAATATTGACCAAAGACATCATCATCATTATCAAGCAATAAATGAATAACATTCAAACACAAAAGCTACAGAACAGACATGAAGGCAATATAGATATGTACTTGGTATACTGCCAACACAGTTGCAGCCTTAGATACTATATAAAAACCTCGGCGAACATTGCTAAAAACACTTCTTACAAAAGGAAGAAACCTCATTGTTTTAAAATAAACTTGTACACAAATTCGACACAAAAACTCCGAACACTGAGTCACGAATCTGTTTAAATAGCTTCCTAAAACGCGTTCCACCGACATGCAAGAACTACATTGTAGCAAGACAGTCTAATATTAGTACGGAATTCGTGTTACTTATATCCTTTATGGTTAAAGACAAAATAGTCCGAGAGCTGGATGAAAAAGCCTCCATTCGTATGGCCGATTTAATAACCTCAAAGTTAAAAAAATGCAATTACATTAGCCTCCATTTTGAAGCCGTCTTTGTAGATTCACGCTTTATACACTTGAAAGAAGTAAAAGTTTTGAAATTTATATACCTTTATGTAAAAAACTCGCATTAGAGATGAAAACGTATGTGCTTTTATTTTGTTAAGTTTTTGAAACTTTTCTGTCTATCTCTTTAATGCTGCATTTTAAAATAATTTGAAAGGTTGGCAGTCTGAATATTTTAAGGGTTTGAGGCATATTCCAGAAAATTATAACAAGGTACAAATGTAACGTAAAATAAATCATTTTGTACCAGACTTCATTTTCAAAAATATTTTTATATTAATTGACACTTGGTGATCTTTGATCCGTGACACTACATCCTGTTAGAACCAAATTAAATAAGGTTGTCTATTGTTCTATGTATTACCCAGTATACGAACAAACTAAGGGATTCAAACATCGATATCGCCAGAAGCCTTAAATCATATCATAGTTGTTAAGTTTTAAACAATGGCGATACCGATGACGTGTACACGTAGACAGTAGCGCCGCGGAGCGGTGGCCGATATGGGTAACTAATCCGTTTGCCGCCTTTTCCGCGGTCGCCTTGGCAGATGGGAAATTTAAAAAGTTATGGAGCTCTCTTGAAGTAATTATCGATTGCTAAAACTGTTGTCATAACGTTGTAAATTAATATAATGCAGAACAAGCATACTGATTGTACAAAAATACTATTGAGAATATTTATAATACAGGTATTGTATGGAAACATGGACTTTCATTTAACAATCAGAAGAAAGGGATATGTAGTTCAGTATTAATAAAATACTGAGCTGCAGCGATCCAGTCCCACAAAGAGTGAGTAGGTATACCTATGACTAGCAGAAAAGGTGAGATTTTTTTTCTGTAAAATATTTATTGTTCCAACTACGGCGAACTTTGAACTAAAGAAATATTAACAACTGGTGTGATAAATAATCGTGAGAGGACATTATTATGTTAGAATGTGTTGAAATGTATTTCTAATAAGCACCGTGCCGAACTGGAGAACTACTTTTCACATTCTTTTGCTTCCTACTAATTGGATTAATATATATGGTCATATTGGTCATAGATCAAGATATGAATAAGCTGATAGTACAAATTAATTAAATTATTAATTAATCTGTTGATGATTTTTCACGTGTTTTTACATTTTAAACAAGCAAACTTTTGGACACCGTCTAAATAAAAGTATAAATGTTAACATGATAACATTTATAACTATTAACATGATAACATTTATAAATAGTTACATGGGAATGTATTATAACATACATTTTAAATGCAACACAGCGTTATTGACATTTTGTATATTATGTATGCTAGCAGTCGTCTTATTCGAAGCGCACTTCGTAGTAAGTTATCAAAAACTGGCAGACCCAAATGGTTCAGAGTTTGTTGTATGAAATAAACTTCATAGTTTGCGGATTTGGTTTATTCATACTCATTATTTGGAATTACACACTTTAACTTCCTGGTCAAATTAAATGTTAATATATGGATAATGAAGGTGTGCAATGTTATCAACCAATATTACGGTTGAACTCTTTGAACTCGGTAAATTCAAACCGAATGTATCTAAGTAAGCCCAAGGTACAAACAGACATTAAAGATGATCAGATGAGAGTCCCACTGCTAACTGCAGGTTTGGTGTGGTTGTCTGACCAGTAGTGACGTCACATTGGGTTATAATGAAATGTACGCCGCGTTACGTTTATTCTTTAAGTACAGACGCGTTTCTTTCTATAATTACAAGCTTTTATTTAACTTGTAATGTTTGTTAAAGACAAATCTTGCAAGTTAGATCCACCAACTTACTGCAATAAATAAATACTTAACAGGACAATTGAGGGCAATATACTTATGGTATCATCAAGCTCGTTCGGTGATAGAAAAGGAAAAATGGCACTGGCCATAGCATTTCCTAAACTATATACAATGTAAAACCGAAGTGTAGGGTCTATTGGAATCAAAATCCTGTACTGCCTAGGCTCATGATTATTGGTTCATTATTGTCGTGTTTGGGGCGCGTGTTGAGGTGGTATTGTTAGGTTTGCTGAACAGCTCAGCCAGCGCAAGTTTTATATGTTGAAACTTACTTTCCTTGCATTCAGCTGTGTTTTAAACTGCTTAAGCGGTAGAGCATTGCATAAGCTAGAAGATATAGTATTATTGGGGTGGCCAGTAAGGCTCAGTATATTAACAACACTAATTTAACGAGCTTAGACATATTATAAAGTTTGGAATGAGCTAGTAATTAATGACTGCAATACAAAAGTACAGATGAGTTGAAAAGGATTTGGTTAAGTTGGTGATATTTGAACCATTGGTGTTACTTTATTGACGTTCATATAACTAAATTGATGAATAAAGCTTTGACTTCAATGTAATGATTTTTCGAGTATTTTACAAGAGGTAATGTATTGTTGCGTGTACATATACTCGGTGCCTTGTATTTTATTGCAGTGATGAAAGAGGTAGAAAATCATGGAACGACGTTGCACGAGTACTCAACTCGGGCCAAAGGTACTCGAGCAGTCTGTGGGCCAGTGTCAACCCGTGCAGTTACCAGGCCAGATAGCAGGCCAGTCATCACTTACACCGTCGTCGATCCTGCGGCGGTGGCGCTCGTCCAGTCAACGGGCCGGTAACAGCTCGTGCAGTTGCATCGCCTGCGCTGCTGTCGGCCCAAGGAGCGCTCGAGCAGTCCGCGAGCTTGTTACATCTTGAGCAGTCACGTTGTGCGAGGCAAAACACCGTGGGCTAGTACAGTGCTAGGCATCGTGCATCGTAGGTAAACGGATGTCTGATACTACTAAAGACGGTGAGTCCATTACATTTGATAACCGGACTGTATGTGACGAAAATTATAGTTTCTATTAGTAAAGGTGCTCGCGGTAGTTTACAAAATAAAATTTATGGACAATTGATATCAAGATTAGTTCAGTATCAAAATATGTAATTGAATGGTAATGACGTTTTACGAGGTATTACAATACATTTTGAAATTACGTTCACAGATGTATTAATCTGCAAGGATGCAAGAATCTGATGGTGACTGACTAAATTAATTATTAAAGTAATTACGTCATATCAGTTTTATTATAGTCTTCTCCTCGTTGATGTCGATGATGACGAGCAATTATGGTTTCCCCACATTGTGGGCTCTGATATGGCTGGCTAAGCCAAACATGATCTTGAATTACTCTGTTGAATGATTGCGACAGTACTTAGATTTGGCCAGACGTGCTATACTTGTACACTTGTTTCTTGTATGAGGTTGTAATTTCGGTGTAAGGATATTACCTACTCTCTTGCACTTATCAATGAGAAGAGGCTTGCGTCCAGCAGTGGGTCGTATTAGGCTGATGATGATTACAAAGTACATGAATGTCGTTTTGTCCGTGTAATTACTTAAACGAAAGTCGTGTCAAGTCAAGTTAATAAGACTCGGATGGGAAAAAAATAGGTGGAAATGATATTGACTCGCAATGGTCCTGTGCTGGATGGTAGCGCGGAGTGTCAAGACGCGTATCGGTTCGCGCCGAAAATATTATAAACCGATGAGCGTTTTGCGTTATATGGGCCCTTAACTGTTTTGTTTTGAATTAGTACAAAACCGGTTCAGTTTAAATATCGCTCGATTCTTTATTGAAGGTTTACACACATGGTACACTGGCCGTTAAATAAAATCACTATTTGTATCTTAGAAGCCGGTGTTTCTATTTTTTTTTGTGGGGTTGTATGTTTTGTGGTTGCGTATTTTAGAAATAAAGACATATTTGTTAACAAATGTGCATGTTTTCGAAATATACATTGATGGAATGTGTCACGATAGTTTGCTGGGTAAAGTGACACTTACAAGCTCTTAGATATTGTAAGAGCTGCGTATGTACATTCTATAGCATTTGCTATAAACATTACCTAAATTCAAATATTTTTGCGTCTCAGAGAAACCAGAGTAGCAAACAAATAATAATGCGAGCGAGATGCTCATATACAAATTTGCATAAGGCTGACATATCATTTGTTGTCTTTGACATTGTTTGACTTCTTCTTATTTGCCGCAAACTATTTGATGTGACTTTGAATCAGACAAACGATTACCAGTCGGTGTTAAGGTGAGTCGTCAGCCATTATGAACATTGGTTCTCAATATTTGCTGCATATGTAAGAGTTTTTTCGCCTCTCTTGGCGGCACGCGTGTGTCTTCGTTAATATTCAAATATAAGTGAGGAAACTCTTCTAAAATTCAATATTCAAAACGCTTCAATAACAGTTTATATGAGTATGTCGTCGTTTGCTATCCGACATATAAATGCTGGTGGACAGTGTGGACAGAGACCTTACTGTGAGGCTAGTACAATTAATAAGAGTTTATATGAGTATGTCGGCGTTTGCTATCCGACATAAATGCTGGTGGACAGTGTGGACAGAGACCTTACTGTGAGGCTAGTACAACTAATAAGAGTTTATATGAGTATGTCGTCGTTTGCTATCCGACATATAAATGCTGGTGGACAGTGTGGACAGAGACCTTACTGTGAGGCTAGTACAACTAATAAGAGTTTATATGAGTATGTCGTCGTTTGCTATCCGACATAAATGCTGGTGGACAGTGTGGACAGAGACCTTACTGTGAGGCTAGTACAATTTATATGATATTGTCGCATAAGATTTATTTGATCTTAGTGATTATTTGCTGTTGAGAGGGCCTGCCTTCAAGGGTTTAAGTGTACAGTCAGTGCTTCAGATGTTCTACTTTGGTTTTTAATCGCTATGTTATCTATAGTCATAATGAGGTAGATTTAGAGTGAGTTAATATGTACCACCTCAGTCTTGGTATCATTTAAGTGGTTACCATGAGAACTCTTGTGTCTTTTAATCCACTACAGGGTGGCTGTAACTGTTTGGTACGGTACATAGCCTTTGCCAGGAGAAAAAAAAAAAAAACAAAATGTAGAGAGACATTGTAAGGCTTGTTGAATTGATCAGCTATCAGAAAGTACCTATGCGTAATAGGGTATTCTTCTCGAGGCAAATGTTAAGCATTACTATTTTAAATTGCAATAGTTGTTGTGCTGTGGGCACCAGTTGGTGTCAAATATGTGTGTTTCAGTATCCAAGTACTCCCTCAAATCTGTGTTCGACCTTTAGTTGAAACCGTCTGGTTCTTGTCTCATGAACAAACTTTTCGTTTGTTTTATTTATGTATGCTTTAGGAATACAACGTACAGATATATGTACCTTTTGTTGTTAACATGTGGTTTTGACTCCTAGTTGATTATATAATGCCGGGAAATAATTCTAGTTCTTTCGTCTTTAAGAGGTTCTACACCTGCAGCCTCGTGAAGGATTTCGGGATGCTTATATTGGGTGATCTCTAGAGATCTGGTTGATTGAGTGTACTCAGATAGACAAACTGTTTCTAAACATTAGCATTACAAAAGGTTGTAAATATCGGTTTGATTGAAGATACCCAGACTTCAGTTGGACAACAACAACATGTAATCAATGTCGAGTTTCATAAAATAGACAGACAAAGATTAGAGATTTTAAACATTAGTTTGACAAGTTGTAGCCTGATTTCGGTTTGATTGAGTTTACTCCGACTTCAGATGGATGTAGTATAGTCAGAGATAATAAATATCGATATAGCGTACTCAGATGCTGTAACGACGTAGCGACTCAGTTCACCCAGGTCAGCTTGATAAATTATAGTAAGGTTGTTGGATTTATAAAATGCAAAAGACAGTCACTATTGCAAGCAGAGATGGGCGCTTGACTAGACAGATGTTCTAGTCTAGCTAAACAAGACTGATGCGATGGTGTTATGTAGATGTTACTGTTGCTCGCAGAGGTGGAGCTTGACTAGACAGACGGGGCTAGTCTAGCTGAACGAGGCTGATGTGATTATATTATACTGGTGTTAGTGACTGTTGCACGCAGAGATCGGGGCTTGACTAGACAGACGGGGCTAGTCTAGCTGAACGAGACTGATGTGATTATATTATGCTGATGATACTCGTAGTTACTGTTGCACGCAGAGATGGGGGCTTGACTAGACAGACGGGGCTAGTCTAGCTGAACAAGACTGATGCAACTGTGTTATGTAGATGTCAGTTACTGTTGCACGCAGAGATGAGAGCTTAACTAGACAGACGGGGCTAGTCTAGCTGAACAAGACTGATGCAACTGTGTTATATAGATGTTAGTTACTGTTGCACGCAGAGATGGGAGCTTGACTAGACAGACGGGGCTAGTCTAGCTGAACAAGACTGATGCAAATGTATTATGTAGAAGTTAGATACTGTTGCACGTAGAGATAGGTAGCTTGAAGATCTAGACGTGTTGTGATGTAAATACTTACTGTAGCATGTAATGAAAAGTTTAAATGAAAGCTTGATGGGGTATCAGATTTGCCCAAATTCGAAATGAACAAGACTGACGCAATTTTATACAGCAGTTAGCTGTAAATTGATAGCACGCAAAGAAGGGTGCTGCAGTCGTTTCAAGTTGTGATGGCACCTGGCTAGTTACATTAAGTACTACTGGGTCAGACAGGAGCCATAACTAAAATAATACAGATTACGCATAAAGTATTATAAAAGGCATGGAGGTTGGGATAAAGCATTTTAAGATTCATTGTGCATAACGATTGACAAAATGGCAAATCGAGCAAGATTGACTCATCATATTGTTGGCTGTTTTAGCAAAACAGTTGTTAATTAAACTTGTTTTAACTTTTGTTCAGTTGCTGCGCGCGCCGGGAATCCGCGCCTTCCTAGCAGAGAGGGGTAGCACAAGTTTGCTTCAGGATGCAACCGCACGGCTTGCACGACCAGCTGCCACACCACTGCCCATTCATCTCACTCAATTTAGTGCCGACGGTTTCGTTCACCTGATCTGAATTTGATCCTTGTTGTTAGAGCATAAACGTTTGGCAGCTATTTAAGCTGCAAGATATTGTGATTCCACTTAGAGCGTCGATGGAACATGTGTTAGTTCGGTATATTGTTTAAACTTCGATCTTTAAGTATGTGAATTTGATAACCTTTATCACGACTCATTATGTGTCCAAGTAGAACAAATTCTTATTGTACTGTATCGGTTGCCATAAAAACATGTCAATATTGTTGATATCGATGATAATGACACAAGTAGAATCAGCACATATCAATCATAAATAGCTAATTCTCTGTAGTGGTTTGGTGATGGTGTATTTGGTAATATAATTTGAGAATACGCGAGGACGTGTATTATGGACGGATGGCCGAATGTTAGAACCAAATTAAATAAGGTTGTCTATTGTTCTATGTATTACCCAGTATACGAACAAACTAAGGGATTCAAACATCGATATCGCCAGAAGCCTTAAATCATATCATAGTTGTTAAGTTTTAAACAATGGCGATACCGATGACGTGTACACGTAGACAGTAGCGCCGCGGAGCGGTGGCCGATATGGGTAACTAATCCGTTTGCCGCCTTTTCCGCGGTCGCCTTGGCAGATGGGAAATTTAAAAAGTTATGGAGCTCTCTTGAAGTAATTATCGATTGCTAAAACTGTTGTCATAACGTTGTAAATTAATATAATGCAGAACAAGCATACTGATTGTACAAAAATACTATTGAGAATATTTATAATACAGGTATTGTATGGAAACATGGACTTTCATTTAACAATCCGTATGTAAGTAATAGAATTTCCAATATTTTTTTATAACTTATTTAAATAGTAACCTATATCACTACATATTGTAAAGTCCTCCTTCGTGTCTATTTATATGTCTGTACGCGATAAACTCATCAATATAATTTTCGTACGGTTTTCAGCAATGAGTGTTTCATGAGTTAATATGAACATATAAGGGTGGATCAACTATTTTTTGTTGCTTGTTACCATGGTTACGCCTCTTGAGTGTGATTTTATAGGGTTTAAATATACCAAACATGAGTTTTATAGCGATAAGTATAAATCCATTTCGACATGGGTCATCTCCTGAGCATGCTTGAAGTCCATATTATAAACATTTTTCTAAGAAACATGGTGCCTGTTGTCTCTTCGCTGACGGGACATAGTAACAACAAGAAAAAGTTGATTGACCCATAAATATATTAATCGAAGCTATGTGTAAATTGACTAAAATATAACAAAAAATATCACGTTCTCTAGCTCCCTCAGAAATTTAACTCCATGCGCACTAATATGTATACTTTTTTTCAACTTATCCCATTGAAATAAGGTCCAAAACTGTATACATATTTACTCCCACGATTGTATGAAGTCACAGGAAATCTCGTCCGAATTAAAAGGCAAAAAGCAAATTTAACTCAAACGCCTTCAGACACTGGTTGAATAGAAAAAAAAGTCGCACTCATGAATAATATGTTAAAATATAGTGTTCTAATTTTTATGATTGAATTCTAAAATGTTATGGAACAATAAATTGGGTTTCATAACACGCATTAGACTGTGATATTCACAAAGATATGAAATTCATCGTAAAGTCAATATCTAGGAAGTCTTGTCTTGGCCCAGTGTTCATTTTACGCCTAGTAAGCACGATAAATGCAAATTTGATTCCGATTCAAACTGATGATAGCCCCGATTCAAAAGTAAGTTTTAGAGAACGTATTATAATATTTCGCCGTAATTGGCTAAAACTTTTTTATGGAACTTTTTTATATAATTTTTTTGATTAGACGGCCGGTTTAGCCTAGTGGGTAGTGCACCTGCCTGTGAAGCTGACGGTCCTGGGTTCGAATCCCGGTCAGGGCAAATATTTGTGTGATGAGCATGAATATTTTTTTCTGAGTCTTGGAAGTTTTCTATATATTTAAGTATTTATATCTACTAAATATATCGTCGTCTAGTACCCATAACACAAGCCTTCTTGAGCTTACTGTGGGGCTAGTTCGATTTGTGTAAGATTGTCCTCTAATATTTATTTATTTATTTAAAAAAAAAATACGGAAATGTAAGTCTTTTGGCAAACATTCAGCTGTCATATGGTACCTATGTAGCCTTCAGTAGTAGAGGGGCATATTTGAAAAGCAAGCGAAGCGAAGCGCGTCTGAAATCTCCATTTCAGTTTGGGTAAAAATGCTTTCATATGTCCGTGGATGTGTGGTTGTTCATCGCATTTCTCAATATATTCTCGTGAAACTTTATGACCAAGTTCGATAACTACAAATATGTTTTTTTTTGTCGATTCTATTTATGGAAATTTTTCCAATGCCATAGGGGTTGAAGACGTAAAAAATATCCAGGGGTCTACAGCTCACAGAGCCACTAATTTAAAATTAGTTCTAGTCTGCTAAATGAAAGATGAGAATGAGTTTTTTACGGAACTTTTTATATGACAACACAACCTGAAATGTCAAACGTCATTGTTCTATGAAACACCAGTTTTGATACTTACGTTTATGCTATTTTACTCGTCACTACTCATTATCTACTAGCAGTTAGGACTAGATTAAGTAGAGTACAAAAGTCATTTGTGGGTCTCTGTACACGCTACTACAATAAGCTCCCTGATCAGATTCTGAATATGTCAGAAAATTAATTTAAGGCCATTGTAAAACAGACGTTGGAAAAGAGAGCTTATTATAAATTAGAAAATATTTCGACGATAAAGAAATATGGACAAATGCCATCGCCATACCTAATAGCAGGCTGTAAATTATATATAAGTTATATAATATTATTATTTACTAGTATTTGTATGAATACTAGTATCTCTTCAACCTTTGACATTAAAAAGTGTTCTTTACGAATTTATTTTGAATAAATATTTTTTTGACTTTTGACTTTTTTTTATCTAATACGAGTATAATAAAATTACGCGCGGACTTATGTCAGGTTAACTTAATATTTTTATTTGGCATGAAATTTGATATGGGGATCGATTATAACACGGGTCAACATTGAGGGTACTTTTTAACTCATGAATCGGTCAAGTTCACATTTGTGTCATGCGGATGAAGTAAAAGGCACAGATAGTTTATAATATTAGTTTGTATTGTATACAGGTAAATTAATATAATCGTTTTAAATTTTAAATATATTGTTGTAATACTGGCTAATCAAAATTTTGAATTTATATCTCTTTTATACTTTATTGTATTCTCAATGATGTCTTAATGTCACTTCATCAAATAAAGTCAAATACATCATTCGTTATCAGCACGAATACTCTATTTTAACTGAGTTTACACGAATAAAACTGCTTTTTCATTAGTTAAAAGTGATTTGGCAAGATTTTCCTGTGTGTGCATATATAATTTGTGATAATCCGTGAAAATTTTTAACAGTTCACGAACGTATATTTTCATAAGATATTTTTGTTGTTTGTTGTGACATCGAACAGCTGTACGTATGTAAACATGTCAAATAATTCTATTTCTGGCATAAAACCGCTTATAAATAGAGACGGATATTCCGTATGGAAATTCAAAATCCGTATGTACCTTATACATGAGGAATTATGGGAGACCATCGCCGGTTATCCTAAGGATGACAATACTGCTGCTGACAAGAAACTACGTAACGATCAAAAGGCGTTATCCAAAATATGTCTCACAGTAGATGGTATGGCGATCACCCATGTAAGGTCCTGCAAGACAGCCAAGGAGGCTTGGAATGCGCTCTCGTCCGCTTATGAGGACAAAGGCTTGGGGCGACGTATAAGCCTCGAAAGGAAACTGTACAGGTACTGCCTTGATGATTTTGACTCCAATATTGAGACATATATAAATGCTGTCATGTCAACCGTGCAAGATCTAGCCGATATAGGCAAAACTATAGAAGATGCTTCAATAGCTGCAATTCTTCTTGGAGGTTTAAGTCCTCAATATGCACCTTTAGTAATGGCTTTGGAGAATTCCAACATTGACATTACCGTGGATCTAATAAAGACGAAATTACTGAATGAATTGAATAAGCCAACTGCAAATAACCCTGATACTGCTCTTCGTACTCGAATGAACCAAACCAAACCTTCTACATCTAAGTTTAAGAAGCCAGTTGTATGTTATGACTGTATGGAGCCAGGACATAAGCGCCCAGATTGTCCCCATAAGAAGGACAAGAAAAAGAAACAACTGAATCACAAGAATTCTCTTTGTGCACTAAATGTGAATGATACACTAGAGAGTGACAAGTTTTATATCGATTCTGGGGCTTCAGCGCACATGACGTCACGAGCTGATTGGATGGAGAACGTGAGAGGTTCATCAACTGGAACTGTGACCATTGCAAATGGAGATGTTCTGCCGTGCACAGGTGTTGGAGATATCTCGATTACCAGTTGCGGTCACAACACCGATGTAAAGAAGATTACGGATGTAGTTCACGTGCCAAACTTGAACTCTAACCTTATTTCAGTTAAGAAGGCAGTAGATAAAGGTTTTAGCGTAGTTTTTGATAAAACTGGTTGTAATTTCTATGATTCTAATGCTTTTTCATGTAACGGTGATGTAATTTTACATGGTTCTGTTTGTGGTGGGCTGTATTCCTTAGATTGTACAGTCAACCCAATAACGCGCCCTTTAACCGCTTTCGAGGCCCACTCCGATGTTTCTAGCTTCAAGCTGTGGCATCGACGATTAGGTCATTTATGCCGCATTGGAATGGATCAACTTAAGAAAGGACACGCGGTAGGCGTCGACTATTCAGACGTCGATAAGGAACCCTGCATCCCCTGTATTGAAGGTAAGCAGAATAGGAAACCTTTTAAGAAAGTTTCCAATAAGAGATCTACTTCAGTTCTGGAACTTATTCATTCAGATGTATGTGGTCCTTTGTCTGAAACGTCATTTCAAGGCAATAGATACCTTTTATTTTTTATAGATGATTTTTCTCGTATGACTTTTGTCTTCTTTATTTCTTCAAAAGCTGAAGTAAAGAATAAGTTTTGTATTTTCCAGTCCTCTGTGGAACGGGAAACGGGAGCCAAGATTAAGACACTGAAGAGTGACAATGGGAAAGAGTATGTTAATGCTGAGTTTTCGAAGCATTTACAAAGTGAAGGAATTAAACACCTAACTACAGTTCCCTATAGCCCCCAACAGAACGGCTGTGCAGAGCGGACGAATAAGTCCATTATGGAGAAAGTGAGGTCAATGCTTTCTGACAGTTCGCTATCTCCTGCCTATTGGCAAGATGCGGCAGAAATGGCTGTATACCTCAAGAACAGATCTCCTCATCGTGCTCTCAACGGCAAGACAGCGTACGAGAAGTGGTACGGTAAGGTACCGAATTTATCTCATTTACGTGTTTTTGGATGTAGAGCTTTGATCCTTGTCCCCGAATGTAATCGGAAGAAGTTGGACATGAAAGCATCTGAACACATCTTTGTCGGTTATTCAGAAGATCCGAGAAGTTATTATTATAGGGATGCAACAAATCCTAGAAGAGTTGTGAAGAGCAGGGATGTAACTTTCTTTGAAAATCAATTTCAAAACTTGAAAGGCTCATGTCAGTCTGGTAATGATTTACCTAAACCAGCATTAATACCTCTGCTGCTCAGTTCACAAGAGAACTCTCTGTGTAATTCAAAGCAGACAAGCGCTGTCATAGAACATGAGCAAGTTCAACCCGATATTGCACCAGTAACAGAAGTTGTTGAGCCCGAAACTAGTACTGCAGAGCAGTGGCATAATGCTGTTACTCAAGAAGAGTCAGCTCAACACGATTCTTCCATTTCACCAGAAGAAATAAACTCTGATACTGAGTTTGTAGAACCAAGGTATAATTTGAGATCTAGAAAACCTAATTCTGCTGCCAATTGTGTATGCATGCAGACTTCATCCCCTCAGCTTATGGATGAACCTACAAGCTATTCACAGGCTATTAATGCAGAAGATGGAGATAAGTGGCGCCAAGCTATGCAAGATGAATATCAGTCATTGCTTGAGAAGAATACTTGGGTTCTCGTTGATAGACCAGATAAGAAGGTCATACCTTGCAAGTGGGTATACAAAATAAAGAAGAATGCGCATGGTGACATTGTTAAATATAAAGCAAGACTTGTCGCGAAAGGATTTAATCAAGTTTATGGCGTTGACTACTCAGAAACATTCTCCCCAGTCGTCCGAAACTCTTCTCTGCGTATGCTGTTTGCGTTGGCTGCAGAAACGGGAATGAAAATGCACCATTTAGACGTGGACACAGCATTTTTAAACGGCGACTTGGAGGAAGAAGTGTACATGAGTCAGCCAGAAGGTTTTGCTAAACCTGGTCATGAAGATAAGGTATGCTTATTAAAGCGTTCGCTCTATGGCCTTAAACAGACTCCAAGAGCGTGGTATAAAAAGTTGACCGAAATTTTACACTGCATAGGTTTTAATCGAACTCCTTCCGAAGCGTGTATTTATACTAAGAAGGTTGGTACCGAGTTAATAATTCTCTCCTTCCATGTCGATGACATTGTCATATTTTACAAGGAAAATAAAACGCTTGACGCTGTCATATCTGACTTGAAAAATTATTTCAGTCTGAAAGTAATCGGCCCGTTAAGTTATTATTTAGGTTTGAATATACACTGTAAACCTAATGAGATTAAAATGTCTCAAGAAACGTATGTACGCGATTTACTCGAGAAATTTAAAATGCAAGACTGTAAGTCTATGCCTACGCCACTGGAAACTAAAAAGTTATTGCCGTGTGAGAAAGGTAATGATGAGTCTTCATTATATCCATATAAGAAGTTAATCGGCTGCCTGATGTTTCTGGCTGTTAATACGCGACCTGATATAGCCTTTGCTGTATCATATTTAAGTCAGTTTAACACTAAATATGATAGATCTCATTGGATCGCGGTAAAGCGAGTGTTACAGTATTTAAAAGGAACTATCGATTTGGGCATTACTTACAGGAAAGGTGGAGGAAGTTTAGTTGGTTATGCGGACGCAGATTGGGCTAACTGTCCCATAGATCGTCGATCGTACACTGGCTTTTACTTCTCGATGGCCGGTGGAGCTATTTCGTGGGAGAGTAAGAAGCAAACTACCATTGCCCTATCGTCGAGTGAGAGCGAACTTATGAGCTTGGCGAATGCGGCTAAGGATGCTGTGTTTCTGAAGCGGTTGATGTACGAATTAACTGGTGAGTCAACTGTTGTTACGATTTACAATGATTCGCAGTCTGCCCAGAAGTTGGCATTGAATCCAGTCCATCACAACAGAACCAAGCATATAGACACGAGATTTTATTTTATACGTGATTTATTAGCGAATAATATTATTAGTGTCGTTTATACTCCTCCTGGAGATGTGGGCTGATGTGCTCACTGAGCCATTAGCTCGCGGTAAGCATCAGAATTGTGTGAAAGGGATAGGCTTATGTTTATAATCTTATTTTGATTACGGGGGAGTATGTTGTAATACTGGCTAATCAAAATTTTGAATTTATATCTCTTTTATACTTTATTGTATTCTCAATGATGTCTTAATGTCACTTCATCAAATAAAGTCAAATACATCATATATTACAAGTGTCAAGACTTTCGCGTTACACGTCAGGGTTACCACACTTAATTTTTAAATTTACCGCCCTTTTTCATTTGCCAAACTACAATATTGTAAGCAAGTTACTCTACTCCGAAGCCAGGCTACATGCCAAGTTGCACAACTCAGATTTAGTTGAAACCGCTCAACCAATCTCACAGGAATGAATCATACCTCTTTATTCATAAAACTTAACAAACCTCTCCTAACTAAAATGTTACTGTCCCTTTCACACAAACGAAACGAGCTTTAGCGGATAGTTAACTAAAATTTTCAAGCTCTCCAGATTTACTTCCAAATTTGATATTTTCTACAAAAATAGGTTTGATGGACATAAATTTACACTAACGTGAGACATATTCCAAGTGAGTTTCAACCGTTGTTCTCTTATTAGGTTTGATGGACATTTATGAATAAGGGGGTTAGAATATTCCAGTGTTTAAACCGCCCGCGTGGTCATCGGAGGTTTCCCCTGCATTGTCCCCAAGCCACTCTTCTACCGCGCTCTCCTATAGCGTTATTGGGCCCAGCCTATAAAGCCACAGTCAGGTTCAAAATAGGAAAGAAAAAAGAGTCAAGTTCCCAATTGAAATCCTATAAATATACATAAGGCGTCATAATGGCATGAACCTATTAAAGATAATGTATATGCTAATTAATACTGTTAATCGGTATAATAAATTCCGTTAGTTACCCAGGACGATAATGGTGCGGTGAAGATAATTACATAATATACATATATGTACCTATAATCTGTGTGTATATAAGTACTTCATCAAGGACGTATTGAAATTGTGCCAACATTGAATACATATAGATGAATACCACTCGATAAATCACACCACTTGGAACGCAGATATTAGTAGCATTTCGGCGTAGGAAAACATCGTGAGGAAAGAGGTCTTATCCCAATAAGCTATTGTGTCTTACACACGAACGCGGTTGGCAACCTTACTTCCAGGGTTACCAACCGTCTCGCCTCAGGCGGGACGTCCCGTTTCTAGCGCCGTAGAGGATGCGTCACGTTTCTAGCGCCGTAGAGGATGCGTCCCGTTTCTAGCGCCGTAGAGGATGCGTCACGTTTCTAGCGCCGTAGAGGATGCGTCCCGTTTCTAGCGCCGTAGATGATGCATTTCGTTTCTAGCGCCGTAGAGGATGCATTTCGTTTCTAGCGCCGTAGAGGATGCTTCCCGTTTCTAGCGCCGTAGAGGATGCGTCACGTTTCTAGCGCCGTAGAGGATGCGTCCCGTTTCTAGCGCCGTAGAGGATGCTACCCGTTTCTAGCGCCGTAGAGGATGCGTTTCGTTTCTAGCGCCGTAGAGGATGCGTCACGTTTCTAGCGCCGTAGAGGATGCGTCCCGTTTCTAGCGCCGTAGAGGATGCGTCACGTTTCTAGCGCCGTAGAGGATGCGTCCCGTTTCTAGCGCCGTAGAGGATGCGTTTCGTTTCTAGCGCCGTAGAGGATGCATCCCGTTTCTAGCGCCGTAGAGGATGCTTCCCGTTTCTAGCGCCGTAGAGGACGCGTCCCGTTTCTAGCGCCGTAGAGGATGCGTCCCGTTTCTAGCGCCGTAGAGGATGCGTCACGTTTCTAGCGCCGTAGAGGATGCGTCCCGTTTCTAGCGCCGTAGAGGATGCGTCACGTTTCTAGCGCCGCAGAGGATGCGTCCCGTTTCTAGCGCCGTAGAGGATGCGTTTCGTTTCTAGCGCCGTAGAGGATGCGTCCCGTTTCTAGCGCCGTAGAGGATGCTTCCCGTTTCTAGCGCCGTAGAGGATGCGTCCCGTTTCTAGCGCCGTAGAGGATGCGTTTCGTTTCTAGCGCCGTAGAGGATGCGTCCCGTTTCTAGCGCCGTAGAGGATGCGTCACGTTTCTATCGCCGTAGAGGATGCGTCCCGTTTCTAGCGCCGTAGAGGATGCGTCCCGTTTCTAGCGCCGTAGACGATGCGTCACGTTTCTAGCGCCGTAGAGGATGCGTCACGTTTCTAGCGCCGTAGAGGATGCGTCACGTTTCTAGCGCCGTAGAAGATGCGTCCCGTTTCTAGCGCCGTAGAGGATGCGTCCCGCAAATATGATGCGAGCGGGACTCCGATTCTCCCGTTTCCAGGTCTTCTTAGAATTGTAAAAACTGGATTAAATATTTTGTTTTATTGGAGTAAAGAGCGCGCAAGTTCGATGAATGCAAATAGTTTGTAAGCTCGCGGAGGACTGTACTCGTATCAGGATATTTTATTCTATTTATTTATTTTATTTATTTCAAATACATGGAAAACCAACAGCGTAACACATTTGTAAAAACTACAATAGAATTACATAGCCAATTAAAGGTTCCCACTTATTAGAACTTAACTATCTCACAAAGAAAAAATTAAGCCCAATTAATTTACACACACAAGTGAGCCTACAGCATAACAGCAGTGGGTAGATTTAACCAAAAGGAAATATATATATATATAGATCAAATTATTTTGGAAATCATCCACTAAGAACGTATATGTCGTGGGCAGAAATATCACAATTTCTTAAAGGTTAAGTAATTTATCTACACCCATGTGCTCAAAAAGTGTAGGTAAGGACCAACTTTACAATATCGCGCCGGTCCGGGGCGGAGATGGCCATAACAGCATCAAAAACGGTATCGTTATGGCCATCTCCGCCCATAACGATACAGGCTCGTGCTCAAAAGACTTCAACGGGCTCACGCTCGACCTCACTACACTTGCAACGCAATGGTTCCTGAACAAATGAAAGAGGATTTAATATACGGATGTAGATAAAGTAGTGTATGCAACTGTATATAATTAGGCCTTAAAATACTCGTGTGAAACCACACTCGTATTTTAAGACCTCTCATTATGTATCAGTTGCATAAACTACTAATTGACACCTGTAGAGTGCGTGAGTCCCGCATTTTTTAGCCAGGTCCCGCAATTGTACTACAAAAGCACCGCAAATCTGAGCACATAAGTTGGCAATCCTAGTTGGAAGGTGAGATAGCAGTCGCATTCGTGAAAGATATAGGATAGGCACTATATAGCTTTGCCAAATCTGTGAGTGAGGTGCCAAATCGGACCACAGGTTCCTCTAGGATACAACTGGGAAAATTTTAAATATATAAAGCTCCCGTGACTTTCAGACATATTCAAGTATAATAAACGGGTCGGTCACGTCTTTAAGGTCGAGTATCGCCCAACATGTTTCAGACCAACACGTGGCCCTTAATGAGAACCAGCCGCGCCGGCGCGGCTTGTACTATTACTGCTTCTCTTGTTCTGGTCGGTCTGGTGGTGGTCTGGTTCTGGTTCTATTACTGGTCGGTTCTGGTCTACTGCTTCTCATAATTAAGGGTCACGTATTGGTCCGTAACATGTTACCCTAAAAGACGTGTGTGACCCGTTTATTATATTTCAATATAACTGTAAAAAAGAAATTGAATTGAAACGCGGAGATTTCTGGGAAAAATACGTTGTCCGCGTATAATTATTCTTTATTATTTATATTCTTTATTCCATTGTAGTCATGTTCATAATACATTAAGGTGTTACAAGACAAGTATGGTAGGTACATGATACCCTGTAAGGGCACTCAATAATGTATCTTAAATCTAGGTAATTACATGCTTTTTTTAATAATTTAGATACTCAATAACAATGAAATCATTATGTTAAATGAAATGAAATTAAATGAAATAGCCCTTTTATTTATCCAAGCCGACATTTATCCAATACAAAATGTCTATGCTAATTTATAAAATTAGCTATTAATTATCAATACTTGTGTCATAATTTCAGTTCAAAGCGATTCAAAATTTGCAAGTCCCCAGTCGGGCGGCATGTACGAAATTCATTCTAAGCAGTTAAAACTATTCCCGCCCAGCACATGAAATATATCCAGGGCGTAAAATATTCTTAAAGAACTGGAAATGTGCAGCTGTACAGTCAAAGGTACAATGAGTATATGTATGCATTTTTGAACCTTATTCCATTGAAATAAGGTTTACAAATGTATACATATTTATGCCCTCGACGTTACGACTAGCTGCATGTGATGAATGGCCGCCGTTAGCCGGGATATTAGGCTTCGGACGGCGCCGACTTGCTCGATTTCACTTTTAAATTGTTATAAGTTTGAATGCAGTTTTGTGCTATACACACACACAGAGCAAAAAACAAAAGGCTTCAAAAAAACCTAACAACCTAAAACTGCTGAATTGCACGGCTAAAAAAATGGACATTAAAGCTCGGTTTTTATGTGTAGTATTTTAGCCATGCAGAATCGGTATTTTTTGATAAGCGATATTTCAAAACAAAATTGGTCGTTCTAATTACGTTACAACAATTTTTTTTATTGTAGATTGTTTTTAGTGTGGATTGTTTAAACTACGTAATTAAAAATGCCTGTCGTCACTGTTATTTAATTCAGAATTATTCTTTTTAACTGTTTCGCTTAAATTCTGGACGCGGTTATTTTCTTCAAGTATTTCAGGGAAGGACATAGGCTACTTTATATTCCAGAAATCATCCCTTAAGGGGGTAGAAATTTGTATGCAAGAGTGATGACTAGGTAAACACCTGATATAAGAAAAATGATGAACGAATTCTACGCAGATGAAGTCGCGCGCAAAAGCTAGTATGTTTATAATTTCAATGAACTGGTTAATAGATACACATTTTTTGCTTTTATTGTGTCCCGTTTGCTCGGAATTCTCAGACTACAAACGCGTTCGTTCGTGTATGGTTTCGAAAAAACTTATATTAGAGGCACTGGACTTAATAGTAACGAAGAGAAAATCTCAAGATACCGTGTGAATTAACACAGAAAATATCCTAGATAGGTAAGTGTTTTTACTGGCGCTTAAATTGTCTGTTACTGGCTACCCCTCAATAACTTTGAGAATTTCGAGCAATGGGGAACTTGCGTTAAGATCACATCGAGAAATTACACAGTAATCCAACAATGATAGCCATTACAAGTGTATCGTGTGTGTACAAAAAAAAATATTCTAATTTTTATTTAGAAAGCATTGAAAATATATACATAAAAAATATTTTTTTATTATATTAAATGAAACTAAAATATATTATATCTGTGATGAAAATAATTTTTATGAGCCATGAAATATTCGTAGCGTTATGCAGTGACGTGGGTTGGTCTCAGACAGTCTAGAACGCAAAATGACTAGTTTGATTTTTGTCTACAGATCACTATGACTACCGTGTAACATGTCTAGATCTCATACGGACTAGAACGTAAACGCATTTTGCCTACGATTGTGTTTTGTTTAAGCATGTACAGTCGTAAAGAATCCATCATTCGTCATGGCTACTACAAATTGGCTAAAACGATATAAAATGAAAATAATGAAAATGTAAATTTATAATATGGATTAAAGCATAGGATACTTTTTATCCCGACAATCATAATTACTTGTGTATATTTTAACTTCCTCGTGTTTGGCATCTTTACGTAATCCTTAAATCTTTAAGATAGACTATATCAATCAAATAATGCAAGTGCCCTATTGTTGCTATTTCTGCAATGAAATTAAAATAAATAGATGCATAACAATTTTTTATTTTATTATCACTACATAGTATAAAACAAAGTCGCTTTCTCTGTCCCTATATTGACTGATTGATTGTTGATTTATTTTTATTATGTATGATTAAAACTTTAAAACTATGCAACGGATTTTGATGCGGTTTTTTTCAATAGATAGAGTGACTCAAGGGGAAGGTTTATATGTATAATACATGCATCAGCATTGCACCCGTGCGAATCCGGGGCGGGTCGCTAGTTCTTTAATAAATTAGATTAATTTAAAAAATCAAACACAGCGTTGTTCGTGAATAAAAAACTAAAACCAACTACTAGAGCGACTTGTATTGTGTGATAGGCGATCTGCTTACAAAATTGGTGGCAAATATCTGAATATCATTTTCTTAAATATCAGTTATTGGTGATTTACCCTACACGGTACAATTTTCTCTCATAATATGTGGTCGTGAATATCGACAGCTTGCACTTTAAATTACACCTTTCCCAGGAAATTAAAGTCGCACTGTTTTCGCCGGATATTAATGGTTTGGGGGGTTATTTATAACCGACTTTCAAAGCGTGTCGTTTTATGTTTTACCCGTAAACGTACCGGGAAATTGGAATCTGTTTGTATTTATCGCGGGTGAGAAATACACAATTTTAGGGTTGCGTAACAAAATGGTGAAAAGGGATTTATGATGTGACTTTGTCTCTGTCTGTCACAGCCCTAAATATCGTAAGAACCACTTATGCTATCGGTTTAGGAATAGTTATAGACAAGGCTTACCCAAGTGTATTAAACCATTATAAAAAAATGATTTATTTTCGGCAACAATTACCGATACCCTTGGTTCGCTAGTCAGACTCACACTTGACCGGTGATGGCTGATATTTTTTTTGTATCTGATGTAAGACAATAAATGTTATTATTTATTATTTAAAAATACGGTATAAAGTGACGGCACCAGTGTTGGACACTTTAAGAGGCCTTATAAGTTTTAAGATGTTTTGATTTGAAATTATGATAAAAGTATTGACAATACCAATAAAGTGATTAAAGGATACGATGATTTTATTAAAGTTTTAGATAGTAACATAGCCATTTTTTGATTTCATTGAGTGTAGTAGAAGTTAAGTGTTTAGCTTGAAAATGGTCGATTTGGAGTCATGTTTCAAACGATTTTTCTTAATGAAAAATCCAAAAAATACATTAAAAGTTTATATCATAAGGTCGCAATAGTCCGTATAGTGAGAACATGTCAAGATACGTGTCAATTCAAACAGAAAATGGCCTAAATGGGTCATACTTAGTTGAAAAAACAAAAGTCGTCCCTCCTGTGGTCAATAGTTAACGGCTTATGTGCATTTTAGCTATGTTTTTATTACAGGGATTTATAGAAACGGAGACACTGTTTTGGTATGTCCACAGGAAAGACGCGAACCTAAATCCGCGTATGACCCAAATAGATGAGCGTTTTTAACTGATAAGGACACTTAAGCTGACAACCACCAGTGAAGGCGTGACGGCACGCCCGCGTGTCAATCAGTATGGGGCGTTTTCAGTGCTCGTTATCAATGATGTACTTTGCCTCTCGTTTTCGTCTTTTGTGTTGCTCTAATTGTAGTTGGTCCCATACAGACACTTGATCGTCTCTAAAAACTGATTCGAATTCATTTTTTTGTTATCATGTCTATTGTTTTGACGACCGGTTTAGCCTAGTGGGTAGTGCACCTGCCTGTGAAGCTGACGGTCCTGGGTTCGAATCCCGGTCAGGGCAAATATTTGTGTGATGAACACTAATATTTGTTCCTGAGTCTTGGATGTTTTCTATGTATTTACGTATTTATATCTATTAAATATATCGTCGTCTAGTACCCATAACACAAGCCTTCTTGAGCTTACTGTGGGACTAGTTCGATTAGTGTAAGATTGTCCTCTAATATTTATTATTTATTTATTTATTTAACCACCAGTGAAGTGACGCACAATCAGTATGGGGCGTTTTCAGTGCTCGTTATCTATGATGTACTTTGCCTCTCGTTTTCGTCTTTTGTGTTGCTCTAATTGTAGTTGGTCCCATACAAACATTTGATCGTCTCTAAAAACTGATTCAAATGAATTTTTTTGTCATCATGCCTGTTGTCTACTTAGTTACTTACTTAGTTATTGTCTGTCGTTGTATGCTTAGTTTCTATTACCCAAAGGTGGTCTGGAAGAGATCGCTTGTTAGCGATAAGACCGCCTGTTGTCTACCACTGTTACATGTATTTTAATTTCTGTTGTTCTTTGAATGTACTTCGTTTGGTGAGCAATAAAGAATATTTGTATTGTATTGTATTGTATTGTCAAGTCGGTCAAAATAGCTGGTCGCAGAACGTTTAAATTCTATATTAAAGTAGTTGGGAGTCCGTGTTGCATAATAAGGCAGTGCCTCTTGTTTCCTAATTTAGTCCCACACGCGACGTCTATGCTAAACGCTCACATGGGCCCGTTTTAGGGTTCCGTAGCCATCTAAGGAAAGAGAGCAAGGGAACGACCGAGACGGACATTTAGGAACCAAGCCAAGGAGAAGGTCAATGTAACATCTTTTTTTTTCTCTTTTTACCCACGACGGAACGGAGAAGGTATATGCGTTTAGGGTGAGAGGTTGTTTGTTTGTTTGTTTGTTTGTGTGTGCACATCAATATCTTCAAAACGGCTTGACCGATTTAGAAGCGGTTTTCGGCAATAGATTTGTAGTTTAGTCGGGACGAATTTTAGCTGGGTGTTGCGATGATAACTCACCAGGGGGCGCTGCAGTAAACATTTTTCACCGTACATCCGCCGTGGGTTTTTCAAAATTTTTAATTTTGTTTTTCTCATTGTAATAGTTTATGCATCACCTACTTTTCAGCTTTATATTTCATTTCTTCACTACCCAAAGGTTGTCTGGAAGAGATAGCTCTTTAGCGATAAGACCGTCTGTTGTTCTGCCTCTGTCTCCCTGTATCTTTGTTTTTTTGTTCTTTTGTGTGCTATTTTATTGTGTGAGGTGTGCAATAAAGAGTATTTGTATTGTATTGTATTGAATTGTAAAATCGTATAACGCAAGGCAGCGGCAGAGAAAAAAATTATATATATAAAAAAAATCTTTTTTCTACTCGTCGACTTCAATGTTTGAATTAAAATATCGTAGAAAAACTAAAATCACATACATTTCTCTATGGTGCTCCCTTCAACTGAACTCTTATCAAATAGACCAATCACGTGTCGCCATTAGTGAACACCTTTAAACTTGGCCAATCGCGAGTCGCCGTTACTGTACTCTTATGAAGTTGACCAATCACGTGACGCCGCTGTCCTTAATGCCTAAAAGAAGTTCAAGTCAAGTTCAAAATCAAATTTAGAATAAAGGAAAAATTGAAAAATTTAGGCACCGAGCAGGATTCGAACCTGCGACCTCCCGGCACTCGCGGCCAGTCACTCTAGCCAACTGAGCTATAGGTGCAATCCCCACCCAGTCCCGAGTGTACGCCACCCTTAAGGCGTTTGTATAAAAAAAAAACAAAATCAAAGTTACCGAACCCTATTTCATAAAATAAGTTCATACTCAAAACATATTCTCAAATCTTCATAATTACTGGTAAACATATACACACTCGTATTAAACGCCAGAAAAAACACCGAATTGAACGAAACACGCAAAATACCTATTTTGGGGGTCAGGGCTGGGTCACCCCGTCAATTTACCGCTGACCCCTATTCAGTAACACACCCATTGATTCACGGCTCAAATTACGCTGGCAAAGTGCGGTATTAAACTTCCGTAGCCGGATTTGCGAAATTGAGTTCTGTAATTATTACGATTAAGGAATTGTCCAGCGCACATGGTAATTATGTAACGAAATGTGCATGTTACGATTATGTAGGCTAGGCTTTGAATTAGAATGTTAATTCAATTTTTGCTGACTGCTACGCTCGTAGAACTCGTAGCGCTACGTGATTTCGTAGCGGAGCTACGGATTTAGTTTGTGAAATTGGATTTGCTCTTCGGTGTTTAGGCGATGATAAAATGTATGTATACTTGAAATAATTTGAGTTGCATCAAAGTAATTCATTCAAAAGGGTATTTTACCTTACATACAATAAGGTTCCTAATCCGATAATTTTTTTGTAGAAATTCGGCCAGCTAAAAGAATTTCAACCTTACTTAAATTTGAACAATCTAAATAAATAGTTCAATATAACTCATCATCATCATCATCATCATCCTATTAGCGTTATCCCGGTACAGTTGCATCCTAAAGGATGCCCGGGGTCCGCTACCTAATCCCAAGAGTTGGCGTAGGCACTAGTATTTACGGAAGCGACTGCCATCTGACCTTCTAACTCGAGGGAAAACCAGACCTTATTGGAATTAGGCTTGTCAAGTGAGTGGGCAACTTGACTGTTAGAAGTTCTCGAGCCGCCCGAAGGCCTCTAACTTGGCTTAACGACTGCTATCATAGACAGCAGCCGGGATCAACGGCTTAACGTGCCTTCCAAAGCAAGGGAGCGCTCAGTTAATAACCACTCATAGCGGTCATCCATCCAATAACTGACCTGGGCCGACGTTGCTTAACCTCGCATACCGCACGCAGTACGCGGGCGCCGTTGGGCCACGAGCGCTCCCAAAAGCGCTCAATAGTTCAATATAACTACAGCATAATATATTATAATCTTTATTATTATAAATATGTGAGGAACAACATTGAATCCTTTCCCCAAAGAGCGGAGAGTTCACGAAATCTGCGAAGCAACCATAGCGGCAAACTTGTTACAACTAGGTGCAAACTAACCAAGTCTACCAAAACTATACGCATAATTGGTCCTAAAATATATAACGCCATTCCCAATAGCATTAAAGAGCTGAACGGGCACTCCTTCTATAATAAACTTAAATCATAGCTCCTTGTAAACGCCTATTATAACATTTCAGAACTATGTGACATTTAAATATTAAATAATATATGTGTTTCTTTTTTAAATATTATTATTGTTCTCTTTACTTACTTTAATACTTAGGCTAGATTTTATAATAATTATATAAAAAGTAAAATATAAAACAATATTTACAAAACATAAAATCATTATAAAAACCTAACCTAGTGTGCCGCCGCCAGCGAGGCGGGGCCTAAGCTACCGGTGGTTAGGGCGACAGAGAGAGGAACCTCCTGACTATCCGCGCCGTGTCCAGGAGTACCGCCTTCTGTATCTGACCCTTGATCCAGCCATCTAGCGAGAGTCTCTTATTATTGTTATTATTATTTTAATTTTATACTGGAATTCCAAATTTAAATGTAATTTTCCTGTGACAGTTTGACATAATTTGTAAATCAGTCATACCTTGACATTTTTATCATTGTCAATCATTGTCTCTGACGAGTAATGTATATGATCCATTGCAAAAAAATGAGTATGAGTATGAGTGAATGGAATGAAGGAATGGTGCTGTAGCCACACATGCCAGGAAGTGAAGACGAAGGCCCAAGATAGAGTGGAATGGAGAATGCTGCGACGACAGAGGACCAGGCCCTCTTAATATTGATGATGATGAGTATGAGTATGAGTATAATTAATAAGTATTTAAGATTAAGGGTAGTGGAACACTCCGCTTTGATGAATTATTCATTTGTTCCGCTTGTGGTGGAGACCATGGGTTGTTGGTGCTCAGAGGCCAGAACGTTTTTGCAGAAATCGGGCTCCGCTTCCGAGAGAGAGGGCATGACCCGTTCAAACGTTGTCTATCTCAGTCCAACGCGGTAATGCCAGCGTGATGGGCACCTTTGCACCCGGAATGACACGGGGCGGTCTATTTGAGTAAATTATGACGTGTAAACTTATTAAAAAAAAGTTTAACTTAATATATGTATGTATGTAAGCACTTTATTGTACACAATAACAGCTTAAAACAATATTCATAAAAATAAATAAAATAAATAAATAAATATTAGAGGACAATCTTACACAAATCGAGCTAGCCCCACAGTAAGCTCAAGAAGGCTTGGGTTACACATGTCATATAAGATTAGAGTATAAAGGCGAACTTATCCCTATGAGGGATCTCTTCCAGCTAACCTTTGAGGGATTGAGTGGAGAGTGGTAGAATGAGATAGACAATGATTCACCTTTGCATGTATTTTTGTTTTATAAATTCCTACGCGATTATGCTGAAAGTACCTTCGTTAAGTAGGGCGTATATTAATGTACATATACAAACGGTGTTCCATTATATTTTACGGTCATAAAGTAATATAACAGATGACCACAGCCATAATAACATTATTTACTATACAAGTATGTAGTGTTGTGTTCCTGGAAGTGAGCAAGGTTGCCAGGGCTCCCGAGGATGCACTGTGTTGAGAGCGTAACCTAAATGTGTTCCTTCTGCTGTCAACACAGTGCATCCTCAAATCTTATAAAGGGTCGGCAATGCGCACGTGGCTCCTTTGGAGTTGCGGGCGTCTATAGGCTGCGGTGGCCGCTTACCATCAGATGGACCGTACGCTTGTTTGTAACCGGTGTTGTATAAAAAAAGTGTTCAATGATTTGTTCATGTGAAACCCCGTCAGTAAATGCCAGATATCAAAATATTTTCCCACCCAGTATTCATTTTGATATTTGACATTCTAACAAAGTCTCATGGACATAAACTTGTCACTTATTTAACGGTAATGGATTGACATGTCGT
This sequence comes from Epiblema foenella, assembly GCA_963556455.1. Lineage (NCBI taxonomy): Eukaryota > Metazoa > Arthropoda > Insecta > Lepidoptera > Tortricidae > Epiblema > Epiblema foenella. The sequence goes on along the minus strand of OY747108.1, from coordinate 6,698,815 downwards.
GCCTAATCGTATTTCGACGGGAAAACACTCTATATGGATAATAATAATAATAATAATTGTCCCGATAGTCGTCTCTGCGAACGGTCTAATAGCGAAGAGTCTCGACCAACACCTCAAGAGACTCTCGCTAGACGGCTGGGTCAAGGGTCAGATACAGAAGGCGGTACTCCTGGACACGGCGCGGATAGTCAGGAGGTTCCTCTCTCTGTCGCCCTAACCACCGGTAGTTTAGGCCCCGCCTCGCTGCCGGCGGCACCCTAGGTTAGGATTTTATAATATTTTTATGTTTCGTAAGTGTATTTTTATATTTTACTTTTTATAAAGATATTGTAAAAGCCTGACCTAAGAAGGAAAATAAATAAAGAGAATAATAATAATAAATATCTGAGACAGTTTTATTAGGCAGGCGTCCGTTGTCTCACGCAATAGCCCAGCCATTAATCCATCATTTTCACCCAATAACATAGTTCATTTAGACTCCATCAACCAGAAATAGTTCCTGTACACCCTGGCGGGTGCTGTCTCTGTGTGCGTCCATGACACGGGTAGGGATAGCATCCGCTCGGATTATCCCTTGCATTTCATTAAAGTGTCAAAAGGGCCTCTACGTGTTGGCTATGTGGTACTCGTTTGGTACTTCGGTGCCTCGGTACTTCGGCTCCACGCACGCCTCCCAAAGGTCCGGGATGCTATTTTCCCGTGAACGGGAAAGACATACAAATAATACTAATCGTTTATTCTTACCAAAGAACATGTTGACAATAATTACACACTTCTACCGAACCAGAGTGCGGTTTGTTGGCAGACGAGGCTCCAATTATGAAACTATTAGGTAGATATTAACATTTTTGTAATAAAGAATACTTGTACTGTATATTTCCTTATTCCGCTAATGCCAAAATATGACAGACTAAGGTTCTGGGTAGGCACACTAATAGCCAAGGGGCTAGTTACTTATTTATGCGTTTATCACAATGAATGTATGGCATTTTTTAAGTTATCTTATCTTACCTTATTTTATTTAGATGAGGGCCCTTGCGGATGCACTTCGACCCAGTGGGATCTTTTGTGCAATTGCCCCCTCCTTTATGCCTACTCCAAGCTGCTCTCCAGCATTTCCACAAACCGAATGATGGAGTTCAACGGGAGTACTCTGAATTCCTTTGGTTCAGGATAACCATTGCCAAAGTCATTAATTTTTTAAGTTACTTACTAATACGTTACTAAGTTTCTTTTTAAGACGCCTTATAACTTCTAAAATATTTTGATTTCAAATTATGTCAAAAGTCGTATTGATAATACCAATAAAGTGATTAAAGGATACGATGACTTTATAAAAGTTTTTAATAGTGACATAGCCATTTCTTGATTTTATTGTGCGTAGTAGAATTTAAGCGGAAGAAAGCCGGTTTTAGTTTAAAAATGGTCATTTTTAGAGTGATGTTTACAACGATATTTCTTAATGAAAATACCAAAAAATACATTTAAAATTAAGCGGAAAACGCAGTTTAATTTAAAATTAAAGCGGGAAAAAGCCATTTTTAGTTTGAAATTGATCATTTTGGAGTGATGTTTGCAACAATATTTCTTAATGAAAATACCAAAAAATACATTTAAAATTAAGCGGAAAAAAGCCGTTCAATTTAAAATTTAAGCAGTCATTTATTTTAAGAAAGCCGGTTTTAGTTTGAAAATTGTCATTTTGGAGTGATGTTCGAAACGATAAAACTTAAAGAAAAATCAAAAAATATATTAAAAATGTATAACATTAGGTCGCAATAATGTTCTAGATAATAATAACACTGAGAAAATGTCAAGATACGTGTAAATTCAAACAGAAAATGGCCGAAATTGATGAGCGTTTTTTAACTCATAAGGGCTCTTAAATAACTTCTTTATGATGCACTTGTTTTTTATATCTGAAGGTAGGTCGTTATAAATGAAAATTAGGTACTTTCTACATCTTTTTCCATAGTAATTCATAAAATATCAGCATCCATGTTTCGGGTTAATCGTCGTTTACTTATGCATATTTCATCGGTATGCATATATGAAACACGGCTTCGCTCGTATGTAGGGTAAATATCCCAGTGCTTGAGTTTATCAATAATAATGTGTGAAAATCGTGTAAGTTTATATCGCATATATTTTAGTTACGCAAAACTCAGTTATTTCGGAAATAACTCGCTACGTACCACAAATGTTATACGAGAATGAGTTTTTCGTTTATCCTATTGACCCTATGTCAAATCGATTAGGATAGAACAAAGTTATCATCAAACGATTTTAATAAACTCTTGAATAAAATAAAATAATAAAATAAATATTTTTGGACAATCTTACACAAATCAACCTAGTCCCAAACTAAGCAAAGCTTGTACTGTGGGTACCAAGTGACGATATACAAAATAGATACTTAAATACATAGAAAACATCCAAAACTCAGGAACAAATATTCGTGTTCATCACACAAATAAATGCCCTGACGGGATTCGAACCCGGGACCTCCAGCTTCGAAGACAGGGTCACTACCAACTAGGCTAAAGCGGTCGTTCGTAAACTATTGACATAATAGGTAAGAATCTCTAGTGGATATTTACTGTAAACGTAGTTTGAACTTCCAATTTCTTTAACAGTGAACTGTCTTGTAGACAAGGAGCGACAGAAAAAGAAGAGAAACGATGCGGGCCGCTAACTTGATCGTTTCTGAGAACTTTTACAGCAAAAAGGTGTGTTAGCAAGAAAACGATGTTTACTACACCGAGGTTTTACAACAAAACTGACTTCAATCAGCTTCAACAAATAATTCTTACTAATTAATTTTGTATATACGATAGTACCGCTGTCTGTCTGTTTCCTTTTCACTCTTAAACTACTGAATCGATTAAGACGAAATTTGGTACGGAGAAAGGATCTAAGAAAGTTTTAATCCTGAAAACCATCTCCTACGGGAATTATAGACGGGAGTTTGAAAGGAGGACGGAAGTAAAGCTAAATATTCAAAGTTACTTTTATAGATTTTGTTGTATGTCTTTACACATATATTACGATAGTTAAAAAAAAGTATACCTACAAATAATAATTGCATGTAAAAATTCTTATTACTGTATTATTTTTTTTGAACTTTGTAAATCCCTTACATTGTGAGATATAAAAGGCTTTTTTATTCACAACTCACAACACATTGTTCCTCACTGAGAAAGCCTGTTAATCAATTGATGAGTTTACAAATATGCCAAAGTATCATTGACTCAGTAGTGTCTATAAGTACCTAGATAACATCCTGTCATTGTTGTTGAATAAATAAATAAAAATTATTTTGCAACAACAACATAATAAAACTAACTTAAAAATAAATATAATATAGAGACACAAATTATAATTATAAAAAGAAAACAGCGTCCAGCTCTCCCTCATTTATATTAATATTTATAATTGTAATATGCTGCATGTTTATAAATCTAATAGCTGACCTGTAAAAAAGGCTTATTTTTTACCAATAAATTCTGTATTCTGTATTTTTTTCTTATATTACGATAATGTCATCCAAACAACACGGGCATTCGGGCATGATGATTAATGATTGTCACTATTTATAACTGAGATAAAGTAAATTTATTATTTGAAGAGTTTCAGTTTTGAATTTCGAATTTTAAAATAACTATACTCGGTTTTTTCTCTATCAGTACTATGCTATAAGTTATATGCAGGAAACAAATAAACGCGCTATCATTTTACTGTAAGCAGTACTTTATATGTAGTTAAAAAAACAGAGTATACATTTCAGATTTGTGACTGAACAAATTCAAAATCCACTATTGATACCTAATTTACGAAATTCCACCAACCGTAACAGGACAACCATGAAAATAAAATGTTTCAGACACTCTTTAAAATCTAATGAAAACAACAACAGTTGTAAAGGAATTCGTACAGTAATTCAATTTCTGTTTGTGTTTCGAATTCCTAGCGGATTTTGAACTGATTGATTAAGAGGCCGTATAAGATTTAAAATGTTTTGATTTCAAATTATGAGAAAAGTATTGATAATACCAATAAGTCTATGAAGGGCTACGATAATTTTATTAAAGTCTTAGATAGTAACATAGCCATTTTTTGATTTTAAAGTGTTTAATAGAATTTAAGCGGAAAAAACAAGTTTTTAATCTAATAATACACTTGAGGTCTACGTGGTCCCCCCCTCCCTCCCCCAGCGTAATCAGTCGTGAGATTTTCATGACCCCCTCCCCGCCTTCGGAACCTCGCGTGATTTCTGGATAAACCCTTAAGCGTGAAGAGATAACAGACAGACAAACAGACACGCTTTCGCATTTATAATATAGTATAGGAGTATGGATTGCTTCAACCCTTTGATAATCTTAAACTGTGTTGGTTTATTGTTAGTTTTAGTAGTGTCATGTAGACTGGTGTTCAGAAGGATCGGATTATCGGCGCACGGAGGCCTATGGAAGGCCCGCCGCTCCTACCAAGGAAGCACCTACAGGGGTAATCACAAACACACATCCTACACAATTCACCAACACACACCCCTCGTAGCTCCAGAAGACCAGGAACGAAGAGATTCCGTAAGTAAGTTAAGTTTAGAGTATAAGGTTAGCTTCGTGAAATCGCGAACCATTTGTACACGCCTCGACGGTCCGTAAATAGTTCCGGAGCTGGCTGATGGGCCCCCAGTTCCTCGAAGTCCTGGCGTGGACACTGATTGTATGGCAAAAGTGACAAGTGAAGTTTGTATGAAATATCAGCTCCCGGCTGCTGCTTTAACGTTCATCGGTCGGTAATCGTAAGTTGATGCAAACTGTGTGACGTCACACCTGTAAACTAACGTGTTCTGAATCACGCTAACGAAATTTGTTTAAATCAGTTGCGTAAATACAACTCCCAAACGACTCTCATTTTACTTCGGTCCCAGAGAGATCTCTCTATTGTTGTCGCTTCCTGTGCCTTCAATCTATTGTAGGTACATTGCCTACGGTTTGTAGATACTCTTTTCCTGTACATATTAATCGTTTTACATTAGAAAGAAAGAAAGAAACATTTATTCAAAGACACAGTAGACACACATAAAGGACAAGAAAAAATACACAGAAACCACACACCATGTGTGTCCCCGCGGCAGTGAAACGGACACTGGCTCAGCATTATGCTGAGGTAATTAATTCTTTTTGTACATTACTTACCTACATATTGTTTCGATTAATTACACTGAACTAATATGCTACGGAATGACCTCAATACTTTTCTCAGCGACGGGACAGGACGTACGGAAGTCCAGAAGATGTTTGCCCAATAGTGGGACACTTGAAAGGTTCAGAAAAATACGAATTCGTACTATTTGTTATTTATTTATCGTATGGGATACATAGTTTTCTACCTATATTTATACAAGTTAATACGGCCTGAATTTCTTGACAGCCAAATTTTATATTATTAACTAAATGAATATGTAGGATATGGTAAAATGTCCTTTGAACAGAGTAATTAGGCTTTGTGTGTTGCGAATCAAAAATTCATGCTGCCGCGCTGCGAACTGATTTATCAAATTTTCACTCAAATAATAATAATAATAGGTTAGTTTAGGTAGGCCTTGGTTTACCTAGGGCGGTAAACCAAGGAATGTCTCAGATCGCAAGCATTTGACGGCCGAGCCGAAAGCAAGGGTGACAGATATGCATTTTGAGGCTTTCTCTATTACCACCCGTGGTGAGTACAACATTTTACGTCTCCCGCTGGACATAGCGTGGGATTTTTCACAATAATTGCCACTTTATGGCCAGGTGTAACGTGAAATACATTGTTTTTTTTTTGGAAATAACAATCGGTGACTGTTTATGAAAGCATGAATTTGAAAATACTAATTGAAGCAGAACATGTACACAACGAAATGAAATAAAAAATTAATAAATGAAATAAATGAACCTTGTTCTGCAAGTAGGCCGAAATGGCACTTTTACAAGTCAAAAACTACCCAAGAGTTCTCAAGATACCGCTGCCGAGAAGAAGCGCCGAAAGAAACTCAACAGTCAGTAATTTTCTCCAAATATATGCTAATATGCATGCATTTATGCAGAGTATTTCGGTACTGTGGTATATTATGTGGTATATATATTAATACTGGGGTATGCTGCTCGAGAGGTACGGGTTTAGAGGTACTGGGAGGAGATCGTAGCTAAAATATAACACTGGAAGCACATATGAAACTTGTATATTTCTCACTGAACTGAAATACACTTACAGCAATGATCTTAAAATAATTTACAGAACATGTGTTTCCGATGGTGTCCTGAAGATCAGTCCCTGGAAAACCAATTGTTTCCAGAAGAATGCCAGTTTGACGCATTCTCGAATCATAGTTTAAATTCAATTTGTATACGTTATGATTCTGGACCTACACGGCCAGCCTCATACCGTAACAACCTCTACATTCCGGCATGTAATTTCATGATAAAAAATACACGATAGTAATATGAATAATTGATGAAACAGGATAATTATCAGTGCACCAAGAGTTATATCGAAAAAAGAACGTAAACATGAAAATCATAACGGTGTATACCCTAAATATCTTCATTTATCATTTTTCTAACCTTTGTTGCCCAAATATCTTCGTTAATGGCAACGCACAATAGGCACATTTACAGAAAACAGTTCAGTGACGTAAATAAACATATGATGTTTCTAATCTTTGCGTCTGTTGATAAAAAATAATAGTCATCTGTTTTCAGATAACGTCACTTGTTTCTGATTCAAATTTAGAAGACACGTGTACGCGGCGTTTTATTTTAAAAGATGCGTTCTGAATGCAAAAAGATTAGCCCATAAACAGAATATTAGTGGTCAATCACAGTGACAAGCGACATTCCAAAGAACGACACGTGGATAACTGACGTTTCTCATCTGACACGGCCTGCGAGCCATTTTGCAATGAATTTGTAGGCTTTCCTTATTAAGCATAACCCTACTCCGTAACTACGCGCAGATAACAAAGGGGCATAAACTCAGAATTTCCGTAACTCGATAATGATAAGCACTTACTGGGTAGTTCGTTTTAGCGGCTGGTCGCGTGGGTTGTTGATGAGGACTGGTAGACCCGAGCCTTGGGGCCGGCAGGGGTGTCGCGCGGGCGACGAATGTAGGCGCGCGACCGAGGCGCGGGCTGAGACGCGACTGCTCGGCTGACAGCCCTCGCCGCGCCTGCGTGGGACCGGTCGATCCACACTCGGTCAGTGGGTCTCATTTTGCCTCCTGACCAAAAACAAACACCCTTTGTCTTTGGCAGACGGCACGGCGCCGGTCGGTTAAGGAGTTATGCGTTAAGCACCTGTGGAGCGCTAATTATCCATGTCGATTGCCTTCCTGTATTAAACATAATCGATATTTTCAAGCCGAACTTTGTTAGGTTGTTTTTTCATGTAGGCAGTCTACTTTGTTTGCCTTGGGGGGGCTATTAGCACGCAACTGTGTCAGTTTTACGGTTCCATGGTCAACAAGGACGAAAGAAAAGTGATGCTAAACTAAACATAAAAATACGGAAAAAAAACGATTGACCTGATACGCGACATGTCATTTTGATCAGGAACCATATAGAAAATAAAACAAACAGAAGGTGAGAAAAAGCTATGAACAAGTTACACGATTAAAAACGAACGATTCTCATCTCTTATATCTCACTGGTCTCTTGAACGATTGTCACTTTTGTAAGTACTCGCTTTCATATAATAAATTATTTGTATTAACCAACTAAGCGATAAAAGGATGTAGCGTCATATAACCCTTTATTTCTTGTTCATGTCGTCTCTCAAGCAAGCCGTTCATCCTTTTCCTTAGCCTGCTGCTTTTGCCTCTCAACGCTCCTCATTCATGCATGTCACGAGCGGGATACGAGATAATTTGAATTTTCTAGATGTCACTTCGGTTTCATTAGACAGGTGAGCTACTCTAGTATTGACGGTAAAATAACTAACCGTCCGTGAACCTTAGTGCAACAAGATAAGGCATACTAATAGTCAGCTCCGTGATGTTGTACAGTTTAATAGACCAATATTTATATGTACATAAATAGTATAAAAATGCGGGAAATGCCATTTCCATCCGCGTTCTCTCGCATTTTACATACCTATTATATTTTGACAATATCTGTGCGGGACGATCACATAAAGTCTCCAGTCAATTTTGTTCGGATTTTATATTCCAAAGTGAGCTAGCCTTATCTCAGAATGACGATTCATACATTTGTAGAAATAAAACCACTTTTGAAATATCTACTAGTAGACATTTTTTTAGTGTATTTGCTGCAAAATAATAGTATCCAAAGGTACAGGAGCCCATGTGGCCCAATGATGACGTTAACTGTTAAATTTCAACCATAAACAATACTATACTACGATGACATAAGCGAGGGATCGACTGATGAAATCAACGTTCCCATGGCGTTTTATTCGCTTTTGTGCTGCATTAAAAATACCTAGAACCCATCCAAATCTCGACAAGTAGTAATGGAAGTAAAAAAAACATTAAAAAAACTTCTTTCGCCGTTTTAAAAAAAATGCTTGTACGGCGGTTTGGTATATTCGCTGTGTCAGTGGACTAGCAGTGAACCTGACAACTCAGAGCTACACAATAACGTCTGATTCCTTTTTCATTGGAGCTACACCAGGAGGTTCCATAGACAAGCACCGTTTCGTGCCAAAATGACAGTTGGATAGGCCTGGTATTGGTATCAGCGCTGTAGTGTCTGACAAATCAGCTGGCAGTTGAGCCAGTGCCTAGGCAAGAGTGTGTATGACTGGTCCCCTCATTGCCCTTCTCATCAAATACATTCAGGAACACAATATTAAATTATAATATAACCGTCGATTTACTTTTATTACAGTGTTAACTTATATTTATTTTCTTCTCCATTTTTTCCTCTATGTTGGCATGCTTAACCGTCTGTCACCCACTTCCCGCTCTTTTTTTAACTGTACAAACGTCCTGTATTGTCTGTGCCGTCCTTAATATGTGTTATTGTTTGTTTTAGGTTCCCAGACATATCCTTCCACAAAAATCAAAATTTTTAACATGATCATTCTCCTCTTGTGTGATATGTCTGTATACGGCGACATTGGCGAAATACCCCTTGCCAAATTCAGCAAGGAGTAAAAGCCATCAACAAAAAAAGAGTGTGTATGACTGGTAAAGCCGGTGTCCGTTTCACTTTGGTTTCACTGCCGCGGGGATACACATGTTTTATGTGGTTTGTGTATTTTTTTTCTGTTGTCATTTTTGTCATACATGAGTATCTCTGATACAAAGAGGTTTTGAATTTGATAGGAGAGAAGAGACTGCTTTTGAGGACGATCGAGAACAGAAGAGGAAAGATGCCGACGCACCTGATACGACATGACAATTACATTAAAACCATAATCGAAGGAAAGATAAAGGGGAAGACCGAGACGTGCGTTTATAGATCAAGCAAATGAGAAGATCAATGTAATGTCGTATCAGCTCAAAACGTTGGCAGAGAACCGAACAGAATGGCGATTACTCCACCGACAAGAGTTAGGCTAGGCTATTAAATATATGATGATGATGATGAGTGTCTGTGAATAAATATTTTTTCTTTTCTTTCTTTCTTGCACTGCGCCTATAAACTTACAGGGGTGAGCGGAGCTTGGGGCATTCAGTTTAAGCTTTTACTTTATATTCTTCTCGTATATCGAGTAAAAACTAACAATACTGCTTTCCCGATACAGACTTCGTCTACATCTTATTAGTCATTATTACATTAGCGCAGTATTATATTGCGTAGAAGCGGGTCAGTATTGCATCGGTACCGGCCTACATCGTCGCATCCCGCGCCGATCACAACTTTAACTGTAAGTGCACATTGACAGCTGTCATACCGATACCGTACCGACCCCGCAAAATACGGAAGTAGCCTAAACTCTAAGTGCATTTAAATGTCCTATTTGTATGTCGAATAAATATTTCCACTGTAATCCACAGAAAACCATTCTCACATAAAAACTAACGCAACCGAACATTCTAAAGGAAAATAGAAATATAAAGAGTTGAAAAGTACCCATTATATTGAAAAGCGAGAGACTCGAATAGACGGGACAGAAGCAATCGGAAAATTCTTTGGGGCTTATTCGAATATCTATACGGGTATACCAATTTTATTTAAAACTAATTTTATTAGCAGGGAAAGGCCGTGAGAGAAAAAGTTCTGCATGTCTATAATATGTCTGTATATACTGGTAACAGATTTTTTGAAGCGGATGCATAGCTAGTAGATCACCCCTTACATACAAACTTGCACTTAACCTTTCCCTCTTCATCATCCTCCTAGCGTTATCTCAGTACAGATGCATCCTGAAGGATGCCCGGGGTTCGCTACTTATTTTCAAAATTTGGCGTAGGCACTCGTTTTTTACGGAAGCGACTTCCATCCGACCTTTCAACCCGAGGGGAATGTAGACCTTATTGGAATTAGGCTTGTCAAGTGAGTGGGCTCAACTTGGCTATTAGAAGTTCTCAAGTTGCCCGAAGACCTATAACTTGGCTTAACGACTGCTAACATAGACAGCCAGACATGCCTTCCAAGAGGAGCGCTTAGTTAATAACCACTCATAGTGGTCACCCATCCAAAAACTGACCGCGGCCCACGTTGCTTAACCTCGCATACCGCACGCGGTACGCAGGCGCCGCTGGGTTACGAAATCGTAGAAGTATACGTAGTTATCGGTCTGTAATCGTAAATTGGTGCAATCTACACCACGTTTACTTCGACTTTAACACTGACATGTGCTCTCATTCAATTCGACAGTCTACTCTAACGCTAATGTAATAGAGTTGTTTATTACAAACAAACTATTTTTAGGCTGTGTTTATGTAATAGAAACTCTATTACATTAGTGTAAAGTAGAATATCCAATGTAATAATGGCATATGTTAATGATATCACCGTCATAAGTTAATGATATCACCGTCATATGTTAGTGATATCACCGTCATATGTTAGTGATATCACCGTCATATATTAGTGATATCACCGGCATATGTTAGTGATATCACCGTCATATGTTAGTGATATCACTGGCATATGTTAGTGCTATCACTGTCATATATTACTGATGTCACCGTCATATGTTAGTGCTATCACCGTCATATATTAGTGATATCACCGTCATATGTTAGTGATATCACCGTCATATGTTAGTGGTATCACTGGCATATGCTAGTGATATCCCGTCATATGTTAGTGCTATCACCGTCTTATGTTAGTGATATCATCGTCATACTTAAAGTTATTTACCTGAAACGTGGTGATGCAGTTTTAACAGAATAAGGATCTTTTAGTTTAGAAATCTCTATCCTTTAACGGAGCGAAGGTATGCTTTACGGGGGATAGTCGAACAATTCCATTGGAATTGTTAATGCTAATGATTTCTACACTATGTTTTACTGCTATTTTACTTGCCTGGCACTTTTGAAGATACAATAGATACATATATCATCTAAATGTAGATTTATTTATTTATCGTATGGCAATTATTTCGAACCGTGAAATTTTCGAGAAGACAGTACAGCTGCCAGTTTTGTTACACTTTTGCACGTGTAGGGTAGCGGCAGGTACTCCTCACGGACGCCTTCGGCAGCCTTCGGGCGGCTTGAGACCTTCTAACAGTTAAGTTGCCCAGTCACTTGACAAAGGGGGGTCGAAGTTGCACCACGTCCGTAGGGGGAGTACCCATTGCAACCCTGCACGTGACCAATGGGTGATGCTAAAAATGCAACAAAACTGGCAACTGTACTATCTTCTCGAAAATCTCACCGTTCGAAATAATCGCCATACGATAAATAAATTATTCTACTTAAAGCACTCTTTCTACGACATATTTCAAAAGCGGTATTAATATAGAATAACACGTTTAGTTAATTAAGTGTAGTAACACAGAAATTAAATAGGAACTCACGAATCACGTAACTTTATATACTAACGGTAGATAGATTTTACTGTCAATTTTGAAGTATAAATGTATGAGCTGACAATTAAAATTTTACATTAAAATCTACCTAACGGTAGTACAAAAGTTACGAGATTACCCCGCAGGGTTTTAACTTTATTTAACTTCAAACATTTGATCATGACAACACAACAAGTTATTACAAAGAAATATAATGGACGTGAAGTTGCCACGAAATAGACCCTGCTCAGCATGATGCTAACTTATTGTCAGCGCTGGTCTTCTGTAGAGTTCTTTTGGTGAAGGCAAGGGGATAACACATCAAACGGTAAACAAATAAGCAACATACTTTAGAAAAAGAACTAAAAGAAACAAATACGATGACCGCTTTAGCCTAGTTGGTAGTGACCCTGCCTTCGAAGCTGGAGGTCCCGGGTTCCAATCCCGGTCAGGGCATTTATTTTTGTGATGAACACGAATATTTGTTCCTGAGTCTTGGATGTTTTCTATGTATTTATGTATATATTTATTTATACAAGTATGTATATCGTCACCTAGTACCCATAGTACAAGCTTTGCTTAGTTTGGGACCAGGTTGATTTGTGTAAGATTGACCACAAATATTTATTATATTTATTTATTAAATAGCTATACACTTGAATATAATCTAATATCTTTGAATCATAGACAATGAAAAGTCAAAAAGTAAATAAAAATAAACTTGCACACACTCTGTTAAAATACGGGCGGTTGTCTTTGACTGTTTCTATTGAATATGGCGTTGGCAGAATTTTCGAAAGTTTAAGCGAGAAATAATGGGTTTTGATAAGATTATTACCTATACGTGTAGACGGGGAAGAATTTAAACTTTTTAAGAGCGAAATTTAGGCACTTCTCCTATTCGTTTTTCGAACAACATACTTTCGCCCATTTCCGAGCACATTTGAGAACAGTGTATTAGAGAAATTTCCACTAACGTGTTCAACATTTCATGGAATATTCTTTCCTCATTTTATGCCAATAAAGTCTAGTCCCCTTGGGTTGGATAGCAGTCGTGAAGCCAAGTACGGTAGAGGTCTTCGGGCGGCTTGAGAACTTCTAACAGTCAAGTTGCCTACTCACTTGATAAGCCTAAATCAAATAAGCTCTAGTTTTTCTTTGGGTTGAAAGTCAAAATGGCAGTCGCTTTCGTAAAATCTAAAGCGCCAAAACTTGGGATTAGGTAAACTGGTTATAACGATAATGATTTTCATCGCTGCTGATTTGATTCTACTTTAACACTTATGTAATAGAGTTTCAATTATTATACATACATACTGTTTAAAAATCGTATGTTTGTATTAGGGATGCTGACACCAGCTAGGAAAATCAATAAGTTAGAATTTTCTCGAAAAAGGATCAAATTCTTAATCAAATGGCAAAAAGGTAACTCAAAAAATAAATAATTACATAATCATAAGTCTCCAAAGTTTTAAGAGGGGCACACTCTGTCCCTTTTCCGCAAAACACCCTTTGTATTGGAACGATCGACATTTACTATGGCGCTCGTGGTCACTGATCTGATCTGTCGCGACCTGTCTGTGACGTCACTGATCTGTCTCGCTTTGTCTTTCTAACCCGCAAAATTGAAATAATTGTAACTTCGTTATTTTTTTGAGATATTTGAATAGGATTTTTGTCTTGTTTCTTTTGGAGTATTCAGATTTTGAGTCAACGACAATACAATACAAATACTCTTTATTGCACACATCGAACAAAGGATACAGTACAGTACAAAAACACAATGAGTAGAGGCAAACAACAGGCGGTCTTATCGCTAAAGAGCAACAACCCTATTGAAACTCTATTATATACGTACTAGGCTATCCAATCGAATAAGAGCATTGTCGATATCAATTAGAACAATTTCTAATTGCGTTAGTAAGGAAATAGCACTATATTGACGTCGCCAAAAGGTACCATTTAACTTGAGAATGAGATATTTGCCCTAAAGCAAGCCCTTTAAATCGAATGCAATCGCATCTGAATCGCGAGAACAGATGAGTGTCGTAAAGAGCTGTGGCGGACGTGGATAAGTCAATGCTGAGGGCTCTTGCAGGTGTCACTAGTGCGGAGCATGGATTCGATCCCGGACTCGATCTTTTGCAGGAACACAGACAATATTATTATTGTTTATTTTGGACACTTATTATAAAGAAAGAAGAAAGAAAGAAAGAAAAGAAAAAACCATTTATTCAATAAAGCACACACAACCGGTCTTAATAAATAGGTGTAAGATAATACACAGTGAGTGAAGGTGCACAATGAGTCCAGCAATGTGTGCCATAAAGAAAAGGCTGAGACACAGCATGTGTTGCTATTTGCCGTGCAAACTGCAACGCTGTTATTCTGCCACAGCCTATGAGTCTAATTCGCAGTCTAGTCCATTAAAATCATACAAAAAAAAGAGAAAAATATATATGAGTCTTTTAGTTAATTATTATTTCTCATAACTACTTGTGAATAATGATGCTGACAATATATATTATCCGCTTCGACCAATCGAGTGATCTATTATGACAATATATGTATCTATCTTTTGATTTCATCGTTAAGACCCGTCGATTCCAGAAAATTCAATCACATAAAAAACATTCCATGTTAAAATAGGCCAAGTCTCGATTATATTTATTTAGTAAGCAAATAAAGATTAATAACAATGCATGACTTGGCTCTACGTAATATCTCACAACTTTTTACGGTGATAGAGTTTCGAGACTTTTTTTATATGTGATATCGCTTCATTTTGTAATTAAATACAAATTTATGAATGCATCTAGAACTAAAAACTTTTCAGAGATGCAGTAACTACAAAATTGTAACTTTAAATTGCATGTATTCTTGGTCAATGGCTCAATTTACCTACTATTTTTTATTGTTTCATTGATTATTAACTTTTCTGTTTATTGATTACAAACTTACTTATGCGGTTTGTATATCTCTGAAATGTGACTAAAATTGCAATATTTTTAGGTTTCTTATGACTTGATAGGCTAAAAACAAATTACGTTGAAAATTAGAAGCTAGTAGGTCTGCTAGAAGTACCTTAGAATTATGATGATCCGTCTGTCAGTGTCTCAGTAACAAAACTAAAGAACTTTGACGGCCAATATTTCTTAAACTACTAGTTTAAATTGAATATTATTGAGAACGTATCTAAGTCACATTATGCCCTATATGTTACTGAAAACTCAGGGTTCTAGCTTTATCTAGCACAAAGTTACAGAAGGTTGAAAATGGCATGAATCGCTTGGAGAAAAGGATGGTATAGTCCTCTTTGTTTGCTCGACTTATCGGGGGCACTGCCATGCCCTCAAATACTTTCTTCGTGTGAAAGATTCTCGTCGCCATCTTGGCGAGAGTCACATTTATTTCTTTTTACTAAATGGTAATTTATTATTCAATATTTCGTAGTTTTATCCCTTGACTGACTCTGGTAAAGGCCCTTGAGGCTGCCATTTCTCTTTTATAATTATAATAGGTATTTCGGAATATTCTCTCTGTTTCATCCGTCGGGGTCTTGCGCCCGCATCGTTCGATATGTTTGTATAGAAAAATTCTGCTACACAATACTCTTAAGTAAGTACTGTAAAACGAGAAGTCCCCATCGGCATACAAACCTCCCCAAGGTTTTGCCTACGATGGGTATTAAATTAAATAAAAAAAATGTTCATATTTTGATCAAAAACAAAAAAAAAACATAATCAAACTCACTCGGGCAAGGTTTATTCGTGAACTTGTGAACGCGGTCACCGTTCTCGAGGTGCATTAATTAAAGTACATCTACAAGTTGAGAAATCTCACTGTATGCAAATCTACTACTTACTTTGATGTGTTTTACGCTAAAACCATTTCACTTAGGGTCGATTTCTCAATCGCGAGATAAAAATTATCGCTATCACTTTTTAATTTACATTGTATTGTATCCCTTAACTGTGAGTACAAGTAGTTTATGGGAGTAATAACTTTATGTTAGAATACACAAGTTATAAACCTTTAAAATGAAGTTTCTCATGTAAGTGACAATTTGTTTTTAATGAGAAATAAAACATCTTTAAACCGAATTTCATATTAAAGAAAAGGACAGAACTAACATTTATGTGACAAATACCTTTATCTTGGATTTGAAAAATCGGCCCTTATGGTATATTAATGTCATTATAAAATAATTATATATGTCATCATACTTCGTTGTTTGACTGGCTACATTAGCCATCTTCGGGCGCATGAGCGCCGGGGCACTGATTAGCAGTCGAAGTGGTCGCCATGGCCGAAACCGGTCGGAATCATCATCATCACTGTTTTCAAATAAATAATAAAAATATAGCTATATTTTAAAACAATTGTTAAAACAATTGTAAATCTGGTTTGTAAAGTGTTAAATAAAATGTAAAGAAATTTTAAGAAAGTTTAGAGATAGTTTATCTAGTCGTCTATCACTCGATAAGCGTGACCAAGTTCTTTCACGACATCCAGCCATCGCTTCTTAGGTCTACCGAGGGTTGTCTGTCCGATGATCACAATAGGGCCGGACCTTAAACAATAACCTACCGCGGCACACCCCTATTGCCAAGTCGTCGAGTCAGCGCGAGTCGATTCGGAGATTAAAACCGATCTTATTATTGTCGAGATTGCAACAAGACGGGCTGCATATTATTCAGGGGTCAACAGGATAGGGGTTTTGTGGACTTGGATAAAAAATTCTAGTTCGGTTATATTTTGTTCGGTTACTATGTTTCTTTTTCAGTCTACATCTGCCTATTTCACCAAAGCTAAGAGGCGCGACAATTGTCAAAAAACATTGTAATTGACTACAATTATTAGTTTCACTAACTATAGTGAAACAGTTTTTTCATGAAAATTGACGATTTGTCAGCCTACATATGTCGAATACATACATATGTGTGTGAAATAGGGGCCAGTAATTTTTGTATAGTGTATGTAATTCTACGTTATTTCTTCACACTGGAAGCTCAAACTTCAATACTCGTCATAATTAATTAACTACTAAGTAATTAATTAACTACTTAGTAGTTAATTAATCTGGAGGTGGAGGGTTCGAACCCCGGTTCCTACCACTGGGTTTTTCATAAAAAACTTATGTACAAGATATCATTTGATATTTAACAGTTATTAAGGAAACCTAGTTTTCCTCTGGGTTGGAAGATCAGATGCCAGTTGCTTTCGTAAAACTAGTGCCTACGCCAAATTTTCAAAACGGATCTCGACTCGAAGCGGATTCCTTAACCTCGTGAGACTCCGTGTAATACAGGTACTACATAAAATATAATTGATTTTCAACTGTACATAAACTTATTAAGGCCGAGATTCATCATCATAATCCTAGCTTTACGGTACAGTTGCATCCTAAAGGATCCGCTACCCAAGAGTTGGCGTAGGCACTAGTTTTTACGGGAGCGCTCAGTTAATAACCACTCAAAGCGGTCACCCATCCAATAACTGACCTGTTCCGACGTTGCTTAACCTCGCATATCACACGCGGTACGCGGGCGCCGCTGGGCCACGGTCGAGATTATTTTGTTAATTTGTCACTTCTCATGCTCGAAAAGTGTGTCATATTAGACTTGTCAAGCGCGGCTAAAGTAGTACATTTAACCCCTAGGGAAAATATGAATACATATTTATGATTAACAAAACATTTGAATTTGACCAATCAAAATACTTCACCTATTAAATCCACCAATCACAGAACACTAATTTAACTCTTAAAAAAATATTTGGTATTGGGTATTAACCAACCAGAATACAGCTTTACTAAAAACGTGGTTAAATCGTTCGAGCAACACTTTGAAGCGCTCAATGGAAGGTCAGTTAGCTTTTTTCGCGCGTGAATGTTGCGCGCGTACCGCAGTGTCTATGTTTTGTGTGTCAAAGGAGTATAGAAAAAAAATCATGCTGCAAAAGTATATATCTTCGCCGTGGAATTTATTGTTAATTTTGGGTGGGTTAGCCTTTGTTTATTTATTTTCTCGCAATCGAAGTGAAAAGTAGAGTGTATAACTCTGGTCTAAAAGCCATATTGCATTAAGTCCGCCCTTTGTACTTATATTCTTTTTGTGCAATAAAGTTTAAATAAATAAATAAATAAATATTACCACTCGAACTATTTTCCCTCACTTCGTTCGGGAAAATAACTATCTCGTGGTAATATGGCTCATTTTAGACCCTTGTCATACAATCTGCTATTTGAAGGGCAGACCTCAGGAGGTAATGGCACCGGACAACTGGGAAAACGCTAGAAACATGTGGATGATGTCCAGAACCCTTTCTTAAACTCAGGTCTCATCCATTTTCCGGCTAAAGAAACCTGCCCGGAGCGCACAAAACCCAGTTTTGTTTGTCGGATTGCAACTAAACTGATTGAGCCTTTTTTAGTTATTAATATAAAATGAAATGGCTAGATTCCCATTCTCATACTGGGAGATACTGGGCCGCATGCCAATGAATTTGAACTGAATTCTGTGTAATATAATTGAATGTTTGTTCATATAAGCCGCTGTACAGTCAAAGGCAAATATATGTATGTTCCCAAAGCGACGCTCTTATCAATAAAGCCATGTTCGCATATTTCACTGTATCACGTACATGTAATTTCGATATTGACTGTACTTAAGCAGGTAGTAGGTAAGGTCAATCAATTTGATTTCGTGGCCACTTCGTACCTTCTCACAGTGACATTAATATTGATTTTAAATGTGACAAAAGGTACGAAGTGACCCAGAAGGCAAAGTGGTTGACCGTATCTCATATATCTATCTACATTTTAATCCTCGACGCAAATGACGGGTTTTAATAAGTTTTACGTTTTTTTTTTGAACCTGACTGTGGCTTTATAGGCCGGGCCCAATAAAGCGATAGGAGTGCGCGGTTGGAGAGTACCGGGGAAAATCCAGGGGAAAACCTCCGGCACGACCACGCGTGTGGTTTGGAACACTGGAATACTCTAAGAGTTTGCGCTCCAGTGAGATTGGTTGAGCGGTTTCAACCGAATCTGAGGTGTGAGTCCAATCTGAGGTGTGAGTATGTATTACGTGTATAGATAAATTAAACATTGGAACACCTTAATGCCCCATAAGAGCGAGGAGATCTGAACAAATCTTTCTTCTTCTTCTTTTCTTTCTTTCTATGCGTCTCATTTTCCATTGCTCTTGAGTATTTAAGACTAATTTTAATTTTGATTTGATTTTGTCCTTAATTTACTAAATACCTTGTATGAAAGAGCGAATTCCTTGTAACACAAGTTTATACTTAAAAGGAGGATTCGACAACCTTGTTAACGTTAATTGATAAAAAATAAGTATTTTTTAATTTTTAGATGATAGATGTCAAGGACTTCACGTATTCACCTCTATTATTATGTAATAATATGAAGTCTCAGTTTATACCTTACACACATGTATGAAACGCAGCTGTGTAGGTATGTAAGACGGGAACCAGTCAAAAGATACTTACATATACAAATCATACCTACCTAAATTTGTATGTAATTTTGTAAAATGTAATAATTTGATAATATAATAGGTATTATAGCATATATGTTTGTTTAGACCAGTCGCGCTTGTTGTAATATAATTGTTGTGTTTTCGTACGTAACGTACTTAAGAGGTCTTATAAGTTTTAAAATATTTTGATTCCAAATTATGACAAAAGTACTGATAATACCAATAAAGTGATTAAAGGATACAATGATTTTATTAACGTCTTAGATAGTAACATAGCCATTTTTTAAATTTTATTGTGTGTAGTAGAATTTAAGCGCAAAAACAAGTTTTTAGCTTGAAAATGGTCGATTTGGGATGATGTTTGAAACTATATATCTTAATAAATAAACCAAAAAATACATTAAAAGGTTATGTCACAAAGTCGTAATAGTCCTGTTCTAGATAGTAACATTGAGAAAATGTTAAGATACGTGTCAATTCAAACTGAATATGGCCTAAATAGATGAGCGTTTTTTAACTGATAATGACTCTTAACAATGTATTGCTTGTGTGGTGAATAAAATATTATCTATCTATCTAAACAACTCAAAACAATAGGTATCGGTCTTCTATCGATTATTATTGTTGTTAATAACCACTAATTAATAGATTGGGTACGATAAGTAATGAATATAAATTGGATAACGGCGTTCCGTGATCAGAAGCTTAATTGGACCTTAATTCATCTCTTTCAAATCCGGATCACATTTCAATAATAATACGTTTGTCGCGTTCATATTGTCGGGCAATGATGCAACTGCAACCACACGCTAATAATATTAAACCCATACATAAATAACCACATCACGCATTTATGCGCAAACTGGTAAAATAAACCGGACAAGTGCGATTCGCCTACTGAGGGTTTCCTTACAAATTTGTAGGTATTGATTAGGTACATTAAACAAAGACTATATTTTTCATGATTTAATAACAAATGGGTCATACTTAGTTGAAAAAACAAAAGTCGTCCCTCCTGTGGTCAATAGTTAACGTATTATTATGTGCATATTAGCTATGTTTTTATTACAGGGATTTATAGAAACGGAGACACTGTTTATGCGGGTTACTGGTCCAATCCAAAATTAAGCTTTGTAGCCCTTAACTTTTGGTATGTCCACAGAAAAGACATGAACCTAAATCCGCGGATGACCCAAATGTGTAGTTTTCAGATTTTTCCCTGTACTTGTAGTATAAGACGATATTACTTGCCAAATTTCATACCTCTAGGTCAATGGAATTACATTTCAAATTTTAATTCCCTTGATATTGTCGAAATATACGTTTTTTGCATCATAAACTTAGAAGTTTGATTTTTTCACAGTTTCAAGGAAGTGTAGACTGTGTATGGTTTTCATTTTAACTCAATACCTCCACGCGTGTCCGCGATAAAGGGTCTTGACAGACCGACAGGCAGACAGACAGACGGACAGGCAGACAGATAGACGGACAACAAAGTGATCCTATATCCTAAGGGTTCTGTTTTTTCCTTTGAAGGACGAAAAAGACGTACCAGTAATAGGTCTCTTATTTATAGTATGGCAATTAATAAGGCTACCGTGCCTTTCAAAGCAAGGGAGCGCTCAGTTAGTAAACACTCAAAGCGGTCACCCATCAAAGAACCGAAGCGAAGCGACCTATGGAGCACTCGTGGCCCAGCGGCGCCCGCGTGCCGCGTGCGGCATCATCCCCGGCCCACGTTGCTTAACCTCGCATACCGCACGCGGCACGCACGCCATAGGTCGCCTGCATCCTATCCAGGCACGTATCCAGAGGGGGGAATAGTTGGGATTTATCCCCCCCCCCGAAAATACTAAAATACTTAATATAAAATACTTATAAGTGTGTAACTAAACTACGGACGGTACTTCTTTAAGTTATTAAAAATTATAGTACAGTGATTACAGCGATTTTTACACAGTTCACACGGTTGTTTTAATGTTTGTCCCCCCCCCCCCGAACCAAAAGTCTGGATACGTGCCTGACCCTATCACTGCATTATCACATTTTCTCCACCCAGTGTTTTCCCAATTATGTTCCTAAGCTGCCCAAGGTGGGGTCCACTTTGACGCCGACTCCCGAGATTTGGCGTGGACACTATTTTTAGGGTTTCGTACAAGAGTGCAAATGGAGCCGTATTGCTGTCACTCACGTGTCCGTCTGTCCGTCTGTCCGTCGTCTGTTAACAAGTTTTACAGTCAAACGGTTAGAGCTACTGCAGTCTTCAATTTTTCACGGTAGGTATAACTATCACACAAATTCGGAAAAAAAAATATTTTTAATTGTTTTTAA
This sequence comes from Epiblema foenella, assembly GCA_963556455.1. Lineage (NCBI taxonomy): Eukaryota > Metazoa > Arthropoda > Insecta > Lepidoptera > Tortricidae > Epiblema > Epiblema foenella. Next base: position 6,677,010 of record OY747108.1, on the reverse strand, counting down.
TATACAGCTAAAAAAATTACCTTCCCCATTTAGTGGGGTGCCATTGTTTAAAGCTCGTTGAATTGATAAATATTGTATTTTTTGTTTTAAAATGTTGGAAAACGAAAGAATGAGAAGCCACCAGTCAGCTTTTTTTACAAAAATTTGACCTGGAGCATTTTTTGACTTCCCAACTAACTTGTTGGTGATAATGTTTATTGATTACGTATGTTTTTGTTTCTTTTAAATCTATCATTTTTCCCATTACAACCAACTTTGCGGTTGGTCCGGAAATCTACATGTGCGAAGTCCGGCACGCACTTGGCCGGTTTTTTACAAAAGCGACTGCTTCGTACCTTCCATACGATAATGTAAAGCAAGATCATGTTTCCCTACAATGATAAAAGTAGCAATGGCAAAAAAATCGTATGCTCTGATAACTCCTTTTGTTAATACAGTCGTGAGTTTATCTTTATGTTGTAAAAGAAGGCCTCGCCCTTGCTAAATCAAATTCAATTTGAAGAAACTCGATTCAATAAAATCGCCAATTTTTATTTAACTGCCAAAGTTCGCAACTATTTACCAACTTCGGAACCATTAGGCATCCAATCTATGGTTTTGTTATGGTAACTGGTACCAGCGGAGGTTTATGACTTGGATGTGGTCTAGTATTTGGCAGGAGGGATTATGTTTAGGTATTATTGGAGTTCCGTAATCTAAATTAGGTCTTCGATTTCGATCGTCATGTTTAGTTAAGTATACTGATATTAATAGTAAAGAAAGAAAGAAAGAAAGAAAGAAAGAAAGAAAGAAAGAAAGAAAGAAAAAACATTTATTCGTGGCACAAACACAGTACAAATTAACATAACACCAAAATATAGAAAATAGCCACGAAATGGCCCCAAATCAGCATAGTGCTAGCCATTGGCTAGCGCTGGTCTTCCTTTGGGATCACGAGAAGCCACGAAAAACAAAAAACACTAAAGTCACAAACAACATAACAATTAAACAAATGTCATAATTTACAATTTAAACAGACAAGAACAGACAATCATGAACGCGACCTTAAACAATCTTTAAATATCTGTGATCTGTCACAAGTCGCAACTAGCGCCAGCGGACAACCACTAAAACAGTGACAGATTACGCGATTTCGTGAAATGAGAATGGAGGCATTAGGTTAGCGTCATATGACAAAATTAAAATTACTGATTAAAACTAAACACATAACACATAAGCAAATGAAATAGGAATATAGTAGATTGTACACCAAGGGGATAAAACAGGGTTTTATGCCAAAGGCGCGATATTAAATTCGAATCGCGATGAACGTAACGAAGGACTCTAGATTTTACTCCCAAGGGCAGCGAGGGTGTAATGAGTTAATTCCCGAGCGAATTAAGACTGAGTCCTGAGAGTAGTGAGGGATTTAAGCGCGCCCAAGACTAAAACAGTTTTATCTCCGAGGAGTATACTCTACTTCTTTCACCTCTTGCGAGACAATAAAGAAAAAACCGGTCAAGTGCGAGTCGGACTCGCGCACCGAGGGTTCCGTACACAGATGTGTACCCATCCCGACCCAATTAATTCAAAAAAATCTTAACAACATGGTGTAGACATTGAACGCCATGGGAACAGCGCCATCTATCGGAGAATTTGTATGATAGTTTTTCAAGGGTAATTCTTTATTTAAAGTACGTAATCAATACCTACAAATTTGTACGGACGCCTCGGTGGGCGAGTCCGACTCACACTTGTCCGGTTTTTCAAATAGTCAGTCAATTAGTTAAACAGGGTACGTACCAAAAAATTCTGATTGGCCTTCGATTTGTATTGTGATTGTACAGTCGCCATCAAATATATCTGTACTCTTCAGGGTGCTCAAAAATATCTGAACATGCACTTTAACGCCTTGACAATAGAGTCGTGTTCAGATCTTTGTGAGAACCTTGTTCGCTCCGATATATCTGATGGCGACTGTACATCGTAATGTGTATTCAATTCACGAATACTGTTTTAATGTTAGCAGAAGTGATAAATAATTTAGTTTTAATTTGTCTCACTATTCCCACATTTTAATGAGTAGTTTTATTATCTCCACTATTATTTTGTCATTTGTGTTACATAATATCACGACTATTATTTGGTCAGTCGGTACTTCAGTCATTAGTAGACAGATCAGACGACTTTTACTACTGGAAAATGAAGAAAAGAAATTATTTGCTACTTTTGCCACCCTTCATCTTTCTAGTGGTAGTACCACTAAGTGCCGAGGAACCGGTAAATATATATTTCTCAAACATGTTCGGCAAAGTAGATAAGTACCTATACTATTATCGCGAACATAAGTTCTACTTTTCCGAGCATTCAACTTCATGTTTTTATATGAGAATGAGCAGGAAAACCAAAAATTTACAAATTCTGAGAAAAATGTAAAAGGTATAATTTCGAGTGAAAATACGTCGCTTTGTTTGTGGAGTCCGGTCTGTTCATGCTTGCTAGGACATAGTGACTACGTTAATACTAGTGTCTTTTTATAGGGGATTGACGAGAGATATCCTGTTGTGGATTCGTTTTTATTATCAGTGACTTAGAGGCCATATACATCTCTAACAATTTTAAATTAATTTTAATTTTGACGCTCAGAGACCATGTACATCTCTGAGATATTATATTTTAATTATACTCCTTATTTAATCTTGAGACCTTATACATCTCTAACTTTAGTGATGTTGTAATATTTGTAATAGATAACTTTGCAAATTTATCTTCACTGTATGACATTAATTTTGTTATAATTGTAAACTCGAAATTATTCCTTCTTGAACTGTAAATTAATATTTTGACATGAAAAATGTATTACTTATTATAGTCAGACTTTCTTAAATTGTAAATTAATATTTTGACATGTAAAAGTGCCCTTGTGGCCTATTTGCAGAATAAATGTTTGATTTTGATTTAGATTTTTTGGAATAAGTGCATGATTCAGCCTAGTTAGTTCGATTAGCGAATACCGTCACGTAAAAGCCGAAATGTACTAAAACTACACATAAAGCGTGATGCTGGTTTGGATGACGTTGCAGGTATACTACGTGTCAGCAGAACACGTCAACATAAGTTACTATAATCCTGAATATGGATATCTCAACGCCACGGCGACGCGCCCCGGCCGCTGGGACCCCAAGCATTATGTGCATGCTTACATGCTGCTGTTTAAAACTCTGGACAACAACGTGAAGGTAATAGTAAAAAAAAGATCTGAAATAAAGTTATTATTATTCTCTTTATTTACTTTAAGACTTAGGTTAGATTTTATAATAATTATATAAAAAGTAAAATATAAAACAATATTTACAAAACATAAAATCATTATAAAAACCTAACCTAGTGTGCCGCCGGCAGCGAGGCGGGGTCTAAGCTACCGGTGGTTAGGGCGACAGAGAGACGAACCTCCTGACTATCCGCGCCGTGTCCAGGAGTACCGCCTTCTGTATCTGACCCTTGACCCAGCCATCTAGCGAGAGTCTCTTAAGGTGTTGGTCGAGACTCTTCGCTATTAGACCGTTCGCAGAGACGACTATCGGGACAATGATCGTTGAATCAACATCCCACATGGCGGTCACCTCGTGTGCCAAGTCTAGGTACTTGCTGACTTTGTCCTTCTCGGCCTTCACGAGGTTCTCGTCATGGGGGATGGTGATGTCAACGAGCACTGCCTGGCGCTTCGATCCATTTGTCAGCACGATATCAGGTTTATTGGCTACAATAGTCCTGTCCGTGATGACAGATCGATCCCAATAGAGCGTGGCGCGACCATTTATTATTATTATTAATAGTAGATTGTTAACCAAGGGTTGAAAGTGACCCGAGATATTTTAGCGCTCGAAAGAAGTGAGAGCGCCAGTAGTTCAAGGGTGAAATGGGTGTTTTCACAAACTTTTAATTTCGACATTGAGGAAAAAAAGAAAAATAAAAGTTATAGTAAAGGATACTTGAATGATTCAGTAAAAAAAACGCCCTGCAGCAACCAGCAAGCGAGCGCCGTCCCGCCCCGCGGCCCGTGCGCGAGAACGGCGCGCACCCGGCCTATAGATCTATTTAAAAAAAATAATATACACCCTAGGGTCGGAAAAACGACTTTCAACCCAGTTATCTACTCATGAAAAACGAACTTTCCCAACAGGAGAGATGAAAAGGGTATATTTTCGACCAAATTACCGCAGAACGTGCCAACCGACGACGAAGCACGAAAGAAGACGAACGTGCCGACAGACGATGGTAAAACCAGTGCGTGTATGACACGCGGTACTGAAACGTGGTCGCTCACAATAGGAAAGTCAGCTCAGTCACTAAGAATTTCCCTACGAGATCAAATCGAAATTAGATCCGTTGGCGACACAGGGTCGTCGACATAGCTCAGCGAATAAAGTAGTAAGCGTGCACATTACTCACAGAACCGATAGCCATTGGTGCCGAAAGGCTCTTTAGTGGCAACCTCGCAGCGCAGATGCAACGTGGGGAGGCCCCGAACAATGTGGTAAAACGATCTGGTCAAGATCGCTGGAAACCGTTGAATGAGAGCAGAGCAAGACCGTGTGTAGATCCTTGGGGGAGAGGTTTGTCGAGCAGTTCAGCTGAAATGATAGAACTGTATTCTGCTATATAAATCCTTTTCTCGAGTAGAATACCTGTATTTTCAAGCCTACTTATGTATCGTCCCCTATATTCCCGTTCCTGGTAGGTAATATTGAGTTCCATTCCCTAAAGAAAAAAGAGTACAGGTTTTTAAGGGTCTGCAATTTGCATGCGAGACGCCCTCGTTCGTCCATACCTTACCATCAGGTGGACCGCCAATAAAGCAACTTAAAAAATATACTTCTTGGTAATTTTCAGGTTGATGTCTGGTTTTACGAATTCCTGAGCAACGAGTATAAGCGTGGATTTGTTGAGATGCACTTTCACCTTTGCGACCTCATACTGAAGGACCACTTCTTCGGGCCTTCGTTGAAAGCCAACTTACACAATTGCCCTATTCCACCGGTGCGTTAAACCAATTTGAACCATTCCAGCGATTCCAAATAAAACCGCTGTCACTCGCACGCCATAACATGAGAAATTCAAATGCTAAGTTGAACTCTATAGAATTAGAAATGCATGTAGGTTGATATGTGATATCACACTGCACGCCGTGAAGGGTATATCCGTCGTCGGCGGTGAACCGGTGGTGCGCCGTTTGCGTAGAAGACATTGTTGCAATGTGTGAGTTTCTGTGCACCTATATAAGTAGGTATGCTTACGTGAGATGCGAGCGGAACACAACGGAAAGGGCTTTCAATTTAACACGTTGGCTGCCATAAGCATCACCGGTGGCATCACTTAATCTCTGTGTAGCCATGAGTGTCACCGGTGGGGTCAAAGCTCGAATCAATTTGTACGGGGCGTGGGAGCAACACTAGGGGAAGTATGGTGGGCAGCGAACGTGTCAATTGGGTTTCCTGTACAGTTAAGGATAAAACATGATTATAGTGCCTATTACGTACGTTATGGACACAAAAACGAACGCTTTCACTTACAGGCTACATCACGCGCGGCCTGTCAAGCGAGCATGACGTTCCGCTATGTCCTACCTCTGTTTCAACTTATCTACTATTAACATTTTAAACTTTAATATGATCAAAAAATATGGGTGTTATGATGTGTCAAAAAGTATACTTTATTGACAGTGACATTGATGTCCTCGTCTTCACAGGGCGAGTACCGCATGTCAAACATGTCGATCCCCGACTGGCCGCTCCTGCGCACCTTCCCGGTCCGCAAGGGACGCGTCTACGGGCTCTGGACGCTCGGTAAAGATCGCATCCTCTACGCCCACATCGATTTTGAGATCAAGATCAAACCAAAAAGGTTAGCAGAAAAATATCCTTTAAAGGGATAGTTTCGCCTTTGTACTTATCTTTTTTGTTTGATTTTCATTTTATCGTGTTTTATGTCGGTTTAATTCATAAGAATTACAATAAATTCACTTACGTATTTGCCTACTACTTAAATATTTTAAAGGGTCATTCTACATTTTCATGACCAGTTTCCTATTACAAAAAAATCTATGATTTGTATTGAATTAGTGCACAAAAATAGGATTTCGAAATACTACCTGAACCTAGTAAAAGTAGTAGGTAAAAATACTTCAATATTAACATGTTGTTGTGTAAAAACCATTTTTTTTTCATACAAATGGTGAGACATCCACGGACCACTGAGTTACTCGCTTTATGGATTTTAGCTGTGGTTCGTTAATTATCAGAACTATCGGAAGTGATCAGGGTTCGAAATTATCAAGTTAATTATGGTCTTTGATAATTATCAGATAATTATCCGATAATTATCCCTCTTATGGGTAGGGTAGTATACGTTATTTTATTAATTAAATTTATTTTCCTATGTATGATATGACCTGTAAAATGTATTTTTACCAATAAAAACTGTACTCTGTACTAATATATAAAAGATTATGGTGTTTAGGCTGCAAAATAAATAGTCGCTATACAATATTTTACTAGTTTTTTATTAACCATTAAAATATAATCAATCATTACAACATCATTAAAACACATATACAGAGCGCAAATATTAACGTTCGAATTCACTGCCGAATTTACAATTTTAGGTTATTATCAAATCGATAATTATCGAAGCATTAAAATCACGATAATTATCTTGATAATTATCCTTTCGAACCCTGGAAGTGATACTGCAATTAAACCTCTTTCTAAATAACATTACTAAAATATGAGGTGAGAGTCGAATATTCCAACATCTGCATTTTAAAAAAGTGTCTGAAAATTATGTACTTGAAAAAGTAGAATGGCCCTAAAAGTGAAGTACACAAAAGTGGGTAAATATAAGTTGAGTTTAGTTGCCATGCATATCGTACTATATTCGCTCGCCAGCTTATTATGTACATACATACATACAAAAGACAGACCGACCATTAAATTTAAAAACATTTACGCACCATCGGTCAATTACTGAACCCCAACTATTGTAAGTCAGCCAATAAAGTGACGAATTTTGAATCTTAATGTACAAATAATAGAGTCGAATGGGTCACTTCCTTGGATTGCAATACCTACTATCGACGACACACCATTAGTAGACCTTACATCGTTGTAATAAAGTTCACGGATGGTCAGTTAATTGTCGTTGGTAACGTACTTCATACACGCAAATATCAACAAAAATCTGTTAATGGCATTACGAATGAACATGCACACAAATAATTATTATAAATATATTTCTGTGAAATTGTGCTTGATGGCAATTTAATTTGGTCATAATCAACTAAACAATACCTCTAGTAGGTACATATTTATTTTTTCCGAAACATAAACGCAAACGAACGCGTTTGCATGTGGGTGGATCAACTATTCTTTGTTGCTCGTTACCATGGTTACGTCTCCTGAGTCACTCTTTAAAACTGTGATTTTATAGGGTTTAGATCTACCAAACATGAGTTTTAGCAATGATCATAAATCCATTTGGACATGGGTCATCTCTTGAGCGTGCTTGAAGCTCATAATACAAATATCTTTCTAAGAAACTCGGTTACTGTTGTCTCCTCGCTGATGCAACAGGATAACAACAACAAAAAGTTGATTGACCCATATAGTCTCAATTTGTAGGTATGGCAACAAATAGTTAAAACCACCAAATGCCACCAGAGGCGCTGTTCGCGTGACCATATACAAATTGAGACCAAACGCAAATCTTTCGGTTGTTTTTTAAAAAAAATGGTAGATGTTTTGAACGCTGTTGACACTACCAGTCTGGAGAAGATGCGAACTTGATTTTTTTTTTCATTTTATCAACTGTTGTCTTTTTTGTCCAGTGAACGGCTGTTTTTGTCACGGTCAATCAGAGCGCCCAGAAGGGCTACCGCGAACCACAAACGAATTTTTCCCTCTCTGTCTCACTTATGTGCAAACTTGCAAGTGCGACAGAGAGCGAAAACTTCGTTTGCTGTTCGCGGTAGCGCCCCTGGAACCGGTACATTTACTTCTGCAATTTATTTACTAGTGGCTCTGAGCTGTAACATCGCGAGTGCTTTGTTTTATTATTATTTTGTTTGAAAAAAAAATGATTTTTAAATTTCTAAAAACTGACTCGACATAAAAATTATATAAAATTATCGAGTCTGCTCACAAAACTTCACGAGAATCAGTTGAAAGATGCGACCTGTGTAGGTGAACAAACCGAAATCTGCCTGCAAAAATATGAGGAAATCATTGAAAAAATCTTTGTTTTGAAAATTTCACGAGAATCGGTTGAGAAATGCGACCTGTAGAGGACAAACGGGAATCCGCCGGACAAATGAAAGAATTTTAGCCCTTTGAACCCCAAGAACGCCTAAAGTTGTCTCGTGTTGTAGTGCCTACGGCCAATAACACCTGGGGCGCTACCGCGAACAGCAAAGGAAGTTTTCCCTCTCTGTCGCACTTGCAAGTTTGCATATAAGTGAGACAGAGAGGGAAAACTTCGTCTGTGGCTAGCAGTAGCCCCTCAGTAGGTGTTATGACGTTCGTTGTCAGTCACCTTCGTGCTTTACACTAAAGTTTATAATCAAATGTGTTTCTTATAAAGTGTCATACATACATAGAATCTCTTATGGAAAATAAATTAGCGTGTGGTCGTCACTGCCGTCAGTAGAGCCATTGTTGCCCTCGAATGAGGGATCAGTCGTATTTTTCTTCCCTATGACGTGTTAAAAGCAGTGTGTGCCACTCGGTAGCAAAACTATTTGTAAAAGATTTCATATGTTTAGCAGCGGGCCTCATAGCCGTCTCTTGGGTGTAAGCACTTGAATCCCTCGCTACTCACGAGATTTTACTTTAAAATACTGAGCGTTTCGAGTTTCACTCAGGATTCAATATACCGCCCTCGCTGTAAGTATATCATTTTGGTGCCTTGAGACACAATCTACTATTCTAGGCCACTTTGTACCTTGACACAATGAAATTAAATATGAAAGCCGCTAAAGATTTTATATTAACCAATCCTCCACGTGCGAAAAATGCCCGGAGATCTCCGGCCAGAGGAGATGACGGCTTACGCCTCATATTAAGTATGGCGTTCAGAGGGTAATGAGTACCACCTGTCCAGTCTTATTTTTAAAAGAAACATTATTTGTTTTAACTTTGTGTTTAGCTTATAAGAAAGAACATGTATTTCTATTTTTAAGGGAAACGGGTATGATGTATTGGACGTAACTGGTACAGACGCTATCAAATGAACTGAGTGACATATTTCACAGGTCGATGTGAAAATAGCGTCTGTACGGGTACAGTATAGACCAGTACATACTGTGACCATAATGAAACGATGCGACAGTCATAGGGACTTAGAAACTAGATGTCATGTGATGATATGAATAGTTACACCGTCGTCTACCGGTCCCTGGGATCCCAGGGATCATAACAAAATAATGCTATTGTTTATTTTTTTCGCCGGGAGACGAGGGCGTAATAATAAAAAAAAGTTATTAAAATAAACAACATCTACGTAGATAAGGACGTAGTGAAATAAAATACATTGTTGTTTCTGCTATTTATTGTACATGAACCTTTTGTAACACCATACATATAAGCATTTCCTATAACAGCATGCACTTACACTGGGCGTCTACGAAATACGCATATGTCAACGCCAACGGCGTCTAAAGACGTCGTGAGTCAAGAACGACTATAGTCGTCATGACAGCTACCAAAGAAATTAAGGTTATCAAATAAAGTTTATATTAGTTGTCTTCTAAAGCACGGTCGCGGATCAGAAAGAATTTTTATTGACTCATCTCTATTTATCTCTGTCACACGCGTGCGGTAATATTGCTATCACTCTCGCACAGTAGCGATCAAGGCCAAGAATAAGGCGTTTCAGTAACACGACCGGGCTTTAGTAAAGTTAGCGTGTGAATGACATTTTGTATACAAATTTGAACCTTACATGAAAGCTTGAAAGAAGAAAACTGCTAGCACTCCCCATCCGGTTAATCCGTTGTAGATGTTAAACCGGTGGTAAAGTTAGGTCACTAAGGCCGGGTTTTATAAAGATCCATTAGATCAAATGTCGGATCAAATTTCAGTAACTCAGTACATTTTTGACGTAACAAACCGACATAAGGTCTAACGGATCTTTATAAAACCGAGCCTAAGGCCGGGTTTTATAAAGATCCGTTAGACCAAATGTCAGATCAAACAGTAACTCTGTACATTTTTTGACATAACAAACGGACATAAGATGTAACGGATTTTTATAAAACCGAGCCTCATATATGGTTATTTTAGACCTTATTACAAACGAATAGAGTGCAAAAATGTAAATATATTAATCAATTAATGCGTATTTCGAATCGGCAACCAAGCAGATACTCTACGATAAATCTAGTTAACACTAATTCAATTATTTAGTGATACTTTTTAAAAAGACATAATTTATGCATTTCATATAAACGAAAGTTTTTCGTATTTCGTAGGAATGGTATGTTAACATTGGTAGTTTACGACACTACAATATTAGATAAAAATGTAGTCGGAATCAGATTTGATACTCAATAACATGATCATAGTCAAGAGTAATTTAATTCATCAGTCATATTTCGCTACAAATTTCACATCAACAGTGTTTTTGATGTTTCATAGAAAGTTCATGAAAGCTGATTTTACTAAGTACTAGCGACCCGCCCCGGCTTCACACGGGTGCACTATTTAATGGATGTTATTATACTTATAAACCTGCCTCTTCAATCACTCTATCTATTAAAAAAAACCGCATCAAAATCCGTTGCGTAGTTTTAAAGATTTAAGCATACATAGGGATATAGGGACAGAGAAAGCGACTTTGTTTTATACTATGTAGTGATTAGAAATTATCCTTGAGGTTGACACAAACTATTTTGTTACAAACATTTATCCAGAAATCTGATTCCTACTACAATCTATGACTACGGGGAAATTATACATATTAACACAAATATACAGATACAATACATATATATTGAGCTAAAAGGAACCACTTCAATAGTTCTAATAAACACGTTTCAACCCCTAGCCGCCCAAACGCCCATTAAAAGGCATCTTCTTCAATAGCATTTATATCTTTTAAAATTGGAACACAGTTGGATTTGATTTCGTTCGATTAATAAACTAAAACTCAACTCTACTTTCTACTACAGTAGATTAAACTTGCATTGCCAATTTTTTTGTATGTTGGGCGGAAAGAGAATGAAACGGAAGATAGTTTAATACTTAGGGCTATGTTTCGGACCCTTTTTATAAGCCTTTGTTATTATTTATAAGAATCCATTTAATAGAAATTACTTGATTATGACTTTGTTTAAATTAATTATCATTAAAATCTGTAAAAAATGGCTGCTTAAGGTAGCTGTTACATACCTCCAAAACTGAATAAGGCAAATTTAAATTTGTATGAAAACTCATACGAATTTTAACAAGTGCAAGTAAATCCAAAAATTCCATCTACAATCACAAGTAGCATGGATATTAATACTTAATTTTTTGGTCAAATGCATACATATAAGATAAACACCTTGTGATGCAATAAAATCTATACATCATATTCATATTCCTACTTGAATCACCACCATCAAAATTATTATATATATAGTTCATTATAAACATTTCAATTTGAGATTCGATGTGGCTTACATAAATATGTCATAAGTAGTTCTAACATCCTTAGAAAACTTGATTGCTATTATACAATGAATGCCGCGGATTATACTGTCATCCCTTACTAGTTGCATACTAATAAACAGTGTAGAAATATTGCCGTCCTTATTCAACAAACTGCAATTGTGGCATGAGGAACGATAACATTAAGTTCTGTTTTGTTTGTTTGAGGTTCCAGCACTCTAAGGACCATGCGTACTGCAAATTACATAAATAATATTATAAATATTTATAATCATAATTAAAAAACATTGAAATAAAAAAATAAACCGTTAGAATCTCATCTAAAGTTGATGTTAATTTGAAGAGATTTAACTTTAGAATCGCTAAAGAATGGCTTTAGAAAGCCGAGCGAATCTTATACCTGTCTTTTCCACTCATAACAAGTGTAACAGAGGGTGTAGCTAATATATTAGGGCACCATTCAACTTTTATGTTGCCAGCACATTCTAATAAGTTTTATACAACTTGATGCCCTAACGACTTTAAACTCTAATGAGGTGTGCATAGAGTAAATTTTTACGTTGAATATAAACAATATGTAACGCCGTTGTAGCTTCGAGTCCGATTCGTGCACAAGACATTCTGAAAAGAAAAAATATTATTGCAAAACATATAAATGAATAAATTAGTAGATTGTGTCTCAAGGGAGCAAAATGATATATTTACGGCGAGGGCGGTATATTGAATTCTGAGTGAAGCGAAAGATTCTACAATAAGTAGAATCTTGAGCGTAGCGAGGGATTCAAGTGTTAACGCCCAAGACGGAAATAATTTTGCTACCGTGTGACACATACTGCTTTTCACACCGTCTATGAGGCCCGCTGCTAAAAACATGAAATATCTTACAAATGATTTTACTACCGAGTGTCACATACTGCTTTTCACACCTATGAGGAAAAGAGTAATTGTTGCCCTCAAATGAGGGAAGAAAAGTGCGACCCTCTTTCCCTTTGATCCCTCATTCGAAGGCAACAATAACTCTTTTCTGAATAGAAGGTGTGAAAATACGTTTGGGAGATGAATGCAAATATATAGCCATTATAACACCACAACTTGCTCTTTAGGTATATGGTTTTGTGTTCCCGGGGCCTATCACAAAAACACAAAGCCAAGATAAAGCATCTGTCACTTTCTCCACCACTCGATAGAAAGTGACAGATGCTTGATAGAAAGTGATAGAATAATACGGGGTCTGGTGGTAAGGTCGCCAGAGCTTCTGAGGATGCACATATGTCTCTAGCTGTCAACACAACGAATCCTCAATTCAATAAAGGGTCGGCAACGCGCTTGTGACCCTTGTAGAGCCACTCGCGTCCATAGGCTACGATATGTGATTGCCATCAGGCAGGCCACCGTTGTTGTATCATAAGTTGCAGTCGTCAATATCTCGGAAACTTAATTTTCGGACAGGATATCACATGACCTTTTTTGCTGCAAATTAGTTGTACTATACTCCCTTAAGGCAAGGCCATTCCATTGCAAATGACTCCCTCTAACACGCGTGAGTTTGCAATTAACCATCCCGCTCTCTCAGAAATCTCTGCGTAAACATTTAGTACATTTTAAGTGAGTTTTGAAACACTGGATAACTTATGAAAAATCTATCCAGTGATTTTATTAAAACAATAAAATATCTATCCTTATTGTAAAAAAAAACATATCACTGTGAAATCTGCGCCATCAAAGTTTATTTTTACGATGATATTTAGGATTTTTTGACACATACACCTAGGCATTTTTCAATATTTTGTTTCTTTTTCAGTCCACAATAATTTTTGTGTAGTTTAATTCTACATGACTTCTTCACTCTGGAAGCTCAAACTTCAGTATTTTCGTCAGATCTCTGAATGGACCTTGCCTTAAAAGGAATGTATTCAATAACCAGTCACCCTGTATATTTTAACAGAGGCTAAACTCGTTGTATACCTAGTTTAATCTTAATCCATTCAGCCGTTTGCGCATAATTGAATAACAAACATCCAAACATCAAACTTTCGCATTTACAATATTAGTAGGACAAAGAATAGCGTTCGGTTCGAAAAGTGGGAAACTAATTATGAATAATAGAATAAATGACTCACAATCCGGCCCAGGTCGGGCCTAGCTGAGTTTCTTGCTGGACTCTTCTCAGCTAGGCTAGGTTTAGTGAAACAGCGAGTCCCAGTAGCTCGATTCCACTCACACCTCAGATTCGGTTAAAACCGCTCAACCAATCTCACTGGAGCGCAAATTCTTAGAGTATTCCGGTGTACCAAACCACACGCGCGATCGTATCGAAGGTTTTCCCCTGGATTTTCCCCAGGCTACTCTCCAACCGCGCACTCCTATCGCTTTATTGGGACTGGCCTATGAAGCCACAGTCATCAGGTTCAGAAAAAAATGGAGATATCGAACGATTTTAACACAGTTACAAGATAGATCCCACAACTGTCGTGTCGATGTCAATATTACATCCATAGCTATCAGTGGCGGAGCGTCCATAAAACTCGATTCCCACCGGCTTGCCTAATTTTCACCCAATCCAATTCTTTTACTAAGGCTCATGAAGATAAATATAGGCAAATTATTTCCGGCTTCCCTAAGAATATTTTAAACGCGCCGCCACTGATAGCTATTCTTCCTTATTTTTCGAGTTATTCGAAATTTATTGAATATAAATTCTAATATTTTTATGCGTGCTCAGCTAGCCCAAATCTGCTGGTTTTTTGCCTGATGATAAAATAAAATGTTAATTACGAAGGTCAGTCAGGTTCAAAAAAAAGACTCACAACGGTTAGTCTAGCATCTTGTCTCGTAGAGTCCCGAGCGGCCGATGTAGCGCACCCATTTGATCACGTCGTGGTCGGAATAGTTCAGTTTCGGCTCAAACACCTTTAGGTACCGGACCTGTGAAGTAGGAATGGTGACTCGTGTTACAATTTATAACGTAGTGTGGCTATATGGATATAAAACCATCAAATTATTACAATTAATAATAGATTACACAACGAGAATCTCGTGAAGGCGGAGAAGGACAAAGTCAGCTAGATAAGACTTGGCACACGAGGTGACCGCCATGTGGGATGTTGATTCAACGATCATTGTCCCTACAGTCTTCCTGCGAACGGTCTTATAGCGAAGAGTCTCGACCAGCACCTCAAGAGACTCGCTAGATGGCTGGGTCAAGGGTCAGATACAGAAGGCGGTATTTCTAGAAGCGTTCGTGGCCCAGCGGCGCCCGCGTACTGCGCACAGTATGCGAGGTTAAGCAACGTCAGCCGTGATCAACTCTTGGATGGGTGACCGCTTCGAGTGGTTACTAATTGAGCGTTCCCGTGCTTTGGAAGGCAGAAGTTATAGGCCGTCGGGCGGCTTGAGAACTTCTAACAGTCAAGTTGCCCACTCACTTGACAAGCCTAACCCTAATAAGTTCTAGTTTCCCCTCGGGTTGGAAAGTCAGATGGCAGTCACTTCCGTAAAAAGTAATGCCTACGCCAAATCTTGGGATTAAGTAGCGCATCCAAGGCATCCTTCAGGATGCAACTGTACTGCGATAACGCTAGGAGGACGATGAGACAGGCCTCGACACGACTCGGCCGCCAAACTGTCCCTCACGTACCTTGAAGCCAGAAGGCGCGAAGGGCACCTCGAAGCCCATAGAGATCGGCGGGCGAGTCCATTTCTTCTTAGTGTCAGTCTCTAGCAGCTCTATCTCGGCGGATAGCTGCGTCTCTTTCATGCCGGCCATACGTTTGATCTTCCACACGATCGCATTCTCCGATGCCTAGAAATATATACACAATACAATAGATAAATTCACGCCTGTATTTCAACGGTAGGCAGACCGCATAAAATTGCCTGCGCGGCATCTGTATTTCCGTGTATTTGTAAACTGGATACTTAAAAACACGAGTGTCCGTGTATTTGTAAACTGGATACTTAAAAACACGAGTGTCCGTGTATTTGTAAACTGGGTACTTAAAAACACGAGTGTCCGTGTATTTGTAAACTGGATACTTAAAAACACGAGTGTCCGTGTATTTGTAAACTGGATACTAAAAAACACGAGTGTCCGTGTATTTGTAAACTGGATACTTAAAAACACGAATGTCCGTGTATTTGTAAACTGGATACTTAAAAACACGAGTGAATAGGCATCGTTTGGGTGAGCTCGCTTCACCGTCGGCCTCATTTTTGCCCTCTGGCTAGATGCTGGCCAAGAGCAACACCATTTTTATTAAGAAATAATTTAAAATACCGGCCAAGTGCGTGTCGGACCACGCACAATGAAGGGTTCCGTACTAACACCTACTAATGCACATTTAAAATCACTATCCAATACATTGAATCTAAAGAAGTCGTATCTTCATAGGGAACTTACGACCTTATGTTTGGGCGAGACAGTTTTTAAGCGAAAACTCAAAAACCGTAAATCCTATATTGCTAAAACCAAAAATCGTTGAAAGTATTTACTAATGCACACCACCTCAATTTTTTTCAGAGTTTTAAACTTTAGTTTGAAAATTAGAGGGGGGGGGGGACACTTTCTATGACTTTGACAGCTAATATCTCACCAACGGTTGACTTAAATGGACAAGTTTTTTAGAAACCTCCATATCATTTTTAAAGGCCTATCCATCGATAACCCACACAACTATGTGCGTTGAAATTTTTTTTTCATCCACCAGTTACATGAATGGAGTGCCCCCTTAATTTAATATTTTTTTTGTAATTTCACATCACTTTTATGTAGCGGTTCATAGAATACACATTCCTACCAAATTTCATAATTAAAATAAATAATATTTGTGGACAATCTACACAAATCAACCTAACCTAGTCCCAAACTAAGCAAAGCTTGTACTATGGGTACCAAGTGACGAAATAAATACTTATATAGATAAATACATGGAAAACATCCAAGACTCAGGAACAAATTGAATGTTCATCACACAAATAAATGCCCTGACCGGGATTCGAACCCGGGACCTCCAGCTTCGAAGGCAGGGTCACTACCAACTAGGCTAAAGCGGTCGTAAAATTGTAGTGCTTATAGTCTCCGAGTAAATCGGCTGTGACATACGGACGGACAGACATGACGAATCTATAAAGGTTCCGTCCGAACCCTAAAAATCCTACAAAATGCGTTTTTTTTTTTCAAATTACCTTATATTTAGCTTTCCCCTTAAGGCAAATCAGCTGCACCCCACTAGTGTTCAGCGGAGTCGGTATCTTCACTTCGATCTTCTGTCCCAGCAAGGACGGCTTGAAGTTGCTTTTAAGAACAACTTTCACCTCCATCTTAGTCCTGCCCACCTCTCGCACTAGTGGGATCACGCGGAATGGCAGAGATATGTCCTTTGTCGTGCGGTATCTAGAAGCAAGATTATAATATGATATTAAACACCAGTAAAGAATATTTAATATTTTTACACGGGCATACACCTATTACAAGCATCAGCGACAAAATGTCGAGAAGATCAAATACCATAATAGTGAATACTCTTGCCCATATGTTATATTGAATCAATAAATTATTATTATATTATATTACACAACCAATAAATAAATAAAACATACTTTGGTAGATATATATATACTTTCAAACTATATGGCATTAAGTGCGGCATTTGTACATTATTTCTTAAATTGCGCAATAAAGTTTAAATAAACTTGGGTCGATCAACTTTCCCTTGTTATTCTGTCCCGTCAGACGTGAGACAACAGTAACAGTTTCTTAGAAAAAATGTTATAATAGTGACTTATAGCATGCTGATGAGATGACCTACGTCAGAACGGGTTCATAATCATCGCTTAAACTCATGTTTAATAAAATTAAACCTTAGTGGCCATTCTACTTTTTCATGTACATAATTTTCAGACACTTTTTTTTTTAATACAGATTTTGGAATACTTGGCCTCACTTCATATTTTTGTGTGTGTTGTTCAAAGAGGTTTAATTGCAGTATCACTTCCAATAGTTTTGGTAATTAACGAACCACAGCTAATAAATAGAATAGAATAGAATAGAAAAACATTTATTGATAAACCAAACAATAAATAATATCCATAAATCGAGTAACTCAGTGGTTCTTGGATGTCTCACCATTTGTATGAAAATATGGATTTTACCACTGTGTTACCCACATTTTACAACAATATATTTAAGTATTTTTACCTATAAATTCCTTTTATTGGGTTCAGGTACTATTTCGAAGTCCTTTTTTTGTACACTAATTCAATACATATCTATCATAGATTTTTTTTTGTAACAGAAAACTGGTCATGAAAAAGTAGAATGACCCTTATTACAGTTTTAAAGAGTGACCAGGGAGATGTAACCATGGCAATGAGCAACAGGAAATCAGAATCAGAATCAGAAATTATTTATTGCCACGAATTAAAGTTAAAAAATAAAGCCAACAAAAATACAGCAAAAAGAAACTTCAAATTAAGATATAAAATAAAATACAATAAAATAAAGTCGGTATACGGGCGAAAGTTTTACGTGACAACGACTTTGAGTGCTCGCCCGCGCGTGCGCGGTGCGTGCGTGTCTGTCTCTCTCGCTCTTAGGCGGGCTAACCATGCCTCTCACTCGCTCTCATTGTGAGCGCATAACGTGAGCGGAGCGTAACGCAGTTTCTTGAAGTGTCACCCGGCAAACCAATTTATAAGACGTTGTCACGTCAAAAAAATTTGAGGCAATGGGTCTCGGTCTCAGCATGTGCTGGGCAAAAAAAAAATGTGCAGCGCTGGTTTTCAGACAGAGCCCTAGTGTTTGTCGGTCGCAGAGATTAGAGAAATAGTTGGTAGACAGTTTTACATTTACCTCATGAGTTCGAACTCGCCGTCCGGCGGTATGAAGGAGATGCTGTGCTCAGTCTCGAACTTGCTCAGTTTGACGCACTGGTGGAACTGGCAGTCGTCGATGACCACGACCGGTTTGCCGGATCGCGCCGGGTCGCTGTCCGTATTGCCGGATATGCCACCTGAGAAATCAGTGGGGGGAATATGATAATATTAATGGTGTAGACATTTCGGATTGGAGGTGCGCCCTCTATACAATCTCACAAAATATAATTCACTACCCGTCCTCTACCGGTCCCTGGGATCCCAGGGCTCATTACAAAACGAGTGCGTGTCGGACCACGCACAATGAAGGGTTCCGTACCAACACCTACTAGTCCACATTTAAAATCACTATGCAATATATTGAATCTAAAATCTTATATCTTCATAGAGAACTCACGGCACTTACGACCTTTTGTTTGAGCAAGACAGTTTTTAAACGAAAACTCAAAAACCGTAAAACCTATATTGTTCAAACCAAAAATCGTTGAAAGTATTTACTAATGCACACCACCTCAATTTTTTTCAGAATTTTAGACTTTATAGTTTGGAAATTAGAGGGGGGGGACACTTTCTATGACTCTGACAGCTAATATCTTACCAACGGTTGACTTAAATGGACAAGTTTTTAGGAACCTCCATATCATTTTTAAAGTCCTATCCATCGATACCCGACACGACTATGTGCGTTGAAATTTTTTTTTCCATCCACCGGTTACATGTATGCAGTGCCCCCCCTAATTTAATATTTTTTTGTAATTTCACATTACTTTTATGTAGCGGTTCATAGAATACCTATCAAACCCACCTAGAATACCTATCACCTTCCTATCAAATTTCTTTCTCATAGTCTCCGAGTAAATCGGCTGTGACATACGGACGGACGGACGGACGGACAGACATGACGAATCTATAAGGTTTCCGTTTTTGCCATTTGGGCTACGGAACCCTAAAAATGCTATTGTTTATTTTTTTCGCCGGGACACGACTTAACATGCTCTTAATGTCTCAGAGACAAATGTGGATATACTTTTCGAGTGGATTCATCATTCAAATTTTATTTAATTTTTACAGCTACATTACTACGGACATTCTACTTTAGTACTATAATCATAAGTTTTATTACATAAACAAACACTGTCTGAAAATAATATATATATATGTTTGTACTCTATTATATTAGCGTTAAAGTAAACTATCCAATGGAATAGGAATCAGTGTGAAACTCATAATCTGTGTGTAATGTAGCAACTCACCACTCCCCTTGCCTTTTGCCTCCATGACGATCTTGTCGTTGATGCCAAACTTGCATTCCGGCATACCGGACAGATAGGACTTCATCACTACCTTCCCTGCGACGTGCGCTGATAGCACTTGCCCTGGAACAATATCATCATCATAAGGGTCATTTTACTTTTTCATGACCAATTTTCTATTACAAAACAAATATATGATATGTATTGAATTAATGTACACAAATAGGATTTTGAAATAGTACCTGAACCTAATAAAAGGAATTTATAGGTAAAAATACTTCGCCCTGTAGCCCAGGCATAGAATATGGCTACGGTATCCTCTGCCTGTCGTAGAAGGCGACTAAAAGGGGGTCCTTATGTCAAGTGCATTATTCTGTGGCCATTTCTTTTTTTTTATCGCGTGTGGCTATATAGGCCGGACCCAATAAAGCGATACGAGTACGCGGTTGGAGGAGGGAAACCTCCGACACCACTACGCCAATGGTTTAGAACACTAGAATACTCTAAGAGTTTGCGCTCCAGTGAGATTGGTTGAGGCGGTTTCAACCGAACCTGAGGTGTGAGTGGAATCGAGCTACTGAGAGTTTTGTCACTGGTTCACTAAACATAGCCTAGCTGAGAATAGTCCAGCAAGAAACTCGGCTAGGCTCGACCTGGGTCCGACTGACTCTACCCGGTGTGCGGTGGTACCGGGATGAATAGGGACTATATGTCTGTGTTATCGCGATCGCGCGGTGGACGTCCCCGCCGGCGGAAATGTGTGGCCACTTCATTTGGGGCACTGACTTCGCTGAGCCAACGGAGTAAGTAAGGTAAGTCAATAAAGGAGGTAGGTAAGGTAAGTTAAAACCTGTAATTATACCTTGTGGTGACATAAGAAGGTTCACGTATTCCAATACATCTAGGAAAAGTTCGTTGCGTCGATATTTGATGCCCTCGCGACGCCAGCCGATCTGTCCCGTCACCTGTCATACAAATATATTCCAGTTATTTTTCAATCATTCATTCGATTTTGTAAGAAAATAAGAATGGAAGATGATGTAGGAATGCAGCCGGGACAGCAACCTTAAGCACCAACTTCAGGAAAAAAATAATAAATTTAAAAAACACTTTTTGGACAATGTATTGAAATATATACATCTATCATATACATCTCGAGCTATACTCGACCTTAAAGACGTGAGTGACCAGTTTATTATATTTCAATGTGTCTGAAACTCACGGGAGATTTATGTTTAAAACTTTCGGACAATGTTATACAAATCAACCTGGTCCCAAACTAAACAAAACTATGGGTACTAGTGGACGATATACATGCATACTTATATAGATAAATATTTAAATATATAGAAAACAAAACATCCATGACTCAGTAACAAAGTTAATATTAATGTTTCTTTTTTTCCTGTTTTTTTAAATAATAATTGTTATTTCAATCAGAATTTTAATATTACTTATTTATAATTTAATAGTACTACGCGATAGTCAATGTTAATTAATGCCACTTATTATATTATTACATAAACCAAGCGTGCCAAGCGTGGCGACTATGGCAAATCCCCCCCAAGGGGAAGAATAAATTGGGGGAGGCCTATGTTCGGCAGTGGACGTCTTTCGGCTGAAATGATGATGATGATTATATTATTAACTAAATTTCTCCACCAAAATATTTCTACTCCGATGTTGGCAGAATATGCTGAACTAACACATTTTTACTAACCTTCAATGTACCATATTCTTAGAAATAAATTGATTGATTGATTAATTGATTGAAATATTAATGCTCATCACAGAAATAAATGTCCTAACCAGGATTTAAACTCGGGGCCCTCCAGTTTCATATGCAGTGTGACTACCAAGTTACATTAGAATTACGATGATCGGGAACTCACAAATACAAATATACATGGTAAATACCTCGTTTCAAATCGTAATTCTAATATCAAGTTACAAACTAGCCAAAAGGGATCGTCAATGGGCTGAATGATCCCGACCAGGGATTGACAGCCCTCTTATTAAGATAGAGCGTCTTGACACATCATCATAGCCATTCATGTGCATTCAAAGGTTCCAAGTGTGATCCTTCCCCGAAAACGAAACAATACCTACAGCTAAAAACTTCCAAAAAGTACGTACAGTGACCAAAAACGAAATATCTACTCTCTGTAACACTTTCGTAATCGAGGGAGATATTTTCACTAGTAATATTTTCCTGTTCGATTACTGTAATCTGAAGAAAACGAGGTATAGTTCTACTCCCAATTTCTATGACATATTTCTGGAAATATTCCTAGGAACGGTTAGGGTGGGTTGCATCAAACCGTCTGTAATCGTAAGCGGTGTTCGTTAAAATCTGATTGTATGAAAAGTTTGACAAGTTTCTATGGGATGACAGCTGCCGGCGCCATATTTGCCGATGACCGGCCTGTGATCGTATGTTGGTGCAACCGACCCTTAATCTCTAGATGTGTCAGTAACTAACTTGGGAGGTGATCTGAGCCTGCTCCTCCTTGGACGCTGACTTGATGCCCTGCTGCGTGATAAAAGTCTTCAGTACGCCAGTGTCAGAGTTCTGGGGGTAGCCAAAGTCCAGGATCTCTGTAAAATAGTGTGCGCAGTGGGTATAGTATGATCAAAAGATACAAGAGATTTCACACACCAGACACACGCAATGATCAGACTAAAGTATGGAAAAAGGAGGCACTTTACGTGATAATGTATACACGCTGGACAAATCACCAATTTTTTTCCAGGGTCAGCCCAGATGTTTACACTTAAGTATAGCTTTATGTTTTTGATAGGAACCAACTCCGTCAGTCATTTTAAATTTATTAGGGATGGAAATTTTGTCTAGGCAACAAAATTATTTTGTAAGATAGAAGCTTGAAATTCGCTAGAGTCCGACGACGCTAACTGCAAAGAATAATTTGGCAACACTGTGCATTATACGTCATATTTGTATGAAAATGTGACGTTTGAGGTAGTGTTGCTAAATTATTTCAATGCAGAGTTAGCGTGGTCGGACTCTAATAGACTAAGCATTATAAAATAGCTGATAACAGTTTTCAGCGGTTTTGAAAATTCACATCTAACAAATTTTCAACACCCTTTTTTAACCCTTCAGAGGGCGAATTTTGAAAAATGCTAAAATCAGTTTTCTTGTAGTTTAATGATAGGTCTAAACGAAGTTTCAAGTGCCATGTTTTAAAAAATGTTCCATGCAAACTTTCAATCCCCTTTTCATCTCTTCAAAGGGCAAATTCTGATAAACACTGAAAACCTTTTCTTCTATTTTAATGATTAGTCTATTAGCGAATTTTCAATTCAATGAGTCATTTCATCACTGTGACTTATTTTCTACACAGTGAAAGTCAAAAACTGACCTTTATATTCCGCAATTGCAATTAAGATACAAGACAAAGACAGTGATGCCTCTGATTTTTGTAGTCTGCTGCTATACATAAATGACATTAATCACTAAGGAAACATTATAAACAGACATATATAGCATACCATCAAGCAATTCATAGATAAGAACAAAGTTGTTCTTAATGTTTTCCTCAGAGATCTTGCCGAAGTAGGACTGCATCACATCTATGATCTTCAGCAGGAACTCAAACACCATGGCGGCGTTCACATTCTGCTTTGTTACAGCTGCCAGCCATATGTTGGCTCTCTGTACAGACAAAATAGAATTAGTACACTGTGAAATAATCACTCAAAAAAAAATCTTTTATAATCAAGATTAGTAGTTAAGTATAGAAAAAAATGTAACTTTATTATGAATGTTTTTATATTTATAACAGTTTAAATTTTTTTTTTATTTTTTTTTTTATTATTTCATTGGGTTTCAAGCAAAACTCACTAAATAACAAATGCCTACTTAAAATAAAGCTCGTATATCAATATCATTACAGTACGAGATATGAGGTTTCGAAGAGTAGTGACAGATTTCATAGTGAGTTTTGCTTCTCATCCGACAATTTATTGACATAAGAAGAACTAATAAACTATAACCACACACATTGGAGCTTGATTAGAGATATGTACAGAGCACTAAAATACCTTTTAACGATTTCATAAAGGGAGAAATCAGTGGTTTTTTACCATGATGCCAATTATGGTAATTATTTCTTGTTAGATAAGATATACAACAAAAGTGTGTACTTTTTATTAATCTCAGTATTGAGTCTAATAAAAAAGTTTTATTGGTCTGTTTTCAATATTTAGAAACTTATTATTTATCTATGACATTTCATACAAACAAAAGAACTGAATGGTGAATCAGTAAAATTCTAACATGAAATGAATCAAATGAAAGCAGCTGAGCGGAATCTAACAGGAATTAAATGGGAATGCATACTTCTCAGGACATGTATTTTGTTATTCTTCAAATTAGGAATTATACCAATTTGAAGGCCCAGTTACATGGTGCAAGAACTTACATGCAGTTTTCATTAGACTTTAGTCTCCAAATTTAATAATTGAAATATGTTATATTCAGTTGAAATATGTTCTGATTGGAGTTAATTTTTGTAATATTGATACTAGTACACTACTATGCATAATGAAGCTGTTACATTGAGGTGGTGGTGGATACACAAATTCTCATGTTGTTTCAATCACATTCATTGGCCTAGTGTGAACACAACTTTAGGTTACTAGTCCTAGTGCTGGGTACTATAAAATTTCTTTTGAATATTGAGGGGTGAGTGGTCAAACCCAATAAATCAAGATAATTGTCTTTTGAAATAAGAACTCAACATCCATTACGCAGAGTTCTATTTTCAATAAACCTTTTAGATGACTTATCGAGTTTGACCACTCACCTCTCGATATACAATGAGGTCTCTGCCCAAAAAAAAATTTTAAAACTTTTTTTTTTATTTATTAAGCCTTTTATTCCTTAAATAAATATAATACTACATTTAATTTTGTTTTTTCTCTATTTTAAGGACCCCTTTTGGGTATAGGCCTCCTCCAATTCTTTCCATTATATCCTATTTTTGCATCTTGGGTCCAATTTAGCCCAGATATTGAGACAATATCGTCTATCCACCTCGTCTGTGGTCTCCCACGGTGTCTGGTACCTTGAGGTCCTTGCCATTCAGTGACCGCCTTTGTCCATCTTTGGTCTTCCAATCTGGCTACGTGACCTGCCCATTTCCACTTTAGGGATCTTGAGTAATCAAGCGCATCTATTAATATTATTATAATATAATTATAAATTAAAACTTTTTTTTTTTTTATTTAGGTGTTGTGGCTATTCCCGGGCTTTCCAGCCCTCGTATCACTGCGACCATTTCTGATCTATTGTGATCGCCACATACTACAATTCTCGGTCAAGTCCTACAAACTCAAAGAATCGCAGGATTTTTCTGTACTCGAGACACTTAATTTCATCCGGGCGCATGATGTGCTTGCCCAGCAATGAGCTAAGACTGCGCATTAGGCTAGGGCATTCGGTTAGGATGTGTGCAGGCGTCTCCTCCGCTTCAAAGCAGAGTCTGCACCGCCTTGTGTCACTCAAGCCTATCGTATGCATGTGCTTGTTTAGGCAACAATGCCCTGTAAGCACCCTTACCAGAATGCGCAGTTGGTTCCTGCTTAGCAATTAAAACTTACCTTGATATGAAAAAACGACGTCCTCGCGATGTTAGTGACGGGCGAGCGGACCTGCTGGCGCGCATGGATGACGTTCACCCGGAACGCGTCCACGGCATTCCGCCCGATGTCGTCCCGGTACACTCGCGAGATGAGCACCTCGCCCTTGTGGTTGTACACGAACAACCCCCCGATCATCTTGACTTTACCCTATAAATTACGATAACGTCAATGGGCGGATACCCTCATTCACAACCATTTTTTAATAAGAGGATTAAGTAACTTATTAAATTCTGGATAGAAGAATAGTGATGAGAATACGATAATACTTGGAACTGAAAGCAAAAGACAGGATATGACCAATAAAACCAATAGGATACCATGGATGAAATTACTTATTAAGTTTCGTGATTTTACGTACCTGCTATCCTCTTAATACAAACATGAGGTTATGATATTTTAAGAACTTATTCAATATTCATGGAGATTGACTAATTATTGCATTTTTAAACGTATTTCGGTCAATCTAAGAAGAATGCCCGCCCCCAAAAATGAAACGTCAATACCGTCGACAGATAATTCAATAAAAATGTCGTTCGTTTTGTTAAGGGCACGATCGAATATTTTATGACCGTCGTTCTACGTTTACGACACATTGCGACTACTACTAATAGTTCTTCTGAAATAATGAAAGCATTGTTATCTCCTTATTTGTCAAAAAAATGCTGTGGTTATATACTTTTTCCCTTTTGCATTAACCAAATCCGACGAGGTAAATCAAATACGATTCATAAAATTGAATGCATTTTCAAAGTCACAGACAAAATTTGAAAGCACAAAATCAGTTCTATATTGCTTGTGGTGCGTAGTGTTGCCAACTTAGCATATTTTCTGCTAAATTTAGCATATTTTCTACTTATTTGGCAGACTAGTTTTACATTTAGCATATTTTTAGTACATTTTTTCAGGTCATGTATCTGTTAAAAAATATATCCTATCAATGAAAAATCCCATACAAATTAGATTTTTAGTGTGCAATTCCAGTCTTGAGTAACAGTAATCCTCAAATCAAACAATATCATACTTAAAATCACAAGTAAAGTTAATGTAAACAAATGTTGGTAAAAAACTTTTTCAATACTGAACTAATTAATAAATGGTTCTACTTTAAACTAAATTATTTCAGCGTAATATTGAAATAAATGCGACTTATCTAATAAATAGCATGATTTTTATTTAGCGTAATATTTTAGCACATTTTCACAAAATTTAGCAGATTTTAACAGATTTCATATATAGTTTTAGCACTAAACGAAATTGCGAGTTGGCAACACTGGTGGTGCGGGAATTGGGTCGATTATGTCATGGCGGGTTAGATGTTTTCGGCACTTGATTCAATAAGATTTGTTTTGAATTACGCCGTCAATGATCCCGTTCCGTACTTTATTGTTTAAGACTACACCTGATTATTTAGTATTGATCATTTCGTAAACAATTCAAATGCTGAAACAATTGCAAATGGGCCTTCGCGCGTTTATGCTTCTGGCTTCGAAAGTATGGAGTTGTGTTTGTTATATGTTTAAGAAGCAATACCGAGCGGTAATTATGAGTTTGAGTGATTTTTATGTTGTGTTTTATTATATTTGCGCAAGCGTCTGTAAGTTCACGTGGTTTGGTTTCAGTTGGCTCAATACCAATCTGTCAAGTATGAGGTGTACCCTCTGTCTCCAGTATCTAGACATAGGCTGAGTGAGTATTATCGGTTTTTGTATGGTTTATCTCTCCTATTAATGCAAATCACACTACAGTTCCATTTAGCGTTATCATATCCATGTTATATTGGAATGTGGGTGATATTATCAGTTATTAAATCTGCTGTATCTAAAATTGCTAAAAATATTCTCTTTAAGCAATTATCCAATAAAATTCCCAGTAATTGTGTATTCTAATATGTGATACAGTGTTGTCTGTATCACATTTTTTTGTAAACATACTTATTAATAAAATACCTCCATGCATCATTTTCCTATTTTATACCTACTAGGATCTTTACATGTTTTTTGTGCTGTGGACCTTAGTTAACCATTTTGATTTTAGGTTTCTCATGCTGATTCCTCCACTATTCTACAAAGTTAGCATTTTTGGCATGCTGATAGTTTACAATATGACATAAATTCTATTGTGCTTAGGTACTAGGCTAGCCATATAAAATAATAACTGTTCTAAATGTCACAAACTTAGGAAAAAGGTTCCACTTTTTATTTACATTTTGAACATAACAACAATGTTGACACCAAATAAAAAAATGATAATAATTTCTAATTTTCTCGAAAAAGTATTAAAAATATAGTCAAATAAAGAAAAAAATAACACAAAAGATTTTAAGTAATCAGTTATGTGTTAAAGTTTTAAGAGGGGGCATATTTTGTACCTTTTCCGAAAAACGTACCCTTATATGAGAAAAATCTTCATTTACTATGACCCTAGATGTTTGTGACGTCCCGGGCCTGTAGCTCTTTCATTCTAACCAGCAACATTAAAACGGATATACCTTCATAATTTCTTGAAATATTTGAATAAGATTTTCATCATTCAGCATATTCTTTGAGTCAACTACCCTATTTCCTATTGAGTCTGGAAATGGTGCCTTATTGACCGGCCAAAAGGTACTCATTCCTTGAGACTGACATATATATGGAGTTTATTGACCTACACTACAAACATGTTTACCATAATATTGACAACATTATCAACAAGCATGATGTTTGATAACATTATACCATATAAAGACATAGATATATTTGATAACACCATTCATAGGAACCAACCAAGTTCATAGGAACTTTCATACAGATAACTCTATAACAATTGATAAGAAATATCTTACACAGTATGTAAATCAGGGTAGGAAGAGAATCTAAATTGTGACAAAGCTCACATGAAGCTTTTTATTTATTTATACTTTATGTTTCCACACTATTTATTTTTTTGTTCAGTGTGTGGCCCTCTGTAGGTAAAAGCCTCTTCCAGTCAGAGCTTCATCTCTTACAAGCGTTCAATAAGAACTAGAGCTACCATGAATACCAAAAGATTGAAGTACCTTGGTCCAAAAATATTTGAATTACAGGGTTATAGCAGCCAATACAATCCTTTGAAAATGTTAGTGGAATAGTGAACATATAAATGGTCACAACGGAAGACCAGCGCTGGCCCTGCCAGCACTATGCTGAGTTGTGACCATTTCGTAGCAAATTTCGTTACATGGTGTCTGCTTGTAATTGTCATGTGTTTGTCACGAATCGGAATAAATGTTTTTTTTTCTTTCATATTATCAAAAACTTTATTTGGAGCAACAAACCTCTCTTTAGCATAATATTTTCTTCATTGTCTTATGGGTCTTTTATTCATTGCTAGCTTGAAATCCTCATTGGGAGATTTATTGTCAAACTTACTAGTTTAAACTGTCATACTAAATTCCCAACTGTTGAAACCGACATACAAAAGTGTTCAGCATGAGCATGAGATGATTTGTTAAAAATCATATTAGCAGCAAAATATGCAGGTATAAGTATATGTCATAGTGATGTATTTATAGTTGTATGCACAAGAATGAGGACAAACATTCTTATCAATTGTTTTTATTATGAAAGGAAATAACTAAATGAAACATTCATACACTATTACATTTCAATACCTCTACTGCTACCAGATTAAAGGAACAATGAAAGGCGCTGTATATATTTTGCGTTATATTCAAATAATGTTCATTTAACCATTATTCTTTTACAAAATTTGTAAGGTGTAAAACAGAAAAGGTTAAAAAAATCGATCATATCAACCATTTTCTTGCTTGTTGCTATGGTTACATCTTCTCAGAGAATGTTTTCGAACTATATTTTTGCGTAGGATTAATTTCGCGTAATATGTCATCAGATAAAAATGTTAGGAGTCGACTAGGAACATCTCTGATGTCTTAAAAAATAAAAAAAATAAAAAACTGTTTATTGCGACACTTAAAAAAGACAGATAGGTATAAATTTAAATTACTTAAAAACTTATCGTAAACTTAACTGTATCATTAACCTTAAGTAAGTATTAGTAATCGCAATGGGTACCAATCTCAGCCTTTGCCAGACAGTTTCTGTCTATCCAGCGCTGATTTTCAAATTGGTCCCTGTATTTACAGGTCGGTCAATGTTGTAATGATGCCGCGGCGCTAGACCATTTATTTGTGTTTATATGTGTGTATGCGATGATAATAATAATTATGATTTTATATGTGTACTTACGTGCGTTAGTATGTAAATATAATTACAGATAGATGAATAAATACATTACAGTTGGAGAAACAATTATAATATTTTTAAATAAATATTTTACTACTAGATGACTATATACATACAGCTAAGCTAACATAACTAGTCTTTTCACTTATCGGGACAGACAGAATAACAGCAAGAGAAAGAGAAGGCAGTGAATATGGTAACTACATTGGATGTCAAATTATAGAGTCAAACTATTCTCGCACAATATACTATTTCCTTAAGGTCTGTGCCTATGATGTTGATTTATTAATAGAGCTCAATGCCCGATTTTAATTTTAACCACACACCCTATTCCAGGTCTAGTGAAAAGAAAAATGCTAGTGTTGGACTTGGACGAGACGCTAATCCACTCGCATCACGACGCGATGCTCCGGCCTACGGTCAAGCCGGGCACGCCGCCCGACTTCGTGCTCAAGGTCACCATAGACAAGCATCCGGTCAGGTTCTTCGTGCATAAGCGGCCGCATGTGGACTACTTCCTGGACATAGTGAGTGCTTGATATTCAAAATATTTTCTTGTAATACACCTGCCGTGGCCAATAAGCCTAAGGTCTGCATGATGGTATGCAGACATCGTAGTATATGGACGAGACACTCGCATCACGAAGCGATACTCCTGCCGCCGGTCAAGCCGGGCACGCAACCCGACTTCGTGCTCAAGGTCACCATAGACAAGCATCCGGTCAGGTTCTTCGGGCATAAGCGGCCGCATAGTGAGTGCTTGATATTCAAAATATTTTTTTAATAACAACCATGACAAATAAGAATAAGGCCTGCATGTTGGTATGCAATATGCAGACACCGTAGCCTATGGACGAGACACTCCGGCCATGGTGAGTGCTCGATGATAAATAGTGTCGAGTATAAATATGTATACACTTGGAAGTATGGAGCTTATTTCAATGGAAAATACATCACTACAAAGGCCGGGAAGGATCAAACATGCCGAGTGTGTTAGAGACTCGACAGCTTGTGATACGAGGCAGGCAATAATATAATCTAAACCATTGTCCCGCCTGAGGTAGGTCTCAATAAATATTAAAAAATAAAGCTTTCACTAATATATATACAGAATGGAACTTCGGAGTGGGCGTAGGCTATGTTTTACCGCGCGGCTCCACCTGGATGCGCCTTAGTAATACGTGGACAACTATACTGTATAAAATAGCGGGAGTAATGAAATATTCCATACCCTTATGTTTATGTTAATAAAATCCTGAAACAAGCCCATAAAATGAATTAACTGACTTGAGGTGTGATGCTAAACACTTAACACATGCTCACCACATGTGGCATGTTTATGCGACCGTTTGCAATGAAGTGAATATATACATAATATTTTGTATACAGGGTGTAACAAAACTAGTGAGGATCTGTTTAAGGGCACATTCGGTATCGTGTTCTGATTAGGAAAAAGTAGAAGAAAAATTTTTTTGACGCGAAAATTTTTTTTTCTATGGGGCAGGTCGTCCAAGTCAGCCAAAGGTCATACAAAGGGCAAAAATGTATTGTGTCAAAAAGAATTTTTCTTCTACTTTTCCCTAATCAGAACACGATACCGAATATACCCTTAATCGGATCCTCACCAGTTTTGTTACACCCTGTATAGCTTTTTAGTGCTATAAAGATTTATGCTAGAAAGATACGTCGAGCATCAATTACAGTCGATTTAAAAACATTCGTAATCGACCATTCACGCTTAGCCGCTATTTTAACATTTTACGTCACCGTATCTCTGGACGTAAGGACTACATGAGTCTATGAGAATTACTATGAAATGTGATCCTTTGCGACATTAGTCAGTTTAGCCATCCCATAATGGACCTAGTGCATAAACAAATAAGATCGATTTTTGTTGAGCAAATTTAGTGTTTTGAGTGCGTGCGTGATTGTTTTAGTGTAGGTGCGTAGTAGAGATGCGCCAAATATGGGTTTGACCGAATACGAACATTCGGCCGAATATTAGGTCCAGCTGTTGCCGAACCGAATATTCGGCCGAATTATTCGGTTCAACATAATTCCTTCATCTATTGTTGTAAAACAGACTAAATGAAGGGTAACATTTTTGTTCATTATCAAAGCGAAATATTGACAAAAAATAAGTTAAATCACTGTTAATAATGGGTCAAGTAATAATTTCACGAAGCAGTAACTATAATACACTCTTGTAACTTGTAACAAAACCCTCACAAAATTTTTCGGTAAATATTCGGCAACTGAACCGAATAATTCGGCCGGATGCCGAACATTCAAAAACATTCGGCACATCCCTGGTGGGAAGTAATGGGAGAAAGTTTTGCAAGTGTGCGTAGTTTATTAAAATGTGTCCCGCCCCCCCCCCGCCCCCCCCCAGTATTTGGCTAAATACTTTGTTCGGAAAGATGCGCTAAAGGTCTGCAGGCGACAGGCCTGGCCTAGTGTAGGAACATTGCAAGCCACTGGAAATGGCACAAACCGACTCTTTCAGATTATGTATGCATGTGCAGTTGAGATATCCGGGACTATACTCCTAGTGACGCACTACTATACTCGTCGCATACCGCGCTTAATTTTTTATCAATAGATAATGCATTCTTCCAATCCTTACCTATGGAGCACAGACTTGGTCTTTGACAAAGGTTCAGAAATCTGCCCTCAAGGTTTGCCAGAGAGCCATGGAACGCAGTATTTTGAGCGTGAAATTAACAGATCGCATTAAAAATACAATACTGCATTCCAAAACCCAGATAGCTGACGTAGCTCACACCGCCGCCAAACCTAAATGGGACTGGGCTGGGCACGTATGCCGCATGCCGGAAGACTTGTGGGCTAAAATCGCCACCAAGTGGGTCCCACAAAACCGAGAGCGGCGTCGCGGCAGACCTCTTCGGAGATGGAGAGACGAACTTGACGTCTCGGATCAGAAGTGGTGGGAGAATGCACAAGACAGGGACGCGTGGAAAAAAAGGGGGAGGCCTTTGCCCAGCAGTGGGACACTTGAGGCTCTTAATAATAAAGATAT
The DNA here is from genome assembly GCA_963556455.1 of Epiblema foenella. Classification (NCBI taxonomy): domain Eukaryota; kingdom Metazoa; phylum Arthropoda; class Insecta; order Lepidoptera; family Tortricidae; genus Epiblema; species Epiblema foenella. The sequence continues at coordinate 6,644,270 of OY747108.1, read as the reverse complement.
TAGTTATGTCGGCAAAAAATACCGGGCTCGGTAGATGACAGGTACACGTTCACCGCCTGCAAGGCAATTATAAGAAACAGACGCGAGTTCGTGTCAACGGCACTGAATGTATTAAGCACGTGGTTGTCAAGCTGTCGTGGGTTCGAATCCCACTTTTTCGAACGTACGATATATCATTTGATATTTACCGTTAGCTATTCGGCGAAGAAAGACAACGTGACGAAACCTGCATGTATATGTCTGCGAAGAGATTCAAAGATTTATGCGATGTCCCCGCCCCGCACTGGGCCAGCGTTGGGACTACTGCCCGTTCCCTGACATCTGTGGGAGGCCTGCCCAGAGCGCCCAGCAGTGAGACATCAGTTAACAACCAACAACTCACTATGTAACAAATAACTACGTATCTCAGCATCGCTTCTGTACCAGGATTTGCTAGTGACTTTTGATTATTACATGAATGATAAAACACCGTGGGTATAATTGTGGTTGAAATACTAATTATATTTTAATAATTATGACATTACATCTTAATGACTATTTTCATAACTATGACATTAGATGTTGACGTTAAATTTTCCTCTTGACATTCAGATTTTATTCTAGAAACTGTCTAGATTATACAATTTTTTATGTTTTTATTTTACATATTGACGATCTTTTTGTGAATTTATTATACTCTCTTTTGACATACATTATAGTAATTCATGTCTTTTTTTAAATTTCATATGCATCAATAAATTGCTCTGAATAATTAGATTCAATTTATGTAATATATAACTGACTATTCAAAAGTGCTAGTAGAAGGAATACGCCGGTTCTGCCCCCAGGTTCTAGACCCCTAGACTGCTAGATTGGTTTTAGATTTCCTAGACTGGCTCCAACTAGAATCTAGAACGCCACCCATCGGTCTAGCATCTGAGCGCCGGGCAAGATTACGACAGTAAAAATTTGAACTGTCTAGTGGCCGAGGGGGCGAGACTGCAAGGGGCGTTTTGTGTTGAAGTTAACTCATTTCAATGGTTGACGTTTTTTTTACAGGTATATTTTTAAACTAAAGCGCGTATCTTCAACTACGTGGGTGGTCGCACACGCTTGTATTTATATTTCTAAAAACGTTCCAGAAAATTGCTATCTTGTGTCCCTTTCATTCGCACAAACTTTCACTATTTTCATCCCCTTCATTAGTGCACAAAAAACTGAAACCTTTCATAAAATTATTATTTTCTGTCCCTGTCACTCGCATATAAATTCACTATTTGTATCTCCCTACCGCGCCTAACAAAGAGACAAATTCAATGAGACCTATGCGACTGATTGTTATTTCACTGTAGCCAATAGTACAAGGTTCTATGTTGAGCTTTTGTCAACTTGAGATTTGAACGCTGTCACTTTAACACAAAGTCTAGTTTTAACTACCCCCTATACTATAACTATCTCGTTTAAGTATTCTGTACATATGCAGCACGTTTATTGCGCGGCCGCGCGGACCGCTGCCAGTACGGTACCTGGGTACCTGTATTTTTTTCCGTACTTGCAATAGACCCATTCCACAACATTACCTAATAATTATCCATGTATATTTTTAATATATCTGCCTCTTATACCTACTCTTTTATCCGTAGAGTCAATGTTCTAACCTAACCTAACCTAATTTTGCGTTTCACAATCTTTACGTAACCAAACCGTTTGTATGTACATAAACAAATTTAGGTACCTACCTATTTATGCTATATATGTTTAAGGGTAATTTAGTTATTTATTACCTAACCAAGCCGTGTCTTATTCGTTACTTGTACTTACGTACATAACCAAACTTAGGAACCTATTTAAGTTTTATATGTTTGCCGGTAACTGAGATATTTATTAATTCATTTCTTACTCGAGTTAACTGCAAAAAGAAGTAAGCGCCATGAAATTTACGGCGGTTAAGACCTTTTTAATTTTTAATATGCTGCACATTAACCTAACGGAGTTTTAGGCTTTTTTCTTGAACGCTCCACGTCTTGGGTGTCCATTTAGGTACAATCATTTCAATTAATGTTTTCAGAAAGAAACCTGTTTAAACCTGCAATCTGCCCAATTATATACATGATGTTGATGGATTTACATTAACATTAAACCCATTGTTAACTGGCTATTGTAATTTTTGTACAAAGCATTTGTGACAGCCCTCTCTTAAATGTGTATACGAGAAACATGTTTGAACAGGAGATCGTGGCCGTTGTACGAATTATTACATATATACTTACTCGTTACATCTGTTATATACTTAGCGGTAGGTATTTTACCTGTTAATGGATAGTTAAAATGGCCGTCATTTGGTCAGGTTTCCACTTGTAGGTATGCTGTAGGTATAATATAGTTTATTGCATTCATGTTTAAACCAGTGAGAAAGGTGGATAAATAACAAACATGTCTGTGTTTTGTACAAGTTTCGACTTGCATATACATACAAGCTGTAGGTTCAAAAAACGAAGTTCTCGTTGTTAATTGTTATTTTTTATATGAATATTTTGTTTACATGTGTAATATATTGCCTTCCTTATTATACTGTCGAAATCCTGTTAAAACTTGTTTCTTCTTCCTAGGTGATCCTCTGTCCCCACTAGCGTGCCCGAGGTTTTTATACACACATTCATATAAAAAGGCCGAAGCTGAGGCTAAATTTATATAGTGTCTTTTGACCACCAGTTCAGTTAAGAGCTCTCCGTTTCTACGTATTGAAGTGACTATTACTTTATTACTTGTGATAATGGATGTAAGTATTCAAATAGTGTTACCCTATAATAACTTATTATTTTTAGCTTTGTGTGTATGTATGTGTATTGATTTTATGAATATTGTTTCAGTTCTCCGACAATACCTTCAAGAACTACTATTTCAATGAAAATGAAGACGAAGCGAGCGATGAGGAAGGGACGCTTGCTATTAAAGTGAAGCAGGCCATAACAAAGAAGCGTCCATCGAATAACATCGATGTGTTTTTCGAAAGGTCCAAGAAGAAGCCCAAAGTCATCAAGAAATCTTCCACGGTCTCCAAAACAACGGAAGACGGTGTCGCATACTTGACTTCTGGACAAGATGATGGGGCATATGCCTCACATCTGATTAAGATAGAAGTATACGACATGGAGAAAATAAAAAATGTTTCGCCATTGGACCACTGGAAACATTGTGATCTTCGTGTTAGGTACTACACTGTTGGAGAACTGGACTCACATGAACAAAGTGCTCGTGATGTCATTTACAACATCGCGAAAGAGTTAGCGGCAAAGCCCAAATGTGTTAAATACTGTTTGGGAACTGATAATAAGTAGTTAAAGGTGCCTTGTTTAATTTAATAGTCATAAGTCTAAAATAAGTTTTTAATAAATATTGTAGTATATTAAATAATTAGTTAAGCATTCTCTTTAAAACCATCTGAAATAATTCATTGTAATATCTATCTATTAAAATTATTGTGTTAGCATATTTTTATAAATAAAACACATTATTTCATTGTACGTATTGTTTTAATTCATAAAGATTCGTTTAAACATATTTCTTAATACTAGATCATTAGACAAAGTATTGTCAGAAAACAAATTTAAAAACTGACTCATTTTTTTCCCATGATACTTAAAATAAAGATAAACTAAACAATATTCCCCACAAACTGAGGTAAAATAATTTTGAAGTGGTTTATGGTTATGATACCACCTCTTAGCATTTCTTTTTAAGAATAACTTATGATAACCAGTAGGCTTTCGACCAAAAGAGTCAAAGTATTCTCCTATTCCATTAACATCAATGTGAATGGCAATCCAATGGGACCCAGGTCTCGAGTCGGGGTCCAAGTTGCTTATAATAAATGCAGGTAAATTAACCCAAAAGGGGATTTGGTTTGCAGCAAACACATTTGATACAAAACTGGAACTTATTTTATTCATACAAAATTGAATTTGATTCGTATCCATTTCTGATAAAAATAATCATTCATTGATGATCTTACTAACGATTTCAAGCAGCAAATGAAATAACTGATCAATATCATTACATATATGTAGTTATCAGCTATTATAATCTACCGTAACGTCACGGTTTTTGTTTATTTCTATTATGTTATCAAATTCAGCATATACGATGCAGTTTATAGTAGTACTTAAAGACGATTCAAAACGAACTTCTACCCGAACAGAACCATGTCTCACAAGATTCCAGTGTGAAGTTGAACTGGCAGATAAATCAGGTGTCAAATCAAAACATAGCAAACAATTACCCCCTCCATAACTTGATCTGTCTATTGCATTACCTTCATTATGGAAATGAATTCCTGATCCAGAAAATAACGTATGATATGTTGATGCTATTAAACCAGAATTAAATGAAGGTTGCAATGTTTTCGAAGGTATTTCATGACCGTCCACATACAAACTAAAAGAGTTCATATTGAAATGTTGAAAATTAAAAGGATTCAAAGCTAGATTACCATTAAATGCCGAGTTTGAAACGAATCCAATAATACATCTTTTAGGGACTTGCCCGAGAAATATATTATCTAACGTTTTTCCCTGTATTCCAGCTGGTAATGTAAGAACCTTTACTTCCGCTCTTGTGATTGGATACTTTGCTGTGGTTGATGCTAATACTTTTTGATGTGCTAACAAAACACTTGGATTGATTCTTGCTCTTCTTACTATGAGACTGGCATCCATTATCTGAACTTTAAGTTTGAGATCTTGGTGACAAATTAAATTAAACGATTCTTTAGAACGTGCCAATTTAACACGCATTTCGACTCCGTTTATTAAGAATTTCTCTTGGTTAAACATATCACCATGCAAGTGACCAATCAGCTCTACTTCCTTACTTTCTTTAATAAATTTCTGTCTTTTGTGAAAGCCTTTATTATTCACATCAGCGGTATCCATATAGTGTGGTGTATCTTCATACCATAATCCACAAGTAAGATGAGATTCTTTAGCTGCTGGACCATAATTAAGTAGATTTTCCATATAAGCACGATAGGCGTAGGTATTATTTGGTGGTGATATGAGTTTCTGATTTAAATATACATCTAGTTGGCTAAACAGGGAATGTAACCAATTATTGACGGGTGCAACTGGGGCATCTGCTTTTAGCTTTGTGCCATCTTGGTTTAATACTTTGGCATTGATATGTAACAAAGTATGTGATAGGTCAATATAGTCATCACCAGATCCGGGAACTTGAAACTCAATGGGTCCGTCGTCACTTAAAGATGAAATTGGTTTGTAATGAACCCACTGTCCGCTTTCAATGCTGGTTTGAGTTGATGGCAGTGCAAACAAATCTAGTTCTGATTTAGCACATTCACATGAATTACTATGTAAGAAAGACATAATTAGTTTGAAAATATATCCTCAATATTATACTTTTTATTTCTTTTACCTCCTCTTCGTCGTGAGGCTTTCAAAGTAATGAGAGGTTCCCGTCTCTTAGTTGACATTTTATACCCTGATCCCGACATAAGAGAATCTATTTTTTCGTCAGCTTTCCTTTTTAAGTTCGCACTTGCTTCTTTAAGCCGAGATCTAATAGAACTCTCCATAGGACGTGAATTTACCATATCAGTCAACAGTCCCATCCCCGCATCTAAAGTTTCTCTTCCTACAGTTTTAAAACCGCTAGATAATAAAGGAAGTACAGACCTAAATAGTCCACCCAAAAAGCTACCGATTCCATGCCCTCGTTGATATGGAACACCTTTATAGACAATTCCTACGCCAGAGCCAGCTTGATGAGAATAGTAATGTTCATATGGACAGGAGTGAGACACTCGTTTATGATTCATTTTACTCGTCGAAAGTGTAGCTTCACACAAGAGGATCCAAATTGAAATGGTATTCTTGATCCCGTGGTTGTCCTTATATCTATTTCAAGAGTGTCAAACTCTCTACGTAAAACAGGAACATAGTGAGCAGGTGAAAAAACATGCATTTTATATGCTCCATAGATAAATTTTGTGGGGTCTAATGGTATTATTCTTAGTAATGATGTAATTACATCCCCCACCACTTGTGGTTGAATAATGTCAGTATAAACAAATATTTGTGATGGTAAACCTAAGTATAAATTTGCAGGATGTATTCCAATAGTACTTTCTTTTAAATTAGTTCTAGGTTTATAACCAAGCTGAAGACTTAATATAGGGGAAGTTATGATTGATGTTATCTCTTCGTTCGCTGTTACAGCCACCATTTTAGTAACTGCATCACATCTAAATTTAACTTTTGTCTTTAGCTGCGGGTTTTCGTTAAATGCTTTGAGAAAATGATCAATACTATCATACGAAGTGGCTGGAATGTGAGTTTTTACATCAACGATTTTGTATTTTTCCTGAGTCGGTACAGCTACCTTTTTTTTAATGTAGACTATGTTTTCATGTTCTTGAACATTATACATGGAACATGGGTATTGGAACTCCACTAATCCAACAACCCATTCTCCCTCCAATTTAATGGTTCTAGGTAATTTAGTTAAAAAGTGAGCTGTAGTATTATCGGTAAAGTAGGTCGATGAGCTGTTACTCAACAAAGTTAGATAAAAACTATCTTCACTCATATTTCTTCTAAGTTTGATGTAGGTATCCAAGAGTTGAATTTATTGGGATAACCTTGCCACTTAACGAACACTTCCTTTCTGCCACCAGTGCGTCGCGAGCGTATTATTTTATCAATTTTATACCTCATGGAGGGGCGTAATGTGACTTTTTGTAATTCTTTAGAATAGAATGTACCAATAATTGGTTCACCTTCTAAATCTTTTAAAGTATAGACAATACGTGGGATTCTTTTAATAACTGAGGCTATTATGAATATTTCATCACTCCAGTTAGTCTCATACCCCTTTTGAAATATATGTTTATATTTAGTTATTCTAACATGATCACCTACATTAAGTATTGGAGATTCCAATATATTTCGTTTATCCTTATTGCGATCATATAAATTGCACCAAACAGTCATAATATTATCAGAGTTAACATCAATTGGTCGCATTTTAATGCTAGAATGGTAGCTATGGTTATACGAATGAAGCAGGTCTTGCAATACGTCGACGTAATTGTAAGTATTATGATGAGTGAAGTAACGCCACATTTTAGATTTAAGAGTTCTTTGAAACCTTTCAACAATACTTGCTTTAATATCAGGATTATTTGTGGTATAATAATTAATGTTTTTGTTTTTAAAGTAATCTCTAACCACCTTTGAAACAAATTCGGTCCCTTTGTCAGATTGGATGTGACGAGGGGTAGAATTGGCTTCTGAAAAAATGCTTTCAAAACATTTTTTAACTGTTTCAGAGTCCTTCTTTTTCATAGCCCTAGCAAAAGCATATTTACTAAAAACATCAATAACACATAGAATATATTTATATCCATCGTTATATTGACTATACGTTCTCATATCACTAAGATCGGCTTGCCAGAGTTCATTAAAGTTAGAGAGGATGTATCTGTTTCTACTAAAACGTTTATGAACGGGTCTATGCAGCGTGTACGCTTCCTGTGATGATAACCAATCTTTCACTTCCGCTCTGTTCATTTTACCTTTCATTTCATTCACCAATTTGTTTACGCTACTATAACTGGCTGGATTTGATACATCGTAGTAGATCCTATTTATCTCTAATAGGGGGTCCATCTCTCCCAATCTAATTTCTTTCTCGATAGCCTGGGTGGTTTAGTAGATATAGGAGTAGAGGTGTTTTTTTCTTTAACTGACGGGGTTTCCAGATTTATAGAAGCAATCGAAGTTCTAGAATCATTAGATTGTAGTCCATTCATAAATTCTAAGTTCGTAGGATTACCTATACACGATTTAGGAACTTTTATATCATGTAAAACACTAGCAAAATCTTCCCAACCTTTTGGTTTTGAACGTTTTAGAGGTCTAAGCACGTCGCCTACTAGATCGAGAATATTACTGTTTGGAATGGTACGATTGTTTATTACTACTTCCCCGTTCTCCTTCCACCAAATTTTTGGTTTACTTTGTACCATACATTCCAACAAAGTTTGGCTTTTTGATCGATACGATTTCGGTATTACGTCTATAATATAAGATGGAGAATATTGTTTAGGTAAATCAGATTTCGTTCCTCCAGGTGGAGTTGCGTATACATCCCCTTCTGGTTCTGGCAATACTGCGTTTACGATTGAGTTATTATTAACAATTTCCTCCTTTTTGGTGATCTTCGGATGAAATTCATTGTTTTCGTTGGTGAGTTGATCAACTTCAGTCACTAATGGTATTTTAAACGGTTTTCGATCCGTTTCAGTAAAATGTAAAAATCGTTGTAATGCTTGGGAATATAATGCCCACTTTACACGATCATCTATTTTACTCTTGAGAATTTTTTGCATTTCACCATCTAGACGGGATGATGAATTTTCTGATAGGTTATCACTATGTTTGAGTCTTTCGATGAAATCTGGTTCTACTAACAACATTTTTTTCATGTTTTCCATTTTCTTTATGTTAAAGAGTTCACTAAAGCACTTAAAACTGCACCTAATACAATAGGCAGAAAACCACCACCTTTCTGGATAATTACAGTTTTTCTTAGCTTATGTTTTCCCTTAGTCACTAATTTTCGTAACGTATCCTTATATTTTCTTAATTTGGATTTTTCTTTTTTCTCTAAAGGAATTTTACCCTTTAATACGTTGTAAATACACTCACAAATTATATTAATTTCTTCGTCATCACACGATTTAAGTAAAGCCGTGCGATATTTTGGTTTGAGTAAATGTAGCGCTTCAAGTAAATGTTTATATGTGTTAACTCTAGCTTGCATCATTTAGAACTGACTAAAACATGGTGATTCTTGTTATATTTAAACCCTTTTTTAGGGATATATACTGTACAATGACCATCGAATGGAAATATTTTGGTCTTAAAACGACACATATCGTCAGTATTTTGTCGCAAATCAATCATGAGGTAACCATGTGCATTTGCAGTAGCATCCTTGTAGGCTTCATCAACGAATTTTGAATTTTCTGGATAAACTTGTCGAGACAAGTAGCGTATTTGAGTTTTATCACGGGGATTCTTAAAATAAACAATATAGCTCGTATTCAAAGAGATATCACGTTGACCTTTGCCTTGATGAAATATATTTTGAGTAATATAAAACAGGCTTAGGTTTCTGTGATGACTACCTTTCGTAAAAATGTCAACGATTCGTCCATCTGACTCCCTCATCAAATCATCTATAATAATAAGTTTAGGTTTTTTCCCATCAAACATGGCGATGTCAGGTATTCCTTGGTTATAATTCACATTTTCTAGATTGTACAAAGGTTGCATTTCATCATAACACCAAATAATTTCATCAAATTCAACATTACATAGTTCATTGGAATGATTTAAAAAATTTGTAACAAAATTGGTTTTACCGCACCCACTAGGACCCGCCACAATGGTAGTAAATGGATGGTAAAAATGAATCATTGTAACAACGTAATGTGCGTGTTGATATGAAAACGTTTGAAATTCAAATGATCAATGTTGTAGTGGTTATTACCATTTAAATAAAACGAATAGGGTAGGTAAGAATTGGATATATAATAATAAAAATCATAAGTATGTTAATAATTATGTAATTTATTTAGATAAAATAATTATTAACCAAGATACAATATTGAAATAATTTTAACGTAATAGTTATTACATTTCTCATTTTATTTTAGTTAGTACCCATGCAAAGACTTAATGTAAAACAATCAAGGGTAATTTATTTACATTCATAAATATCACAAATTATACATAAGAATAACAATACTAAATTGAAATTTTTGTTACTTAAAATAAAAGACATTTATATACATTGTTATAAAGTCGTGTTACATTGTAATTTATTTTATTTAAAAGTTAAAAACACATCTTTTATACAAGTTTCATAAATTTACAAGATTAAGACTAACAAAATTATTTACATTTTTATCTTATTTACATATTCAAAGTACATTTTTATTTTTTATATACAAGTTACATGCGCATCAAAATAATATAGTACTAAAATAGTATGTATATTATACATACAATTTTAGTACTACATTTTTTATAGAAAGAAAGTGCAAAAATAATATCAAATAAATGAATGTCCTGCCATGTTGTAATATGAAATTATTTAAAAAAATTTGGTGTTTTGTAATGACCCCATGCAAGGGTATCTGTGGAATCATCCAACAAGAATCGCTTTGTGTCATTATAAGAAAGAGATATTTTGTTAATTTTTTGTGTAAATATTAAATGTTTAATTGATTTAAAACGTAACATTGTGTTATGTTGTATGCGCTTATCAAATAAACACGTTTTGTAGTTATCTAAGGTAAGTTTTTTAGTTACACATTTATTAACTCCTTTAGCTTTAGCCATCACACTACTACCTTCGACATCAATTGCGTACATCTTTGAACGAAGTCCAACAAATTCTTTGAAAATTTTGCCATTGTTCTCATCTTTGAAAAAACCCAATTTCTTTTTATTTATTAAAGGTAAACCGAACTCATTATTATTGGGATAATCTGATGTATCAAAATATAAATTCAGATCTGATTTTATATCATCATAGAAGTTTTCAGTGAAAATTTGATATATTAAGCTATCGGTATCTGTGTACAAGAGTTTCAGTTTATTACCGAATTTAGGATTCATATAGTCGTAATGAAAATTGTACATTAACGTTTTAGACATATCTAAAATACAAAAACCAAGATATATTGGTTTGTTGTACAAAACTTTAGTTTTTTTCAATTGTACAGCTGCCAAGTTTTCTGAAAATATTGATAAACTATGAAATTCAGGTTTTGTTATCAATGATTGAACTCCTTGAGATTTACCTTTATTTTCCCAATGATTCAATAGTTTTACGTTTACTCGTTTCAAAACATTTTCCATCGTTTTTCCGAAGACTGAATTATTCATTAATTTAAAAAAATCTTTGTCGAAATCCGAAGATGCTTGTGATCGCATGCGGGTGTTTAAATCTATGTAGCTTTTCAACCATGGAGATTGTTTAAATTTCAAAATTTTATGTATTTTAACTAATTGTAAACCATTTTTCAAACATTGCTTAAGATTTCTATAATGGATTACGTAGTTTTTTTTGTTTTTCAAGTTAGGTATCAATTTATTTTCCTTTGAATCACCAAAACAGACGTTCTCTGGACAGAAGGGAAAATCTGAATGTGAATCATGTATATCGTTGGGATAATCAAGATCAACTTCTAAAATAAAACCATGCTCTGCATCGTTAGACACATTAAAATCCGTATTTACATCCACCCATTGAAATCCACCTGTTGGTAGATATTGCGACATAGCCCACCCGTATAGGTTATTTGCATCTAAATACATGAGAAAGGATGAAGGAATACCCGAATCGTATTCCGCCATGAATTTATTATTTGCTTTGGCGTGTCGGTTGCTGCATTGGGATATACCTCCCCTAATATTTTTTGCAATAAAAGTAATCTTATCAATGTCAGTTAACAGTTCAAGTTTGATTTTTGTGACTCTTAACATAGCATCCCAACTTAACCCCGGTGCAGTATAATAGTGTGCCGGATCTAAACCGTATGTTTCAAGACAAACGTTTCTAAAATTTTCGAATACGTCGGCCAGTAATAAGACATCTGTTTTTAAATACAGATCTGAATAGTCTCCCATGTTTTGACAGTTAAAATGGTTCCATACATCTTCGGCATGATTGTAATCATTTTCCGATATGTGACTATCGGTCAAGGAGCTGTAGAATTTATCTGGAGAGGGGAGGGATGTCAATTTTAATGAATCAAACGATGTCATGTGTTCATATGGATATATACCCTTACGTATTAAACGTTGAAAGTCATCTTCACATGGAAAATTCAATTTCATTTCATGGAACTGTTCTGGTATTAAGTTCTTGGCTAGTTTGTCAAGACTACTGGACATGAATTTAAGAGAATCAACAAACCTTAATTTCATGACTCGATTATTAATTTGCAAATTTTTTGTGAAAGATATGTATTTTTCTTTGGTTTCCGGGATAACTTCTATTTCACCATCCTCAAAATTTAGTCCATGTACTATGAAATGACTATCGTAATTACTTAAGTTGTGAAGGAACACTGGTACAAAATTGGGAACCCTTAATTTGTTACAACAAATTTCATGTGCTACACCTTCGTAAACACCAGTGTAGCAATTATATGAAATGGTGGCATCTCCGTTTAAGTTTGTATCACAGATATAACACATACTACTCTGCGCAATGTTTTCTTCGTTTTCAGATGTCAAAGGCAGAGGGGTCTTTACAAATGTATTCTTTTTACAAATATTCTGCAAATCTTTTTTAAGAAAGTCCATAAACGTTCTTGCACAATTTTCTCCTTTGTATGTTCGATAGACTGACAAGTTATCATCATACGAACATTTAATATAGTATCCGAAACTATATACTTCATGTTTCTGTACATTAGTAGTTGAAGATGTAAGTGGATTATTGGAACATGACTGGATTGGATTTAAAAACGCTTCGAAGTCGGCATAGATAACGAATGGATGCCGTAATTTACGATCATAATTATCGAAAGTCACTTCATTGGAAGCAACTTTTTCATTGAACCAGTTGTTTCGTTTGTTCTGTTCAGAAGGCAAGTTAGTACATACATGAAAACAATCGTTTTGTTGGTGGTTTACTAAATTCTCTCTTGATGTGAAATTTGTTAAGCAACCATCACATATATGAGCAGCATGTTGAGTGTTTGTCAGTTGAGCAGATACTAATCTAGATAAATTATTAATAAGACAATAATGTCCTTTATTACCTTCGGTGATGTATAACAAGTTGAAATGATTTTCTTTTTTACATTTTGTGAAATGTAGTGGACCTATAACAGAATGCCGTTTACTCTGTGAATCGTATTCTATCCCAAAAACGTTAATACTTAAATTATTGATTTTTTCAAATTTGTGAATATCCGTTAACTTCATAGGAAATGGAATGTTTTCAAAGTTTAATTTATTCCTATGATTTTTGTATGTGTTAACATTATGAGCACGATTATTCTTTTCTGGTGGAAATAATCCAGATAGTATAGCCCACCGGAAACATTCGTGATCATTGTTCTGAACATTAATTACAGCTTTTTTCAACTGTATATCACGCGGTAACTTGATATATGAAGACCCACGTAATGGGTTATACTTATTAACATTGACATCTAGATAATTTACCTTTGTTAAAGACCACCCACTATCTTTTCTCTCAAAGTTCGATAATCTCACTGAAATTTCATTGACAAGGGATAAAAATATCTCATTTTTATCACTACTAACATTGACTAGGTTATTACTCAACTGAAAATCAAACACATTGTTGAGGCTTTTTGTTTCCTGAGTAAAATTCGCGTTTAGTATAAAATTTACTTTTAAAGAACAATGATTAGCAATTGAGCGGTCTAATAAAGCAAATATCGTATCTTTATTTTTTTCTAAAAACGCTTCCGGTGTTTCTAGACAATTGGGATCACTTTCATTTGATATTCTGTAGGTTGCAACTCGGTTTCGGAACGCGTTTTTAATTAACTGAACGTTAATTAACTCACTATCAGAACAAAAGACATTATTTTTATGAGTGTTGCTGTTAAGATGATTAGTGAAATATTTTTTGGAGACAAATACATGGCACACAGAACATTCAATTTTATCATTATTTGTTGCACTTACTTTACTTGTAGGTTTTTGGACTGTTGATGTTGTTGTTGAAGTGTCCCGGCTGGTTGACGGTTGATTTGTTGCGATGTTTTCACGGCTGGTTGAAGGAAGGTTCTTCTTAGCCGATGGTTCTGCAACAGGATCCGCTGCTGGTCGTTTTATCCCTCTTCCAACTTGTGAATACCTATAAAAATTAAACACCATATAATTATACACGAATTACATAGTAATAAATGTATGAACTATTCATTAGGTTATAAATACTAACTTAAATCGTTTTTACAATGCAAACAATAGGCTTGCATTGGGAGAACCCCATCAATTACATCGGAATTATGTGATACTGCTTCCGGTTTTCCTTGTACATGACCGCTGCATGGCGTATAATATGGTATAATTTCTTGGTCCTCCATAAGATAATCCGGTAGAACTCCTTCAATATACCACAATCGAATATACTTATGAAATCTACGAAGGATAAAACCTTTACTTAAACTGGCTATTTCACTCCTAGCTAGCCTATGCCCAAGAAAAAACGTAAATGCCATTGTTGTAACAAATAAAATTCACTCAAACACTGAAGTCATAAACGTTACTGAACTATTTCAATCCCAGTGAATGCCTTTATATTGTGAAAGGGTCCGCCCCACCAAACCAACAACAATGGCATGTCTCAACTGGATAGCCCGGAACTTGTGGTGACAAGAACTTTATGAACAGGTTGAAACAAGATTTAGTATAAACAAGGATTAAAGTTATACTCACGGTTCTTTGATCTGTTGGCTTGCAAGTTCTCCGGCGTTATATAATTCTTCATCTTCTTCGACGTCCTCACAGGCTTTTACCAGTTGTGGGTTATATTGATCTTCCTCAACATTTTCACATACTTTATTTAGCTGCGAATCGTATAAATCACTGTTTAAGTTATCCATAGTAACTGCTTGTACAGACTCGACGACTTCACATATTTTATTTAGCTGCGAATCGTTTAAATCACTGTTTAAGTTATCCATAGTAACTGCTTGAACAGAATGAATGCCTTTATTTTAGTTTAAATAACCTATATCAGGTATAGCAGTTTATCCCCTCTCCTTAAAATGGTAACGGTTAAGTTGGAGAAAGCTTGTAAAGTTAACAGAATCCCTTAAACTTTCACCGAGAGTAAGGGACAACTAAAATACAATACGTATACAATAGCAGGACCATTGTTCCAAAAAAGAGAAACTAGAAAGCTATTACTTTAATATTTTTGAATCGTTTATGATCACTTGAAAGTTATTTTTGTCAATATAAGTCTTCTCAAATTAAGAAATGAGACACCGCTTTCTGTGCGTATAGAAACCGTCAAATACTTTTGTTTAGACTTTCGTATCCTTTTTAACAATATTATTTTATGGGCGCTTCTTAGAATGATCTGTTTGAATTTTATAACTAGTTTTGTTATCATTACTAAAGCGCTATAATATAAGTTTTTAAAGGTATTATGGGAGAACGGAAACACAAATTTTCATTCACACAAAAAACACTTAACAGTTATTAGAAATCAAGTGTACAACTCATAACTACAAGGCACTATATAAATTTAGCCTCAGCTTCGGCCTTTTTATATGAATGTGTGTATAAAAACCTCGGGCACGCTAGTGGGGACAGAGGATCACCTAGGAAGAAGAAACAAGTTTTAACAGGATTTCGACAGTATAATAAGGAAGGCAATATATTACACATGTAAACAAAATATTCATATAAAAAATAACAATTAACAATGAGAACTTCGTTTTTTGAACCTACAGCTTGTATCTATATGCAAGTCGAAACTTGTACAAAACACAGACATGTTTGTTATTTATCCACCTTTCTCACTGGTTTAAACATGAATGCAATAAACTATATTATACCTACAGCATACCTACAAGTGGAAACCTGACCAAATGACGGCCATTTTAACTATCCATTAACAGGTAAAATACCTACCGCTAAGTATATAACAGATGTAACGAGTAAGTATATATGTAATAATTCGTACAACGGCCACGATCTCCTGTTCAAACATGTTTCTCGTATACACATTTAAGAGAGGGCTGTCACAAATGCTTTGTACAAAAATTACAATAGCCAGTTAACAATGGGTTTAATGTTAATGTAAATCCATCAACATCATGTATATAATTGGGCAGATTGCAGGTTTAAACAGGTTTCTTTCTGAAAACATTAATTGAAATGATTGTACCTAAATGGACACCCAAGACGTGGAGCGTTCAAGAAAAAAGCCTAAAACTCCGTTAGGTTAATGTGCAGCATATTAAAAATTAAAAAGGTCTTAACCGCCGTAAATTTCATGGCGCTTACTTCTTTTTGCAGTTAACTCGAGTAAGAAATGAATTAATAAATATCTCAGTTACCGGCAAACATATAAAACTTAAATAGGTTCCTAAGTTTGGTTATGTACGTAAGTACAAGTAACGAATAAGACACGGCTTGGTTAGGTAATAAATAACTAAATTACCCTTAAACATATATAGCATAAATAGGTAGGTACCTAAATTTGTTTATGTACATACAAACGGTTTGGTTACGTAAAGATTGTGAAACGCAAAATTAGGTTAGGTTAGGTTAGAACATTGACTCTACGGATAAAAGAGTAGGTATAAGAGGCAGATATATTAAAAATATACATGGATAATTATTAGGTAATGTTGTGGAATGGGTCTATTGCAAGTACGGAAAAAAATACAGGTACCCAGGTACCGTACTGGCAGCGGTCCGCGCGGCCGCGCAATAAACGTGCTGCATATGTACAGAATACTTAAACGAGATAGTTATAGTATAGGGGGTAGTTAAAACTAGACTTTGTGTTAAAGTGACAGCGTTCAAATCTCAAGTTGACAAAAGCTCAACATAGAACCTTGTACTATTGGCTACAGTGAAATAACAATCAGTCGCATAGGTCTCATTGAATTTGTCTCTTTGTTAGGCGCGGTAGGGAGATACAAATAGTGAATTTATATGCGAGTGACAGGGACAGAAAATAATAATTTTATGAAAGGTTTCAGTTTTTTGTGCACTAATGAAGGGGATGAAAATAGTGAAAGTTTGTGCGAATGAAAGGGACACAAGATAGCAATTTTCTGGAACGTTTTTAGAAATATAAATACAAGCGTGTGCGACCACCCACGTAGTTGAAGATACGCGCTTTAGTTTAAAAATATACCTGTAAAAAAACGTCAACCATTGAAATGAGTTAACTTCAACACAAAACGCCCCTTGCAGTCTCGCCCCCTCGGCCACTAGACAGTTCAAATTTTTACTGTCGTAATCTTGCCCGGCGCTCAGATGCTAGACCGATGGGTGGCGTTCTAGATTCTAGTTGGAGCCAGTCTAGGAAATCTAAAACCAATCTAGCAGTCTAGGGGTCTAGAACCTAGGGGCAGAACCGGCGTATTCCTTCTACTAGTGCTTGTTGCTAGGCCTATTTGAATAAAGAATATTTTGAGTTTGAGTTTGAGTTTAGCAGGCTGATGATATATATTTTTTATGAATGACTGATGAAAAGCGATGTCAAGGCCCAAGATGTAGCTAGATGGTTCAGTAATGATGATGATGTATTAACTTGTGTTGTTGCGTTCCAGGTCTCGCAGTGGTACGAGCTGGTGGTTTTCACCGCCTCAATGGAAATATACGGCGCTGCAGTCGCCGATAAACTGGACAACGGGCGCGGGATACTGCGCCGCCGGTTTTACAGGTACAGTCTACATGGTCCATTGTTGTAAACCTAAATAGATAAATAATATAAGTATACTTAATTAATACTAGTGTCTGCCATGTTAAATTGTTGTAAATGCGGATCGATCCGTGCGATCTCGCCAGCTATTACATAAACCTACCAAGGTTTCCGATAGTGGCTAATAATATGTACATGTAAATTACTCACGTTGATTTAATAAATTAAAAAAAAATAAAAAGTCGACCAATTTGATTTGAAAATCAATACAGCGGGGCGCTATGTAACTTTTCTCAGTTGCTATTTATAGGTAAATCGCTGCATCAATTTCTAGGGTAAAAGTCTGGCAGTAAAAGTGTTAATTGACCATTATTATACCTTATCTCTTTGCGATGAGGTTCACGGATGGTCAGTTAACTGAGTCGTCGATAGTACGAATCCAAGTCCCACACAAAGAGTCTGCATCGTCATATAGGATGCTTCTGTACACATAATTCATGAGTGAGAGAGATTAAACGGGTTCCGTTGGCACCTCTTGTAATTTTAGAGCACGTAGTCCTTTAAAAGTAGACCTAATATGTTTAACAATAAGGTAAATTGTTCCAGACAACACTGCACAGCCGAGCACGGCTCATACACCAAGAACCTAACGTCGATATGCGACGATCTCAACAGGGTGTTCATATTGGACAACTCGCCTGGTGCATACCGGGACTTTCCAGGTGAGAACATACATTAATATGGGGTTTAAGTACATTTTCTTTTGGAATATAATGTGTAGTCTGTGTGCGACATTCTATTGAGAAGATAAGGTATTGCCATGTAATTAGATACATTTTTCTTTAGGATAAAATGTGTAGCTTGAACAGTTTTTACAAGCTTTTATATTAACTTGCTCTGTTAGTTGGCACGACTGATGTGTTACGGGAAATGCTGGTCTAACATAAAGTAATTGTAAAATATTTGAGTTAACAGAAATAAAACTACTCACATACGCAGATGTAATAGTACTTACTCGATAATTGACACACGAATCGTAAAAATGGCGGCTCACGTTTTCAAGCGAATATTGGAACTACAAATTTCAATCTTACCGTTTTAATATTCATCGATCCCAAAAATAGAATATAAATTCCACGTGGTAATTGAAACTTACGGGTACGGATTATTATTATTAATTAAGGCTACATTTCAAAAAAGCGTGTAAGACCCTATTGCTTACTTTCCGAACTTGTATCGTAAATAACTATTGTGAACGGTTCCAGACAACGCGATACCAATAAAGTCGTGGTTCTCGGACCCGCTGGACTCGGCGCTGCTCAACCTGCTGCCGGTGCTGGACGCGCTGCGCTTCACGCACGACGTGCGCTCCGTGCTCTCCCGCAACCTGCACCTGCACCGCACGTGGTAGCACGAGTGAGTATCCGCACCACACGTCGTAGCACGTGTGAGTATCCGCACTGCACGTAGTAGCACGTGTGAGTATCCCCACCGCACGTGGTAGCACGTGTGAGTATCCGCACCGCACGTGGTAGCTCCTGTGGGTACCCGCACCGCACGTGTTTGCAGGAGTGAGTATCCGCACCGCACGTGGTAGGTAGCACGAGTGAGTATTCGCACCGCACGTCGAGTGAGTATCCGCACCGCACGTGGTAGCACGAGTGAGTATCCGCACCGCACGTGGTAGCACGAGTGAGTATCTGCACCGTACGTGGTATCTCGTTTGAGTACCCGCACTGAACGTGTTTGCAGGAGTGAGTATCCGCACCGCACGTGGTAGCTCGTGTGAGTACCCGCACCGCACGTGTTTGCAGGAGTGAGTATCCGCACCGCACGTGGTAGGTAGCACGAGAGAGTATCCGCACCGCACGTGGTAGCACACATCAATTTCACCATACTGAACTTGTCCTGGTTGTGCCCTAGGGCTTGATTTACCTGCTACGCTGATTTGGACCGCCGACGTCCGTCACGCGCACACACACTATCCATCAAACCAGTATGGTAAATGACAAACATGTCCCTATTTTACCACCTTGACACTTTTCATCTGACAATGACAATTTGAGGTACATTGCTGGCTCGATATGCAACGATTCTTTCAAGCGATTACCATTATTCATCGACTCAGTGCAGCATATGTCGTCATCCAGCATTGTACCTCGAATTATAATATTGTTGTCAGGTGTCGAGTTGGTGAAATAGGAGCCACTAAACATAATTTATTTCTACATTCCCAATAAACAAAATTCCACAGTGCCCTAACCTCTGAACTCTTACGGAAACCTTAATATCTAATGATATATCTTTCTTTTCAGATGCGAATCGGCTTTTGTACAAAATGGCCGCCACAGGCGACCGGAAACTATTTATTATTACACTCGTTAATAAACGCCGTTCATCGCTTATTCAAATATACATATAGATTTAAATGTAGTTGAATACGTTTGTTTAAGTTTTTTGTGTTTTTCATACTTGGAAAGTGAACGCTTATACTTTATGTATATTCGTATATCTAATTAAATAATGTTAAGATACAGGCGTATGCTGGGGATGATAGTTTCATACAAATATTGTTTCATACAAAACATCAAGACAATGTTTTTATCGTATTTTCGAAAAGACAATTTCTTTTTTAGGCAAATTAGTATGGATCACGCGAATGACGGATATCAGTCCTACATTTTAGAGATGAGGTAAGTAATCTACTTCGATGTAGGCATGATTGAAAGTTACCTTAAAAATATATCAAATAATTATATTTTAGTACCTTAGTGCCCTCTGCTCTGTCATCATAACATAAGATTAAAAATGTCATATATTGGTTCAAGTGTCGAGCACAGGGACGTTTACCTTATGTAAACCTTTAAATAGGTAATTCACTATTAAACATTATGTAGCTAGTAACTACTTTACTCTGATCTTACTATTGTCGTCCTGATTTCCGCTATATGCGGTTTTTTCTACTTTACCGACAACTTATGTAGTCAGTTTACATTTTGCGTTGTTAGTCATAATATTGCGTGGACGCGGGGCAGTAAGGATTCTGTACAGCATTCGTACTGCTCCTCTTCCGACGCTGAAAGCCGTGCTTACTGATACCACTCCGATAAATGCAGAAGTATCCTATGTGTGATGATTTGATAAACCGTGTTAAAAGTACTTTGTGTTAGACTT
Source organism: Epiblema foenella (assembly GCA_963556455.1). NCBI lineage: Eukaryota > Metazoa > Arthropoda > Insecta > Lepidoptera > Tortricidae > Epiblema > Epiblema foenella. Next base: position 6,623,648 of record OY747108.1, on the reverse strand, counting down.
AACGCTAAAATCCTCTATTTTATAATTCATGTACTCGTATAGTCGAGGAATAAAAAGGTTCGCCATATTTTGTCTTTATTTTAATGAAATTCAAAAAGTGACGAACATTTCATTCCACGAATGTACTTTTTATTGTACAGTCAACCGGGGTTACTTTCAAATTGAGGGGCGACTTATAAAATCCAGTTTTTATACCGTATGTTAGTTTTAATTTGGTTAGCATGAAGTCAGAAATATCTCGGTAAATTTCCTAACCATTTACTAAACTGAACAAGACTAGAAATACTTATTGATGATTATATAAGTGTTCTAAGGCCGGATTTTATAAAGATCCGTTAGACCTTATGTCGGTTTATGTCAAAAATGTACTGAGTTACAGAAATTTGATCTGACATTTGGTCTAACGGATCTTTATAAAACCCGGCCTAAATCTATCAAGGTGGCCCCGTTTTTTCCTAAAGTCACCTCAGTTTACGGTACTGAATATAAATTCATTACTGAGGTTTTACCGTTTTACCTTTTATGTTAGATTTGTTTATTCAAACACAATTATCAGTTGTCATAGATACCAGAATGTGTTTTACATCACATGGCCATTGCTACTCGATTCAAGAGACTCCCAGGTTAGATGACTACGTGTCCTTTTGCACACACGCTGTATTAAGGTGAGCCGCTGATCACATATTTGTCACCCTTGCCTTCGGCTCGTGCGGTCAATACGATTAAAGACACTAGGTATTTCATCATCATATCAGCTGACGACGTCCACTGCAGGACTCCCCCAAAGCTGTAGGTACTAAATCTAGGTCCTTCAATGGAAATTCTAAGGATAGTAGTAAATAAGGTTGATTATGTTGGATGGTAGCAGAACTGTTAAAATATTATAAATTTCAAGTATGTATTCGGTAGCACAACTTACCCAATAATTGTATGAAATATGATCGTTCTTAAGTAATTGTCTCGCTCTACGTTTATGTGAGTGAGTGAGATCGAAAGTTTTAGAATAAACCTGTAATTACTAGAAAGACCCACCTGAACTAATAAACGCTAGATTTTTTTAATCAAGCACCTCACTAAACATTTCCTCGCTAAATCAGCGACATTGATAGAACACCTGGATTTTTTATGAAATTTTTACAACTCACATTTGCAGTTTAGATATTATATGTATCCCTATGACGTAAAAAAAGCCTTTTACCATGTCATGTGCAGAAGCATGCTCTCGGACTCGCGCACTAAGGGTTCCGTATCTATAGAAACTGTAAAAACGTTTCTTGTATGGGAGCCCCGTTAAATATTTATTTTATTCTGTTTTTTAGTATTTTTTGTTATAGCGGCAACAGAAATACATCATCTGTGAAAATTTCAACTGTCTAACTATCACAATTCATGAGATACAGACGGACGGACGGACGGACAGCGAAGTCTTAGTAATAGGGTCCCGTTTTACCCTTTGGGTACAGACCCCTAAAATATGCAAAAGAAATGCAAAAAGTCGTACGTAACCGGGTTTTGACGACCGGTTTAGCCTATTGGGTATTAGTGCACCTGCCTGTGAAGCTGACGGTCCTGGGTTCGCATCCCGGTCAGGGCAAATATTTGTGTGATGAGCATGAATATTTGTTTCTGAGTCTTGGATGTTTTCTATGTATTTAAGTATTTATATCTATTAAATATATCGTCGTCTAGTACCCATAACACAAGCCTTCTTGAGCTTACTGTGGGGCTAGTTCGATTTGTGTAAGATTGTCCTCTAATATTTATTTTTATTTATTTATTATCAAATTGAGGTGCGACTTTAAAAATCCAATTTTTACGCCGTGTTTTAGTTTTTATTTAGTTAACCTGGAGTTAGTGTTATACCATGGTAAATTTCCTAACTATTTACTAAACTGAATGAAACTAGGAGTACTCGGTAATGTTATATAAGTGTTCTAAATTTATCAAACTCCGTTTTCTCCTAAAATCAACCCCAGTTAACAGAAGTATTTGTCGCATAACGACGACTTTGGTAAAAAGGTTCAAATGTGAAAAACTTGTGTTGTCTGTTTTAACCTAACGTGAGGTGCTCTGCTCAAATATAACATTTATATATTTTAAAAACATTATTTTCCAGGTCAATTATCATGGTACTATAAATAACTATTCATAATCTTGTGTTTTTAAGATTCTGCGTAGTCGCGGGTATAATCTTAATATTTTAGAAAATAATAAATTTATTCAGTTAGTTAAATCCAATCACCAAAAAATATTCATTTAGAATGAATGTCAGTTGCAGTGGAATTTATAATTTCATTGAAATAATTAGGTAATATGTATTTAATCATAAGAAACATAAAACATATATATGGGACAATTAAAAAAAGGTACAGGTAATTATATACCTAATTTTTTTTTTAACCGGTAGGTTCGCGGCCGACTGAAACAACTAGTCATACTGTTTCCTGGAAAATAATGTTTTTCAAATTTTTACCTTCCATTCGAGAAAACTGTATATAGTAATGTAAACGGTTTCAGTGGTTTGTAGTCCTGTTCGGTGTGTTTAAAAAATGATCTCTCATTTTTTTTATAATAGTTTTTAATCGAAATTAATTTTCGTTTTGTAAAAACTTTTGAAACCGAATTTCGATGACTTTAAAAATATTATTGTGAGGTAGATGAAAGTTTTTAATGGGCAAAATCACAATGATGACAATTTCCTTTTATGTCACTCCGAGAATTTTGTATACCGATGCATATTTCTCCCTCTAAGACATAAAGTAATACAATAAGTGTTTTTTTTTTATAAAACTATTCATACACTTGTCTTCTCCCCAATATTAATCAGCACTTTCTGACCGTTTTAATCAACTAAAAGTATTTTTCCCTTATCACAATCAGGGGTATATAATAATATACCTACGTGCTTTCGCATAAGGTCCAATTTAGACATCAGATGGACATAAAATTTGAGCTAATAATAATAATTGTTTTATTTCGGATAGCTTAGAAGATCCAGTTTAAATCGTTCTCATTAACTGTCGCATTTTACGAAATGTTTTATTTTAACCTTTTATCCATCACTGTACACGATACAGGGTGCTTTATACTTTTTTACGGCAGGGTTTACCACTACAATTTATTTTAATCGTGGTCAAAATGTGGCCGTTGTTGTCGATATAGTACAATATACATCGGTATCACTTTCTCGGGTCATATGCTGTGATTGACAAAATATGACAATAGGATATTATGCTACTTACTTAAAACATTGTACAAAGTATGCAGGCTCAGTTCTGATAAGGTATGATGAAATAATCACTTTAGTCTACAAAATAACCTTATAAATAAATTAATTATTTCAACATTAATAAAAGTTAATTATTATCCAAATTAGGATTTTTATAGATATTCAAAGGAAATAGCACAGAAAAAATTAAATAAAATTGTTAATAGTACTGAAAAAGATAATGTATTGTGAAGACAACAAGAGCTTGCTTATCAAAGTAATATGGATGCGATTACATTATCAAACTGGTGGTCGGACTAAGGGTCGGTTACACCAACATACGATCACAGGCCGGTCATCGTCAAATATGGCGCCGGTAGCTGTCATCCCATAGAAACTTGTCAAACTTTCTATAAAATCAGATTTTAACGAACACCGCTTAAGATTACAGACGGTTTGGTGCAACCCACCCTAAGTATCTGGAACTGAGATGTCAACTGGTTTAAACATATTTTGTACAGTTTATTTAGACTTTTTTTCAATGCAATACAACCTTCACAAGTTATTATTAAACTTTAACTCCTGGATCGCCTCATACAGAAAAAAAATCAAAGTAGTTATAAGTTTATAGGTACCTATGCGTATAATTATAAGGTCGATATCTAAAAATATTTGAAAAACCATTATACGCTCCATGGGTTATGTCATTTTTCTTATGATACCATCTGTTCACGGTTACATGCGATGATTAGCAGGTACCTGTATTTCTTTGTAGATATTTTAAAATGATGTTAAGGTACGCAATGGCTAATGCACTCTTTTGTCATTATTTCTATGCAAGTAAATAGTGTAGTGTAGGGCGTAAACGTCAAGAGTTACATACTAATTCATATCGGTACTCTGTTAGTATGTCTTGATCGTGTGATACGCTCTATTTTTAACCTTTCACCGCCATAAACTATTTCCATGGGATAGCAGGATAAATAATAGCAATGATTTTAATTCTGTTGGTTAAAAGTGATCCATTTGGGAGACTTTTAGTGACTAAAGTGATTATTACCTGATTTTTTTTACTAATATGCATTGTAAAATAATGAATGATGAAGCGAAGCACTGTTCAAAGAATTAAATGTTAATTTTTGAATGTTTTGGTTTTATTATACTTACCTCAAATAAAGCTGCAAAGCTGAAGCTGAATGTAGAATAAGCTGGCAATTACTCCACCGACAAGAGCCAAGCTCTTAAATATTATGATGATGACCTCAAATATAAGCTGTAGGCCACCATAATACAAGGGGTGAGGCTATGATTATCCCAGTGTATAAATAGCTGGATCCTCCCTTTGTATATGTAACGTTAGGCGTGAACGCCGTTTTATCCTTTTGAGAATAGAATATCCGGTAAAAACATTTCATTTAAGAATAGGGCAAGTCTCGAAACCCTTTCAGCGTAAAAAGTTATGAGATATTGCGAAGAGCCAAGTCGGACATTGTTATTAATCTTTATTTACTTACTAAATAACATTTGGAGGTTTTGAGAATCGCACAACTTTACCTCATTCATTAATTTTTGCATATACTATGTCCTATTGTGTGATTGCCAAGTCACAAAATTTTATTTAGTAAGCAAATAAAGTTTAAATAATAAAAATGCCTGACTTGGCTCTCCGTAATATCTCACAACTTTTTTACGCTGAAGGAGTTTACATAAAATGCTTCTTATGGGATCTCACTTCTTTTTGTAGCCAAATGTGTCAATACAAATTTACGAATGAACCGAGAACTTAAAACTTTTCATAGATGCAGGAACTACAAAAGTATGACTTTGTATAGGATTACACTTATTTATGCAGTCTGCATATCTCTGAAAACTGACTGAAATTACAATATTTTTAGGTTTTTTATAACTTGATAGGCTAAAATCTAATTACGTTTAAAATTAGAAGCTTGTGGATCTGCTAGAAGTACCTTAGAATTATGATGATCGGTCAGTGTGTCAGTGACAAAACTAAGGAACTTTGACGGACAATAATTCTTAAACTACTTCTTCAAATTGAATATTATTGAGAATGTATCTAAGTCATATTATTCCCTATATGTAACTGAAAATTCAGGGTTCTAGCTTAAAGCTAAAATTACAGGATCATGAAAATGGCCTGCCTCGCTTCGAGAAAAGGATGGTACGGCCGTGCCTCTTTGTTTTGCTCGACTTGTCGGCCTCCAGATAATATCGCCGGTTTCTGTATGGAAAAGCAGAATTTTTCTCCCGTGAGTGCTGCATGCTGCATTTCAAAATAGAGTGAATGTTTTTACCTCCGCAATCCAGTTCACAGAACTGAGTTCAGGATTCCAGATCATCTCGTCAATAGCAATAGCACAATAGTGCTTCCATTTGTTTATAGGAAGGTTCTAATTCGCATTTGACTTCACGTGAAATACCATAGTGCTGTCCAAGGGCCTTCGCTGCCGGTAAAACATATATTATTATATGCGTTCACGTCCATACAAATTTGTGGGGGCGTGGCCTGGCAGCGAATGTGTTAGTAAATTGCTTTGCTGCTAGCATTGGCTGATTAAAATTAATTATACTCATTAGGTGATCATTGGATCATACTAAATGAAATAAAAGATATAAATAAATGAATGAACCCTTTAATTTGAGACTATTTTGATATAATTTGAATTGTCTAATGTTTGATTCTTCAATAACAAAACTAGTAACATGTTTTATTTGATGGGAGCAATGCAACCTTATAAACAACTGTGGAACGGAATTTTACAATATTTAATTTGATAGGCCAAAATTAGTCTTCATCAAATGAACTTAAAATGCTCCCACAAAACTTATCGTAAATAATATCAAGTACCAAATGACATAAGCCAGTTTATTAAACGAATGAAATTCGTTAACTTAGCCAAGGAATGGCCTTGTCAAAAACACCATAAAATGGCATAGTAGATGGTCTCTCGAAGAAATACTCATAGAACTTCAGATGTTACATTTTATACAGTGTTAATCTACACTTTCGAAATTATAATTACTCTTTAAAGTATTGCATAACATAAATGATTTGTTTTTAAATATCGATCAACTTTCGTTTTGCATTTCAGGAACTTAACTTATTTCACAAATTGTCATAAATAACCTCTTTACTCTTATTTGGAAATGAAAATATCAAGGTGCCAATGTGAAGCTATGTGGAGGAAGTGCAAATTAGAATGATATAAACAGGTCTACATGGCATTAAAATTATAAATAGAATATAATTAGGACCTGATTTTCCCTGTAATACAAAAACAAAGTAATTAAAGAATTGAAGTTAAATATCAAGATTATGATCATCCTAGATTACTACTAAATTTTAAACACATAAACATAATGTAAAGCTAGAACTGATGCATAAATAAACTAAGGTGAAATAACAAATACTTTTTTGTAAAGTTATAGCAAATTTTTGCAGTCCTTATTACAAAGAAATAACTATCTTCAAAAGGATGTCCTTAATCAAGTCCATTGCAAACTTTTTACATCCATAAGAGATAAAATACCTTAGAAAAATAAAGTATTGTCATTGAATTTCTTGAACTGTTTAATTATTGCAATGAACTAATATAGTTAAACTAAACTAGAAATGAGAGTTTAGGTGCAGAATTAAGATTTTGCTGTAAACTTACCAGCCAATATAAGTATCACAAATAGCTTTCTGAGAAAACATTTACATGACTCTAGTTTAAAGCATGTCACTAAAATTCATTCTTTATACAGGTATAAATGACAGTCAAAGGTTTAAAACTTATTTACGAAGTCTGTTCAAACAATGGAGTTTCTACAAAACTAGGAATCTACACATTTCAAAGTATTGTTGATGTATATGTAAGTGATAAAATGTTGGTAAAAGTAACTGAATGTACATAGTATCAACAGTGTGTACACTTGTATATATCTTAGTAATACACTGGTGGAAAAATAATTTGCATCATATTCGGGGTGAGTACAATCACATACATATACTTCAATCATTAAACTTCAAATAGCAACTGTACAACGGCAACTGGCAACAACAGTCACTAGTCAGAAAGAATGAACTTTTATGACACAGAGAATGTCTTCTCCGAGAAAGATTTGACATAGGCTTCATGTAGCTTGTTGACAAAATCAGAATCATGCTTAAGCAGGTAGTTGAAGGCTTGCAGTAGCTGGTTTCTTGTCAGCGGTTCAGGTGAAGGGTGCACTTCTCCTACCGTTGCCGTGAACATTGTTGGAGGCATTAGAGCAGGCTTGGACTGCATCGGCAATGAGTTGTTCAATGGGAAAATTCCTTTCTCTAAATAACTGATGTCCTGTGATTGGTTCAAATAAGCTGCAGGTGGGGACGTAGGCTTAGGGGAAGACATGTGCATTAGATTTAATTCATTCTCCAATGCAGTAGGCCCATTCGATTCTAAGCCAGCTAGCATCGGACCTTTCTTAATTCCTGGTATCCTCTGCTGATTTTGAGTTTGACAATTATTCTCAATGGGGGTAGACTTCAATTGATACCCACTGTTTTGTCTCAAAGACGAATCTAGACAAATGTTACCATTAGCATGTACCTCCTGAGGCGTGACAGAGCGCTGCTGCTTTTCTATATGTTCCACTGAGTGCGCCGGATTGCTCATAAGCCTTTGGAGGAGGCCGGGGGCTTCCCGCGAGTCGGGCTGTCGGGGCCCGAAGATGCCTGGCGACGGGAGCGAAGACACGGCGGGCATCTGGACAGCGCCACCGCCGCCCGCCTTCGCAAAGAAGTCCATGACGCTCTGTGACGCCATGTCGGGCGCTCGTGCCGGCGCCGCCTCGCTCTTGCCCGCCACCACACCTTTGTTGGAATTAAAGTCGTCCTGCGCCTTGCTCAACATGCTGAAAATATCCACAGGCGGGTTCGACGGCGTGGAGCTGTACACGGGTGTCTGCGGCATGTTCTCGGCGGGCGCTTGTTTAATAGACTCTTTAACCAAAGAATTCAGTTTCGTGGCCACTCGAACGCACTCGTCTTTATCGTAGAACCATATGCCGTAGATACAACACTTCGCGTTTCTGTACAAAAGGAAAGGTTCCTTTAATTGTAATTCTATTCCTTTCGATACGGGTTCAATTAGGTTGTTCGTATTCAATCTGTTCATAATCACCAAACTGTGATACGGTTCCCCATTTCTACTGTACACAAACAAAGCTCCTTCGATGTTCGTTTTCTCCCATTCGTTCTCCTCAAATGTATAAAGTGCAACGTGGGTAGCACTGTCAATTATTTCACGCGCATATGGATCTGCCCTCTTCAATGCAGCAAAATTCATACGTAGACCGGTGTCAGCCATTTTTAACGCAACAAAACACTAGTTTTACATAAAAGCAAGCATCACAGCAAAATGACAAGAACGAACGAATAAAATTCGCCATATTTGGAACCGTTCCGTACCCTCAACATTTATAAAATTTAGATCATAATTAATGTAAAGATATTTTGAAATACATTTAACTTTAATAGACGGTGTTAAATATAAAAATAATAGATGAAACTGAGATCTACCTTCATTTAATATTTAAAGTTCTGAAATGTAAATTACATATTTGTTAATAGCGTATGCAAGAAACGAAACGTACCTAAAAAAATTGAGGACTGCTGCGTTCAAGTTGAATCTATTTTTAGCGCTAGAATATGGATTTTATTTTAAATGTTATCGTCCAAAACTACGATAAATAAGTGAATCCTATAAATAGTTTTCTATGAGCATAGATACATATAATTCTTTATATTCATATTGTCTGATCACCTAAGCCAACCTAAGCTTAGCTTATTATAGTACAAGATACCACCGTAATATAACCTTCCTCCGTCCTTTTTACCTAAAAGTCATAGAGCGTGTTCACATTATGTACATAATTATGTCATATGTCGGTGTAGGATCCTATACTGAAATTCTCGCGGTTATCACTGCCCGATCAGGCTCGCGCAAGTAGGAACAAAATTTATAAAATGTCACTTTTGTATGGAATTTGGCCAAAAAATAATGGCGGATACCGCTATCTCGCTCCCTCAGTTAATCCATCTCAGTCACATGTCAATGTCACCTCTGAGGGGCTACCGCGAACCGAAAACAAACGAAGTTCGAATATCTCCCTCTCTGTCGCACTTGCTAATTCGTGCGGCTGAGAGGGAGATATTCGAACTTCGTTCGTTTTCAGTTCGCGGTAGCCCCTCTGGTCACTTCCGTTCAACTTGAGTGATCGCCATATTGTTTTTTGTTGATCAGTTCGTAGTGTGGTTTTAGTTTGTTATTTTGGTATTTATAAATGTTACAAACCTTAATTTAAAGTGAAAAAGCATGTAGTTAGAAGGCAGTGTGTTTTTCAATATGCTACGACGAAGTGACTCATTGATGGTGACGTTGACGTCACTCCATCAGTCACTTCATTGCTTCAGTTTAAGAAATGTAAAAATATCTATAAAATGGAAAATGATTTATTATATTAAATGAAAATGAAAATATTATTTTTGTTCATGAAGTAGAGATGACACTGGAGCCGGCAATACACATATACAAGATGTGTGAAAGAGATGCAAGCATAGACACCAACTCACGTGGTAACGAGATACAATGTGTCATCGCCTGTCCCTCATCGCGTGTTATTTCTCACCGGCACAGATTTGCCAGACACGACACGCAAATAATAATACCACAACCGAGCAAGACAGTCATATACATTTTTGTATAAGAGTAACAGAGAGTTACATATCATTTGTTGTCCCTGTGATAGTTTCACTTTTTTTGTCGAGCACAACTTTTTTTATATGACAGTTGTGCCCAAACACATCAGACAAGCGATTACCTGCCCAAATTAAGGAAGTGATTTATCCTAAACCGGCAGCTATTAACCTATAAACCAATTCTCAATTTATCTGCATAACACCTTTTCCGTCACTCTTGGTGGCCCGCGTATAGGATCTCTTTAGAAATATTTATGCTCTAAGGTCACCGGCCTATGTCACCGAAACGTCATTAATGTATTCAACAAGCATATTGGCTTAATTTAAATTAGTAAAATGATTAAAGACAATCTTGTGCCAGCTTCAGGGGAGGCGGATTCCGCCTCGCCTCTCCCTGCATCCTGACAGAAAGTTGTTTCAAGGGAAAAATCGTATAATCCTATCATTCATAATTATAAAGTCCGTAGGAATTTTCAGTCAGGTAGCATTAAATTCAACAGTGGGTGTTTCTGTCTCTGATTAAAAATCCTATAAAAAAACATTTCATGTAAAAATAAGCCAAGTCTCGAAACTCTTTCACCGTAAAAAGTTGTGAGATAGATGTTACGTAGAGCCAAGTCAGGCATTGTTATTAATCTTTATTTGCTTACTAAATAACATTTTGAGACTTGAGAATTACACAATTTTACCTAATTCATTAATTTTTGCATACACTATTTCCTATTGTGTGATTGATTGTGGGATTTGTGGGTCTGCTAGAAATACCTTACAATTATGATGATCGGTCAATGTCAGTAACAAAATTAAGGAACTTTGACGGGCAATAATTCTTAACACGTTCGCGGACGGACATGCTAAAGCATTCGAATTTCGAGTACGGTTTATGACACGAATTCTATAGCAGTCTTCTTTTGGGATTATTTTCTCGACGGGAATGCTAATGAATACGCTTTGCCACAGTAAATACTTGTAGCCCTGTATTCACTGTCACACTCTGTGCAATCAGGGAACGTTTACTGTCACATTACATGGTTTTCGCACACTAACAAACATTCATGTGTCGTCGCCTATCCTATCCCCCCTTTTACGCACACAGATGCTATAGCAGTCGTGGTTGTATGAGATTGTGTTTAGTCGACCAGCAAGTGCGCCGCTGAGTAGTTACCTGAAATTTCAGTGAATTATGCGCGTAAACGCCATTTGGAAGAATTATTTCGATCGTCGTAAGTCACATTCATTTCATTATTTTTGATGGATATTATGTTTTGTTGTAATATTTGACATATTTGCTAATTGCTTATTGCACTATCATTAATTTTGATAGCTTTAAAGACCTTAAGAACCACACATAAACCTTGTAATGATAATTAGAATTTGTATAAAAGCGAGCACGTTTTGCCGTCGCCAAGGGCTCCTTCGCCGCATATGGAAGCTGCATGTTTGCCATCAAACTAGTCAGAATCTTCGCCGCAACGTGAGCTGACGCCTTCACAGCCATTCAAGCCAGTCTCACTGCCGCAAAGCGAGCCCGTTTTGCCGCCGACAAGGGCTCCTTCGCCGCACAGGGAAGCTGGACATTTACCGCCAAACGCTGACGCCAACGTGAGCCGACGCCTTCACAGCCATTCGAGCGAATCTCTTTGCCGCAAATCGAGCCCGTTTTGCCGTCGTCAAAGGCTCCTTCGCCGCATAGGGTAACAGCACTTTTGCCGTCAGACGAGTCGAAATTTTCGCCGCAACGTGAGCCAACGTGTTCACAGCCATTCGAGCCAGTCTCATTCCTGCAAAGTGAGCCCGTTTGGCCGTCGCAAAGGGCTCCATCGCCACATATGAACTGACGCCTTCACATATACTAGCCATAGCAGGTAACTGTTATAGCATTTGCTGTCATAATTATATCACAACCTACCTACGCCATGTGACAAAACTGCTATGGCAGTCCAATGCTATAGCATTCGTAGTCACATAACGTCCTATAAAAACGCGTCACATGGACGCCGCTGGTATAGCATTCGACATACATAGCATTCATTGTCATATACTAATTGTACTTGATAGCACAGTTATGACGAAACTGCTATAACAGTTCCAAATATTCCATACAAAATTTTAGTGTCAAACAGGTGTGACTCACTGTCCGCGAACGTGTTAAACTACAATTTTAAATTGAATATTATTGAGAACATGTCTAAGTTTTGACTTAGATATATTCTCAATAATATGTATGTCCTATATGTTACTGAAAATTCAGGGTTCTAGCTTTAGCCAGCACAAAATTACAGGAAATGGCCTGAATCGCTTCGAGGAAAGGATGGTACGGCTACGGTCGTGCCTCTTTGTTTTGCTCGACTTGTCGGGGGCACTGCCGTGCCCCCAGATTTGTCTGCAGGGTTACGAGCTGATCTCTTGACTTGACATCGTACATAAAGAATATACTAATTTAAAATGAATTTATTACGTCAACTCAACTTAGTTACAATTCCATTGTTTACGTTGATTAAATATGATTTCGCTACTTAAGTATTTGATTGCCTATGCCATGATGTAATTTTATCATGAGAAGTTGACCTTTTGACATTTACACCGAACACTGATAACTGAACGCGACCGTTTCTGATAAGTCAACGAAACGTCATTCGAAAGTTTACGCGTGTTGAAGACGGCAGTGTCTTGAAAAATGAATTAGAAAAACGTAATTAATTAAAACTTGTACATTGATTTCACAAAGACTTAAAATATAACTACCTTATATTCTGCTATTATTTTCTTTTTGATAATTTTTTAACGGCACTGTAGCTCGTAAATCTTAATAAACCTACACGTGATTGACTTCGTGTAAACAAGTAGTCCTAATTTGTTGTGACCGCCGTTTTTAACATGGTTGATCAGAAAAATGTCCTAGTGATAGGCAGCGGAGGCCGCGAGCATGCCCTGTGTTGGAAGTTGGCGAATTCGCCGATCGTTGGGCAAATATACTGTGCGCCGGGCAGTGTCGGAATTTCAATGACAAACAAAGTTGAATCCGTTGATCTTGACATCAAGAACTATCCAGTAAGTTTCTAATAAGACTAGCTATTAGACACAGTTTACAAAATTCTTTACTTGAGAAATGTGTAGTTACAAAACTGGTTATGTTAATACATTTATGTTAATGTTTTGTTGACATGACATTGTTATAATTATTTAATAATTACCTGTATGATATTCGATGTATAGATACATTTTTTATCAGGTGTTTTTTCTTCATGAAATGTTGTTTTTAATAAAAACGTGTTCATATAACTATATGTATTTTACACATACAGTGACTTGTGAAACAGAAATTAAATGAATTTAAAATTATTAATTTTTGTGCAATACCTGTCAGATTTGATGTGAAAAAAAAAAACTTAAACTTTTCTCACACCACCATGAACATAGTTTTTTATAACTAAGCTATAAAACATCAATTAATTTTGAGAGATCAATTTGCTTATTATATGCGTAGCTGATAACCTCCGGCCTTCGTTTGAGAGTGCCCAAGACATTTGGAGCTCCACGTTAGCACTTGAAAACAAGTTATGCAATGATAAGATTCCTGTGGAACAACAATCTGGAAATAAAATACGTTTTTTTTTTCTGTATATAGGTAGTTTGCGTAAAATAGTTAAGTAAAGTTGGGTTAATATGTTGGTCAGAGACCAGTTAATTTGGTGTGCCAGTTTGCAACTACTTGGATAAATTGAAGCACTCGAAGGATATTTACGCAACTTTTTAATTGATTCCCATTCAATAACTACTAAATAATATACACATATTACTAATTTTTTATGGTCTGTAAAAAACCTTCAGGTGGTTGCATGCTTACCCTAGTCACGTAACTCGCTTAGGGATCCTGTCTCTGACAAAAATACCACATCTTGGTGTGCTAGCACAACTAGCACAATTAGTTTGAGTCCCTTATGATTCTGCCTAATATTGGATCCGATCAGCACTTTGCTGTAAGATTCAGCTCTAGGTTGCCAGCTCCAGAGAGAAGATGAGGTCATTTTGTCATCTGCTCTATTTGGATGACCTTAAGCAATTTGCACCAAATAGACAGCACCTGTTGGAGCTACTGGAAACGACAGAAGCTTTCAGTAGCACCATCAAAATGGAATTTGGTGTAGATAAGTGTGCGCTCATCCATGTACAGCCTGGGAAGTTGTAAATTCTTCAAATTTACAGCTTTCTGAGCCAATGTTCCTCAAATCCCACTCCGAAGCAGAAACCTATAAATATCTTGGTATGTCACAGTCTTTGGGTATTGAGGGTGAGGGCATAAAGGGGCGGCGCTTCTTCTGTCGCCTGACAAAAGTACTTAATGGGTCATTGTCAGTTGTAAAAACAAAAGTTGTCCACCTTGTGGTTATAATAATAATTAACGGGTTATGTACATATAAGTTATGTTTTTATAACATGGATTTATAGTTATGGAAACACCGTTCATGCGGGTTACCAGACCAATCCAAAATTAAGCTTTGTGGCCCTTAACTTTTGATATGTCCACCGAAAACACGCGGACCTAAATCTGACAATGACCCTAATAGACTTGTCGGGCGTCAACAAGATGCGCGCCTTCAACGCCTGGGTGATGCCCTTACTCACATAATCCTGTGGCATGCTAAGATGGACTCAGACAGAGCTGGATGCCCTGGACTGAAGGGTGCATGTATTGCTCACTGCACACCGCATGCTACACCCACGCTCGTCAGTTATGAGACTGTACATCCCACAGAAGTGTGGAGGTCGTGGCCTTTTAAATGCTAAAGACCTCCACAACCGCGAGGTGTGCTGTCTCAGCGATTATTTCCTAAGCAGCGAGTGTGGGATGCATCGGGACGTAGAAGCAGTAGACGCATTTTTCACCCCACTCTTCATGCCAAACGAGAACTAGCACAGACTAGTCCAAATGAATATATATATATGATATTGTATTCAAAGATACCTGGCACATCACTTACAGGCTTCATCAGTTGATTCAAAGATAACTGGCACATCACTTACAGGCCTCATCAGTTGATTCAAAGATAACTGGCACATCACTTACAGGGTTCATCAGTTGATTCAAAGATAACTGGCACATCACTTAGAGGCTTCAACAGTTGATTCAAAGATAACTGGCACATCACTTACAGGCTTCATCAGTTGATTCAAAGATAACTGGCACATCACTTACAGGCTTCATCAGTTGATTCAAAGATAACTGGCACATCACTTAGAGGCTTCAACAGTTGATTCAAAGATAACTGGCACATCACTTACAGGCTTCATCAGTTGATTCAACGGCCTGCCTGACTAATAAATAATAATAATAATTTTCTATCTATATTTCTGCTATTTTTCTTTAGTAAAAACTTCTTTGCTTTTGCATTTTAACATTAAACACAAAAATTCCGTCAGGTACTAGCACAATGGTGCAAGGACAAGTCGATCGATCTGGTGCTAGTTGGTCCCGAAGACCCGCTGGCCAACGGCATCACAGACGGCCTAACCGCACATGGTGTCAAGGTGTTCGGGCCAACACAAGCCGGAGCCCAAATTGAAGCCAACAAGGACTGGTCAAAGGCCTTCATGCTTCGTCATCAGATACCGACAGCGAGATACAAGTCTTTCACTGACGCTCAGGAAGCTAAGGATTTTATAAATAGGTGAGATTTCTATTTTTATGTAACGGTAGTATTCTGCTAATAACGAATGTCAGAAAATTCAGAAATTGTTATCTTTAATCTCAGATCAAATAAAAAATATATATAGAGGAGAGTCACAAACTACAAATTGAAGCCACTTTTGTAAAGATGTATGAGTGTTCCTATTTTTATTCGGTGTTCAATATATATTGTTCTTGTTTTTTTTATACCACGTCGGTGGCAAACAAGCGTACGGCCCGCCTAATGGTAAGCGATCACCGTAGTCTATGGACGCTTGCAACTCCTGTGTTGTCAAATGCGCGTTGCCGACCCTTGTAAAAATTTATACACTCCTTTCTTGAAGAACCCCATACTGTAGTACTTTTTGCTGGGTTAAACAAGATTACTGTTTAAAAATTAGCCATAGACTTTTAAAGTATTAATATTGAAAATACTCGAAACGGTGGTTTGTATATATATATATATACGTGTTTAAATACGTTGAAATCGTTTTATTACTTGAGTAACAGTCGCGGAAACCGACGATATAATGTATCCGATTTTCTGCTTTATTACAATGCAGTAAGGTCCACTTTAATGGGGCAGATAGTAAGGGCCACCTTGTCCTTAATGTGGCCGATAGTAAACAATAAACAACAATTGAAACGAATCGCGGACCCCAGCAGCCCCATTGACCCGCTACCCTTTAACTGATGAAACAGGCCAATGCCAAGTATTTTTATATTATCTTGTTTTCCTTGCGATACTAGTGTAAAAATAAGGAAGCGAGATAAGGAGTCTAGACTCTTGGAAGATAGGCACTTGGTACCCTTTTGTGGTTCTGGCCTTATGTTTCTAGTTACAGTAAGCAGAGAAATTGGTCTACCACTTTCATACCTTATCAAATGTGATTAGCCACTTATGGCTCGGCCACATCGAGATGTGGCAACGCCGTTAGTTGGCTGACTGTACCATTGATAGAAAAACTGATAAACTATTTCTAATGTGTAAATGAATGGGGCCCAGAAAACACCTCTCTGTCGCACTTAGGAGATGCGAGTATTCGTGTGAGTGAGATTCTCAGACTTAATGATATTTAAGAGAATAGCTCGTTGGTTTGGCTCCCAGAGGATTCTTTACGGTATTTTATTTATTATTTATTTATTTAAACTTTATTGCACAAAAATAATATAAGTACAAAGGGCGGACTTAATGCCATGAGGCATTCTCTACCAGTCGACCGTGCAATGAGAAAATAATTCATAAAAGTTAAACGATTTCGAAAGAATAAACATATATATAATCGTAACTAATATACATTTACCACGGAATTATATATACAAATACATACGTAAATATGTAGATATTACATACATATATACACATATACATATATTTT
Source organism: Epiblema foenella (assembly GCA_963556455.1). Lineage (NCBI taxonomy): Eukaryota > Metazoa > Arthropoda > Insecta > Lepidoptera > Tortricidae > Epiblema > Epiblema foenella. The sequence goes on along the minus strand of OY747108.1, from coordinate 6,606,651 downwards.
CACATTACTAGCACTAATCCATTCTCAAGGACCCCGGCTCCCTCCTGTTGGGTTCTTTTCAGTCGTGCGGCCGGCGCGCTCAGCTAGGCCTTCAATGTTGTATGAAATTCCATTATTGGTCGCTAGTCCCGCAGCACCTGATACATGATACTCGCAACAAGTTATAAAAAATATTACGTCAATATATCATTCATCATCATCATCATTTTCAGCCGAAAGACGTCCACTGCTGAACATAGGCCTCCCCCAAGGCTCGCCATTTAGCCTGTGCCGTTCGGTTCCACCGGAATGTTTTTTATTTTTCCCTTGGGGGGGATTTGCCATAATCGCCACGCTTGGCAAGCGGGTTGGCGACCGCAGTTTGATGGTGGTAATGATCGAAGGATGCTGCTGCCCACCCTCCGATTTTCCCTTATTCGCCTCCTACGAAACCTACGGGAAGAGATGGGGTGGCGCAATTCTTACCCGGCAACCACACGGGTAATATATCATTGCATGTTTAAGAAAGATTTTTTTGTTTCTAGCGCCAACTTCCCGGCGCTAGTAGTAAAGGCCTCAGGCCTGGCCGCTGGCAAGGGTGTTGTAGTGGCTGCTAACAAAAAGGAGGCCTGCAGAGCTGTGGATGACATCCTCACAGACTCCAAATATGGATCCGCTGGGCAGACAGTCGTGGTTGAGGAGTTGTTAGAAGGAGAGGAGGTTTCGGTAAGTTTGTAGAGAATTGAAACCGATGTGTGATGACCAAAAGTCATTAAGTAACAAATACGTTAAAATAAAGATCGTATATTAGCATTGTTTCAGTACTGAGATACGAGGTTTCTAAGAGTAATGAAAGATTTGCAAGTGAGTTAGGGTTGTCACCCGACGAAACATTATTTTGCATTTTTTTATGTGGGTAATACGCTTTAATTCTATTGTACGGTCGACGTTAGTTATGTCTAAACTTTTACACCTTAATCCCCCGTGATACGGTGTATACGTGGGTGTGTACGCCATACATATCTTTGACATCGACTGTACTATCGATACAACAATAAAAATGCCAATAGATAGATAGAAATCGACACACATTCGTACTATAAGTAGTTGTTTATTACCTTTTTTTTCCAAAATCATATTGGGTCAGACAATTTTAAGAGGCCTTATAAGTTTTAAAATGTTTTGATTTCAAATTATGACAAAGGTGTTGATAATACCAATAAAGTTATTAAAGGATACGATAACTTTATTCAAGTTTTAGATAGTAACATAGCCATTTTGTGATTTTATTGTGTGTAGTAAGAATTTAAGCGAACAAAACAAGTTTTTAGCTTGAAAATGATCAATTTGCAGTGAAGTTTGAAACGATATTTCTGAATGAAAAATCCAAAAATACGTTTAAATTTTATGACATAAGGTCGCAATAGTCCTGTTCTAGATAGTAACATTGAGAAAATGTCAAAATATGTGTCAATTCAAACAGAAAATGGCGTAAATAAATGAGCGTTTTTTAACTGATAAGGACCCTTAAATCAGTTGAGTTTGGACTTCAGCGTTACTTTTACAATCTGTCAAATTTAGTTTTAAATTGTGTCCACAAACCAAAAAATTAAAAACTAGAGCAACTGGTTTCTCGAACGAACGTTACAGTTTTGTATCTTTTTTTTGTCTGACAAAAAATTGTAACTTGCTTGAGTATTTAATTCACTAAACATTGCTCACTTCACTTAAAGTCGAATACACACGTATATTGTAATATATTTATCAGGTCAACAAAACCACATTTCACTATATGTCACTAGATCTCTACAAAGTCTCTAATGTTGATGAGTTAGTCTACCCCAATTAATAATGTGAACTAACTTCACTATGCCAGTAAATAACCATTTCATAAGTTCAGCGAATGTTCTTAAATCAATTCATCTTAGTACTCTTGTCAGCATTGCACTCGGAAAGACACACGTCATTCCAATTTCACCCCTAGTTATACTGGCATAAGGCATGAGCTTACTGCATTTGTCGCATAAAAAGTTTACAAAGATACTACGTAACTGAAGGACTTTGAACTTTAGATATGTCAGCATAAGGTAGATCTGACTAGTGTCATTATCAGAAATATTGCTAGCCATTGACCTGTGACCATTTGTGCACGCGCGATCTATATCGATTTGTGATATATTATCATACCGAGTTACTTATATGTAGGTGTATTCAGTCGGTTTGTTCAATATTAAGTTGTTATGAGAGATATATAGTGTGTACATATAAAATACTTGATATGCGTTGTGGGAGATAAACCAATCACTATGTTATCACATTTTAATACTAGAAGCTTTTAACTTGCCATGTATGTATCTTGCGTGTTCGTGGTAAATCTGAATTTTAGTCCAGTTATGCTCAATCGATTGAACTGAAATGTGGCATAAGGTGTTCAGTCATAAACTACTCGTTGAAACGTTTCATCCAAACACGACGGGTTTATCTTGTGTAGTTCATTAGTTGCTATGGCCACCTGTCTCCATCAGATCAGCTCGGGAGTACCATAATATTGCATTGTCACCGACCAAACATAGGTACATAAGTAAAGTGCAGCGGGGCAATCTGGACTGGTGACAATTAAAACTACTACAAATTTTTAATCAATAGATGAATAATAAGGTTCATAATCCAATAATATGTTCATAGAATTTCTGTCAACGAAAAGAATTTCCACTATACCTACCTATCGTAATACCTACAGACGTGGGCCCCACTAATACGCCCGCCGGGCCTCTCGTCGAATAAACCGGTTAATATAAAGTTCTTAAAACGTTCGCGTTCCCACGAAAAGTTAGAAGCTAAACAGAAATAAACCGGTTTTTACCGGTATATTAAAATCGGTTCCGAGCCTAGTGTACTACTATATCACAATACTTGTGTATAAATCGACAAAATTGTGAAATTTCAAAGTGGCGTGCGGCCAAGACTCGCTTTGGGTCATGTCATGCCAGCCCTTTTAATTAGTTATTAAACTATAGTTATAGCATATACCAAAAAGTGCAAATTCCTGAGAGATATATAGACCCGAATTTTATTAGTTATCACTACATAGTATAAAACAAAGTCGCTTTCTCTGTCCCTATATCCCTATATCCCTATGTATGCTTAAATCTTTAAAACTACGCAACGGATTTAGATGCGGTTTTTTTTAATAGAGTGATTGAAGAGGAAGGTTTATATGTATAATAACATCCATTAATCCGTGCGAAGCCGAGGCGGGTCGCTAGTTATAAATAATCACACACCGTCTTTCTGTAAAACATCTGTGTTCACGCTAGAGACGTGGAAAAACACTTAACAAACTGATTTTGCCATACCACAGGTCCTCGCCTTCACCGATGGCGAAACAGTTTCAATGATGCCCCCCGCTCAGGACCACAAGCGTCTAGGAGACGGCGACACGGGCCCTAACACCGGCGGCATGGGGGCCTACTGTCCCTGTCCCCTCATCACACCAGACCAGCTACTGGACGTCAAGGATCAGGTTCTGCAGAGGGCTGTCGATGGGCTGAAGGCTGAGGGCATCAAATACGTTGGTGAGTTCAATCATCAGGTGTGATCTCCTCTTTTTATGAAGTTTGTCAGAGACTGACAAGACCGAAAGTCTCTTGGATACGGCGACACGGGTCGAATGAGTGCTATCGTTTTTGTGCTCACCAGTTGGCGCCACTGTCGAGTAAGGTCCAGCTGTCAAAAATTGTTATTGGTTATTATGGGCATGAGAACGAAGTTTACGTTTAAATCATATTAATACCTTAAAACCGTACCGTAACAATAAGAACATCCCGCATTGTAGCGCAGTCCCGTTTTGTTCGGAAAATAGGAGGACATAAGTTTCCGAAAGCAGAACTGTCTCAAAGCACTGACAGTCATTGACCCGTAACTCATATTTGCCATAATCAAGCTCAGGTATTGCATATTGTTCCAGTTAGATATTAACCCGCGTAGCGCAACCACAAATGATATTTGACATTTCGGAGATCTCACGCTACACTAGCGCCTCTAGTGGCGAATTCATACGCGATAGCCCTCATTGGTACTATCACTACTATCAGCGTCACAATTAACTGACCATGATGATGATGACAGGAATGTCATACCCCATTAGGGACATAGGGCTCGCAGAAGAGTTATTCATTTGTCACGGTCTTGCGCGGCTTCTTCCAGTTCCTCCCAGCCGTGGCCATTAGAGCCCGCCTCTTTTTCAACTGAGCGCCTCCATGTGGTTCGACCAACATATAACATGTGCAACTGACCATTGGTAGACCTTATCTCGTTGCAATAACGTTCACGGATGGTCATTTATCTATAATGCTGGTAGTACGAGCCGGGATTCGAGCCCACTACAGCTTGACAGTCGCATGCTTGAACCACTGGGCTACCGTAGAACTAGATAACAGTAATCTATTTATAGTAATTAATCCAATCGTTATACCGGGTGTACAATCCAAATGGGTCAGTATGGAGAAGTCGGAAACTATGAGAGATAGCGAGATATGTTCTTAGGAACCATGACGTCGATTTTAGATTTAATAATAATTACATTCAAACTTTTTTATTAACTTTCATACATAACCGGGAATCTTGCGATCGTTACCCAAAAGAATTTATACAATTCAACAGAACTAGCTACCATTTTGAACATTTACTGAAATAAAATAATTATCTTATTGGTGGGTTTTTCTTTCAATTATTTAAACAAGATTCCATTAGTGTTGTGCTTCTAGCGACTTGCAGAATTTGTACACATTGATTTTGACAAGGTTCGATTCCCGGTTATGTATGAGAGTTAATAAAAAAGTTTGAATGTAATTATTATTAAATCTAAAATCGACGTCATGGTTCCTAAGAACAGATCTCGCTATCTCTCATAGTTTCCGACTTCACCATACTGACCCATTTGGATTGTACACCCGGTATAATGTATACTTTTTAGTCGAGAACCGCGTTTAGACCACGAGGCTTTCCAGTGGACTTAAAAAGCGAATTATATAACTAATGCATACACTGTTTTTTCTACTAGGCAAAATAAATTAATTAAACAAATTAGTCCTGCGGAAATGAAGATTACGCACATGGGTTGATGGGTCGTTGATGTATTTCGTTCTATGTCCGCGGCGTCAAGTAATTGGTTAATTTCATTAGAGTTCAGTAACAGGGACACGTGATTGGCCAATTTCATGAGTTCACTAACGGTGACACGTGATTGGTCTATTTCATAAGAGGTCACTTGAAGGGAGCTCCATAGAGAAAAGTATGTGATTTTAGTTTCGTCTACGATATCTTAATTTAAACATTGAAATCGACGAGTAGAAAAAAAGCAAGCAAGCAGTGGGATTTGCGCAGCATTAAGCAAGCTTGCAAACCAGGTATAGCAATAACAAGATAAAACTGTTATTCTTTTATAAACGGTAAACACTTACAACAGTTATAACTGGACTATCTTTAGAAATCAAAAATGTAATCGAACAATTGTCAATGTAGAAATGACATTCATTTTTAAAACCTCTTGCCAATAACCAGTAACATAAATCATACCTCCACAGAATTTATTTGAACAACACCAATACGTAATTAAAAACTCCTGTTTGAAAAGAAAAAAAGAAAAGAAAGAAACATTTATTCACAGACACAGAAGACACACATCAGTGAAACGGACACTGGCTCAGCATTATGCTGAGGTGTCAGACACCTACAGCGCTGATTTTCAGCCAGTACCGTTTGCTATTCAATTCAAAAATATTATTTTTAAGCATTCATTCGCTTAATTTCCGTATGCGGTAATTCTCTTCAAACTTTTTATTGGGGTGGAGGGTGGGGTCAGCGTTTCTTATTTTCATTCTCCACCTATCTTCACAGTAAAGTCACGAACTTTAATTTGCGACTGCGACCCTTAAGGTTGACAGTCCTGACAAACTATCTAGAAATTAAAAAAAAATGCGAACTTCGTCACAAATTAACAGTGCCGGATTAACCCAAGCAAATGGAACAATTGCTTAGGGCATCACGGCTTGGGGGGCACCAGAAACAGCACCAAAAAATTCTTAAAAAAAAAAAACAAAATTTGGGCTGTTTATTACATATATATTACATTAGAATTCATGTTATTAACTACTAATCTTAACATTAAAGATTACTTGAGTTAAGGAGCCGCTTAATAAATAGTGGCACAACATATTAAATTAAGTAGGCACATTTAGGTTTAGGTATGTGCAGTTTTTTTTAACATTTCACTCTTAAGGATATTGCGAATTTGCTTACTACTTTTATTACTAATATCTGTTAGGAGTTCTGTCGGAAACCTATTCAATATACTTGGGAGGATACTAGACCAGACCCTTTGTCCGTATTCATTATTATTCCTTGGTGATTCATAGACAGGAAGATTTGCTAAGTTACGTAAGGTGTTCGATCTTATTTTCACTTTTAGTAGCTGCACATGAACACACGAGAGGGGCTGTTTAAACATATAGTCCCTATTCGTCCCGGTACCGCCGCACACCGGGTAGAGCCAGTCCGACCCAGGTTGGGCCTAGCTGAGTTTCTTGCTGGACTCTTCTCAGATAGGCTAGCTTTAGTGAACCAGCGACAAAACTCCCATTTGGCATTAAAACTATACTTCTATTATATTTAAAACATTAAAATTGCGTGTTAAACAGGTCAAAGGGTTATCGTATACTAAAAGTCTAAAATTGTTTTTAAAAAGTTATCTGATTGAGGAGACCAATGACCGGAAACGAGTATTATGCGAGACCTAAGATTAATAGAGTATTATGCAGGACCTCCGCGCCGGATGAATGAACGCTTGTTTTTTTTCGCCAAAACATACATTTATTTACCAAAAAATCAAATATAAATTAATTATAAAATTACAAATACCTGTTTTTTCATGTTTAAATGTAACTAAACTACAACTAGACGTAAAATATTTTTGGTTTTGGCTGAATGCTGACAACTATGGCTTGTTAAAAAAGTCTTATCAATTAAAATTTACACCGACTTTTTAATTCCCGCCTGTTTCATCCATAATTTCACGAATTAATTTTGTAATGACGTATTGTTTTAATAATATTCTTGTGAAATGTGCGATTTATACGATTGTTAAATAAAATGTGTGTAAACTACGCCAGATGTAGACCAGGGTACGTGCAAAGCCCACAATGGCAAGTAAATGCATTTTGTTTTGTCTCTCTTTTAATTAGTGTTTTATTTAGTTTTGTTTCTTTGTTATTTTTCGCAACTGTATTAAAAAAGGTCGTTTGATATACGTGCGGAAGTGCCATTTTCAGTCGTCCCGAGTCTTGTCCCTCGCCTGACGGCTCGGGCCAAGTCAACTCGGGACTCGTGCGAAATGACAAACTTTCCGCACTTGCATCAAAATGTACTATTGTCGAAGCTGAAATGGAGATCTTTGTTTCAATCGGTTAACTATTAACTTTTAGCTAATATTGGCAGGCGAGGATTGTTTAAAGAATCATGTAGTCTTAATCCGGCACTGCAAATTATGGAACCCGAACGTATCTCAGCCTTACGTATCACTATAGGATGATAGCTCCTAGCGCCATTTTTAACGTTGACCGGTCTGTAATCGTAAATTGATGCAACCCGTCTTGAATATTTACACCTTGTTTTGGAGTACCCGTAGATCTCCAACTAGATATGGATAGTTACAGACAGATACCAATCGAACTACCTTCAACAGAATCACTACATAGTATAAAACAAAGTCGCTTTCTCTGTCCCTATATCCTTATATCCCTAAATATATCGTCGTCTAGTACCCATAACACAAGCCTTCTTGAGTTCGATTTGTGTAAGATTGTCCTCTAATATTCATTTATTCATTCATTTTATCCCTATGTATGCTTAAATCTTTAAAACTACGCAACGGATTTTGATGCGATTTTTTTTAATAGATAGAGTGATTGAAAAGGAAGGTTTATATGTATAAAAACATCCATTAAATAGTGCACCCGTGCGAAGCCGGGGCGGGTCGCTAGTATACTATAATGTAGATATTATACAATCGGTACATGCGTGAACCGCATGATTATATTAAATTACTTGTCGTAGAACCACGTAAACAAAATATGTACGTTGGCGATAGTGATAACCCGTAGACACACCCGCGGTTATTTACGTCTATTATCATTTAGGATTCTAAAATGGCTACTTGATAAACCCTGTTTCTAGCATAATAAACGCTGCGAAGCGACAAGTGATAAGAAAATCTACCCAACTCTTTCTATTATATCCAGTGCGAATGAGACAGGATCCGCTGAGTCGCGCGACGCGACTAGGCAGCAATTTTTGCCAGTCTCGCAGTAAATTGGCTATTTGTCAATTTTTTTATGGTGTCATTCGAATCAGTTTTTAGAGACGAACAAATGTTTGTATGAGACCAACTACAATTACAGCAACACAAAAGACCAAAGCGGGAGGCAAAGTACAGCATAGCTAACGAGCACTGAAATTGCTCCATACTGATTGACAGCGAAATGTGACGTCACAATTCTATCTCTGTATATACTATCTCACTGTATGGAAAAACGAGTAATTTGCCATTTTAGTCGTGTAATATGGTATGTAGACGTAAGTGTGAGTGTGTCGTTGACAGTGACGTCACTGGTGTCACGATCCGTATTGTCAGACTTTGTCTTCTTAGACGATGTTCCCTCAAGTGAATAAAAATTGTAATTAACTGAATCTCTACATTCGTGCGAGCTGTTTGTGGGATAAACTAAACTACTTGCCGGTCTCTCTTGTTTCTAAGGGTGCTATTCTTCAATTTAGGCATATTACATGCACCTATGAATTTCAAAAAACTACCACCGGTTCGTAAAATAAATTTCTGTCTTCAGAAGAACCGGTATAGAAACTCGGCGAGGTGTCATTTTTTCAAAACGATGGGGTTCGTCGCTGATTATTATATTCCCAAAACATGATATTCGCAAAATTCCAAGACACATTACAGAACTTACGGTTTCTAAATTTAAATCTGTCGCGAAACAAACATGTATTTCAAAAGCATATTATAGGGATGTTTGGAAGTGATAGCGTCTTGCACATATGTTTTCTACTGTAGTATTGTAATTCTATAGTATTGCGATACTGTGCTTTTAATTACACTACTACAGTAGAAAACATATGTGCAAGACGCTATCACTGCCAAACATCACTATAACATGCTTTTAAAGTGTTTGTTTCGCGACTGATTTTTTAGAAACCGTAAGTTCAGTAATGTGTCTTAGAATTTCCCAAGAACGACTTTACATAGATATAGGTACATAGATCGGTCTTTAATCTTAAGTTAGTGTCCGTCCTTAATTTCATGGGCCATCGTCAATCCACGTGCGCTATGAGCGCTCCGCCACGTTATGACAGTTATTATTTCAATCAGTTCGTCAAAACAACGGCACGTCTATAACTGGCCATAGTAACAGTCCCAATTAACGCGAAAGTATTCAATGACGTCACACCGTCTTCCCTTATCACAACACGTTACGTCAATGTACCTAAGTTTTCGTTGCTCGACGAAGCATCCCTGTTTCTTTGGTTTTAAGAATGGTTTTAATGTTTACGTGTTCACTATTGTTACATAAAAAGTTATTTCATGCAGACTGTCTCGACATAAAGAACAACTTCACGAGCATGAAAAGTGGAATATAAATATACTTAAATCTAAGCGAATGTTCCCCTGGATACCTAATATTATAATTTTTTTTGTGTTGAGCTGTGAAGTGGGTGCGGGCTGAAAAACAGCGCTGTACAGCCGACCAAGCTCGCAGCACACGCTGAGCCCGAGCCTATTGTCGCACCATTGTTGATATTCTAAATTGTAACTTCGAAATTTAACCATGTTTTTTTTCTGTATTGCTGATTGTGTTTGTTTTTGCGACAATAAATACTTTTTAAAATTTTTAATTAATTTTTAAATTTAAATTAAATTTTAAATGTCAAATATATATATATATATAGACACAAATATCAATAACATTTTTAACATTACTCAAAAATATTTCAGACAAAAAATACACTAATTAAGTAAATGAATTACAACCAAAATTAAAAATCTGAGAAAATATACAATACAAATGCTAAAACTAAACTAAACCTACCTTAAACTACGGTGTTTAACCTATAAATACAAATATCGCCTAAATCATTATAATTTGGAAGGGTGCCCATAAGGCTAGCTGCGTTCCCTCACTGAATGGCAATGCCGATGCATTACTTAACTTTGCGTAAGAAATATAAAGTGCCAAGTGCGAGTTGGATTCGCGCACGAAGTACATACCATTATAAAAACGCCAAAAAAATCAGGTTTGTTATATGGGAGCTATTTTTGCCATTATCTATAAAACGGCAAAAAAAACACGTTTTCTGTATGGGAGTCCCCTTAAATGTTTATTTTATTATGTTTTTTAGTATTTGTTGTTATAGCGGCAACAAAAATATATCATCTGTCAAAATTTCAACTGTCTATCTATTACGGTTCATGAGATATAGCCTGGTGACAGACAGACGGACAGCGAAGTTTTAGTAATAGGGCCCCGTTTTACCCTTTGGGTACGGAACCCTGAAAAGTTGTTATTATGGCTGTGGTCTTCTGTAGGATATTTCCTCAGTTCTCTCTCTAATCGGGCCCTCATTACTGATCGTGGTCACTGGAACCTCCTAAACGGACAATTAACCTCCATCGATTCCACTCCGAAGCCCAAGCCCACCAGATAAAACTTAGATGCTCCAAACCCCAAATGTTGTAGTACAAGTGTCAATGTGCGGCAGTACAAGTAATCCGTCCTTACTTCAATTTGTAACTCTTAAAGTACCGCTACCCAATATGAGAGGTACACTTCGTCCACGACAACGGCCACTATTTGTGGTTCCTAACACTACAGTAAGTCTCAGCACCAGTCCTTTGTATAAGTCATTGAACCACATAAATAATACTCTCCTTTATGACCCTACCTTGGATATATTCTCGCAGTCAGAGCCGAAATTCCTGGCCACAGCCACTCGGTATCTGGAGTCAATTAACACTCCTACCTCAATACAGTACTGAATATTTATAGATCATAGAAGGTGATAATGTTAATTTTAATTTTGTAAACTTAATTGTGTTACTCATACTATTATAATCTATAACTTTCATGTTTGGCAATATGCTGTAAAGTTGGTTGAAAAAAAAAAAATGCCAGTGCCACAGACTGTAGCTATAGTGCGGCCCGGAGTCTAGATTTTTTAGCCAAATATGAGGCGTTTTTTCATAGTTGCAGTTTATGTCATTAATGATTTTTGTTCGTTTATATTTGGTTTATATTTTAGTTGCCTTCTTTTGTATACGCCGTATGACCCTGCGCCGTGACTTCAGCGTATGGTCATAACGGCGCCTTTACCATGTGTTTCCATGACCGTACTCGCTAGCGACTGCGTAAACGATTTAGTATGCCGATTCTTAGTTCTATTGCGTAACCGCCAGAGGCGCTGCACATTTGCCCGTATATTTTTTTACGCAGTCGCTAGCGAGTACGGTCATGTAAACTCATGGTAAAGGCACGGAAGACCTGCGCTGGCCCTGCCAGCACTACGCTGAGTTGTGACCATTTCGTGTTAAATGCTGTTATGTGGTGTCTTTGTTTGTAATTGTCATGTGTCTGTCGCGAATAAATGTATCTTTCTTTCTTTCTTTCTTCAAATATGAGCGAGGTGATGTGCTTTAAATATGTCCACATGAAAGATGCGATCCTACTAAAACCACCACGTGGTCGTGTCCGAGGTTTTCCCTGGATTTTTCCCAGGCTACTCTCCAACCGCGAACTCCTATCGCTTTATTGGGCCCGGCCCGGCCTATAAAGCCAGTCAGGTTAAAAAAAGCGACCCTAATAACCCCCTATATTATGATTGCTTTAGCTTCCTAAGGCCCATATGCCTACACTGCTAAGACAAAGGAATTTAAAGCATTTTGAACTAGAATAGAGTTGCATTTCTTTTGTTTCAGTCTTGCAGGTCTTGTTACAGTCACTGTATATTGAAGCAAAGGAAATTCGACTCTATTTCGAACACGAAAAGTTACATAAATAATAATAAATAAAATATCTTTTATTCTCAGACCAAATCGATCCATAGGTTGTTAGTCACAAGGTATCTTAAAAACTAAGTTGCAAAACAAGCTTGTGTGGGGTATCATACTTCAGTTACGTCTTAAAACCTGCCCTAGAGACCCGGACTTCTGTAGCCTGATGTTTACATAGCTGGCGCGTGCTTTACTGCCTATATCTGGAAATTCCTGTATATTACTAGAAATTACTTAAGTACCTACTTAGTTAAATGTATGTTATCAGCTATCGGTCTATAAGACTAGGCTATTCTGTACTGCTTCGATAATTAGAATTTTAACGTAGTGCGTTTAAAGTTTATTCTGGTTTCTATAGGTACCTATACCTAAACGATCTGAGGTCGGTTTCAAGTGTCATTGAATTAGGACTATGTGTTTCTTGTTTAAGGTGTAATTCGGCTTGTATGTGGTGTAGTTTACAGTAATATCTATGTTTATTACACGTTAGCGTTATTCTTCTGAGGCGGTAAAACAATGTCTCAGATCGCAGGTACTTGTTGCACGAGCCGAAGACGAGGATAAGTTTATATGAGTTCTTTGGCTTTCTGTATTGTATTACAATTTTACGTCTACTATGTTAGGAAACTGATATTATCCGCACACTTAGCAGCCGGTAAATACCACATTAGGTCTTGCGTAGAAATTACGTCACAAATGCTATGCAATTACATCAATGTCCTATGACCTGTTTATTCACTCTCATATAAATAACAGATAATTTGATAACAGTATATACCTACATGATCGTAAGTTAGCTAATTTGAAAACCATCCTTTTAAAATTGCCTTTATTTATATCGGAATAAAGTTGATATTTGCTTGTAATATTAATTATTAGCAACGTTTCACAAAAGTTGCGATTGTTTGCTTGTTTTGTTTGCGATGGTCCAATTAAATTGTTTTTAAATGTATGCCGATAGTATGGGTAGTGGTTTTTTCTAGAATATAGTTACGTCGTCAAGCCGCCTTTCAACGTATTCCGTACAAAAGCGACTTAATTTTGCATGGTAGAAGATTCAAAATCCAATATTTTACAAATCAACGCACGTTTAATCATATTCGTTTATTACATTTATTTACCGACCTAGACGCAATGTATAGTAGATTGTTAACCAAGGGTTGAAAGCCACTCATTTCAGACGAGATATTTTTAAAATGGGTGGTTTCACCCGAATTAAACACTAAGCTTTTCATTTCGAATACGAGGAAACTAAAAAAAAAATGCCAAAATCAAACAATTTCTCAATCAGCGAAAGAACCGTTTTGGCGGGAACTGTTGAATTAAATTATTTTAAATGAATTTTTAATCGTACTTATCTTTGTATGGGTTACGTCTTTGCCCAATCTAACTACGATTCACAGTATTTTTTATTTTTAATACTTTTCTGCTCTAGAGCAGGAAAGTGCCACTTTCAGCACGCCACTTTCAGATTATGAGGAATAAAAAGGTTATTTCTATATTTTTACTATCCTGGAGTTCCTTTACTGACGGTCCAACGGTTCCTGGTCAGAAGAGAGCTTATAAATAGAGACCTTATTCATAAACGTTCATCAGACCTAAAAAATCGTTAGTCTTTATCTCTTACTTTAACATTTGTGCTTGTGAGAAAGGGACAGAACACATCTTGGTTAGCAGAAGTTTGTTACATTTTAGGGTTCCGTACACAAAGGATAAAACGGGACCCTATTACTAAGACTTCGCTGTCCGTCCGTCCGTCTGTCACCAGGCTGTATCTCACCGTCATAGTTAGACAGTTGAAATTTTCACAGATGATGTATTTCTGTTGCCGCTATAAAAACAAATACTAAAAAACAGAATAAAATAAATGTTTAAGAGGGCAAAGGTGTTTTTTTGCCGTATTATAGATAAATAGCGGCCGCCCGATCCCCCGACTAGATTTTAGATGGAAACAAAGATATAAATACGTGTTTTCGTACAAACTTTCATCCCTTGTTTAACCCTCTTAGGGGATGAATTTCGAAAAATGCCTTCTTAGCACTTAATGCTTTCTAGCCTACGTTATAATTGTAATCGATTGTGCAAAAATAAATTCTCTAGCTTTAGTAGTTACGGCTGTGTGTTGATGAGTCGGTCAGACAGTCAGTGAGGACTTCTTTTATATGTATAGATGTTACGGAACCCTTCGTGCGTGGGTCCGACTCGCACTTGGTTTTATTATGAATAAAGGGGTAGGAGTACCTGACAACTGGTGATGACTTGACGACGGTTCCAGGTGTCCTGTACGCCGGCTTGATGATAACGAAGGCTGGCGCGATGACCTTGGAGTTCAACTGCCGCTTCGGCGACCCGGAGACTCAGATCCTGATGACGCTGATGGAGACTGACCTCTACACTGTCTTGAAGGTGAGGTGGGACAAAATAGGTGTCCTGTACGCCGGCTTGATGATAACGAAGGCTGGCGCGATGACCTTGGAGTTCAACTGCCGCTTCGGCGACCCGGAGACTCAGATCCTGATGACGCTCATGGAGACTGACCTCTATACTGTCTTGAAGGTGAGGTGGGACAAAATAGGTGTCCTGTACGCCGGCTTGATGATAACGAAGGCTGGCGCGATGACCTTGGAGTTCAACTGCCGCTTCGGCGACCCGGAGACTCAGATCCTGATGACGCTCATGGAGACTGACCTCTATACTGTCTTGAAGGTGAGGTGGGACAAAATAGGTGTCCTGTACGCCGGCTTGATGATAACGAAGGCTGGCGCGATGACCTTGGAGTTCAACTGCCGCTTTGGCGACCCGGAGACTCAGATCCTGATGACGCTAATGGAGACTGACCTCTACACTGTCTTGAAGGTGAGGTGGGATAAAATGGAATGATCAGTAGGACAGAAATGTCGCTATTTGTCGAAGAGTGAAGTAGTTTAGGTAACTAGTTTTTAATTAGTGTTGTTCTTACTAAGAATAATTGTGAGACTCGGGTCATTCGCCGGACAGTCTTCTATGTAATTAATTTCTAAAAGGTAATGCGAACTGAAAAAGGAATGAAAACAATTGGTGTCTACTTGTGACATCTATCATACTGAAATTTTTCATACAAAATCCTACGATGCCAAAACCTTTTAAGTACGTAAATAAAACTTGGACAAAAACTGATTAAAGAATACTATGTTTTTTATAAAAGAATTAGATAGTAACGGAGCTAATTTCTGCTTTGAATTGCGTGTACCATTTTTCAGTCAAAAACTTTTCTTAAACTTAAGTAATTAACATAAAATTCTCTATATTTTTATACAAACGCCTTAAGGGAGGCGCACAGCGACATCTACCAGAAGACTCATGCAATATAGTTTACGTTAGCAGCGGTACTGCTTAATACGAAGGAACGGTTGATGAATTTGGGACTGGGTGGCGATTGCACCTATAGCTCAGTTGGCTAAAGCGACTGGCCGCGAGTGCCGGGAGGTCGCAGGTTCTAATCCTGCTCAGTGCCTAATTTTTCAATTTTTCCTTTATTCTAAAAAATAAAATTCTCTACAAAAAAGGTATCGTTGATTAGAAGTAGTGGGCTAGTGGCCCACCTTCACTCTAACAAGTAAACGTTTGACAGGCATGCGTCGACGGCACATTGAAGCAGCTCCAAGTCACATGGAACACCAAACTCTCGTCCGTGGGTGTCGTGATCGCTTCGAAGGGGTACCCGGAGACTTCAACCAAGGGCTGCGTCATCAGCGGTGAGTATCGAGAACACTGACTTAAACCTTATTACGATGAGATAAGGTTTATTTACGGACACTCTACCTTACGTAAACCAGGCCTGTTCCTCTTGAGGCTTCGGCTAAACTATTATAGTGTACCCTATCGTGCTAGGAACGAAAGAGCATGTGCTATGCGGCGAGCGCGTGCGAGCGGGATGCCATGATTAGCTGCCAAACAGCGGTTTTGTTAGACAAAAAACCGACATCCGAGATATTTTGCGGTATCGACTACACAGCTGACTTAACCTTATTACAATGAGATAAGGTTTATTTACGTATACTCCGTTTTTACCTAAACTCCGTAGCCAAAATCGTGCTTGTATTCTCGGTATGGTCTGGTAGCCGGTTTTATTTGCTGTCGAGTGCTGTAAAATCATTATTTTAACATTCTTATTTTATCCTAACAGGTCTGAGCCAGGTTACACAGGTTACATTTTAATTATAATCATCATATACGCTTTTTAAACAATTTTTGATTGATCAATGAGTAGATGTGGGACAATAAAGAATTCGCCAAAAACGTTGTTTTTTGTTTATCGGCCAAATATAAATTGAAAATTACCAATAGATTTCTCATGTTTCAATGAAAAAGAATTTGTACGGCAATTATATACATACACTCAGTATTTCACGATAAAAACGGCAAATTTCCCTTTTTCCATACAACGGTAGTACGAGGCCACACAGGCGTGACGTCACGCCTGCGTGTGAATCAGTATGGAGCGTTTTCAGTGCTCATTAGGTAATTGTAGTTCTTGATGATCAATTATCTAATTAATATAATCTATAATGAATGTACAATTATAAAAACACTGACTTGTAATACCTTATTACCAATAAATTATGTGTATGTCTATGTCCAACATTTCATTGTCTCTAAAAACTGATTCGAATGGCATGATTTTTTTTGTCAGCATGCTTATTATACTAATTTCACAGTAAAGCGCCGTTTATAAGCAGTTTTAGATTGTTAGGTTTTTTTTTGTGTCTTTAAATGGGTGCCATAAACTATGTTGTTTTCCAGGTCTTTCCCAAGTCCAAGCCAACCCTGGTGTAGTGGTCTTCCACAGCGGAGTAGCTCGCGGTGCCAACGGCACTCTAGTAACTGCCGGTGGCAGAGTGTTGCTGGTGTGTGCTCGCGCAGGCTCTTTACGTTCTGCGGCAGGTGCGGCAGCGGCAGCGGCTGCCGCTATCGACTTCCCGGGAAAACAGTATAGGAAGGACATAGCGCACAAGGCGTTCTCCAAGTAAGTTGTATTTATTTGTGTCAGCGACAGTGGCAGCCGCTGCCGCTGCAGACTTCCCGGGAAGCAGTGTAGCAAGGATATAACGAGAAGGCATTCTCCAAGTAAGTTTTATTTATTTATTTGTGTCAGCGGCAGTGGCAGCCGCTGCCGCTGCCGCTGTAGACTTCCCGGAGAAGCAGTATAGGAAGGCAAGGCGTTCTCCAAGTAAGTTTGGCTGCGTCCAAATGATGGTCTCGATAATCGCGTGTTAACGACAAGACAAAGCATCTATCACTAAGTCACGATTTGATAGAAAGTGACGGACGGATTCTTTATCTTGTCGTTTATCACGTTATAACTACGAGCATAATACGTGGCCAAACGGCATATCGCCAACCGAAAAAGAAAAATCTACCTCTCTTTCCCACTTGCATATTCGAACGACAGAGAGGGAGATACTTTTTTTGTTTCGCGGGTGCCCCTTAGTACCATTATTTGGCTTCAGTTTTATATTTGGGGCACTCTCGAGGCAATAGGGTTGTTGGCTCAAAATTGGACTACTCCAAAAGAAACAAGGCTAAAAATATGCCAAATGGTGAAAATCCTACTCAAATATCTCAAAAAATAACGAAGCTACAACTGTTTAATGTTGCTGGTTAGAAAGAGAAAGCGCGACAGATCAGTGATGTCAGCGCCATAGTAAATGACGGTCGTTCCAATACAAAGGTGCGTTTTGTGTGATAGATAAAGTGACTCAAGGGGAAGGTTTATATGTATAATATATGGGTTCAAACCTGAAATAAACTTGAATAATAATAATAATACATGCATCAGCATTGCACCCGTGCGAAGCCGGGGCGGGTCGCTAGTCTAGATATATAAGTGAAAAAATGTTACTAACAATGCTATGGATGTCTTGTCTGAAAATAAAGTGATTATTATTATTATTATACGGTATTCTTTTTGTAACATGTTGTTATGGCTTCGCTAAGGCATTGTAAATCAAACTTCCTGCTTTTGGGGCGGATGCATGTTTTTTCTTATTAACCCAGTATCAATATCGATAGGTTTCATGATCATCATCATCCTAGCGCTATGCCGGTACAGTTGCATCCTAAAGGATGCCCGGGGTCCGCTACCTAACCCAAGAGTTGGCGTAGGCACTAGTTTTTACGGAAGCGACTGCCATCTGACCTTCCAACTCGAGGGAAAACCAGACCTTATTGGAATTAGGCTTGTCAAGTGAGTGGGCAACTTGACTGTTAGAAGTTCTCGAGCCGCCCGAAAGCCTCTAACTTGGCTTAATGACTGCTAACATAGACAGCAGCCAGGATCAACGGCTTGACGTGCCTTCCAAAGCACGGGAGCGCTCAGTTAATAACCCCTCAAAGCGGTCACCCTTCCAATAACTGACCTAGGCCGACGTTGCTTTACCTCGCATACCGCACGCGGTACGCGGGCGCCGCTGGGCCACGAGCGCTCCAATATCGATAGGTTTCATTGTGTTTTATTCCATCTCACATTTGAGTGAATCGTCTTTTTTCTGTCACTAGTTGCCATGGTTCATTTTCCTCTGTCACTTTTTAAAACTGATTTTATTTATTTATTTATTTTATTCATTTATATCCTGGATATCTTCTAAGCATGATACAGGTTCATGTTGTAGCCATTTTTCTAATATTATCTCCTGAGTAACTACACAGAATAACGACAAGAAATAATTTGATCCATTTTTATAATTTCATTTGCGTTTTCATTTCCCTCACATAATCTGTCGTGAAACAGACACTTATTTCAAAAGCACATTATAAGATAAACGATCATATCATGGATAGGGATGTTTGGCAGTGATACCGTCCCGCACATGTAATCTAACAGAAATATTTTGTCCTTAAATAAAAAAATATATATGTATGTTTAAATTGTAGCATTTGAATTCTGTAGTATTATGATACTGTTATTTTATATACATTGTATATTGTTTTGAAAAAATGACACCTCGCCGAGTTTCTTACGCCGGTTCTTCTCGAGGCAGAGGTTTATTTTTTTATTTTTTAAATTTATTTACCAAAAAAATTAGATACAGTTTTACATTAACATCCGTTCGCCAAACACAACGTTTATTGGCGAGTAATGCACTCATGCTCTTAACAAATTAATGTACCTATCTACCTTAAAACCTAAAATAAAATATGTATTTAGATAGTATCTATTAGCAATTTTTTCAATTTAGTTTTGAAGACGTGTTTGCTACTACTTATGAACCGGTGGTAGCTTTTTGACTTTCATAAGTGCATGTAATATGCCTAAATTGAAGAATAAATGATTTCATTTCATTTCAATTATGTTGTCTGTTGTTTCAGCATGCCTCACCTCGAATGAATCCTCACATGTTTAACTTATTTCCGTATTCCATATCGCATTTACGAGTACATTTTTTAACTTTACATTCCAAACCATTTGCATTTGTATCGTTTTTGATGTAATACATTTTGTATTCATGAACGTCCTTTTCTCATGTTATGTTTTCGAAATAAATTTTGTTTTCTTCGCATTTTGCATTTCATTTTCATCCATTTAGTTTGGTTTCAGTAGGAAATGCATGTAATAATAATAATTAATAATAATTATTTGTGGACAATCTTACACAAATCAACCTAGTCCCAAACTAACCAAAGCTTGTACTATGGGTACTAAGTGACGATATACATACTTATATAGATAAATAGATACTTAAATACATAGAAAACATCCATGACTCAGAAACAAATATTTGTGTTCATCACACAAATAAATGCCCTGACCGGGATTCGAACCCGGGACCTCCAGCTTCGAAGGCAGGGTTACTACCAACTAGGCTAAAGCGGTCGTGATTCAGTTACAAAACTGTTTAAGAAGTAAATAAATAAGTAAGTCCTCTCTTGTTTGTGACCTGTTCGAATAGACATGCAGAATTTTCAAATAAATTGCCCCAATTTAGACTACGGGAAATTGAAACGAATCGAAAATATCTTCCGTGTTTTACATCACTTAGAGTACTATCTACAGGGTGTAACAAAATTAGTGATTATCCGTTTAAGGGCATATTCGGTATTGTGATCTGCTTAGGAAGAAGTAGAAGAAAAATTGTTTTGACGCAATAAATTTTTGGCCTTTGTATGGACAGTTGGCTGATTTGGACGACCTGCCTCATAGAAAAAAAAGTTTTTCGCGTAAATAAAAATGTTCGACTGTTTCCTAATCAGAACACGATACCGAATACGCCCTTAAACGGATCCTCACTACTTTTGTAACATCCTGTATGCCCGTATAGCGGAAAAGCGCTTTCACAATTTCACCAAGATGGCACTCTAGTAAATGATATAAAACGCGGGAAATATTCCGATTAGTTTTAATTTCCAGCAGTCTAGATTTCCCCGCTTACCTACCTACCCCGCTACCTATAAATACTTTTTAAGGCGGCGATCTTCTTATACTGAGGCAGATTCTCCAAGGTGGCAAAGATTCCGTTCTCATGCATGGATGCGCTGATATGAGGTATGTGGAGAGTGGCGGTGTAGGGTAGATTGGCACCCGGGGCGTTTCTGAGCAATAGAATACCAACATATATAATTATATATGTTTGGAATGATCCCTGCCGCATCGTTTCGTCATCGTCCTACGCGTCAGCATTTCCATCCAAAACTGCGTTTCTCAAGAAATTTCCTGCCTCGCACAACCAAACTATGGAATGAACTGTCGCCTGCGGTATTTCCGACCCGATATGACCTTCAAACCTTCAAGAAAAGAGCGTATTACCTTCTGAAAGGCCGGCAACGCACTTGCGACTCCTCTGGTGTTGCAGGTGTTTATGGGCGACGGTAATTGCTTACCATCAAGCGATCCGTCTACTCGTTTGCCCCCTATAACATAAAAAAAAATATATATATATATATATATATATACATAGCCCAGGCAGATCATCCTAATTCTCCAGTATTTAACAAGGTGAACGACAAGGCCAACCGAGAGAAAAACCGCGCTAAGTGTAGGACCGAAGGTCCGAAGCGCGCTCTCTACGCGAGCGGGCGAGCCCACCTGGACTCTCACTACCACCGAGTGTCTCACAAGCAACCCTGAGGACCGAAGGTCCGAAGCGTCGTATCTGTTACTCACCCCCTTCCCTCTTTCACAAGCAAGACGTACGAGTGCGACGAACGCCTGATTCTAAGTCTGTCCCGCTCTCCGCTTCCCATAGCAGATTTTTACCGTCGTTTGTCACCCCTTGGTGCTTGGTACCCCCGCGGACCGCCCCCCTCGTCCCCCTTACGCCGCCACAGCATGTGGAAGTTGGATGCCGAACCATTTGCCTACTGTCTCTCTGCTTTGCTTTAACGTTGACTGGTATAGTAGAGAATGTTATTAAATCATTCTTTTGAAAAAATATTATTATTTATTAATCAGGCAACAATTGAAACATTTGATGAAGCCTTTGAATACAATATCATTGTTGAGCTGAATTTGAAATGTTCTTGTCTAATTTGTTCTTCAATTGGTTGACATTGATGGATTGTCAAATGCTGGAGTCTCAAAGGCAGACATTTGAAGTAAGTACGGTTCCCACAAGGGGTTTAAAACCTGGTGGCTCAATAGGCAGAGTAGTTTTTAGTATTTCTACCCGCGGAAGGCAATAGGGATGCGGGTTAGAGTCCCGCAAGGTAGATATTTTTTTCATTCTTTTTCTATGGCCACAATGTACTGTTGGACTCCATTTTGACTAGGGCTGTCAGGCCCTGAGCTTAAAAGCCGGACAAAGAGTAAAAAAAACCGAAAATTTTGACCAAAAAGCCAGACATACCATTTTTACTAGGCCCTAATCTTCGAAAGCCAAATTTGATATTCAATAAAGAGATTTTAAACATGTATAAAATGGTTACAAAACTACATAGGTAGTTTTTGTCTTTTAAAAAATCCAGACTGGCCGGATAGAACCGAAAAAGCTACCTGACAACCCTAACTGTAACACAGGTAAAAACCGTGATAGTAAAAGATCAAGAATTTCGTAAGTACAGTTTATTTACAGATAAAAACATGATCGGTGTGAATGGACTGAATGTCAGAAAATTTATGTAGTTGTGGTACAATCGGCCTCATAAAACAGCTGACAATTTGGTACTTTGTCGCTTTCACCTGTTAAGAAATTTAGTATGACAATTTAAATAAGACGTTAAAGCGGCAAGGTACAAAGGTTATATTTATTTAACTAAATGAAATGAAAAAAATGTTTATTAGCTCCACTGCAATTAGAGTAATATTAACAATAAGCTATGTAACTTGTGCGGTGGAGACTGGTGCCTGGACTAGGAAATACCTGTAAAATATTATCTGTTTAACCTTTTCGACGCCAACGACGAATATATCCGCAACGTAGGTTCAACGACACCGACTGATATAATTATTTTCGTCACGGCGTGCAGTTCGGTATCAACCTCCATGCATTTCCATATCAGGATCAAGTTTGCGTTTGACATTCCGATGTCATGGCGTGTGAGTGATTGCGTTTGAATTTACCAGAGCGTTGAAAAGGTTAACGTTTGTACCCTAAAGGACTCGAGTTCGCTTCGGTACTTGATCCCAAAAACCCGTAAGCTTGTCAATAAAAAAAATGTTTGTTCCAGAGTCAACGGTCTCTCTTACCTCCAATCGGGCGTAGATATCGACGCAGCGGCGCTTTTAGTGCGTAAAATCGAACCCCTGGCTACGGGTACGCATAGACGGGGCGTTCTAGGCCGACTTGGGTGCTTCAGTGGCCTTTTCCAACTAGCGGCTATGGATCCCAGACTTGAGGACCCTGTGCTAGTTCAAGGGACGGACGGAGTGGGAACTAAACTTAAAGTAAGTCCAAGACAGATCAATGATACATAGTGAATAGGGCGTGGTAGCTCGACTTGGATGCTTCAGTGGCCATGTCCAACTAGCGGCTATGGATCCCAGACTTGAAGACCCTGTGTTAGTTCAAGGGACGGGCAGAGTGGGAACTAAACTTAAAGTAAGTTCAAGGCAGATCAATGATACATTAATAAATAGGGCGTGGTAGCCCGACTTGGATGCTTCAGTGGTCATTTCTAATTAGCAGCTATAGATGCTAGACTTGAGGACCCTGTGCTAGTTCAAGGGACGGGCGGAGTGGGAACTAAACTTAAAGTAAGTCCAAGGCAGATCAATGATACATTAATAATTAGGGCGTGGTAGCCCTACTTGGATGCTTCAGTGACCATTTCTAATTAGCAGCTATGGATGCTAGACTCGAGGACCCTGAGCTAGTTCAAGGGACGGACGGAGTGGGAACTAAACTTAAAGTAAGTCCAAGGCAGATCAATGATACATAGTGAATAGGGCGTAGTAGCTCGACTTGGATGCTTCAGTGGCCATTTCTAATTAGCAGCTATAGATGCTAGACTGTAGGACCCTGTGCTAGTTCAAGAGACTAGCGGAGTGGGAACTAAACTTAAAGTAAGTCCAAGGCAGATCAATGATACATTAATAATTAGGGCATGGTAGCCCAACTTGGATACTTCAGTGGCCATTTCTAATTAGCAGCTATAGATGCTAGACTCGAGGACCCTGTGCTAGTTCAAGGGATGGGCGGAATGGGAACTAAACTTAAAGTAAGTCCAAGGCAGATCAATGATACATTAATAATTAGGGCGTGGTAGCCCTACTTGGATGCTTCAGTGGCCATTTCTAATTAGCAGCTATAGATGCTAGACTGTAGGACCCTGTGCTAGTTCAAGAGACTAGCGGAGTGGGAACTAAACTTAAAGTAAGTCCAAGGCAGATCAATGATACATTAATAATTAGGGCATGGTAGCCCAACTTGGATACTTCAGTGGCCATTTCTAATTAGCAGCTATAGATGCTAGACTCGAGGACCTTGTGCTAGTTCAAGAGATGGGCGGAATGGGAACTAAACTTAAAGTAAGTCCAAGGCAGATCAATGATACATTAATAATTAGGGCGTGGTAGCCCTACTTGGATGCTTCAGTGGCCATTTCTAATTAGCAGCTATAGATGCTAGACTGTAGGACCCTGTGCTAGTTCAAGGGACGGACGGAGTGGGAACTAAACTTAAAGTAAGTCCAAGGCAGATCAATGATACATAGTGAATAGGGCGTGGTAGCCCGACTTGGATGCTTCAGTGGCCATTTCTAATTAGCAGCTATAGATGCTAGACTGTAGGACCCTGTGCTAGTTCAAGGGACGGGCGGAGTGGGAACTAAACTTAAAGTAAGTCCAAGGCAGATCAATGATACATAGTGAATAGGGCGTGGTAGGCCGACTTGGATGCTTCAGTGGCCATTTCTAATTAGCAGTTATGGATGCTAGACTCGAGGACCCTGTGCTAGTTCAAGGGACGGACGGAGTGGGAACTAAAAGTAAGTCCAAGGCAGATCAATGACACATTAGTGTGAATTGTCTTGCTGTCGAAATACGCAGACGGAGTCTGCAAGGCCGACTTGTATGCTTCAGTGGTCTTTTCCAATTAGCAGCTTTGGATACTAGGCTCGAAATCCCTGTGCTAGTTCAAGGGACAGATGGAGTCTGGACTAAACTCAAAGTAATTCTATTTTAAATGATGGCTGTTATGTAAAATCGTCCTCTAGGCCCTCAGGCATTTTTTTTAACATCCGATGCGCAACGCAAAAGAGATTTGTAAGTTTAAAATGTGTATATGTGTGTCTGTTTTGTAGCATCATTTGATCGCTTTTTTTAATAGTTAGTCTTGACGGCGGACATGGTTCTTGGCTATGTTTTGTAACGAAGTTTTTTATTTCAATTTTATTATTACAGATAGCGGAAACCATGAACAAATACGACACAATCGGACAAGATCTCGTCGCAATGTGCGTGAACGACATTCTCTGCGCTGGTGCGGAACCCTTCGCGTTTTTAGACTACATGGCTTGCGGCAGACTTCAGGTCGATGTGGCTACGACTATTGTTAGAGGGATCGCTGATGCTTGTATAAAGTCCGGATGCGCTTTGCTGGGTAAGGAATAGTATATTATTTGGGCTTTGATGAGTATTAGTTTTAGACGGACGAGCTTACGAGTCCATTTTATTAAAACGAAGCCTGCAATTGCCTTTGGGGCCGAGTCTAATATGGTGTTGTTATCAAAGTTTAGATAATTAGTACATTTAAAATATTATTTTTGACGCGTAAACGAAAACCAACGAACGCTTTTAACTAGTGACTGGCGATCATTCGTTTCTGGACTACAGACTTCAGGTCGATGTGGCTACGACTATTGTTAGTGGGATCGCTGATGCTTGTATAAAGTCCGGTTGGGCTTTGCTGGGTAAGGGCATGATTTACAAATAAAAGTCTATTCTGCAGCTTAAGAGTTATCAGCCATAAAATAATCCGTTTCCGTCAAAAAAACATTTTTTTTTTGGTACAAGTTTGTACTGCCGACTATACCTGTTACTCGTTTAAACGGTTCTAATGAGCTCAAGCACGACGAGGTATCTTATGTAGCATAGGAGTTGCTATGGCCACCTTCTATCTCCATCATCAGATCAGCTCAGTGGTACCATAATGTTATATTGTCATCGAACTTACACAAGTATGCTAACTTTCAGCTCAATCGGACACCGGCAAGTGGCTGAAAAAAAGATTGCATATTTCGAGGACAACTTACATACCAACAGTGCAATTTCAATAAAAACTTGTAAAAAAGGGCTACAATAGGGTGACCGCACCTATATTGGACACTTTATGCTGACAAACACCAGAAATGGACACTTCGTTCTTAATTAAAAAATCATACAGTTTTAAATTGATTGTTGTATAAAAAATGGACGACTCTTATTTTATTTTACTTTAAATAAGAGTTGATGTGCATTATTAGTCCTTGTCCATTACCAGTGCTGTTACCCTACGATTTTACAGCTAGTTGTGACAACGCACATGTTCTAGAACCTTTACGTTTTCTTCAGGTGGTGAGACCGCGGAAATGCCTTCAATGTACGACATCGGCAAATACGACTTGGCCGGTTTTGCTGTAGGCGTGGTGGACAACCATAAACAACTACCCAGAAGCAAAGCGATCAGGGCTGGCGACGTGGTATTAGCTCTGGCGTCCACTGGCGTGCATAGTAACGGATACAGTTTGGTGCAGAAAATCATGTTGGAGACTGGACACAGGTGAGTACAGTCTGTCATGAACAAGGAACTGGCTTGTACTCGCGGCTCAAGTCCACTGGCGTGCATTTATTAATTTTCACCGTAACTATCTATTTCTCACAGCTACTTCGAGAAGGCTCCATTCAGCACCACCAACAGAACCTTCGGTGAAGAGTTCCTTGAACCCACCGGTCTATACGTCCAGGCTTTACTCCCAGCCGTAAAGAAAGGCTCCATCAAAGCCCTGGCCCACATAACCGGCGGTGGTCTGTTAGAGAACATACCCAGGATACTGCCGGCTGGGGTTAAGGTGGTGTTGGACGCTTTGAAGTTCAAGATTAAACCGATTTTCGGATGGCTTCAGGCGAAGGGTACGTCTTTAAAAAAAATCTCGCATCAGTCAAATACAGCTTCGTCTTTCTTGTGCAGTCGATTTCATTTGAATTTAGAGTATTCATAACTAGTTTAAAAACGCTCATCTATTTATGCTATATTCAGTGTGAATTGACACGTATCTTGACGTTTTCTCAACGTCACTGTCTAGTTCAGGTCTATTGCAGCCTTTTTTGAATTTTTCGTTCAGAAATATTCCAACAGCACTGTAAGTTAACAGATTTCAAGCAAAATTTTGTTTTTTCCCCAATTTAAATTCTACTACGTACAATAAAAACATAATGACTTATCGTGCCTTGGAGTCTCCACTCTAGTTCTTCAAAAATGATCATAACTATAATAACTTTCAGGTGGTGTGTCCGACTTCGAAATGCTTCGTACATTCAACTGTGGAGTGGGAATGGTGGTTATCGTAGACCCCGTCTGTCTCAGCGAAGTCCTCGCTTCCGTAGAGGAAATAGAAGTCGTGGGAACTGTACAGGCTATGGGCAAAGAAGGTTGGTTCACTTTTAATAACTTATTGTCCAAAACCGAGCCTTGAGGGATACCTAAATTTATATCACCAGTGTCAGAGTGCACCAGTCTACAGTTCACTGGTAGGTTTAAGACCTGTATACGCTATGGTCAAAATGAGGTAAACAAAATGTAAGCCTGATCTAGAAAACTGTATGCTTTCAATATGCTTAATAACAGCTCATGGCTGATAAAGTCGAATGCCTTTGACGAGTCAGACAACTTTGATGAACCTAAAAATTTTCTGTAGCGACCAACGCATTTGTGTTTGAAAAGCAGTTCATGTGATAATGTGATAAGAATATGTGCATGTGTGCACAATAGAAGTCGGTTTTATTAAATCCCATTATACCTAATGAACTTGTTTTGCCTATTTTGTTATCGGTATGAAACTGCACTTTTTTGAGTCATTTTATTTTATCACTATATTTCACACGTGACAATACGTGACTTTTAACCGTTTAGTAAAATGGTGCACTATATTTTACTAAAGCTTAAGTTTATTTAACAATAGCATTGTCACCAGGCGGTCACCAAGTCGTCGTAGAGAACTTCAAGCAGGCGATGTCTCCTCTCACCCAGCCTTTTGGAGGCGCGACTTCTGAGAGAAAATCGTTGTCTTACAAGGATAGTGGGGTGGATATAGAGGCGGGAGATTCTCTTGTCTCACTTATCAAGCCGCTTGCTAGGTAAGTACTGACTGCCAGTTGTATTTCGTTGGACTAGGTTTTGAGAGAAAGTACGGTGGAAAAGGAAGGATAGTGCGGTGGATATAGAGGCGAGAGATAAGTACTGACTGCCAGTTGTAATATACCTACTCTCTATGAATTGACATGTAAAATTAATTATTATGAATAAATGAATATGAATATATTTCCTTGGACTGTAAACCTACAGCTTTATGAAGGGAGACAGCTTACGGAGTCTTTTGGAGGCGCTACTGAGAGGAAGTCGACTAGACGAAAGAGCATGTTTCTTTATATATGTACTACTAGCTTTTGCCCGCGACTTCGTCTGCGTAGAACTCTTTTATCGCTATAGAATTTTATTGTATTTTTTTAATCAGGCGCTTTCCTAGTTATCGTTCGTCCATACAATCTTCCACAAAAAAGTAGTTTATGTCCTTCCCCGGGGCCCAAAATATCTCCATACCAATTTTTTTTCATCTAAATCTGTTCGGCGGTTTAAGCGTGAAGAGGTAACAGGCGGACAGACAGACAAACAGACAGATACAATTTCACATTTAAAATATTTATTTATTTAAACTTTATTGTACAAAATACACAAATTGTACAAATTGCGGGCTTAATGCCAAGTGGCATTCTCTACCAGCCAACCATTGGGCTTAACTATTAATACTAGTATGGAGACCTATTATTAGTTCTGTGATAGGAGTTCCGTTTAGCGGAGCCTCGACAAGTTTATGGATGGCATTCAACTGCTCAAAAATATTACAAGACCGATTAGTTTACTATTGGAATAGCTGTCATTTCATATACACTGACGTAAGTATATTGAAAACTTGTCACCTCTAATCCTATTCTAATAGCGGCTAGGTAAAAGGAACCCCGCGATGCGGGGCTTATGCAATGCGGGGTTCGTACTGTATATCAGTTATATTACTTGCAGGTCAACATCCCGTTCCGGCGTGTTGGGCGGTCTTGGTGGCTTCGGTGGATGCTTCCAATTGAAAGCGATCGAACAAGAATACAAGGTATATTTTACAAGTTAAACTTTTCTAAGGATAGCCTAAGAAAAAAAATTCTAAAAACTTCAGCTATTTATTTGTTATATACAGACATTTAATACGAAAACTTAACCTTGTAAGTGACGAGTTTTGGTGTTACTCTGAGTTTACTATTCGGAAATTTAAAAAAAACATGGCAATTAACATTATTTACTATACAAGTATGTAGTGTTGTGTTCCTGGAGGTGAACAAGGTTGCCAGAGCTCCCGAGGGTGCACTGTGTTGAGAGCGAGGGACCTAAATTTGTCCCTTATGTTGTCAACACAGTACATCCTCAAATTTTATAAAGGGTCGGCAATGCGTACGTGACTCCTTTGGAGTTGCGGGCGTCTATAGGCTGCGGTGGCGGCTTACCATCAGGTGGACCGTAAACTTGTTTGCCACCGGCGTTGTATGAAAAAAAAGTAAGGATCTATACCCACTATATTGGCAAATGCTATGAGAAGAACAATTTGCTGATATAATGCTCAACCAGAAATTATTTTAAATACCACCAGCAACACAACACCACATTACGAATCAAGTAGTGGTGTCATTATGGCTGCTGTCTGTAAAGTGGAGATACTTCCCCAGTTCGAGATGACATTCTGCTGTACCCTACCTCTTCGAGCCTCATTTGCTATAGAGCGGAATTTTAACATATAATCTCACTTACCCCTATTAAGTTCTCCAGACGACTGCAAATCTCTATAACAGAAAAAAATTAACACGCTTAGTGCGAGTTCTCGATAACTTTGTTCACATGCCGTACGACTCCCGAGGGGAGTTTATACTATACTAACTATAGATGACTAGAGGCCATGCCAACCGACTCTCCTAGTGAGTTCTTTCGGAGCTTTCTACCCAAAAAACTGCTAAAGGCATCTTTTTCATTTTTCAACTGTCACATGTAGTGTGGTAAAATCGCAAACCCTATATGTTCACTGGCGAACCTCTGAGTGTTCAAGGAATTCTGCTGTAGAGTGTAGATACTTAGTTAAAAGATTTGTTTAAACGGGTCTAACGCGATATTAATGTATTTACCTACTCCCTCTCCCCTTCCCTTCACTTTTCCCTTATATCATCATCATCATCATCATCTTAGCGTTATCCCGGTACAGTTGCATCCTGAAGGATGCCTGGGGTTCGCTACCTAATCCCAAGATTTGGCGTAGGCACTAGTTTTTACGGAAGCGACTACCATCTGACCTTCCAACCCGAGGGGAAACCAGACCGCTGGGCCACGAGCGCTCCTTATATGTGTATTTTAAATCTTAAGTATGCGTACAAAACGCGAGATTTTAAAATGTTGTGGAGTGTAGAGTAAAGCAGTAATTACACTTCGTCGTTGTCCGCATGCTGCATGAGGCGACCGCAAAAGTGTACAGAACACGTTAATCGGCCGCATTCGGCGATCGACAGCTGCCAACGCTTATAGGTAGGCGGACAGACTAATGTGAAAACGACGTTTGTTAGCCTAAGTAGTTTAAAATGAATTCGGCGACCGCATTAGGTGAACGACGAAGTGTAATTGCCGCTTAAGCATAAAGGTCGATTTAGACGAAGACTTTTTCATCCGCCTAAATTACGACGCCAGTGTCTACCGTCAGCACATCTTCAGACCGTCTAGACAATGACTATTTTCGGCAAAAAAAATCTCATTAGATACACAGTGGATCTAATGAGATTTTTTAGTGATTATTTAGTGAATGAATGTAATGAGATAGATTCATCTCGCCGCCAGTGACCAGCAAACCGACACTAGTCGTTTACACGGTGCCTTTTCAGTACAAATAGGCGGGGGGCAGCGAGAGACACGGGCGGAGGTCACTGGCGCCAAAAAATAGCCGCGTATTCTATACAGTGCCAGCGCCGGCATGCCGCGAAAAAATGGCACCGAAAGTGTGCCTTTTTTATGCGGCTTAATTTAGGTGGCTGAAAATAGTCTTCGTCTAAATCGACCTTAAATGTTATTAATACAAATACAAACATTTATTCTGCAAATAGGCCACAAGGGCACTTTTACATGTCAAAATATTAATTTATAATTTCAGAAAGTCTGACTTATAATAAGTAATACATGTTTCATGTCAAAATATTAATTTACAGTTCAAGAAGGAATAATAATTTCAAGTTTACAATTATAACAAAATTAATGTCATACAGTGAAGATAAACTCGCAAAGTTATCTATTACAAATATTACAACATCAGTAAAGTTAGAGATGTATAAGGTCTCAAGATTAAACAAGGAGTATAATGAAATTATTTAATTATAATATTCCAGGACCCAGTGCTAGTCCTCGCCTCCGACGGCGTCGGCACCAAACTGAAGATAGCCCAGAAGATAAACCAGCACAATACCATAGGTGTGGATTTAGTGGCCATGTGCGTGAACGACATACTGTGCAACGGCGCGAGCCCGCTCACGTTCCTGGACTACTTCGCGTGCGGGCGGCTGGACGTGAGCGTGGCGCGCGCCGTGGTGTCGGGCGTGGCGGAGGGCTGCCGGCAGGCGCAGGCCGCGCTCATAGGTAACTGCAGGGCTCCGAGCTCCGTACCCACACTTTAAGTCAAAAGTCAAAAAAAAGAATAAGAATAAGAATAAGAATGTTTTTATTTGCCATTAAGTGAAACAGATACAATTGAGTGAGACATACAAGGTACTTAAAGAAAAAAAAACAATTATGAAACAGAGAGAAAAAAAAACTTAACTAAATTTATAATACGTAAAACTGAGTGTAAGATGGCAAATGGGTCCCAATTTCAGCATGTGCCAAGCTTAGTAGCCCAGCGCTGGTTTTCAAACTGGTCCCTGAGAGAGTGGTCGCTAGTCCAGAAATTTTAGCTGTTTTTGTGCTCGAGGGATAATTATAAATAAATAAATAAAATACGCTCATGGCCAATGTGTGTGCAGAATTGTGTATGTTGTCTGTGTGTTTGCGTGTGTGTTTGGTTCGTATGTTGTTTTTGTAAACATAGGTATATGAGTCAATCAATTTTTTCTTGTTGTTATTCTGTCCCGTCAGCGAGGAGACAACAGTAACCGAGTTTCTTAGAAAAAATGTATAATAAGGATTTCAAGCATGCTCAAGAGATCGCCCATGTCCAAATTGATTTATGCTCATCGCTAAAACTCATATTTGGTAAATTTAAACCCTATAAAATCACAGTTTTAAAGAGTGACTCAGGAGACGTAACCATGGTAACAAGCAACAAAGAATAGTTGATCCACCCATATAGGTATTATAATTATTAATATTACTGTCTCTATGTTTTGCCATAAGGCATACTATTTTGAGTCAAGATGGGGAATGCTTAAACAGTTACAATTCTTCATCTGTTAAGTATTCCCTTAGTGAATAGTAAGCTTTTCTAACTAGAAATGCAAATAGACTTTCTTTAAATTCTATCAATCCCTCTAATATGGTTATATTTCTCGGCAATTTATTGTAAATTTTTGGTGCTATCCCGAAAACACCTTTAGTAAGAAAAGCTGTTTTTTTTTTTAATTTTAACCTCACTGGGGCTTTATAGGCCGGGCTCAATAAAGCGATAGGAGTGCGCGGTTGGAGAGTAGCCTGGGGAAAATCCAGGGGAAAACCTCCGACACGACCACGCGTATGGTTTGGAACACTGGAATACTCTAAGAGTTTGCGCTCCAGTGAGATCGGTTGAGTGGTTTCAACCGAATCTGAGGTGTGAGTACCTGTATGTGTTTAAGTGGTTAACTTAGGTTAATGTTGTAGCTTAGTAGACGAAGCATGTTGTGGATGATATTTTCTAGCATTGATTGACAAAACCTGTGGTGGATTGGATACATTATTTTGTGCTACACTACTACTGTGCTACCACAATCTATGAATGTGTGTCATTTATGTTTGACGACCGGTTTAGCCTAGTGGGTAGTGCACCTGCCTGTGAAGCTGACGGTCCTGGGTTCGAATGCCGGTCAGGGCATATATTTGTGTGATGAGCATGAATATTTGTGTCTGGGTCTTGGATGTTTTCTATGTATTTAAGTATTTATATCTATTAAATATATCGTCGTCCAGTACACATAACACAAGCCTTCTTGAGCTTACTGTGGGGCTAGTTCGATTTGTGTAAGATTGTCCTCTAATATTTATTTATTTATTTATTTATTGTTCAGGCGGCGAAACGGCGGAGATGCCGGGCATGTACGACCCGGGGGTGTACGATATCGCTGGATTCGCGCTGGGGGTCGTTGAACGAAGCCACATCCTGCCCAAGATACAGGATATCACGGTAAGTCTTTATCGACATATTTCTAAGATACGACTGAAAACAGCAATTACCAATTAGCAATTTTATTTCATTAACATCAGATAAACGTATTTCTTTCTTTCAAAATATTAATTCCCCTTTCGTGTTTTTGATAAGGAAGAAAACACCGGCTGTTCTCTTCTACAGGTCACATTCCAAAACAAAACAAACTCTATTTCCTGTTACAGGAGATTCAAATTTCATTGCCAAATTTTGTGAACGGTTTTGGTAATTATATATTTTTTTTGTCGTTATATGTGCCTATAGCCGCCCACCATACATCAAAATTGGGCAATGAAATTTTAATCTCCTGTAACAGGAAATAGAGTTTTCTTTGTTTTGGAATTGAATAAAACAAAACAAAAGAAACTTTATTCTAATTTATAAATAACAATTTAGTCATATAGCCCGCCCCTCATCGTCCCGGCACAAAAGTGCCCATAACGCTAGCAGCATTTCCGCGCTGAATAGCGATAGAATCGTTCTATAAATTCGCATTTATAAATTCTGTTGAAGTGAATTTGTTCTAGTATTATCACTTTGAACATTAAGACCGGGTGTTAGTAATCAAATTGATGATGGTTAAACAGGTCGGCGACACAATCATAGGTCTGCCTTCGAACGGAGTACACAGCAATGGGTTCAGTTTGATCCACAAGTTGGTGAAGAAGGCCGGTCTAACGTTAAACGACAAGGCACCGTTCAGCAAAGAGGGACTGACCTTGGGTGAGTGAGAAACAAACTGTTTAAGTGTCTGGCCGTGGCGTCCCTAAAGTTCCAAATCAAAATAGACTGTTTCTGGATAGATTGCGCGTTTTTTGGAGTCCGTATTATATTTTTTATTGCTTTTTATTGCTATTTGCAGACATGCTTATGTCAGTGTTTGTTTTTTAGTATTTAGATTTTATTGACATGTAAAGCCTTGATTGACAAAATAAATTATTTATTTTGATAGTAGACTTATTATAGAGTTCAAAACTGTTGCCGGTTTTTTTAAATATATATTTTTATAATATTTAAAAAAATATTTTCGAACCTTATCTTTGACAAATCACACGTTTGGAGGGTTTAATGCATGCATGCTTCGGTCTGGTGCGAAACAAAAAAAAGTAAACATAGACTTGACAGCTGGCAGGTGTCAAATGTGGCAGTTATGTCTCTGGTCATAGATGTAACTGCCCACTACACTGTAACAGACCAAGGCACGATCCTATTAATGCCTCCAAACGTGTGGTATGTCAAAGATAAAATTCAAAGGCGAACCAGTTTTTGTAGACGATCAAATGTGTACATGGGACCGACTACAATTAGAGCAAAACAAAAGACGAAAATGAGAGGTAAAGTACAGCACAGCTGACGAGCACTGAAAACGCTCCATACTGATAGGAAGTGAAATGTGACGTCACAATTCTATGGCAGCGTAATCCCGTTGCATAGAAAAAAGAGTAATTTGCCATTTTACTCACGAAATATTGCGTTTATGGACATAGTTCCCGTACAATGTCTTCTATATAGAAACATGAGAATTCTATTGGTAACTTTCAATTTGGACTAATAAAAAAAGAAACATTTTTGCGAATATTTAGTCCCATATCTTTTTATGATTTTGATTAATGTGTTTAATTTACTATTTATTGTGATAATTTGATGGAGGCTCGTGGAGCGCTCATGGCCAGCGGCGCCCGCGTGCCGCGTGCCGTATGCGAGGTTAAGCAACGTCGGTCTAGGTCAGTTATTGGATGGATGACCGCTTTGAGTGGTTATTAACTGAGCGCTCCCGTGCTTCGGAAGGCACGTTAAGCCGTTGATCCTGGCTGCTGTCTATGATAGTAGTCGTTAAGCCAAGTTAGAGGCCTTCGGGCGGCTCGAGAGCTTCTAATAGTCAAGTTGCCCACTCACTTGACAAGCCCAATTCCAAATGATCCTTAATCCCTTGGCTATTAATACTATTATACTAATCTGTACTATTAGTGTGTCTGCCCAGAGCCTTAATATGTTATATTCTCGCATTAGCTAAGTTAATACCTACAATACAAATGTTACTTAAGTAAATATAAATGGGGCTTCGTCTGTCAACAAACCGCACTGTGGTTTGGCAGAAGTGCGTAAGTTGCGTAAACATTTGTTATTTATGTGAATAATCGTTTTTTTTATTATTTTATTAATATGGTCTGGTTTCCCCTCGGGTTGGAAGGTCAGATTGCAGTTCCGTAAAAACTAGTGCATACGCCAAATCTTGGTATTAGGTAGCGGACCCCGGGCATCCTTCAGGATGCAACTGTACCGGGATAGTGCTAGTAATGATGATTGTGATAATTTAAGATTTCAAGCTTACATGGTCATTTACATTAGAATTACGATTTGAAACGGGATATTTACCAAATACAAATATACATGGTAAATATCCCGTTTCAAATCGTAATTCTATTGTGATAATTTGATGGTTTTCTATACAATTAACATTGAAAATGATGTCTTCCACAGGCGAAGAGCTAATCAAACCGACTCGTATCTACGTCCGCTCTGTACTCCCGGCACTACAGCGAGGACTAGTGAAGGCGGCGGCGCATGTAACGGGCGGCGGTCTGCTAGATAATATCCCCCGCGTCACCCCCGAGTGGGTGCGGGCGCGGCTCAACGCGCACTGGTGGAACGTGCATCCGGTAATGTGCTTTAACACTTCCGACATAAAGTCGATACTTACATCTACGCCCAGCTTTACAGGCACGGGTCCTAGCCAGGGATTGGATACCGGTATTTTCTCCATAGCCTCCTGACACCTGGCGTCCTTTACAAAGTGCTAAATAAACCTTACAGTAAAGTCCGAATATTTTTGAACTTCTTATTTGGCCAACAGACGGCCGACCTTTTGGTAGCATCAATTCCCGGGTGTTTGTTTTTTCCTAAAGTCCTTTATAAAAGACAAAAAATACCTAAACAAAAATATGCTCAATATCTTTGTCAAGTAATATTAAAAATGATTTGTTTTAGTGAAGACTCGAGAAAACCTTAGTTTATATTTTATTTAACAGAAAAGGTCTCGGACTTTACAACAAAAACAGTTTAATGCTTTGCAAAGTACATTCGGCCGTAGTGGCCAGTGATTTCAGTAAATGCTCAGGGGTCAGGAGGATAGAAAAATACCGGTACTATTACGGTCACCGGTTCATTATTTCGTTTTTAATGGGACAATCTAATAATACGACGTTGGTACCTAAATACACGATTCAGCCCTACGTAAAGAGTAAAAAATAATCCAAAATATTGGGCTAATTCAGGGTTTTTTAAAAATACCGGTATCGGTCCCTGGTCCTAGCTTAATGAGGGCTACCGTTTTTGTGCTCACCAGTTGGCGCCACTGTCGAGTAAGATCCAGCTGTCAAAAATTGTTATTGGTTATTATGGGCATGAGAACGAAGTTTACATTTTAATAATATTTAATACCTTAAAACCGTACCGTAAAAATATCGAACATCCCGCATTGTAGCGCAGTCCCGTTTTGTTCGGAAAAAAGGAGGACATAAGTTTCCGAAAGACGAAACTGTCTCAAAGCACTGACAGTCATTGATCCGTAACTTATATTTGCCATAATCAAGCTCGGGTATTGCAAAATAGCCACCATATT
Source organism: Epiblema foenella (assembly GCA_963556455.1). Lineage (NCBI taxonomy): Eukaryota > Metazoa > Arthropoda > Insecta > Lepidoptera > Tortricidae > Epiblema > Epiblema foenella. The sequence goes on along the minus strand of OY747108.1, from coordinate 6,569,863 downwards.
ACTCCAAGTAGATATTAAGCCGAGTAGCGCAAGCACAAAGAGTGACATTTGACATTTCGGAGACCTCACGCTACACTAGCGCCTCTAGCGGCGAATTCATACGCGGTAGCCCTCATTAAAGTGCTGCGAGCCTACAGACTTTATATCATTACATCTTAATGACTATTTTCATAACTATGACATTAGATGTTGACGTTAAATTTTCCTCTTGACATTCAGATTTTATTATAGAAACTGTCTAGATTATAAAAAAAATTATGTTTTTATTTTACATATTGACGATCTTTTTGTGAATTTATTATACTCTCTTTTGACATACATTACAATAATTCATGTCTTTTTTAAAATTTCATATGCATCAATAAATTGCTCTGAATAATTACATTCAATTTATTTAATATATAACTAACGATTCAAAAGTGCTTGTTGCTAGGCCTATTTGAATAAAGAATATTTTGAGTTTATTGAGTTTTTGAAGTTGTGCCTTATATTCTTAGTTTTAAAGTTAAAAATGATATTGTCAGGTGTTCGCCTGGATTGCCGACGCTGGCGCTGTAACAGACGAAGAGATGTTGAGAACCTTCAACTGCGGCATCGGCATGGTGCTTATAGTGTCGCCTGAAGACCAGGCCGAGGTGAGGAATCTACATCTTTTAAAACAATTACATCCACATAATTTAATAAAAGAAAGAAAGAAAGAAAAAACATTTATTCGTGGCACAGACACAGTACAAATTAACATAACACCAAAATACAGAAAATAGCCACGAAATGGCCCCAAATCAGCATAGTGCTAGCCATTGGCTAGCGCTGGTCTTCCTTTGGGACCACGAGAAGCCACGAAAGACAAAAAACACTAAAGTCACAAACAACATAACAATTAAATAAATGTCATAATTTACAATTTAAACAGACAAGAACAGACAAACATGAACGCGACCTTAAACAATCTTTAAATATCTGTGGTCTGTCACAAGTCGCAACTAGCGCCAGCGGACAACCACTAAAACAGTTACAGATTATGCGATTTCGTGAAATGAGAATGGGGGCATTAGGTTAGCGTCATATGACAATATTTAAAATTACTGATTAAAACTAAACACATAAGCAAATGAAATGTCTGCGTTGTAGTCACAAAACGAGACAGAGAATAGCAATCAATCAATCATGCAAATGGTGCATAACCCAGTGGTAAGATAATAGTAGATTGTGTCTCAAGGGAGCATAATGATATATTTACGGCGAGGGCGCTATATTGAACCCTGAGTGAAGCGAAAGATTCTGCAATAGAATCTTGAGCGTAGCGAGGGATTCAAATGTAGAATATTGAGCGTAGCAAGGTTTTCGAGTGTTTACGCCCAAGACGGAAATAACTTTGCTACCGTGTCACACATACTGCTTTGACACCGCCTATGAGGGCCGCTGCTAAAAACATGAAATGTCTTATAAACCATTTTACTGACGAATATCACATAGGGGCCGTTCAAGTATTACGTAAGCAGATTTATTACAATTACCCCACGTCCCCCCTTGTCAGCAAGAGTAAGCAAAGCTCTTACCCCCCTCCCATGCTTACGTAAACATTGGTACCTACTAATTTTTTTTGAGACATGAGCAGCGGTTAGAATTCTAGAAATAAGAAAAAATATTTAGGATAGAAGACTTTAACGCACACAATATTAATTTACTTAAACAATTATATATTATTTGTGAGAATCCCCGAAAATGCGTTTCGTTTTCAAGTATAGACAATGTGTGGGTTGCCATTTGTGTAAAAAAATAAATAGCTATTGCTGACGTAATCACCATCTGGACCCTAACTAAAAATAAGCAAAGCATAAACCCCCCCGCCCCCTGTAGTGCTTACTTTACTTGAATGGCCCCATAGCACATACTGAGCATGCTTGAAGTCCATATTATAGACATTTTTCTAAGGAACTCGGTTACTGTGCTCTCCTGGCAATAGAATAATAACAAGGAAAAGTTGACCCAAATAAAATACTTTTTGACTCTTCCATTCTACTAAATTAATAGTAGTTTATGCAACTGATACATAATGAGAGGTCTTAAAACACGAGTGTTTTCATAATAGGATCACACGAGTGTTTTAAGGCCTAATTATGTACCGTTGTATACACTACTTTATCTACATCCATACATTAAATCCTCTTTCATGTGTTGAGGCACCATTGCGTTGAAAGTGCAGGAGTTCGAGTTCGTGAGCTCGTTGAAGTCTTTTTGAGCACGAGCCTGTATCGTAATGGGCGGAGATGGCCATAACGATACCGTTTTTGATGCTGTTATGGTCATCTCCGCCCCGGACCGCGCGATATTGTAAAGTTGGTCCTTACCTACACTTTTTGAGCACATAAAAGAGGATTTACTGTATGGGTGTAGATAAAGAATATTATGCCAAAATTATAATATTATAATGTACCTGAAATTACTGACAGTTACATTTTAATTATTTGTTGTTTTACATTTATTACTTAATTATTGAAAATAATTTGATCTCATGTATTCATTGTGTATATTCTTGTAATCTGTATTTGCATGCATTTTTATGTGTTAAAGCAATGGTATTTGTAATGTATTGATGTGTGACAGGTGATGAACATAACTCGATCATTCGGCGCGATGGTGATCGGGAGCATTCAGGCGCGGCCGCCGGGCACGGCGCGGGTGGTCGTCGACAACTTCCCCTCCGCGCTGGACTTCACCCGCCGGATGCCCACTCTGCCCAACAAGAGGGTAAGTCAACCAGAGACAGCGGATGCCCACTCTGCCCAACAAGACGGTAAATCAACCAGAGACAGCGGATGCCCACTCTGCCCAACAAGAGGGTAAGTCAACCAGAGATAGCGGATGCCCACTCTACCCAACAAGACGGTAATTCAACCAGACACAGCGGATTCCCACTCTGCCCAACAAGCGGGTAAGTCAACCAGAGACAGCGGATGCCCACTCTGCTTAACAAGCGAGGAAGTCAACCAGAGACAGCGGATGCCCACTCCACCCAACAAGACGGTAAATCAACCAGAGACATCGGATGCCCACTCTGCCCAACAAGAGGGTAAGTAAACCAGAGACAGTGGATGCCCACTCTGCTCAACAAGAGGGTAATTCAACCAGAGACAGCGGATGCCCACTCTCCCCAACAAGCGGGTAAGTCAACCAGAGACAGCGGATGCCCACTCTGCCCAACAAGAGGGTAAGACAACCATAGACAGCGGATGCCCACTCTGCCTAACAAGCGAGGAAGTCAACCAGAGACAGCGGATGCCCACTCTGCCCAAAAAGCGAGGAATTCAACCAGAGACACAGCGGATTCCCACTCTGCCCAACAAGCGGGTAAGTCAACCAGAGACAGCGGATGCCCACTCTGCTTAACAAGCGAGGAAGTCAACCAGAGACAGCGGATGCCCACTTTGCCCAACAATAGGGTAATTCAACCAGAGACAGCGGATACCCACTCTGCCCAACAAGCGGGTAAGTCAATCAGAGACAGCGGATGCCCACTCTACCCAACAAGAGAGGAATTCAACCAGAGACACAGCGAATGCCCACTCTGCCCAACAAGAGAGTAAGTCAACCACAGATAGCGGATGCCCACTTTGCCCAACAAGAGGGTAATTCAACCAGAGACAGCGGATGCCCACTCTACCCAACAAGACGGTAAGTCAACCAGAGACAGCGGATGCCTACTCTGCTTAACAAACGAGGAAGTCAACCAGAGACAGCGGATGCCCACTCTACCCAACAAGATGGTAAATCAACCAGAGACCGCGGATACCCAATCTACCCAACAAGAGGGTAATTCAACCAGAGACAGCGGATGCCCACTCTACCCAACAAGACGGTAAGTCAACCAGAGACAGCGGATGCCTACTCTGCTTAACAAACGAGGAAGTCAACCAGAGACAGCGGATGCCCACTCTACCCAACAAGATGGTAAATCAACCAGAGACCGCGGATACCCAATCTACCCAACAAGAGGGTAATTCAACCAGAGACAGCGGATGCCCACTCTACCCAACAAGACGGTAAGTCAACCAGAGACAGCGGATGCCTACTCTGCTTAACAAACGAGGAAGTCAACCAGAGACAGCGGATGCCCACTCTACCCAACAAGATGGTAAATCAACCAGAGACCGCGGATACCCAATCTACCCAACAAGAGGGTAATTCAACCAGAGACAGCGGATGCCCACTCTGCCCAACAAGAGGATAAGTCAACCAAATCAGCGGACCGCCCACTCTGCCCAACAATGTTGTGAAATACCTATTATATGAGTTAACTCACTTTTGCACTCGTAATTCCCCGGACAGTATCCTCATGCAGCGCACAAGATAGACATCGTCTGTCTGTCGTTGTCTATCTGGTAAAAAATCCATGTATGCGAGTATATCGAGCTTAACAACTGTTAAGGTAAACAAAATTAAAATTGTAGTTAAACTCCAAATTCTTAGTATATTTGAACTTTATGTCCTCACTATAAGGTCCATTTCAGGTAGCGGTGCTAGTCTCCGGCAACGGAAGTAACCTCCAAGCGTTGCTCGACAATACTCGTGACCCTACGCAGTGTATGTGCGCGGATATCGCCCTTGTAATCAGCAACAAGAAGGACGCTTTTGCTTTGAAACGGGCAGAGGCGGCTGGGGTACCGTCCTTGGTAAGTTTTTTAATTTGATGAATGTTTTTTGTCTTCTTTCTTTTGGATACTAATAAATTTTGAGTCAACTTTCCTGTTGATGGAATAGAATGTTACTTTGCGTAATTCTATGATAAATTTCTAGAATAATATTCCTTCACTATTCCGCTGTTAATGCTCCCACCCTCCCACCGCACGCACAAAAATGTAGATAACTACAGCGACCACCACCCTGTTTTTTCTTTTTTTTGTACATAACTGTGGCTTTATGACGACCGCTTTAGCCTAGTTGGTAGTGACCCTGCCTTCGAAGCTGGAGGTCCCGGGTTCGAATCCCGGTCAGGGCATGTATTTGTGTGATGAACACGAATAGGTGTTCTTGAGTCTTGGGTGTTTTCTATGTATTTAAGTATCTATTTATCTATATAAGTATGTATATCGTCACTTGGTACCCATAGTACAAGCTTTGCTTAGTTTGGGACTAGGTTGATTTGTGTAAGATTGTCCAAAGATATTTATTTATTTATTTATAGGCCGGGCCTAATAAAACGATAGGGGTGCACGGTTCGAGATTAGCCTGGGGAAAATCCAGGGGAAACCTCCGACCACGCGGATGGGACAAAAACCTTGACGCGTGTTTCGTCCCTATCCGAGGCATTATCAGATGCAAGCTGCAGGAGAAGCTTTGAGCAATTATCTTCCTGGAGAAAATCCAGGGGAAACCTCCGACCACGCGGATGGGACAAAAACCTTGACGCGTGTTTCGTCCCTATCCGAGGCATTATCAGATGCAAGCTGCAGGAGAAGCTTTGAGCAATTATCTTCCTGGAGAAAATCCAGGGGAAACCTCCGACCACGCGGATGGGACAAAAACCTTGACGCGTGTTTCCTCCCTATCCGAGGCATTATCAGATGCAAGCTGCAGGAGAAGCTTTGAGCAATTATCTTCCTGGGGAAAATCCAGGGGAAACCTCCGACCACGCGGATGGGACAAAAACCTTGACGCGTGTTTCCTCCCTATCCGAGGCATTATCAGATGCAAGCTGCAGGAGAAGCTTTGAGCAATTATCTTCCTGGGGAAAATCCAGGGGAAACCTCCGACCACGCGGATGGGACAAAAACCTTGACGCGTGTTTCGTCCCTATCCGAGGCATTATCAGATGCAAGCTGCAGGAGAAGCTTTGAGCAATTATCTTCCTGGAGAAAATCCAGGGGAAACCTCCGACCACGCGGATGGGACAAAAACCTTGACGCGTGTTTCCTCCCTATCCGAGGCATTATCAGATGCAAGCTGCAGGAGAAGCTTTGAGCAATTATCTTCCTGGGGAAAATCCAGGGGAAACCTCCGACCACGCGGATGGGACAAAAACCTTGACGCGTGTTTCCTCCCTATCCGAGGCATTATCAGATGCAAGCTGCAGGAGAAGCTTTGAGCAATTATCTTCCTGGGGAAAATCCAGGGGAAACCTCCGACCACGCGGATGGGACAAAAACCTTGACGCGTGTTTCCTCCCTATCCGAGGCATTATCAGATGCAAGCTGCAGGAGAAGCTTTGAGCAATTATCTTCCTGGAGAAAATCCAGGGGAAACCTCCGACCACGCGGATGGGACAAAAACCTTGACGCGTGTTTCCTCCCTATCCGAGGCATTATCAGATGCAAGCTGCAGGAGAAGCTTTGAGCAATTATCTTCCTGGGGAAAATCCAGGGGAAACCTCCGACCACGCGGATGGGACAAAAACCTTGACGCGTGTTTCCTCCCTATCCGAGGCATTATCAGATGCAAGCTGCAGGAGAAGCTTTGAGCAATTATCTTCCTGGGGAAAATCCAGGGGAAACCTCCGACCACGCGGATGGGACAAAAACCTTGACGCGTGTTTCCTCCCTATCCGAGGCATTATCAGATGCAAGCTGCAGGAGAAGCTTTGAGCAATTATCTTCCTGGGGAAAATCCAGGGGAAACCTCCGACCACGCGGATGGGACAAAAACCTTGACGCGTGTTTCCTCCCTATCCGAGGCATTATCAGATGCAAGCTGCAGAAGCTTTGCGCAATGAGGGCTATCGCGTATGAATTCGCCGGTAGAGGCGCTAGTGTAGCGTGGGGTCCTCCGAAACGTCAAATGTCACTCTTTTTCGTTGCGCTACGCGGGTTAATATCTAATTGGAACAATATGGTCACTATTTTGCAATACCTGAGCTTGATTATGGCAAATATGAATTAAGGGTCAATGACTGTCAGGGCTTTGAGACAGATTTGTCTTTCGGAAAATTATTTCCTCCTTTTTTCCGAACAAAACGGGACCACGCTACAATGCGGTATATTCGATATTTTTACGGTACGGTTTTAAGGTATTGAATATGATTTAAATGTAAACTTCGTTCTCATGTCCATAATAACCAATAACAATTTTTGACAGCTGGACCTTAGTCGACATTGGCGCCAACTGGTGAGCACAAAAACGATAGCCCCCATTATCTTCGCTGAAAGCTCAGTGTCGCCAGTTAATTTAGAACCTTGTCGATTCGACATTGGCGCCAACTGGTGAGCACAAAAACGATAGCCCCCATTATCTTCGCTGAAAGCTCAGTGTCGCCAGTTAATTTAGAACCTTGTCGATTGATCTAGCATTGATCCCTAATGTTTGTTTGTTTTAGGTTTTCAACTACAAAAACTACAAGTCCCGGGAAGAGTTTGACCGCGAAATCACCACCGCACTAGAAGCGCACAAGATAGACATAGTCTGTCTGGCCGGGTACATGAGGATACTGTCCGGGGAATTCGTGCAAAAGTGAGTTAACTCATATAATAGGTGTTTAACCACAAAGACTATGTCCCGGGAAGAGTTCTACCGTGCCATCAGCGCCGCACTAGAAGTGTATAGTCCATGTCAGAAATATGTTTACAGTTTTGCACCTAATGCCGTGGTATTAAGGCGATAAATGTATACATATCTTTGTCGACTGTAGATGAGGATACTGCTACGGGGAATTCGTACAAAAATCTGTTTTCCTATTAATGTGGGTGAAGATAGTGGCAACTTGCCTAAATATAAGTAATATTAAATGTTGACCGGGAAACCGATAGAGGGAGTGTGGACTATGACCCCAGGTAGGCTAGCACAACTTGCTGCCAAGTCGCATCTCGCGCGACTCGGCGATTCCTGTCTCGCTCAAACTGTACGAATTAGAAAGAGGACCGTAGACTTTTCTCTACTCGCGTCGCGTCGCAGCGGCAGTTGTGCTAGCCCCGCAGAAGGGCATATGGAAGTCTAAACTAAGAGATAAACTCAGAACTACTGTGAACTGAACACTACCCTGACGCTGACCACATCCATACTAACATTATAAATACGAAAGTATGTTTGTCTGTCTGTTTGTTACCTCTTCACGCTTAAACCGCTGAAGCGATTTAGATGAAATTTGGTATGTAGATAGTTTGGGTCCCGGGGAAGGATATAGGCTACTTTTTATCCCGGAAATCGTCCCTTAAGGGGGTAGAAGTTTGTATGAAAGAGCGATGACTAAGCATGCGCCGGAAAAAAAAATGCATTAAAATTGTATCGTTATGAACGAGTTCTAGGCAGACGAATTTCCAGGGACAAGCTAGTTATTGATAAACTAAACGCCTTATATAGTAGTACATAATCATCCATACATCTCGCTCGCTCTTCATTTATAACTTCTTGACTCTCTTCATTTATGACTCTTGTCTAATTATAAGGTACACGTCCCTGTGCTCGACGCTGACCCAATATATGGCACTTTCAATCTTATTTAATGATGACAGATTGATTGATAGATGTCATCTATTGGACACTACCTTACCTTTACCTTACTGTTTGATTATTAATTTACTATTTACTTGGGCTTGATTTGTTTAAAAAAAATTTTAAGTTTTTATTATCTTTTTTTTAATACAATACAATACAAATACTCTTTATTGCACACCCTAATTAACGGACATAGTAAAGTACAAAAACACTATGAGTAGATGCAAACAACAGGCGGTCTTATCGCTAAAGAGCGATTTCTTCCAGACAACCTTAGGGTAGCGGAAATGAAATCTAATCATACGACTCATAGCGGGTGGTGCAGAGTTAATACACATGAAACCTACTAATAATTACAATACAATACAAATACTCTTTATTGCACACCTTAATTAACGGACATAGTAAAGTACAAAAACACAATGAGTAGCGGCAAACAACAGGCGGTCTTATCGCTAAAGAGCGATTTCTTCCAGACAACCTTAGGGTAGCGGAATTGAAATCTAATCATAACGACTCATAGCGGGTGGTGCAGAGTCAATACATATGAAACCTACTAATAATTAAAACAATAACATTTAAATTTACATTAAAATTTTAATTTGTGAATTTTAAAATGTATTTTATTTGCTTGCATTATGTGTTTGAAGTAAATAACTGAATGATTATTGATTAACCGATTGACGTTCTTCATGGATTAAGCGTGAGCGTTGCCCACAGAATATTGAACGGTGTCTGCCATCAGAGAGGCCGTGTGTTTCGTAGTATCACTACATAGTATAAAACAAATGCGCTTTCTCTGTCCCTATATCCCTATGTGTGCTTAAATCTTTAAAACTACGCAACGGATTTCGATGCGGTTTTTTTTAATAGATAGAGTGATTGAAGAGGAAGCTTTACATGTATAATAACATCCATTAAATAGTGCACCCGTGCGAAGCCGGGGCGGGTCGCTATTTAAAAATATGTTGCTAATTGTAGCTATGCTTCAACAGATGGAAAGGCAAACTCGTGAACATCCATCCGTCCCTGCTGCCGCTACATCCGGGGCTCCAGGCGCAGAGGCAATGCTTGGAGGCCGGCGACCGCGAGAGTGGTTGCACGATACACTTCGTCGATGTGAGTTACCAATGTTACAATCAGAGGGGCTACCGCGAACCGAAAACGAACGAAGTTCGAATATCTCCCTCTCTGTCATACTTGCTAATTCGTGCGGCAGAGAGAGAGATATTCGAACTTCGTTCGTTTTCAGTTCGCGGTAGCCCCTCAGGGCTCGGAAACCGGTTACGTCTTCATACAATTAACCGGTTAAAAATTTCGGTTAATTGCGTTTCACGATATTATTTCGTACTTTAAATCATTTATTTCATAGATGAAGGTTAACAAAAACAAATCTTACAATTAAAATGGAGAAATAGTTTAGGAGATATTTCAAAAATAGTAAAAACCTGTTCCGAGCCCTGGTTACCATTATACTTGAGTTACCATTATACTTGAGTAGCTATTATACTTGACTTACCATTATACGTGAGTTGCCATTACTCTTGAGCTAGCGTTATACTTGAGATATCATTATTTTTGAGTTACCAGTATACATGAGTTACCATTATACTTGAGTTACCATTATACCTGCTTGAGTTACCGGTACGGCGTAGCGTCGTTGGTGCACAGACTACGTATCTTAGGTAGTTATTGTATGATTTAGTTTATAGGAAAGAAGTAGGTGTAAGTTCCAAACCTGTAAGTGAGAGAGCGCAACACTCGCCAACAAACTGCATATACAGTTTGGCGAGGTAAAATCATATGCCTACTGTAAGTTATATTTTTGAGTTAAATAAATAAAAATAAAAAAATACTTGAGTTACCATTACCTACACTTGAGTTGCCCGGGTGGCTATTCAAACTCGTGAACATCTAACCGTCCCTGCTGCCGCCTACGGGCGGTGATCGCGAGAGTGGATGCACGATAGACATTGGCGATGTGTGTAAGCATTAAACTTGAGTTTCGTTCAAAAAGCTATTTATTTTATAAAGCTACCGTTCAAACAGTAAGGCTCAGAATCCAATTTTTTTAATAGAAAATCGACCACCAAAATGAATTTGCACTATACACTTCGTCGATGTGAGTTACCATTATACTGGAGTTGGTCGAGTTGCATCGAAATAATTTGTTCAATAAGTTATTTTACTGTTAAACAATAAGTTTAAGAACCCAATAACATGATTACGGATAACGTGCGTTGTCAAAGTCACCTTCGAGCTTTACACTAAAGTTCATATTCAATCTCCCGAAAATGAGTTACAGCCTTTGTATGGGCGAAAAAAACTGCTGTTTCATAGTGAATGGTCTTCACTCAACAATTTTTATTTTGGTACGGTCAAAGTTGGTCCCATAGTAAAAGTAAATCGATTTTTTGTATCACGACTTATAAGTCAAACTGACAAGCGTACTGTCTTCTCGAAGGTCTCACAGTTCAAAATAATTGCCATTATTATCCTCCTTATTTATTTTCCGTCTTAGGCTAGGTTTTTACTTTATAAAAGTAAAATATAAAAATACACTTACAAAACATAAAAGTATTATAAAATCTTAACCTAGGGTGCCGCCGGCAGCATTATTATTATTATTTGTATCTCTCCTTTGGGATATCACGGCACAATGTCCGGTCCTTTTGGCGTTCATGGGGATACAGATCCAACACGAAGAGGCCCCTTTAAGATACGATAATGTATTGGGATGTGTACACCTAGCGGATACTATCTCTGCCTGCACTATTGAAGAGATACAGCCAGATTATTATTATTATTATTATTGGGAGCCTGTACAGTCTCACTGCTGGACAAAGCCTCGCCCATCCGTTTCCAATGTTGACCATCCTGAGCCACTGAGGTCTACAATAAATAAATAATAGTCACCCTGTATTTTTTTTTCCAGGAGGGCATGGACACAGGCCCTATAATACTTCAGGAGCGCGTGCCCGTACTCAAAGACGACACAGTGGAAACATTAACGGAGCGTATACACGGCGCCGAACACCGCGCCTTCCCGCGGGCGCTGCGGCTGCTGGCCACCGGCCGCGTGAGGCTCAGCCAGCAGGGGACCATCATGTGGTATTCTTAGAACTCATTCCTCTGACCTCCGGACTCCTATTCTTAAGGCTTTCGTACTCTTGTGACCTTTAGACTGACCCTCGGTTACTAGAACATAACATTATGACGTTTTCTTAGACCGAGATCCGCTATGTCGCTTAAGCCGTGGTTTCCCGGCGAAATAAATAAACAATAGCATTCTTTTGTAATGAGCCCGGGGATCCCAGGGACCGGTAGACGACGGATTACAAGCCTAATACCAATAAGGTCTAGTTTGCCATTGAAATTCCGAATTCATTGTATGGACCTATTTTCCAGCGAATTATATTTCGACCGTAACGACATCAAACATAATGACTTTATTAAAATACGAATGTATTCAGCTTCGTGTCATACTGTCTCTAGTAGCTTTGGGCAATAATTACTGAAATCGTAGACTTTCTATTATTATACAAATATCAGTTGTTCCATTCGGGGCCCACGAACGCTGTGTATGCTACACCGTTTGCGCGAAGCGGCATTTTTCCGTCTTGTGGCGAAAATCTCTAGTTATCACGGTCTTGGGTCTTTAATGGGTTAGGTAAAAAAAACTACATCACAGTGCCATTAATTAAGTAACATTCCACTACAAACTGAAGTTCAATGAAGGACCAATATTATAATAAGTTTAGGCTATAATGAAGTATACTCTAATGAGAAAAGAAATGGGTACACTTTGTATAGAAACTCAATACAAATTCTACCTATTTTATTTGCTGTTTAGTGTATTTTGCGTGCCAGCAAACCTCGAATATTTCCTAAATCGTGATTTTTTGCTATTGTATACATTTATATATAAGCGTATTATTGACGTGTCGTCAAACTTATGTCAAATAACATAAGGTTCGTTTTAGAAAAGCATTTAGAAGATATATACTTTGCGTAACAAATGTATTGAAGAGATATTCTTTCATTTATATAATGGAGACATGTCTAAGTGTTTGACAACCTGTGTCAAATAATTATATATTCGGCTATAATTATATAGTCCCTATGTAAAAAATATTTTTTACTTGATCCCTTGTATATGTATTTGTTGTCATATCATGTAATTATGTCGCTCTATTTGGACGTATTGCTAAAATTATGTGTATATATTTATAGCCAAGCGAGTATATTAGAGTAGATGTAATAGGGATACATATATGTATGTTAAAGTTAACTGAAACATACATTTTTGACAAGGGTGAAAAAGGTACGTGGTTATTTTTACTGTACACTGTTATATCTACTCTTTATTTTTTAGTCTTTATTATATTGTTGATTGGTATTGTGTTTACAGCATTTATGAAACTAAGTATATTACACTGTAGCGGATGAACTTATTGTTAAGGAAATTGTGTAGCTTGTTATATGTTTGAAATAAAACGTTGTACGTGAATTTTACTGTTTTTATTTCAAATTTACCTTCTTATCACAGTTATCGCTTTCGACACTAACAAATGTATTTTTTTACTAAATAATTTTTACATTGCGTCTATTATATGAGGGTTACGTTTCTGTGTGCTATTGTAGCTTGTTCCTTTTTACAATAACTTATTTTAGCTATACCGGCAAGTAGTTCAATTTAAATCGATTTAACCCATTCGCTCACGATTTGGTCATTAAGCTTAAAATATAATTACCTACAGGCCAAACTTTGTTACAAAAGCTACAAATAATTCAAAAACGAGTTATAATATCAGTGCTGATATCAAACAAAATCGTACCGCTAAACTGTTTCACTAAACGGCATTCTGTAAAATGCAGTTTCTGTATATTTAATTGTACTTTTTCTAGTTATTAAACACCTCATTATAACTCTACTCTATGGTTGAAAACAGACAATTTCGATTAAAATTTCATTCAAAATTACCGGTATTTCGTTGAGAGAGGTGACAGTATTAACAAGTGGTCTGACCACTTTCTTGGCTGATTTTACGGACAAATATGTGATAATCCACATCGAAAGGGACCTTATGGCGGCAGGCGCTTACGTTGCACCTATTCACTATTGTATTGGAACAGCGGCAATAAAGGCGTAAGTGCCGGCCGCCATAAGGTCCCTTTCAATATGGATTATCACTATTTTAGTACACTCGTGACCACTTCTCTAAATTCTAGTTATCTAAATTCTTCTTAGACCTAAAACTGAATAATTCCCCTAACGCTTTAAATATTACTCCCAGAATATCCGATTCCGGAGCACTGTCTACTACCTTTTTACTCTTCACCTTTACCTCTTTTTTCACCGAATGCACCCCAGTAAGCAAAACATCTTCACATATCTTTTCGAAGTCTACATGGAATTTCTGCTTATTAATTAAAGGTACTATTAAATTGTAAGTATTAATTTTGGTATTTATTGATTTGGCTAAGTCTCTGTTGGCTTCGACAATGCGATCCCATTTCGAAGAGTCTTGCTCTGATAGCGGGTAGGGTCCAAGGTAGCTCCTATCTCGTTTGATCTCTTCTTTTAGAGCTTGTATGTCTTGGTCTATTTCTTTGTTCATCGTTATCCATTCGGGGACGAAGCCGTTGTTTATTAGCACCTGCAATTTATTAGATGAAACACGATTTTCAACTTTATTTCAACAATGTGAAGGATGCAAATCAACAAACTTTCTTGAAGCATCAGCAATATTCAATAACATTAAAGTATTTAAAAAAAATAGCTGTACTGTCGCCTATACAGGGTGTAACAAAACTAGTGAGGATCCGTAGGGCATATTCGGTATCGTGTTCTGATTAGGATAAAATAGAAGATTTTTTTTTGAAGCAATAAATTTTTGGCTTTTGTATGGAAATTTGACTGACTTTGAACTGAAATTTTTTCGCGTTCTAAAAATTTTTACCAATCAGAACACGATACCTAATATGCCCTTAAAAGAACCCTCACTAGTTTTGTTACACCCTGTATATTATAGGGAGGGATGAAAATTAGTGGCAAGAAGTATAGATATCATACTGATAGTTGCTTGCCTATCAGTATTTTATCGGATACATTATGGAGAGTGCACAGGAATTACACGATTTAATTCCGCCTTCTCCGTTCCATCAGCGGACATTCAGACGCGGGGAGCGACGCCATCTTTAGGCACTTGTCCCACCGCCGGCGAGCAGCGAGTACTCTCAGTAATTCTACTCGTTTTCTCGCTCAAGCGAGTGGAATTACTATGAGATTACTCGCTACTCGCCGGCGGTGGGACAAGTGCCTTATGTTGCTCGTCTTACGTTTATTCTCACAAAGCGGTTTGCTTACTCTTTACTAATGCGAACAGCAAAGGAATGGAACTTGCCCCCGTTTTCTATATTTCCGTGCCTCTTCAAAGCAAGAATGAATAGGCTATTACTGAACCAGCGAGCTACATCTTAGGCCTTGTCATCCCTTTCCATCAAGCGAGACTAAGGCCAATCGCTGTTCATTCATTCAAAAATAAATAAATAAAATAAAAAATATTAGCTATGTATGTGGAGGGCTGTAAATGTAAAAGAAGGTTGGTTCCTGAAGAATTGTGGATGGCTCCGGTGGCGTTGGACAGGTGGGCTGATCGAAGAGAAACACAGCGTGTACTTCCTTTCGTATATATTGACAACTAGCTTTTTCCTGCGGCTTCGCCCGCGTAATAAGAGTAATTTTTAACCGTTTACAAAAAAGGAGGTTCTCAGTTTGACCCGTATGTTTGTATGTATGTATGTAACCATAAAGACGACACTCATATAGATTTTTAAGAAAAATAAATTTCCGCCATCTTGGATTTGAAAAGGATGTAATTTTTCATAGTTGGCACCCCGAGGAACCTCGAAGATGACACCCATATCGATTTTTAAGAAAAATAAATGTCCGCCATCTTTTATTTGAAAATGCATGTCATTTTCGTAATCCGCAACCCGAGGAACCTCGGAGATGACACCCATATCGATTTTTAGGAAAAAAAAATGACCGTCATCATATTTGAAAATGCATGTCATTTTCGTAATCAGCCCCCCGAGAAACCTCGGCGATGACACCCATATTACTGCTCCCCGCACAAACTTGGAACCCCTTTTTGTCCCCTTATAAGGAACCTACGTGCCAAATATGGAATCTCTAGAACCAGTGGTTTGGGCTGTGTTGATATGTCAGTCAGTCAATCATTTTCTTCTCTTATATATTTATAGATAGAAGTGATTAAATATAATTATCCTAATAACAACTATAACGAGACGGTTTTTATTATAGCGACCTCTGTCTACAACATCTTTAACTATTACTTAACTAGTTTCCTATGTAACGATCTAAGAGATTTACCTAAATAAGCCATCTAGTAGTTCCAGTGTGGAATCATAGATGGCGCTGTTCTTAACAGTTCCTACACCTACTATGTCTACCTACTCACTTCATTCAACTTGTGCGTAGTGAAGTCGACATAAGGGTTAGTGTTCTGATCCTTCAAGGGTTTCCCGATGCCGCTGAGCTTTTCGAATTCTCCTTTAGACATGGACTCCTGGATCAGGTCCTCCACCAGCCGGTCGAAGCCGTATTTCGTCTTAATGTCGTGCTTGTTTCCATAACGCTGCGGATATGATACATTAGACATTAGATTGAACGCCGAATTTGTAATTAAAGTACAAAGGCGAAGTTATCCCCATGAGGGATCTCTTCCACCTAATGGTCGAATGTAGTTTTAATCAGGCACGTATCCAGACTTTTGGTTCGGGGGGGGGGGGGGACAAACATTGAAACATCTATATTTTTATTTACCTACTTATTGAAAGAACACGCAACCGAATAAACAAACAGACGGCTAAAAACGTTTTCGGGGGGGATAAATCCCAACTATCCCCCCCTCTGGATACGTGCCTGGTTTTAATTGCATGGTGAAATAATTTTCGCATGACTCACTCGAGACATAAACGTTTAATTAACACCCTAATTATTGTGTGTGTGTGTGTGTGTACGTGTCTGCTTGCTTGTCAGTATGACGGTTCGTGTGTGTGTGTATGTGTGTACAAACCTGTCCCTTCTTCATAAGCGTGTTTTCGGACGCGACGGCCTTAGACACCCGATGCTCCATGACATTAGTCGCGGCCCGCTGCGCGCGCGCCGCCGCCCACTGCTTCTGCCGCTGGAACGGGGTGCCGTAGCCGACGCCGTCAAAACTGAGGTATTGCCGGTGCTGTGGTGCTGTGTGCTGGGAATATTCACATCGTATATTCATATTCATATTCAATTTATTCATAAAACCAATTTACATGTCAAAGAGTATTTAAATAAAATATTAAAATAAGAGTAAAATTATACAATTATGAATTATGTCAGAGTTCATTCGAAATTAATACAATTTCATTAAAACATTAGAACATCATCATATGTACAATAAGAGTGTATATATATTCTTGTAGCGTTGGAAATGTAGATATATTTATGCCTATGACTGTACACTATAACAGGCTAAATCAATATATATGTCACATAAAATTAAAGTACAAAGGCGAGATTATCCCTATGAGGACTTTCTTCCAGCTAACTTTGGAGGGATTGAGGCACACAATACAATACCTAGAATTAAGCACAAATTGCAAATGATGCCTATGACTATGATAATCCTAAATAAGCCTAATCTTTGTATTCAAAAGTGCTTAAGTTGTCCTTTTCCAATGTAAAGTCAAAAGCAAATAAAATGGGTACACTTTGCATTAAAATTCGATACAAAGTATCTTTTTGCTATTGAGTGTAGTTGAAACCTATTATATTTGAATCCACAGTACACATATTTTTATTAATATCCAAACATTTATAATATAATAAATAATTGACTATTGTGATTTCCTTGAATTTATTCTCAGTCTTTAGTTTTTATTTTTTTACAAAGTATAGCATAAGCACTGCAGTAAATGGATGATTGCACCACAACTATAAATATTTTTTTTTGATAAAAAAATAAAACCGAATCCAAAAAACACTAAAGAGTAAAAAATAATTCTCTTACGCCTAACATGAGACTTTACATTTCTTATTGAACAATGTAGACATACCTATTGTAATTTTTTAAGCTGGTGCCATCTAAAGAAATTGTCTAAAGTTGACGAAATGGTACCAACTACAGATTCTGGTAACAACGGGACCAACATTGAAGCATATGCTTTCAAACAAAGAAAAAAAATTCTAAATGGTTCATAAACAAAGGAGTTCTGATGTAACACACATTAAAAAAATAAAAAATAAAAAAGAACATATAACCGAATTAAGAACCTCCTCCTCTTTTTGAAGTCGGTTAAAAAATCTAAAACAGCAGCAGTTGCTACTTTTGGGCAAAACACTGATTAGTATGTGTGAGAAGGAGTGAGGCATGTCTTCACAAGATAAATTATCACCATGCATTGTCAACCTCTTTTAACAGTCAAGGGTAAATATTTTGCACTGTAGGTAGCCTGCTCCACATCAGAAGCATAATAACTTTTAAATTATAGTATTGCTTATGCTATAATGTCGAGGCGCAAATGAAACCTACTTATAAAATAATCTTACTTTGATGTCTTGAACTGCTTTCTCCACTTCTTCCTGGCTGCTCTTCCCTGTGTTGTGTTTCGTAAGCGTCCGAAAAGCATTTTCAATGTCCACAAATTTCTCAATACTAGCCTCTGGCGAACCAGAGTCTGGATGGTAAAGTTTGGCTAAATCTAAAAACGCTCTTTTTACGATATCTTGTTTAGAATTTACGGGTATTTTGAGAGTGTTGTAGCATTCCTAAAAATATAAATAAATAATAAATAATTTACAATTGCATGATTTTCAACTTGAAGACTAATCCTGTGACGTGAACTTACTTCGATATGCGTGTCGGTTACAATCGTAAAGGCCCTGTTTTTTATTGGTCCAAATTTAAATGTTAGTGGACCAATTTTTTCAGAGAACATACATTTTATCATGTTTGTTTGCTCGCCACAACACTATTATTTTATTACTGTAGAATATTACGTAAAATAGGTAGCCATAATTTTGTTGTTAATTTTTTTTGTTATGCCAATGCCAATTGTCAAATTTGTCAATAGAGTACTGTCATGTCAATTGCGTGACAGTTATGCAATGTGGCCAAAATATTAAATTATATAGCATGGAGAGCGTTTTGATTTCTACAAAATCAAAAATGGTGAAGCATTTGACGTAGACATAGAAGATACAGAAACACCTGGAAGCACTACTTTATTATTAAATTATATTTTTAGTTTTAAATCTGAGGGCCTACCGCGAACCGCAAACGAATTTTCCTTCTCTGTCGCACTTACACGTTCTTACATAAGTGCGATAGAAACAGAAAAAAAGTTAGATTGTCTATAAAATACCGCAATAAAACTGATCCTATCCTATCTAATCTGTGGGTTTACTTGACGTTTCAGCGGTGGTCCCGTGTGGGGATTCCATTCCAATAGTATTTTCAATTAATTAGTTTGTACAATTTGTTATTACTAATTAGATAGTGTTAGTGTCGTGTATTTCAAGTTGAGGGAAGGGCGTTGTAATTGTGTAGGACATCAAATGTGTGGATACCATGGTTTTAACGGCTGAAGAAGTGAATCAGCGCTATCCATTACATTGGATGGTGTGGAACGACGAACATGATAAGTTGAGGAGTCATTTAGAAGCAAATACGGTAATTTATAACCTTTTTTTACATCTTAACCCTTAGGTTGCCCAGTTGTTTAAACGGGAATTAACTGTAGGCTTATATAATTCGCAATGTTCACCGGCAATTTTGTCATGTAAGTATCAAACTATTGTCACCATTGTCAAACAAAGGTTTTTAGGTGGTGAAACTCGAGCCAAGAGCCTTAAAGTTTAGTATTTGCTAGAAAGAACGAATGAGCCAGCTAACTCTATTAAAGTAGCCTTTATATTGTCAACAATATGTTGTAGAAAATTATCTTAAGAAAACTTTATATTTTGGCTAGTTTCAGTCTGATATGGCTTATGAGGTCACTCGGCACCCGTCGTATTTGCATACTAATTTATTTCATGCATACACAATAAAAGATAGATCAGGTATGACTCATTTATGATTCATTTACTACTACTACTAAAAATATGTTGTCAATTTTTTAAATTGTGTTGGGTGAGAAAAATGCAATATTCGAAGTGATTAAAATCTCCTAATATTACTTACATGCTTAAATTTGTTAATTTTTCTGAATGCGATCTTTTGTTAATCCTATTAATTTTATTAAACCAATATTTTCTGTATTAAACAGAAATATGAAACATTACTTAAAGTTTGGGTGTTTTGACGACCGGTTTAGCCTAGTGGGTAGTGCACCTGCCTGTGAAGCTGACGGTCCTGGGTTTGAATCCCGGTCAGGGCAAATATTTGTGTGATGAGCATTAATATTTGTTTCTGAGTCTTGGATGTTTTCTATGTATTTAAGTATTTATATCTATTAAATATATCGTCGTCTAGTACCCATAACACAAGCCTTCTTGAGCTTACTGTGGGGCTAGTTCGATTTGTGTAAGATTGTCCTCTAATATTTATTTATTTATTTTATTTCATGACTATTTTTAGGACATTGTTTCGTAATTACATTCATCCTAAAAATTGCTTGGGCTTTATGAGGCTAAATAGTAAGACTTATTTTCCTCTGTCTGCAATCACCCACTGCTGAGCATATACTAATATACAAACCGGGTTCAATCTTTACCAGCTTTTACTAATACCAGAGTCATTACCAACTAGGTTAAACACCATATCATCGGGTGAGAAGCAAAACTCACTATCAAATCTGTCACTACTCTTCGAACCCTCGTATCTCAGTACTGAAACAATGCTGATATACGAGCTTTATTTTAAGTAGGTATTCGTTACTTAATGACTTTTGCTTGTAGCCCGACGCTATTCACTGCTCCTGGAGAATATTTCCGCTTTTTATATGTAACAAAAAAGATTTAAATAGAATCCCTTATTGACATGTAAACTTATAAGTACTATTATTAGTAATGTCTGGCTAGTGCAGAGGTAGGAGGCAGTACATTTATAAATAGGACATTGATAAAAAGTTATAATTTTTTTTTTGATAACAGAGTTATGCAATTAATGAGTTATGCCTGATAAACTGATTGATTGATAGGTTCGAACAAAAATAATTCCATATGCAAGTTTTTTTCCAGGATAACAATGAACATAATTAATCATCTATAATGAAGTGATAATTTTATTAATGGGAGAGCAAATAAAAACAACTGTAAGATTGAAAATAACATACAAAAGTCATCAATGGTTAAGATCATAGTAGGTATGCCTATAAAAAACTATGTGCAACCTAGAGCCTATTGCAAGGCCTAGGCATAGGTTTTTCTGCTAATAATAATGTAATATTTCTTACTTAAGTCATCAGACTTAAATAAGAAATATTACTTACAAGCAGAAGGGGTTGAAAAGAGACTTCACTTAGTTACCATTCATTATGCAATAGGGATTTTCATATTAGTTCTTAAGTTGTAAATTCTGTTTGAAACATAAGAGAATATTTATTTATATGTTTAATGCTCCAATACTGCCAAATAATAAAGAAAAAGAATTCAACTATTTTTATTATTGACAATCATAGAAGAAAGAATCACTTGGTACCCATAGTACAAGCTTTGCTTAGTTTGGGACTAGGTTGATTTGTGTAAGATTGTCCAAAAATAAATATTTATATATTTGTATTTATAGAAGAAAGAAGAGAGAGCTATAAGAATTCTTATAGCTATTATACAGACCAGGCTCGTATCCAGCGGGGAGGATAGTTGGGATTTATCCCCCGAAAACGTTTTTAGCTGTCTGTTTATTTATTCGCTTGCGTGTTCTTTCAATAACATTCATCATTTTCACATGGTTGTTTCAATGTTTGTCCCCCCCCCCCCGAACCAAAAGTCTGGATACGTGCCTGATACAGACAAATGTTTTTTATTGTGACATACATAAATCTATGTCTAAATGAAACTGTCTCCTATAAGCAGAATAAACCATTTAAATTTACCTCAAAAGCAATAAAATTATGAGGAATCAGAGAAGCCCAACAACATAGTCATTAAAATAATCTCATTATTTGAGAGGCCATAGTAACGCTAGGTCGATACTAGGAACATTGCCAAATTGTATGGATACAATTGCTACACTGTATATACCTTTTCAAATTTTGTTATTGGGGTGAACCGAATCAGCGCATGAAGGATTGAAATGGCGATAGATCTCGGGAGCAATATGCGATGCCAAATGCCCATTCGAATGAAGGGCCAAATCTACAAGATCATTGTAAGACCTGTCGTCATTGATCGGAATGTTGGGCCGCAAAGGCGACGGATGATTGAGATGCAATCTCAAACATCCGTTACATATAAGAATATTGAGTATATTACAGTCGTTACAGATGTGATGGATGAGTGGCGTGTCGAGTATGAGAATGAGTGTTAAATACATAATTAAATGAAATGGAATAAAAAAATGGACGCTATTTGACCAACAAAAGGTCGTGATGTCACTTGTTGTACTTTCTCTACAAACTTGATACTAATAGAGCCTTTATGATGTGTCATTAAGGCTCGATTTTATAAAGATCTGTTAGACTTTAGACCAAGCAAAGTGGTGTGCTCTTGAGTCGGAGACCAAGACTTATTTTGGTTCGTCGTGCCAGCCTTATCTCGGTACCTAAGTTATGTGAAAAAATGTAAAGAGTAACCAAAGTAATTGTTACTTATTGATGTCTCGAACAACGCAAGAGAGATTTTTATTTTTAAACTCATCTTCACAAAAGTTACATCCCAAAAACTGGTTTTTTGCCCTAAAATTGCCAAAGTTTGATATATTTCGAAGACTGAGTTTTGAAGAAAATATGGTATAATACTTCGGTAAACCTTTTTGTTTTTAATACGATAAACCATAAAAACACGGAGAGGTCGAAGGTCATTGGAACGAACATTAACGTTCGGTTTAGCCTAGTTGTTAGTGACTCTGCTTACGAAGCTGACCATCCTGCGTTCGAATCCCGGTCAGACTAGTATTGTACAACTTTTAAAAGAATAAAACGAAACGTAATTTAAAATAATATTGATGCCTTATCATTATAAATAAATTCAGACATGTTTTCTTATTTTTGAATAACAATAATGTAAGCATGAAATAATGGTTTTAATATTCATTGAGATTATTTGACACTTACCGCAGAACGTGAGAGCGTGACTGATAAAAAACCTAATAAGTCGTTCTCTGTCATTCTTTATAATGCTAAAAAAACAAGGTATAGATAGCGCCTATCTAAACTAGAGCAAAACGGCTTCCAAAAAAATAAGTCGACGACACTAGCTAGCTTCAACCTTATTCATCACATAGTTAAATGCGTAGACGAAAAACAACTGACTACTGCATTATTTCTAGACATGTCAAAAGCCTTTGACTTTGTAGATCATTCGTTGCTTTTAAAAAAGCTAGAGAAATATGGCATACGAGGTCTTGCGCTCAAGTGGTTAAAAAGCTACTTGGAAAACAGAAAACAATGTGTGGAAATCGCTAGACTAAATGAATTCTATTTAGAAACTGGCTATAGATCTGATTTAAAATGTAATGACTGTGGAGTTCCACAAGGCAGTGTACTTGGACCTCTATTGTTTATTATTTATATAAATGAATTACCAGAGATAATTCCATATAAATCAGTTATGTTTGCTGATGATATTTCCTTTATTGTAACATCCAAAAATAATGAAAACGCTGAGGAACATGAAAAGAAAGTAAATGACACATTAGATACTGTTATAAAGTGGTTAGAAAGACATAACCTACAGATAAATATTAATAAAACCAATTATGTACAATTTAACTCAAAAAGAGGTGAAAATGTTAAGCTTAATTTAAACTATGCAGATACAAAAATACAAGAAATGCAAAGCGTAACTTTTTTAGGTGTAATTTTGGATAAACACTTGGACTGGCAAGCACAAATAGAGAAGATCCGTTGTAAATTAAATAGATTCGTTTATGTATTACGTAAGCTAAGACGCACTTCAGGTTTGCAAGCCACTTTAGCCGCATATCATGGGTATATTAGCTCAACTTTGAGATACGGGCTTATTTTGTGGGGAAACTGTACGGACTCCAACATTGCATTTGTAGCCCAGAAAAAATGTGTACGTGCCATTGGTGGTATAGCCTCTTATAAATCATGCAAACCGCTTTTTAAAAAATATAATATACTACCTTTACCTTGCTTGTATATTTTGGAAATCTGTATGTTTGTAAAGAGACATATGTATTTATTTAAAAAAGCTGGAACAAATTCTACCAGAAACCAACGGAACCCTGAGCGTTTGGTTCATAAGTATGTTTCAAGGACAACTCTATATTCAAATCACTGCTTTGTCATGTGCATAAAAATTTACAATAAGTTACCGAAATGTATACAAGAGCTACCTTTACATAAATTCAAATATGCATTAATTAAGCTTTTAACTGAAAATAATTACTATAGTGTGAAGGATTTTCTGGCTCAAAATATTCATTAATAACATTTTCAAAAATATTTGCATGCTAGTATATAATACAAATAGCAGGATAAGCTACCTATTGTCACATACCACCTAAGGACAAAAATGTACCTACTTATTCTATGCAAATAAACTCTATTCTATTCTATTCTATTCTTATTCTATCAGGCACGTACCCAGACTTTTGGTTCGGGGGGGACAAACATTGAAACAACCATGTGAACTGTCCTCTCAAGGAAGCTAGAAGCAAAGATTGCCCCCCCAAGTTAATATTGTTGTTTGCAGGTGCCAACTGAAGAGTTGGAGCTGCGGGACCCCAGAGGGCGCACCCCGCTGCTCCTCGCGGTTACGCTTGGCTTGACCGAGTGCGTTCGCGTGTTGATCGACGCGGGCGCCGATGTCAACTGCGAGAAAGACGGCTGGACGGGTGAGCACCAACTCTTACCTCCTGAGTCCTATAGAAAAAACAAAATGGTTCAAATTCGAAGGAACTGGTTCAATGGAATTATCAGTTTTCTTTTATGCGGTCTCAAGAGGCTAAACTGATTGTTAGATTTTTCGTTGCCATAAGCTTCAAGTATTATTTACACACGTACGAGACTCGCATGCGAGTTTCATTACACCGCGGGTCACGAAGGTACAACAAATTCAAGTGCTCTATAAAACCGCGCAATGTATAGGTTAGGTTACGGTAACACCATTTCATGTAAGGACAGCGGGATTTTGAATTTACTATTCCTTTTTAATTTTTTATACATATAGTAAGCAGATATATAGCAATTCAACAGTGAATTGCAAGATAGACCAAAAAGTTTCATTAAACTAATTTGTTAATTATTATTTACAACGAATACAAAAATACATCAAATTAAAACAAAACAGAAAATAAAGTATTTAAATCTATTTCATTCAAATATTTGTATATACCGGTTCCAATTATGTAAATAAATGAGTTATATGAGTAAATAAATGCCAGTTTTGGTTATTTTTTACTGTTTTTATACCTATTAAAATTATGTATTTATGTGTTGTTATTTACATTCACTCATTCATTTAATTCATTCACTTTTTGTGCAATCAGTACTTCATGTAGCTGTGTGTGTAATCATTCACCTCAGCTCTCGTGGAACTACCTATACTTAAACTCGCTTGCGAGTCTCGAACTCGAACGTTCAACGTACGCGTATTAGGGCCTTTACTGGTGTGTTGAATAATGTTTTTCTGGTCGGGATCTTACGTCTAGTTAGGATCGTCGTGTCTGCGTGTTATCGGGCCGCGTCACGATGCGTTTCACTGTAACGTCTACCGCGATCGGGTGATTCACCTCGAAAGTGTGCGATAGCCGAGTTTAGCCGAAGCGGCGAGAGCTGGCGCATACGACGGGGTGGAAACTTATCTATTTATTATAAATATTCATCAAACCTCGTTTAGTAAAAACGCCCTTATAATCCGTTTTCCTCTATCTGTCACTTAAATTTTTGTATTTGCGGGAAAGGGACAAAGTCAAAACACATTTTAATTAAGACGTTTAGGTAAGGTTTATGAATAAATGGTTAAATAATCAAAATCAATATATAAATCAATATATATCAATATGTCGGAGATACATTACATAACGGCCTGTTTAGCAGATCAACGTTACGAGATTAGATTAAGAAAACTTAGTTTAATGTTGGAAACGCCAAGCGGTGATAGCTTGGGAGTGGTCTGCGTTTGGTCCGTGGGGGTACTTGCTAAAACATGCATTGACAACTACCCTTTTCTAAACTAACTACGTTGACAGAATAAAAGGCTCTGGCCCCTTGGCTGAGGATGATTATTCTTTCTGACTTTCTGGCGCACGGACGTAAACGGAGAATGCTCTGCGTTTCTGACTTGTGAATATCTAGTTACGAAGTAGTGATGATGAAATGTGCTCGATGCCATCCCTACCTACCACTGGTCTATTGCATACACCGCTCGATCAACCACCAATATAGCTCCCATCGAACCAGCCATCGTCGATAAATATATATATTTTTATTTTTTATTTAATCGACATAATTAAATTATTGTAACAATCTTCTGACATGTAAATTTTTTGTATATTTTATGAATAAATAAATATGAATATGAATATGTTTATTTTATAAATATGCAGGCCTCTAGAGCTCTTCACAAGACATGCAATAAAGATGATAATATAATATAGCATTTTGTGTTATCACAACAGTAAGGATGAGCTCGCCTTTGTACTTTAATCTTTTATGACATGTATATGCTTTAACCTGTAATTGTGTACAATAAATTGCTTACATATATATATACCCGTCTTAACCACTCTTTATGGGTCATTGTCAGATTTAGGTTCGCGTCTTTTCGGTGGACATATCAAAAGTTAAGGGCTACAAAGCTTAATTTTGGATTGGTTTAGTAACCCGCATAAACAGTGTCTCCGCTGTTATAAATCCATCTACTAAAAGCATAGCTTACGTGCACATAAACCGTTAACTATTGACCATCGAAGAGATAACTTTTGTTTTTGCAACTGACAATGACCCTTATGTAATAGGTACGTAATTTGTTGCAGTGGTCCAAGAGGCTACGTCAACAGGTGACCCGGGCATCCTCGGCCTAGTGCTGGCTCGACGGGATTATTTGCGGCAGGCGGTCCGCGCGGGAGGCATCCCGGATTTACTCCACAGACTAAGTCTCGCGCCCGACTTCTATGTGGAGATGAAGTGGGAGTTTACTAGCTGGGGTGAGTAGAGTGACGTTGGAGAAGACAGGGCTCGGAAACCGGTTACGTCTTCATACAATTAACCGGTTAATAATTTCGGTTAATTGCGTCTTACGATATTTTTTCGTATTTTAAATCATTTATATCATAGATAAAGGCTAACAAAAACCAATTTAAACATAAAAATTGAATATGAAAAGTACTTTAGGAGATATTTCAAAAATAGTGGAAACCGGTTCCGAGCCCTGGGAGAAGAACAGTTGTCGAATGGATCTTAATAAAACCGAGCCGTAGAGTGCTAAAGTCAAGTAATAGCCGTGAAAATACTGCCGGTTTTATAGGAATACATCACGGTTGGAATCTGGTCCCCTGACCATCATTTATTTGTGTGATGAACACGAATAATTGTTCCTGAGTCTTGAATGTTTTCCCTTGGTGCAAGCTTTGCTTAGTTTGGGATTAGGTAGATTTGTGTAAGATTGTTAACAAATATTTATTTATTTTAATTTTATTACAGTTAAATCAGAACTTCAGTCTTTGAACGTTGAACTTCAGTCTTCTTGATATTTTGTAACATTTGTCACGGAATTAGTTTAGTTTTGTCACATTTAATGTCTTTATTTAAAAAAGTTCTCTCGAAGTCTTTATTTAATTGGCAAATTGTAGACACTGTTTTCTCCGAATACTAAATTTATTTATATTAGTATGTTCTAAGATACTGGTATAAGACGTGGTTAACTTTAATTGGATAAACATCAACTTAAAATATTACCTAAGTTATCCACGCATGTATGGCGTATTATCTGTTGGTGATCCTTAATCACTACATAGTATAAAACAAAGTCGCTTTCTCTGTCCCTATGTCCCTATATCCCTTTCATCATCATCATCATTATTTCAGCCGAAAGACGTCCACTGCTGAACATAGGCCTCCCCCAAGGCTCGCCATTTAGACCGGATATATCCCTTTGTATGCTTAAATCTTTAAAACTACGCAACGGATTTTGATGCGGTTTTTTTTTAATAGATAGAGTGACTCAAGGGGAAGGTTTATATGTATAATACATGCATCAGCATTGCACCCGTGCGAAGCCGGGGCGGGTCGCTAGTAAATAAATAAATAATCTACAAGGTTACTATAATAAATGTATTTTTCGTCCTCAGTGCCCCTAGTGTCCCGTATGTGTCCGTTCGACACGTACAAAGTGTACAAACGGGGCGGGAACGTGCGGGTCGACACGACGCTCGTCGGTTTCGAAAACAACCACTGGCAGCGGGGCGACAGGACTTACATATTTAGAGGGCAGGGTGAGTGTCCATAGTTATTACGCTGGCTCAGGCACGTATCCAGAGGGGGGATAGTTGGGATTTATCCCAGAAAACGTTTTTAGCCGTCTGTTTACAGTGATTACAGCGATTTTTACACAGTTCACATGGTTGTTTCAATGTTTGTCCCACCCCGAACCAAAAGTCTGGATACGTGCCTGCGCTGGCTCATAGACCCGAAGTGTTGCTATTGCTACTCTTACTTACCTTAGTATAATACTTAATACGGTATTTTCCTGTGGTAATCAAATAAGCATTTTCTTAGAATAAAGGAAAAATTGAAAAATTTAGGCACCGAGCAGGATTCGAACCTGCGACCTTCCGGCACTCGCGGCCAGTCGCTCTAGCCAACTGAACTATAGGTGCAATCGCCACCCAGTCCCAAATTCATCAACCGTTCCTTCGTATTTAAGCAGTACCGCTGCTAACGTAAACTATATTTTATTTTTATACAAACGCCTTAAGGGAGGCGTACAGCGACATCTACCAGAAGACACATGCTTCATTAACGGCACTAACGTCTCAAATCATATTGAGCATTTTTTTTTATTAAACGTCAAGGACGCTCTTTTAGTATGAAGTTTATAGGGAAATAATGTCTTAGGGTCGGTTGCACCAACATACGATCACACCGGTCATCGTCAAATATGGCGCCGGCAGTTGTCATCCCATAGAAACTTGTCAAATTTTCCATACAATCAGATTTTAACGGACACCGCTTACGATTACAGACGGTTTGGTGCAACCCAGCCTTAGTGACGTCATGAATTACTATAATCAAACAGCGTCCTTTTCAGGATTCCGTAGATAAAATTGCGAAAACCCTTATAGTTTAGTATGTCACAGCCGATTTACACAGAGACTATAATCACACTCAGAATGAACCGCTACATAAAGTGATGTGAAATTATAAAAAAAAAATGGAGTTCCATGTATGGCATGTAACCGGTAAAGTTAAGGGCTATAAAACCTATGCCTGGCTTATGCCTAAACAGCGTCTCCTTTTCTATAAATATTATTATAATAAAAACTTAAATTACAAGCTCATAAGGACATTAACTATTGACCACAGAGAGACGAATTTTGTTTTTTCAATCGTGTTTGACCCACGCGGGAAGATAGCGCACATTAGCAATAGTAAGAGAAGGTATAGAGTGGAGGGTAAGAAAGTGTGTATAAAGATAAATGGAATAGAGTGCTTGTGGCCCAGTGGCGCCCGCGCAACGCGTGCGGTATGCGAGGTTAAACAACGTCAGGTCAGTTTTTGGATGGGTGACCGCGTTGAGGGGTTATTATCTGATCGCTCCCGTACTTTGGAAGGCACGTTAAGCCGTTGATCCCGGCTGCTCTCTATGATAGCAGTTGTTAAGCCGAGTTAGAGGCCTCCGGGCGGCCTGAGAAGTTCTAACAATCAAGTTGCCCACTCACTTGACAAGGGGGGTCGAAGTTGCACCACGTCCGTAGGGAGTACCTACCGCGACCCTACACGTGACCCCTGGGTGGTGCTGAAAGTGCAACAAAACTGGCAACCGTACTGTACCGTACCGTACTTCTCAAAGATCTCACGGTTCGAAATAATTGCCATACGATAAATAAATAAATAAGTTAAATGGAGAATGTGGAAGAAGAAGAAGACGGATAAACGGACACGGACTCGACTTGGCTGAAATAGAGTTGGGTAACTGTGTTATTGAATGCTGAACTTGATTAGATTTAACCATGTAATTAACCCTGCTCTGTGTTGGTCGACTTGACACTAGTGCTGTATGTGCACTTGGTCAATTATGCGCTTACTTATTGATCATGCTGTGTGCACTTGCTTTGGATGTCATGCTGGTCTATAAACTACTGACATTGTGCAAACTTAACAGTATCATTTATTGTGTGATGTTTGTAAAGTGTACCTTTTTTAAATAAATAAATAAAATAAAGGGGAGTTAACGTATCGAGTGTTCATGTTTTCAGGTGCGAACGCGACTCTAACAGAGTTAGACCACGAGCTTGGAACGATGTGGAGCGAGACGTTACAACCGGCTACAGGTACGATTAAAAACTTGTTACTGAGGTCATATGAAATTTAATCTTATGTAAATGTCATAAGGCCGTATTCATAAAAATATAAGTAATCCTAAACTGAAGTCGAGACTTGCAAACCGTTTCGGTCCTTCTATGTATTTAAATATATACAAAAAAGTAAATGCAGCCTGTGATATTAAAACTTGCTCAAAGAGATGGGTCATAAATAAAACTATAAAGTGGTTGAGCACTCTTAATTGCCACTGTACTGAAAAAAAATATCTCGCACTAATTTGTTGCCTTATTTAACAAACAGACATTCACACACATACACAAACACACACACACGCACCGTATACACAAACACACGCGCACTCACACACACGCACTCACACACACACACACGCACGTACGCACGCGCACACGCACTCACTCACTCACTCACTCACTCATCATAAATACCACTGTATTGAAAAAAAAAATATATTTAATTGTAAGTGCTCTGCCTACACCTTTTTGGGAGTACAAGTTTATGTTTTCTCTCTGTAGGGCGCGCGTGGCCGGCGCCCGCTCCCGCGGCTCTGGCGGCGCGGCTGCACCAGCCCACCGCGCTCAACTACCTCGACACCGACAAGATCAGCTTCGAGAGGTACGTTAACGTCATTATTATCGCATCATTATTATCACCGTCATTATCATCAATATTCGTTATTTTCATTTGAATATCATCATTATTAAAATAAATGTAATCATTATTACCATCAATAACATCATCATCAATATCAGCACCGTCACCATCTTGATCATCAATATTAGTTATTATCATTTCAATTACCATCAATATTATCATAGTCATAAACCTATAGATTACAGAAAAACCTATAAGAACTCTGTGGTATTTAAAGTGACATCGGTACCTACGGAACCTAATCCGCCCGAGTTTAACTCGCAGTTGTCAAGTTTTTTCGTAAGAGCCGACTATGGGAACCGGGATGAAGTGTCTTGTGGGGGGTGGGCTGGCAACATATCACACACATTTTTTATATCCCTGAACTTATAATTGCTAGATAGAAGTGGCACTGAAATTTAATTTTAGGTGCTCCGGTTATCTATCTCTTTTTGGAATACAGGGATGAAGTTATGTTTTATCTCAAATTGAAATAAAAAATATGTTTCTTTCCAGAAACAAAAGCGGCATATGGGGCTGGCGGCAAGACAAGACAGAAGTAGTCAATACCTATGAATGTAAAGTGTTCAGCGCGAACAACGTGGAACTCGTGTCTAAGACACGAACCGAACACTTGTCCAAGGCGGACAAGAGCAGGCTGGCGCCCCGGGCGCCGCTGGCGGGGCTGCTGGCGCTAGCGGACCGGGACAGCGGCGCCACCACTCCCACCACACCCACCAGCCCTGAGGTTAGTAGTGGAGCTCGTGTCTAAGACACGAACCGAACACTTGTCCAAGGCGGACAAGAGCAGGCTGCTGCTGGCGCTAGCGGACCGGAACAGCGGCGCCACCACTCCCACCACACCCACCAGCCCTGAGGTTAGTAGTGGAGCTCGTGTCTAAGACGCGGACCGAACACTTGTCCAAGGCGGACAAGAGCAGGCTGGCGCCCCGGGCGCCGCTGGCGGGGCTGCTGGCGCTAGCGGACCGGGACAGCGGCGCCACCACTCCCACCGCACCCACCAGCCCTGAGGTTAGTAGTGGAGCTCGTGTCTAAGACGCGGACCGAACACTTGTCCAAGGCGGACAAGAGCAGGCTGGCGCCCCGGGCGCCGCTGGCGGGGCTGCTGGCGCTAGCGGACCGGAACAGCGGCGCCACCACTCCCACCACACCCACCAGCCCTGAGGTTAGTAGTGGAGCTCGTGTCTAAGACGCGGACCGAACACTTGTCCAAGGCGGACAAGAGCAGGCTGGCGCCCCGGGCGCCGCTGGCGGGGCTGCTGGCGCTAGCGGACCGGGACAGCGGCGCCACCACTCCCACCACACCCACCAGCCCTGAGGTTAGTAGTGGAGCTCGTGTCTAAGACGCGGACCGAACACTTGTCCAAGGCGGACAAGAGCAGGCTGGCGCCCCGGGCGCCGCTGGCGGGGCTGCTGGCGCTAGCGGACCGGGACAGCGGCGCCACCACTCCCACCGCACCCACCAGCCCTGAGGTTAGTAGTGGAGCTCGTGTCTAAGACGCGGACCGAACACTTGTCCAAGGCGGACAAGAGCAGGCTGGCGCCCCGGGCGCCGCTGGCGGGGCTGCTGGCGCTAGCGGACCGGAACAGCGGCGCCACCACTCCCACCACACCCACCAGCCCTGAGGTTAGTAGTGGAGCTCGTGTCTAAGACGCGGACCGAACACTTGTCCAAGGCGGACAAGAGCAGGCTGGCGCCCCGGGCGCCGCTGGCGGGGCTGCTGGCGCTAGCGGACCGGGACAGCGGCGCCACCACTCCCACCGCACCCACCAGCTCTGAGGTTAGTAGTGGAGCTCCTGTAAGTCGCTTAGTCTCGGACCGAATACAAGGCGGACAGAGCAGGCTGGCGCCCCGGGTGCATTAGTAGTTCAAAACCTTAGGGTAATAGTAGATTGTGTCTCAAGGGACCAAAATGATATATTTACGGCGAGGGCGGTATATTGAATTCTGAGTGAAGCGAAAGATTCTACAATAGAATCCTGAGCGTAGCTAGGGTTGTCCCTTTAAAGTACTCAAATGTGGTTTGTTTCCATGAATTGTACTGGTATAATGAATAGATGATATAGAGTATAGTATATGTAATGGTGATAGTCTTTTCAATATTTCAGTTACAAGAAGACGAACTAGCTTCCAAAATGGCGAGTTCTCGCTCTCGAGAGGAAAATGCCTTAACCTGGCAGGAGTACTTCTCAGAGGAGCCGCTAGAGAGGGACATTGGGAAACCGAAAGAGATTACG
Organism: Epiblema foenella; assembly: GCA_963556455.1. Classification (NCBI taxonomy): domain Eukaryota; kingdom Metazoa; phylum Arthropoda; class Insecta; order Lepidoptera; family Tortricidae; genus Epiblema; species Epiblema foenella. Next base: position 6,536,848 of record OY747108.1, on the reverse strand, counting down.
ACGAAGGTGCAGAAGTTCAGAGCTACGTTGTGGCTGTGTGAAAACTATCCGTTAGAGGTAAGAAATGGCACCATACAATAAATAATGCACTTCAATTCATTAACATTCATGAATGAAAATGAATGTTACAATCAGGAAACTTTCGTTCTTTATTAGGTAAACGAGAGCTAAGTCAGCTCGCTATCAAGGATGTTGTGATTTGTAACGTCGGGGAAACATCAAAAAAATAAAATAAAATTGTACGCGACTAGCTAAAATGTCCCTTTCACACAAATATAAATGTCAAAGTGACAGATAAAGAGAAACAAATTCGAAAGACGAACGCAAACAAAAAACGACTTAAAGCTATTGAAATGAAATGAAATGAAATGGAATTATTTATTCATCAATTTAGGCATGTTACATGCACTTATGAATGTCAAAAAACTACCACCGGTTCAAAAAACCAACCTCTGCCTCGAGAAGAATCGGCGTAAGAAACTCGGCGAGGTGTCATTTTTTCAAAACAATATACAATGTATATAAAACACAATGCATATAAAATACAATGTATATTCTGTAGTATCATAATACTACAGAATTCAAATGCTACAATATAAACATACATACATATTTTTTAATATTACGGACAAAATTTTTAATATTAAGGTAAAATTATGTTTTGCTTGCGTGCATTTATCAAAATTTTGTTTCGGACGTTCCTATACCTTGTTTTTTAGCATTAGAAAGAATGGCAGAGAACGACTTACGAAGCTTTTTATTAGGCACGTTCTGCGGTAAAAGTGTCAAATAATTGTAATGAATATTAACACCATTATTAAAGAAATAAGAAAATATGTATTAATTTATTATATCTTTATTAATGCCTTTTGATTTAAATAATATTAAAATATTATTTAAATCAAAAGGCATCAATTATTTTTTAAATTACGTTTCGTATCATTCATCTACAAGTTGTACAATAAAAGAAATCTAAAGAGGCAGAGATTGCAAGAAGTCGGTGCGGGTTTAAAAAAAATATTTGTCATGCATAGTCATAGTCACTAACTGTTAATTTATTCTGATCTTTCGTGCGAATAATGCGAATTCAATGTCAGTGTTTACGACCACTGCTTCGGTGTTTACCTAACTAATCTAAAAAAAATACATATTGTAATTTTCATGTTGACGTGTTATAGATATAGCTCAAAATATTTTATTATGATTAGTGTACTACTTTATTACCTTTTATCTTGACGCTTAGAGACCTTATACATCTCTAACAAATCTCGATTGTTATTAGTTTCTTAGTCTTATTTTTGACATGTAACACTAAATTGAATTAATGATACTTTGATTATGCTATTATTTTTATTTGATCTACCTAGATAGATTGTGACTTGTAAAAGTGCCCTTGAGGCCTATTTGCAGAATAAATGTTTTGATTTTGATTTTGACAAGGTATAAATAGGGTTGATGCACGATCATGAATGTGTGTTGTTGCAGCTTCAGGAGCAGATAATGCCGATTCTGGATTTGATGGCGTCCATGTCGTCCCCTCACTTCGCGAAGCTGAAGGACTTCATACAGATGCAGCTGCCTGCCGGCTTCCCCGTCAAAATAGGTAAGCCGGAGTATGGCCGGTAATATAAAATATTTGTGGACAATCTTACACAAATCGACCTAGTCCCAAACTAAGCAAAGCTTGTACTATGGGTACTAGGCGACGATATACATACTTATATAGATAAATAGATGCTTAAATACATGGAAAACATCCAAGACTCAGGAACAAATATTCGAGTTCATCACACAAATAAATGCCCTGACGGGGATTCGAACCCGGGACCTCCAGCTTCGTAGGCAGGGTCACTACCAACTAGGCTAAAGCGGTCGTCATATATATAGTCCACTTATATTTATACAACCTCTACTAGACAACCTTTCCGCCTACCTGTATTTAAGTCTGAAAATACTACCAAGACAGTAACTTATCTGGGTCATACTTTGTTGAAAAAACAAAATTCGTCCCTCCTGTGGTCAATAGTTAACGGCTTATGTGAATGTTAGCTAGGTTTTTATTACAGGGATTTATAGAAACGGAGACACTGTTTATGCGGGTTACTGGTCCAATCCAAAATTAAGCTTTGTAGCCCTTAACTTTTGGTATGTCCACAGAAAAGACTCGAACCTAAATCCGCGTATGACCCATCTTAGACATTAAGTTTAATAATTATTTTAATAAATTTTATTTATTTTGTGTTTCCAATTTAGTAATGCATATTGGCTACGTGCGTTTGTAGTTTTTCGGGCCAATGTCAAATATTGACTGATACATGTTTTACTTATTTATCCGAAATACACTTAACCTGTCGTCTACCGGTCCCTGGGATCTCAGGTATCGTAACAAAAGAATGCTACCGTTTTTTTTTCGACGTATGCCGGCGAAAAAAATACACAATGAAAAATACTCCTAAACTGTAAATAGTATTTAAAAAGGTTTTAGATATATACATACCTGGTGGAGACAAACTGCATTTAGAATAAAAACCGATTATGAAAATAGTACACAGTAGACATTTCCGACTTTAGGCAAGGAATTAAGGAAAACTGTGAAGATCGAGAGAAGTTTTTTGATAAATACAAGACGACATAATGTCATTTACATTAGAATATCGAGAACTCACAAATATATACCACGTGAGCTTGAAATCTTATATTATGTATTGTTAACAATGAGACAGCCTCCAAATCCCCAATATTTACCGATCTGTTACCGTTTGTTTCCAGAGATCCCTCTATTCCACGTGCTGAACGCTCGCATCACGTTCGGCAACATATTCGGTACTGAACAACCCGTGCCTCACGTAGAGTGTATACAGGAGGGCGAGAGACTCGCGTGTATAGTGGACGACTCCTGCTTCAACGCTGATAAGGGATATAGGTAATATTAATACAAATACAATACCATTCGTACATTTTTCATTTCATGCCATTCGAACTAGTTTTTGATTAGAGACGATCAAAATTTTGTATGGGACCGATTACAATACAATTAGACCAACATAAAATACGAAAATGAGAGAATGCAGTATAGCTAATGAGCACTGAAAACCTTTTTGCTCACCCTAAAAAGTAAACGCTTTACGCTGATTTCCTTGTTTGTTTATTTAATTTCGTTTCAGTGTTATCGTTTATCATTCAGTTAGTACCTAAGAATGTATACTTATCTCCTTTAATTAAACTTTTGTCACTAGTAATGTTCATGTTGATGCATCATTGGCTCGACTTAGCTGAAATAGAGTAGAGTAACTGTGTTATTGTATGCTGAACTTGATTAGATTTAACCATGTAATTAACCCTGCTCTGTGTTGTCGACTTGACACTAGTGCTGTATGTGCACTTGGTCAATTATGCGCTTACTTATTGATCATGCTGTGTGCACTTGCTTTGGATGTCATGCTGGTCTATAAACTACTGATTTTGTGCAAACTTAACTGTATCATTTATTGTGTGATGTCTGTAAAGTGTACCTTTTTTAAATAAATAAATAAATAAATAAAAAACGGTCCATATTGATAGGCACGCAGGCGTGACGTCACGCCTGCGTGGTTTCGTACTACCGTTGTATGGAAAAACAAAATTTTTGCGAATCTTTACAGTCCAGGTCCAGTATCTTTTTACTACTATTTATTGTGATCATTTGATGGTTTTCTATGCATATAGCCACACTAAGTTATAAATTTTAACACGAGTCATCATCTCTATTGGGTATCATGGTACTAAAGTCAAATAAAAATACCAACAGAATCCTTATGTAAAATTGAATAATAATTTGTATGACAATTATGTACCTAACCGCAGTATTTTACGACTAAAAGTGCAAAATACTTATTTTCCTATACAACGGTCGGTCGATACTGTGCGCGTGACGTCATTGCGTTTCCTGAGTCACTAACTCGTTACCGTATACGAAGCCGTATATGGCAGATATCGCTGTAGACCTTATTACATCGTAACAAGGTTCAAATTTAAATATATAATTATAATAAATGTATAATAATAATTTTTACTTCATGCGGTAAAGGGTTAAAACTGTGATTTTATATGGTTTAGGTCTACCAAACAACAAAATATAATATCTCTATTCCTGTCTAATTTCCCTACGAAGCATGGTTTTTAACGACGAGTATAAATCCCTTTGGACATGCGTTATTTCTTGAGCATGCTTGAAGTTATATATGTATGTATGTAAAATTCTTTACTGTACAGTCGCCATCAGATATGTCGGAGCGAACAAGGTGCTCACAAATATCTGAACACGACTCTATTGTCAAGGCGTTAAAGTACATGTTCAGATATTTTTGAGCACCCTGAAGAGTACAGATATATTTGATGGTGACTGTACATGAGGAAAAATACAACACAAATTACAAGAACAGTTAAAAATAAAGCAAGAAAGCATTTATTCACTGCACGAAAATACACACCGTTACAAACCGAATAGACTCAGTACATTGAACATATAATTATAAAGTGCGTGTTCGCGGCAGTGAATCGGTTGCTGTCTCAGCATTATGCCGGTGTCAGACACCTGCAGCGCTTGTTTTCAGCGCCAGTTGACATATATTTACAAAGGCGAGCTAATCCCTGTAAGGATTTTTTTCCATCTAACCTTGAAGTCCATATTATATACATTTTGTCGAAGTGTTGGAACAATCTGCCACCACCTATCAGAAACAGTAAATCCGTAGCATCCTTTAAAATCAATATTAAAACATATCTAATCAACTCACAAATTGCTAATGTATAAGCGGACACTCCATACATACTAAATACCATATATGACAATGTTGTATCATCTACATATTTTAGTTTAACCAAATCTGTAGCTAATTTCCGAATAATTGATATCATTGACCAGCGATCTCTCCTTCTTCTCCATCATTAAGTTAAGCTGGGTAGTTTAGTTAAGATGTGTTATTAGTTAAGTTTATCTTTGTATCTCTCTTAAGGTGCCCTGAAAACCAGCGCCTTAACATATATTGCTATTGGCATATGCTGATTGGTATCCTTTTTGGTGTTTAATTTAGTGTTTATTTCATCTTATTTCATGTGTGTGTATTGTGTAATGATTTAACACCGAATGAATATTTCTTTCTTTCTTTCTTTCTATTTTTATAAGAATCTTCGTTACTGTTGTCTCGTCGCTGACGGGACAGAGAAACAATAAAGAAAAGTTCATTGAACCATTTGCCAGCGTCTCGATTTTACATGATTGTTTGAATGTTTACTTGCAGGGATGCGCTTGCGCCGGACGAGAGGATAGCGTGCAGTATGGAGCAGGACGAGAGTCTACTGCAGTACGCCATACAACAGAGCCTCATGGACCCCGGCACGCACGAGGACCAGGTGACACAGTTGACTATAGTCGACTTTATCCCGTTGCAATAAGGTTTACGTATGGTCAGTTAATTTTGACGTCGGCAGTACTCACGATTACTGATGGACGGAACGGAGACGCTTCACTTGGCATTCTGGCGATATTTAATTAGAATTAAATTTTATTTAATCAAACAAAAACAAAATATTAAAACGAGTACTTACTTAAGGCTTGCTAAATAGTAAGAAAATAGTTATATACATATTTAGCTACACGAAATTCAAAACAATCTACTATGGCACACTAACTAACGGGGCCAGGGTTTCTAACGACCATGTCGCAGTTATCGCGTGACAAGATAAAGCATCTGTCACTTTCTATCGAGTGGTATTAGAAAGTGACAGATGCTTTATCTGACTTGGCTGGATGGCTTAAAACTAGACAGAATTACTCCTTATGTACAGCTAACCATTCCACTCGCCTTCGTGAATAGAGATGTTGACACCAAATAAGAAAATCAATAATTTCGAATATTCTTGAAAAAGGATCAAATTACTAACCGGTCGTCTACCGGTCCCTGGGATCCCCGGGATCATTACAAAAAAAATGCTGTTGTTTATTTTTTTCGCCGGAAGACGACGGTTTAAATTAAGTGGCGAAAAAAGTAACTCACACGAATAAATAATTGCATTGTTACAAGTTTTCAAAGTTTTGAAGGGGCGTATTCTGTCCCTTTTCCGCAAAACACTCCTTTGTATTGGAACGATCGTCATTTACTATGGCGCTCTTGCTCAATGACGTCACTGATCTGTACAGCCTTCTCTCTCGAATCAGCAACATTAAAACGTTTGTAGCTTCGTTATTTTTTGAGATATTTGAATAAGATTTTCACCATTTGCCATCTTTTTTGCCTCGTTTCTTTTGGAGTCTTACGGAGTAGTCAAATTTTGAATCAACATACCTATTGCAAGAGCTATATAGAAGGCTTAAGGCAATGCCCATTCTCAGATCTGACGAAAATACTGAAGTATGACCTTTCAGTGTGCAGAAATAATGTAGAATTACACTACACAAAAATTACAGTAGACTGAAAAAGAAACAAAGAAAAGAAATAACCGAACAAAATATTGAAAAATAACCTTAGTAACTCTGTCAAAAAATACTAAATATCATAGTAAAAATAAACTTTAATGCTGCAGATATCGTAATTATCAACGACAGTGATACGTTTGTTTTTACAAAAACGATAGCTTTTTTATTGTTCTAAGGAAATAACCGGATAAATTTTTCATAAGTGATCGTGTGTTCCAACAATCAATAAAAATGTACTAAATATTTACGAAATTACGAGCGGAGCTTCCGTAGAGAGCGGGATGGTTAATTGCAACCTCACGCGTGTTAGAGGGGGCCATTTGCACTGGAATGGCCTTGCCTTAAGAGAAATGTCTCGCTTGTGACCGGCTTAGGCTCGGTTTTATATAGATCCGTTAGACCTTATGTTGGTTTGTTATATCAAAAAATGTATTTATACTGAAAATGTAATACTGAAATTTGAATCTGACATTTGGTCTAACGGATCTTTATATAATAATAATATAATAATAATAAGCTTCTTTATTCCAAACTATTTGTAACATACATTACCTACACAATCCAATTTTTTTTTCTTTTACATTTCGTTTTCGTTAAGCTAATTATATTATTATTACAATTCATTGTTTCATTATTATTTAAATTCAAATTCCATAAGTATAATTTAATTATATTGTGCCTATATGACCAAATTCTAAATTCTAAAACTTATTCTCTAGTTAGGTATATAGATATTTAATTGAGCTAATTCATTAATTTCATTATACAATTCTACATCTTGTTACAATAAATTTAATCATGCATGTCTGAATTAAAAAATATATATAATTTGCTGAGTAATGTGCACATTATGATGTCTTTTGAATAATCTGTAGACGGATCTTTATATAACCCGGCATAATTGACAATATTTCATAATTTTCAAAAGTCTTAATTCGTAAACCATTTCGGTAGAAAGATGTTAAGTACACAAAAAAAATATTTTCGGATTTTTTTCGCCATTAATTTTGGAAAAAATCGCGAAAAAGTGTAAACCGGAAGGTGACGTCACTTTATCTGCACTATAGAGAGAGACCTTAGTTGTGATACGATAAAAAAGTTAGTTGTATCCGGTTATCAAATTTCTGACATTCATTTTTGACGTTGATTTGTTTTGTCAACTGTCACAACTTATTTATTGGATTTTCGGTTCTTATCACGACGCTTATAATTTTGTCACTGCTTAATACGCACGTTTTTAAGGGTCACAAAACACTGTGCTACTGGACTCCGATATATCTTCCAACAATTACGCACTTGGTATATTAGAACCGGACACCGATTTTTCTTTACTGGGCCAATGAAGACTTCAAAAGGTTTTTCTTAGGCTAACAGCACGAATCTGCCCCATGTGGATAGCTAGATGATGATGGAGTACACATCGGCAAGTGATAAGCATATTCCGACTCAAATACGAACATCCTATACCGGCAACGCTGTAGGGTATGTGGAAGTCATACGAGACGTAGGAAAATGCATAGTGCAATGCCGAATTACTTCAGAACAGAGCATTCGCACAAAAACTATTGTGCATATATTGACGAAGATGATGTGACTATCCGATTAATGTCATCACTCTTGTCACGTGTCTCCCTTGTACGAGTATGTAATTTAAATATTTAGGATTGTTTTTTGTATGTGCACAAAGAAATAAAGAGAAGAAATAGTAACATTTTTAATGACTGGTTTTATTACAATTGTACTCCTCCCTCCTCTTCACCCCAATTTGTAAAACTCCTCACGAAATCAGCATTGTGTACAATTAATGTAATAATAATAATATGGAGTGTAACAGATTCGAGAACAGATCTGTTAAAGCCACAGGGAGGCACATTGGCAAGTATATATTATCATCTGCCCCAAGTCATAAAAGGTCATGCACTTAGCCAGTTAGTCAAGTGAAACAATAAGCAATCTTATATACTCTTTATTATCGGTGATTGTAAACTTATCAAATCACAGGCCACCAGTGCAGCATCATCTAAAGTATGTGTAAGTGTCACGTCAGATGAGCACTGCACACCTTGACATACATATAGGTCAGTTTTTGCTTCCTTGGAATTGTCAAGTATCAATTCTCCATTGAGAAGATCGATGTTTCACATAAAGATGTCCTGAATATTAGAAAGCGGAGCTTGAGTTTTGCATTGGTTAGTTGTCGCATTCATCGCCTCCCAAAACGCTCTTCCAACTGAAACAATACATAATAATCAGTTATATATCTACAATACTTTGTGTTATTGAGGTGAAGTTATTTGTTGTGTGGTGGTTGTGTACCGAAATCGATATTTAAAGCAAATAAAAATAGAGAGTACTTACATTCAATGATCTTCATCTTCAGTCGAAATTGCATTTCAGAACGTGTTTTCGATTGTTTTTAGAATCGGACTAGCTTTTACTACGTAATACCATAATTTTAAACGTTTTGATCACGAATATTTAAAATTTTCAAACCGCTAACGAAAAAAACAACTATAACAAGATTAACTAGTCTCAAATGTCACTACGGTCAGTGTCAATTATTGTCAGATATCGTTTTTTTTTAAATTGCGGATCTGGATTCTTGGTGGGATTCTTGTTGTGTATATGACGTCATTTTTTACTTACGCCCTTTTGGAATGACCAATTTTTCAAAATGCTTTTTTTGTATGAAAAATGCAGTTTTCGTGAAAAACAAAAAACACGGGTTCCTTAAAATTTCACCTATTTTCTAACTAGTTCATAAAATTAAGTAGTTGAAAATATGAAATATTGTCAATTCCACCAGGTGGACGTGTGGGAGGCGTTGCGCGGCGCGCGCTCCACGCCGTCGCCGCGCTCGCGCTCGCCGAACAACGCCGACCGTGAGCTGCGCGCGCACGAGGAGCGCCAGCTGCAGAAGTATGTACACACACGCACTAACCCCCTTTTGACACTCTTGACACCCACATATACAGTAGGCTGTTGCTTAAAAATGAACTTTCAAAAAGTCATAGTCTCACCCCGCCATTAGGTTCTAGTACCCCGATTAACTGCTGCTATTTATGCTATTTTTTTTTAATGTATTTTAGAGGTCGCTACCGCTTGAAAAATGACATAAATGAGGCATCTATGCAATATTTGCTTGACAAGTTTACAGTCACCATTTTGCATTTATTTTACTTTTAGAACGTACCTTCGATTGCTCGGGCTCAATACAAATACATACCACCCCCTCCCCTCTTCCCCCCACCGCCCCTCGCCATACTCGTGGATATTAGCGCGTTCAGTGCGCAATTGAAATACCCTATTCAGAAAGAAATATCCTAATGCGAAAAAATCTACTTTAGTGTCATAAAAATCGAAATTTTAATTTAATTTGGCTTAATTGTCACAATTTTGTTTCATTTTAATAAAAATGATCGTAATTTATAATTGTTTTTTTAACATATTTTTCCAAAACTTTGACAGCTGGTAGCGACCCCTAAAATACCTTTAAAAAGATATAAAAAACTAGTATACGTTAATCGGGGTACTAGAACCTAATGGTGGGGTGAGACTACAGGATTTCAAATGTTTTTTTTTTTTGCCATATAAGCAACACCCTAATATACAGCTCCTGTTTTGGAGCGCAGTTCCGTGTTTCTGATTCGATCACTTCTGCGAACACCCGGTACAGTCAAGGGCATAAATATATGTGCGTTCATTGCGACAAAAATATCTTTACGCTCTTACGGCTTTGTCATTGACCCTTTCACCGCCACAGACGGCAAATCAAGTCATCGTAATATTGTGTCTGACGCTTTGCGTTCAAAAGAGTCATGTTCGCATCAGGGACCGATACCGGTATTTTTAAAAAACCCTGAATTAGCCCAATATTTTGGATTATTTCTTTACGTAGGGTTGAATCATGTATTTAGGTAACAACGTCGTATTATTAGATTGTCTCATTAAAAACGAAATAATGAACCGGTGACCGTAATAATACCGGTATTTTTCTATGGAGAAAATACCGGTATCCGATCCCTGGTTCGCATATATTGTCATTGTATTACGTATAGATATTTTCGATGATGACGCTCTATCGCCCGCCAGCAAATTTTGAGTTTGGGTTTCTGAGTCCCTTATTCATATTACTTAATAAATATCGACTGTCTAAAACATTTGACCCTTTTTACAAACTTAAATTTGAAAGTGGTGAAGATGAGGATTTTAACGGCAATTAATTCAAATAGGTTTGACCAATGATTATGAATCCCCCCGTATTCAAAATAATTTTACGCCGTCGACACCTGATCATTTTATAGGATAATTCTTTTGTTCTAATTTACAGGAGTTTTCCACGTGTTTAGTTTTTGAAACATTTTGTTGCATATATAATTTTATCGTGCTTTTTTTATCACTTAGAATTAATTAGATTCTTAAATTTTTAACTTACCTCATTCCTTATGCAAGTTAAGAGACGTAACTTTCGCATTTTTGTATTTTTTTTTTCACGTTATTTTTTTTTCTTATCAATGTTGAGTAAACTCTAATCAATCTATTCATTGTCGTTCCTAGGCAAAAGGTACCGCTCTGATAATAGTCAAGGCGATTTTTCATCCTTATGTGTTAGAGTAAAACCATCATTTAAAATGAACGCGCCTCCAATGTGTTAATTATAAAGTAAATTATGATCTTATGATTATAAAAGATTCATTAGGTATAACATAACATGTACTAATGATGAGTCTTTAGTTACCATAGTAACATTGAATTTTATTTAAATTCTTTTACGGAAACACATTGGCGGCGTGTTCAGTTTAAGATCGTTTTTACTCTAGGAAAAAGTTATAGCCGCAGATCTGGCTACGTTCAACCATTGGTTATTTATACACGATACACGAAATCCGTCTAGTTAGTGTGCCATACTGTTAATATGGATTGATCCAGGTGAATGGCAGCTTTTCAGCGGCAAAAGTCGACAGTTACGGCAGCGCACAAGATCATTGATTGCATTGTAACGGGTATTGATGACAAGTACAAGGTAGCAGGTATTATGTGCGACCTGTCTAAGGCTTTCGACGTGATTTGTCACAAGTTATTGCTGTCGAAGCTGAGCCAATATGGCATACATGATTCGGCCCACAAATTGTTCAAATATTTTTTATCCAACCGTAAACAGGTTGTGAAAATGTCCACAAACGGCAAAGCCCATACATCCAGTGTTGGTTTTGTGAAATTAGGTATTCCACAGGGGTCAGCGGTTGGAAATTCGTTATTTTTATTATTTATAAACGATTTACCATCGGCAGTAACTAGCGGTCTATCTGTGCTGTTTGCAGATGATACAACAGTCATAGTGAGCGCAAAAATCCATGCGGCATGTAGACAGCTGCATAAATGGTTCTCGTCGAATGGCCTCCTACTGAACTTGTCAAAATCAAATGTCATGGTATTTTCAGGCCGAAATACTACACTGCCTCCATGTATTTCCAACAGCCCGATGCCATTATCCAATGAGTTTAAATTTCTCGGCTTCACACTGGACTCGTGCCTCAACTGGAAGTGCCATGTTGACCGTCTGTGCAATAGACTTAGTAGTGCTGTATTTGCCTTAAAAAAATTAAAGCCATTAGTGTCTAATTCGTCATTAAGATCAGTGTATTTTTCCCATTTTCATTCGTTAATGTCTTATGGTACGGTTCTATGGGGGAATTCCACAGATGCTAAGCGAGTATTTATACCCCAAAAACGCGCACTTCGGTTATTGGCCGGAGTGAAACCAAGACTCTCTTGCAAAGACCTTTTCAAACTTCATAATATAATGACGCACTACTCCCTTTACCTATTTGAGGTACTAATGTACGTGAGAAATAATATACAGATTTTCAAACGCGTGGAGGTAACGGGAAAAGTAATTCGATCCACAGGTAGACTCAGAACAGTCCCGCGTCGCATGGCACTTTCGGAAAAAAACTCACGCGTTATAGGACCAACGTATTACGAACATCTACCCACCAAATTAAAAAATGAAACATCTGACGAAGCATTTAAACGCCAACTTAGAATCTTTTGGAAAATTCTTTTTATTCTGTAAATGACTTCATGGAAATGAAATTTGTTTGACATTGAATTTTTAAATTATAGTTTTGTTTGATTTTAATTTTAATGTATTGTGACTGATGATTATTTAAGTTTTCGACATTATATTATTGACGCGGATTTTTATTGTTATAAATGATGTGATTTTAGTAGTATGATCATTTTTTAAATAATTTTGATAATTGTTGTATGTATGTGTATGTAATGTATGTAATTTAATACCACAAGCCTTCTTGAGCTTACTGTGGGGCTAGTTCGATTTGTGTAAGATTGTCCTCTAATATTTATTTATTTATTTATTTATTTTATTTATTTAATGTTATTATTATTATTATCATTTTTGACATTTCATAATTTTTTTTTTTTTGACGATCATAATATAAAGTCGTATAAATTGACTTAGGATAATTTATATTGTATTGTTATATTATGAAATAAATAGATCTAATCTAAATCTAAATCTAATCTAATCTAATCTATGGGCATGAGAACGAAGTTTACGTTTAAATTATTTAATACCTTAAAACCGTACCGTAAAAATATCCAACATTCCACATTGTGGTCCCGTTTTGTTAGGAAATAAAGGAGGAAATAAGTATCCGAAAGACAAAACTGTCTCAAAGAACTGACAGTCATTGACCCGTAACTCATATTTGCCATAATCAAGCTCCGGTTTTGTAAAATAGTCACCATATTGTTCCAATTAGATATTAACCCGCGTAGCGCAACCACAAAGAGTGACATTTGACATTTCGGAGACCTCGCGCTACCGGTTATTTGGTATTCGTCTTAGTCTGCGTGCCAAATCACGGTCAATGTTTTCTTATCTCTTTGTTCTCTCTATCAAATAATTAACCATAACTTGCTTTAACAACCACCAAGTTGTCCAACTACTTCCACTCCTACCGCTGAAAAGCCAGCGCTGCCAGTCGCTCTGATCAATTAATAATAATAGTATGGCACACTAACTACATGGATTTTGTGTCTACAAAAAAACAATCGTTGGACAAAGCCATTAGACCATTATTTCTGCCCAAAAACGCTCCAAAGCTATATCTCAAATCAAAATGAGTGAATTTCAATAACTCTGTTTATTAAAAGTAGACCTTCTGCATATGTAACTAAGGCTCATTTCGGCCTGACACTCGCTCGCCCGTAAGCTAGCCCCACATCCGCAGAGCCATAGAAGCGTCGCTCGCTGCGATAACCCTGTCGCCGCCTTCGCCTTCGCCGTCCACGCCTTCAGATCCCGCACTACAAGAGGCCTTAGAGGAATCGGCGAGAGAACTGGCGAGTAGGAGAGCGGAGTTGGAAGCGGAGCAGAGGGAGTTGGAGGAGGTGCTGAGGAGGTCACTGCTCGAGCACTGAGGGTGAGATTTTTTTTTAATAATTTTAAATAGTAGAACCATTTACATTTCTTCGCCTTCCTTCGGATCCCTCACTATAAACGGCCTTAGAGGAGTCGGCGAGTAGAAGAGCGGAGTTGTAAGCGGAGCAGAGGGAGTTGGAGGAGGTCACTGCTCGAGCACTGAGGGTGAGATTTTTTAAATCAATACAACAAAATCCAATAACAGTTTTATACAATATCGGCACAAAAGGTCTAAACTAAATGAAGAGTGATGTTTTTTTTTCTTTTCAGATCTCAAACTACATGAAAGCGTCCACCAAAAGAAGACTTCGCCTTTACAATACATTAATATATGTAGCTTAATTGTATATTTAATTATGACATGGAATACAACTATTAAGGGTGTCCCCTTATTTCATCAACAAACGTTACATAGAATTTATTGTTACACAGAATTTTCAATTCGTAGAAACAATTTTTTTAGAGATCGTTTACTTTTTAGGTACAGCCAAAAGGTAATTGTGAATTAGGTCTACCATAAAAATAGGTAAGTTTAGGTTAGAACGGCGACCCTTTGTAAAAAAAATGTTTTCTATGAAACGAAAATTCTGTGAAACAAATTCGATGAAACATTTGTGTGCGAAACAAGGGTAAGTCCTATTAGTGGCAGTATTTTGATTTATACAAGCGTTGTAATGTAGTTTTACTGTGTTCAAACCGTTTGTACTTATTGTTGAATAATGCTTGTAAAGTCAAATTGCCACAAATAATACCTATATTGTGCCTGGACGCCTCATACATTAACATTATTGTACATTGTCATATAAATTCGAGGTTTGTCAGTTAGCAAACAGTACATGAACGAATCCAAAAATGTCTTTAACCATGCAACAAGAAATATCGTGTTCTTTGAAGCGCTGTTCTGCCCAGATGAGGAAACAATAAGGATTGATTTTCAGATATATGATTCTTGACTATATGACTGTGTTTCTGACAAAAGCCGAAACATGATTGCTTAAAATTTTCCCGATAGAAAAAAAATCCAAGTTGAGTCTTTATTTTCCTTTTGTTTACTCAGCCTACTAAAACCACGCATTATTAAACAACACAACTAAGTTAAAATGATGGTATTTTACTTTATATAAACTCTGTCAAGAGGAGATTTAATAAAACTGCACACAGTTAGATATTTATCGAGATTTGTCTAAAGTCATTCCCGAAGAGTGTTGCATCCCGTTTTGTCGAGCGCGAAAGATATAAGCGTATCTCTTTCACGCGTGGCTGACCGAATCGAGCCATGTCCAAGTGTGAATAACCAACAGAGATGTGCGAAGCTGCTTTTTCATATATTAGACACCTTTACTGATCTAGGGCGGTAAAACAATGAATGTCTAAGATCGCAGGTATTTGACGCCCGAGCCGTAGGCAAGGACGATAAATATGCGATCTGAGGCATTCTTTATTATTGTCCGTAGTAAATACAAAATTGTACCTATGTGCGTGCGGTAATAACCACTTTATGCCCAGGTGTGAGATAAAATATATTTTGAGCAATTAGTCTGTATTGCTGCTGCTGGTCTGTGAATAAATACACCTTAAGGAATACAGAATATAACCCACACATTTTACGACATTAGACTTCGACAAAATTGGCATAATTACATGTAGATATAACAGCCTTGATCAAAAGGATCTTCGCAAATAATAAACATATTTATTGTTTTTTTATTTGTAATAAACATATTCAATAATTTGAAGTGGAAGCATTTTAAATCTGACAGCTAGATTTAAAATTGACCAATATGTGTATGTTGGATATTATTTAAATATTTTCAAATGTGTCTTTTTGTGTGTGAATGTGATTTCTTCAGGGTGCTCAAAAATATCTGAACGCGCACTCTAAGGCCTTGATAAAAGTCGTGTTTAGATGTTATTGAGTACCATGTCTTGACCGGTTACAGTCGTTAGATAACGAACGTTTGATTTGACCAGAGTTTGATTTATGTATGGGTGCTGAGTATCCACGGCGGCTTTAAGGGGGTTAAATGTTCGTTAAAAAATGTTTCTGACACTAGCTAGACTGCGACAGTCTTTTGTTTTGCCTCAAAAATTCCGGGCTCTGATAATAATTATACTGAAAAGTCGCCCTTTGTGAACGGGAGCTATAATATAGCCAGTTAGATAGATGTTTTTATAATGATAGAAACTATTTGCGTATAGTCACGAACTTTAATTTGGGACCCCCTTAAATTTGACAGTCCTGTAAAACTGTATAGCAACACAGAGAAAAAAAATAGCTTGACCGTACCTAACACTATACCGGATGTAACAAAACCAGTGAGGATTCGTTTAACGGCATATTCGGTATCGTGTTCTGATTAGGAAAAAATAGAAGAAAAATTTTTTGCTCCAATAAATTTTTGGCATTTGTATGGACAGTTGGCTAACTTCCACGACCTGCCGCATAGAAAAAAAAAATATTTTTCGCGTCAAAAAATATTTTTCTTCTACTTTTTCCTAATCAGAACACGATACCGAATATGTCCTTAAACGGATCCTCACTAGTTTTGTTACATCCTGTATAACTACATTTTAGTTTAAGTTTTTATTTCGTTTTAAAATGGTAATCTACTTACAACAATTACTACAGGTAAATTAGTGCAAGTAAGCAAGCTATAAGAAAGCAAGTATAGACTGACTATTCTACTTCAACACTAATGTAATAGAGTCTATATTACATACACTGTATAAAAATCGTACGTTTTTAATAAAATAGTACTAATGTGTACATTATTGTATTATTATGATGTCTGCAGTAATCTGCAGAGGCCGCGACATATTGGATTGCTGGCCCAGTAGTCATATATGGCCGAGTGTTAACGAGGCCATCTAGAGATACGAGGCCGACAATCCCTGTTCGCGCCGATGTATATAGTGCTTTTCTCAAAAAATGCATTGAAGTTTGAAAATTGTAAGCAAACTCGAAATTAAATTCTAATTCAGTAATAAAAACACTCTCTGCAGTAGCCGGCGGCCGGCGATCACTGCCGGCCCTATGAAGCCCCATTATGGGCCGCTCGTTGCGCCGCACCCGAAACGTTATACTTTGCAGCCTGTTATAACGAACATAAAGTCAATATTTCATTGCGTGTTTGAGAAAACTATTACATTATTGGTTTAAGTAGAATATTCTATGGAATATGAGCGTTATGTCAGTGTCAAAGTCAAAGTAATTGTACTGTACTGGTCTCAGATTCTCATTTGTTCTATAGACTAACATTCCGAAGAGTTTGAATTTTATTGTCTACACCTGCAAAACGTTTGTCATATGCTACGCCCTTAAAGCATTAACGACTGGAGACGCCATTGATATACTTACCCCTCTGCCAAAGGTATAAGAGAAAAATCTGCCACGTTAATAAAAACTACTTCATTAATCGTTTATACGTCAGTCCTGAAATCCTTCACGGCGTGTGAAGAGCTCCGTCAAAATGCCTTTATGTGCTGTTTTCGGGTGCAATTAAAGTTTTAATTCAAATCGTCGTAAATCGAGCATCGATTACAAAGTCGATTTAAAAACATTCGTACTCGACTAGCTTGGCCGCTATTTTGACATTTCACTTCTCCGTACTTCCGACTATTTATGAGAATTTATATGAAATGTGATCCTTACTTACATTTGACAATTTAGTCATGCGATAATTGACCTTGTAAGGTCCAATTTTATTGCTCAAATTTAGTGATTTGAGTGTGCGTTCATGATTGTTTTAATGTAGGTGCGTAGTAATGGGAGATTGTTTTGCAAGTGTGCGTACTTTCTTTATATGTGTGTTACCTCGCCAATCGCCCTCCTCCCCCCAATTTTGGCGAAATGTTTTGTTCGGAAAGATACGATGAAGGCGTCTCCTTTCTGAAATGCTCTAAGGCTACGCCTTGCCATAACCTGGGCCTGTACTTCGAACTTCGAACTCCGAACTTCGTATCGTGCCGTCCCTTTCACTCTCGGGTTATTCACTATATGAGTGAAAGGGACGGCACGATACGAAGTTCGGATTTCGAAGTTAAGAGTAGCCCCTCTGGGCTGAACTTCGTTTTAACAGAACTTTGTTTTAGCTAGGCAACCCCTGTGCGATTTATCTATCTTACATTATCTAACATTTAATGTATCTTATTATAGAATAACAGACGAAGGTATATGTATTTCTCAATTTACTTATACCTGATCTTAGGCCAATGAAGTGACTTATTGTCATATGTCAGTTTCAGTATACTTAACAGTTATGTTATTTACAAAAATATCTGACGAGATAACGCGTGCAAAAATATCTGACATCCTTTAACGGTCCTACAAAATTATGTCAAGTTTTGTACGCCTTGCCTCGTCAAATATTTGTGCAGAGTAAATGCAGACGGATGAAATAGATTTTCTACTTATAAAAAATTATACATTACCTACTTCCAATTATACATTACCTACTTCCTTCGATTTAAGGTACCCACACATTTACAATCTTCCTATACATTAGCGTTAATGTATATTTAAGTATTTTTAGGATGCAATAATTTGTTTAATGTGTCTGGCTTCTTGTAAGATATCACTTCAATTTTAAAATACTTCCGTTTAAAAAATATTTGAAGAATTACTTGAACCGTGACTGCTGATTTAAAAAAAATACATAAAACACGATTTCATAAGTTGAAGTACAAAAACAAAAAATGAACTACCTACATAAAACTGATTGTATAAGTGATCTCTTTCAACTAGCCTACATTTCTGTGCAATAAGTATTTTATTAAAATAATGTAGTAATAAGTTATTCTTATTATTTTTTTCAATAAGTATGTTTGTCTTTGTATGAAGAAAATTAGAATGACTAGAATTTTTTTTAAAGCGATGATATGGGAATTTGAATGTAATGTCTGCTTGTATAGAAGAACACACAGACGACATTGATCCCAGTAGGTCGATTCTACTGACACCCCAGATTCGGTTGAAACCGCTCCACCAATCTCACTGGAGCGCAAACTCTTAGAGTATTCCAGTATTCCAAACCACACGCGTGGTCGTGTCGGAGGTTCCAACCGCGCACTCCTATCGCTTTATTGGGCCAGGCCTATAAAGCCACAGTCAGGTTAAAAAAAAGACGACATCAAACTGTTGTTATTATCTACAATAAATAGTTTTACTACTACATACATTGAAAAAAGTTGCAAAAGTCAACCAATATTTGACATTGACAGACCAATTGTCATATGTCACAACGTAATTGATTATACTATTGGGCTGTAGCCGTAATTATTTCGTTATTGCAATGTTCTGTGACAGAGTGCACAAAAATGCGAATGACCCAAATATTGAGATTGGAGTTACATATTCATACGATAGAAACTGAGGGGCTACCGCGAACCGAAAACGAACGAAGTTCGAATATCTCCCTCTCTGTCGCACTTGCTTATTCTTGCGGCAGAGAGGGAGATATTCGAACTTCGTTCGTTTTCAGTTCGCGGTAACCCCTCCGAGCTGATATTCAAATTTCGATTTCGAGGATATATGTAGCTCTGATTCAGTGCCGTGCTTTTTAAAAATAATTTAGACAATCGTGATTTATATAGTATTTCTTAGTAGCAAATATTGTATTTCTTGTAATTTTCCACCACACCATCTTGAATTGGCCTCACACTTTGGAATGGTGTTTGGTGGTACATTTTCTTTCTTTATCACATAAGTACCTAATTGTATAATTGAGTTATGTTATATAATTAATGTTATTAATCTGTCAATTGTAGACTTAATTGAATGGAATGTGTTTTATCAAAATAAATTGTCAGAAATTGGTCGGAGAAAAGTGTGGACATGAATGCAACAGATGTTTCCTTATGTGAATATAATTTATTGGAAGTATATTCCTTTTGTTCTTTTTTTAACATTTACAACGTCCATTAAACTGTAGCGCCTCGAATCGTAAGGTGAGTTTAGTATGGGAAGATAGCGGCCTGCGTAAGCCTTAGCGAACGTCTCTTTCGGCCCGATATTCCGAAATTGACATAAGTTATAAAGGTCGGCAACGCGCAATAGACGGCGTTGCAAGCATCCATAGGCTACGGTGACCGGTTACTTATCAACAAGCGGCGCTACGCTTGTTTGGTGTATAAAAAACTGTAATATATAACCTGAGATTAAATGTCAAACTTGTGTAGATTAATCTGGGAGTATTCCTGCTTCTTGTTAGTCAAAGGTCATAGTCAGGTTTGGATAGTAAGTCGGCCCTTACATCAAATGGGCTCGGGTACATTGAAAAATATCGATTGAATACAGAACTTGGCCACACATTTTGCTGATTTTTGGTAGGAAGTACCGCCTGGAAAATTTTGATAATTAGGGAAGTAGACCAGTGTATGTGGTCTATTTTCATGTCACACTACTTCTCAACCACGCAAAAAAAGTTTTTTTTTTATTTGGTCTCTTTTTTTATATGATAACTAGTATTAGTTTTATGGGTGTCGATCCAAATCTATCTAAAAAATCATAAGTCGAAAACTATAACAAGTAGGATATTCATACTCGACAAAAATATTCTTCACTATAAGAGTCCTCATAAAAAAATAATCCAAGACCATTTGATGTAAGGGCCGACTTACTATAGAAACCTGGCTATGGTCTTTGACACTGAATGTTAAGTGTGAGGAGTAAAATGACTACATTTCAAAGGAATTCTGGATATTTGTCCAAACTAGATGTAAATAAATACGCACAATTTTATCTATGTATTTAAAATTTAATTTTCGTTACTTATATACAAATTACAACATTCACTATTATAATATTAGTTTGTCCTATATTTACATATGTCATAGTACACTTTAGAAGCGTATTTTTTTTATCCGACAATAAATTACATCAGGAAACTTCTGGAATAGTGATTACGTCGAATGATTATATTAACAATCGGGGTCCGGTGGTATGGTTACACCCGTGCCATGGAAATACCACAAATTTACCAAATATGTCTGATTCAGCCGAATATTTGTTTTTCATAGACGTTACTTTGAAAAAAATGTGATCCGTAAAACAGCTTTGTCCGTTTATAATAGTGACGAAAAGTAAAATATACTCACAAAAAGCTATTAAAATAGTAATAAATCAACCTCTAGTCTCGTATGGACGCCGAGGGTCTACCGCGAACCAATAACGAAGTATATCCCTCTTTGTCGCACATAGGAATTTGAGCGACAGAGAGGAACATACTTCATTTTCGGTTCTCGGTAGGCCCTCGGACAGGACGATACAATTTCATAAATGTGTAAAATACTTGAGAAACTCAATAACAAAATATCTCACCTATTAGGTATTGGACCTAGGTTAGTTCTCGTCGTTACCAAGTGAACTAAACCGTTACATCAGACATATTTGTAAATTGCACAATTTTTGTGGTACAAGGCCATGTCCCAATTC
Organism: Epiblema foenella; assembly: GCA_963556455.1. Taxonomy (NCBI): domain Eukaryota; kingdom Metazoa; phylum Arthropoda; class Insecta; order Lepidoptera; family Tortricidae; genus Epiblema; species Epiblema foenella. The sequence continues at coordinate 6,515,512 of OY747108.1, read as the reverse complement.
AGATTATCAAGCGCACATGAGCTGTTTAGAAAAAATGGAATTGTACACTAGAAAAGTATCCTGTCTCCACCGGCCCGGACTCCGGACCCCGGACAATTGTACTTACTAAGACTACTCGATAAAGATTCCCAAGGAAAGTAACGAGAACAATTAAAATCATCAAAAACTTAAAAAATAACGAAACAAAGTTTTTTTTTCAAAAAAAGGTTTGATACGGCTGTGTGCACAATACTAGATGGTTTTTTTTACTTTGATTTACGAGCAATGAAGTCAAAATATATTTGTTACGTAAAATTATGACTATATTGTTCCGGGAAGATTAAATTGCAGCCAAATAAACTATAAAATCCAATTTACTCAAGTTCAAAGATCACGTGCAATTTTTACTACAAACATTGCGGGATATGATAGGTCCATTGAACTGGTTATATTGTATATCGGTATCCAACAATGTAAATAAAACTTGCAAACAATTCATACGTGTGTAGGTAGGTACAGTTGAGATTCTCTGTGCTGATCCATATTTTGTAAATCTGTTATGGATTTTGAATCTTTTAGCATGCAATATTAAGTCGCTTTTTAAGGATTACTGTGACACAATTCGGCCAACATAATTAGTCTTAAGTATAAATGGGGCTTTAGGATGGGTTTCAATAATGGCTTAGATATTTAGTGAATATTTTGATTAAACCACTAGAATGTGTGACACGCCGCATCATTTTAACTACAGTAAAGGCTGGATCAAATAATACCCAAAGTTAACTTAAATCTTGCTTACTTTTAGAAAGGGGTTGGCACATTGACAACTATAGCCACATATTTGATACCTACACTTTTTCATACTGGAACTTTATAATGATTTTCGCTTTCAAATATTAGTATGGGTCATTTGGGCAACATATGAAGTAGGTACGTCATACGAGTATTACATTATGTTCGTTGTAATTTGGGTATTCTTTGATCTCAGCGAAGTGCCGGTCCGAACGGAGCACTATAGTGGTCGCTACATATAACACTTAGAGAGTGAAAGAGATCTGATTAACGTGGCATTTGGACCGGTGACAACTTGCGAAGTACTCTTATGTCCACTTCATAATAACTTGATACTACAAATTAGCGAAATATGTTATAACAATTAATAGACAAAGTATAAATTCCTCAAAATGTCACTACCAGAAAATATCAATGTACAATTATGCAGACTATGTAAGTGAATAAAACTAGACCAATGAAAATGAATGAGTTAATGCCAATTTGCGTTACAATTTGGTGCAGCGCCCAGGATTTAACAAATTAATTGATTACTGTTATATTTTTCTTCTGATTAGATTCTCTAATGACATTTCAAGTAACTATTATGTCAACGTGTAATATATTATTCAAAAATGTATGTTCTTAACAGTTACAAAACCAATCAAGTTAGATTAATAAATACATAAAGAAAAACACATCTTGATAAATACTTAGGATCTTATAAACTTGATGGGAACTTTTCTTATCTTAGGGCTTGTCCCCGTCAATACAATTTCAGTTATTGCAAGTTACTTGATAACTTACCAGTTTTCTTATTGCACACGATATTGGAAAAAGTTACGATCAACTTTTACACAACATAAGTACGTTTCAGCGAACTCTTAAGTACGCCGCAAGTTGTCTAAAGTTAACTGAAGTCACTTAAATTAAAAGAAAGTGTGGGTTGCATTTGAAAATACGGCTTATTCACAAGCTTACGATGAACATACTTAACATTAGCCCGCTAATAAACATTAACTATTTTACAAAAAGTGACAAAAATTTAAGCGTAGTCCTTAAGTCTGAATTTATTTAATGTAAAATACTTAATTTTAGTTAAATTAGGAGGATAGCAATCTGTTGAACACAAGTCCAGATCTTGATCAATTATATTTAGTAACTGCGTCACTCTAATTGGAGTAGTGTACAATATCTTCAAATGCAACCTACCTTTCCCGCATATAAATAAATGCATTATATCCTCTTCTCTAACTACGTTATACATACAGTCCGTACGATTGCACTCATTTGGAACTATCGTAGCCTCCGCCACGTTACTTGTCATAAATATCACAACTAATAATAAATTATGTTCTAAATTTAGTGAACTAGAAACTCTAGAAACTAGAAATATAGTTCAATAGCTTAAGAATTTCTAGACCACTTTTCGTCTTCACTTTACCAGGTATGCACCTTACATTTAGGGATATGGTATTTTTGAGCATCTACATTTTTATTTACCTTTTAATCTATTTAAGGAGATAAAGGTATTTTTGGCACGGTATAGTTGCGTTAGAAAAGATGCACATAGAAACTGTCTAAAAGAGTCGTTGAGTTGCGAGTGTCAATAAATATAAAAATATCTATATTTTATTATATTTATACAAGTATACCGCACCAATCTATATTAACTCCCTCTATTCAATATTTACTTATTTGTAACAGTACATGGCAAGCCTTCACGCGACGATTTTCTCCAGTTACGAATTCGTTCGAGATGCTTAGTAAATATTAACTTGAATAAAAATTGAACTTTAATACGATCACTTTAACAACTTTAGGAACAATTCGTAACTTAGTGACTATTTTGTTTGGTTCTATTTATCGAACAATGTGTATGAAACATGATGTAAGCAATATGTCAAAGTGAAGGCTGCATACAAGTAAAATACGAATGTAGATACTCATTAAGGTGGGTTTCCTATAACAGGTTACAATTCCTTTCCAGGTTCGCGCCGTGTGAACTCAACTGCTTTTTCATACCTGTCATAATTATTTCTAATTGCACAGTTGACGGACAGACTAATTGTAAATACATGTTCTTAAAGACATTGAATACATAGGTATGTACTAATTTAGCTGTAAAGTGATTTAACAGCTCGAAAGCGCTTTTAAAACAGGTAGGTATACATTATACAACCATTAGTCAAACATGTAAGTACAAATGGTAATTTAATTGTCTTCGTTTTTGAACTAAAGTTAGTACATTTGTATCCAACGTCATACACTGTAAGCTTAATAATATTTAACATAAAAAGCGTTTACCTACCTATTTTAATATGCTGTGATTTCATTTAATAAAACATTCACATAGTGGGAAGGCAATGGAAGATGACGTTGAAACGAGATGACGCCATTATATGTCATTTTATTAACGATTGCCTTCTCCATATATCTGGACACGTAACCTTATATGTAGAGCACAGTTAAGTTCACGAGATACGGCGGTACATACTTGCCGCAGCGCTGGGGGGTCTAACAACTTCGGACGGATCATTTCGCACAAAATGGGGCTGGTCCAGGGTTTTTAATCCACAGAAATACCTACACTCGAACGCTCGATGTTATTAAATGCAATTGCTTAAGGGGATAAAACCTGTTCCTTATAACTGATGGTATGTCACCCCTGTTTTCGACGTAATTCAGAAGCGAGACGTATTTTAATAAATGCTATCTATATCGCATTTGGATTTCACATCGATCGCTCTTAAAACAATGAAATATAAGACTTAAGCGTCCAGTTTTCGACCAAACTGCAACATCTATCTTTACAAATCACAACCAGCATTCGTTTAAATTCGTCAAACAACAAGACTGGTCGAAAGCGGACGCGAAAACGTTTAATAATAAATAGAATAGGAACTATGCAGAAGAATAGTAAGATTTGATAAAAACTTGAAGAAATTGTAACAAAAAAAATGTAAGTAGTTAGTACATATACGCAGCTCTATTGACTTAATGTATTTCACGTTTGAAAGCTGAGAGAGAAGCTACACTGGTAGAATGAGATGAGGTATAAGTAGGTAGGTATACAAACATCTACTCGAATGAGATGACATGTACGTAGTATACAAATATCCCGTTCTATCTTTGGTAGGTAGGTATATAAATATCCCGTTCTATCTTTAATCAACATTTCTCTCAGCTAGTTTACCTGTGGTACCTATATCTGAAAGCAATATTCTTTTTTTCGTAAACAAGAATTTTAAATGAACAGAAAAAAGATGGCAGCATCGCGTGACTAACTCAAAATATAACCTGAATTTTATTGATAGATACTTACATAATTTTGTTCACAAAATTTAGAAGTTAGTTTGAATCACGGTTCTTTACAGCTCGAAATGTTAAAGTTGATTCAAATTATAGTTTAGTGTTAGTGTAATAAATGAAATCAATGAACTGTATTCTTTAGTAGGCCGCAATGGCACTTTTACAAGTTAAAAACTACTAGGTAATTATAGCTTACATGTGTTTAACCTACCAAAAACTGGACGAACCGTAATTCTCACATTTATAAAAACTCTGACAAGATATAAAGTGTGTAACAAAAATAACCCCACTACCCATAACCACACAGGTTTTTAAAATATAAAACTTTTTTAACTACACCCATACAGTAAATCCTCTTTTATGTGCTCAAAAAGTGTAGGTAAGGACCTACTTTACAATATCGCGCCGGTCCGGGACGGAGATGGCCATAACAGCATCAAAAACGGTATCGTTATGGCCATCTCCGCCCATTACGATACAGGCTCGTGCTCAAAAAGACTTCAACGAGCTCACGAACTTGAACTCCTGCACTTTCAACGCAATGGTGCCTCAACACATGAAAGAGGATTTAATGTATAGATGTAGATAAAGTAGTGTATACAACTGTACATAATTAGGCCTTAAAACACTCGTGTGATCATATTAGGATCACACGAGCTGACGCTCGTTTCATAAAACCACACTCGTGTTTTAAGACCTCTCATTATGTATCTGTTGCGTAAACTACTATTGTCATCCGTTAAAAATAAATCGGGATTAGGGCGGCTTTTTCCTAACGCCGTCAATGCGAATATTTGTAATTTCACCCGTACATTAAACAATTAACTTCTCATGGTTTATAATGTACAGTCAGCGTCATATAGGATGTATCAGCCATAGTGGCCAATTAGTTCGGTACACCATATATATTTTGTATAGTGTTACAATCTTTATGGCCACTTTGGCTGCTACATAGTATATTATTTTCAAAGGATAATTTCAAAACCTGTTTTATAATAATCTTATTTCTTCGATTGGAAAGTTTTATAATTTACTAGTTTCTTGCGTACCATAACCTCTAATATCTTTGTAACCTCCAATCCAAAATAACCTCCGAAGATAACATGACTAAAGTGAACAGTCAAAAAACATTAGCTTTTTATATCTGCAGCTATCCCTGGCGGAAAAATCAAAGTAAATGTCAGCAATTCCACCCAAAAACCTAATTTCTCAACTTCTTACAGATGAAGATAGTGTAGGTGAGTAGGTTACCTACTTATACTTATAAATCATATGTGATAATCCACATCGAAAGGGACCTTATGGCGGCAGGCGCTTACGTTGCACCTATTCACTATTGTATTGGAACAGCGGCAATAAAGGCGTAAGTGCCGGCCGCCATAAGGTCCCTTTCAATATGGATTATCACATATGTTTCTCCATCCGGCAAACTCGGTTTGGAAAATGTTTGGAATTAGACACGATGTGTCAATCAATTACCTTGTTAAATAACTGACAAGTTTATTACCTACTCATTGTTAAATGTCAGAATAAAGACTGACTTGATATCTGACATTTTCTCATGAAGTTCACATAACTGTGCCTTTACCATGAGTTTATATGACCGTACTCGCTAGCGACTGCGTAAAAATTTGTATGGGGAAAAGTACAGCGCCTCTGGCGGTTACGCAATAGAACTAAGAATGGGCATACTAAATCGTTTACGCAGTCGCTAGCGAGTACGTTCATGCAAACTCCTGGTAAAGGCACTGAATACAGTACATGATTGACACTTGGGTATTCTCTATTCCGAGTTTTCCCGATGGAAAAACATTCACGACATACACGTTTAACATAACCTCAAAAAATAACATGAAATCCCCAAGATCTTCGTCCTGAACAGCCCCGTCCTGGTAGACTAGCACAACTTTGCTGTCAAGTCACTCGCGCGACTCAGCCTGTCTCACTCGAACTGTGCGAATTAGAAAGAGGAGCGTAGATTTTTCTCTACTTGCGTCGCGTCGTAGCGGCAGTTAGTGCTAGCCCCGATGCCCCCTGCTCACTGCGGCTGCGCGGGCGGCCCGCGCGGGGCGCGCGGTCAGTCGCCCGTCGCGGTCACCGTCGTCCAACTCCACGGGCTGTTGTAGCCCTTTTGGCTGGAAAGAGAGAGAAATACGTGTTACTAAGAACTTTACATATCAAAGCATGGGGTATGTTGGCAGGAAAGATTCTTCAAGATTGAAAGTCGCGTGTTTTAAAGGTCTGCTACAGTCGCTCATCGTAATGCACTTAAGTATACTTTTTTTACGTTAGGGATATCCATTTATGAATACAGCCTGGTTAGGGGTACTAGAGGGCCTACCTCGAGCCGAAAACGAAGTAACTCTCTCTCACTCGAATATGCAAGTGTGACAGAGAGGCAGATATTTCGTATTAGGTTCGCGGTAGGCCTTCGGGCGTGTATGACAGACCAACCGCGGCAAACACTTTGGGACTAAAACCCCAACGAATTCTGGCTCCACCTTGTACGTGGAACGCTGCAGGATCGCTATCAGCATTCACCGCGTAATGTATTGTAGCATTCACCCTATTTAAAAACTTAGGTTTACGATAGTGTTAATTTTGCCTGGAGTCGGTGGCGCGCGAACTTGACCCAGATGCGCGAGCGCATGTTATACGCAGTACGTACGCGGAATGCGCGCATACATGTATGTACACTTGTGTGCATAAAGCTTACGCGCTTTTAGACGGGTCCAGTTGCTGGCGCCAATAGGCGTCGCGCCAGCGATGGACTGGCACGAACATACTAGTAAAACACTTTATTGTACACAAAAATCATTTACAAAAGGAAAAGTTAAGTGCAAAAGCGAACTTATACCATTAAGGAATATTTTATAGTACCTTTGAGTAGATGAGAGTAAAACTAAATAAATGTAAACAAATACAGCGACATATTTACAAAAAGATACATGAAAAATAATAAACCTACATACATAATATTACAGGAAAACATATGTCAGTAAAAAAATATGAGGTACCGCCCCCAATTAAAGAAATAAAAAAGATAAGTAGTTAATTTCTAATGCTCTTAGGAAATTTCTATTGGTTAACTGTTTTATAAGTTACAGGAATATTTTGATCACAAGAATAAATTATGTAATGTATATAAGTTAAGTAGGTTAAGTCAATATGCAGTGCCCTTGCAGGATTTATATTGAAAGCATATGATATAGTTTTAAGACCTTATTGTACAACATAATCCAGTAAATGTATATGACTATGACTATTTACGTGGTGGTAGTACTTGGCCAGCAATGGCATCCAGTAAAACTATTTCAAAAGTTTCGTAATAATTTTAGTTTCATATTCTCTTCACTGCACCGTGTGTGATAATATGATAGCTATTCGAGAAAGTATTCTCTTTCCCTCTCTCTCAGTAACGTTGACGTTGACAGCGTTATCCCTTTCTAAGAATTATTTTTAAAGACTAATAATACCAAGATAACCTAGGTACCTGTGGTGTGAGTAATCTTTCACACTGATTGTTTTACAACAATTATTTTTTACGACCGTGATTTCGATAAGAGAAATAATAAATCGTAAAACATAATATAGTTAGGTAACGTAGTGCTAGGTTAAATAATTGAGAAAGCACCTACGTAGTTAGGTTAGTACCATATGTGATAATCCACATCGAAAGGGACCTTATGGCGGCAGGCGCTTACGTTGCAGCTATTCACTATTGTATTGGAACAGCGGCAATAAAGACGTAAGTGCCGGCCGCCATAAGGTTCGTTTCAATATGGATTATCACATATACCTGCATATAAAATACAAGTTGGTATTCATGACCGATGCCGTGTCAGCATATGAACTTGATGAACGGAAAGAAGAAGGATTAGATCCCGTTTTACTAATAATAAAATAACTAACTAGGTACCCTTTTTTTGGACGGGGGGAAATTCGTTATAGATACCTACCGCACCGTGGGGGCAGCGCGATGGTTATGTCGGATTTGCACCTACTAAAAGCCCCCCGATTGTCCTCCTCACCCCATTTCGGGCGGCTCTGGGATCTCCTACAGAACGCGCCAGTGCTGCCCTAGAGTCCACTCATGTGGGTCCCGCTATGTTACTATGACGATCGTAGCCCCCAACTACGACCGTCTAGGACCCCGAGGACCCATTTTTAGTCGCCTTCTACGACAGGCAGAGGATACCGTATGCCCGGGCTACAGGGCGCCACTAAACAAAATCAAATTTGGTTTAGGTTATGTGGTAGATCGGTATTGAATTCGTAAAACGTCGCAATAGTTCCCTTGACATCAATAAGTACTTTCAAATTAAAATATCTCATTAATCATCATCATCAACAGCCTGTACCCTTACCACAGCTGGGCACAGGCTGAAAGTCCTCACAAATGAGGGAAATTCATTAGTGTGTGCCTTTTGTCAATGACTGTACGTGGTGCGTTCGAACAAAAAAAGTCGTAAGAAAGTAATTACAGTAATGAGGTATGCGTACTCTCTCGTATTTATCGACTTCGTGGCATTGATTAGTTAATGTAACATTCCTATTATAACACGCAATTGCTACATTGTTAAGTATTCCGTGAGTTGTCAACGGTTTGCAAATAACAAAACTGTTTTTCATGTGGAAAAGAAAGGTTTAATTAACGCTACAAAATATAACGAGTAAACAAACATTTACACAGGAAATTACTTAATAATAAAATACGACAAAATCTTAGTGCCTAATGGAATTATAGCGGGATAGGAAATAAATATTTTTCTAGTTATCTATTTACTATGAAGTTCCAGAATGATTGTACATCCAACCAATAACAAATCTCGTGAAAATACTCGGAAAACTCAACGCTTCTACTTCTAAAGATTTTAAAGCATTTAGGGTGGGTTGCACCAAACCGTCTGTAATCGTAAGCGGTGTTCGTTAAAGTCTGATTGTATGGAAAGTTTGACAAGTTTCTATGGCATGACAGCTGCCGGCGCCATTTTTGACGATGACCGGCCTGTGACCGTATGTTGGTGCAACCGACCTTAAGATGACAAAAATGACGCTGTTTAACCATCAGAAATCGTGTCGACATTACTTATTTTGTACTTCCCAACAAACTTCATACAGTAACCCTATTACCAACAAAGGCCACCAGAGGCGCTGCTGCGTTGCCAAATAAATTGAGACGAAACGACAACGTCGACAACGAGTTCGTTTGTGTTTTGTTTCGAAGCAGCAGCGCCTCCGGTGGCATTAGGTGGTAACTATTTTTTGCTATACAAATCACTACATTGTATAAACGAAGTCGCTTTCTCTGTCCCTATGTCCCTATATCCCTATGTATGCACTACGCAACGGATTTTGATGCGGAATTATTTTAATAGATAGAGTGACTCAAGGGGAAGGTTTATATGTATAATTCATGCATCAGCATTGCACCCGTGCGAAGCTGGGGCAGGTCGCTAGTTGGGACTAAACGCAAACACGTCATTTGTGTTTTGTTTCAAAAAGACTTATACTAATAGAGGCAGAGAGCTTAATTAACGTTTTAAAATTATTTAAATGTTTAAAAATTATAATATTTATATAAGTATGTATATTTTTAGCGAGTTACTAGTGAAGTTTTTTTTAACTGACTATACTGTGCCGCCTAGTTAGAAACTTATCCAAATCTCTACAAATAAAAAGATTAACCCATTAACGGCTAGCGATGCCATTTAGCATCACCTTTAAGACTTTTTGATCTCTGAAAATCTGAAAATCATCAAAATCGGCGACATGAAAAAAATTCAGCCGCCAATGGGATAATGCTACCTCAAACTAAAATAACTTATATTAGCTATAGTATGTATGAGGATAATGCTCTTTGGTTTTGCTGGGAAATATGCTCACATTCACAGTGCTCTCCGCACGCATTGTTAATACTTGCTATAAAGAACCAGTATAGATCTCGCATGGTTTTACTCACAGTTCTTTCTCTCTCGGGGGCAACTTACAGTAGTCATGAGCTCAAAGACAAACTAAATGTTTTTAAATAATCCGTGGCTAATAAACGGCGCGCGCTCATTAAATCTACCGTTGCTAACGGGCGGCGAAATCCGCTGCTCAAACGCGCGACGGCCGATGGATTAGGAAACAAATTACTAGGTACTTACCTATAAAGTTATAATGGTGGATCCGTAGTCCGCATAGGGAGTAGGGAGCCGTGCTCCTCTCAAATACATACATTTCATATCGTTCATAAACATCGTGAGTTAAATGTTGACTCATACTAATAGCTATTCCATAAAACCTGCGTGTATATGCATCTGAAAAGGAATGCCTACAAAAATATGTACGTTTGTAAGTATTACTTTTTGTGAACCTGACTGTGGCTTTACTTTTATACCTTAAGACCTTATGTACACAGTTTACAATGAATAAATACTTTTCTTTACTTTACAGGCCGGGCCCAATAAAGCGATAGGAGTGCGTGGTTCCAGGGGAAAATCCAGGGGAAAACCTCCGACACGACCACGCGAACACTGGAATACTCTAAGAGTTTGCGCTCCAGTGAGATTGGTTGAGCGGTTTCAACCGAATCTGAGGTGTGAGTGAAATCGAGCTACTGGGAGTTTTTTCGCTGGTTCACTAAACTTAGCGTTCCATCTTTCGATGGACGCTGTGATTACGTCGTCCGGGTCCGTGAGTGTGTGCCTAGAACGCCATACCGTGTGGCCCCTAATTAGTGATCGCCGAGTTACGACAGAGGGGGGAGGGATGGGAACGTAGTCGACAGTTAGTCTTCCACGTTTGTAAGTGAACTACTGGGCTAGTGTGACGGCGCTGCCCCTTCCCCAAGAGTAGAGTAGAGACTTTTGCCTCCGGTAGTGGTACGGAGGAATTATAGGATAATAATCATGAATAAATAAATAATCACTCACGTCTTTAAGGTCGTATAATGCACGAGATGTATTGTTGTCGCGGCTGGTTCTCATGAAGTCATGACTATAAGGACCACGTATTTGTTTAGTTCGTATGCAGATGCTGTATTAGAATAAAAATTAAAATGTAAGTGTATAATAAATAAATAAATAATAAATAAATAAATATTAGAGGACAATCTTACACAAATCGAAGTAGCCCCACAGTAAGCTCAAGAAGGCTTGTGTTATGGGTACTAGACGACGATATATTTAATAGATATAAATACTTCAATACATAGAAAACATCCAAGACTCAGAAACAAATATTCATGCTCATCACACAAATATTTGCCCTGACCGGGATTCGAACCCAGGACCGTCAGCTTCACAGGCAGGTGCACTACCCACTAGGCTAAACCGGTCGTCAAAATAAAAATAATAATGCAGGCTACATTATTATTTTTATTTTGTTTTTACGACTTAAATTCTTCCTTTCTTTTTTGATAAGGACATAAGTACCTACAAATGAGATTGGAAGTACATTTCTTTTATAAATGTCATCTTACAGGTTTCTTATACCACAAATTTTCTGATAATAAATCATTCAGAATGAATGATTGGGTTTGGGCCAAATTGAAAACAAAATTTAATTAAAGCATGCTCCGTACGAAAATGAAGCAGTCACGGCCTGTGTCACGGTGAATTATGAAGCCATCCGTTAGCCAAGGACGTAAAAAAGTGGATAAGTACTTGTAAGTACGTAAATAATTACAGTAGTAGCCTCAATAATCTTTGCTGCTCCGTACGGAGCAGGTACACGCTGAAAATTGTACGCACAAGCGCGTTGCCGGCTATTTATTATCACTCCCTCTCAGCACAGTGCCTTTACCATGAGTTTACATGACCGTACTCGCTAGCGACTGCGTAAAAAAATGTATGAGCAAAAGTACAGCGCCTCTGGCGGTTACGCAATAGAACTAAGAATCGGCATACTAAATCGTTTACACACTCGCTAGCGAATACGGTCATGCAAACTCATGGGCACATGGGTTATATAAAGGCACTGCGCATCCTTGGGAGTTCCGGTGATCTTACTCACCACCAGGGGGGCTAAGATGATCGCGTATATGTCCGACCATATAGCATTCGTCCCTCTCGCACTTACATACTGACAGTAAGGGACGAATGCTATATGGTTGGACATATACGCGATCATCTTAGCCCCTCAGGAGCACAACAATAGTAGATTGTGTCTCAAGGGAGCAAAATTATATCTTTACGGCGAGGGCGGTATATTGAATCCTGATTGAAGCTAAAGATCCTAATATAGAATCCTGAGCGTAGCGAGGGATTCTAAAGTAGAATCTTGGGTGTGGCGAGAGAGTCAAATGTTTACGCCCAAGGAAATATTTTTTCTACTGTGTGACACATACTGTTTTTCACACAGGCTATGAGACCCACTGCTAAAAACATGAAATGTCTTAGAAATATTGTAGGCACCAAGTTGAAACTGCTTTTCACACCTTCTATGAGAAAAAGAGTCATTGTTGCCCTCAAATGAGGGAAGAAAAGTACATGTTTGATCCCTCATTCGAGGGCAATAATTACTCTTTTCTGAATAGCAGGTTTTTTTTTTTAACCTGACTGTGGCTTTATAGGCCGGGCCCAATAAAGCGATAGGAGTGCGCGGTTGGAGAGTAGCCTGGGGAAAGAATAGCAGGTGTGAATAACATACTATATACCTATAATGAGCAAGAAGTAGTGTTAATGGCTGCGATATTCTGTAAGATGTATAGGAAGGTACGTCGGTCTTATAAGTAGCCGGACACTGGTACTTTTTGTCTCTTTCACCTTTATGTTACACCCGTTAAGAAATTTAGAAGGACAATCCAAACATGACGTTAAAGCGACAGGGTGCAAAGGTGTTAAGTCCTTCGCGAGGCCGACCGTACTCTCTGGTTGGGCTGCTCCAAATATGAGCGAGACCAGGGACCGTTTTCGGTATGGTATAAACGGTATGGTAGCGGTATTGGATATGGATACCGCTTCGTTATAAAGGTAGAACTATAACGGTTGAAATATAAAGGTACACTACCGGTATAAAATAACGGTACCGCTATTTTTCATAGGCGTACTCAAACCTTTATTATAACGGTAGTCAACCTGTATTATTTCGGTGCTGAAAATTTTCGATCGTAATTCTTACGATGGGTACGTAAACGCGACCAACAGCGAGCAGCGACTAAGTCAGTAATCTATTGCGCCGAATGAAATTGAACTAAAATGGGTATTTTAGGCATACACCTAATAACTAGCGCTGATTGGTTGGCGCCGTTGGCGGCAACCTCGTAAAGCCCAAACGATATTTTAATGAAAACGGTTCAGGTATCGAAAAAAATAGCGGTACCGTTATATTCCGCTACCGAAAAAAATAATTTGCGGTATCGAAACCTAACCGAAACGAAACGGTATGACGTCATACCATTTACACGGCGCTACAGGCAATTATACGCTACAGGCAATTTTACACAGGGTCAGTAACTGATGTCAGTCGACTGCCGAGTCAGTGTTGACCTGGCACTGCCATCGTATAAATTAACTCCTCGACTACTGACGAAATACTGACTGCGGCTAAATAGCACGAGTCAGTTTTCGGCGCCAGCACTGACGTCAGTACTGACAATGTAAAATAGCCTTACCTTTATATTCCGGTTATACAGTCCCTGAGCGAGACAACGTTTCGCTGTGCCCTACCTCTCTTCTCTTATAATCTTTAGACATTCATTCAGTTTATCAGACTCGTGTTCGAACACACCCTAAAGGCCGTTTCCAGCTTAACTCTAGCCATCTAACATTCGTAATATAGTCGTTAAACGATTTAAAAGGTCCCCTTCGCAATTACTTCAAACTCCACCTTATTTCACAGCTCATAAAATTCAAAATAACATAATACTCCTAAGCATTAATGTCATAATGTTCAGCGCTTCAAACAGCGCTACATAATAACAAATTTATAAAATGCCGTCCGTACTGGCCTTATTATAAGCAACCGCGGACAAATTTGCACGCCTAAACGTGACTACTGAATTTTACCAGCTACATTGATAAGTTGGTGTTGTCTAGAATCTAGAACTTATAAATAAATAACAGGCTTGTACCAATTATGTGCTGGCTTTTACAAAATGCCGCCATAGTTCATTCCACGATATACATTTATGAGTATGTCAACGTTGTGAGAATTAAACAGGTAGGCAGGTGTAGGGTTCCGTAGCCAAAATGACAAAAGCCTTATAGTTTCGTCATGTCTGTCCGTCCGTCCGTCTGTATGTCACAGCCGATTTACTCGGAAATTTGGTAGCAAGGTGTATTCTATGAAACGCTATGTAAAAGTGATGTGAAATTACAAATAAAAAAATAGGGGGGGGTACGGACGGTACGGAACCCTAAATAACCATATATCGGTCGCATATGTTAAATAAATAAAATTACAGGTTTGAAAGGTGTGGGTTAATCCTATGCGGTGTTTGGAAAGCTTGACAAGTTTGTATGGGAAAACAGCTGCCGGCGCCGTGTTTAACGTGGATCGGTCAATAATCGTAAATTGGTGCAACCCGGCCGACTGACCGACCCAAAAACGAATTATCTCCCTCTCTGTCATACTTACATATTAGAGCAACAGAGAGGAGATTCCTTTTCGGTTCACGGCTAGCATCGGGAGATTCGGGAGCAAGCCAAAAAGGCTGCTTCGCTGTTACCGTCAAAATGAAGTTATTTTGTTTACAACTCACGATCCGTCACTATGAAATTTATTACCTACAACACAAAGTTGATTTTAAATTGGTCAATTTCAGTAACATATATGTTATTGTTGTTTTCGAAATGCCATCATGTCGATTTAATACATAATAGCGTTTGATCAGTCAAGTGAGGTTACGTTAAAGTTTAAAACGATCACACGATTCTACTCAATGGTAAGTTCAATTTTCAACCTAACCTTAGTAAATTAAAGTTCATAGTCGTTTCAGGAGAAATCAATATTTTGCATGTTTTGCGGTGGCATGGTTCTTGACAAATCAGCTATTATTTATCTTATAATGGCAAAGCGATTATTCTGACATTTATAAGGAAAAAGTGGTTGTCTGTAAGTCGGTTTACGGACGATCATATTTAGTGATAACGCCATAAAAAACATTGATACGGAGTATAACTATTATATAACTTGAAATCATTCAGTTGGCCGAGTTGCATCAAAGTAATTCGTTCAAAAACTATTTTATCGTTCGAACAATAAGATTCAAAATCTAATAACATTTTTATAGAAATTCGCTTAACAAGGCTCAGGTTAGTCACAAATTACGTCACAATTTTTCGTGTTGGCATCCGTTCATCGATTTATAAGAAAAGTAATGTACAGTACGATTACTTTGAGTTTGATATGCTCTACTTCCATAGGACATTTTACTTTAACACTAGTGTAATAGAGTTTCTAATACATAAGTACACACTGTCTAAAAATCGTCTGTAATAGAAACTCTTTAGGTAGTTTTTATTAGATACATACTATTTGTAGACAGGTAACAGATAAGCATACTTCGTAAATAAAGACTGCATGTGCATTAACACTTCACCGGATTATCAACTCTAGGACCTTTGCCAAAAGTTTAAATTGCTTTCATTGAAATGGTTATTATACACCCATGCAGCGGCGTTTACCTGAATACCAGTAAACCTTAAATAGTACGAATAGAAGGCATCTGCACCGCCTTTTTTCCATTAGTGCACTCGTAAGCTTTTGCCTACGGAGATGTTTTAATGTTTATTAGGGCACAAACAGTACAATATTTCTTATAGTATATATCAGTTACTTAAATCATAAACCAACAAAGTTGCCACAACTTAATACTACATATAGGTAGAACAGATTACAGGATAATCCAGGATTTGAACTGGGAAATATATATATATGTGTGTGTGTGTGTATACTAGGCGGAGTGTAAATATCATCCATTTAAGGCGTTAGATATTTCACACTTAAACTTAACTAAAGGGAGGTGAAATATATCAACATGTGTGAAAATTATTGTTGTAGGAAATACAAGTTCTAATAGAGATAGAGTCGATAATCAATTGAAGATTCAAGGCGGTTCTTACGACTTTTTGCAACGTGGTCATTAGTATTTGTTGCGGTTACCCCAACAAAAGCATTGTTTGCTTTAAGTAGATCGGCCAAAATCGAAAAACAAAGACTATACCTATTTAATAGAAACTTTATTACACTGGTGTAAAAGTATAATTTCCCCTGGAATAAGAGTACATGTCAGTGTCAAACTCAAAGTACCTGTATTGTCTTTTTGTTTTTAATCACGCAACTACTCGTACCGGTTTTAAAATATACCTACGCTTATATGTAGACTGTTTCAACGTGTGAGTTTCGGTGTGCGGATACACACTGAAAGGGCGTTCAGTTTAATTATTCTTTGTGCGATGAGATTATTAAATATCCCTTGTGTAACTAATGACCTTAGTACCTATATGTACTTACTTAATTTGGTTTTGATAATAATATATCAGCCCGTTGGAGTTTGTTGAACGCACGCAGTCAGTTAATCGCCTGGATTTAGGTCATTTAGATTAGCCTTACCCGTATCCCACTTATAATTTGCGACCGATCTCATGCCAATTGTACCAATTGTGGTCGACCCCTGGGTCGTAACGCACAGCTGCGCGCGACCAATGATTTTTGACCCCTGCCGCGTATGTGACTCCACGTTAATACGGTCCATATTATACTGGTATATATCCAGTGTAGGTAGATACGTGGTTCATATGAAATTGAAATGTTAGGTGAGTTCAGGCTATAATAGTTGGTGTAACCAATGTAATTAGATACATGGTTGGGTCGAAAGTGTATGTTAATAAGGGTCAAATTATGTGGGAATGTGGCCAGCGTTATGCGGTGCTCCAGTAGAAGTAAATTGTATGGGTAGAAGGGCCAAGATATATTGGTTTCGCTGTGTAACAGCACGTTCGGTATTGCAAGGGTAATTTATAGAATTGATAAATTCGTCTAGTACGTACATATATTACAGATTATTTGTTACTTGGGCTCAATTTTCAAGACTGTATTTATTTTCACCTAAATTTCCAATACTCCTATTTCTGAAAACTCGTTGACATCAAAATATTGAAAAGACACCGATTTCGTGAAAATCTTCTGTCCGAATCTGACACATTTGGGACAAGCCGCATTCATATATATTTTTGTAAGTATTCACATCTATTTTTCGTTGAAATGACTAAGATTCGAATTAGACACATATACTGGGCGTCCGCGGTATGAAAGAGGTTTTCATTCGCACACACAACAATGAAACATTTGGTTTTGAAGTTACATTGAATTTTTACGTCAACCGTCTTGTTTTCTGCATTTGTCATTGAAATTGCAATTGTAACATATACTATTAAGATCCATTATAGCCCGCCCCAAAAAATAGGTATGTAGGTTAGCTGGAAGAAATCCCTTACAGGGATAAGCTCGCCTTTGTCCATATATGTCAACTGTTCTTGTAATTTATGTTATGTTTTACTCATGTACAATAAATAATTTTACATACATACATACATAAAATCGTTGTCACAGTTGGCGTCAGCCCTTACATAATTTTTTACAACTTTTAAAAGCACCGAAAAGCTGCCAAATCCCGGACACAAGTTGCGCAAAAAGTACGCCGCCCCCGCCACAAAAGGGGAATCCCCAATATTTTTTAAAAGTTCTAGAACTTTGAATATACGGCTCCCTGCTGTGTCACTCTCTTATTTACATTTACACCCACACGCTGTACTTATGTAGTCTAATACACTATGTAAAATCGCGAAAGGTATATCTTTCAGACTGCTAAATAAATGAAGAAGTACCTAATGTAATGCATATTTATGTTTTGTGTGTACCTTACCTGATTTAACACTGTCTTGTGTTATCTTTCTCTTTCTATGAAATGGTGTCAAACTGAAAATGCAATCTAGCTACGATTCTATACCTGTATTAGGCCAACCTTGCTAAAGCTCGTTAAGTGCATAAATACTGAAGTTCTTGTTTTTAAAAATATTGAAAAACAAAGGAATGAGAAGCCATTTATAATTTCTTAGAATTAACTTTCCCCCTTTAAAATCTCATTAAGGATCCTTATCAGTTAAAAAATGCTCATCTATTTACGCCATTTTCTGTTTGAATTGAAACGTATCTTGACATTTTCTCAATGTTACTATCTAGAACAGAACTATTGCGACCTTATGTCAGAAACTTTAAATGTATTGTTTCAAACATCACTCCAAATCGACCATTTTCAAGCTAAAAACTTATTTTTTCCGCTTAAATTCTACTACACACAATAAAATCAAAAAATGGCTGTGTTACTATCTAAAAAAATTATAAAATCATAGTATCCTTTAATAACTTTATGTGTATTATCAATACTTTTGTCATAATTTGAAATCAAAACATTTTAATACTTATAATATAAGGCCTCTTAAATATTGTCCTAGTAAACATTGTGTAGAATCTTTTTTGCAGAAAATTTTATTTAAATTAGTTACGTCTAAGAACATTTTTTGCTACGGGCCACCGTTTTGTACGATTTTTACGAAGAACCGAAAAATTGGACCTTCAACACCCCTCCCTGTTGGCTCAAGGGCTATGGGCGGGGACTTTTGATATGTTCATCTCCTAACTAGTCCAAACAAAGTTACGAAGTCAAAAATTATGTTCCATGCATTTCCCTTTAGGGTCATACACTGATTTAGGTTCGCATCTTTCCTGTGGATATACCAAAAGTTAAGGACTACAAAGCTTAATTTTGGATTGGAGCAGTAACCCGCATAAACAGTGTCTCCGTTTCTATAAATCCCTGTAATAAAAACATAGCTAACATGCACAGTATAAGTCGTTAACTATTGACCACAGGAGGGACGACTTGTTTTTGCGACTAAGTATGACCCTTTAAGTATATATTGTCTTCATCGATTGTACATAAAAAGGTTACAAATTGGCCAAACGTTGACTCCCTAAACTAGGGAGTAAGGAGAATTTATAGCTAGAAATCAGCAGAGGAGAAAAGTCAATACCTACCTATTATTTATTTTATGACCATTTTATGGCCGTTACGGGCATAAAATCCTCTAACGCTACATAGTCTACATCCTGGTTCTGTAAGCACTATGTAAGAGATACAAGATTTGACCTAGTTGGGTTTTATAAAGATCCGTTAGGTTAGACCAATATGTCAGATCAAACTTTGGTCAGTACTTTTTTAGGATTCCGTACCCAAAGGGTAAAAAAAATAAAAGAAATAAAAAAAGTATTTATTGTCGCAAAAAAAAACAAACACAATCAGCAATACAGAAAAAAAACATGGTTAAATTTCGAAATTACAATTTAGAGTATCAACAATGGTGCGACAATAGGCTCGGGCTCAGCGTGTGCTGCGAGCGCGAGCCTGGTCGGCTGTACAGCGCTATTTTTCAGCCCGCACCCACTTCACAGCTCAACACAAAAAAAAAAAATTATAGGTATCCAGGGGAACATTTGTCTAGATTTAAGTATATTTATATTCCACTTTTCATGCTTTTTTGTAAAACGAGCTATTACTAAGACTTCGTTATCCGTCCGTCCGTCTTTCACCAGGCTGTATCTCATGAACCGTGATAGTTAGACAGAGGAAATATTCACAAATGATGCATTTCTGTTGCCGCTGTAACAACAAATATTAAAGAACAGAATAAAATTAATATTGAAGGGGGCTCCCATACAACAAACGTGATAATGTTTCACGAAGTGTTCCGTATCATTATCTGTACAAACAGCATAAAAATGACGTTTATTGTATGGGAGCCCTTAAATATTTATTTTATTCTGTTTTTTAGTATTTGTTGTTATAACGGCAACAGAAATACATCATTTGTGAAAATTTCAACTGTCTAATTATCACTGTTCATGAAATACAGCCTGGTAACAGACGGACAGACAGACGGACGGACAGAAGAGTCATAGTAATAGGGCCCCGTTTTACCCTTTGGGTACGGAACCCTAAAAATAACTTGACAAGAAAATAAAGGTCTTTCTTACAACATGTGTAGATTGTGTAGTTGTTTTGAAGTAATGTTCGTACATACATTTCAGGCAATTGATTTTTATTATAGAGATATATTAACCATATTAAAAGCCGCGGATGGGAGCCACAGTCTCAATCACATCCATTTCCATTAAGTACCGATTGTATCGATTAAGTTGACGGCGCTAAAGTGATCGATTATGACAATGACAACAATTGAATTGTAACAATGACTTATATATATTAATTAAAGGGGCAATCACACTTTGTCGTTCGCCGCATGCTGCATGCGGCGACCGCAAAAGTGTAAAGAATACGTTAGTCGGCCGCATTCGGCGATCGACAGCTGCCAACGCTTATAGGTAGGCGGACAGACTAATGTGAAGACGACGTTTGTTGGCCTAAGTAGTTTAATATGAATTCGGCGACCGCATTAGGTGAACGACGCAGCGTAATGGAGGCTTAATAATCTATGTACTATATATACATCCTTATAAATCTCGGATTCTGTTGTTATCATTAAGCCCGATTCAAACTCGTCTCTTGTCACGTGTCATGACGCGACAGAACTATTTCTTTTTCGTAACATTTAGGCCAGAGGGGCTACTCCCGACTTAGAAATCCGAACGTCGTATCGTGCCGTCCCTTTCACTCATACAGTGAATAACACGAGAGTGAAAGCGTCTCTTGCAGTCTCGTGTTATTTGCACGACACGAAGTTCGGATTTCGAATTTCGGAGAATAGGGCCAGTCTCTATCAAGGATCGGTTAGAATGTCAGACCAAAGCTTTTGACATGATTTACCTACAGATATACAATTGATAAAGATATTAAACGACGACCGGTTTAGCCTAGTGGGTAGTGCACCTGCCTGTAAAGCTGACGGTGCTGGGTTCGAATCCCGGTCAGGGCAAATATTTGTGTGATGAGCATGAATATTTGTTTCTGAGTCTTGGATGTTTTCTATGTATTTAAGTATTTATATCTATTAAATATATCGTCGTATAGTACCCATAACACAAGCCTTCTTGAGCTTACTGTGGGGCTAGTTCGATTTGTGTAAGATTGTCCTCTAATCTCTCTTTATTTATTTATTTTATTTATTATTATTTATTAAAACAAAAATAGGATCAAAAATACCGAGCCTTATTAAGATTAGATTCACATTAGGTTATCGGATGCGCTCTGACGTGATGGCTCATAGTTTGTCACGCGTCAGAAATCAGATAAGTATGAAGCCGGTTTCATGATGCGATTGTCGTCTAGTGGTTTGAATTGTTATTGCTATGTGTATATATATACTCTTTTTGTTTTCTTTTATTGATATGTGTGTTAATCTGTTAGGTATATGTGAATATGGGCCTTGTTGTCTGATACAAATAAATAAATATTTAAAATAATAATACACCGTGGGCATTAATAACCCGAAAGATTTAAATCAATGATTTTAGAGCCTAATTAGAGTATAAAAAGTTACATAACATATAGCCCAAAAACCCATAATTTGGGAGATATTAATTATTTAAAACAAATCACAAGTTAAAAATCTCAATTATAACACACCCTAAAGGCGTGACGTAGCTCCATGCCACTTTTACATGCAGACGCACTAACTGCATGGTTGTTAGCCAGTTTCACTTAATTAAGTTTGGTATCTATCCGACAAAAAGGTTTCACTCCGAAAGTTTTGTTCTGTTCTCAATCGCGAAAGTGCTAATTATTTACCTTTACTGATAACTGGCTGATAGTTTGAAATTGATGTCACTAATTGATAATGCTCGCTCTCTGTTTCTCAACTCGAGATAAATTAAACTCGTTCACTCTCTGAAGTAAAGGTTTGTTCACAAAGAAGCGCTCAATTAATATGATTTAATTTGTAATTTGAAATAGTAATTTAATTAAGACACATAATTGGACCCATGTTGATATAGCTTTAATTACCTGTACTGTTGTCAAAATACGTGGATTAAATCTTTCGGGTTATTGGCGCCCACGTTGTATATAGAACTAACGTAAAGCAGAAGTAGCTAAGCAAAATAAGACACAGAATGATCTACACCGTAGTCTTATTCTTTTGACATTAGAGTTCGTGTGTAGATCCTTTTGAGTAATTCCCGCCGGCGGGGACGTCCACCGCGCGATCGCGACAACACTGACACATATAGTCCCTATTCGTCCCGGTACCGCCGCACACCGGGTAGAGTCAGTCTGACCCAGGTCGGGCCTAGCTGAGTTTCTTGCTGGACTCTTCTCAGCTAGGCTAGGTTTAGTGAACCAGCGACAAAACTCGCAGTAGCTTGATTCCATTCACACCTCAGATTTGGTTGAAACCGCTCAACCAATCTCACTGGAGCGCAAACTCTTAGAGTATTCCAATGTTCCAAACAACACGCGTGGTCGTGCCGGAGGTTTTCCCCTGGATTTTCCCCAGGCTACTCTCCAACCGCGCACTCCTATAGCTTTATTGGGCCCACCCTATAAAGCCACAGTCAAGTTCAAAAAAAAAATACCTTTTGAGCACTCGGCCCGCGTAGCTGCTTCTGCTGCTGACTGTACCTAGGTACTAACCAATATTTACAAATTAACCTAGACATAAGCCGTGTTTGCAACTTGTAATGCAACAAAATAGAAAAAGAGCGTCGAAAATTGTGTAATCTATACTTTACATTGCGAATTAACTGAATCATTTTATATCTTCAAAATACGAGCCTTATATATCAACAAAAAAAAAGCGAAGCCCAAAAAAAAAAACAAAACATTCAGCACATTCCGAACTTAAAACAAAACGAATTTAGCAAAGGCAAAAAAATCTCGGAAAAGAGTTTAAAAAAACGAGTGAAGTCGCACGCAGGGGGTGGCAGTGGGGTTGGGTGGGAAGAGGGTGGGTCTAGCGAGGGCCCACCCCTGACCCAGTCCCCCAATCCACCCTGTGCGTAAGTCTGGTGCACATTTTTGTTTCGGTATTGTTTTTTTGTCGCTTTATGTTTTGTGTTTTTTTTTGTAGGGTTATGTTTGTTATTATTACGGTATTATTTTAAGCAAGGCTATTACCTAGTATATAATTTGCCTGCTTATATATGAGAATAAAAGTAAGGAAAAACAATTTTTTATTTTGTGTTTGTATCTCTGTAATGACAGTATTTGACTTTATTGATATGAATGAAAAGGTTCGTCACTTTTGAACCTTCACTATGTAGAAATAAAGTCGAAGTGACGAACCTTCTTCTTTCCTGGCTATACTCGTATTTTAACGACTATTGCGTGATAGTGGAAGAAAGTTTATTGAAAATGTATAATGATTTATCGACAAACACTATGATTAATAATGACACTATGATTAAAAACAATTTTACCCTGTCCACTAGCAAGTTGATCATATGTTTCATTTTCTTTTGACATCCATTATGTTCATATGTTTCGTTTTCATTGACATGTTAATTCTGTAATTCATTGACATGCATTGGTGAATATTTAATTTTTAAGATATGTATCTACCTAATTTAGGTATGATTGTTTCAATACTGCCGCTCACAATATAAATTCCTCAAAATTGACTGTAATTTTAAGTGACATTGTATATTGTGAAATATATAAATATAATCTAAATTTATCTATCTGTCACCACAGTGTTTTAGTTTGTTAGACTAGATTATAAAAATTGCTTTATTTATTATTATTTTTATTAGAAAATTGCTTTATGTATCTATTTTAAAAATTATGTATATAATCCTCGAAATAATCACATGAAAAATTCACAAAAAAGGTGTTGGCTCGATCAATAGGCGTCTCAGGCTACCACAGGTATGTCTCCTTCTTTGCCCAGCGGCTAAGACTCGGTTGCACCAATATACGATCACAGGCTGATCATCGTCAAATATGGCGCCGGCAGCTGTCATCCCATAGAAACTTGTCAAACTTATATAAAGATACATCAGATTTTAACCAGCACCGCTTACGATTACAGACGGTTTTGTGCAACCCTTGGTCTGGCGGTGCAACGAGGCAATACCGCCAGCGTTCTAGGGACGATGCCACAAGCGGGTGGACTGGGTGCGGTATTTTATATATAGATAGTTTCCAATTGTAAATCTAATAGCACGTATAGTTCTAGTACTTTTTTTTAATATTTTGTTATATTACCTGACAATGCGGTAATCTAAATGTAGGATTATCCTTAATAATATTACTAGAGGCTCTGTGAGCTGCAGGCCTAGCGGGTTTTTTTTTAATTTTCCAAAAACTGACTCGACTAAAAATTGTATATAATTATCGGCCCTGCTCACAAAATTTCACGAGAATCAGTTGAGAAACGCGACTTGTAGAGGTGAACAAACCGAAATTCGCCCGCAGAAACTTACAAAATCATTGAAAAAAAATATAACCGAACCTAACCCGTTTAACGGATGTATTTTTTTTTATTTGGTATCCATTAGTACCTACTAGTCTCTCATGGGGTCTCATATTTACCTAAATATGAGACCCCAGAAAGGACATAGGATAGTTTTAATCCCGGAAATCATTTCTTAAGGAGATGAAAAGGGGAATGGGAGTTTGTATGGGAGAGCGAGAATAATTTCATAGCATTTTTTTTCTCTAAGGGGATAGCAAGTTCTACGCAAACAAAGTCGCAGGAAAAAGCTAGTTATGAGTATCTTTAGGCACTGCGTTCGAGCTAAAACATTCTAAAATAAACTTAGATCCATTAAACTGCCATAATGGATGTTTACATAAAAAACCTTAATAAAATAACAAATTTCATACTTTCTACAAAAGTTTTCAATTTTTCCAGTCTCCGGGGGCGCGTACTTTTTTATCATTTTCCACAGTTAGAACAAACTATGCTCTACCCTTTTAAAAATAAAGTTTATTTTTCTACAACGTTGTTAACGTTGAATATTTGAATATGGAATTGTTGTAAAAATAAGGCCTATTTTTATAGAGCGCATCGTGAGTTCGTATTATGAATTCCTCAAAAACCTTCAAAAACACGTTTATGTGTAGGTGTAGTCCATTCGATGCTCTAAGGCCGAGGCCGATTAGCCATAAAGATAAGCTAATTAGTAGTATTGCAATAGATCGTAAGTGATTTCTTACACATAGGAAAAGCTAACTTAATAGTTTGCTCTATAGTTCAAAGTCAAATGACACCATTAAGAATTATTAAAAATATTTTTTTTGTGCGTATAGTGTGCACTTTCCCTTACCCGTGACGTCACGTGTGACTGATAAGCGAGGATAATAAATCAACCCTCCTTACGGTGCCTATGACTTGGTTTATTGTTTGCTGTCAAATAACATTCGAGTATTTTGACAGATTGGCTTCAGACATAAAATATTAATTTTTGCGTGTAATTTTGTTTTCACCTCAGCCGCTCGAACAAGTCTATATTGTTGCGAAAAATCAGTGATTAAAATGAGTTTTTGCTCACTCCGTGACAAAGTAACTTTTTAATTACGTATGGCACGAACTGCCATTTCGCAGTTCGGTATCTATTATAAATTCGAAATATCTGGACTTCATTCGCTCTGTCCCTTTCAATTCGTTACGAAATAAGAGTGCCAGAAATAGGTCGAATCATAGTACGACATTCATCATCATCATCATTTCAGCCGAAAGACGTCCACTGCTGAACATAGGCCTCCCCTAAGGGCATGTTTTTTTTATTTTTCCCTTGGGGGGGGATTTGCCATAGTCGCCACGCTTGGCAAGCGGGTTGGCGACCGCAGTTTGATGGTGGTAATGATCGAAGGATGCTGCTGCCCACCCTCCGATTTTCCCTTATTCGCCTCCTACGAAACCCACGGGAAGAGATGGGGTGGCGCAATTCTTACCCGGCAACCACACGGGCTACGACATTACTTCCTAATTTTTATAGTAGACCCCCAAAACGCGCTAAATATGAAGACATTCGAAAACTCATTAATTATACTAAAAGTCAAAATTATCGTAAGGCTGTTGGCAACGATTCTTTCAAATTTTAATAATATAATAAATTTGATGTCAAATAATTGTTGAACAGAAATCAGAAAGTTTATCACATCAATTAATAGTTACACTTTTAATCTTTATTTCAGTAAAACAACACCACGAGTGCAGTTTCAGAACGACTCTTTAAAAAATTGCAGAATTAAATTGTTTTCAATTGTTATTTTCTTCTGTCTTGCACTACAGACTATTAATTATTGATTAAAATAACTAGAAAATATTAGTGATCAGTGATGAAGCCTGCATTGAAACAACAGTGCGTCTAGTTAGGGTTCCGTAGCCAAAATGGGAAAAACGGAACCCTTATAGATTCGTCATGTTTGTCCGTCCGTCCGTCCGTATGTCACAGCCGATTTACTCGGAAATTATAAGCACTACAATTATGAAATTTGGTAGGAAGGTGTATTATATGAACCGCTACATAAAAGTGATGTGAAATTACAAAAACATATTAAATTAGGGGGGCACTCAATACATATCACCGGCGGATGAAAAAAAAAATTTCAACGCACATAGTCGTGTGGGATATCGATGGATAGGCCTTTAAAAATGATATGGAGGTTTCTAAAAAACTTGTCCATTTAAGTCAACCGTTGGTGAGATATTAGCTGTCAAAGTCATAGAAAGTGTGTGCCCCCCTCTCCCTCTAATTTCCAAAATATAAAGTTTAAAATTCTGAAAAAAATTGAGGTGGTGTGCATTAGTAAATGCTTCAACGATTTTTGGTTTGAACAATATAGGTTTTACGGTTTTTGAGTTTTCACTTAAAAACTCTCTTGCCCAAACAAGTGCCGGAAGTGCCGTGAGTTCCCTATGAAAATACGACTTTTTTAGATTCAACGTATTGAATAGGGATTTTAAATGTGGATTAGTAGGTGTAGATACGGAACCCTTCATTGTGCGTGGTCCGACACGCACTTGGCCGGTTTTTTTTAGTATACACGCGAGCTGACGCGCGCGTGACACTGTGCCTTTACCATGAGTTTGCATGAGTTTGATAACTCCGTCCCTTTTGGGCATTCGCTAATCCTCCTTCTGAGGAAGAGAATCCTATCTCTTTCTACGATCAGACGTGACTTAAACATCACTTTAGATAACATTAACCGTACAACTTGAAATTAAAATGCCCTATTTTTAAATTTATGCAGAATGAATAATATTTCCCGGTTGAATATTAGAGTTTTTCAAACGCCTAATTCCTTTGGCATGATTTATTGTTGAGTTTCAGTATTTGTGATGGTATACTACAGCAGCTATACTTTAGCAGCCAAGCGCCACATAGTAGCTAACAAAATTGTCGCGGGCCGCACCTGTTAATATTTTTTGACTCGACATTCAAAAGCAAAAATAATGGGTATACTTTGTATTGAATTTTCATTGAAAGTATACCCATTATTTTTCCTCTTGAGTGTATTAGACAAAAGGTATCATATTGTCAATAAGGAGGATCGCCGGCCGCCTGTTGCCGACCGCTGAGGGATTACTCCGAACTTCGAAATCCGAACTACGTGTCGTGCCGTCCCTCTCACTCATGTAGTGAATAACACGAGAGTAAAAGGGACGGCCGGATACGAAGTTCGGAGTACAGGCTCTGGGGTGCTACCGCGAACGGCATTCGAAATTTTCCCTCTCTGTCACACTTGCAAGTTTGCACATAAGTGAGATAGCGAGAGAAAACTTCGTTTGTGGTTCGCGGTAACCCCTCTGGTATATTACATCGTATGAAAGCCTTCTTCCAAATAACTGGAAATATCACAAAATCTCAGAGAATCTTCACAATAAATGATGCCAAAGAAATTACGCGTTTAAAATGCCCCGATATTCACCCTCGCTCATATGAAATAACATCTTCACAGAAATATTTGTTTCTATATATAGAGAAACCTAAGGTGACAAGTATTTTGTCGGCTTTAAGTGAGGTATACATACATGGACAAGTACTTATCAAACATCTCAATTATATTATATAGCTGTACATCTTTCTTGTGTATTGTAAGATTGCATTCCGAAAGGTACGAAAGGAATCTTTCATACAATATGTCCTGAACGCAGCTACAATACAACTGAGAGGCAGCTTTCTACGGTCTTTTGTCGAAGGAAAGCAACTTAATACCAATGCCCTGTAGAGCGCAGCCTGCGCGGCCAGGGTCGGATTCGAATAATAAAAACAATGCAATAAAATATACCGCAAAACCATTTTTTTTTTTTAATCTATTTAAAATATTCAGCTGTAACAGGATATTTATGTATGTGCATACGTATGAGCCACTATTTAAAACCAGTTAGAACATCGTCGGTTGACAATAAAAAATCACTAGAAATCTGTCATTACTCTTAGAAACCTGGTTTCTCAGTGTTGAAACTATGTTGAAATACGAGCTTTATTTTAATTAGGTATTTGTTACTTAGTGAGTTTTGGTTGTCAAACGATGACATTTGAACATATTTTTTTCTAGTATTTTTTATATACTAGCATATTAGGTAGTATTACTATTTAGTAATTAGATAGTACTACTAATGTAAGGCCAAACAAATGTAGTCATCCTCAATCTTTAACATAAGTTATACTACTTAATCAGAATACATGAATTATGTAAAGGTGTATATCAAACCTATTGACACAAGCCATAGGTCTTTACCAAGACAATGCATTCCGGCAACATTGACGTGTCAAAGATTTTCTCTCAAATTATTTTTTCCCGTTTTAAAAACACAAACGTTAAAGTGACAAGTAAAGACGAACAATTTTACAGGCATTTTAGCTAAAAAATCTACGCTACACGTTTATTGAATTGGTAGTTACTTACTTGAATTTACCTATGCTAATGTAAAGCGTATTAGAGTAATGGCCTAGTTAAAATTTGCCCAGAAAGTAACATAAAGAACGTTTGGAAACGCAGTGTGTCGCCATATGCCCATTAAGGACCAAAAATCTGTGTTGACACCCTGTGGGGCCGTCCATTATAACCCATTAGTGTCTGAACATAAACCCATTACTAAATCCAAATAATGCAATTGGGATTTTCAATTCCTTTGTATTCAAGAACAGTTTTGGGGTGTAGTGTAGCCGTTACGTCACGGGTGTAGAGCCGTGAAACATGCAGCTATAATATGTACTTATTAAAAGCATAATTCTACAAAACAAATAATCTTGAAAATTCTAAGGAAAAGTAATGTTTTATTTTTCTATAATTCATTAGAACATTTTAATAGGTTATTGTTAAAAAGCAGAAGTATGTTTACCTCTAACTACTCAGTTTTATATTTCATTTCTCCACTACCCAAATATTGTCTAGAAGAGGCCGCTCTTTAGCGATAAAACCGCCTGTTGATTTACTCCTTTGTTAATTTATTTGGACTTGCTGTTTTAAAAGTGGTTCGCAATAAATAGCGTTTGTATTGTATGTTTAGGTATTTCGTTTTGAGTTAATGTAATCATCAAAATGGTTCCTAGTGTAAAATATGGATAATTACTGACAGTCAAATCATTAACTTAATAAAATGTCAAAAACGCTTTGTTAGTATTAACTTTGATGTTTTTAGGGAAATACAATAAGGTGATGTCACTCTATCTGATGGTCAAGCATCGTTAAAATAGCAATTAAAGAAGTTGAAGTGTGAGAGTAATGTTTAACACTATCACCTGTCTATAGCGTCAGCCCGCCTGGTGGGCGCTAGCGGGCTGTCCGAAAGAGAAATAGTATATATTGTATTACAAGGCAGCAAAATGCAAAATATCATAGAGGACTAGCGTGTTGAATCCCGAACGAAGCGAAGGATTCTAACATGGAATCCTGAGCGTAGTGAGGGATTCAAATCGCTACGGCCGGTTAGAAATAATTTTGCTGCCGTGTAAAACAATTTTCTTTTACCCTATGAGAAAAACAATTCATCCAAATAAGTAAGTAAAAGAACAATTCTTGGTTAACCATCAATCCATTTATTTAAGAAAAAGAAAAATTACGTAAATTAATAAGTTAAAAATTTGCTCGATTAAGATACATAGTATATCTACATCGATTATTGTGATTTTTAAAGATGAATTGAAACCAGCCGCACGCCTAAACGCGCTGCCGGGCTGCGACCAGGCACAGGGAGAAAAAACTTCAGCAAGGCAGAAATGAAAAATTTAAAAAATATGTATTAAGAGAGAGCAAAAACCAGTTTTGCCCCCTCTAAACGGACTAGAAAAGCCTTTTTTTTAAATATAAGAAGTGAAAAGTTACGTAGCGCCCACTAAGCGGGTTCCTGGCAGAGATGTTAATTGTTTCAGTAATTAATAAGTAATTAATAATAATAATTTATTTCGTGTAACATTAGTGACACTCAGAATTTAAATAAATAATGCAGATACACAGTGCTACCACTTGATTATTCTGGCGGAAGAACTGCACTGGGTACTGGGTGAGTAATGTTAGATTTATTCATATTTACTGGAATCTAAGCAGATTGTATTGAAAATAATTATACACCCCTTAATAATCCTGGTTTATGCAAAACGTCACATGAAACGTTATTGACAGTTCTCTTTTAATAAAGC
Source organism: Epiblema foenella (assembly GCA_963556455.1). NCBI lineage: Eukaryota > Metazoa > Arthropoda > Insecta > Lepidoptera > Tortricidae > Epiblema > Epiblema foenella. Next base: position 6,484,918 of record OY747108.1, on the reverse strand, counting down.
GTGGTGCCCGAGGGCTGACAGGCGTCCTTGTCAAAGCCAGTAACAGTAGGGAATTGGAATTCAATTCCGATACATGACATGTACATGTGTTTTAGTCTCATTACTAAAATCTATAGCATACATAGAATAGTTATGTATATGCTAGCTTGATGTGTGATATAACGGACGTTATTACGAAATATTTGTTCATTTTGTATTTATAATCATGCTATAAATAGTTACAGATCTTTATATGATTAGATCATGAAACTGTGTAGGTTTGTCTTGATGTACGTATGGATTCTCCCGCAACATATCGTAATATTTATTACAAATTGAGATTAAGAGTACTTACGTGCAACATACGTAATAAAAAAATATTGTTTTTATAATGTGCTTCTCAATTGCATCTCCGTATGAGACTTTTGTCTATCATTTTTCTGTGCTTTGTATTAAAAGACAACAATTGGCATGTAAATAATTATTAAATAATAGATTTCAGGGAAAAATAGAAAAACGGATCAAACCTGCGTTGCAATTTTGTGATGTTGTTTAAACTTACCAAGTTAATGGAATGAGTTGATTAGTAACTTACCTGAAAAAAGAAGAAAATATAAGCAAATTTTGTAGTGCCTAACTGACCTTAACTTAAATAAAATGTAGGTAAATGTTCCATAAGTAGGCTGGCAAAATATGATTTTGGTTGCCTTAGGTACCTACGTAAGAAGTAATACTATTCATCATCACTTATGTACGAATAATGTGTCGAAAAGAATAGACAACAAGAGCAGGTTCTATACACTTTCTTATTTATGGAACCCTAAACAAGAACAAAAGATTCAAAACAATGGTCCACACTCATTGTTTTGCCCGTCAAACAATACGCCCCAATAAAATTAACAAGCCCAATACAAATCCTAATTGACATAAACATTCGCCTAAGTACGTCCCTGTCGGAATTAATCCGACCTCCACTAGGTCAAACTGAGTCAGACGAAATCAAACCTACGCGTTACGAAATTCGTCTCAATTTCAAGAGTCACAAGGTATATAGCTATCGTATATCCGAGAGAGATCGATAAGGGCTCGAGTCTGTGTGTAGATTGTATATGTATGTGTGTGTGTATGTGAGCGGAAAAGGATGTAGCGTATATAGATTGTTAGTTTATGTCGGTTGATTTTGCAGTATTGACTGCTTGTTTTCCTGGGATGCCTGAGGCGTATCGGAACAGAGGGCCTAATCCGAACTTCGTATCGTGCTGTCCCTTTCACTCATATAGTGTATAACACGAGAGTGAAAAGCACGGCACGACACGAAGTTCGGATTTCGAAGTTCGGAGTAGGCGCTCAGGCTTTATTCGGTTCGCTAGGGGCGAAATTCGACTTGTATCTGAGATAGTCCCTGACATGGTGATATAGCCCATTTTGCGGAAACCTGCGATTACCGGAGAAGTGTCAAATTAGGGTTCAAGAGAAAATATCAAATGATATTTCGTACACTTAGGCATTCCCGCCGGCGGGGACGTCCACCGCGCAATCGCGACAACACAGACATATAGTCCCTATTCGTCCCGGTATCGCCGCACACCGGGTAGAGTCAGTCCGACCCAGGTCGGGCCTAGCTGAGTTTCTTTCTTCTCAGCTAGGTTAGGTTTAGTGAACCATCGACAAAATTGCCAGTAGCTCGATTCCACCCACACAACAGATTCGGTTGAAACTGCTCAACCAATCTCACTATAAAACCACACGTGTGGTCGTGTCGGAGGTTTTCCCCTGGATTTTCCCCAGGCTACTCTCCAACCGCGCACTCCTATCGCTTTATTGGGCCGCCTATAAAGGGGTGCGCCAAAGTTCACATAAAATTGCTACTTCGATTATTGGAAGTCCGAAAATGTTTGTTATATAATTTTATATCATAATGATCATTACTTATACCTTGTCTTTGCGCATAACTATCGTAACACTGAATCATTCATGTTAATAATGTCAATCATAATAAATATCTGTAATACTAATGTTAATTTTCATTTATTTTTAAAATATAACGATTTTAAATAATAAAATTTTAAATCATATTTATTTTTTAACAACGACAAATTAGTAATAAAAAATTATATAATATTTATTTTAAACTTTACCTGGTTTTATTTATAAACTGTCAGGTATCTTCCACACCACATTCAACTTGCTATCAAAATAGAAATACAGTCCCAGAGTCGGGATAGGTACGACGACGAGCGAAGCGAGGAGGAGTGTTAGGTGTCTTTTGTTCATCAGAGCGGAAAAAGGAGCCCCGCGAAGCGGGGCTCCGTCGACTCCTTAGCGGGCCGAAATCGCTTAATAAGCTAGGTACATGAAAAATTAAAAAGTTGCGGTGATAATCGACATAATAGATGATTTATTGACAATCAAATTTACATGTTGTAATTCAGCGCATACATTGACAGCCGATATAATCCAATACACCCATACTTTATATGTTATGCTTTCAAATACTTATACAATATAAGTTTATAATTATTAAGTTTATTTTAAAAATCATTATGAGTTGTGATGAATAGTTGGAAATGACATTATGTTGTTAAAAAATCTGCCTAAATATAATTATGAGTAATGATGTTGGTAATACAAATGTATGTACAACGTAGGCAAAAAAATTATGACAAATGATTACTATGATCAAAAAGCGTTATTATGAAAAATAATATGACAAGTAATGTTATGTAAGCCAATATGGACCCCCTATAAAGCTACAGTCAGGTTAAAAGAAATTACAGTTGTTTTTGAATAACCCCGCACGAATCCGAGTACGAACCAGCGACCTCGAGTTGGATGGATCGCATTAAAGTCGCTCCTCTTTGAAATAAAAAATAAAGATGGGCCGATTAACTGATTTTGCCGACTAGCCGACTAATCGTTGCTGAGGTGGCCGACTAGTCGCCGACTAACCGCCGACTATAAATCGAGGGGTGAGTGGTCAAATCCGATAAGTCGTCTAAAAGGTTTTTTGAAAATAGAACTCTGCGTAATGGATGTTAAGTTCTTTTTTCAAAAAACATTTATCTCGATTTATCGGGTTTAACCACTCACCCCTCGAAATGTGGCTGGATAGTCTGCTTTCCCGACTAGTTAGTACATCTATTAAAAAAAAACTACGGTCGAAATAAAAAGTTCCTATTCCTAAGATAATTATTTGTTGTATTTAAGTAAGATATTTAAAAATGTGAAACTTCAAGTAAATATAAATAGTTACTTATAATTTTGCAGTAAATCATTAAGTGCCGAATAGTAGATCTCTTTTGACGACTGGTCGACGACTAATCGCCGCCTATAAATGTGCCCGGAAAAACATCAAATACGTATGTCTCTCCGTCTGTCCTCAAATCCCTAGGGATCGATAGGACCGGTTCGAATCGTGACTGGTGTTCTTCAAAAACGCTAAATAGTTTACCATCGTCATTGTCAAAAAATGTTGTACACTTTTGCAATACTAAGCCAAATTTTCATTAATTGGACTTGTAGGTCGAATTGATTTGTGTCCTGCAAGCCAAATTAGATAAAGTTCAAACGAACCTTAACGCTAATTTAGTTCTTAAGGTCGTAGCAATTACTGATATATTCGCGTTTAAATTAAATGTACTTGGGTCATTTTAGCCTGCTAGTTATCGTATCGTATGCACGTGTACTGATAGCGGTTTTAGCGCATGGATTCGTAAATATTCTTTTGTATTCAAATTGTGTTGTTTTATGGGTTAATGATATGTAGATTGTAAAATGCACGTGTACTTTCTTACCCCTTTCATAATACTTCATTAAACCTATTTTAGTTACGTTGCCGCTAAAATTCCTTTGTCACTCTCATGTTTGTGAGAAAGGGACAAAACACATTTTAGTTAGCAGAGGTGTTGGCGACTGACTGTGGTGCGACTTTTTTATTATACCAATATCAATAGTTATTTTTCCTGACTCTGATGTCAACTTATTATGTTAACATGTTCAGTTGTCACCTTCTTTTAACCCCCCCGGCGCCTGGTGTTACCTATCTTGTGATATTATTTTATTAATACAGTGAAAACCGTATAAACCGACAGTCAAGGGACCAGTGATACAGGCACGTATCCAGACTTTTGGTACGGGGGGGACAAACATTGAAACAACCATGTGAACTGTGTACGTACTTATTGAAAGAACACGCAAGCGAATAAAAAAACAGACGGCTAAAAACGTTTTCGGGGGGGGGGATAAATCACCAACTATCCCCCCCCTCTGGATACGTGCCTGCGGTGATATTACGTCTACGTTACTAACAGAACGTCGCACAAAACCACTAATTTACTTTGAAAATGTTTGGTATGAAATCTAACGTGTCGATGTCGTGCGATCGTGTCGTGTCCTGTCGTGTGTTGCGTGGTGATTTCGAAGTCTTCGAAGTCGTTAAAAGCGGTAAAATGTTATATGCAAAGTCGTTATAAGCGGATTCTACTGTATACTACACTTTGGAGCGCTCGTGGCCTAGCGGCGCCCGGCGCCCGCGTACCGCGTGCTGTATGCGAGGTTAAGCAATAGGCCGAAGTTAGTTCTTGGATGGGTGACCACTTTGAGTGATTATTAACTGATCGCTCCCGTGCTTTGGAAGGCAAAAGCCGTTGATCCCGGCTGCTGTCTATGACAGCAGTCGTTAAGCCAAGTTAGAGGCCTTCGGGCAGCTTGAGAACTTCTAACAGCTTCAGCTTCTACAACTCCTCCCTTGACAAGCTTAATTCCAATAAGGTCTGGTTTCCCCTCGGGTTGGTTTAGCCACAGTCAGGTTCAAAAAAAAAATCATTTAGTTCACTAGTTCAGTTTAGTTCAGTAGCTCAACAGATCCATCTACGATATTGATTGGCTAATGATATCACATATCATTCATTCGATTAAATCATGGCCTCTATGTCACTTGGAGCGTCTTTTTAAAAACCTGACTGTGGCTTTATAGGCTGGGTTCAATAAAGCGGTAGGAGAGCGCGGTTGGAGAGTGGCCTGGGGAAAATCCAGGAAAAACCTCTGACACGACCACTAAACACTGGAATAAGAGTTTGAGAGAGTCCAGAGAGATTGGTTGAGCGGCTTCAACCAAATTTGAGGTGAGAGTGGAATCCAGCTACTGGGAGTTATGTAGCCGGTTCACAAAACCTAGCCTAGCCGAGAAGAGTCCAGCTAGAAACTCAGCTAAGCCCGACTTGGGTCGGACTGACTTTACCCGACATAAGGCGGTACCGGGGCGATGTGTTTGTGTTGTCGCGATCGCGCGGTGGACGTCCCCGCCGGCGGAAATCTTGGAGCGAATGAGCAGGTAAACGATATTGTTCATGAACTGAAGTATTGAATCCGCTTCCCAAGATTTGGCGTAGGCACTAGTTTTACAACAACGACTGCCATTACCTTTGAACTCACAAGAGACACTATAGACCTTGTTGTTATTAGACCGATTTCCTCACGATGCTTTCCTTCTCCGAAAAGCTACTGTTAATATAAAAAGCATAAATTAAAAAACCCAGTGGTAAGAGCCAGGCTTCGAACCCACTATCTTCAGAATTAAAGCGCCTATTACCGCACGGCTACATTGCTGGATGTAAATGGCATTATGATATATACCTGAAATGGGACAAAGTAATTTCGCTCTACTTCTTCCCACAATTCGGGTTATTTTCTCAAATACGCATGCACAAATACCTATATCGAACAAGGAAACTAAACTCATCGAAGCGTCAGTTAGCAAGTGTTATCGCCATTTTAACTACGCGGTACAGTTATTGCAACCGAGCTGAATACAGTTAGTGAGCTCCACATTTAACTATGTCGAGTTTTCCCGATGGAATACATTATTCACTACATCTGTACATAATTAACTATGTCTATGTGAAAGATATCTTTACATATATTTGCACCTATTCCTTTGTTAAACGAGAGTGAATTAATCTGAGTATACTAGAACAATATGCGATATTGTTATGTATAGATGAGATCTTTTGAAAATTTTGAAATAAAGGAAAAATTTAGGCGCCGAGCAGGATTTGAACCTGCGACCTGCCGGCAATCGCGGCCAGCTAGCCAACTGAGCTATAGGTGCAACCGCCGCTCGGGCCGAAATTTCTCAATCATTCCTTCATTTATAACGCCTTAAGGGAGGAGGTCGCAGGTTCAAATCCTGCTCGGTGCCTAAATTTTTAAATTTTAAGCATGTTCAGTCTTGCCCAAACAAAAAGTCGTAAGTGCCGTGAGTCCCCTATGAAGATACGACTTTTTTAGATTTAATGTATTGGATAGTGATTTTAAATGTGGACTAGTAGGTGTTGGTACGGAACCCTTCGTTGTGCGTGGTCCAACACGCACTTGGCCGGTTTTTTTTCTAATATAATTAATTTTGTTATTATTATGTGTAATTAATATTATTAATAGGCCATTATTCTAATACTTGCATGTCGTTCAAGGCTCAGTACTGTGACTCTTCATATAATGTTAACATCTCACGTCCATATTTTAGCAAATAAACATTACTTTACTAAGTGAGTTTTAACCGTTTAGTAAAATATTGTTCCCATGTAAAGCAAAAAGGGCAAATATTTTTTTAGCCTTAAGAGGCCTTATAAGTTTTAAATGACATGCTGTAATGACATACGGAGCCGAAACTTGGCCACTCACTGTACGTCTTGTCCACCAATTTAAGGTCGCTCAGCGAGCTATGGAGCGAGCTATGCTTGGAGTCTCTCTTAGGGATCGTATCCGGAATGAAGTTATTCGTCAGAGAACAAAGGTTACCGACGTAGCTCAGCGAATTAGTAAGCTGAAGTGGCAGTGGGCAGGTCACGTATGTCGCAGAACCGATGGCCGTTGGGGCAGACTGGTTCTTGAGTGGAGACCGCGTGTCGGCAAACGTAGTGTAGGACGCCCTGTAACTAGGTGGGGCGATGATATTCGTAAGGCAGTGGGCAGGGATTGGAGGAGAAGAGCTGAACACCACTGAGCTCGGTCATGCGTGCCATGGGAGAGGCCTATGTCCAGCAGTGGACTGACACAGGCTGATGATGATGATGATAATGAAGTTTTAAAATGATTCGATTTTAAATTATGACAGAACTATTGATAATACCAATAAAGTGATTAAAGGATACGATGATTTTATTTAAGTTTTAGATAGTAACACAGCCATTTTTTGATTTTATTTGTATGTATTAAAAATTACATTAGGTCGCAATAGTCCTGTTCTAGATAGTAATATTGAGAAAATGTCCAGGTACGTGTTAATTCAAACAGAAAATCGCTTAAATAGATGAGCATCTTTAACTGATAAGGGCTCTTAAGTCTGATGTCTGTCGAAGTATTTTCGTAAGCTGACATGATGTAGGTGCTATAAGTCCGTCTCTATGTCATAAAAATAAGTCTAAACCCTGTTATTACATACTTGTCGCCTGTCTACGTAAAAGCCGAACTAAAATTAACTCAAGGCTGTGTTTCGCTCAGCGAAGAAGGTCGTAACTGCCGTAATATTTCCCAAAAAAGAGACGTCGTTTTGTGAGACCGTTGATGGTCGTAGATTACATTTTTTGCCGCCATTAAACAGTGAAGTGCGTAATTACTTCCCATTTGTTCGTTGGGTCTTAAAGTCATAAGTAAAAATTGTGTCAATAACCCCTATTAGGTACTGCTAAAGTTAACATGAAGTCATTTGAGTTGCATCAAATTCACTCGTTTAAAAATCTATTTCACCCTTAAAACAATAAGGTTCAAAATGTAATAATATATTTATAGAAATTTGGCTAACCGACCCCTAAAGAATTTGAACCTTAACTTATAACTATGACGGATGCCTTTATTAGATCTATATCAAACTTGTCGCTAAGACTGCTCGTCAATTCCACATGGAACCTAGGTCCAGATTCTTCCTGAAGCATGGAAGCTATAATCTGGAGCTTAATTTCCACAAACACAAACAAACAGGTTTAAACGTAGGTTACATTTAAATTAAGGCGACACCTTAATGCCCAATATATGACAACTACAAATTACCTCTGTCACAATAGCTTAAGATTGATAATGCCACGTTCACCAATTCACCTACTATATATATCTCATGGTCAACACAACACACACAAACATCCTAATTTTCCCAAGAATTCGTCCTTTATTCCGCCTTTTCTCGTAATATTAAAACTCCATAGAATTCCACGACGCGCGAGGTCAACGACCCCGGCCCGGAGACAGCGCGTCTCCAGTCGCACACGTCAAACCAACTTACCCGTCCTAGTGGCTAAAATATGAACTAAAATTCCCTCATAATAAAATACTCGTAACTATCTATACTAGCGCCACCCATCACCGGCAAAACCAATTTGTAGTGTTTTGTTTACGGAAATAAATTTTGTGTTCGGAATATGAATTATGTTCTCAATTTGAATTTGGTATGCGTTCTGTTGGTTGTGACGTAACATTTGGTTCGAAATATAGGTTTATGGGACAAAATTGCTTTTTAGGGCAACGTTTACATAGATCGATGGGTTAAACTTGGGCAACTAAAACCTCTATATTTCTTAGAAATTCAGCCAACAAAACTGCAAACTTGAAGTAATAAAACTCGTGAAATAATAGGCTCTAAGCAAGTAAAACAGTGTTTACGGAAGTTTCTTATTATACATTTAATAAGTTTTACTACACATAAATCCATAACATCAAAATAATTAATAGGTACACACAAAACGACGTGATAGGTACGTGGTATTGTTCCGTAGTACTGTTTGATATAATATCATTTAACGACATTAAATAAATAAAAAAAAAATATCTTTGGACAATCTTACACAAATCAACCTAGTCCCAAACTAAGCAAAGCTTGTGCTATAGGTCACGATATACATACTTATATAGATAAATAGATACTTAAATACATAGAAAACATCCAAGACTCAAGAACAAATATTCGTGTTCATCACACAAATACGATACGATAATATATTGCGTGTGTTATGTGGAATTGAATTGGATAAGCTTATAATATTATATAGGCTGCGGTAGCCGCTTACCATCAGGTGGACCGTACGCTTGTTTGCCACCGGCGTTGTATTAAAAAAAAAGACGTTTGTGCAATCCATCGGGTTGATTTAACTTTGAACAACTCATGTGCCTACGTAATAATCAAAAAGCCCGAAGGATAAATAAAACATTTCCATTTCAGGAATTAACATTTTGAGCAGTACATTGGCGGCCGCGGCCGCGACCGCGTTTATTTCGTATTGCGCAGCGACCACAACTGTGCGGTTCGTTCGACCGTTTATGGACATGGTTGAGCTGTGCATTCTTTCCCATTCGATTTTCAACCATTAATGGTTTAGGTAGGTTCTCTAGAGGTTACAAAATAGTTTCCGGACATATTCACTCTGTATGTGGCACTGTAAAGACGTGATATAGTGAATGATGAGTCCGATTTCGGCCATGGCGACTACTTCGACTCCTAATCAGTGCCCCGGCGCTCATGCGCCCGAAGATGGCTAAAGTAGCCTATTTTTGCAATAAAACTCCGCGCACATTGAGGGCACGTAAGCACGCCGTCTACATATTTGTAGGAGATGGCAGCAGGTGGGTGGGCCTTAAGCTGGTCGCGTTTGGTATCAAGGTCAACTTCACGTTGATCCTCGAATTCCCGTACCTTGCCGTTCACCAGCCTGCGCCATTCTGGGCGTTGTGCTGCCAAACACTCCCATTGAGAGGGCTCTATGTCGCATCTCTTCATGTGTCGCATTAGGAAACCTTATACCGGAGGAGTTGACCGCCATGCTTCCGCTTGCCCTCCTCCAGCTCAGAGTAGAAGATGCGCTTCGCCACTCTCTCCTGATATAGTAACAAACGATCGTTGCCAAGGTCGTTATGAGTGTATGGAATTCTTGCACAAAATTAGTTTCAGTTTGGTGACTGAGCGACATTTAAATGATTTATGGAGAAATTTCGGCACTATACCTGTTGCCGAATTATTCCTAAAAACAATAATTACCGCTTAGTAAAGGTATTCTAATTTATAACTCTCAAGTATTTGGTTTAACAACAAACATTGTTTCTTTTGTATTAATTATACCACTGCGAGACTTATTAAAGAAATGTAAAACAAAAGGAAAATTCGATTGTTATTCTGAATAACTTTTGACATCTTGTTCTTGGCGAAGAGTCGTAAATTACCGATTTTTCCCATTAATATACAATGTTTTTCGTTACGGCGAGCACTCTGATCCTAATTAGGAGCCGATGTTTGAAGCAAAATGATACTAAAATAACACAAGGTAAATTATTTTTTCAGTCATAAATTTTGTGAAACATGTTTTGTGTATAATAGGTAAAAGGTTGAGTAATATAATACAAAGGATATTCTTTGTTTCATTGGTATTGTTTTTACTCAAATTCTTTGAAGTAATTTAATTTATTGGATTTAATTTGAAAAGACAGGCGCTTTTTAATAAGCCCACAGGCGATATTTTGCTATATTTATCCTATTTATATCTGCCCCTTTGATCCGATTATCCGACTATAATAGAAGTAAGGTGATGTTTTTCATGTCTTTATGTGAACCAGCCTGAATATGGCTTATCTATCTTCTATCTATCTATCTATATATATAAAAGAAGAAGTCCTGATCTACCATCAACGCAGAGCCGAAACTACTGGAACTAGAAACTTCAAATTTGGTCCACAGCTTATTTTTATGACGTATGCAAGGGATAAGATGGGATTTTTGGGAATTCCACCCCTAAGGGGATCAAATAGGGGTGCAAAGTGTGTATGGAAAACGTAATTTTTTTTTTACTTAGAAACTTGAAATTTCGTATTTAGACTCTCTGTTTAAATACAACAAAACATAGTTCAGCGTTTTTTTGAAATTGCTCCTCTAAAGGGGTGAAAAGGGAGTTCCAACTTTGTACGGGGAGCAAATCTTTTTTGAAGTTAGAAATTTGAAATTTTGTAAATAGACTTTATGTTTAAATACAGCAAAACGTATTTTAGAGTTTTTCAAAATTGCTCCCCTAAAGGGGTGAAAAGAGGGTTCCGAGTTTGTTGTATTTAAACAAAGAGAAGAACTTCAAAAAAATTTACCAAAAAATCTTTTTTGAAGTGAGAGATTTAAAATTTCGTATATAGACTCTCTGTTTAAATACAACAAAAAGTATTTCAGCGTTTTTTGAAATTGATCATCTAAAGGGGTGAAAAGGGGGTTCCAAGTTTGTACGGGGAGCAAATCTTTTTTGAAGTGAGAGATTTCAAACTTCGTAAATAGACTCTCTATTTAAATACGACATAAATTACTTCAGCGTTTTTGAAATTGCCCCCCTAAAGGGGTGAAAAGGGGGTTCCAAGAAGTTCGTACGGGGAGCAAATCTTTTTTGAAGTGCGAGATTTAAAACTTCATATACATACTCTCTGTTTAAATACAACAAAAAGTGTTTCAGCGTTTTTCTAAATTGTTCCCCTAATGGGGTAAAACTGGGTTCCAAGTTTGTGCGGGGAGCAAATGTTTACTTTTCGTAAAAATCGATATAGGTGTCATCTTCGAGGTTCCTCGGGGTGCCGATTACGAAAATGACATGCATTTGCAAATCCAAGACGGGTACATTTATTTTTCTTAAAAATCCATATAGGTGACATATCGTCGAGGTTCCTAGGGGTGCCGATTACGAAAATGACATCCATTTTCATATCCAAGATGGGGATATAAATTTTTTCTTTTGAGTAATTTTTCACAAAAGATTAATAGCATCAGACAACTGACAGAAACCAATAAACCTCATTTATATCTTTGTTACCTTCTAAAATCTACGCGGACGAAGTCGCGGGCGGCCGCTGGTAGTTTATATTTGAAGTTTAAATTTTGTAGTATTAGGGTTCCGTACCAAAATGATAATAAACCGTAATGGTTCCATGGTTTCACTTTGGCTGTCTGTCTGTCACATCGCTAATTATCTCAAGAACTACTCGTATCGATTTGGAATTTGGAATAGTTCTAAAGAAGGGTAACGCAGATGCATAAAACATATATTTTTTAATATTTTTATATGAAATACCTATGTTTATACCAATTACATTCGTTGAATACCAGCAGGCGAATCACGTAACTTTATGTACTAACGGTAGATAGATTTTACTGTCAATTTTGAAGTGTAAATGTATGAGCTGACAGTTGAAATTTGACATTAAAATCTATCTAACGGTAGTACAAAAGTTACGTGATTACCCCGCTGTATCTAATATGATGTTTAGATATAGATCAATTTAAAGCCGTATATGCTCTCAACATAAACTGTAGGTATTTCATTAAAATATTATAAAATTATTAATCATAACTAGTTTCTAAATAATCTTACATACACGTGTTCGATACGTGTATGTATATATACATAGATATAAAGAAATCCTGTTAATACTCTACCAAATTGTAAAGTATGTATATTTGCCATTTCAATGTGAATCGAGGCTTGTATGATAGTTACACTCAATACTATTAGCATAAATTGAATTTTATTGTCATTTCAATTGTCCGAATTGGTATTTTAGGGGTCTGGCGGACACACTATTTAAACAAAATCAGTAACGTAAAATGATATATAGCTTTGTGTCTGTAATTTGTATTCAGATAATGACAATTTACGTGACGCATATTGAATTAACTGTGTTGTGGAAATTGTAGAATGTGTATACTCAGTCCTTAAATTGTGATTGAAAGCATATGTATATGTTTTTACACAATGTTCTTCTATGTTTTAAATGCTTGTCTGCGTAGATAATATCAGAAAACAGTCAAGGAAAATCAGAAAAGAACTAAAATTATTATTTCCAGTCAATTATCAGTAATCAATCAATACTTAGATGTAAATAACTAGGCTGTTCCTCTTGCCACTTCGGATAACCTCGGCTGTCACACACCACTGGGGGATTAGCGAACTAACCCGAACTCGGCTGACAACGCCGGACAGTGATAGCATCTTTCAACTGGCTTGTGTAAATAGGTTACTAGGTGACTGCGTTGCTATCCTACCTAGAGGGCAGAGCACGTGCTATGTGGTAGAGGGAGATTTGGCGTTTTCTGTCAAATATCGGTTTTATACCTTCTATAAGTTACTATATCTTTTTGTGGATAAGAGCGACAGAGAGAGACTTAATTAGTTGTTTGATATGATTTTGATATATATACCTACGGTTACCCGCCCAAGTTAAGCGTTAAGGAGGTTATTTATGGTAAGCATGCAAACAACGTCGGCCCAGGTCAGTTCTTGGATGGGTGACCGCTTTGAGTAGTTTTGGAAGGCACGTTAAGCCGTTGATCCCAGCTACTGTCTATGATAGCAGTCGTTAAGCCAAGTTAGAGGCCTTCGGCTGGCTTGAGAACATCTAACAGTTAAGTTGCCAAGGGGGGTCGAAGTTGCACCAGGTCCGTAGGGAGTACCCACCGTTACCCTACACGTGACCCCTGGGTGGTGCTAAAAGTGCAACAAAAACTGGCAACCGTGACAAGACAGTAAGTCTTCTCGAAGATATCTCGGTTCATAATAATGCCATACGATAAAAAAAATAAAGGAGTATCGAGGAATCGCGTGACAGTTTACTTCAGAGAAAGTTCATCTGAAGATATCGTCGGGTGAGAAGCAGAACTTACTATCAAATCTATCACTACTCTTCGAAACCTCGTATCTCAGTCTTGAAACGATGCTGATATACGACTTTTATTTTAAGTAGGTACTTGTTACTTAGCGAATTGCTTGTAACCCGGCGATATGTCAAAATCAAAATCAAAATCAAAATCAAAACATTTATTCTGCAAATAGGCCTCAAGGGCACTTTTACAAGTCAAAATCTATCTAGGTACATCAAATAAAAATAATACAATAATCAAAGTATCATTAATTAAATGTAGTGTTACATGTCAAAAATAAGACTAAGAAACTAATAACAATCGAGATTTGTTAGAGATGTATAAGGTCTCTAAGCGTCAAGATAAAAGGTAATAAAGTAAGTATACTAATCATAATACAATATTTTGAGCTATATCTATAACACGTCAACATGAAAATAATAAAATCTAATGTTCATGATTCATGACGTATGGTTATGGAAACGCTTACAGCCGCCCGCGCAGACCTTTTTAACGTTAATGTTACTTTACGAGCTAATATGCGCATGAGTGTTTTGCATTACTTCAAATACTAATGACATATACCTTACTTATATGTACAGTAGAATCCGCTTATAACGACTCCGCATATAACATTTGACCGCTTTTAACGACTTCGAAATCACTACACATTAGATTTCATACCAAACATTTTCAAAATAAATAAGTCCGTTTTGTGCGACATCCTGTTAGTGCGACGTAATATCACCGGTCCCTTGACTGTCGCTTTATCCGGATTCCACTGTATAATTATACATAACCTTATTTTACCATTTGTTATCTGAGGCCAAAAAACCGCCAAGTAGCTATGAAGTACCAAAACTAAATAAATAAATACCATATACATTATTCTTCTTAGGTTTTAAGTACAATGGTAAATACTTGAGTTGCCGTAACTTTTTCTGTCTCTCTGTTTTCTGTAGGCGGTGTATTTGATCAAATTGCTCTTTTATTATAATTCCTCTCACCTTGTCAAATATGTTCAAAACTTTGCAATACTCAAAAACTTGGTCATAATTATCTTTAAACTTACATTTGACCATATATGCCGCTATAAATTTGAGGAGTCTTAATTGGATATCATATTATTGGATTCGATGAGTTTTTAACAAAGCCTCAAATACCCCGACTGACAACCGCTGTCAGTTCGCGCGGGAAACGGTAGATTTGACAGTTGTTGCTAAGTTTGGGTAGGCGCGTATAATGTTGCTCTGTGTCCATAAATTGTTAATTTAATGCAGATTCTTTGTATATTTGTAGAAACAGCGATTACATTTTGTTATTTATCGGTTTTATGTCTTTCACTTCTAAAAATATATTTTTTGTAGATATGTCTTATACGTTCTGCCATAGCTAGATATCCGTAGTTAACTATCGAGTCAGCCAACACCAGATACAGTAATCTAATAGTTTTGAAGGTAACTTGTGTTTAAAGATACTTAGTTTAGTTTGAGTTAAACTCAATTTATTGCAAACATTGTCTACATTGGGACCCCAACTGAATTTCGAGTCTAGCGCAAGTCCTAGGTATGTAGTTATATTAATTAGTGACAACCTCAAGCTGTATGGTAACTTAATATGCATAATTTTAGTTTTCTGACATTACGCTGCCCCAATATTACAAGGTTCTATGTTTCGCTTTTAACCAGTTGAAAATGGAACCTTGTCATAGTGACACTAAGTCTAATATTAATTACTTCAAAAATGTAATATTGGAGCAGCGATTTAGTGATGAAGTTTCACATTAATAGATATAAACAATAGAGAATGTGCATGCGGAATGAATACTAATAATATGTCACTATGAATAGTAAACCATCAAATGATGACAAAAAACAGTAAATTAATAAATATGCTGTATCTACACCCATACAGTAAATCTTCTTTTATGTGCTCAAAAAGTGTAGGTAAGGACCACCTTTACAATATCGCGCCGGTCCGGGGCGGAGATGGCCATAACAGCATCAAAAACGGTACCGTTGTGGCCATCTCCGCCCATTACGATACAGGCTCGTGCTCAAAAAGACTTCAACGAGCTCACGAACTCGAACTTCTGCACTTTCAACGCAATGGTGCCTCAACACATGAAAGAGGATTTAATGTATGGATGTAGATAAAGTAGTGTATACAACTGTACATAATTAGGCCTTAAAACACTCGCGTGATCCTATTATGAAACTGGCTGACGCTCGTTTTAAAACCACACTCGTGTTTTAAGACCTCTCATTATTTATCAGTTGCATAAACTACTGTAAAATATTAAAAATATATGACACTTAAAAAACTTACATTTTGTTATTTATCTTGAAAACCGACGTATTTTTTTTGACTAAATAGCAAATAAAAACCACCATCAGGATTCTTATAAACAAAAAAATGTACGACTACAATGTACCTAAACGCAATATTCACGACCAAAACAGCAAACTCCTTGTTTTTCTATACAATAGTAATACGCGCGCATAGTATATGACGTCACATACTATGTCTAATTAGTAAGGGACCTTTTCGGGGCTCGGTTTTTATGCTGTATTTTGAAACCCAATTTTGTCTTTTGTGTTCTTTTAATTGTAGTTGTTCTGTATACACATTTTGTTCCTCTCTAGAAACTGGTTCGAATGGTATCATGAAAAAAACGATGCATATTCTCTCTATCACTGAATATAGTAGGTACATGATTGACACTTTGGGTATAACAGGGTTTTACGACGGAAACCTTCAGTCACTACATCTGAGGGGCTACCGCGAACTGAAAACGAACGAAGTTCGAATATCTCCCTCTCTGCCGCACAAATTAGCAAGTGCGACAGAGAGGGAGATATTCGAACTTCGTTCGTTTTCCGTTCGCGGTAGCCCCTCTGTACTTTCAATCGAATGTCATAATAGTTCTTCTATGGCATATTAGACCCGGTATCCTCATGCTGGTTTTCCTTCACCTAAAAGTCACTGATAAAATATTAAATGATACGTATTTGGTATACGAGTAACTTATAACTTTTTAGGGTTCCGTAGACAAACTGGCAAAAACGGAACCCTTAGAGATTCGTCATGTCTGTCCGTATGTCACAGCCGAGTTACTCGGAGACTATAAGCACTACAATTATGAAATTTGGTAGGAAGGTGTATTCTATGAACCGCTACATAAAAGTGATATGAAATTACAAAAAAATATTAAATTAGGGGGGGCACTCCATACATGTAACCGGTGGATGAAAAAAAAAATTCAACGCACATAGTCGTGTCGGGTATCGATGGATAGGCCTTTAAAAATGATATGGAGGTTTCTAAAAAACTTGTCCATTTAAGTCAACCGTTGGTGAGATATTAGCTATCAAAGTCATAGAAAGTGTCCCTCCCCCTTCTAATTTCCAAACTATAAAGTTTAAAATTCTGAAAAAATTGAGGTGATGTGCATTAGTAAATACTTTCAACGATTTTTGGTTTGAACAATATAGGTTTTACGATTTTTGGTCTTGCCCAAACAAAAGGAAGATACGACTTTTTTAGATTCAATGTATTGGATAGTGATTTTAAATGTGGACTAGTAGGTGCGTGGTCCGACACGCACTTGGCTGATTTTTTTAAAACCCAGTGGTGCGAGTCGGGGTTCTAACTCCACCTCCAGATTTAGTGTTACGGCTACAGTATTTAGTAAAGCTAATATTTTACTTCTACGTCTAAATCCAACAACTCCGTAAGCAATAATTTATAGTTAACGAGCGGTTCGAAAAAGGCCATTACTGCAATTCGCCATCAGGTTAAAGCTAGACTTACTGCGAGCTAGGCAACCTGGCCTTGGCTCGTAGCGTTGAACCGGGGGGGCTATTCTGAAGATAGCAAAGAAATACTATACTCGTAAACCATCGCGCTTGGTATAACAATTTTTTTTTAATACCACTATGGCAAGGTCACCCAAAGAGCAATGGAAAGAGCTTTGCTCGGGGTTTCTCTGCGTGATAGAATTAGGAATGAAGCTATCCGTAGCAGAACTGGGGTCGACATAGCCTTCAAAATTGCGAGACTTAAGTGGCAGTGGGCAGGGCACATTGCTCGCAGGACTGACGGTCGATGGGGCCAGAAACTGCTTGAGTGGCGTCCACGCACCGGAAGACGAGCTGTCGGTAGGCCTCCGACAAGGTGGAGTGATGACCTGGTGAAGGTCGCGGGAATTCGGTGGAAACGAACGGCACAGGACCGGTCCAAATGGCGAGCCTTAGGGGAGGCCTATGTTCAGCAGTGGACGTCTTTCGGCTGAAATGATGATGATGATGATGACCACTATGGCAAACACGCGTATGGCCCGCCTGATGATACGAGTAATGCTACATCGAAGGTGGATTAGCAGACATATACGCGGATAAAATTGGGTATTTTTTTATGTTATAGGGGGCAAACGAGCAGATCGCCTGATGGTAAGCAATTACCGTCGCCCAT
Source organism: Epiblema foenella (assembly GCA_963556455.1). NCBI lineage: Eukaryota > Metazoa > Arthropoda > Insecta > Lepidoptera > Tortricidae > Epiblema > Epiblema foenella. The sequence goes on along the minus strand of OY747108.1, from coordinate 6,466,824 downwards.
AAACACCTGCAACACCAGAGGAGTCGCAAGTGCGTTGCCGGCCTTTATTTGTATTTGACACATTGTTAAAATTTATTCCATAGTATGGATATATATATAGAAAACCATGAAATTATCACAATAAATTAATTAAAATCGTAAAAAGATATGGGACTTCAAATATTTGCAAAATGTTGGTTTTTTTAATAGTCCAAATGTAAATTGATAATTACCAACAGAATTCTCATGTTTCAATAAAAAAATGTATGGCAGCTATGTCCGTACACACAATATTTCACGACTAAATGGAAAATTAATAATTTTTCCATACAACGGGATTACGACGCCATTACGTCACATTTCACTGCCTATCAGTATAGAGCGTTTTCAGTGCTCGTCAGCAATGCTGTACTCTACCTCTCGTTTTCGTTTTTTGTGTTGCTCTAACTGTAGCTGGTCCCATACAAACATTTGATCGACTCTAAAAACTAGTTCGAATCATACCATAAAAAAAAGTGAAATAGCCAATTGCGACCAGAGGGCCTACTCCGAATTTCGTATCGTGCCGTCCCTTTCACTCTCGTGTTAATACACTATATGAGTGAAAGGGACGGCACGATACGAAATTCGTATTTCAAAGTTTAAAGTATCAAATCGACGGCACGTTCGTTCGGGCTGTCACCCTTTGATCCGTGTCATAAAAACCGCCAACAAGCTGATAAAGTGGCAGACGCATCGGCCGACGTTCACGCAATTAGCCCCTCTACAGATACAATCTGTTGATGCGTCCGTCGATGTGCAGGGAGGCATACGGGCTTACCGCAGCCTATAGACACCGACAACTGCAGGGGTGTCACATGATCCTTGTCGCCAATTTAGAAATTGATGCACTTCTTTCTTGAGTCCCTCGGGCGGGAAAGCCTAATAGGCAGCAGGGATCGGATACCGATATTTTCTCCATAGAAAAATACCGGTATTATTACGGTCACCGGTTCATTATTTCGTTTTTAATGGGACAATCTAATAATACGACGTTGTTACCTAAATACATGATTCAGCCCTACGTAAAGAGCAAAAAATAATCCAAAATATTGGGCTAATTCAGGGTTTTTTAAAAATACCGGTATCGGTCCCTGATAGGCAGGGAGCTCATTCCATAACCGGAACGTCCAGGAGAGGAAATTCCTTTGAAACCGTACCGTACGCGGTACGCGGCGACCATTATGTTCTAAGGTGTTTGGATGAATTTCGCTGCCGGACAAATACTGGCATAAGTCTATGCTCTGTGTGCCTGCCGTGAACTATCTCTCTGTTTCTCACTCAAATTTGCTAGTGCGACACAGAGAGGGGGGGACAGATGTCAAACATGAAGTCACATAAAGCATAAAATACTTTTATTTCTTTCTTACTTACATTTAATCATCAGGACATTTAAGGATACTTACCTGAAAGAAAATACACATTATTAACACACTTTCAAAAGGCATAATATATGGTTCTACGACGAAGTGGAAAATCACACTAAAATTGTTGAATGGATTTGGGTGCTGTTTAACATATGTACAGTTGTTAACTTATTCCGAAAATCATTTATTAGGGGGTGAAAAGGGCTTCTACCCCCTTTTCACCCCCCTAACGAATGATTTTGTATAGGAGAGCGATTATAATTTGCAAGCAATTGCCTAAGGCAATAACGAATTCTTAATCCATTCAGCGGTTAAGTGTGAAAAGGTAACATACAAATACATGCACTAATAGTTACTTTCGCATTTATGACATAAGCATGGGAATATGGATTAGTATCGATAGTAAAATCACACTTTGTCGCACGATATCGTCTGCCGTGTCTACCGCTTCAGAATAGCCCCTAACACATGCTCTCCGTATTATTATGTAAATGCCACTCCTAACATGCCGAGTCAAGTACGGACATACAGACATACATGGCTCACGTGAATTAAAACTTCACAGCTATGTAATGAATGCTTCTAGAAAAATTGTTGCCATTTATGGAAGCTAAAATTGGGTCAGGGGGGCTATTTCGAACTTCGTATCGTGCCGTCCCTTTCAGTCATCTAGTGAATAACACGAGTATTTGATGTACCTAGATAGATTTTGACCTGTAAAAGTGCCCTTGAGGCCTATTTGCAGAATAAATGTTTTGATTTTGATTTGATTTGATTTTGTAAAACACAAAACACGTAAGATATTTTCATCATCATCATCATCATCATTTCAGCCGAAAGACGTCCACTGCTGAACATAGGCCTCCCCCAAGGCTCGCCATTTAGACCGGTCCTGTGCCGTTCGTTTCCACCGGATTCCCGCGACGTTCACCAGATCATCACTCCACCTTGTCGGAGGTCTACCGACAGCTCGTCTTCCGATGCGTGGACGCCACTCAAGCAGTTTCTGGCCCCATCGACCATCAGTCCTGCGAGCAATGTGCCCTGCCCACTGCCACTTAAGTCTCGCAATTTTGAAGGCTATGTCGAATTTGAATTTTGAAGATATTTTCGATTAGTGTTAACTTCCCACAGTCTCTAGATTGCCCCGCTGCATCTTACCGTTTGTTCCTGATACTTATTAAAACAGTTCCTACGCCAAATCTAGAGATTGGGTCCCAAAACGGACCCTGGGATCTTTTTCGAATATCTATATAAATGTTATTGGATTTTTAACCTCACTTTTGAACAGTAAAATAGCTTTTTGAACGTGTTTTTTGATGGAACTCGGCTGAATCAAATTATTTCAAGTACTGGGTGATAAATGATTTCTGCCCTGTCACCCATGCTACCTAGGCTACTGAAAGAATAGTATGAATGGTATCATTTGTCCTAACCTTGACATTGGGGTTATCATCGGCAATATCGATGGAGCCAAAGATTGAGGCGATAAAACCAAAGATTCATTTTCATTATTTGTGACGACCACTTTAGCCTAGTTGGTAGTGACGCTGCCTACGAAGCTGGAGGTCCCGGGTTCGAAATGTTCAATCCCGGTCAGAGTTTAATAAAATTGCTGCAAGAGAAACAGTATTACGAGATAAAGATGTACAAAAAAAGTTTCTAAGTTGATCTCCGAAGGGGACCTCTACTAAGTACCCAAACAAACAAAAAAGAATTTGAATTGCCAATCGGTATTCACGTGAAGTCGAATGAAACTTGTCGCTATGTCGTGAAACGGAAACGCTGTAAAACACTTATCAACAACATTAACCCAGTGGGCGGTCTGAATTTCACAACAGGTCAACGACCTCGATACAATCCTGAAATAGGTAAGTGCCATATGGGGTTACAATCAGCACGTAGGTACTGTAGAGGTTGTTACGGTATGAGGCTGGCCGTGTAGGTCCAAAATCATAACCGACGACCGGTTTAGCCTAGTGGGTGCACCTGCCTGTGAAGCTGACGGTCCTGGGTTCGAATCCCGATCAGGGCAAATATTTGTGTGATGAGCATGAATATTAGTTTCTGAGTCTTGGATGTTTTCCATGTATTTAAGTATTTATATCTATTAAATATATCGTCGTCTAGTACCCATAACACAAGCCTTCTTGAACTTACTGTGGGGCTATTTCGATTTGTGTAAGATTGTCCTCTAATATTTATTTATTTATTTATTTATAACGTATTAACGTATACAAATTGAATTTAAACTATGATTCGCGAATGCGTCAAACTGGCATTCTGCTGGAAACAATTGGTTTTCCAGGGACTTGTCTTCACGACACCATCGGAATCACATGTTCTGTAAATCATTTAAGAGATTATTGTATGTATATTTCAGTACAGTAAGAAATATACTAGTTTCAAATGTGCTTCCAGTGTTATATTTTAGCTACGAACTCCTCCCAGTACCTCTAAACCCGTACCTCTCGTGCAGCATACCCCAGTATTAATATATATACCACGTTAGATACCACAGTACAGACGGCTCCAAAAGTTCCAGACAGGATAATAAATAATAATAAATAATAAATAAATATTAGAGGACAATCTTACACAAATCGAACTAGCCCCACAGTAAGCTCAAGAAGGCTTGTGTTATGGGTACTAGACGACGATATATTTAATAGATATAAATACTTAAATACATAGAAAACATCCAAGACTCAGAAACAAATATTCATGCTCATCACACAAATATTTGCCCTGACCGGGATTCGAACCCAGGACCGTCAGCTTCACAGACAGGTGCACTACCCACTAGGCTAAACCGGTCGTCAAAACGCTCAAAAATATCTGTCAGTGTGACATATACGACCCATTAAGGGGCTCCACGCGTTATTCATCCATTTTTGACGAGTTTTGAGTTGATATTGCTGCGTCAAAACTCTTGATATATTTATGGCACGGACGGTTATCGGTTCATTAATCCTTTATCTACATCAAGAGCCAAATTTTTAAAAAACTGCCTGTTTTTTTGTGATTTATTGATACATGGTTTAAAACAGCGCTGTTTTCGATACTGGTATGTTGTTTATGCTCTTATATATATGAAATGTACATGTAACTGTTCCTCATTGACGTCTCTAACAACGCAAGAGAAATTTTTATTTTTAACCCATTTTCAAAAAAGTTGTTTACAAAAATGCTGCCAGCGTCATTGGCACTATGGCGCAGGAGGATCCCTTATTTAAGATTATTTATTTTTAAGTTTATATTATTATGTTAAATTATTTAGTTTGTATCTGGAAAGCAATAAGTATTGGGGATTTACAAAAAAACTGTTGCTTTGGCCTAAAATTGTCGAAGTTTGATGCCATATACCTCGAAGACAGTGAGTTTCGAAGTAAATATGGTATACTGTTTCGGTAAACCTCGTTCTTAATACGATAAACTATAAAAGTCACGAGAAAACGGAGAGTTACTGATCGAAGGTCCTTGGGAGCTAACACTTTAATTTCAGAGCGTTTGCCGTTAATCACTTTTGACACATGGCAGCTCATATAACGTAAACTAAAATATTCACTATATTTTAAGCTTTTAAACTATTTGTAAGAGATCGCTCTTTAGCGATAAGGCCGCCTGTTGTTTGCCTCTACCCATTTTAACTTTGTACTGTACTGTGCTTTTGTTGAGGTTGTGCAATACAGAGTATTTGTATTTGTAAATCATAATATTTTTTTCTCACATATTTTAGCAAATTAAACACGATAGGTAAATATTACGTTTCGGGTCTTATTATATAACCAGTAACATGGTTAAACTTTGCGAGTGAATCGTTAATCGATCTATTTGAAAATTGTTCATTGTTCACTATTCATCAGCCTCGGAAGCAATTGGCCCTCTTGTAGCAGGTATACAATGATAAAGAAGCCCCCCGTCGCCAGACAGTGCCCCCACTCTTCCCCCAACCTGTGCAAAATCTTGAATCGTCGACTAGTTAGGTCGGGAGACGACGAAAGAGACGGAAAATCCTCAATGAAATGAAATGAAAGGACAACCATAGCCACCAACAATGTTTATGAAAGTTCGGCATTAAATATATCAGGCGACTTAGAAAATATGATATATTTTCTATATTAAACAGCTCAGCGTATAATAGGCTTACGCCTACTTAATATAAAATGAAAATATATGGAAAAGTATATTTTATAAGTTCGTGAAGAACGTGATTCGAAAGGAGACCGTAAGTCCGTGTATTAAGGTTTCTTTTCACGTTACTACAGTTATACATTTTTTCTACCAGTCATTTCTATCACTCGTTAAAGTAATATTTATTAAAATAAACTAAGTCCTTACTTAGAGCCAGAGTTCGTTACATAATACTACTTCTAGCAAAGGCGCTTAATACTAAGAAATAAAATGTAATAATAACAATGAATAAAGAGAAAAATCTGATGAAATGGCCCTTTGTGTATATCAATGTTTTATTCCCTATTATGGAACTGTTTTGGGAGTGGAGTAAATGCACCTTTGTGCAACTTCCTAACTTCGCGGGGCGGGATCGGTTTGTGGTATTTTGTTCTTGGACGTGAGCTTACTCATGCCACATAAATTGCCTCTCTAATACTGTCGGAATACTACCAGTATTACATTTGCGCAGTAGTTATCATGCGTATCGCCGCGATTTCGCGCATATCCCTAGTCAAGGAACATTCATTTAAATGTACTGCGCGGTAAATAAGCGGTACTGACTCGCGTTACAGTTGATATTGACAGCTATACAAGCTTACTAATATTGTACTCCAGTAGCTCGATTCCACTCACACCTCAGATTCGGTTGAAACCGCTCAACCAATCTCACTGGAGCGCAAACTTTTAGAGTATTCCAGTGTTCCAAACCACACGCGTGGCCGTGTCGTAGGTTTTCCCCAGGCAACTCTCCAACCACGGACTCTTATCGCTTTTTTGGGCACGGCCTATAAAGCCACAGTCAGATTCAAAACAAAAAAATAATAATATCGTATCGCTTCACTCGCCATGACAGGAACTCGCCAGAAATAATGTTTAAAATGTCTCTTTTTGACAGCCTTGATAACGCTCTACGGACTCGGGACAGATCTGATGTAATCTACACGGCTGCATATATATCATAATATACAATAATTAAATTATGATATATATGCAGTTGAGATTTTTTGTTGCCTAATATTTCATAAAGCTGTTATTGGATTTTAAATCTTCAGGCATACAAAATGAAGTCGCTTTTTGTACGGATTATTTTGCTACTGAACTTATACTTGCCTACCGACCATATAATTACCTACATACATAGTATTTGCTTCTATGAATTTTAAGATAAGGTAATTGATGTTTTATTTATTCTTTAGAAACATATAATTCTGTAAATTTACAATATTTACTACTTACAACTACAATAAGAAACAAATAAAATGAATTACAAAAAAAACACTCCATCTAAAAGTTCTGCCTGCGGCATGGACCCCAAAACGCTGGCGGCGTTACCCCTCTGAACCGCAAGAGCAATTCGTTGGGAGAGGTACGCGCCAGGTCTGCATGGGGTCCCTTGAGGCGCGGACCAGCCGTGACGACAAGGCCTTCATGAAGGTTTTCATGTCGGGGTCCCATGGTTTCCACTGCAAGCGCCGCAAACTCGTAGCTCTCTACTAGAGAGGAGTATTTGGGGCGCTTGAGGTTTTGGGTCTTATCAGCCGCCGCGCCGGCCTGGGAACGGGTTGCCTGAATGTGGGACGGAGCGAACGTATCGACGCACGTTGCGTCCCACACCAGGGTCCTATCGAGTTTCCACGGCACCAAAGTTACCCCGTCAGGGCCCTTGCCATCGTCTCTTGTCATACCTGCTGGTTCTAATGACGCGGGTATTGAGGCGGTGGTTTTGCTACCACTCGGCCAACTTAATTTAAGTATATTTTTGTGAAAGTTACATAATAACCTACCGAAGACCTTAGCAGAGTAATACTAATCTTCATTTTCACGATGTACGTATATAATCAGTTGTAATAGTATTCGGTATATGTTCTTCAACAATACATGATTGTATTAGAAAATCCATTTATAATACACTAAAAACAAGTAAAGACTAGTGGGGCTAGCACAACTTGCTGATAAATCGTATCTCGCGCGACTCAGCGATTCCTGTCTTGCTCGAACTGTGCGGGTTAGAAAGAGGAGGGTAGATTTTTCTATACTCGCGTCGCGTCGCAGCGGTAGTTGTGCTAGCCCCCCAGGTATTAAGATTAAAAAACAGAAATAGGCGAGTTATACACAGTGGATATTACAAAAAACTATTATTACTGCCAACTACTGAATAAATTGTATTCAATCAATATAGCAAAAATAAAATGTAGACGCCATTTGTCGAGACTAAACAATAACAATCCAATCAAACGTAGCCTAAATATTATTAAACAGGGAATGTAAATAATCAGCCAAGTTCGTAGAATGTTACAGCGATAGCCTAAGTCAAATTGATTCAATAGTAATTATCTACAGTTACAAATGTGATTAGTCAGTAATTCTATAAGCTACAACGAAGCTGAAGTGTAAAATTGAAATGATTTTTGCTTAATAGTAAAATATGCTTGAAATATCAAAAATATGCTTCTTACTGATCTAACATTAATTTAGTTAGGATTGATATAAAGATAATATATTTTTTCTTAGCCTATACAGTGTTCCACTTCATGGACATAGGCCTTCTCCCCTGTCTTCCACTTGTCATGGTTCTGAACAATTTCTGGCCAGTGACCAGTCATAGAGAAAAGTGCTCAGGTCATCCCGCCAACTCCGCCTTGGCTTGCCGTTTACAACTACATATATAAGTATTTCTTTATTCTCTAGGTACTTGGCTAAGCACTCTTCCGGGTAGCGTACAGTAATAAATGTCTTTTCCAGACAAAGAGAAATGTATCAAAGCTTTTTAATAAAGCGTGGGTTTTTCCTTTGTAAGCGCATTTTGGGTTTTATTAAAGTATGTTTATGGCTGGAGCGTTGATGGAATAATATATATTAGATAAATACACTACACTACACGCCCAAGTAACACAGTCATGCTGAATAAAGTTTGAGTAATAGCAATTCGCAAATATCTTGAGATGTACTTACCCAAGCCCAGAAAGATTTGTTGGGACAAAATCGACTAATAATTGTATCAACTGTTTGTAGGCTGATCATAATAATTAACGTAATTTTTAGTCCTAGCCGAAATATAATTATGAGTTTCCTCAATCAGTGCCTGCTTTAAATTCATAGCAGATAACACAGTATTCATGATTTGTTATCAATCGATGGAAATCAACCTTGTTATCTTTAGAAATATCTGGATAATGACGTTACGGTATTTTAATCCTACGGACAAATAAAAATTTGGCAAATGAATGTACGGAATTATGATCATTTGGATTTTAAATCAGCTGGATAGTAAAATTGTTACCATACAAAAATCTGTCAATAGAAAATATAGAAAATGAAACTTCGGACAAATGAAAAAAAAGTAAAACGAAAATAGGCGTTTCGTTTTCGGACTTTTAATATTCGGCATAAAAAATTTCGAATTTGCGATAGGTAACCATAATCTCCGTAACGTGTGAGTAAAGGTTAGTAAAATAGCCAAATTTTGAATAATGTTCTTTTTCGGCCTTTATACCTCTTTAAGCTTAGTGAAAATTATATTAAGTTGAGTATTATGCTAAGCATATTTAACCAGACTTTACATCGTTGTTATACAGACTAAAGTATTTAAAAATGTGCCCAAATTGCGTTTAGTCAAACTTTATTTAACAGGGCTTCGGCTAACAGTTTTTTATAAATTACGATGGTGGTAAGCAGGCCTAGAACCCGCTTTTGATTAAGCCACCGTAAGTTACGTGTAGCCCCCAGGAGAAGGGCTCCTGCTATGCAATTCACTAAGCACCGTGTTCACCTGTCAACTCACAGGTCACCCGTTTTTATATGGAAACTGTCAAAAAATCAGAAATGACATTTGACAGTTTCCAGTTTCCATATAAAAACGACTTCACAAACCGACTCGTCCTCACCTGTCACCTCAGCCCTCACCCCTCACCCGTTTTTTATATGGAAACTGTCAAATGTCATTTGTCACTTTTTGACAGTTCCCATATAAAAACGGGTGACCTGTGAGGTGACAGGTGAGGACGAGTCGGTATGTGAACAGCCCTGAGTCGTCACATGCTTATTTCCTCTAAAGGGAAAGGTAGGTACAGTCGCCATCAAATATATCTGTACTCTTCAGGGTGCTCAAAAATATCTGAACATGCACTTTAACGCCTTGACAATAGAGTCGTGTTCAGATATTTGTGAGCACCTCGTTCGCTCCGATATATATGATGGCGACTGTACCTAAATAAGAATTCAATGACTAAGTCGTTCTCAAACAAAAGGGTAAAGAACGTCAAAAAGGCGTCAGTTCCGTATACGCAATTAAAAATCACTTTTACTGTCCTTTTATCAAATTATCGTAGCTCTCATACGCATTTGGCCATCCGTCAACGCAAGAGAGTATCTTTGAATCAAAACAATCCTCACATGCTACGGATATTCGTGGAGAAGTTTTATTTTATCAAATTCTCAACTTCCAGAAAACGAACAACTTTTTCTAAGTACAAAGTTGGAGTGGCTTCCTAGTTGCAAGTCATGGTTCGCGGAGAGTATTATGCTGGCTACACACGCGGTGAAACACTTTAAGTGATTGGTCGAGTACATTTTTTTGATGTATAATTATGTTAATTTTATATTGAACTTTATTTTCATTCCTCATACTCCGAAAGTAGGTCATGTTTGACCTAAGATGCGTATTGAAAGTGAGGCATGTCACCTCATGAGTTGAAAAGTAATAAAAAAAACTCGAGCAATGGCACAAATCTGTACATGCACCTCAGTAAAAAATTATTGATTTCAAACTGTGTTAATTTATTTTTAGTTTCCTCGTATTCGGAATGAAAAGCAGAGTGTTTAACTCGAATGAAACCTAAATATCTCGTCTGAAATGTGTAGCTTTCAACCCTTGGTTAACAACCACACCAAAGACAACTACGGAGATGATTGCAGTCGCCTTGGGCGAAATCGGCCGTGGAGCTTATTATTACTATTAGTAATTGTTGGTTTCACTTCGAAGTGAAACTGAAATAACCAAGGAGTTCTGTTGTTGTAGTTTTCCAAATCAGATTGTATGTAAACTGGAGACTAAACACGTAAGCACAGCCTGTCCGCTCTCATCCCTGAGAGATAACATGCAGTGTCGGATTAAGCTAGCGCGGGGCCTGTAGCAAATTCTATTAAGGGGCCCTTGGTATGTTTTAGGTTTTCAAGTTTATGGTATTAGAATGAAACAAAACTGCTACAAACAAACTTTTCTGGATTTAATTTGGGCAAATACAAGTGGGACCTGACTATGTCTTGTAGGGAAGTTCGCGTATGGAGATATTTTTTTGGGAAAGGTGAGTCTTAGTAAGTATTTTAGCCTTCACCTGGTTACAACCCAGTCAGGAAGCAAAACCTCGAACCGTTCGTAACTTTGATGAAATTTGGTACGAATGTTCATTGATGGCCTTGTTTTCGTCCCCAGGTCCCCAGGCCAGGACCTTTTAGAGCCGCCGCTATCTTGGAAAATTATACTCCATCAAAATCAAAAACTCATAATTACTTAGATACTTTTTATAATAGGATCAGAAAGCGTGGGTGCGTGGGCCCCCAAATGCGAGGGGCCCGTAGCATTTGCTACTCTTGCTATATGGCTAATCCGCCACTGATAAGATGTGCCCAATGGGACTCAGGCAGATAATGATGTTACAAAAATATTCTGGGACCGAAAAAAAACAACAAAGTCTGACCGTTCAGCGCTAGTACTAGTCATCCTCCTAGCATTTTATAGGTTATATTATTCTAACCGCGGTCCGCTTTGGCGTATAATCACAGTATTTATCGTAGGCACTAACCCCCTTATTCATAAACGTCTATCAAACCTATATTGGTTAACTAGCCGCTAAAGTTCATTTGTACTTATCTGTCACTTTGACACATGCCACACATGTGCTAATTACCAGAGGTCTATTAAGTTTTATGAATAAGGGGGTAAGTTTACGAAAACGAGTGTTATCTGACCTTCCAACCCGGATGGAAAATTGAAACCTTGTCGGGATTAGCCCGGCTTCCTCAAGATGTTATATTTGACCGAAAAGCTACTATTAATAGTAGACATTTAAATATAAAATTATATTTTGTAAATAACTTTCTTTAATCCGAGCCGGGATGCGATCCCACGACCAGATTGAAAGTCGAGTGCCGCTCGGCTACATTGCCTTCCGTTCCGGTGAGCGCTAGTGTGTACCCAGCATTACCGTAACTGTGATTTGGTGAGCATGCATCTTTCGTGTTCGTGCTGTACTGTAAGTCTAACTTTGAAATTAGTTCGTATTGAAGGCGCCACATATATATATTTGTATGCAGCTCTTTTTTTTAACCTGACTGTGGGTGGCTTTATAGGCCGGGCCCAATAATGCGTTAGGAGTGCGCGGTTGGAGAGTAGCCTGGGGAAAGTCTAGGGGAAAAACCTCCGACACGACCACGCGTGTGGTTTGAAACACTGGAATACTCTAGTATGGAGCTCTGCAAACATAATTCTTTATAGTCCACATTTAAAAAAAAAGCGTTGCGTGGAGAACAAGGAATGTGGTGAGTTGCTGTTGTAAATAGTTTCGTTTTTAAAGAATTAAGAATAGATTTTTTTTTGTGAAATGCTTGGAAAAATCTCAATGTCTAGAGCACGATAGAAGAAAACTAGCAAGCTTATGATCTACCTGAATATACAAGTATAAGTGTTAAAGATGATGTACAATATTTTGTTACTATCAATATGATCTGATGGAAAAATCAGAAACCTGTATGGATTGACAAAAATATCTTTGCTTTCGTTGTAACGTTTGTACTGTAAATATATTGTAGCAAAATTGTCTGATAGAAGTGCCTTCCGCCTTCTCGTGGCGGGGGCACTACCGTGCCCCCATATATTTATTTTGTTAATAACAATATTCATAAAAAATTTGGCTTTATTTTGTGTGACTTGACATGTATGTTGACATTTTCATTTTGTTACTATCGAGTTTAGGACTATGCAGTCTAATATTGGAGATTTTACACATATTCTTTCCATTTTTCACTTATACTATACCGTAAAGTGGGGTCACTTTCAATTTGGGGGGTGACTTTAAAAATTCAGGTTTTATGCCGTGTTTTACTTTTTATTTAGTTAAACTTGAGTCAAGTTATACCTCGGTTAATTTCCTAACTATTTACTAAACTGAACAAAACTAGAAATACTTAGTGATGAATATATAAGTATTTTATATGTACCAAAGTAGCCCCGTTTCTTCTTAAAGTCACCCCAATTTACGGTATACTTAGCGAGCTTAGGATACTTAGCGAGATATATTATGTAGCCATCGCGAACAGGGATTGTCGAGCCGCTTGCCAATCTTCGCAACTTGGTCGTGTAATGCAAATCGGGACACGACGTCGGGTAACATCTGTCATTCATTACACGGCTAAATTACGAACCACCGCAAGTGGTTCAACATTCTCTGTTCGCGACTGTACCTGTTATTTCGTGGCTTTTCATTTGGGCATATTATAACTGAAGAATAAAGGAGAAATTGAAAAATTTAGCAATCGCTACCCAGTCCCAAATTCATCAACCGTTCCTTCGTATTAAGCAGTACCGCTGCTAACGTAAACTATATCTTTATACAAACACCTTAAGGGAGTCGTACAGCGACGTCTACCAGAAGACTCATGCTTCATTAACGGCACTAACGTCTCAAATTAAATTGAGAATCGTCAGTTGCGATGCGCTATCCCATACCCAAATTTAGAATAAAGGAAAAATTTAAAAATAATAATAATGAAGCATGAGTCTTCTGGTAGACGTCGCTGTACTTACGCCTCCCTTAAGGCGTTTGTATAAAGATATATTATAACTGGTTGGTTCATTAACTATTTTACTTCCAACAGCGAAAATGAGTATAAACACTTTTTAAGGAACACCTAACCATATTACAAATGAAGTCGTACCAGAGGGACTACTACGAACTTCGAAATCCGAACTTCGTATCCGTCCCTTTCACTCATATAGTGTATAACACGAGAGTGAATGGGACAGCACGATACGAAGTTCGGAGTACAGGTCCAAAAGTAAATCACACACGACCATATTAGCACAAAACGAGTGGTTGATAAAAACCAAAAATATATTCTTATAAAATATGCAGTGAATGTAAAACGAATAAATGGGTCAATCAACTTTTTCTTGTTGTTATTCTGTCCCGTCAGCGAGGAGACAACAGTAACCAAGTTTATTAGAAAAATGTTTATAATATGAACTTCAAGCATGCTCAATGGATGATCTATTTCCAAATGGATTGTTGCTCATCGGTAAACTCATGTTTGGTAGATTTAAACCCTATACAATCACAGTTTTAAAGAGTGACTCAGGAGACGTAACCATGGTAACGAGCAACAAGGAATAGTTGATCCACCCAAATAACACGCCCAATATAAAATTTTATGTTAAATTATTTATGAAAATGCTATTAATTAAAAGAAAAAACAGCTGATCGATAGGAATTTACGATATTTATAACTAAAAATACATTTTAAAAAACCCCAATTATCTCACCCCAAGTTGACAAAAACCCGTCATATCTGATAGCAATTATGAAATGCCTAACTTAAAATAGACTTAACATTAAAAAGTCTGTGTCAAAGCTATGTTTACAAATATGCGCCTTATACAATTGCTACAAGGTGGAAAATTAATTAATAACTATAATTTTGACTAACAAATTGAAAAGACTTGCGCTCTTTCAAAACTGCACTGTATTTACCGTCGGCCCAACAATGGACACGCGCTGCCAAGCGCGGAACAATTACCAACAAATCGCTGCTTCCTCAAACACCCTTAACACTTTGCAATTAGGCTTCAATTTCAATGGCTCAATTATGGACAAAATTTGTCAAAGTGCAAAATTAAGCTTTGCCGTCCGGATGACACTTGTTACAATAGATTTAAGGTTTGTTTTAGATTGTGTGGGGTGTGGTTATGTTTGTGAAAAGTGCATTCCAGTGGGTGCATCCTTGACAAGTATTCCGCTGGGACCCACTTTTAATTGATAAAAAGTGCAGAACGGGTTCCGCAACTACATTGTACATAACCGGTACTAACGACTCGACATAGTGGTACATATAAGTAGTCTGCGATGTACTTATACTGATAAGGGATAGCTGGTTTATTTTTTTTTCTATTGAACGTATTGAAACCTACGCTGTAGAGAAATTATATATTGTGTGTTTTATATACTACTACGGTTTTAGGAGCGCTCGTTTGCGGTATGCGAGGTTAAACAACGTCGGGCGAGGTCAGTTCTTGCATGGTTTACCGCTTTGAATGGTTATTAACTGAGCGCTCGCATGCTTTGGAAGGCAAGTTAAGCCGTTGATCCCGGCCGCTGTCTATAGCAGTCGTTAAACCAAGTTAGAGGCCTTCTTTTTTTTTTTTGTGTAACCTGACTGTGGCTTTATAGGCCGGGTCCAATAAAGCGATAGGAGTGCGCGGTTGGAGAGTAGCCTGGGGAAAATCCAGGGGAAAACCTCCGGCACGACCACGCGTGTGGTTTGGAACACTGGAATACTCTAAGAGTTTGCGCTCCAGTGAGATTGGTTGAGCGGTTTCAACCGAATCTGAGGTGTGAGTGGAATCGAGCTACTGGGAGTTTTGTCGCTGGTTCACTAAACCTAGCCTAGCTGAGAAGAGTCCAGCAAGAAATTCAGCTAGGCCCGACCTGGGTCGGACTGACTCTACCCGGTGTGCGGCGGTACCGGGACGAATAGGGACTATATGTGCCACTGTTGTCGCGATCGCGCGGTGGACGTCCCCGCCGGCAGGAAGAGGCCTTCGGGTGGCTTGATAACTTCGAACAGTCATGTTGCCCACTCAATTGACAAGCTAATTCCAATAAGGTCTGGTTTCCCCTCGGGTTTGAAGGTCACATGGTAATCGCTTCTGTAAAAACTAGTGCCTATGACAAATCTGGGATTAGATAGCGGACCCCAGGCATCCTTCAGGATGCAATTGAACTGGGATAACGCTAGGAGGATGATGATATACTACTAGCTTTTGACCGCGACTTCGTTCGCGTAAACACGTAATAGAGTGATGATGTTGGGGATAAAAACCGACTCCAAAAAACACTAAAAAGTAAAAAATAATTGCCTTACTTCTAACATGAGACTTTACGCTTCCTATTGAACAATGTAGACGTACTTATTGTAATTTTTGAAGTCAGTGCCATCCAAAGAAATTGTCTAAAGTTGACGAAATGGTACCGACTACAAAAATTACAATAATTCCGTTTACATTGTTCAATAAGAAGCGTAAAGTCTCATGTTAGAAGTAAGGTAATATTTTTTTTAATTTTTAGTGTTTTTTGGAGTCGGTTTCATTTTTTTATTATTTTTTTTATTTGTTTCACACTTTTTAGTGAATCACTAACCAGAATGCATCTCATAACGATTCCAATAAGCTCAAACATGGATAAGCTACACTGTTTTATTACGCAGTTCCGTTGCCTAACTTCCGGCTTCAATTACCAGATCAGGTTGATGGTGATATTACATCAGGACCATTTAAATTGACTTCGTCATAGTTGCTTCCGTATCTTGATCGAAATATCTTAATACCACCCATGAAACACTAGGAGTTTTGTATGACCATCCGTGGTCTTCTTCATCAGTACCCGTTCACCAAATACTACTTTCTAAATGCAAATGATTGATTTATTGCCGAAAATACTAAAACCGCTATGTTTCCCTTGAATTTTTGAGGAGTTCCCTCAATTCCTCACGGATCTCATCATCAGAACTAGATTCTGGTAACAACGGGACCAAACTTGACGCATATGCT
Source organism: Epiblema foenella (assembly GCA_963556455.1). Classification (NCBI taxonomy): domain Eukaryota; kingdom Metazoa; phylum Arthropoda; class Insecta; order Lepidoptera; family Tortricidae; genus Epiblema; species Epiblema foenella. Next base: position 6,450,444 of record OY747108.1, on the reverse strand, counting down.
TTCAAACAAAGAAAAAAAAATTTAATCGGCTCATAAACGACGGAGTTCTGAGGTAACACACATTAAAAAAAAGGAAGATACAACCGAGTTGGGAACCTCCTTTTTTTGAAGTCGGTTAAAAAGTAGTCTATATGATAATCCATTTCATGAACTCGTTGTATACTAAGTTGAATCGTTATCCGTTCAGTCGTTTCTCCGTGTTAAATATCTCCTGTGCTACTGACTATGTCTATATACGAGTAGAGATCCAGCATTCTCCCGTAAGGCGCAGACATCCCTTTGTCTCCTAAGCGACATACACATCATTGTATCCATTGTTTCGCTATTGTGCTCCCGCCCTTACTATCCTAACTCTAAAAGGACGTAATTTAGAGGGAACTCCCACTAGTTAAGTCATTTCTAAATTACATTCATTCTTAAAGGGATTTTAGTATTGTCAAGTTAAAAATAACTTTATTATTAAGAGAATATGATCGGTTATAGATGGGTTAGGGTGACTGGCATAGTTATTCTTTTGTTTATTACATTGCCGTCAATAAGGTGTAGGTTACATGGGTCGTGTGTATGGGCCACTGCGATATTAAACATCGTTGTAATATTGCTATGACATGGCTGTCACCTCCATTATCCATATTACGTTACGTGTTCAGAACCGCGGCGCCATAGGCAATAATTTTCAGAAAGGGACTTTCAATTTTCATGTCCCTTTCATTTTAATACGGTTGCGTTCACATTTCTCTGACACACACGGCATTACAGAAATGTGAACGCAACCATATTAAATGTATGAAACCGCTACCGTTTTGATGCGTCACAAGTCAACACGACAGACACATGTGAATGTGGCCTTAGGGGTAGCAATAAGGCCCGGTAATCGACTTAAGAGTCCATTCATATTTTGTGTGAGAAAAAACAACAAAACTGGATTTTTGACGCAATATTACTGAGAAACGGAAAGGTTTAGCAAAATTCAAATAATGCATTTAGGGAGGTCAATTCTTTATATTTTACGTAGCGGCTTCAAATTTTAGTTTAACTCAATATTTTAGTTTTATTTACCCGATTACCGACAGTCGATTTCTGAAAAGGGCGCGGAGGTATAAGTTTGATCACGTTTTGAGTGATGATATTATTAGGTAACCTAATTGTTAAAAAATTGTGTTACAGCCGTAATATGTTGTTAATTTACGCTGCGGCCTCAATTTTGTATTATTTTCTATAAATAGTCTTACACAAAAATGTTTCTTATGCTAATTTCTCAACAAAATTACGCTCAAAACACACGGTTTTTCTCAGTATTATTGAAAGATTATTACAATTATTTATATTACACATTAAAACTCATGTATTTGGAAATATATTTCAGTAAAAAAATATATAATAAGTCTAAAAATTATACTGTCAAAAAAGATTCAAAAGTTGTATTTATTTGTTTGCGCGCGGGAAGAATCCTCAGTACGGCGCGAGCGCTTGTCAAGGTAGGACCTGTGTCAATTTCGTCCCAACCGCCATTTTTGTAGCGCGAACGCTCTGAATGTGATTATACCACGATCAACCACATTTGATCGTAGCTAAGTATGGTTTTTAAATTTAAGTAGTTTTCTTATAGACTGAATCATAATGTATTTTCAGCAAACTACCAATTACTTATTTCATGTTGATTTTAGCATGAGTCGCAAACAGTCGGTTTATACTTGTGTTAGGAAGAAAAAATATACTTCAAGGCTAAAAGAGGCAAGGTAAGTTAAGTTACACCCAACTTATTTAAATGTAAAATTGGCGTAAATAATTAATATGTATTAGACAGATTTATTATGCTATTCGGATTTTAAAGACATTTCAGTCTAAATCTTTATTTCCCTTAGTATATTGTAGCCTTACAAAAAATACACACATTTAAATCTCGAAGTAGAAGATGGATTTAAAAACCGGTCACGTGCGAATCGGACTCGCCAACCGTGGGTTCCGTATACAGCTGTGTATCGGTTCCAACCCTATTAAATTAGGAAAATCTTAACAATATGGTGTTGAAATTGGACGCCACGGGAGCGCCATCTATAGGCGACTTTTGTTACAAATTTGAGCTACTGAATAACTTTGTATTTATGGTAGGTTTTCAAGGATAATTCTTTATCACGTAAACCGATTTTTTTTTTTTCTTTATTTGAAAGAAGGTACTTTCAGGATAATCTCGTAGGAATTTGTAAAAAATAAATAAATGCGAAGGTGATTGAATTACAAACTTAGTATAGAAATGTTTTTTGACGATAAAAAAAAAACTGGATAGAGCTACATTTATATTTTTTCTGTAAAACAATGTTATTTAATAATTTTATCTTTTTCCTTGGTAAACTTCGGAGATAAAGGGGGGGGGGGGGGGACGGTGTTTTTTTACATTTATGTTTCAGAATGTGCAAACCAAGCCCTTTCATGACACCCCACTTGACACATTAACTAGACTTTCAAATTTTGAATCACCAACCACTATCACACCAATCAATATCTGTAATTTTTCAGAGAAAAAAAAAAGAATAATTAAAAAGTCATGTTCTATGTATGAAGGTAAGCCTTCTTTATAACTATTCCAAATTTCAAATCGATAGCATATGTAGTTCTTGAGATATTTAGTGACGTGACGGACAGAGAGACGGACAGAGAGACAGATAGACAGACAGACAGACAAAGTGAAACCATAAGGGCCCCTTTTTTACCATTTTGGTACGGAACCCTAAAATTATTAATTTTCAAACAACAAACACGCTACCCGCCATGATCGCGAATGCCGTGTTGTCATTTGTCATACAAGTTGTAAGTAAATCAACGTCTTTCACATGTCAGAATACACCACCTATACAACTGTTCTATTATAGGTATAACATTGTCTCCCATTTCTGCAGCGCTCGTGGCCCAGCGGCGCCCGCGTACCGCGTGCGGTATGCGAGGTTAAGCAACGTCGGCCTAGGTCAGTTATTGCATGGGTGACCTTTGAGTGGTTATTAACCGAGCGCTCCCGTGCTTTGGAAGGCACGTTAAGCCGTTGATCCCGGCTGCTGTCTATGATAGCAGTCTTTAAGCCAAGTTGGAGGCCTTCGGGCGGCTTGAGAACTTCTAACAATCAAGTTGCCCACTCACTTGACAAGCTCAATTCCAATAAGGTCTGGTTTGCCCTCAAGTTGGAAGGTCAGTTGGCAGTCACTTTCGTAAAAACTAGTGCCTACGCCAAATCTTGGGATTAGGTAGCTGACCCCGGGCATCCTTCGGGATGCAACTGTACCGGGATAACGCTAGGATGATGATGATGATTGTCTCCGATTTCTGCCCGGTTTGCTTACACCCCGCTTGACGTCACGGTCTAGCTAGACCATCATGTTGGAAAGCGTTTTCGCTAAATTCGTGAATAATTAAATTTTGCCATCATGGTGGAAAGAGTTTTCGGTGAATTCGTGAATAATTTAATTTTACCATCATGGTGGAAAGCATTTTCGTAGAATTCGTCAATAATTAAATTTTAAATTATACTTTTGGGCTTTAATTGGTCTCGGAAAAATCTAATAAAACAATTATTAACAATGTAGGTAAGACTCTGTTCAAAGTATTGTCAAGCATCGTATTGATTGGCTGTAATTACCTCTCAGAAAACCCCCTTGCTACTGTCTATTATCAAAAACCACCTTTTTATTATTATTACAATGAAGAAACTATCTATTAAAGTATTGAAAGAAAATATGAGCACTAAAATAAGATAATAAGTGCCTCACTTAAGCGAAGTAAATAAAATATGTTGTTGGTTTGGTGTTCATTGACATAAGTATCAAACGCGTTCACTCCTGTGCGCCACCGCTACTCCAACCCTACCGTGCACGCTAACCCTTTTGTACCTATATTAATGTTAGAATGTTAGAAGAGGATGGCGCGCTTGGCTCTAGGCGTGAGTGTGTTTGTAGGGTCAAGTAGAAGCGTGTCTACACACACAAGCGCACTTTGCCGCGCGATCGCTGTCTAAATGCCGAATTTGAGCAAGCGCTTTGGTGAACGCGCTCTTAAAAAAGTGACGTGACCGCGGCATGTTCTCCTGTAGTTCTATGAGTGACCGCCAGAGGCGCTGTACTAATGTACCTACATACAAATCGTTTACGCAGACGCTAGCGAGTACGGTCACTGTCGACTCATGGTAGCGCTATAGTGAAATAGTTACTACACTCGATAGCGTATTGTTCGATAGCATCTGTCAAGTTTGTAACTCATGGTACCGATTTTCTACGGTAACAACCATTTGACAGCTACAAAACGTCAGTCGCTAGCGTTTAGTTTTCGATAGGTAATTTACCGTAGAACTCATACTACCGATCCTTAGTTCTATGAGTGACCGCCAGAGGCGCTGTACTTTTGTACATACAAATTGTTTACGCAGACGCTAGCGAGTACGGTCATTGTAAAGTCATGGTAGTGCTACTGGGCACATTCACTAAATGGCCTGGGATATTCACTAAATGACTCGACCTCGGTGTCCCCTTGTTTTGCAGACAGAAATTTCATAGAATTTTGTTTCGCAGAAAATGTTACAAATAATATTTGGTCCTTGTATTTTTATTTCGACTATTGTTTCAATGACTATTTACTTGAATGAAAAATATTTCTCAGAAACACAATTCAATGAATTTTGTAATATCATTTGACAAACTTATCAAACAGTTAGAATTATGTTTGGTGTTTCGTTGTTTCGCATAGAGAAAATTCATAGAATTTCGTTTTACAGAAATTTATATTAAATAATATTTGGCCCCAGTATTTTTATTTTTAATATGATTGTATCACCGCTTATTCACTTCACAGAAACATATTTTGCTGAAACACAATTCAAAAACAATTTCTATATATAATACAGGTTATTTTTTTTATAAAAGCCCAGAAAGACCTTTTGGGGAAAAATCAACTCTAACGCAGATAGGTTAGAAGATTAAGACAGTTCAGTTTTATTTGCATTTATTTCGAACAGTAAATTACAATTTCAGTTTTTTTTCTAATATTTAAATTTCTGAATAATCTTGTTTACGCTGTAGAATCCGATCAATGTGATCATCTTTATCAATGTACTTTCGTTTTTTAACATAACTAAATAACATATAAGGTCAAAGAATATAAGATTTGTAATTATATCTTAATGAATATCGAAACATTAAATTTTCTTTGTAATAAAAATCTAGGATAAAAATTTCTGCAAAGTAATTATTTTACGAATTAATTATTCTATGAAATGATAATATGAGATTTATTTTATGAGAAACAAAATTCTGTACAACTATTGTCTTGGTACTAGTAATTTTTACGTAAACTAAATAATATAAGAAAAAATAATATTTCATTTGTAGTTCTATGATATGAATATCGAAATATTAAAAAATATTGATATCAAAAATCATTGACTTGAGTTTCTACAAACCTAGTGTTCGGTATAATGATTATTCTGTGAAATGATAATATGAGAAACATTTTCTGCGAAATGAAATTCTTTAAAAATGTTGTCTATAAAACAGTGTACAACCCTCGTCCTCACCTATCACCTTATCCCTCACCCGATTTTATATGGAAACTGTCAAAAAGTAACGAATGACATTTGACAGTTTTCATGTAAAAGCGGGTGAGCTGTGCGGTGACAGGTGAGGACGGTGCTTAGTGAATCGCATAGCTGTTAATGTCAAATATGTCTTGTTGGTTCATGTCGGTTGATTTTGCAGTACTGACTGCTTGTTTTCCTGGGATGCCTGAGGCGTACCGGAGCAGAGGACCTACTCCGGACTTCGAAATCCGAACTTCATATAGTGCTGTACCTTTCACTAATATAGTGTATAACACGAGAGTGAAAGGGACAGCACGATACGAAGTTCGGAGTAGGCGCTCAGGCTCTATTCGGTTCGCTAGGGGTGTAATTCGACTTGTATCTAAGATAGCCCCTGACATGGTGATATAGCCCATTTTGTGGAAACCCGCGATTACCGGAGAAGTGTCAAATTAGGGTTAAAGAGAAAATATCAAATGATACTTCGTACACATAGGCCGCCGGCGGGAACATCCACCGCGCGATTGCGACAACACTGACACATATAGTCCCTATTCGTCCCGGTACCGCCGCACACCGGGTAGAGTCAGTCCGACCCACATCGAGCCTAAGGGTGGGTTTCACCAAACCGTCTGTAATCGTAACCGGTGTTCGTTAAAATCGATTGTATGGAAAGTTTGACAAGTTTCTATGGGATGACAGCTGCCGGCGCCATATTTGACGATGATCGGCCTGTGATCGTATGTTGGTGCAACCGAGCCTTACTGATAACATAGGTACTATCTGGTATTCGGTAATGGTTTTAATATTTGTGGTAGTCCATATCAAAAGGGACCTTATAGCGGCCGGCACTTACGCCTTTATTGCCGTTGTTCGAGTACAATAGCACCGATTTGCAGCGTAAGCGCCTGCCGCCGTAAGGTCCCTTTCAATGTGGACTATTACATTTATTGGGATTATTCGACACTTTTACCGCAGAACGTGCCTGATAAAAAACCTCGTATGGCGTTCAATGTCATTCTTTCTAATGCAAATAAAAACAAGATATAGGTAAAGACAAATAAGTTAGGTACAGCGTATAAAGGCCTACTATGACACTACATTGCGGGGCTGCGGTGTACCGAGGTAAGATAAATACGATCAAATCCTGCAATGTAATGAAAATTCAATGAAAATTGCTCCCAAGTTCTTGCTGGTCTAAACCTCGCTTAACAGAAGTATGCTATTATTCCAATTGACTTCAACCAAGATCGCGGAAACAATCTAAGCTTGACATCTATTGGCGATCGTAACAATAAAACAAAGAGGGGTCATTGCCCCCTCGCCACAGACTAGGCAAAAACCGCCGGACGTCGTTATAGGCTTTTTGTGGGTTGCCAGCACTGATGGTTTATCTTAAACCGTTCATTAACTATCTGTGGTTGTGGTTTTCTTTCTCCAAGTATTTGCGTGGAATTTAGAGATGTTGCAGCCTATTCTTTTTCTTTTTTAGGCCCACCACACAATAAAGCATGATAGTTATTAGGTAGTTAAATAAGAAACAACCGTATTGTAGGAAATAAAGTTCAAGTTCCTTTGTCTCTAAAATGAACGAAACAAAACATATCAACTCTGTACCAATTGAATATGATTTGAAATCTTTTAAAGGAATAAGTCCCATCAGTAGGACCATGGGCCTTAGAAATTTCGGTTTAATGGTGGAACCAGAGAGAGAGGAGAAAACTTGAGTCGTTCTAGAAGGGTTTATCTCAAAAGGGGCAAAGAGGTTCAAATTCAATTAAATTCATTTATTTTGCTAACAGAAAGTTCCATGCAAAAGATGTCTAGTGTGACCAGTGTGACAGTTATAATAAGAAACACAATATTCAAACAAAATGGTAATAGCTACACACTAGGATTAATAAGTAGGTATTCAAACATCAATTGGCTGACAATGTCCTAATCATCACTACATAGTATAAAACAAAGTCGCTTTCTCTGTCCCTATATCACTATGTATGCTTAAGTCTTTAAAACTACGCAACGGATTTTGATGCGGTTTTTTTAAATAGATAGTGTGATTGAAGAGGAAGCTTTATATGTATAATAACATCCATTAAATAGTGCACCCGTGCGAAGCCGGGGCGGGTCGCTAGTTTTAAATAATTAAATCTTAATTAAAAAGTAATTCATACATGCAATAATATCAATCGAACAATTTTCCTGTAAATTCATTGGGACTGTAAAAAGGCTTGAACCACTTTTCAGCGACGTCAAAGATCGCGACGAAAAAACAATCTAATAATAACCTCTGGGTTGGAAAGTGAGATGGCAATATTATAGCTTTCGTGAAACGGTGCCTACGTCAAATAGTGTTAGTTGAAACTGAACTCAACGAGGATGATGATAAAATTTATCACCCTATCAGAAATTATTTGACATAATGAAGTACCACGTTTGTTGTATGGGAGACCTTAAATATTTATTTTATTCTATTTTTTAGTATTCGTTGTTATAGCGGCAACAGAAATACATCATCTGTGAAAATTTCGACTGTCTAACTATCACGGTCCATGAGATGCAGCCTGGTGACAGACGGACAGCGAAGTCCTAGTAATAGGTTCCATGGAGATATTTTGTGACCCCAGTAATGACATCATCATCATATATTTAAGAGCCTAGCCTAGCTCTTGTCGGTGGAGTAATCGCCATTCTGTTCGGTTCTCCGCCAAGGCTTTGAGGTCCTGATACGACATTACGTTGACCTTCTCTTTTACTTGATCTATAAACGCATAATAATAATATAATATAACATAATAATCAGTAATGACATAGGATAGTTTTATCCCGAAAATCATTTATTGGTTGTGAAATGGGGGTGTAAGTTTGTATGGGAGGGCGGAAATTCTTTTTGCGCGCACTAAAACTTTACTACGCGCTTACATCCAAATGAGTGCTTCCTGACTGGAGCGGGGGGCGCGGAATCGGGACGATACGAATGAAGTACCTGTACTATTTTAGTGTTTTCGTAACAAAACACAAACGAACGCGTTTTCGTTTAGTCCCAATTTGAATGACAAAAAAATGGTTGCCGTACAAATTGAGATTAAACGCAAACGCATTCGTTTGTACAGTATTGATCTACGTCCGCACATGATAATTATCAATATTACTAATGCGCAAATGTACCTACTAGGGCACGCAAACCGGAACCCCGGGATCCCGCAATACTGCGACCTCGGACCGATTGTTACGGTATTCCAATACCGGGATTGAAACAGACCACTACAGAAATATCGGAATACCGGTATTGAAGATTTTGCATTATATTTAATAGAAAAATATGAATGAATTCGTAAAATTTCTAAGAAGGCAACAGGTATTGTATACATGTAGTTGGACGCAAATGTTCTGACGGTACGTTGTGTTCATTAGAAAGGTCATGCTTGCTTACGGCAAAATATATGGTAAGAACTTAGACGCTGATACAAGACGACGTCAACGCGGGAAAATTCCTAAATGTAACACCCGATTTGCCCAACGATTCAGTGTATTTGTAGATATCCAATAGTTTTTAAAATATTTTGAAAATTTTATGATGTCCTCCCAGACGCTTCCGTCGACGGCGACATCCTGACAAATTAATTCTATGGGATGTTAGGTATTTTCTTATTGATTACGAGCATGTGCGCGACAGTGACTTGCAAAGCCAAACTTGTGGTTTTGAAGCTCCGGCAACATGGGAAACAGTGGAGCTCTCCACTTGAGTTATAAGTATACATAGATGAGTGCCTCCGTACGCCACGAAAACGATTTCACTGAACGATTCCAAGTTACAAGCGGTGTAAAATAAAGGCTGTGTCTTGGCTCCCACCTCATTTGCCATCTACTTTGCCGCAGTAATGAATGATGCACTTAAAAAATGCAACAACCAGATACTAGTAAATTTTCGCACGGACAAGAGTATATTTGACCTTTCACGTCTTAGGGCTAAACGCAAAACACAGTCTGCCTCAGTGACCGAGGTTCTTTACGCTGACGACGTTTGTCTTATGGCGGGTAGCTTGGAGGTCCTACAAAGCTATCTCGATAATCTAGACGATGCCTGTCGTAGATTTGGCCTAATAATCAGCGCGTCGAAAACCCAGATTGTTAAGCAACCTGCAAGAGGGAAATCTGCGAGCGACGCTACCATTTATTTAAGGGGTATCGCATTAGAAGAAGTAGGAACGTTTCGTAAATCCGGCAACGAGGCGCTGCAGCAGGGCGTCCGTAACGTGCCTGAAAGGGCGCATGTTGGGATTCAAAGAGACATGCGGCCAGTTATTGCACCCTCTAGAACTAACTAGTAAATTTTATAAGAAGGCAACAATAATAGTTGGTATTTATAATATTTCGTTATTATTCTCTGTCCTACTTTATTTTTCTACTTATATATAACACAGTTACAATGTGACGGTAAACTGTCACTTACTCGTATTCTCAGGTGAAAAGTCCCGGGATCCCGAAATCCCGAAATTGATATTCCCCGATTTCAATCCCGGTATTGAGACGTTATTGCATGCCCTAATAACTGTATCCCGTCAAGTGAGGAAATCTGTTCAAAATCAGTAAGCTCACGTTATAATAAAATATCCCGAGCCGCAAAGTCAGGAAGTCGCCGTAAATAAGTCAGCAAATGTGATAATCCACATCGAAAGAGACCTTATGGCGGCAGGCGCTTACATTACACCTATTCACTATTGTATTGGAACAGCGGCAATAAAGGCGTAAGTGCCGGCCGCCATAAGGTTCCTTTCAATATGGATTATCACAAATGAAGAGGTATTTTTCTTAGACGTCATGATAAAAAAAAGTATTTTTGACTATCTAATTACCTTAAAAAGAAGCCTTGGTAAAAAATATTAATAAGAAACAGCATTTTATTTCTGCGTATTCCGTAATTCAGGAAATTCTACGAAAGCCGATACTTATCAATATCAATACCCACGTAAAAACTTTTTCAACGAACAACCATCAGTCTATATTGATCTTTAATATACACTAAAGCACATTTACGCACGTCAGCTTTTTTTACATAGCCATTTTTATATATCCAGAAAAGTCAAGCCATTTTTGCTAAGCCCGCCCTGAAGACTCGTATTCAATCGCTGTTAAAGCATAACATTGCAGATAAATAAATAAGTGAAGTGGATTTATATTCCGACCACCACAATTTATACACACACACGCACGCACGCAGGCACACGCGCACACACACACACACGCGCACACACAAACACACACGCACACACACACACACACACAGACACACACACACACACAACATACACACACGTGCAATCACATTAATTACAAAGCTCTTTCAAGTGGTGTACCTCTTGATATTAATTTGTCTTGATAAGTAATTTGTACTACACGCATGTTTTGAAACTTAATTCTTAAATGAATTGCCATCTTAGCCTCTGTTTTACCAGTTGTATGTTTATGTTCTACGTTCTTTTTCAACTAACTGTATTTGTGTGGATATCTATAATTGGATTTGTTATTAGCTATTAAGTTTTGTATTATTTTTCTGTAATGCTGTTGATGCCTCGAATAAATAAAAATAAAAAAATAAAGTCGGTCATCACTGAAAGCTAGTTCGTGTAATAAAATATTAGTTATATCTGCGAAATGTGACTTTGAAAGTAGTCTAGAAAATTCTGCCAATACTGAGCCGATTTCAATTTGATTAAATTCAGGTTATAGGAGCGCTCGTGGCCCAGTGGCGCCCGCGTACAGCGTGCGGTAAGCGAGGTTAAGCAACGTGGACCTAGGTCAGTTATTGGATGGGTGACCGCTTTGAGTGCTTATTTACCGCTCCCGTGCTTTGGAAGGCACGTTAAGCCGTTGATGCTGGCTGCTGTCTATGATAGCAGTCGTTAAGCCAAGTTAGAGGCCTTCGGGCGGCTTGAGAACTCCTAACAGTCAAGTTGCCCACTCACTTGACAAGCCTAATTCCAATAAGGTCTGCTTTCCCCTCGGTTTGGAAGGTCAGGTGGCAGTCGCTTCCGTAAAAACTAGTATCTCGCTAGGATAATGATGATGAGATAGATATTAAAGGTTATAGAATCGCTAGTATAAAATGTTTAGCGTAAACAGAAAACTGCTCGTCCATAATTGTCTAAATGAAATTATTAATTGTCTCAATTACGATGTCAATTGTCGTTGCATTGTTATAGTTACATAGGTCACTGTTGTTTTGTTACTATACAGGTGGTCCAAATAGTGCGACTCCATTATTTTTTTAAATTCCTCGCACCTAGATGTATCCGAAAATATCCCATGCATATTAAGCGATTATTCATAGTTTAGAAGTTAAAATTTTATAAAGGCTTAACTTGCACGACACAGGTTTTCAAAAAGACTTTTGTTAACGCTGAATAATACAGTATCTTTCATTGAAATTGAAAATATTTGCATAACACAGGGTTCGCAAAAGTGTTTATAATTATGTCAATACAGGTGTTTTAATGCTGTTGATGATTTCTTAATAATGTTGATTATATGAATTAAAGAAATAGTCGAAAAAAATTTTCTTCAACGTTTTTTTCTTAATATTTTTTTATTTTTATATAGGCCGGGCCCAATAAAGCGATAGGAGTGCGCGGTTAGAGAGTAGCCTGGGGAAAGTCCAGGGGAAACCTCCGACACGACCACGTGAGATTGGTTGACCGGTTTCAACCGAATCTGAGGTGTGAGTGGAATCGAGCTACTGGGAGTTTAGGTGCTGGTTTACTAAACCTGGCCTAGCTGAGAATAGTCCAGCAAGATATTCAGCTATAGGCCCGACCTGGGTCGGACTGATAATATTTTTTCACGTAACTAACTTGGAACGCTGACTTCAACAAAAAAAAAGCAATAATAAGGGCTACTTTTTTGTGTTATTTGCTAAGATGATGAACTACAAAAGTTTTTGAAATTATTATCACTACATAGTATAAAACAAAGTCGCTTTCTCTGTCCCTATATGCTTAAATCTTTAAAACTACGCAACGGATTTTGATGCGGTTTTTTTAAATAGATAGAGTGATTGAAGAGGAAGGTTTATATGTATAATAACATCCATTAAATAGTGCACCCGTGCGAAGCCGGGGCGGGTCGCTATTAAATGTATAAAACCACCATTTTTCATTCAAGATTTTTGAAAATTTGACTCCGTCTGAATTATACAAGTTAAACACCTTTAATTGTAACTTCTGAACTATGAACAATCGCTTAATATCACACACACACATGGAAGAATTTTTGGGTCACTGGACCATCCTGTATATGATACTGGTGATGAAATGGCAACAGGTCTCGGGGACAATTTGTAACGCCCGAATGCCCCTTAAAATGAAGAGTAATATCTATAAAACCATAATACGGCCTGTCGTCACGTATGGATCGGAATGTTGGGCCTCAATGATGAAAGGAGAATGCATGTTACAAAGATGAGAATGGACCGGATTAGGAATGAGTGTATGAAGGGAAGTCTGAAAGTAGCATCCTTTGCCGAAAAACCAAGAGCCAATCGCCTGGCGTGGCACGGGCATGAAATGAGGAGGGATGAAAGCCACGTAACAAGAGTATCAGACATGAGCGCGGATGGATGCAAGAATCAAGATAGGCCAAAGAAAAGGTGGATGGATTATTTGAGAGATTATGAATAAGATGCGGTTGTGAATGAAGAGATGAGTGACAGAGATATATGGAAAAAAAGATAATATGCTGCGCTGACCCCAAATAAATGGAAAAAGGGCAAAGGAATCATTGATATGATACTAGGGATCAATCTCACCGAACGTGTTGTATTGAAATCAATTTTACATTTGCTGTGCCCTCGCTCGTACGCCTTGGATGTTTACAAATAAATTATGATCTGATTTTGACTTTACGGACACGCGACATGAGCAGGCTATTGACCAAGCCAACGCGGAGCGTCTCCGTTTCAGCTTGGACATGACTGATTTCGATGTCTGACCACATGTCTGGCTGTTCTCTTCAAGTCGCATTTTTCAACCGATTCTCGTGAGATTTTGTGAGCAGATTCGATAATAATGTGGATATTTTTGTAGCCTCCATTCTTGTTTTTGTTTTTTAATGGCGGAGCGTTAACAGCGTTCGTAACACATTGATATGCTTTAGGAATACTAACATTCTAAAACGAATTAATATTTTCATATCAATAGCAAGATGGTGGTTAGGACGAGAGAGAGAGGAACCTAGTGGCTATCGTAGAAGTATCGCCTTCTGTATCTAACCTTCGATCGACCCAGCCATCTAGCTAGTCTCTTGAGGTGTTGGTCGAAACTTCGCTATTAGACCGTTCGCAGAGACGACTATCGAGACAATCATTGTCGAATCAACATCACTATCCTCGTCACTAGTGTAGAAAACCTCTTTTAGTGTTTTCCAAATCTGATCTGTATTGCTCACCCTTTTACGAGGGGCCCGCCGCACTGACTCACACTCCGGAAGCTGTACATCACGTATTAAACCGAACAATATGATAACATACGCAAAGAGTTTTGTGCGTTCTGAAGCAAAAACAGAGGGCCTCCGAATTCCGAACTTTGTATCGTGCTGTACCTTTCACTCATATAATGTAACATAGGGATGTCACTTCCGTCTTGAAAAATCGATTTATTTAATATAATCGATTAATTTGCTAAATATTAAAATCGATTAAAAAACAATCGATTTTTGAAGAAATAGTGTAAGGGTGAGTGAAAGGGACGACACGATACGAAGTTCGGATTTCGAAGTTCAGAGTAGGCCCTCAGAGACGCGATTTTATTGCTCTTTGATGCTTTGTATTGGATCAAATGTGTAAATGTATGAATATATCTTAGTTCTTCCTTCTCGCACTTACATACTTGCTAGTAAGAGATGATGTGCTATATGGTAGACATAAACCTAATCGTGCTAGGTTTTAAAGAATATAACTAAACTCATTACAATTATACTCATTATATCTATATACTCATTGCAATTATGTACTGAACTGTGATTGTTTTGTTGAGGTTGCGCAATAAAGAGTATTTGTATTGTATTGTATTGTATTGTAATATAAGTGAAGGCTATACCGTCACTAAAATTTACGCGCTTAGCTCAATATGCTAGGCTTGTCGACGGCGCGCGAAAACATGCAAAAATCGGTATAAAACAGGTTTATTTTCCAAAACGGATCATCATATATGCTATAGAAATTTGAGATAAAACGATCGCTTACCGATGATGAAGGGTTCTGGTGTTATGACCAACTGAAGAAGAAAGGGTACTTACCTGAAAGAAAAGAAAAGTATTATTAGTAAAATGTTGATACTCATTCCACATTTCCTTCTTAACAATTTAAAAAGATTTCTAGGTAATTATATAGTGGTTACGACGGTTTCTGACCATGACGTCAAACTTTAATGTATGCCAGAAGGATAGGTCAGATGTAGTCCAAGGTACATTTGATTAGGCTTCCTCAAATTTACATGTACAATTAACCTAATCTAACCTAACCTATTTACTAAAGAAAACGCACAAAATATAAGACTACTCGTAATTATATTAATAAATGGCTAAAAGTATATATTTCTATTTCATTATTTACACTCACGGTCGTATATGATGTTTCATTCGATTTGTATCTTCATTATAATGAAATAATGCCATCTGTGTTTGATTGTTTTCATTCTACAGTACCAATCCTATATAGCTTATTTCTGTAAAAAATAATTTGGTAAACACGTAAAAATAGTTTTACGTAAGTTTGTTGCCTGCAGGGAAAACTTCCTAAGAAAAAGATAATTAATGAAAGAAAAACAAGAAACCGTTTCAGCATTCTTTACGTAGTAATTTTCTTTGCAGAAACTCTAACTTTATTCATCAAAGAATCGCATTCGACGTAAAAAGAAACAAGTCTATAGAAAGCGGCCAAGAAAGTTGCAACTGTGTATTCTACTAGTGATTCTTTAGAATGGCATTTCTAAGTAAAAGTACTACGAACAGGTATGCATTTGTTCCTAAGTGCTACGTAATATTATAGATGTATTATAGCTATGCTAGAATGGCATAAACCCTAGCGCTATTTTAATAATCGTTATTATGGTTACGTTTTCATAAAACGTCACAATAAACATGACCTCTTTTGTTATTTAGCTGAACAAGTCAGAGAGTCTAATTCTTCGTAATCGATCCTGTTTCCCGCATGTTAAAATTAACATAATAATACAGTTATTGTTGCCCTGGAATGAGGGATCAAAGTCGTACTTTTCTACCCTTATTTGAGGCCTACAATGACTTCTTTGCCTACAGAAGGTGTGAAAAGCAGTATGTGCCACTCGGTAGCAAAATATTTGTAAGACATTTCATGTGTTTAGCAGCGGGCCTCAGTGGTGGTGTGAAAAGCAGTATGTCGTCACACGTTAGCAAAATTATTTCCGTCTTGGGCGTAAACACTTGAATACCTACGCTCCAGGTTCTACTTTAGAATCCTGAGGGATCCGGGGATCCCCGGGCTCATTACAAAAGAATGCTATTGTTTATTTTTTTCACCGGGAGACCACGGCTTAAAATATGTGTCATTTATTGGACACCAAGATGTCGAGCACTGGGACGTTTACCTTACTTTGTTATATTGATATTAAGACAGAATATCTTATTAGGGAACCTTATATGGCGAAAGGTTTTTATGACATGTTTGTCTCTTCCACTTTCCCATTCCCATAGACTATGAATTCGCCGCTAGAGGCGCTAGTGTAGCGTGAGGTCTTCGAAATGTCAAATGTCACTGTTTGTGGTTGCGCTACGCGGGTTAATATCAAATTGGAACAATATGGTGACTATTTTGCAATACCTGAGCTTGATTATGGCAAATATGAGTTACGGGTCAATGACTGTCAGTGCTTTGAGACAGTTCTGCTTTCGGAAACTTATGTCCTCCTTTTTTCCGAACATAACGGGACTGCGCTACAATGCGGGATGTTCGATATTTTTACGGTACGGTTTTAAGATATTAAATGTAAACTTCGTTCTCATGCCCATAATAACCAATAACAATTTTTGACAGCTGGACCTTACTCGACAGTGGCGCCAACTGGTGAGCACAAAAACGATAGCCTTCATTGGATTAACCTCACCTGGCAGTGTCACAGTTTTAGTGATCGTACTATAAGATGTTCTGCCGTTGTTCACCATAAACATTCGAAATTCGAACTAGCGGGAGACAGTGACCTTGTGTTGCGTTATCGACCGCCCCCTGCACTTCCTGCCCCCCTGCCCCGCCCCCGCCCCTGTGCGGGCTCGCAGACGGTGACGTAGCCCGGATGCTGTGCACATGAGAAACAGCCTACTTTCCCGGGCTTCTAGAGTACACAAGAGTTCACGAATCATCATCCTCCTAGCGTTATCCCAGAACAGTTGCAAGACCAAAATCTGATGTGCGCAAGGTAATATTAGCTGTGGTCAGTTAATTATCAAAACTATCGGAAGTGATACTGCAATTAAACCTCTTTCTAAATAACTATACAAAAATATAAAGTGAGGGCCATGTATTCCAAAATCTGGATTAAAAAAAAGTGTCTGAAAATTATGTACTCATGAAAAAGTAGAATGGCCCATGTATGATTGTGTATAAATTTTTATGTAATATATATGTATTTAAGCTTGTACATTTTATAAATCTGTTTCATAATAATTTCTGCACCACCCACTGCTTAATTTATGTATTATACAAACATTTGATCGTTTCTAAAACTGGTTTGAATGGCATGAAAGTTTATTTTGTGATCTAGCCCATTATTAGCAACGCCCTCTTGGCGCAAGAAGCAATGTTATAAATAAACAGTTGAAAAATGAGGCGCGAGGCCCATCGGACCGCGAGGCTGCCGTAAGCGGTGGCTCATGTGCCATGCCTCGTCGCCTTTGACAGTTGCATCCTGAAGGATGCCCGAGTGACATGAGTAGTTCTCGAATGAATGATTCAAATGAAGTACTTCACCTGAGTACTCTTTCGTTCAATTGTTCATTTCGAATAAATTTCAGTCAGACTATAGTTCATAAATGGCTCGCTAGTCAACAAATTAGGTTATTTAAAATTGTAATAATTATGTATTAAAATTGATTTGACAATTACTATTAGATTATTATATTACATGTATAACTATGTGTTTTATCAATAAATAAATGAATGAATGAATCGTATCGGTACCTACTCATTCGCTCCGACAGTGATATAGACTGACATAGACTCCGAGATTGAATGAATGATATTATTATCCAATCTATATCATAGACAGTCCTAGCATAGTTTCAGTAGCTAGCTCAACAGATCCTCTGCTGAGCTAGCTACTGAAACATTGATACATAGTGCAGATATACATTATATATCAATCTGGTGTTAATTAAAGTGTTATCATTAAAAGCTCTTCGACGAAAGAAGGGATGCAAGCTTTATGTTTGACATAAACGCGATACTTAAGATTATTGGAGTTGGCCGAGTTGCATCAAAGTACGTCGTACAAAAGGCTACTTAATATTGCATGAAACAAGATTCAAAGTCCTATAACAGTTTCATAAAATCGACTAGGCCAAAATACTTTAACTATAGGAATAAATGGAACATTTTTCGTCGTAAAAGCCGGGCGGAAATATTTCATGTTATAAAACAAATTGATAGCATCTCGCAAATCCTGGCATTGCGGAGTGAAAACCCCCATTTGTAGAGATATCCATCATTTCGGGACTTTCCGTCGTACAGAGGGTGATATCTATATATTTCGTGAATCTAAATAACTTATACGTACATTAAACTTTTTGAATATGACTAGTTTTAGGGAGTCCGTATAACATTTTTTGCTATTTTTTTAAACTTACTTAAGTTGTTTCTCACAGCAAAACTGCAATGCCAGATTTAATGCATTATTATGATAGATCGTTTCCAATTTTTTTATTTATTATTAAATTATCTATTTCAATTCAACGACTGTTTTGCCAATTTGTGCTTAAATAGGTTAGGTTAAAAAAGGCAAATAAAAAAATTATAAACTTTCTTCAAACCGGTACGAAAACAAATAATATGTAAAATATTGATAGTCTTCTAGTCCAGGGAATAAGTGGAACACTTTTTTCAATTTTAGAAGTTTCAGTAAAAACATTTATAAATAATGTTGACTAATTTCACAAAAATAGAAGAGAGCGTGCTAATATTTTTAGCTAAATTATAAAAACAAATATACAGAAATATACTTCAGACTTTGTTCTATCCAGTCAATTAGAAAAATTGGTACGTAATACAAGTTACTTTTTTCCAAATAACCACTTAAAGTTATCGTAAAGCTCGCAATCAAATTTATCCCGCAAATTAAACCGCGTGTAAATACCAAAATATAATACATATGTATATATTTTCAACGAATTTTACAATGACTTTACTCAAACACTTAGGGTCAACATAGGATCACAGGCCGGTCATCGTCAAATATGGCGCCGGCAGCTGTCATCCCATAGAAACTTGTCAAACTTTCCGTACAATCAGATTTTAACGAACACCGCTTACGATTACAGACGGTTTGGTGCAACCCAGCCTTAATGTGCTCGTAAGTCAGCTCTCTCCAGCAAATAATCGAAAGGACAATGGGCAAATTAGTATGGGCGGTGTCCCATTGGTGTATACAGTTGAGACATATATCATTTGAAAGCTCTCAGCAGTAGCTTTAATTTCTTGTATGACGCCGAAGACCGATCGCGTGCAGGGAAGTTGAAATAGCTCATTTTATAACTGTAATGTGGCGATTACTGGAACTAAGTATTCTCATACTAATGGAACGTTTGTGCATAGACAGTAGCGCCAATAATTTAATAAATCATTACTAGAGCTTCGAAATGAACGGGAATGACTTGCTTATATTTTTATTAAACAAATAAATACAAAATAACTGTATTAAATCAATTAATTACATAAAAATACAGTGTCGTTTGATTCTGCTACTGCACGCGAGATGTCGCTAGTAAATAATGATAGCTTCACATGGTCGTTTATACACGCTAACAACATGACAGTTGGCATCTAAGGCCCGCAGTAAATGCCAAGTTTCTGTATCTGAAGGACTAAGATGACCGCTTATAATATGTCGGACCATTCGTCCCTCTCGCACTTTCGTACATGACAGTAAGGGATGAATGCTGTATGTCCGACATATAAGCGATTATCTGAGCCCCGCTGGTGCTGTGCCATTATTCGGGAATTCGACTAAGAGCGCTCAATAATATCTATTATTATTCCCGAGCCATGAGAACAGTTTTGATGGTATGTAAATAATAAATGCTACGAGTGTTCTAATAAGCCGCCGAATCATCTTGGCGGATTCAGTACTTGCGACTGTACTAATTACAAAGTCGTATCGCTCTCTCTCTCTCTGCCGCTAAATAACATAAGTGTGATAGAGACTCAAATACTGAAACTTGAATTTTGATTTTGGTGGTTTGGTGGTCTTGATGCAATCAATAAAATAACCGTTAGATATTTGATTATTTATTCATCATAACACAGCTTAGTACACGAACTGTGGGTTAATATAATAATAAGCTAAAAAATCTATATTCGTGGATCAAGCTAATGAAAATTAAACAGTTTTTCTTTGCTCTTGCGTGTGTTATGTTACCATTGTTATGTTACCGTTGCTTTGTTACAAAAATCTGTGTCAGAGAGCGCGGACTTCTTGCTCCTGAAAGAAAGCTGCATTGGTGATTACCGTCGAATTTACCTGAAGAGCCAGAACTGCTTTTAGTACGCCTGTGCGTAAATACGGCCTAAGAACGGAGTGAAAACGCATCTTGGAACTAGTGTTAGCCCATTTGATCCGGGGGTGGTTGCAATACAGGAGGCGTAAATTATTCATTATGTTATAGGGTCCAGAAATAGGACAGTCCGGTGCTATGTACGTAATTTCTAGCTAAAGAGGTTCCAACGCTCATAAGCCCTAGGTTGTAGGTGTGTTGCCCTTGACATCTTTTTTAACTCTCACATTTTTTACTCATTCACTTCTCGCATAAAAATGTCCCAATTAGAGCTGAAAAAGGTCAATCTGAGACTGAACGTCGATGTTCTATATACTTGCTTTACTATGGACACGTATACGAGATTCGCATGCGAGTTTAACTACATTGCGCAGTTTGATAAATCGATTGAAGTCATTTTACCCCGATGACTCACCTGCAATATAACCAAACTCGCATGCAAAACTCGTACGTGTGTAAATAAGGTTTTATTCTAGATCATGAGCTTGCTAAGGTTGGCTGTAGTCCTCGGGCCAGAAGGAAACATCGTCAGTAATTTTCTCTCTAGTGATAACTTGTACGATGGTTAAGAGAGTTCTATTATACTACGTATTTTCCACTAGAGTAATCTAATAAGATATTCGGTTAGCTATCATTCAATAATATTATCAATCGACAAAAAACATTATTTTTTTACGTGTTTAAGTGATTGTGGAGAGAACTCCATCTGACGTCCATGGGGCTTCAGAATACAAACTCACCACCACTGCCTAGTGACCTACTAGGTAATCACCTTATAATTTATCGCCCAAGAGGATATTGGTCATGAGATCCTGTTGCTATCCGGCAGTTTAATTCGCTGACGGGTAGTAACTATAGGGGAGGTCACGATTCAAATGTTGATTTACTCGAGCGTAATTAGGACCTATTGGATTTTGAAAATTGGATAGTAGGAAGAAAATATTTAATAGGTGTACCCCTCCGCCGGCGGGGGGAGCGTCTGCAAAAATAAAAAGAAACAACAACACGAACATACTCCCGGGCATCAGATATTGAAAGTGTATATGCACCCCACATGAGGGCTTATAAATGGAGGAGGATCTTAAAATGCAAGGTATCCCCCATGTCTTAATCTGACTCGCTCAAGTAAATCCAAAAATCCCCTCTTGGACTCTTCTACCATTATGGCATTTTCTGTCAAAGTAACTTTCTTGCCATCATATTAATATAATTTAAATTCGCTCTCTTGTAGTCAAAATGTTGACATGTGACATTTTTGTTATTAATGCATACACGAATATCTTAACAGATGAAACCTTTTTATATATATATGCTCCCTGACAACATGGCCAAATAAGTCAAAAAATGTACTACTGAAAGGGTACAATTAATTCAATCCCTTATTGAAGCTTGAGGGTGCTGGTGAGATGCTCTCCAGAAACCCCAAACTGAAATAATTGTACCCTTACGTCCCAGAACGCCCATGCAATCATGTCTTATGCAAGTGTAGTTTTTACTCACGTGCCTAGGACACCGCTCAATCCGCTTCAGATCATTCAGAATCGTTTTCTCCGTAGGGCGACTGGTACCAGTCGAACCTCAGTCTGCACCACTATATGGGGATGTATAGTTTTTTTAAGCAGACTGCCAGATGTTATTTTGACAACGCTGCCCATCATAGGAATCCGTTAGTTAGGGAGGCTGTCGACTACGTTCCCATCCCTCCCCCCTCTGTCGTGACTCCTCCGGCCGCACGGTCCGACGTCCTAGGCACAAACTCAAGGACCCGGATAACGTAATCACAGCATCCATCGAAAGATGGATCGTTGCGGTTACATATGCGGGACGCGTATGGTCCCTATTCGTCCCGGTACCGCCGCATACCAAGCTCTCACTCACTAGGCCCGACCTGGGTCGGATTGAATCGTTTCTTGCTGGACTCTTAGTGAATCAGCGACAAAACTCCCAGTTACTCGATTCCACTCACACTTCAGATTTGGTTGAAGCCTCTCATTCAATCTCATTGGAGAGCAAACTCAAAGTATTCCAGTCGTGTCGGAGGTTTCCCTGGATTTTCCCCAGGCCACTCTCCAACCGCGCATCTGCCGGCATTGGGATCGCCCTATAAAGCCACAGTCAGGTGAAATAAAAAACCAAAAAAAGATTCATGTACACAGTTACTTAACACCAGAGAGCCTACTCCGAACTTCGTATCGTGCAGTACCTTTCACTCATATAGTGTATAACACGAGAGTGAAAGGGACGGCACGATACGAAGTTCGGATTTTGAAGTTCGGAATAGGCCGTCAGAGTTAAAAAACGATGCCGATATCGAACGTTGGCGCAGAGCGTTGTGTCAGGGCTAATATGATAGCTCGCAGGTTCGCTCGCTGTTCCAAAAAAAGTCAAGGTTAGGTACCCTTTTTGAAGCATATTGTACCAACTTTTATACAAGCACCCTGTAGGTGAATTAATTTTGTTATAATTGTAAACTCGAAATTATTATTCCTTCGTGAACTGTAAATTAATATTTTGACATGTAAGTGCCCTTGTGGCCTATTTGCAGAATAAATGTTTGATTTTGATTGATTTTTTGATTTTGATGTACGCAGAGACAATACAGCCCTCTGCGTGTTCAATATAATAACGCGTTCAGGATGCTGATGGGGCTACCTCGATTCTGCACTGCGTCGGGAATGTTCACGGAGGCTCGACTAGACTGTTTTTATGCAACGATGCATAAGATAAAACTGTCTACTAACACCAGCGGGGCTAGCAGAACTGCCGCTGCGACGCGACGCGAGTAGAGAAAAATCAACCCTCCTCTTTCTAATTCGCACAGTTCGAGTGAGACAGGAATCGCTGAGTGGCGCGAGATACGACTTGGCAGCAAGTTGTGCTAGCCCACCATGATCCATGTTGGTCAGAAAATAAACAATTATTATTAATATTATTATTATCTACAAATTCAGTACATTTTTTAAAAATAATTCATAAAAAACTGAAAATGCGATTGCCAGGGAGCATGAATTAACTTTTTTATTTAAGAGATTGAATATAAAACCTTACTTGAAAATTATTGTCAACGTGCGCAATAATAACATTAATACATTCTTGGCGTTCGATGGGTAAAAAATATGAAGACGCCGTCCATGCCCACCAGGCCACGACCCCACAAGAGACTTTCAAACTATTATCGTTAAATGGGTTTAAACTTACCTCTATTTCCGCTTCTTCATGATCGGAAGTGCTTGTAAAGCCGGATTCATAATATTCAGATGTGATGGTTTCTGATGCGCTCTGATGCCTGACGGTTATAATCACGAGCGTATACATACTGAACATGTCGCATTATATAAATAAAATTATGACGATGTCTAACGATTTATTTATTTAAACTTCATTGCACGAAAAATACAGTGTACAAATGACTACCTTAATACCAAGTGGCATTCTCTACTAGTAAACCACAGAGACATTTAAAAACGGTGCAGGAAAATGTAGAAATGTTGAAAGTGCAAAACAGACGCCAGTAAAATTAAGATCTAAACGATCTCATGTGTTGCGATGCCTATGACACATTATGACGATTTCTGACGATATTTTGAATCAGTGATACACTCGTAGCTTATAAAACATGCACAACACAAAGTTCTCATTAGACAGATTCCGAGCTCCCAATGATGCTTTGAGTAAGGAACCTACGTTTAAACAGTTTACAATCTTTAATAAAAACAACCTAAATTAAATATTTTTGATTTTATATGTGTCAGTATAACCATTTTCAACTCATCAATGAATCGGCAACGGACTGGTGAGTGTACTGGAGTCGCCAACATCTACCTTACCATCAGGCCGTATGATTATTTGCCACTGTTGTGGTATTTAAGAACTGATTTTGAAGAAGATTATATCCAATCTATGGTGTGTCAGTAAAAATAAATTGATTCTATACATGGTAAAACCCCTTTTTTGCATTGCGCGTCAGGGGCTAAAAGCAGTGTATGCATCATTTCGTTTTTCACGCGATGCGCCCGTCACATACACAAGAACACACGCCTGTGCACACTCGTCAGATCTGTCGTGTCGCGGCCGCTTCCCTACCCCCCGCACCTCAACTGCTCTGATGCGAATCATAGTCACTTCTGTCGCGTCACAACGTAACATAGCACATCATCGGAGAGCATCAGATGCGTGTGAACCAAACCGTACTAGTTAAATGTATGAAACCGACATCATTCGGGCGCTCCAAGACGCAACACGTGGCAATAGTATGAATCCGGCTTTGATGCGAACAACGTACTGGCTGCGACTCAAATGGTAGATTCGCGGCTCAGAGGTGCTAAAATAAAATAATCTACAAGAGAAAAAGGGAAGAAAAGTAGGTGTGAAAAAGTGTTTATGATGTGCTCATATATTTGGATGCAGTAATTAACCCTTTAAACGCCGTCGTCTGATACATGAGACGAAATAAATGACATGTTATTGATTTATTGACACTTGACATTCGGTGGTCAAAGAGTTAAAAAATTACTTCGAAATTCGTTTGACTCCATCAGGCCCCTATTTCACCAAAGCTGACAGGCGCGACAATTGTCAAAAAACATTACAATTGTAGTTGGTGAAACAGTTTTCACAATCATGACAATTTTCGATTTGTCAGTCTACAATACATATGTCAACTTGGTGAAATAGGGGCCAGATCTCCCATTGTAATAACATTGAATAAGAAATAATCTCAGATGCAGATTACGGGATAAGAGGACTGCCCAGTTTGTTTACAACGAACAGCTTGGCGTACACGAGGGCGGTCATAAGTGAGCTCAATTCTGACAACCTCCTTTAAATGGCGGTCGTCTAAAATACTATTATTACAAAAACCAACATAAGCAGACTGGCCATCAGTGAACTAGTGCAAAAATTAGTGCCTGAGACCGCAAAGCTGTACAGTAGAAAATATCTCGAAGGCCAGTACGGCATCGACCTGCCGTAATTGGGGCAAAAAGCATTTCATGCTCACATTCTTCTACATTTTTTTAATGACAACACTTTTATAGATTTTTTTTTTCACTATATTTCACCTTTGACTTTGAGTCCGTGAGTTTGAGATTATTTATTTGTATGCCTTATGCCAAAATATAGTGATACACTAAAATATTTAAAATAGTTGTAAGACTTATGATGAGCTATTGATCTGTGTTTACAAATATAGTTTGTACAGTCGAACAAATAAGGAACTTACCTTTTCACTTTAACGCCATGTTAAACTGTCATACTAACATTTCCAACCGGAGGAGCGCTAGCGGCCCAGCGGCGCCCGTGTGCCGCTTGCGGTATGCCAGGTTAAACAATTCCGGTCGAAGTCAGTTCTTCCGTGCTTTGGAAGGCACGTAAAGCCGTTGATCCCGGCTGCTATCTATGATAGCAGTAGTTAAGCCAAGTTAGAGGGCTTCGGGCGGCTTGAGAACTTCTAATAATCAAGTTGCCCACTCACTTGATAAGCCTAATTCCAATGAGGTCTGGTACCCCTTCGGGTTGGAAGGTCAGATAGCAGTCGTTTCGTTAAAAACTAGTGCCTACGTCAAATCTAGGGATTAGGTAGCGGACCCCGGGCATCCTTCAGGATGCAACAGTACTGGGATAACGCTAGCAGGATGATGATGACTAACATTTGCAACCGGTAAAAACCACAAAGTATCAAAGTGTACAGCTACTTATGAGTTCGACTGTACGAAACTCTAAGGCGAAATTGCTTCAATTGCAAAAACGATTTGGAACTCAAGACTATAAGTTAGATTCTCACTTGCGTTGATGTGACAGAATTTGGCCTGACAGTTTCGACCGCACTATAAATATTCAAACTTACTTGACGTTTCTTAGGATACTGTTGTTTCTGTCAGATGAGAAAGGATATGCTACATTTTATTACCGATAGATTTTTCCTTCGCAGCTAATTTTCTTTCAACTTCATTTTCCACACTCCACTTTCACTGCCATGCAATGTTGCCATTGGCACCAATGCTCCGCTATGCACAGTCAGACGTGCCTTTTGCTATATATTATCTGTCTTACTGTACCAGATTTTCAAGCATTCACTCTCTTTTCAATAAAGCTACTATTTCCAGTTATACGAACTTTGCATTTTTCAATCTTTCTATATGTAGATATAGAAATCCTCTATATCTACCATAAATGGAAAGTCGGTCATAAACTCGCTTATTTTAAATTCCACGACTTTTCTTTTTGCTTATATTCATAATCATTCAATTCCTCTTAAAAACCTCATTAATGTATGTATGTAATAATATGAAAACAATATGCATGTCACATAAGATAATCATTGTTAATTCTACGTACCATTAACCAAAACATCTCGCCGTCGACGCTAGTAAGGGAACGTACCCAAAATTCGTGACCCGGGAGGAGAGATGGGGGAGCTCAAAATACTATGCTTTTTCGAGCTACATTCAAATGATGGTAAAGCGTTGAACAATTTTTAAACTCGCAGCACCGTTTCCGATGGCACAAAACCTTTTCTTTATACCAAATCCAGTTTTTTTTAACTTCCCCGTCTTCAAAACGATTTAAAGCTATATATTACCGGCGTATACTATGGGTGATCACCGATGGGGGCGGGAGTCAAAAATTGTAAACAATGGGACACGTAGTATGGGTACGTTCCCTAGTACCAGATCATTAGCATACCGGTAAGGCTCAGCGGAATATTTGGCTCAACTGGCGAAGTATCTTCACCTCCCTGAAGGTTACAACCATAACAAATTCATGACTGTGGATGAACTTTTGTAGTCGCAAGCGTCTTTTTGCTACTTACCATCACTGTCGGTAAAAAAAGAGAATCTTAGATCTTATGGATAGCGAGCAGTTTTCCGTGGACAGAATAAAAGCTGCTGTTAATTATAAAATGATATTTCGTAAGTAAGTTTTTTAAGAAAACCCAGTGGTATACGGGTTTGTAACTCACGGCCTTTCGAGATTGAAGAGGCTCTATTTAGTTTACCGTATACCTATACAGACTATACATTAAAATCTTGTCAAAAAAAGTGGGGAACCTGTACCCATCTTGTTACAATACTTCTCCTACACTAAAGGTGGGGATGCCTTATTTGTCCGTCGTAAAACCCATCGAAGGGAGTACCGATAGATGATGGACCATTTGTGATCATAAGTATTGTGGGTTTTGAAAAACTTATTTCGATCCAGACATCCGTTTGTGCTAAGCACCGGCCACTTAAGATCATAAGCAAATGCATCAGTAATTTGTAGTAAAAAAAACCCTTTTAAGCCGCAATGTGACGAGCCGCAGCTCCGAAATCCTACGTGGCCCGGGCGCAACACACACCTGGACGGTTCTTTTTTCTTCTTGCTTATAGTAACCGTCCTTATCATGACTTGATTAGGTACCTGAAAAACCAATGATAATTAAATATGTGATAATCCACATCGAAAGGGACCTTATGGCGGCAGGCGCTTACGTTACACCTATTCACTATTGTATTAGAACAACGGCAATAAAGGCGTAAGTGCCGGCCGCCATAAGGTCCCTTTCAATATGGATTATCACATATTTAAGTAGTCACTTTCACGCTAGGTAAGAACTGTGTAACAACCTACACTTGTGTCAACAAAGGGGCTATACAAAATAATCCAAAAATGAAAAAAACGAGACTATGTTAGGTAGGAACTACTGTGTAGGTAATACCTACACAGTAGTTCCTACCTAACATAGTCAGACTATGTTAGGTAGGTAGACATGCGAGCCGCGCCGGCTAGCCGCCGCCATGAAGAGGTGGCGCGCCGCCGCCGCCGCAGGCTTGTTCAAAAGTCGCGCCGCGTGGATCGAGGATAGCAAGCGCGATTGGCCAGCGCAAGGCAAACTCGCGCTCAAGTCTAAGCTTAGCTCGGCTCGCTACTAGGGCTCCCGGTCGTGTCCGTGTTTCGTGTACCCGTTGCCGAGTACACGTTGCCGTGTTACACGGCAACGGGTTTCTGTCCCGATTTTCACGTGTAGTTACGATCCGTGTAATTAAGATCCGTGTACACGGGTACCCGTGTACCCGTGTACACGGATCTTAATTACACGTCGACACGACCCGTCCGCCCGTCATAAATATAAGTACGTAAGTATAAGTAAGTGTTTGTTTCGACTTAACTTTATGTATTAATTATGCTTAGCAACTAAACCTGTTTCAATATAAGCATTGGTGATGTCAATGATATTTTATGCCTAAATAAAATTAATTAAATTTCAATTGAATAGTTCATATTTCATCTTTAGGGGCCTACTACTAATTTTTTTTTTAATAAACAAAATCTAAGTCATAAAATGGATATAATACTACATGTAGTTGTGAGTTAGGCAAATTGTAGTCGACTTCGAATAACAGTCAAAACTAACAACTTTAGCAAATAACCGCTAAAAACTAACCTAATACTATTGAATAATTATTCTACATTAGCTAAGTGGGCTAGAATAAGTTAATCATTAATAAGTGAGCACAATTTGGTTAGTATACCTTAAAAATCACACATTGACTCTCTTGATTAAACTGTTTATAGCGCAACAGCCATTCTCTATTACGACGAAATGTGTTGATATTTAGACAGAAAATATTTGTTCATTGTTTATTGTGTATGTTATCTTATCAGGCTACAAAAGATGCCGACTAAACCTTTGAGTTCCCGAAGCACCTGAGGTCGTAAACAACCGTCTTGCTTTTGTTATTGTTAATTGCCTTGAACACGTGGTACGTACATATTAAAAACAATTGTAGTTGGTTGTTTTTCATTCATCTCTTCATATAACGGTAACTCTCTATAATGATAAAAACTGCTTGGTTCCTTGTTTCGTTATAAAGAGTTTACACTTTATATATGTAATACACTAGTTCGGTGCTTATAAAATTATTCCTTAATGTTTATAAATTTATACTATTTGTCTAAAGAACTTTTTACGTCAATGTTACTTGAGCTTGAGGCGCATTTAAAGCAGTATCCATTATATTGTTAGAAAACAAACACCAATATTATATGGCGATAATGGTTTAGTCAGAACGTTATCCTCCTAATAAATGTAATATTAAATGATGGACAAATTTGATAAACTACATTGAAATGGCGTCAAGATCAAAAAGATATTACATATAACGTTATTTTTATAACGGTATACTGAACAATGACTTCGATATTAACGAAAATTTAAACACAAACGGAATTATCTGTATGACATCGGTTTTTATTTATAAAAAGGCCTGAATAACGTAAATTTCAATGACACACCTGTTGATGACATATAATTCATTGAAATCAATCAATATCGAGATAAAATTACTGATTAACAGTAAACGAAATAAATAATTAATTGTATAAATAACGAAATAATTTCGACAACATAGACTTAATTAAACTACGAACTATTAAATGGAATATAGTAAGAAACATGTCGGTACGTACTCGTTAGATGTCGTAATCCGTATTGGAGAATTCATGTGTACCGCTTTCAAATATTTTCCTATAGCAATACCACCACGACACGAAAACTCAGTGTTTGCTCGATCATTGCACATCGTATACGTGGCATAATTCCACATCCACTTTTTTTTCATTTTTATAGCTTTTTTAACTTGCAGTGTTGATATCAGTATATCAATGCAATTTAAATAATATTAAGTATAGTTTAAAAGATATAAAAAAGATTTATTGAATTTCCTTGATAAAAGAAAATGTTTGAATAAGCCTATCCATTCCATCAGAGACACAACGTATGAATTAACTTGAAGCGTTGGATGATGAGACAGTCACATCAGGCCAATCCAATACGCATAATTTCATTTGTATAGCCTTGAGAGCGTAATATTGCAGAACGAAAACACTTACACAGTGATGAGCTCCTATTTTTAAAATTCTATTTAATCGACAGAGCCGTTATTTTGTACATTATGTACACCTGCAGGTCTAACGGTATTAAATTAATTAGGCGATAAGATTATGCTAGTATTTTAAAGTTTCGTATTTTCGAAATTTAGTATTCTGAATAACGTTATAAAAATAACATTATATCGTCTTGATTTGGACGTTATCAAAATGTAGTCTGTCTGTGTCTGTCAAAGTTATCAATGCCATCTTGGAACAAATAACGTTATTATATTGCTTTAACCAGTATCGCATTATAAATTAGTATATTTTTTATAGCGATTTAATGGATACTGATGTAAATACGCGTTAAATATAGCTATGAGTAAAACATTTTTCTAAGACAATGTTATGAACCATAATGATATACGAAAATAGCGATATTGAAGGGCCTATATACATGCATACAAATGCTGCTCGTTAAGATAAGATATTAAATAAATATCTGTTTATGAAACCATACACTGTACCATATATTTACCACCAGAGAAGGACATTAATGGATTATTTTTCAATTAACTAATTCATCGATGAAACAATTTAGTCGCTATTAAATGAATCGACAGAGTATTCGAATAATTATTAAATAGGTCATCATCATCATCATCTTGTGCCTTTGAATATACGTAGCGAGATATCTGGTTAATCAGTATTTTAGGTGATCGTGTTGTTGTCATTTTGTTAGTGCTGCTATCTAGTATTAGTTTCTTGTGTATTCTTCATTCTTGTATTTGTTTTAGCTTGCTTTTTTGTATGCTATAAATTATTGAACTAAGAAAGTTCTTAATGGCCCAAAAGCCACAATCTACTTTTCATTTAGAGTGTTTATGTTTTAACCAGCATTGTGGCTTACATGGATAGTTGCGTATGTGCGTGACATTAGTATAAATTTGCTTATATTTCATATATACTGTTTCTACCTGCGAGATCTATAATTGGCTACTTGTTTATATGTTAAAATGTTGTCGTGTCATAAAAGCTGTAGGTCATGTAAATAAATACATAATCGCCAATTTCATTGGCTAAATTTCTCGATTAAAAGTTGGATGACCCTCATTTTACACGAAGGTAACCAATATTCAATATTTCTTGTGTGCTGTGCGATATAAATTTGTTCCAATAACACAAGTATATTTTTGATAGTGCAACAATCTAGTCTTCCAAGGTAAGGGTTAAGGATTTACAGATTGGATGGAGAGAAGGTAGAAATTTAGAAAGAGATCGTTTTATGAAAGAGCGAGAAAACAACTTTTTTATCCTTCTTGTCAGTAGATTACTGGTTTGTTTCTATTTGTCAATGCAGTAAATTATACTATCCTAAACTGAGGACTGGGGTAATAAACGCCGGCGACGATAGTGATGGCGGCATATCGATACAGGTTTTACTTAAACGACGATAAATTACTTACATTAGTTTAATAGTTAATGTTACTTTAATGGGTATTAGTTCAAGTTATTTGTCTTGTTCGTCATGCTGGCTATCTCCAGAACGAAGACTTGTCAAAAGCACATTTAATAGACACACGTCCTCTCATAATTAATCTTCAAGACGTCATGTGACAACGACGAGGACGAGGATAAAATCGATTTATATTAAATTAGGTACAGCATATTGCCACTTTCATTAATCATATTATAAAATTCATACTTAAAACACGTATTTTATCTAATAACTTAATTCTATCGACAATATCGACATGCCTTGCTACGGGTTTACTACCTGCACTATGGGTCTCGGCCCGCTCTGTGAAAAACAATGCGAAAGAGATAACGCGAGCCTAATGGTTTTATTGCCCCAGCCCACAGTTTGGTCAATAATACGTGAAAATTAATAAATCTGAGTTCACGTATCCTTTGTCGGTTAGTTGTTTACCCAGGACCAGAGATTGAAAAGTAGATAACAATCCGTTAATGCATATGTGACTACCTAATACCTATATTACGGTTGCCTTTGTCAGTCGATAAAGCGTACATCACCTTTGATACCATTTGTCAGAAAATTACGAATACTTTGGCATGTTATTTATGAAGCGATACTTATAGGCAAGTCCTCCAGCACCAGGTATAGTTCATACCAAAGTGTTATTTTAGGTACAATGTGGTTATACATTCCTTAAGTTGTAGTTACTTGCCATGGTTACCCGAAAATTAGAATTACAAGCGAGAGGAAATTAATCTAATTAATTAGTCTACTAAAAATGTAGTCACTGGAGATTAATCGACAGTTAATTTAATCGTGACTCAATTAATCAGAACTCGTTCAACTAAGACTACTACTAATCTAAATTTTTAGTCGTTAGTCGCGATTAAGTACGTTAATCTTAATCGTTAGGTAATTACATTTTGCCCATGTCTGTTTACCACCATATATTTTTCATTCAAACGTTAGAGCGTAAACTCAAACCGTCTTCGGAAACGGGTCGGCGTGTCCCGGGCCCCGGCTACGTAGCCGAGACACGTTGCCCGTTCCCGAATCTTAGACACGGGACACGGATCTTGGCGGGTTCGTGTAATTCGGGTTCTTAGTACCGCCGGGCTTAAGTACACGGGGCAACGGGTCGGCGTGTAACACGGATATCGGGAGCCCTACTCGCTACCACTGCCACTAACTAGCTTGCCGTTTTCCGTCTTTAGCGGTCTTTGATTGTAATTATTTGTAATTTGTTTTGAATACGAATGTTCCTTGGGCATGTTCCACTGCTGCAATCGCAGCTCAATCAACGAGATGCTTCAAAAAATAGATCAGTCTGAATAGAGAATGAAGTTTTTGTCGAAGTTTCGGGAGGCAGTAACAATTTTATCATCTCAGAAAGCTTGCACCTTGAATGTGGCACTGGTTTTCAAGTCCGAAAGAAAGGATGTGTTGAATTCTATCCCAGACCACGAAACCTTCATCATGCTGTCCTTAAAAATAAATATGATGAAGCAAGTTGACAAAGGGTACAACAAAAGCAACCGTAGCAGCGGCTCTGCTAGACTACAGGTTCATGGGACTGACGGAGATAGACGTGTATCTTGAAAGGCAGAATATGACTCGTGCATCCTTTCTGGCTGGGTATTGTAGGAACCAGTGAGAGCGAGACTACTCAACTAGTTCCCAGCACTAGTACTGTCCCTGTCCATGAAATAAAGGACACAAGCTCTTCTCAGCTGTTGTTAAAGTTAGCCAAGAAGCATTGCTCTTACAATAGTATTTGGCTTTCAAAACGCAGGTGCCATTGATCAAGAAACGTGGAAATATCTATTAGCTGCCGATCCCACTGAATTTGACGATGGATCCTATCTTTTTGAAAAAAAAAGAACAACTTCTTTTCTGTTGCTGTCAACTTTGGCTGAGCAATGCTGTGTGTCCCTGCCACAAACACACCGAGTGAGCGGGTATTTCCTGTTGCGGGACTAGTGCTCACGGCAAAAAGATCACGCCTGATGCCCCAACGTGTCAATAAAAGTATATTTATCAATAAAATTATGAATAGTCTAAATAAAATAGTTTTTACTTATGTATTCTTTTATTCTCACAACAATGATCAATCGTTACGTCATCAACATCATTCGCATTTTTTTTTATCATACTCAA
Organism: Epiblema foenella; assembly: GCA_963556455.1. Classification (NCBI taxonomy): domain Eukaryota; kingdom Metazoa; phylum Arthropoda; class Insecta; order Lepidoptera; family Tortricidae; genus Epiblema; species Epiblema foenella. The sequence goes on along the minus strand of OY747108.1, from coordinate 6,416,608 downwards.
TTTTTTTTAAAACTTGCTTGATTTCAGTCAAGTTTAGTTTTGGTACGGGAGGAATCAAAAACGAGCCGCCGGCTAGACGCCGCCGCCGCGTAAATTTTGGTGGCGCGCCGCCGCCGACTGTTTCGCACCCGGCTCGCATGTCTCTAGGTATGCAGTGTTGGAAGAATGTCTAACACAGCTTCTAAAGGCTGGAGACGCGTTATGTAGTTTGAGGGATTTGTTTTCACTTATATAACAACGTAGGTATAGTAGGGTTAACAGACGGACTATACGAATACAAGAATGGAAAAATGCGCGGTCCGATTATATTTGGTATACTAGGTTAGACGACCTTCTGGGATGCGTTGTATATGTCACCGTCAGAAAAATAATGCCTTAAATTGTAAACAGTATTTTATAGTTCCAACTCTTCCGACATGAAACTTGCAGTTTAGGTTAGATCTGTTCGTTGTCTAAGTTCTTCAGATCGGTACTCGGGGCTTCGTCGACTTGCTGATGGAAAGTACAAAACAGTTATCGGTTTACAATCTGACAGTTTACAATCTCGCTAGTTAGATTATAATGTAACGATTATTACTATTGTATGGTAATATATATCAAATTGCGTAGTTTGAGGGCTTGTTTTCATCAGCACGCTACAGTCTCTGCTTAACATTGGGCAGACCGTACGCTTGTCTGACACCGTCGTATTATATAAACAGTATGTGGGAAAATATACCCTATGTTGGGGAAGTAAAGAATACGTACTCAGTAATAAAACTAATAAAGCCTGTTAATAGAACCATGACTGGATCGCAGCAGAGGATTCAGGATCATAGGATACTCCTTTAGGGCCGATAACGAGTTTGCAACTACAATGGCATTAATTACAAACCAAACAAAAAAACTTAACACTATCTAAATGGTCATGGAAGTCGAGTAAACATTGGTCAATAATATTCGAGATCGACAACATACGCGGCTATTTAAGTTTTAATATATAAACGAGATATAGATGTTTAGTTCATACATATCTACATACACTAAAACAAAACCCTCCTTAATTGCAACAGTCGGGTAAAAATCAATAAAGGGTAGTCAACGCTTGTACTTGCGTGCAGTCGCATGCGGCTATGGTGCGGCTACGGTGTCTGGTTAACACCAGGTGGGCCGTAAGTTTGTTTGCCACCGTTGTTATATAAAAACCATATCATAATATATCATAGATTAGATAGACATACCATACACACATATTAAAACCCCTTACCCACACACCCTACAAAAACACACACACATACACAATCAGGTCTCCAGTCAGGGTTGAAGGGACCTACTTAGTATGTAAGTCAATTGCCTAGCTTCGTGTGACGCTTATTTTAGTTCACATGCTATAGTTGTAAGTAAATAAATAATAATAATAATAATAAATAATTACCGTTAGCTATTCGGCAAAAGAAAACATTGTCAGGATACCTACATAGATCTGCCATAAAATTCAAAGGTGTATGTAAATAAGTCTCCACTGAGAATGAGAGACTAGTCCCCACTGCCTCATTCCTTTCATCAACAAGAGGAGGGATGTGCCCAGCAGTGGAACATATATTGGCTGATGATGATGATGATGGTGATGATGATGATGATGATGATATACTTGCTGACTTGCAATAGCGTGATCGTGGACATACGTCATGGTTTCATGAATAAATCAACGTGTAAACGGCCAATCCAAAGGCTTCCAAAGTCCCAATGCAGCCGTTGTCATTGTGATATCAATGCAATCATTGTCAATCCACTCGTATTACTTACTATTTGCTTGATATACTTACCACAAACATTATGACGTGTATCGTAGTATTGTGATAATGCCTCAACCAAATTAGCATTCAATAATATTGTTAATTCAAACTTCTTGATAATGCCAGTCGCGCCCTCTAAAATCTTGTGTATTTCCTGCCACTGATCAGCGATCCGGTTTAAACTGAAAGAACTGGTGTTAAACTAATAAATCTTTATCCCAATGTTTATTACGTATGTAAAGCGATCCTAACCGCGACGCTGGTGGACCTGTGTTCGAATCCCGGTCAGGGTATTTTAGTTCCTGAGTCTTGGATAGTTTCTATGTATGTTAAGGTTTTATCAATCTATGTAGGCAAGCTTGTATAACGTCGCCTAGTCTAGTGCCCATAGTCGTAGTAAAAGCTTTGATTACATGGGGACTAGGTCGATTTTTTAAGATAGTCCAAATTATTACATTTATGCATACAAATGTTTAATGTAAAATGAATACCAATATTGCGATATTTATGTAATGCATGTTGGCAAAAAGTTACAAATATACTGAGGAGCATATCAAATTAATACTGACGATAATGTGTAATGCCGCTTTCAATAATGATCCAGTACTGTTTTCTGATGATAATAATTAACAAAATGGTATCATAAAATGCATAAACAATAAAGGCAGTGTAAATATCCCTTTCAATACTGCATAAAAACTTTTGATAACATACCAGTATCATAAAAAAAACACTGTTTTAAGGCCCTAAAAATATATGTAAGTAAATACTTTTAGCCTTCATGGGTCTCTGGTTAGCGCAATGGGATAAGGAATTAGTATATCTATTTACGCAATCCTATAAACTTTACGTATTTACCACATATAAAATTAATATGACTGGTAACATGGCAATCCCAAGTTAAGCACTCTAGAATGATAATATTTTACTCTTAACACATTAGTGTTAAAATTAAGTCGCTCTTATTGATACCGTTTGTATAACCTATTTATAAACATCCAGTTAGGTAAAATATCAATGTGTACATCTGTGACTATCAAGACAGACAAACAGACAGATAAACGGACAGAAGAATCAAAGTGAAGAAAGTTCTTTAGGCACCTTACCTAACAGAGTAACGCAATGACAAATACAGAGACGACCGCTTTAGCCTAGTTGGTAGTGACCCTGCCTTCGAAGCTGGAGGTCCCGGGTTCGAATCCCGGTCGGAGCATGTATTTGTGTGATGAACACAATATTTGTTCCTGAGTCATGGACGTTGAATACATAGAAATGTATTTAAGTATCTATTTATCTATATGAGTATGTATATCGTCACTTGGTACCCATAGTATAAGCTTTGCTTAGTTTGGGACTAGGTTGATTTGTGTAAGATTGTCCAAAAATATTTATTATTATTTATAGATACAAAGATTCACAAACCGAGGAAACATGGGTCGGGAAGCAGACAGACGGAGGGAAGGATATTTAGGCACACCTTTATATAGCCTAACGTATTGCGACTTATACAGGCATGGAGACATGGACAAACTGATGATCGTCAGTCTGGTAACAGTACCTCCGCTCAACGAGAACTATAGCCATAATAACCACCTACAACTGTAGACATGTGATGTGGAATTCAGGAATATACATAACTTCTTAATGCGAACACAGTGCATCCAAAAAACAATATATGTAGGGTCGGTGGCGTGTTATCACCCCGGCATTAAAAATATTTTATGCATAAGATTTCTTAGTTCCGTATAGGAGAAAATTGTAAAACAGTAAATACCTAAACCGTGAAACAAAAAGTATGTAGTTATTACAACTATGTAGTTCCTTCCTTCTCTTAGCCGAAGCACGCAGACGCAACTAGCTAGATTGCTAAAAAATCATACCATTGCGATACCAACCGCCCACCTTGTTCAATTCAAGGATCTCCGAAATCATCATCCAACATCTTCATCGGCGAAATTAGCATCAATATCAGAGATAGACGTTGTCAACTGTCTCACGGCCTGTGTTCAGAAAGTGGAATAAATGGATGAAATTCATTAGTTACAAACGAAGCATACATTAATCTGTACACTTATAGCCTGCCCCAGAAAATTATCTCCGTGTTCATGACCGCGTAATCATAGTTTATTTTGCAATATGTATCTATAGATATAAGGTCTATACATTAATCCAAGACTAAGAAGATACCTAGCTTGTTCAAATTCATCATATTGTTCAACTTTTTAACGCCAACGATATATATATCCGTCACGGCGTGCAGTGCGATATCAACCTATATTCGCACATTATAGGGTTCAACTTTGCGTTTGACATTTCCATGTAATGGCGTGTAAGTGACAGCTTTTGTATTTGACAGGACGTTGAAATGGTGAAGCTGCAGAACGTACCAAAGAAATAGACAAAGCTACCTATTCATTCATACACACATACCCACATTTAAGATACATACATACACTCGAAAAACGTGACAGGCCTACTGCCGCAGTCGGGTAAAAAGTACAGACACAGATCAGATATTATAATTTCACCTGTTTCTTATCTTAAAACAAGAAAATGTAGTAGGCCACTCAACTCCGAATTATCTCATTTTTTATTTTACCTACACAAGATATATATATAATTTCATTATGCAGGTTCGAACTTTATGGGTAACATTAGCAAGAAATAGTACCTTAATCCTTAGTAAACTGCGGTATCTATTTGTCAGTTGGCCATAATAATATTGTAGTTCAACATCTTAAGGCTCCGAGATTCCTGTATCTAACTCAAAGTTTATTTTCTGTCAAGGGTTATATTTCTGGCATAGAGGTAGGGTACAGCGGACTATCAGCTTATTCATATTTCTTACCATCTTACTCAACTGGGGATTACCTCCTCATTACAGAAGACCGCAGCCATAATAGCACAGTTCCTTTCTAGGTATGAGGTGTCGTGTTCCTGGTGTGAGTAAAGTTAGGCTTGTTCCGCTTCGGCTGAACCTCCGTGGTATCCAGATACCCTATAGTAACGTAGAGCTAAGTACTATATATGCGACAAGCCGAAATGAAAACCTTCCATGTAAGAAGGTACTATTAATTATTATTTGGTAAAGCCGCCTGATACCCGAGGATGTGCTGTGTTAATATCGACACATATACACAGGAATTCTAATTCTTCTAGAGTCGCTATCATCCACAGGATACGATGTCTACCTAACCATCAGGCAAGCCGTAAGCTTGTTTGCTACTGTCGTTGCATATCAGAAATGCAAGCAAAATAAGACAGACATACCATACATACATATCTCATTTTGAAGACGCCCGTCTCAAAGACCTTGATGTACGACGTCAAGTAGGAAATATTGATCCCATATACAACTAGGTACATCACAGCATCGACCAGATTGACAGGCTTCGGCTTCGCAAACTATATCAGGGCTCACGCCAGCAAATAACTAGATTAATAAAAATGTATTATAGATCAATGCAGATTACTTACGAATGTACTTAGAATACGTGGACTTTGTATTTTATCTGTTTATTTTTATCTTATTCACGATTTTCAATCCCTGTAAAAATGCTGATATTTTTTTATGATATGACATGTAGATAATTGATTGACACGACCTGTCAGATATTTCTTTAAAAAGTAATACAACCTCTTCCTTAAAAAGTAATCGAACCTCTTAATGCTAGAGATACACCACCGGATTATCTGTTTGTTGTCAACAATATAAATCTAGAAGAAGTATACAACTACAGACATCTGGTGTCAAGTAGAATAAGTTATAACACTCAATTAACGTAGAGTTAACTGAGAGTTAAATCTTAAAACTCAATATAATCCGATCCCTGCACGCGTTACCTCGAAGTTGTATATATAAAAAAATAGCTTACATTAGAGCCTTTAACGTGATATAAGTCACCAGTGTATACACGTAGGCATCTTTGAGTAGTAGCTGATTTTTCGTTTACACATATCTTTCGTTTCTTAATTCTAGTCCTGTAAATATTTCAGCGCTGATATCGGCAGCCTTACGTGGCCCAATTATCATTATCTTTTGTATGAGATACCTTATATTTAATTATATCATTTATATTTTGTATAATAAACGTTTTTATGCGATACATACTTTTGTCAATTACTCGGCTCCTGCACGCTGTCCAACATTGGTGCCATACAATGAAATACTGCTACGATTAAGACCTTTCAAACGAGGTATGTCTCAACTGTATACACCGATGGGACATTTTGCCCATTCTCCTTTTGATTCCAAATGTTATACGGCCTCTTAACTTGAACTGTTTTTACATCAAACAAGCTATCTGCCGAATGTTTGGCTCACGGAACCTTATTACTGAGTCTTCATTGTTCTTCCGTCTGTGTATCAGCCGTATCTCATTAATGGAAGTAAAATTTCCAATTTTTTAGACTATGCATTACTGTTCCCACTTTAACAAAAAATAATGTAAATGAAACATATTTAGGAATTATCTTCTAAAAATTCAATTTTTGAATATATTCAAACTCGTACATAATCATTCGTTTATTTAATAAATATTTAGGTACAGGATCAAACTAAAAGTGTTCACTTTTGGTATATTATGTACTTATTTAATATATTTTATGGCGTAATACAACATTTTTATTACTACCTCCGAGGCAACACGTAGCAACGTATAATTATAGGTATACCAGGCGGCCACATAATTTTCACATTTCAATATGAATCCAACATGGTTTGCGCTCTCGCTTCCACGCGCTCCGAGCTAACCTGTCAAAAAGAGAGCGCGAAACTAAATCAGGTTGCGAATCTACATCCCAGATTGATCCCGTGTAGTAACTGTTCCCTCACACTGCAACAACTTTCTCGCTCGCACCAATAGAGATGGATGAGATGGCGCTGAATATCTGTTGGTACAATAATGATTTAAGCGACGTTAGTTTTATAGTAACCTAGTACTTTTTGTGTTAGTGAATCGTAACGATGAAACATGAGGTGTAACATTTGTAAATAATGTTATACCAAATTGAATCTTACGGCGTAGATAATAAAGCTGATGCTATTTTAATGTATGTTTTGTTACAACTGAGGTAATATCAAGAATACGATGTGCAATGAAAATAAAAGGAACTCCATTGGTACTAGAGGGTATACACATTCATGGATAATCGAGAAAAAATGCCCAACTAGTAAATAGTTTCGCTAATAAAAGGAAACGTAAGTCACTTCAAAGCTCCTCCACAGCTGCTGACATACATAACGTTCTTCAATAGCTTTAAATGATTAATTGTTATGTTTTTTACCACTGAATTCACAAGATTGAAACATTATTGTATATAGTATAAAAATACACAACTAAAAGCAGTCAGTCAGTGACAACATGTTATTTACCACTTCATAGCGTGACTTGATAAGATTGAAACATTATATATAGTTTAAAAAATACACAACTGAAGGCAGTCAGTCAGTGACGTAACATGTTATTTGCCACTTCATAGGGTAACTTGACAAGATTGAAACATTACATATAGTTTAAAAAATGCACAACTAAAAGCAGTCAGTCAGTGACATAACATGTTATTTACCACTACATAGCGTGACTTGACAAGATTGAAACATTACATATAGTTTAAAAAATACACAACTAAAAGCAGTCAGTCAGTGAGATAACATGTCATTTACCACTTCATAGCGTGACTTGATAAGATTGAAACATTATATATAGTTTAAAAAATACACAACTAAAGGCAGTCAGTCAGTGAGCTAAGGGAGAAAAAAATAAATGTTAACTTGATTTTAACACATATGATACACAACAACGATGAGGTTTATGTTTATTCGAAAATAAACAAAAGACGCTCGCCCGTTATACACAGGCGAGTGTCTTTTGTTTTGACTTGATTCGAATTTTAAATCGTGTTTTATTGGAATATCGTGACATGTCGATATTACAGTGGCATGGTAATGGCAATGTCAGCGGCGATTTTACTTTCAGTGTCCGCTAGGTGGGGCCCTCATTTCGTAGGGTAGGTAATTTTTTTAATTAGACAAAGTAAACTGACAGACGTCAGTGTGAATATTTAGACATTATTTCAAAAGAGTATACGTAAAAATATATTGTAACCAGTGGTATATAAGGGTAACTTCAATTCATAATAAAACCAACCAAGTGCGAGTAGGACTCACGCACGAAGAGTTCCGTACCATTATCTATAAAAACGGCAAAAAATCACGTTTTTTATATGGGAGCCCCTTAAATATTTGTATGATTCTGTTTTTTAGTATTTGTTGTTATAGCGGCAACGGTAATGCATCATCGGTGAAAATGTCTAACTATCACGGTTCATGAGATACAGCCTGCTGACAGACGGACGGACAGTGAAGACTTAGTAATAGGGTCTCGTTTTACCCTTTCCTCAATGGGAACCCTAAACAGCTACTTTAGGCGCTTTACTCTATACACGGTTGTTCGCATGTTATAGGCTACGAGTGTAGCGCTACGAAATCTTTCGCAGTGAAATTGTTAACGAGAATTCATTATCAGCGATTAGCGATCTCAAAACAACAAGTCGCCCAAAGTTTTTCTGATATCGCTGTCGCGTGGACTATCTTATTCCAGCCAGTGCTGCTGCAGGGACCGATACCGGTATTTTTAAAAAACCCTGAATTAGCCCAATATTTTGGATTATTTTTTGCTCTTTACTTAGGGCTGAATCATGTATTTAGGTAACAACGTCGTATTATTAGATTGTCCCATTAAAAACGAAATAATGAACCGGTGACCGTAATAATACCGGTATTTTTCTATGGAGAAAATACCGGTATCCGATCCCTGTGCTGCTGGGGCCTAACTATTCGAAATGTATACGTGATTTCTTAGGAGTTGCGGGCGTTTATAGGCTGCGGTGGCCGCTTACCATCAGATGGACCGTACGCTTGTTTGTCACCGGCGTGGTATAAAAAAAAATGGAAAACGGGACTTAATTTATTTACTTTTTCAAGGTTTGCCCGACGTTTCGAATGTATCACAACGTCCGTGGTCGCGAGCTAACTCCAATAATGTGTGAAAATCGTGTAAGTTAAATCGAAATGTATAGTCAGCATATTTTAAAATGAGTTATCCAGTCGTCTGCCGGTCCCGGGGATCCCCGGGCTCTTTAAAAAAGAATGCTATTGTTTATTTTTTTTAGGAGACCACGGCTTAAGTACCTACTCTGACAGCAGCAAAGTAATTTCTTAGGGGTCATCCATAAAGTACGTCACTATATTTTCGTGATTTTTGACCCCTCCCCCTTCCTTGTAATATTTGGTCACATTTTGTGAGACCGCCGCTCCCTAGTATGACGTCACATATATCGCAATTCTACAGCAGTTCCGAAATTTGTTAAATGGGTCAATCAACTTTTTTTATTGTTATTCTCTCCCGTCACCGAAGAGAGAGAGAGAAATATGTTTATAATATGTACTTCAAGCATCCTCAAGAGATGAACGATGTCCAAATGGATTTATGCTCATCGCTAAAACTCATACTTAATTTGAAACCTATAAAATCACTGTTTTAGAGAGTGACTCAGTAGACGTAGCCATGGTAACGGGCAACAAAGAATAGTTTTCCACCCAAATTCCCATTTAAACTATTTTTTAATATAACCAACATCAACATTTAAAAAATTAACAAAACAATATACTTTAAATTTAAACCTTATTCTTATACAAATAAAATTATAAATTAAACGCTTTGATATATTTAGAAATTTGAGGTTACGAAACATAGAACGCCTGCCTCCCCTTGCCACACAATGTCACCCCTTAACGTGTGACGTACTTTATGGATAGCCTTACCTCAAAAACTTAACCCCGAACTCAGTCCATTTCAAGTTCACGTAACAACTGCTTATACAATGTTTACCAATGTAAATCACCTCAAAAACTTAACCCTAAAACGTCACTGTCCTATTTCGAGTTCAAACAGAATCAGCTGTTGCCGCGCGCCGTTGCCAGCCCGCCGCGACGTTGCCAGACCGCTGGGCGATCGACCGCGCGGCACGCCGCTCATTCAACACCCGTCTTGAGACTAGCCGTAGTAAAGCTTTCGAGTCGCGAATACAAATACGGGTACAGTTTTGGTTGGGTTTAGGGATGGCTGATACACATCAACAAGTTTATAAAGTTAATAACTTTGTTAGTAGGTATGAAGTTTGCAGGGAGGGGATAAGAGAGGTAGGGCACAGCAAAATGTCAACTTGTTCGAATTTGGAGCAGCCCAACGGGGCAAGTTATCTCCGCCTTGCAGAAAACTACAGCCATAATAACATTATCTACTATATATACAAGTACTAGCGACCCGCACCGACTTCGCACGGGTGCACTATTTAATGGATGTTATTATACATATAAACCTTCCTCTTCAATCACTCTATCTATTAAAAAAAACCGCATCAAAATCCGTTACGTAGTTTTAGAGATTTAAGCATACATAGGGATATAGGGATTAGGGACAGAGAAAGCGACTTTGTTTTATACTATGTAGTGAAGTGATATAGTGTTGTGTTCCTGGAGGTGAGCAAGGTTGCCAGAGCTCCCGAGGATGCACTGTGTTGAGAGCGAGGGACCTAAATTTGTCCCTTCTGTTGTCAACACAGTGCATCCTTAAATTTTATAAAGGGTCGGCAACGCGCACGTGACTCCTTTGGAGTTGCGGGCGTCTATAGGCTGCGGTGTCCGCTTACCATCAGGGGGACCGTAAGCTTGTATTAAAAAAAAGGGAAACACAAACCAATGCCATCGTCATTTCACATTACGTCTTACACAAATCAACCTAGTCTCAAACTAAGCAAAGCTTGTATTATGGGTACCTACTAGGCGACGATATACATACTTATATAGAGAAATATATACTTAAATACATATAAAACATCCAAGACTCAGGAACAAATATTCACACAAATAATTGCCCTGACCAGGATTCGAACCCGGGACCTCCAGCTTAGTAGGCAGGGTCACTACTAATTAGGCTAACCGTACTTTTTTTTGCGCCGTCATCAACTACTGTAGAATTTTTAATTAGACAAAGTGAACTACCGTTTGCCGGCGCACATCGGAAGTGATTATTCAATAATGGTACAGTACTTTTCATTATTTACGGTTACTATAATTTTTCTTATTTTTCACTTCTCGTGCTCGAAAAGTGTGTATATTAGACTTATCAAGCGTGGCTAAATATATGTACATATTTATGATTTACAAAACATTATAATATGACCAATCAAAATATTTCACTACATTAAATTCACCAATCAGAAAACACATTAACACCCAATCGGAGCGTTGGGTTCTTTTTGGTACATACTTTGTTCAACTAATTTAACTATTAAAATATTAGGTCTTTTTTGTCCCTACTTCAACTACTATGTATCTGAGTCACAGTTTAAAAAAAAGATGCCGCCATATTCTCATTGTATTTTATTAATAATTGTGAGAGAATTAACTTTGTTTATTTTTTCTCGCGTTCGAAGTGAAAAGTAGAGTGTATAACTCTGGTCTAAAAGCCATATTACCACTCGAACTCCATCTCGTGGTATTATGTCTTATTTTAGACCCTTGTCATACAATCTACTATTATGTGTACTGTCTAAATAACAATATATTCACCATGACATCTGTTAGTTTATCTAGAAGCCGTCTTCTGCCTCCCCCTCCCGGTGACGGAGATCTCCGGTAAATTCTGGTTGTAGTTGTCGAGTCAGGACGATTCTGACACGAACTACGAGTGATTTAGGCGTTCCTAATTTCCTATCGCTACTTTTTTTTCGTCATGATCCCGTCAACTCTATTTTACTGTCATCCTGACTTCAACGTGTGTTGAAGATTGGCAAACATGACCTTCTATGGTCAAGATATAAAAATGAGTACACTATGTATCGAATTTCCCTACAAACCGACCCGTTTTAATAGCTCCTAAGGCCGGGTTTGATAAAGATCCGTTAGACCAAATGTCAGATCAAATTTCAGTAACTCAGTACATTTTTTGACATGACAAACCGACATAAGATCTAATGGCTCTTTATAAAACCGAGCCTGAGACCCAATTTCGGTTCGCGTTTTCAACATATGCATTTCACATGCGATGCGCTTTGCGCTCCCTCCTCTCTCATGTGAGTGTGAACGAAAACATCTGTATATTATCAACGAAAATAACTTAGAAATGGAACTCTTGAAAAGACATTTTACAAGCCGTGAAACAAAACGCAGTGGGAGCTGCCAGGGTCACTAAAGTAAAGCTAGCGAGGCAAATACTTCATCCCTGTCTAATACGTCATTATTACGAGTACTACTCGCTTCTTTTCTTTCACATGACATAATTTATCTCCCATTTTAGTACAATACGATCAGTCAGGTCAATGCGCCACCGGGTTAAGTATACGCCTGTCATTAAAAATATCGAATTACACAACTAACGGCATCTTTACATGTAACAAACTACTAATAAGGCGACTTCTTGATTTGTTGGAGCAGAGGCAGTACGAAATGAGATAAATGTCAAATGGCAGTTGAGTCAGTACCGCTTTTTACTGCACTCCTACATTTTAAATGATTTTATGTCACACCTGGCCATAAAGTGGCAATTACCGCACGCTCCGCGCGCGGAAAATCCCACTTCCTGGCCAGGGGGTGACATAAAATCTTGTACTTACCTCGGTCGGTAATTAAGAGCGCCTCAGATTGCATAATTATCGCCCTTGCCTTCGGCTCGGGCGTCAAATACCTGCGATCTGAGACATTCTTTGTTTTACCGCCCTTGGTAAGTAATGTACTATTATTTATCGTACGGCAATTATTTCCTCTTATTTTAATCCTCTGTATTCTGTAAGCGATTTTTTTTGACACAACAGCATAAATATAATTTTAATCTTAATTCTGACTTTACTGCATTTTATTGTGTTGTATTTCATGACGATCCTCTCAGGTGAATTTTATCATATTCATTGTATTATTTAACTGCTATTTTATTCATTGATTTTGTTTTATTTACGATCACAATAGAGATTCTTGTAAATTGTATTTAATGTTATTGACGCTCACAATAGAGATTCTTGTAAATTGACATGTAATTTATATTGTAATCTTATATTGTGAATAAATGAATCTGAATCTGAATCTTTTGAACCTTGAGATCTTCTAGAAGACAATACAGTTGCCATCTTTGTTGCACTTTTAGCACCACAGGGGTCACGTGTAGGGTTGTGGTGGGTACTCCACCTACGGACGTGGTGCAACTTCGACCCACCGACCCCCGAGCGGTGCGATACGAAGGCAGTACTGGGGTGCTACTGCGAACGGCATTCGAAATTTTCCCTCTCTGTCGCACTTGCAAGTTTGCACATAAGTGAGACAGAGAGGGAAAACTTCGTTTGTGGTTCGCGGTAGCCCCTATGTTCCGTTTCTGCGTATATTATTACTACTGCAAAAATGTGATACTGGCAGTACAGAGGGGCTACCGCGAACTGAAAACGAACGAAGTTCGAGTATCTCCCTCTTTGCCGCACGAATTAGCAAGTGCGACAGAGAGGGAGATATTCGAACTTCGTGCGTTTTCATTTCCCGGTAGCCCCTCAGGAAATCCCTGCGACATCAGTAAGCTCGTGTTAAAGAACAAAATACCAAATATCGAACCCGCCCCGCAAAGTCACTAAGTCGATAACGAGTATAATAAGTGTGTTGCATGGATTTAAGATGTTGTTGGAATATTTATAGTTTTCGATAGAGTTTATGTGATGCATTTCCCCCGGTGACGCATTTATTCCGACTTGCCCCAGTGTTCGATACTTTAGTGCCCAATAGATGGCACCTATTAATCACCTCTGTCGTCATATCACGACTGTTTCTATCTTTAATAAACTCAACTACAATATTGTTGTATACAGTTGTCGCTTTACATATTATTTTATAATGAATATAACAGATATGTTATAACAGTATTCGTGCAGTATTTACTCATCACACAGCTACCACAGACTACCTAGAACGTTAAAACGTTCAGATATAGTCCCTATTCGTCCCGGTACCGCCGCACACCGGGTAGAGTCAGTCCGACCCAGGTCGGGCCTAGCTGAGTTTCTTGCTGGACTCTTCTCAGCTAGGCTAGGTTTAGTGAACCAGCGACAAAACTCCCAGTAGCTCGATTCCACTCACACCTCAGATTCGGTTGAAACCGCTCAACCAATCTCACTGGAGCGCAAACTCTTAGAGTATTCCAGTGTTCCAAACCACACGCGTGGTCGTGCCGGAGGTTTTCCCCTGGATTTTCCCCAGGCTACTCTCCAACCGCGCACTCCTATCGCTTTATTGGGCCCGGCCTATAAAGCCACAGTCAGGTTCAAAAAAAAAAAAAAAACGTTCAGAAACAATGACGCAAGTTGAAAGTGAAATGTATTGGCTTTGTGTCGAGCACAGGGACGTTTATAATAATATATCATTTTCCAAAGGGTTAATAACGAGGACGGAGCAATTTCGTAAGCCACTGGGTGAATGGTCCCCCGGGAACAGGGTAATGGACCCTCGCTCAACTTAGATGACGTAATCTCGTCTGGGAAGATAACGGGAATGTGTACATAACAAAATTATGTAACACGTTTTGTGCTTACGTGTCACACTATCACAATGGTACAACGTACATCGAAGTCGATACTTTGTCGCTTTTACCCGTCGATAGTTTAAAATGACGTTAAAGCAACACGGTACATAAGTTATTTGCCTCTTGTGAGGTCGACCGTACATCTATTTCTCTATCCGACGTCGATTTTTGAATGTAATTCGCTAGTTTTTAAGCTAAAAGTTTCGTATTTTTTTTTTTAGGTTCCTATTCTTCCTGAAAATCAGAGTCAGGGATTCTGTAGCATAATTGCGAGTCAGTGGGACATTAGGCCTGGTATTTGTCTCATAAGTCTGTAAAATGCTTTCAATGGGTGGATATGTGTATAGAAGTCTCACGCGGGCGGATTCGAGGGCATAGTTAATGTTGTATAATTTTGCAACGATGCCGACGCATTAATGAGCTTGTCTTGACCAGATCAGGTGTCTAAATTTCAGTTGGACACTGTTGAGGTATCAGTCTTTGTCTTATTCTCAAATATCCAGTGGACACTGTCAAAATTGCAGTATTTTGTCTTCTCTTCAAATCTTTAGTTAGACACCGTGGCTTTCAGTATTTTGTCTTATCTTCAAATCTTTAGTTAGACGCAATGGCTTTCAGTAATGTGTCTTATCTTCAAATGTTTAGTTAGACGCAATGGCTTTCAGTAATGTGTCTTATCTTCAAATATTTAGTTAGACACCGTGGCTTTCAGTATTTTGTCTTATCTTCAAATCTTTAGTTAGACGCAATGGCTTTCAGTAAAGTGTCTTATCTTCAAATGTTTAGTTAGACACCGTGGCTTTCAGTATTTTGTTTTATCTTCAAATCTTTAGTTAGACACCGTGGCTTTCAGTATTTGGTCTTATCTTCACATCTCCAGTTAGACACCGTCAAGATTTCAGTCTTTTGTCTTATTTCCAAATCTTCAGTTAGACATTGTCCAGTTTCAGTATTTTGCCTTATCTTGAAATCATTAAAGTCACCGTCAAGCTTTCAGTATTTTGTTCTTAAGTAAGTACTTTCTTATTCCCAGTTTGAAGGAGCAATGGTCCGCAGCCGGGCGGTCCCGGGAGGGGTCACTGACCCGCGCTAAACGCTGATGTAACGTGCTCGGGAAAATGGCGGGATGCTGCAAATCCTACGTCTTGTAACTTGAACGTGTGTGTTACTAGTTTGGTTTACTTGAACACAATAAATATCGAAAATATCTATACGCTTTCTTGACAAAATATGAGAACACGCCTTTAATGATCAGCGTAAAGCCGTACATATACATGTCAATTTCTGAACAATAATATATTTATGTCTTTGACTGTACTCTATTCTTTTCCCTTAAGAGGCCTTATAAGTTTTAAAATATTTTGATTTCAAATTATGACTAAATTATTGATGATACCAATAAAGTGACTAAAGGCTACGATGATTAAAGCTTTAGATAGTAACATAGCCATTTTTTTTAATTTTATTGTGTGTAGTAGAATTTAAGCGGAAAAAACTATTTTTAGCTTGAAAATGGTCGATTTGGAGTGATGTTTGAAACGATATTTCTTAATGAAAAATCCAAAAAATACATTAAAAGTTTATGTCATAAAGTCACAATAGTCCTGTTCTAGATAGTAACACCGAGAAAATGTTAAGATACGTGTCAATTCAAACAGAAAATGTCCTAAATAGAACAGCGTTTTTAACTGATAAGGACTCTTAAACGCGAGATGCCAATGAGGGCATCCTAATAACATGAGATTTGCCTAAAAAGCTGTTTACCCTAAACGAAAGATGGCGATAGCCGATGAAGCAGTATGCCTAAAATGTAATCTTTTTAAAAATAACAAAATCCTCACATCCTAAAATGTTCACTAAAAAAATCGTCTCTAGGTATAATATTTAAAAACAACTTGAAGGCCAATACGCTACTCTACTCGTATGTAAAATACAATTCAGCTAGGTACGAGTGGGTCAGTAAGATTTGCATAAAAGTATGTGAATGCGAATAACTACGACGTTCACATGATTAAAGGTAATTTTGTACCGGATGCGGCGCAGTGGAGAGATAAAGAACTAGGAAATTCCATAGGCATAGTGGAATAAGCGGTTTTGTTCATGCTATGGTGGCAAACAAGCATACGGCCTGCCTGATAGTAAGAGAGACTAACCTTTGATAGGTTAGTCTCTCTTGCGCCTGCAATTCCAGAGGGGCTACTCCGAACTTCGTATCGTGCCGTCCCTTTCACTCTTATAATGTATAATATAGAGATGTCACTTCCGTCTTAAAAAATCGATTATTAAATAATCGGTTATTTTGCTCAAAATTAAACTCGATTAAAAATCAATCGATTTTTGAAGAAATAGTAATCGATTTTTTATTTATTTTTCCTATGGAGTCGGTTATACGGTGATTATTATCATGCGATACACTCATATCATGATCAGTATCACAAGAATGTTGATGTGTATTGCAGTATCGTGATAATATCTGAGCATCTCCGGAAATTTTCAAATCCGCGATACCTAAGGGGCGTGGCTTCAATATTAGCTTCATTGCTAGAAATGTCCTCATAATGCCAGGGTCTTTACTAGGACTTTGTAGCCTGTCTAATATTCTCCTAGCTTACAATATTCTTTGATAAATTATGTTAAGATTAATCGGCCATGATAATCATAATAGATTTAGGTACTGCAAATTAAAAATCGATTAAAAAAATCGTTTTTTTTTAAACAATAATAGATTTTTAATCATTCTTTTAATAATCGTTTTTTTTTGAGATCCCTAGTAATAATACGAGAGTGAAAGGGACGACTGTACACGAAGTTCGGATTTCGATGTTCGTAGTAGGTCCTCAGAAGAATCATAAGCCCGTCGCCATTTTTTGGTAGTACTCCGTTTTGTTCTACGATTTTGTTCACAGAAAGCAGATTAAAAAATCCGGTCTGTCTTACTTACTGATCCTTTTTCGGGAAAACTTAAATTTGTTGGTTTTTGACCGAGTGAAACGAAGGTATCTGCTTCAGCTTCGACAAAAATGCTTTCGTATGTTGGCCAGTTACCGTAGAACTCATACTACCGATCCTTAGTTCTATGAGTGACCGCCAGAGGCGCTGTACTTTTGTGCATACAAATCGTTTACGCAGACGCTAGCGAGTATGGTCACTGTCGACTCATGATAGTGCTACTGGTGACCAGATTTATGGTTTTTCCAATTTCCAGATTTCCAGTTGTTCTCCTCTAAGCATTTCTAAACCGATTCTCGTAAAATTTTGTGAGCAGGGTTCGGTAATTATATAGATTTTTTAGTCGCGTTAGTTTTTGGAAATTTACAAACATAATAATTTTTTCAATGATTTTATGAGTTTCTGCGGGCGAATTTCGGTTTGTTCTCCTCTACAGGTCGCATTTCTCAACCGATTCTCGTGAAATTTTGTGAGCAGGTTCGATAGAACTTCTTGTCGAATCAGCGCACAGAACACTAGTCTTATGTGTTATCAACATTACTATTGTGGTGGTTATGTCCCAGAGTTCCCGTGAATGTGATGTGTGCTCAACAAATCTCTCCATTATACCTTATGATTTCTCTATATAGTTGCAAACCTCCATAGGCTCAGCCACCATCGGGACGACCGCGTAGGTATTTGCATTCCGTCGCGGTACAATACAAAAGAATATTATTATTAGTAAAAGAGAACCAACGTTTTAGAGAACGTGTCACAATATTACAAGACTTGCAAGGAAGGTTATTTGTGACGTCATAGGCTCTCCACAAATGAGCCGATTCAAGTTTGTACCCATATTTGTCAATACCGAAGTAAAAGTGCCAGAACACGTATAAAGAAAAGAAATTTTAAGACCAATGTCAATATTGGTCTGGCACGAATATTTGACAGATCTTGAATGTCTGTTTACACAAAAACCAGTCGGGCATGATATGATGCACACTGTTTTCTTAGATTGCTAAGTGCTTTATCTTAAGTTATTTTAAATATGTTGACTTTTTGCGTGAATTCGGAAAATATTTACTCGATTTCAAGATTTGGTGGGTTCATGACATTATATTGACATCTCGCTATGATCATCTCCGTATTGATAATCTTGTATAGCGGACACACAGACACTGATACACATGTAAAACTTACATAACCCCCTTGTCGAAATTCTCTTCATACCGAAATTCGCGGTACGGACGGACAGTTCTAGAAATTTATCGCATAACTGAACCTACCATACCATATCCATTATCCGAACCGAAACTCTTTAGGTTTTCAGCATGCCCATTCTGTAAAGCTTCAAAGCCCTCATTGCCGGATATCCGATATGACTTCCATTAAGAGCCTTTCAGAACTGTCCGGTGGCTGTCAGTGAACAATGGCAGGAACGATGTATTTGTGGTACGATGCTTTGTACTTTGGTACCTACCAGTGGGACTAGCTCATGAAGTAAGGATAAGACTGAAGCCGGCAATACACACATACAGCCTATACTTGTATCCCTTTCTACACACCAACACACGTGGGAACGAGATACAATGTGTCATCTCCTGTCCCTCATCCGTATTATTTGTCACCGGCCTGTGTCACCGAAACGTCGTCAATGTATTCAAGCCTATTAGCTTAGTTTAAATTTGGCGCCAATGTATACAGCACGACTAATTATGAGATGTCAGAATTGTGCTACATCGATATCAGTCTCAATTTAGCCAGCTTAACATAAGTCCGTCCCCCTTGGTGATTTGCTAATCCTGCTTCTATCTAATCCTCTTTCTACGCTCAAGTACCATAACCGCCACTGCGACGCGACGCGAGTAGAGAAAATTCTACCCTCCTGTTTCGAATTCGCACATTTCGAGCGAGACAGGAATCGTCGCGCGACATACGACTTGGCAGCAAGTCCATGATACAATAATATACTGCACCAGAGGCGCTAAGATGATTGCTTATATGTCGGACATACAGCATTCGTCCCTATCGCACTTACATACTTGACACATACTTTTACATACTTGAGGGACGAATGCCATATGACTATTTTTTTTTCGCTTATATGTCCGACATAAAAGCGATCATCTTAGCCCCTCAGGTATGGCAATCCGGTACATCGTCGGTTAGTAGTGTGGGTGACACAACCTACGGCATCAGCCGCGTATCGGTGGCACGCGGACATAAGCGTGTGTGTGTCGTCGACAGTGACGTCACTAGTGTCATGATCCGGATTGTCAGACCTTGTTTTCTTATGCTAGCCCACCTGTTAGGTACTTTTCGTGACAACACTGTCAAGTCAGTGCTGTGTCTAGCCGACTAGGATAAGAAATCAGTAAGCTGTCAGCTGATAGTGTCAACTTTCAGCCCCGTCGTAGAAATTATTTACTGACACCCCTTCCTCGGGCTTACTAAGTTAGCTGTAGGAGATAATTCTAATCACGTTTTAAAGTATTGGAATATGAATATTGGTATAAAAACGTTAGAAGAGGAAAAATGATCGGCTATCCGATACGACACAACAACTTCATCAGAGAATAATCTTCATAAAAGAGAAAACAAACTATCGCACCAATGACATTAAGAAGCTGGCCCCAGACTAAGTTACATAGATGATGATAATAATAAATTACGCAATTAAAAAATCAAAAAACTCGACTGCGGTACTAAATAAAACAAAGTTCCTGCACATTAAAGCCCATAAATTCCACAATTTGGATTTATTTTAGAATTTGATGTATCTAGTCACTCTTGCGTCACCAAGACTAATCTATTGATGTTATCATTTAAGAAAATCGATTGTGTACTTGTGTAGTGATGATTATGAGGGGACGTAGGTACGGACATATACATACAGGTCAAACATATGTTTGACCTGTATGTATATGTCCGTATCCGTGTCCGTATTAACCTAGCCTAGGGTTAGCTTAAAAGGAGAACCCTCCTTTTAGGTAGTGTCCGACCGAAATTTCGGTTTCGGTTTCGGTTTCGGCCAGTTTCGGCCAAAAAATCAAGTTTCGGCCCGAGTTTCGGTTTCGGCCAAAAACGGCCGAACCTTTCGGCCGCGCCGAAACTTACAACATCGTACCTTCGGGTCGCGCTCGGCTAACGTCGGGCGCGCTCGGCACGGCTGGCAATATGGCGTCGCTCGCCTGACTCCGCCGGCCGACTTATTTTATACCACCATTAAAAAATCGCTAACTTTGTGTTACAAATAATGTATTTTTTTCACTTTATTTATAGGGTAGTTAAATTTTCAAACAGAACCTCTGTAACTGTGCTGAAATTTCATTGTGATAAATCTTTGAAAGTAGAAACCTGTAATTATAGGTCGGCAAGATATTAATTTTAGAAAAAAACTTACTAACATTTTTTCGACTTTTTAAGGACTTTTTTTTTTATAAAAGGTTCGGTTTCGGTTTCGGTTTCGGCCGAAACTACAATGAAACCGAACCTTCGGTTTCGGTTTCGGTTTCGGCAAAATAACATGTTTCGGTCGGTCACTACTTTTAGGCTTCGCCACAGTTGGGTAAATAAGTATTGTGTTAGGTCACATCACATCACATTAATCAGATTGCAGCGAATCTGGTTAAAATTCATGTCCATTACACAAATAGGCTTTTCCCGTGAGGACCCCCGGTGGGAACGGAAGCAGCGATGTATAAACATTCTGATTTTAGATATACTGCTAAACTAAAAAGTCGAGTTTGACTAGTACATTCACAGTGACTGAAGACTTTTCGGCTTAGCAGGGTAGGAGTCATATTTTATCCAGGCCTGACGTTTCGACGGGGATTTTTATTGACGAGGAATAATGGTTATTTTGAGATAGCTAGCTGTCGAAATAAAGAATAAAACTAAAATATATTTGTACTCACATATAAACGGAAATATCCTTACCAACTTCTAAGGGTACAGCAATCCGTACCCAAATAATTGAAGGTCAAGGTTCAGTTTTTGCTATTTTGGCTAGGTAATCATAAAATAGTAATACTTGTATCACACATGTTCCTAAACTTCCAAAAGTTGCTGAAGTTTTAAAGCTTTCCACACGTAACTAAGGCCAGTAACGCATAAATATTTTCATCAACATTACCTAAACCTATTTCGTGTACACGTAAAGGAGCAGACATTAAGGGAGAGCATATAATGCTTCCAAAAGGTTGTATCTACAGTCGCATTGCATACTGGTATACGCGTTTTTGTAACGGATGTGACCGCTGAGCCGTAAGACACGTGTATTGATCGAGATACGTGCCGAAATGCTTTGACAGCCGGAACAACAATAATTCCCTCCTTATAAAGATACCTACAAAACTGTAGGTAGCAACAGTAAAGAAGGTTGTAATCATTACTCAGAGTATATTTGGATGTCTGTCAAATTAGATCAGCTTGAAAGGACCGGCTTCCCACGGAGCTGTTTTGACCCATTTTTTATTGTTTTCAATGTATTTTCTGGTTAACAATAAAAAATATTTGTGTTGTATTGTATGGTAAAAAAACTTTGAGCGCCATATCTTAAGATTACAAAAACATTTTAACTTTAAGTAGCTTACCGTAGGAGCGAGCAGTAAGTTAAGCGATACAATTTGCAAAGAAAACATTAGTGGCTATTTTTCTACACAAGTACATTTTTATATGGTTTAGAAAACTACATGGATAAATAACAATACAGACAGTTTCTAACTTTGAGGTTATGATTTTAATTTTAAGTGACAATTTGATTAAAAAAACTTTTACAATAAGTATCTAATTCAGAGACTACATGGAAAAATACTAATACAGAGGAGTTTCTAACTGTGAGGTTATAATTTCGATTTTAAATGACAAATAATTTGAGAATATCTAATTGAGAAAATATCAACATGAGATAAGATTATATTACAATAATTGAAACAAAGGTTAAAGTAAGAATTTGAGACATATTTTGTACGTGAGTAAGGGATAGCAAACAGTTTCTCATGACGTGCTGTGCGTTGAGGAATACTGAACAATAGCTTACCAAGAAGCGACGGGGATAAAGCTGTTAAATATTTTATAAAGGAACATTAAAACATACTGTATTCGATGGTTTTCTAATGATAACAGACCATTTAGGCTACTCTGAGTTGGCAGGGCAGGATCGGTGTGAGGTATTTTGTTATCTAACGATGATCTTACTGATGACGCACAGTGTTCCTCAGTTGACGAGATACTGTCAGTATAATATTAGCATAGCTGTAATATCATGGGCTAAAAAGAATCTGTACTCGGGTGGCAGTTGACATTGACAGCTGACAGTTTTCTGATATCGTACCTGTTACTTCCCGACTTCATTAGTAATAAGCAACTATATGACAGCCAAATGTTTTACATGTTTCCGAACGAATCAAACTTAGCGTGTTCCTGAACGCAACTAGTTGAGCTGTCACCGTAATGTCAGAAAAATGGTCGATTTGCATCACTACATAGTATAAAACAAAGTTGCTTTCTCTGTCCCTATATCCGTATGTATGCTTAAATCTTTAAAACTACGCAACGGATTTTTAATAGATAGAGTGATTGAAGAAGAAGGTTTATATGTATAACATCCATTAAATAGTGCACCCGTGCGAAGCCGGAGCGGGTCGCTAGTCCTAGATAAGAGTATATATGACTGGTATTTGCATTGATGATACGGCTTTTTTGGTATAGTGCATTGTATTCGTTCCCACAAGCAAAAATCAATAGTTTTCCTCTTTGTCGCGAAATTCGTGTGTAATTCGCGCTCTAATACATCGATCGCGAATCTTTGTGTTAGGAAATGTTATTTTTAACGCCAACCGGATATGAGAGAAATCACGTGTTCCTCTTTACTTTTCGGTAGGATTAACGTATTTGTTCCACAGCTTGAGAAATCCGGGTTTCGCATCTCCAGGTTCACCGCTCACCGACCAGAAGAACATTCGTGCGTGAGTTTTTGGATACTATAAACTTAGTACTCAAGTCGACATTTAAGTTATAACTTGTACTTAAATTAGCTTCCGAACCCTCGTTAGCCCCTAAATCCTTTAGGGTACAACAGTTCGTCCCTCCGCATCGACAAGTCAGGAAGTCGCCGTAGGCCTAGGTCAACTGAGGAAAGCTGTGCGTCATCAGTAAGATCATCGTTAGATAACAAAATACCTCACACCGATCCTGCCCTGCCAACTCAGAGTAGCGTAAATGGTCTGTTATCATTAGGAAGCCGTCAAAACCTACGGCTTGTAATAGGTCCTAGGGTTTTTACGCGCCAGAAGCACCATTTCTTCGTAATTTTGATTCAGACGGTCTATGATTGAACTTAGATAGGCTGGCAGGACACCCTAAAGAGACTTGGCTTCCAACACATAGTACGCAGGAAGGTTTATTATTGTATTATATATATTTTTGGCAGTATACCTACGTGTATCTAAATTCTATTTAGGTATCGAAGGCGTAAATCTCCATTCCAGACGTGATCCTATCGATTTTCAAAGTGTGGGAGAAGCGGCCGTTAACCAATTTCCCTAAGTCGGAGCAATTAAAAACCAGGCTGGTTTAAAAGCCAATCTGGCTGGCCGGGTTCCGGGAAATTTGATTTTTCAAGTCTTGCTGCGATGCAATTTATTTGCAATTTAAAGATGTTATGATTTTTTTTTTAATCGCATCGCGTTAAGAGCCCATTCACGAAACACGCTTGCTCTTTAGAATCATCATTCGCACAAGCGAAAAGGACAACCTTTTTCCATTTACGTGGGATCAGTGCAGCATGTTTTTAGGGTACCACCCAAGTTCAAGTACCGTACCCAAGGCCAAGGTTCCAAACGAAATCCTATTGTTGTCACTCACGTGTCTGTCCGACGTCTGTCACATGGGTTTACAGCCAAACGGTTGGAGCTTCAATCTTCAAATTTGGTGATAATGTTTATTATTACGTATATTTTATCAACAATTACCATTTTCATTGATATTTCCTTATTTTCCCTATTAAAAACAACTTAATTTTGCGGTTGGTTCGGAACCCTAATTGCGTGAAGTCCGACATGCACTTGGCCGGTTTTTTCCTTCCATCGCCCGTCATTTCTTGCTCCTTATTAGAATATCAGCTTGCTTTATAGAATATCAGTTTTTTCCCACACGCAGCCGAAATAGCCGTGAATAAGTATTGATTTGTTTACTGAATTGTGTTGCTATAAATATGAACTTTAAAGTGATGTAGGATACGTACTATTAATAAATCAGCAATAATAATAAAATATTTCAAATTTATGTGGGATTTTGATGAGGCCATATCAGTATGCACCTGCCCAGCACCGGGCTGACATTATGTAACAAATGAGGATTTCTTCTGCCCACGGGAATAATTTTGGCAGAATGCGGGTGATGGGCACCTTGACCTTTGCACCCGGAATGACACGGGGCGGTCTATTTGAGTAAATTGTGACGTGTAAACTAATTACGAAAATGTTGACCTATTATTGAAATAAAAGACAAATACCGGGAACAATAATTATCCGGAACAGTAAAAAGGGGTATTATGTGGAAAACCTACAATAAACGAGGGTTTTCTATACTTTTCGAATATTCATGTTTATCTTTCAAATGTGGAATTGTCACAGGATCTGAATCATTTTGAGTGATTCAAAATAGTTATCTTTTAAATGTTGATTCAATTTGCACTGAACAACGTTCAATTGATAAACTAATCATACTTCCAGGACATAACCAAGATTAAATGTTGAAGTAGAGTATTCTAGTGTTCCAAACCACACGCGTGGTCGTGTCGGAGGTTTTCCCCTACTCTCCAACTGCGCACTCCTATCGCTTTATTGGGCCCGGCCTATAAAGCCACAGTCAGGTTCAAAAAAAAAAATGTTGAAACTGTATGGAAATACAAAAAGTTTGTTCTCAATAACGCGATATCCGTTAGATGGATTTGAATTTTGGCCAGTTTACAGTTAAACAAATTTTATTATAGCGGAAAAAGTTGATTTGTCCTAATGCTCGTTGGAAAAGATACGCAATTTACTCCGCACTCTGCCTCCGCCCCTGTCTTTATTGACCTATAGTATTATAAATTTCATACTTCATCTCATTTCTAGTTCTAGACAAGCCGTCCATAGCTCAACAATTGAATATGACAGAGATTTATGATTTATGATAAAACGTATCCAAGCCAATCAGCGTGGCCTCAAGTGAACTACTTTCTAGACAACAATGGTGCTATATCTACATACAAAGCGGAGTATAGTCAGTAAACTATAGCTTGTGCTAATGAGGAGGAAAGTAGGGGTTTTTCGCACGTTTCTTTGTTCCCTAGGCTATTGATGGGTTTTAATGAATGGAGGCATTGTCGGCTCTGATGGAGACCGATTGGGATTATATATCAGTTTAAGTTCATTTACACTTAAGTAAATTTTGAATGTAAACTTCGCCAACCGTACATATTTTGACAGTTGAATTTTGCATTACTAGTGTAAGGAAAGTTGCTTAGTCTGACTATGTAACTTCCTGACTTGGGATCGATATTTGGTATTTTGTTCTTTGAGGCGAGCTTACTGCTGTCGCAGAGATTTCGTCACTTGACGAGATACTGCTAGGGCATGCAATACCGGACGATTCTCAATCCTAGGATTGAAATCTCTAATATTGAAACCCGGAATTTCGGTATTTCGGGATCCCAGGATTTTTAACCTGAGAATACGAGTAAGTAACAATTTACCGTCACATTGTAACTATCTGTGTTATATATAGGTAGAAAAATAATGTAGGACAGATAATGTATTAACAAATAATAACGACTTAATTATAAATACTCAACTCTCTTCTTGTTGCCTTTTTATAAATCTTACGAATCCATAAGATTTTCATATTTTTCTATTAAAAGTTAATGCAAAATCTTCAATGCCGGTTTTCCAATATTTCGGGATTGTTCTATTTCAATCCCGGTATTGAAATACTTTAAAAATCGGTCCGAGATCCCGGTATTTCGGGATCCCGGAATCCCGGTTTGCATGCCCTAGATCAGGGGTGGGCAAACTTTTTTCATGGCGGGCCAGTACCTAAGCTTGAAAAATCTCGGAGGAGGGCCATAATTGCAGCAAAACTGCACTTTTGTATAAAACCGCTGCTCTGGTTTTTGGCTGACCCCTCAAAATATAATCATCGCGGGCCATGTACTAATTAATTCGATGTATCGGCGGCGGGCCGGATAAAATGCTTTCGCGGGCCGCAGTTGGCCCGCGGGCCGTACTTTGCCCACCACTGCCCTAGATACTGTCAGTATTATATTTGTGCAGTAGTAATATCATGCGCAGAAGCGGAGCAGTACTGCCTCCGTACCGCCCCGCTTCCGCGCATCCCGCGCCAGTCAGAGAGCACTCATTTAAATATAGGAGCGCAGTCAAAAGTGATACTGACTCGACTGACAGCTGACAGTTTTCTCATATCGTACCGCCTCCGCACCAGTGTTGCCAGATGCCGAAATACAAAACGCGGAATTGCGCTTTAACAGTGGCAAAAAAGCGGAAAAGCGGGGTATCTGGTAACACTGCTCCGTACCTATCGACAAATCAGTAAGACTTCTTATAGAGGCTTAAGAAAATCAATAGATTCGAATTTTCGAAAAAGGATCAATTTGTTAACCAATTGGCGAAAAAAGTAACTCAAGAGAATAAATAATGACATAATTATAAGTCTTTAAAGTTTTAAGAGGATACTCTGTCCCTTTTTCGCAAAACGCACCTTTGTATTGGAATGATCGCCATTTTACTATGGCGCTAGTGGACAATGACATCACTGATCTGTTGCGCTTTCTCTCTCATACCAGCAACATTAAAACGGTAGTAGCTTTGTTATTTATTGAGATATTTAAATAGGATTTTACCATTTGGTGTATTTTATTGTGTTGTTTCTTTTGGAGTAGTCTAATTTTGAGTCACAACCTATTTAACAACTTTGCCTGCACTGGCTGTGTAATGCCGGTGTATGATTAATGACTTGATATACAAATTAGAATGATGAAACATCTGATCCCAGATCCCAGGCCTTGTCTTTGACGACCTATCTACCTAGTTGGTAGTGACTTGTTGGGTTCGAACCGCGGCACTTATTTGTGTGATAAGCACGAATTTCTAGTCATGGATGTTTTCTATAGGTATATTTAAGTATCCAGTATAAGTATATGTATACATCGTCTAGTATCTACGGTATGGCAGGGACCGATACCGTTATTTTTAAAAACCCTCAATTAGCCCAATATTTTAGATTATTTTTTGCTCTTTACGTAGGGCTGAATCATGTATTTAGGTAACAATGTCGTATTATTAGATTGTTCCATTAAAAACGAAATAATGAACCGGTGACCGTAATAATACCGGTATTTTTCTATGGAGAAAATACCGGTATCCGATCCCTGCGGTATGGTTGATCCCACAAGGGGGCTTAACACCTTTGTACCGTGCCGCTTTAATGTCATGTCTATTTAACTGTCATACTAATTTTCCGAAGGGTGTAAGCGACAAAGTCTCAAAGTGTCCGACTAATAAGGCCGACAGTACAAGCTTTACTTAGTTTTTGGTAATAGGTCGATTGGTGGAAGTTTGTCCACAAATATTTATTTATTTAATAGAATCATTGTTTCAATAGGACGTCAATACTCGCTCCGAGACGAGTGTTCAGAGAACTTGAAAACTTACCTAACACTCCGGTTTCCGGCGCATTTACCTGCCAGATTATAACAATTGACTGCCTGTCTGTCGCTACTTCAGACACTTTCTTATTCAGAATCTAAAATATTGTATTTGAAGCTTCAAAGAAGCTTATAATGCTTTTGTATGCAAAGTGCATTGCACTGATTAAAAGCTTTCACCGAGTGTTAACCCTCTTGAAGTTCGTACACTGAACTGCATCTGAACGAGTGAACTCTGAGAGGGTTAAAGGAAGGAAAGTACAAGTCCCTAGTAGCGGAACGAATGTTAAGAACATAAGACTTTTCAATCCAAGAAGCGTTCGAGCGTCGTTGATAGGGCGTTGACGTCTTAAGGGCTTGGCTTAGAGCTGAAAGATTCGTGTTGCATTCTAATCTGATTTTAATATTTCAATGTGTTTTTCTTAGAGATGTATCGACTAGTCGGGGAAACTGACTAGCTGGCCATATCTATACTTCTATAGTCCGCGAATAAACTACTAGTCGGCTAATATAACGACTAACCGACTATTCGGCACTTAATACTGAATTACGTGTCGGACCACGCACAATGAAGGGTTCCATACCAACACCTACAAGTCCACATTTAAAACCACTATCCAATACATTGAATCTAAAAAAGTCGTATCTTCATAAGGAACTCACGGCACGGCACTCAAGACCTTTTGTTTGGGCAAGACAGTTTTTAAGTGAAAACTCAAAAATCGTAAAACCTATCTTATTCAAACCAAAAATAGTTGAACGTATTTATTAATGCACACCACCTCAATTTTTTTCAGAATTTAAAACTTTTAAATTAGAGGGGGGGGGGACACTTTTTATGATTTTGACAGCTAATATCTCACCAACGGTTGACTGAAACGGAAAAGTTTTTTAGAAACCTCCATATAATTTTTAAAGGCCTATCCATCGATACCCCACACGACTATGTGCGTCGCATTTTTTTTTTCAGCCATCGTTTACATGTGTGGAGTGCCCCCATCTAATTTAATATTTTTTTTGTAATTTCACATTACTTTTATGTAGCGGTTCATAGAATACACCTTCCCACCAAATTTCATAATTGTAGTGCTTATAGTCTCCGAGTAAATCGGCTGTGACATACGGACGGACAGACATGACGAAAATATAAGGGTTCCGTTTTTGCCATTTTGGCTACGGAACCCTAAAAATAGACTATCAATGTTTACTTTATCTTAAGTCATCATCAATATTCAGAGGGCTTGGTCCTCTGTCGTTGCAACATTCTCAGTTCCAGTCTGTCTTGGGCCTTCGTCTTCACTTCTTGGTATGTGTGGCTACAGCACCATTAATTCATTTGTACCATGTATGGTATTCTGAGCCTTCCTCTCCCTCCTGTTCCCTCTATTTTGCGTTCTAGCATGGTAACGTTTAACGCGTCATGTCTCAGTATGTGGCCGATGCATTATCTCTCCGTTTTTCTATGACGGATATTATCTGTCTTTTTTCCTTAGCCTTTTCCAACACTTCTTCATTAGCATATTTTAAGTAAGTATTCTTTTTAAATACAACAATTAATCATATTAGAAACAGGGTTTTTTTTATTTTAATCATAGATTAATTGAATAATTTTGACTGGAAACATGAACGCATAACGAGATGGCGCGACTAGCGGACCGAAACGAACGTTCCCGATTGCACCCGAACTTAGCCGAAACCAATGATCGGGGTTGCCGACTAGTCGGCTACTCGGAAAAATTCATGGTCGGGCCATCTCTAGTTCTCTCGGTGACACGTGTGGCAAGGGCCGCACATACTGAAATGCATACTTCTACATTCATTAGTGCGGCATCCGTGCTATCATCAGTGTCAACTGTTAGCTGAGTCGGTACAGATTGTTTACTGCACACCTACTTTTGCTTCCTGATTGGTGCGGGATGCAGTACTGTCAGTAGATATACTGATTAGTAAGGAAATCTGGGCGTCGGTTTGAAAATACCGCATATAGGTTGCGCTTGCGCCCCTCCAAGTCACAAATTACTGTCACCAGCACCAATATCTGCCATAAAAAAGTGCGTATAGAGTCGAAAATTGTGAATAATTGTTCTGACGTTCAGTGGTAAATACGAAACAAGATTGTGTCTGAATTTTTCGGATACCTACTTGCTCATGATCATGATACATACAAATGCTATGAATAATTAACGATTAAAAAAAACCATACATGTAAACATTTTAAGCGCTCATGCTAATTTAAATTCAACTTTAATGCAATACGAATAGGAGTGAAATTGGCTTAAAAATAAATGTACGTAAATAACTCAATTCAGCTCCTAGTGTCAACTTCTGCATATTCATAGTAGCAATGTCCATAGGTCGATGAACTTTGTTCAGTTTTAATTAGAAATTACCGGCTGTTTTCATTCGGTGACGTCATCAATTTACAATTCAAAATTAAATAACAAATAACAATTAAGGACGGGTTTTATAAAGACTAAACTTTTCATATCAAATTTAGGTTACTCAGTACATTTTCTACATTATTTTATTTATCGCATGGCAATTATTTCGAACCGTGGGAAATTCGAGAAGACAGTACAGTTACAGTTTCCTATTTTTTTTGCTACTAATTAGTTACTGTACCACCTAGCTGTTAAGGTTTTTAAATGTAATATTGAACGACTCCTTTGCAACTAAATGCCTGTACAACGCCTGTATAAGCCGCTTGTGTGCGACTTGGGAGGGGTCACCTATCGGGTAACGGTGGGTACTCCCTACGGACGTGGTGCAACTTCGACCCCCCTTGTCAAGTGAGTGGGCAACTTGACTGTTAGAAGTTCTCAAGCCGCCCGGGAGCCCTAACTTGGCTTAACGGCTGCTATCATAGATAGCAACCGGGATCAACGGCTTATCGTACCTTCCAAAGCACGGGAGCGCTCAGTTAATAACCACTGAAGACGGTCACCCATCCAAAAATTGAGCTGGGCCGATGTTGCTTAACCTCGCATACCGCACGCGGTACGCGGGCGCCGCTGGGCCACGAGCGCTCCGCCATTCACTTAAAGATATAGGTATTAGACGTAAGGTTTAACAATTTTTATTTTACAATTGTTATTTTTATTAAATAATTAAATAAACAGCGATCACTTCAATTCAAAGTTTACAAACGATTGACCGTATAAAATTCGTGTAAATTGATTGTGTAAAATTAGTTTTTATTTAACGTATTTGCATAGCGTTATTTTTTTCTAACTTACAGATGATCTAGTATTTTGTTCTTTGACAGAGTTTACTGTCAGTATCCACTACATTATACTGGAAAGATCCATAGAAATTAGTTCAGTAGTTTTTAAGATTTAGAAAAACGTACATCCGCACAGACTTAGACGTTTGTAATATTATTAGGACTAGGATATAAGGATCATTTGATATATTATCATTAGTATTGGTGGGAAGAAAAACATCGTGAAGAGGAAACCGCTCTGACGTCAATATAGTCTAGTATTCAGTGCCTTTACCATGAGTTTACATGACCGTACTCGCTAGCGACTGCGTAAAAATTTATATGGATAAAAGTACAGTGCCTCTGATGGTTACGCAATAGAACTAAGAATCGGCATACTAAATCGTTTACGCAGTCGCTAGCGAGTACGGTCATGCAAACTCATGGTAAAGGCACTGTATGCCGGAAAGACACTAGGAGGATAATGCTCGTAACTATTTTTTGATGACCGGTTTAGCCTAGTGGGTAGTGCACCTGCCTGTGAAGCTGACGGTCCTGGGTTCGAATCCCGGTCAGGGCAAATATTTGTGTGATGAGCATGAATATTTGTTTCTGAGTCTTGGATGTTTTCTATGTATTTAAGTATTTATATCTATTAAATATATCGTCGTCTAGTACCCATAACACAAGCCTTCTTGAGCTTACTGTGGGGCTAGTTCGATTTGTGTAAGATTGTCCTCTAATATTTATTTATTTTATTTATTTTAATTTTAAAAACAGCTGTTTCCTGTCCCAATCGTTTTCACCAGGGACCGTTTTCGGTACGGTATACGCGGTATGGTAGCGGTACCGTAAACTGGGGTGACTTTAAGAAAAAACGGGGCTACTTTGATACATATAAAATACTTATATATTCATCACTAAGTATTTCTAGTTTTGTTCAGTTTAGTTAATAGTTAGGAAATTAACGAAGGTATAACTTGACTCAAGTTTATAACTAAATAAAAAAGTAAAACACGGCATAAAAACTGAATTTTTAAAGTCACCCCCCAATTTGAAAGTAACCCCGCTGTATGGTATTGGATATCAATACCTCGTCATAAAGGTAGAACTATACCGATTGAAATATAAAGGTACGCTACTGGTATAAAATAACGATATCGCAATTTTTGATACGTGTACTCAAACCTTATTATAACGGTAGCCAACCGGTATTACTTCGGTACCAAAAAAATTCGAACGTAACTTTTTACGACGAGTACGTAAGCGCGACCAACAGCGAACAGCGACTACGTCAGTAATCTATCGCGCCGAACGAAATTTAACAAAAATGGGTATTTTAGGAATTCATCCAATAACTAGCGCTGATTGGTTGGCACCATTGGGGGCACCCTCTTAAAACCCAAACTATACCTTAATGAAAACGGTTCAGGTATCAAAAAAAATAGCAGTACCTTTATATTCCGCTACCGAAAAATTTATTTTGCGGTGTAAAAACCTAACCGAAGCGAAACGGTATGACGTCATACCGTTTTAAAACGCTACCTTTATTTTCGGTTATGCAGCCCCTGGTTTTCACATATTACTTAACTTACAAAGTCAAGGTAAATTCATAACCCAAATCCTCGGGTTGAACGACCCGCCCGAATTGAACCCGCGACCCCGAACGGTTCGTTGAGCACGACGTAATCTGTTCAGACCTGGAATTGTATTTTAGTTAATTAGGTCGGAAATCACGTTTTATAATGGGCCGAAATAATGAGAGACTGAGAGAGAAAGATTCTATTATTGAGACTAAGTCAGTGTTGCCAGAGCTCTTGGGATGTAAATTAAGTTTCGATTCTTGAAGTTACATTATTGATGCAAAAGTTACATTTTTTATGTTTCATAATTACTTATCAAAACGTTCGATTTTAAGAAATGTGTAGCAACATACAGCTAGAATTCGGCGACAGAATTACGCCGGCCTGATGGGCGGTATCCCAAATGTCATATACTATATATGACAGACGGACACACAGAGTCGTACCATGTGTGTTCTTTTGTCACCTTCTCTATATGCAAGCCTATAAATTGTCTCGCTTGGTCCCGTTAAATACAATTGACCTTTCTTTTTAAATAGAGTTTCATTATTCTCAAAAGTTACGAAAATTTCCTTTACAACAGAAGTTACTTAATGTTATGCGAGCCGGTCAAAAGTTATGAAAAATGTAAGAAATGTAATCATCTGGCAACACTGGACTACGTATTCACCAGTGTGCATACGTAGTACATATGCAAAATTATTTTATTAAGTACATTCACTATCTATTTAAATAAAGGTAATAATTGGTCTAAATACAGGAATGTGAAACCCGCGGCCTCCACTAATCAGAAAGCCAATTAATGCCTTAAATCGAACATCGCCATTTTTATTACCGTCAAGTGGGGTAAAATGAGACATTCAAGTGTTGCTTGAGACACCCCGGTTTCACCAGGAACTGGTACGTGTCTATCTGTAGGTATAATCTCTACCTATAATTAAGCATGCTAGGAAAAAGGTGGGATTATTCCTACAGACAGACACATACACACTTTATGGGACTCGCCTGGTTTCATACTCAGTCAAGTCAAAGTCAAAATATTCTTTATTCAAATAGGCGGGTAGTCTTGCGTTACCCAAATGTGTGCAGCACGACTTTTTTAAACCTGGTTGTGACTTAATAAAGCGATAGGAATGCGCGGTCGAAGAGTAGCCTGGGGAAAATCTAGGGGAAACCTCCGATACGACCAAGCGTTTTGAACACTGAAATACTCTAAGGTTTGCACTCCAGTGAGATTGGTTGAGCGGTTTCAAACGAATCTGAGGTGTGAGTGGAATTGAGCTACTGGTAGTTGGATGGAACCTGTATTGTCCCGAATACAGGGGAACGCGACCACTAATGATCGTGTTCAATGTCGAACGTGAAGCATTTGTTCCTCACTACCAAGTAGATGACGAATCATTCCACTCCTAGTCTATCTAACTATAAATAACAGGTCTCGCAGTATAGGCTACTCTCCAACCGCGCACTCCTATCGCTTTATTGGCCAATAAAGCCACAGTCAGGTCCAAAAGAAAAGTTCCATCTTTATGATGTAGTTTTAGGAAAGAGCGTCCAGGAGTGGATCTACTGTTTTCTTTGTTATTCGTTATTTAAATATTAATGTTAACTTAACATCAAATTTCAGAACACGTTAAAAATATATATATTCAATAAATTGATACACGATTGTATCATTCTGTATTACACCATCCACGTCAAAAGTAGGAGTTTTTAAATCATGTTCTAGTAGACCGAATTCGATAAGTTTCTGACAAATAAAAATCATGTGTCAAATGTATTCTAACCAGTCCTAGCAAAAGAAACTTTTCTTATTGGTGAAATGGCATAAAACCTTTGTGAAAATAGGGTCTGCCTAAACTGATATGAATATTTGATTGGTCAATGAAACAAAAGACATTTTAGTTTCAACAACGTGGAAAATGGGTCATATTCTTATGTCAGTTTTGTATGACGTTACCCTTCGACACTTATTATATTTCGATGATTAAAATGCAATAGGGAGCGCTCGTGGCCCAGTGGCGCCCGCGTACCGCGTGCGGTATGCGAGGTTAAGCAACGTCGGCCCAGGTCAATTATTGGATGGGTGACCGCTTTGAGTGGTTATTAACTGAGCGCGTTACGCCGTTGATCCCGGCTGCTGTCTATGATAGCAGTCGTTAAGCCAAGTTAGAGGCCTTCGGGCGGCTTGAGAACTTCTAACAGTCAAGTTGCCCACTCACTTGACAAGCCTAATTCCAATAAGGTCTGATTTTCCCTCAGGTTGGAAGGTCAGATGGCACTCGCTTCCGTAAAAACTGGAGCCTACGCCAACTCTTGGGATTAGGTAGCGGACCTAGGGCATCCTTCGGATGCAACTGTACCGGGATAACGCTAGGATGATGATGATTAAACTGCAATATGATGCGAAAGTGATGAACCTAATTCAAGCAAAGTTATCGTATTTCGTTGCGAGTTTATTCATAGTTTTATCGTTTAATTGGCTTGATGGTATAGCGAAGCCAAAATAATGCTCTCCGATATTCTACTGACCTATCTTATTGAAATTACAGAGGCCAGAGGCCTTACAACAAATGTTTGGAACTCAAATTACGGAAACATATTTGAAATCAAAAATATGATGATTACAATATTGGCGACATGGTAACAGATACATATTTTTGCTTTATAGTACAATTTAAGCGACATAAAAGAAGTTTTTAGAAATTAGTTGTAATAATTTGTCGATTTTCGAAACGATATAATTTTAATGAAAACTCTAAAAAATATAGTGTAATATCAATGACATTTAAATGAAATAAGGATGAGCAATGAGGATGTTGAAATGGATGTGTGGTGTGACGAGAATGGACCGGATAAGAAATGAGTATATAAGGGGAAGTATGAAAGTAGCTCCCATTGCCGAAAAATTAAGAGCCAATCGCCTTGCGTGGTACGGGCATGTCATGAGGAGGGATGAAAGCCATGTAACAAGAAGAGTATTAGATATGAATGTGGATGGATGCAAGAAACGAGGTAGGCCAAAAAAAGGTGGATGGATTGTGTGAGAGATGATATGAATAAGAAGGATGTGAATGAAAAGATGACGAATGACAGAGATGTATGGAAGAAAAAGACATGCTGCGCCGACCCCAAATAAATGGGAAAAGGGTAAGCGAATGAATATCAATGATATTTAAGAAAATAACATTGATGGATGAAATAAGGATAAGACTGGAGAAACAAAACAAACAAAGATGTGCGAAAGAGATGCAAGCACAGACACCAACACACTCATCGCGTATTATTTGTCACCGAAACGTTATCAATGTATTCAAGCCTATTGGCTTAATTTAAATTTGGCGCCAATGTGTATACAACACGACTAATTATGAGATGTCAGAATTGTGCTACATCTATATCAGTCTCTGATACATCTCAATTTCGTCAGCCTATCATAAGTCCCTCTCCCTTGGTGATTCGCTAATCCTCCTTCTATCTAATCCTCTTTCTACGGCTGGATGCTACTGGCACGAGAAAAAAGTGAAGAAATTATTATTATTTCAGAGAGGTGATTACGTGAGGTTTCCGAACGTGCGTAATAAGGTAGATCTAAATTTTCTAAAATATGACTCCTCGCGAATGTGCTCAACCTGAAGAATAACTCCCGAAGAGTTCGAAACATGTCGCCCGGAGTGACAATAAGTGAGTTTTAACCGTTTCATAAACTATAGTGTCAAACTGCGATACGTAGAACAAAATGTCATATTTAAAATGGAAATTGACATTTGCTTAGATCTTCCTTATACGCACGCTCGAATACGTTACGTAACCCCGCCTTTAAAGGATAACTTTAATATAAGTTACTCTAATTCCACAGCAATCAGCTAATTACACAAAATAAACTCCAAGAACTAACCTCATTCACGTAACTGACATAAAACCTAACAGCCAATCACGTGGCAGTATCGATCGATTCCCAGCGATAATGGACGCTATCAACCAATCACAGCGCGATATTTCTGCGCTGACGTCACTATCTAATAGAAATTAATGGACAAAGACGCTGTCTAGCTGGATTTTATATGTTACGTAATGAAAATAGAGCTTTGCATTTTTATGAACTAACTAAGCAATTTATTTAAATGGGTTTTGTTAAGGGCGTAAAGTGTTCTGCAATACTGCTATCCTAGCAAGTTATTGTTCTCAAATATGCAAAGAAATAGTGACGTTATGTTCCTTATAACAAGCTGCGAAGTATCACGTTTCGGGTGCGGCGCAACGAGCGGTCCATAATCGAAATCCATACAACATTGCTGGCCTTGGTCTGCCGCCGCGCCCCGGAAACAAAAAACGACGCCGGCTGCTGCAGCGCGTGTTTTTATGAGTGAATCCTTAGAATTTCATTTCGAGTCTTCTTACAATTTTCAAATGTCACTGTATTTTTTGAGAAAAGCACAGTACAAGCCTCGGCGCGAACAGGCATTTTCAGCCTGGTGTCTCTAGATGGCCGCTAACAGCCGAGCCGAGTGTTAACATTCAGCTCGGCTCTTATTTAGCAAAGAAATTATACACAAACTGCCCTCTTTTTTATTGATCTTTATAGGTTGCCAATTTTTTTATCCGTTAAAACGCCGATGTAGCTCTGTAGCATAGCCTCACCGGATATGGTAATGATCCGTACGGTCCGCGCCGGCAATTACAGAACTCCCGGCAATTTCCCATACAAATTCCATTAACGACCTATAAATTCGCGACTCCCCGTAACGATGAGTTTCGCTGCGCAGTCTATTATCGCGAACCATATAGGTAAGTTCTGATCATCATCATCATCATCAAAACTTAAGAGCTTCGCTCTTGTCGGTGGAGTAACCGCCACTCTTCTCTATTCATTGCCAGTTTCTTGACTTCCCCATACGACTCGGCAACGTCCTCCCTCACTTGGTTAAAGCAAGTCAGTCTAGGTCTTCCTCTTCCTCTCCTGCCTTCAATTTTGCCCTCTAAGATGTTTAAGAAGAAGCTGTCGTGCCGTATCAGGTGTCCCATCATCCTGCCTCTTCTATTTCTAATTGTTTCCAGTAAACTGTGTTGTTCTGATCATATTTGAGAAAAATATTTAAGATTAGAAATTAGGTAAACAAAGAAGCAGTGGTCGTAAACACACACAGATAGAATTCACATTATTCGCACAAAAGATAAGTGACAGTTATTTACTATGACCAATTACTTTTTTAAAACCCGAACCGATACATAATATATAAGTAAATATAAATTAAGACATATTTGCTAATTTTCGAATAACAATAACATTATAAAACGTAACCCTGAAATAACGGTATTAATATTAATTGACATTATTTGACACTTCTACCGCACAAGCTTCTACCGCGTAAGTCGTTCTCTGTCATTCTTTCTAATGCTAAAAAAAACAAGGTATAGGTACCCGATTGCCACAGTCGTGTTTTAGAAAAAGTGCGGAGCATAAATTTGAGTTTGGGTAACCAACGGGGGTAACCCCGTTCTGATATCTCTGTCATATGTCTCTCTCATGTTTATTGTTTTGTAATTTCATGTTATTTCCTGCGGGGTAATCACGTAACTTTTGTACTACCGTTAGATAGATTTTAATGTCAAATTTCAACTGTCAGCCCATACATTTATACTTCAAAATTGACAGTAAAATCTATCTACCGTTAGTACATAAAGTTACGTGATTCGCCTGCTGGTTGCCCTGAAAATCAGCGTCATGATTTTCATGATACTATGCTGAGCGGTACCCACTTTGGTACTAAATAGGTACCTATTTACTATATCCTAGAATGTGTACCAAATAAATATTTCTTTCTTTCTTTCTTATATGTATGACAGTTAGAGGCTGGGTAATCATTTTAGCGATGAGACAACCACGTTATGAGGGACACTCTTAATCTCCCACAGTGTATCGTTCATTGTGCAAGTACAAATCGCTCATGCGCTCTCTCTTGCGTTAGGGCAAATCCAAGTGTGTGTGACTGTGATACACTGAAGATATAATTAATTAGGTTTGAAATTTTTCGTGAACGGGGATCCTAGTCTAGAAGCCTGCTTCAGTCTGAAGAGTCCGAAGTTTGTCTGTTCAAATTCCACTGGTTATACAATTTGAAGCATTACAAGAATGCCTGCCACAAAGCAAATCCTCGTTTTGAAACACGAGACATTTGCGTAATGTATCTTCTATTATGTAGCTGTCATTTAGTATTCTAACAGAAAAGACGCAAACTCCATAACAACTTTAAAGAACACACTCAGTTTTAAACCCTGTTTCAATGACATAAAGTCTATTAATTATTACTTAAGCGTGTTTTGTTTTATATGTCGTCTTGTACCCTTTGAGTGACGTGAGTTACGAGTTACGTAATCCAAGTTTATGGAAGCGAAAATCGAATTTGACGGAAGGAAATTGGAGGAAATCTATTTCAGTGGCAAACAGTTAGCTCGAAAAGTATTTTTAATCGAATCATAAAAAGGTGACTGGTGCTGATAAAGTTAAGTTACTTACTTAATTTCAATTTTACAAAAAAAATGTACAAAAGGCGAACATTAGAAGTTTGATAAAACAAAGTTGAGCTATTTAACTCGCACAAGTACCTAGTAATAAAATAATAGACAGTCGTTTGTTTTTTTTTAAATAGAACACATTAATTTCGTTGTGACGGGACCAAATAGCAAAAATGGAGAAACTTGAAGTTCGTGAATGTCCGTTCGAAGAATGCTTACGGACAGTCGGAAACAAACCAGACTGCGGATTTCACAAAACTGTTTGGACTTGTTATAACAAGACCTTGACCGATTATTGGCTCGTTTTGTAACTATGGACGAAACGTGGGTTCACCATTACGACCCATAAACTAAGCAACAGTCCATGACTTGGAAAAGGTCATCATCGACTCCGAAGAAATTTAAGGCAATGCCATCCGCTGGTAAAGTCATGGGCCTCTTTTCTGGAGCCAAGGGGTTTTTATGATTGAATACCTCGATCATGGAGCTACAATTACTGTTGGCTTTGAATTGATGGAGCATACGCCATATTCATCAGAGTGGCTACTACGAACTTCGAAATCCGAACTTCGTATCGTGCCGTCCCTTTCACCCATGTAGTGTATAACACGAGAGTGCCCTCTGACCTCGCTACTAGCGATTTTTATTTATTTCGGCTGTTAAAAGAGCACCTCAGAGGCCAGAAATTTGAAGATGATGATGCCGTGAACGCAGTACAGGACTTTTTAAGGGGTTAAGAAGAGCATTTTCTTAAAAAAGGGAATTTTAAGTTAAAAAAAGATACAATAAGTGTACTCATAAAAGGTTTCTATATTGAACAATAAAGTAAAACAAGTTAAAACGTAAACGTAGTCGTCGGTTGCCTTGATAACACTCAACCTGATGAAGGACTCCAATTGTAGTCCGAAACATGTCGCAAATAGTGACTTTCCAAGTGAGTTCCAACCGTTGTTCTCTTATTAAGTGTAAATATGTCTCACGTTAGTGTAAATTTAAGTTAAAACGTATTTGCGTCCTTATCATTCTCATTGCTTAACGCACGCTCCTCGTATATGTCAAATTGACTGACATATCGATTGACCTGGTAATTATATGCCAACATTTATTTGATATTGTAAGGACAAGA
This sequence comes from Epiblema foenella, assembly GCA_963556455.1. NCBI lineage: Eukaryota > Metazoa > Arthropoda > Insecta > Lepidoptera > Tortricidae > Epiblema > Epiblema foenella. The sequence goes on along the minus strand of OY747108.1, from coordinate 6,376,153 downwards.
TGTCCACTTCCCAAGGGGGACTATTTGGTTTAACATGGGTGAAATTAAGTTTACATTTGTTCCTTACCCTCGCACGCGCGCAAACCTACCGTGTCAGAAAGAACGTGAACGTGCAAAAATCGTTTTGATTTAAATCCGATACGTTAAGTCAGATACACCCCTTAGGCCTTCGTTATGTTTTCTTCATCAACTGGCAATTTCTAGACACTTTTAGCGTCAATTTTAGCTCGAGTGACCCAGTTTCAATAAACACTTGATAGCAAAATTGCACGCTTATGTTCAAGAAGTGGCTATTAAAAATTCAAAAGACATGACAGAACAAAGCAAATGTCAGAACAGGTTTTAATATGTAAATAAGTTTGACATTTATGTCAAAGGCACAAATTGTATGAGACGGATTTCTAACGATTTTCAACCATGATGTATTAAATGTGGACAGATTTAGATTTATACTTTCCAGTGGTGATTGGTATTTTACTCTTACTCAAAAATCAATATAAAATGTACAGTTTATAATACAGTAACTTACGGAGTCTCGAATAACTAGCTGATTTCGTTTTTACGGTTCCGAAAACAAAATGGTAAAAAAGGAAACATTATGGTTGCATTCACTTTGTGTGTCTGTCTGTATAATATAATAAAAATATCTCAAGAACAGACTACATACAGTTATAAAGAAGGGTAACCTATATGCACAGAACATGTTTTTTTTTTAATGTTTTTTTTATTTTCTGTGAAATGGTTCAAAATTTGAGTCTAGTGAAATATGTCAAGTGGGTTGCACATTCTGAAACATTTTTTTTTTTTACGTTGAGTTATGAAGAGAAATTTAAAAAAACTTCGCCGATATTCGCTGTACCCATGGCGTTCAATTTCTACACCATGTTGTTGAGATTTTCCTGAATTTATAGGGTTGGAACCGGTACACATACTTTTTCTTTTTCTTGTTGTTATTCTGTCCCGTCAGCGAGGAGAAAACAGTAACCGAGTTTCTTAGAAAAATGTTTATAACATGGACTTCAAGCGTGCTCAAGATATGACCCATGTCCAAATGGATGTATGCTCATCGCTAAAACTTGTGTTTGGTAGACTTAAACCCTATAAAATCACATTTTTAAAGAGTGACTCAGGAGACGTAACCATGGTAACGAGCAACAAAGAATAGTTGATCCACCCAAGTACCACAGGTACGGTACGGAACCCTCGGTGCGCGAGTGGGTCTCGCACTTGACCGGTTTTTTTTAATATATGCCATTGACGAAAAAAAGAATGCACCTTTGAAAACAGACGTAATCTATCTACACATATTCTACTTTTAATTTTTCTTAGACACGACACGTAAACTGACTTAAGTTCTCTGTGTTGTAATAATATTCTAATGGTGAACAATAAAAAAAATTGTAAGTGTAACGTATTGTATAATATATATTTGTAGGTATGTATTTCAATCGACTTGATATGAGTAGAGCCACGTAGTAAAGTTAACTGTACCAAATGTTTCTGTTTAGCACAATGGTTGACTGGTAGAGAATGCTTTATGACATTAAGCCCGCCATTTGTTTCCATTTTTGCCCGCTAATGTTTAAATAAGCAAATAAATTCTCTTACCGTATTTTGTGTAAAGGCCTTATAAGTTTTAAAATGTTTTGATTTCAAATTATGACAAAAGTATTGATAATACCAATAAAGTCATTAAAGGATGCGATGATTTTATTAAAGTTTTAGATAGTAACACAGCCATTTTTTGATTTTATTGTGTGTGGTAGAATTTAAGCGGAAAAAACAGTTTATAGCTTGAAAATGGTCGATTTGGAGTGATGTTTGGAACGATATTTCTTAATGAAAAATCAAAAATATAAATTTGAAATTTATCACTCCAAATCGACATTAGGTTGAAATACTACCGTTTTCGATAGTAACATTAAGAAAATATCAAGAAATGTCTTAATTCATACAGAAAATGGTCTAAATGTATGAGCGATTTTTTTTTATTTCTAACTGATAAAGACCCTTCATCATCATCATTCAGCCGGAAGACATCCACTGCTGGATATAGGCCTCCTGGAGCGCCACAGCACACGGTCGCGAGCCACCCGCATCCAGCGACTCCCCGCTGCCTTGACCAAGTCATCAGTCCACCTAGTGGGAGGCCGTCCAACGCTCCGTCTTCCCGTGCGAGGCCGCCACTCGAGAACCTTTCTTCCCCAACGGTTATCGGTTCTACGAGCAATGTGGCCCGCCCACTGCCACTTCAACATGCAGATTCTCTGAGCTATGTCGGTAACCCTCGTTCTTCTGCGGATCTCCGAGTTTCGGATCATGTCCTGCAGAGAAACTCCAAGCAAAGCTCTCTCCATCGCACGCTGAGCAACTCTGAGCTTATTTAAGAGGCCCTCATTCAGCGGCCACGTTTCAGTTGCATAAGTCATCACTGGCAACACGCACTGGTCGAAGACTTTCGACTTCATAAAGGATAAGGACCCTTAATTGTGACAAATGGACAGACAGCAGTAAGGGTTCAGTTTTTATCGATGTTCGATAAAAAACTAAAAAAGTGCCCGCTCCGACTGAAAGCTTTTAATATCACTTAATCCCTCCATCCGCCAATCCATAACGTATACTGACACTAATTCGCTTTACAGTAATACGTAGACGAATACGACACGGAAAAACGGTGAGTACACTTTAAAAATACTAATTGGTTTATACCAGTGCCCTACGAAACAGGTAGAATGAAAAACCTTATCCGCCAGGTAAAATGGAATTTTGTGACAACGTCATAAGGACTATTTCTCCATTTTTTTTTTATGTTATAGAGGGCAAACGAGCAGATGGATCGCCTGATGTCGCCCATAGACACTTGCAACACTAGATGAGTCGCAAGTGCGTTGCCGGTCTTTCAGAAGGGAATATTACGCTCTTTTCTTGAAGGTTTGAAGGTCATATCGGTCCGGAAATACCACAGGCGACAGTTCATTCCATAGTTTGGTTGTGCGAGTCAGGAAATTTCTTGAGAAGCGCTTAATTAGAGTATTCCAGTGTTTAGAGTATTCCAGTGTTCCAAACCACACGCGTGGTCGTGCCGGAGGTTTTCCGCTGGATTTTCCCCAGGCTACTCTCCAACCGCGCACTCCTATCGCTTTATTGGGCCCGGCCTATAAAGCCACAGTCAGGTTCAAAAAAAAAAAAGAAGCGCACAAACATGGAAATATTTCTCAGTAAACTGAGACTGATAAACAATGAGAAAAATGGTAAAATATATACCAGAATACTGCAGAACCACAGAACAGAGCTGTCAGGTAGGTCGGCGCCGCCGTGGCATTTCACGGATTACGAGCTTCGAATGAAGTTTGATAAGTTCCTTGGTAACGAATCTTTTTTGCTGCAATAACGTGTTTGTTTGAGCACCCACTGAAATCCATGCGTTTTAACCATTTATGTGAGGAATACTGAATTGAAGGAAATTGTAAAAGAAATGACAGGGAATAATTTTCTTACTTTGTCCGGATAAGGTTTGATTGCGTATAATATTTATTGGATAGAGGATAGATAATTTTAAACAAATCCACCTAGTCCGAAACTAAGCAAAGCTTTTACTATGGGTATTATAAGACCGGGATTAGTTTATACTCTGAATAGCTGTCATTTCATACACACTTTTGACGTAAGTATACAATAAATGATATTCTATTATATTCTATTTTATAGAAAAAACTGTCACCTCTAATACTATTCTAATCGCGGCTAGGTTATACAAGGCGACGATATACATACTTATAAAAATAAATACTTAAATATTCGTGCTCATCACACAAATAAATGCCCTAACCGGGATTCGAACCCGGGACCTCCAACTTCGTTAAACCAACTAGGTTTATGCGGTCGTCAAAAAGATGAAGTCACTTTGTTTTCGTTTCTATGATAGCCTTCATACTCCATCGTGAGGATATTCGACAAAGGAATTGCATTTGTTTTTTAGACATCAAGGCATCGGACGATCTTGCTTACTTTTGAAAGAGTCGCGACGTGAAAGAGTAGGTAACTAATATGTGTATTTTAATTTGTTAATCCCCTTTTAGACCGGCAGTTTTGTTTAGTTGCAGAATGAAAATCAAATGTCAATGTTACTTAAGGGGCCTTAAAAGTTTTAAAATGTTTTGATTTCAAATTGTGACAAAAGTATTGATAATACCAATAAAGTGATTAAAGGATACGACGACTTTTCAAAAGCTTTAGATAGTGAGATAGCCATTTCTTGATTTTATTGTGCGTAGTAGAATTTAAGCGGAAACAAGCCGTTTTTCGTTTGAAAATGGTCGTTTTGGAGTGATGTTTGAACCGATATTTCTTAATGAAAAATTAAAATTAGGTCGCTACAGTCCTGTTCTAGATAGTAACATTGAGAAAATGTCAAGATACGTGTAAATTCAAACATAAAATGGCCTAAATAGATGAGCGTTTTTTAACTCATAAGGGCTTTTAAACAAAATACGATACAAGTTTGACACGCAGTAAGTGGCCGATCTAATGCCTGAAAAAGGGTTAACAGAAACTCTTATAGGTACATACAATTCGCTTCCAACTGCACAAGTGCTAAGTATTGACTCAGTCGTTAGTAAGGCTTAATGATACAAATCTAGAACGTTCCGAACATAACCTACATTTCATATAAAGCGAGCCATGTTTGGCTTCGTTAGAGTGGAACACGAAAGTGGCAAAAATATCTGTACACTCTTATACTGTTGTCATTAAGGCCATGTTCGCATATTTTAGGCGCTTAGTCCACATCGATATTTTTGATTGTAAGTCGGCGATAATTTTGATGTTTTTGACTTTTTTATTGAAGTTTCATTAACGCTCGGTTTTTTAAGATCGGTTAAAGCTTATGTCGATAAGTTATGTCAAAAAAGTACAGAGTTACCTAAACTTGATCTTACATTTTGTCAAACGGACCTTTATGAAACCGGTTAAAGACTCCATGGGGAATACAATAAGTTGCAAAAGAAATATAAATCAAAAATGTTGATTAGCCAGTAATACAACAGATTTAACTCATAATTTCAGTTCAGGCAAAAAAACGAAACTAAGGATAAACAGCTGACTTTTTAGTCTCTATAACCTGAAATTGTGTCGCTTAATTTCAAAGTCAGTTAAATCCACTCTAACTACTTGGGAGATAATTGAAAAAAGTGATAATAACGTTAATTCGGTGATTTGAAAGACAGGTTTTTTTATTATGGCTAAAGCATTAAAGAAAGCGATCCTGTTCGGCAAATTCAGCATTAGAACCATCCATTCTTTAGAAAAAAAAATGAAATTTTGATTGGATTTACCTTCATTTGATATAATCGATTGCAATTTATCTTTGAAAAAACTCAGTGTGGATTTGATATAATTTTGATATAGCAGACCTGGATTTATCTACATTTGAAAAAAAGAATAAGATTAAAAAATTTTTTGCTGATTCGCTTGGATGGTTTACCTACATTTGAAAAATACTGTCATACGGATTTATCTGTTTTTGACAAAATATTATGACTAATTGTATTTTTATTAAAAGCCACACGGAATTATATACTTAACCGATAAAATTGGAACAAAACTAGTTTTTTACCCTTTTATTTTATACCAACACCTCAAAAAATTGGATTTACCCGAGTTTGAAGTTAAGCGACTCAATTATTGTTCTGCATTTTTGGATTTTTGGTCGGTAAACTTAACAAAATATTATTTATCGCATTTTTTATTGGGGCTGGCGAACAACAACTGTCAAAACCAGACAAGGCCTGTGCGTAAGGTATAAATTTATTTGAGTTTAACGATGGAAATGAAAGGATTTTCGTTTTTTTTTAATAATAGAATGGTGTGTATACCTGTAATTTTTTCAGACGCACATACACTCATCCATAAGCACATACACTCATCCATAAACACACACACATACGAATACCAATGTTTATAAAGGTTTGTATTCACAGTCTCAACTTCAGAATTCAGTAATAATGTTTGAACAATAGATTAGAATTATAATTATTGCTTTAAGTAATCTTAATCCTTCATCTGTACTTTCCTTTTTATGGACTTTAGCCCTGTAACCTTAATTCCTGCCCTCGTTCAACCACAATTAATTAATAATTAAATTGTCTATCGTTTTCCTAGACAAGCTCAGTCTAAGGGTCGGTTGCACCAACATACGGTCACAGGCCGGTCATCGTCAAATATGGCGCCGGCAGCTGTAATCCCATAGAAACTTGTCAAACTTTCCATACAATCAGATTTTAACGAACACCGCTTACGATTACAGACGGTTTGGTGCAACCCACCCTAAGTCTGTAGTCCGAGGGATATATTCCGGCTATCAAGCTGAATTTCATAAATAAATCATTAAACCGAATCATGAATCAACTATGAGGTTACAATGTTCGAAATAGAGTCTGACATTTCCAACTTAGACCTAATTCTGAAATAGCCTAGTTTTCAGCCTATTTCTCGTTTATCGCCATTAATTCAGGTCGTCTGGTCTAAATCGGATTGTCTATTCTCAAAGTCGCGCCGACCCGATCGTCCCGATTTGTCAGTCTGACCCAGTCGACAGATAGGCTGTATACTGCGGTGACAATTCTGAAATAGATCGGTAGGTTGAGGTTGGAAGACTTGGAAGACATACTAAGGCTGGGTTTTAAAAAAAAACCCGTCAGACCAAATGTCAGATCAAATTTCAGTAACTCAGTACATTTTTTGACATAACAAACCGACATAAGGTCTAACGGATCTTAAAACGAGCCTTAATAGGTATATTTTAGTTACGATTCGTTAAGTTTACAAATCCACCATCGGAATGTTACACTGATTTTTAGGGTTTCGTAGCCAAAATGGCAAAAACGGAACCCGTATAGTTCATCATGTCTGTCCGTTCGTTCGTGTGTCACAGCCAACAATTATAAAATTTGGTAAGATGAGGTGTATTCTATGAATCGCTACATAAAATAGAAACAAATGTATCTGTCTTGTCCAAACAAAGTATTGGATTCAATGTATTGGACAGTGGTTTTAAATGTGGACTATTGGGTGTTGGTTCATTGTGCTCCGACACGTACTTGTTTAAATCATAATGGTTATCATACGTATACTCGTAATTACGAAAAGTAATACCGGAAATATTTTTGTTGCTTATTCAAGCCTTGGTTATACAAACCTGCATAGGAAAAAGACATCCGGGAGACACCAGCCAACATTGATTGCCCTAATTGAAATTGCAGTACTTTCATCTTCCATAGACAGTCATTAATATTTATACAAAATACAATTTATCTCGAAGGCTTAAGGTTCACGATTGTGAAGCGATGCAATTGCATTCTGTTACGGCAGATACGCTCTTTTGGATTGTAATGGGAGTTGCAATCAGGTTTGTACGCTGCAGTGCTTCTAAACGTTTAAATTCCTAGAACTGCGAGTAGGTACTAGATACACTTAATATAGTAAACGTGGCATAAGAAATACTACTAGTTTACTTATTGTCACCATCCTAGCGTTATCCCAGTACAGTTGCATCCTTCAGGATAACGCTAGGACTGGAGCTGCGCAGGACTGACACACTGGGGTCCACTACCTCATCCCAAGATATGGCGTAGGTACTAGTTTTTAAGGAAGCGATCTGACCTTTCAACCCAAGGCGAGGCGAGTTTACCCCAGCAGTAAACAATATAAAAGCACTAATAAATTTCATACAGGAAATTTAAGGTGTTTAAGGTAGCAATACCACTTTTTCACGCAAAATAGGGACCTTGGATGTCGACTTGTGGAACATGCCTTGTAACACTAACTAACTAATAAACCATTGTGTTTCAAAAACTTACGAACGACATATCACTTGATATTTAACAGTCGCTTTTCGGTGAGGGAAAACATTGGGAGGAAACATGTCTAATTCCAATAATGTCTAATGTTCCCTTTGGGTTCGAAGGTCCGTACCTCTAGTATAAGTTTTTTCGAAACAAAACACAAACGAACGCGTTTGCGTTTAGTCTCAACTTCTACGGAAAAAATAGTAACCACCAAAGGCCACCAGAGGCGCTGCTCACGTTGCCATACAAATTGAGACTTAACTTTCTCCTGTACAGGTCGCATTTCTCAACACGGGAACAGCATATTGTGAGCATGTTCGATAATTAAAATGGATTTTGAGTAGATTCAGTTTTTGGATTTAAAAAAAAAATGAAAACGTAAAAAAATATTACTCGCAAGGTCTACTCGCAGACTTAGTTATGTTATATTAGGTAAGAAACATAGATTCCATATAAGAAGCACCTAAATTCCCATTGTTATTCTATTGAAAATATTTATGAGTCGGAAATAAATATTTATGTAAATTTTGTACTCGTTTGAATGAAATTCCTTGCAAATTATCCTCATTATGTACGTACCGACGAATATATTACATTACATAATGACAAATGCAATCTCCGATAAGCGTTTGAACTCTACTGAATGAAAGTATAAATAGTATGTAAATTGGATAAAATGTGTGTTTGTTGAGGAAAACTTTCTAGGCTATGGCTGTCAAATACTTAGTTACTAGCTAGCCTAATATAAAAAAAAGAATGAGTATTACAGCTTCAGCAGTTCCATATATTCAAACTCTCCATATTTATAATTTATAACTGAAGAAAATTCTATTTAATTTTTAAATAATAATAGTCAATACAAACAGTATAGTACATTTTGATGTAAGTGCGGAAGGTTTGTCATTACGTACGAGCCCGGAGTTGCCTTGGCCCGAGCCGTCAGGCGAGGGACAAGACTCGGGACGTGTGAAAATAACACTTCCGCACGTATATCAAACGACGTTCTTTAACACAGTTGCAAAAAATATCAAAGAAACAAAACTAAATAAAAGAGTAATTAAAAGAGAGACAAAACAAAATGTATTTACTTTCCATTGTGGGCTTCGCACCTACCTGGTCTACATCTGGCGTAGTTTACACACATTTTATTTAACAATCGTATAAATCGCACATATCACAAAAATATTATTAAAACAATACGTCATTACAAAATTAATTCGTGAAATTATGAATGAAAGAGGCGGGAGTTAAAAAGTCGGTTTAACTTTTTATTGATAGACTTTGTTCTACAAGCCATGGTTGTCAGCATTCAGCCAAAACCAAAACTATTTTGCGAGACATTTTATGTCACGTTGTAGTTTAATTACAAGTATACATGAAAAAAACAGTTATTTTTAATTTTATAATTAATTTATATTTAATCTTTTGGTAAATAAATGTATATTTTGGCGTAACAAAACAAGCTTTCATTCATCCGGCGCGGCGGTCCTGCATAATACTCTATTAATCTTAGGTCTCGCGTAATATTCGTTTCCCGTCATTGGTCTACTCAATCAGATAACTTTCGTTTTGAAAACAGTTTTAGATTTTTTAGTATATGATAACCCTTTAACCTGTTTAATATGCAATTTTAATGTTTTAAATATAATGGAAGTATAGTTTTAATGACAAATGCTTAGTTAAATAAATGATTAAACGGATTGAAACCAAAACTCTTTTATTGGATGTTTGGATTGGACCAACAGTAAATTAAAAAAAAAATTGGAAAAGTAAAAAACACTAGTGCGCGAAATCCAACTTTGCGCACGATATACAGTTACATAAAGTACCACTTTTTGAGCAACTGTATTAAAAATATGATTTACCGACTAACCGAGGTACATCTAACCTTGTTCGATAAAGGGAAACGGCTGCTTTTCTCGAACTGATAGCTCAATTAATGCGAAACGCAGGAATTGATGAGCGCAAAAACATTGCGATTGCACATTTCTCTAGAGGATCGCTTGCGCTCACGCGATTTTACGCACGTGCTTGATTTAAAAGTCATAGCCTTTACGGATATCGACCTTTTAGGATGAATATCGAACTAGAGAAGCGAATATCAACTGTTATTTCACATATATGACACCACACCTCGCAAGATTCACAATTAAAAGAACCACATCTTTGCTCTCTGTTGGATCGCCGCCCTTATTGACCGAGTGAAACGAAGGTCTCTGCTTCAGCTTCGACAAAAATGCTTTCGTATGTCTGAATTTCCGTTTGTTCTCGTCTACAGGTCGCAATTCTCAACGGATTCTCGTGAAATTTCGTGAGCAGGTTCGATAGTTATATAGAATTTTTTTGTCGTGACGGTTTTTGGGAATTTACAAAAACAATTTTTTTATCAATGAATTTGTAAGTTTCTGCGGGAGAATTTCGGTTTGTTCTCCTCTACAGGTCGCATTTCCCAAACGATTCTCGTGAAATTTTGTGAGCAGGTCCGGTAATTATATAGATTTTTTTTGTCGAGTCAGTTTTTGGAAATTTTAAAAAACAATTTTTCTTTCAAAGATTTTGTAAGTTTCTGCGTCCGAATGTCGGTTTGTTGTCCTCTACAGGTCGCATTTCTCAACCGCTTCTCGTGAAATTTTGTTAGTAGGTTCGATATTCATAATTGATATATTTTGGAAATTATAAAAAAACTTATTCAGGTCTACAGCTCACAGAGCCACTAGTAATTAGGAGAAGGAGATCAGCAAACTTATGCAGTTACAAAATTGGAATATTCCTTTTATGTGGTTAACGTACGCAAATTTTAAATATTAAAACAATTGTCGATAGTCGATCAATTGTCGTATTAAAACAAAATACTGTAAATTAAAACAATTGTCGGAATCCTTCAGTTTATGAATGAAAGTCGTTTTTGACGATCAGAATAACAATTTCCTTTTCCCATTTTCATTTAATACTTATTTAGCCATACTGAGTGGAATGTACTGTTAGATCACATGCAACTGAACAGAACAACGAATTTCTGTACAAACCCTGTATATGCAGAATTGCAGATGCAACTTAAATGCAGACCGAACAATGTCCGTATTAAAAAAAGTTTCGAATCGCTTGCCATCACGAAATAGGAAATATGCAAGCTTGCACTTACTTGCCAAAGAGTGGATGCCACAAGTGGTATGCCGATGGGTCGTGAGGATGCGGCATGGGGAGCTGTGGCGGCTCCCCCAGCGGGGTCGTGCTTCCCACCTCGGGCTCGTCGCGACGACGACCCAGCGATGACGAGGGCACTGACGACCGTCGGGCCGCTACCCCTGAAGCGGTCGCTACTGACGTCGGCTCCAGAAGATTCTGGAGAGACTTCACACTGATCCGCGGCCGAGGAGACTCCTGAGACCCGGTGCTATTACTCCTTTGATGCGTAGGTTCTGAATGCTTAACGCTTTGCAAGTAATTGTTGTTAGGGTAATATGGTGATGTAGGACTCTTCTGCTGTCCTGTGCGAGGCGAACGCTGGCTACCCATCATGTTAGGATTAAAATACGGTATTTGCAGACCCGGCAACGGCATGTTCGGTCTGATATTTGGATTCATACCGGGATACATGCCTTGGAAGAATGGATTATGCGCCATGGAGCGCTGATTATTGTAGTTATGAGCGATTGGACTTGTTCGTGCTGCCGAGTGCGATTGAGACTTGCTTTGATGATTTTTGGTTGAGTGAACGAACGGGTTTTGGACGTCAGCAGTTTTCGTTGGCACTTCTTTCTGGGAGTCCGGTTTCGAGCGAGAAGAAGCAGCATTCGCCTGATTCATCGCTTCTTGCCACATAGCGAATTGCATTCTATTGTCGTAGTCCATTTGTGGCATCATAGGGAATCCGCCTGGACCCATGAAACGAGACGCGTTTAGCATTTGTGATAATTCTGCATAGTTTTGCCCAGAGTAGCCTGAAGCGTTCATTGCTTTCAGGAACTCACTATTTTGAGAGCAAGCAGCCATGACTTCTAGCTGTGACAGGTACGGGAGCCAGAACATTTGGTTGAGCGCCGCGGTAGTTGCCGCGTCTATATCTGTAGCTAAAGCATCTAATTGTATAGGTTTCGACGGCGCAGTTTGGTCTGATAGTGGTGTATTACTACTGCGTACTTCAGCCTTGGGTGTATCGTTCGTACTCCTTATTGGTTCTGGCATTGGAGGCTCCTTGGCTTTAGCAGCCGCTAATTTTTTGGCATCGTTTTCTAGGATGTTTTCAAGTTGTGACAAAGATATGACTAGTATATCAGGGTCTTGAAGAATAGAGGGGTAAGCAAACGCCTCTGGCAGTCTGAGCTCCGGCCTCTGTATTAGTAAAGCGGGGATTTCTCTCCCGGGCGCCGCCAATATGTGATTCAGCTTATCTTTAGGTACCAACAAGGGGTCTGGAATGTTAAAGTCCATAGTTGTCTTTAAAACTTGCAATTGCTTTAGCGGACTCGCATCCTCACTTGGCTTATGCGTTTTTTCTGTCTTTTTAGGGTCGTCGCTAGCTTTGAAAACTTTACTAATTTTAGCCAAGTCGGTTTCGTTTTTTATTCTCTTCTCCTGCGGCTCTCCGAATTCCTTATTGAGTTTCCTCATTTCATCTGAGCAACTGGAGACAGTTGGACTGGCAGATTTTCTGTGCTTACCTAAGTTAAGAGGCTCGCATTGCTGTTTCGTGATGGTAACTTCAGATGTGTACATCTTTGGAGATGGTGAGGAGAGTAGAGTTTCTAAGAAAAGCGTTTGCTTACTTTTTTGTGGTGCCGTGAAAATTTCCGGAGATGATGGTATGGCGGGGATGCCACTAGGTTGTGGGGACTGCATGGCGTCGGACTCCCGTGAAGGGGCCCTTGGAATGTCTAACCTCCTCGGCGACGCATGTGGTGTATGCAGCCTCCTATGCACACTTAAATCCCTGGGAAGATCGTCGATCTTTTCCACTGTCACATTTTCCGCACTCCTCTCAGTCACCACACTATTCACCTGCTTTTGAACTGCTTTTAAACTTAAATCAGTAGCCACTAACTCACACACAGAGGGGTCTTCCTGTTCCTTCGCGAATTCTTCACCCGGTCCTTCCAGTTGTACGACTTCTTCTTTTGGCAAGCACATAGCTGTTTCGTCTTCGTTTTCATTTTCTTCTACTGGTTCGGCAATTTTTGGCGCTTCAGTGTCTGTGTTAATTTCTTCCGGCAAGGGCATTCCGGCGCCGGGCATTTCACTGTCATCAAGTAACGTAGGATTTGGTTGTTCCTCTTCGGTATTCTCTTTGAAAGTTTCATGCTCTTCAATTACCGGTTCTGTGTACATAGATTCGGTAGCTTCAACATTTCCTTCTAGCCTCTTTTCGGCTTCCTGTTCATACTCCATTTGACTAATTTCGTTGGCTTGCAGCTCTGTTTCTTCACTCAACGTTAACGTGCACTCAGTGGACACTTCGGGGACGAACACCTCGTCCGACATGAAAGTTTGTTCTGTTTGTTCAGGTTGGATGTCATGGAGCTGATCTCCTATATGGTGGAGGTGCAGCAGGCCCTGAGCAGCAGTAATACTGCTGCGGCCAGGGGACTCCAACGACTCTAGTCGATCGATGATGTCGGCTACAGGCGCGCCGTTTAACAACATATCTTCATCCTCCTCAGCGTAATCTGCACTTGTCACCAGGTGGCAGGCCAGTTTGTCAAGTGTTTGACCTAGGATCTGATTATCCTCACAGCCTTTTTCCACGAGTGACTGAAGGAGGGCCTCGTCGTGGGGCTCACTTAGTTCCGGCAAATAATGCGCTTCACTGATCGTCTCGAACAGGTCCTTATGGACCACAAGATTGTTCTGAAAGTCCTCTTCCCCTGATTTCCGATCGTAGAAAATGTCATCGGTAGTTTTCGGGGGTTCACCGAGCTCGAAGGACATGACGTCGCGCGCGACGGCTTCGTCCGGGAGGAAGGAGTAGGAACTCCCGCCGGCCTCGAGTTCAAGGTCCTTGCGCTGCTGGTTGAACTCGAGCTCGGCGACCGCCAGCAGGTTGTCGAGCGGCGTGGGCTCGGGCGGCGGATCCGGCGCGGGCGGCGCGCGCGGCACCGCGATAGTGTGCGAGGGTATGTGGGACTCCAGGTCGGGAGCGAGCCAGGCGGGCTCGCGGGCCCGCTTGCGGCTGCCGCGACTGCGCTTGCGCTCGCGGCACGGCGGCACGCGGATCGCGTTGTATATCTCCGTGCGAGGAATCACGCGCCAGCCAGCCGAGGTTCGCGCGAGCCTGATGCGGTTCCTCGGATCGTAATCCTCGCAGTGCACGGCGCTAACGAAGCCGTCGCTCTGGCGCGCCCAGAGGAAAACGGGGCGCAGACGCGGACGAGACTGAGCGGCCAGACTGCGCGCGCGGCGCGGCCCTTGGCGCGCGGGGCGGGCGCAGGGAGCGGAGCGGGAGCGAGGGCGGGCATCGGCGCGCGGGCGGGCGGCGCGAGGCTCGCCGCCGCCGCCGGGCGCCCGGTGCCGCGGAGTCACTCCGGCGCGCCACAGATCACCACGACCGCGCGGACGCGGCCCCGACGCGCACTGACGAAGCCCGGGCTCGGACCGCCCCGCGCCCCGCCCAGCGATCGATACCGCGCCCGCTGCACCCGCATGTAAACACCCCGCGACGTTGCCGCGCTTACGTGGCCTCGTTAATCTTAAATCCATATTCGATGCCTGCCGAGCGTGCGGTCGCAGGCTCCCATCCGACCCTTACATACCTACTTTTCGACCTAACCTACTCCCGTACAGCTGATTTTAATTCAACTCGATTAAGATAAAATGATACAGGTATTTCAATATCGTGTCCCACAATTTCCCCACGCTCTTAACTCTGCCTAGGCTAACAGGCAGGACCAATGCCACACAAGCTAGCCAAATATATTCAATATCTTTAACTTAATTTTACAAACTGTTTTTCACTTCAACACAACTCACTGTTATTTAATGGTTATGATTCGTAGGATGGCCTATTAATCCAGTAAACTCTTCTACTTGAATAACAACATGACAAGCCGTTTTAGTACTCACTAACGTCAAATCGTTACATTGCAATAATTACCATTTTTGTTCATTCGGTATTTCTAATATTAACTACACATATTCCTATCTGCCTCACTTAGGTTAACCTGAAATCAAGTTTATATCCTCCGAATAGAGTTGAAATTCAACCCACACGTTATGGCATCTTATGGGCTACTGAAAATAATTGATATACGGTATTCATATTTGAAAATGAATATAATACGTCATTCTTTACTTTTGTTTATTTAGCTGTACAATTTGGAAATCCGAAAACAACTTTATTTACAGAAGACAGACGTCAGTTAATATTAATTTTGAGCTTTATAATTCCCAGTGAATGATATTAAGGAGAACCTTTTGCATACATTTTCATATAAATGATGTAAACTTTGCGTCACTATAGAAAACAATTATGATAATATAATAATGAATCAGGCACAATGTGCCCATTAAAATACTCATATAAACTAATAATGCAAACACAGAACCTACATACGGAATACTTATTTAGTAGTAAAAAAACATTCCAACAAAAATTCACCAATATTTTATTAAGTGCGCAAATAAAGTGATTTCTAGAGGCCGAGTTTCCCCAAACGGGTATAAGGACTAGGGTACTAAGAAAAATGATGTTGACGCGTCCGACGTCCGTCGACAGCGACATCCAGGCAAAATTAGCATTTAAGGTCCGGAGACTACGTGCATGTGCACGAACGTGACTTGCAAAACCGAATTTGGCTTGGAATGTGCGGTCACAAGAAACACGTGAAGTCGTCCGTTACTGTTGTAGGTGTTAGTAGGAGGGTTTAGGGCGAGTTTGACAGAGCTGGCGTTTGGCGTTTACATCTTCGAAACGAGCAGGTCCAAAGTTGCATACGCACTGACAACAGTTCACCAGTCAGATCTTCGAGTAGCAAGATCTCCCCCCGACTCATATGATATACTGGTGGCTAAGTGGGTGGATCAACTATTTTTTGTTGCTCGTTACCATGGTTACGTCTCCTGAGTCACTAACTGTGATTTTATAGGGTTTAAATCTACCAAACATGAGTTTTAGCGATGAGTAGAAATATATTTCGACATGGGTCATCTCTTAGGTTACTGTTGTCTCCTCGCTGACGGGACAGAATAACAACGAAAAAGTTGATTGACCCAAGTTAAATAAGAAAGTATCGACTAATCTTTTCTAGACTTGATAACATTTCCATGTTTAGGTAAGTAGTAATTAAGAAAATTTGGTCAAAAATGTTTAAGTTAGAATAGTTGAAACATAATGTACTTACAATCTCGTAGTAGTAGACAACTTTAATGACAGGGGCGTAAGAGCGTCGATACGGTATTCGTCACTTTGAGAACGTACATATATATGTTGACTTTGTCTGTACGACTTTTGTTATCGACCATCAACTCAACATGTTCCTTCATTACTTCGGCAGTTGTGGACCAATATTAATAATACTTTATTATGTGTAAGGTATTGTCAATATGTATTAGATATACTCACGCGTTTACCTGTTACAGCTGTTATCTGTGATATATGTAAACTAATTCCTTCTTTCGAATGTTTTATTTTAAAGTAATCTTTGAGAGTTAGGGCATAGCGAAATGTCATCACTCATATTCGGAGCAGTCAGAAGACGGCAGCCTTGATAACAGCACTTATGTGTTGTTTGTATACAATACACTATATATATATACTATACAATACAATACTTTTAGCAGTGAAAGACATAAAATCGATAAATAACAAAATGTAATCGCTGTTTCTACAAACATACAAAGAATCTGCATTAAGTTAACAATTTATGGACACAAAGCAACATTTTCGCGCCTAACCAATATTAGACTTAGAACCAACTGTCAAATCTACCGTTTCCCGGGCAATCTCACATTTTACGCGCCTAACCAATCTTAGAACCAACTGTCAAATCTACCGTTTCCTGGGCAATCTCACAGCGTTTGTTAGTCGGGATATTTGAAGGTTTGTTAAAAACTTTCGAATCCATTAATACCAATATTATTATTGCACACCTCAAAAAATAACAGTATAGTACATTGGTTTTAAAGTATCGAGGCAAACAACAGGCGGTATTATCGCTAAAGAGCGATATCTTCCAAACAACCTTTGGGCAGCGGAGATAATGCAACATTATATATCTAACTAGCGACCCGCCCCGGCTTCGCACGGGTACAATTCTGATGCATATATTATACATATAAACCGTCCTCTTCAATCACTATCTATTAAAAAAACCGCATCAAAATCCGTTGCGTAGTTTTAAAGATTTAAGCATACATAGGGATACAGGGATATAGGGATGAAGAAAGCGACTTTGTTTTATACTATGTAGTGATGACTCATGTTACAATTTACATCATAGTGTGACTATATAGATATAGTAAATTAGACAAAATAATTAATATCATCAAAAAATATTGGACTACAAAAAAATTGCAAAAACTTATTTTTGTATATTGGATTCCAGCCACACCTCAGATTCGGTTGACGCCTGGTCGTGATGGAGGTTTTCCCCAGGCTACTCTCCAATCGCTTTATTGGGCCCGGTTTATAAAGCCACTGTCAGGTTAAAAAAAAGGGACCCTATTACTAAGTCTTCGCTGTCCGTCCGTCTGTCACAGGCTGTATCTCATGAACCGTGATAGTTAGACAGTTGAAAATTTCGCAGATGATGTATTTCTGTTGCCGTCATAATATAACAAATACTAAAAAACAGAATAAAGTAAATATTTAAGGGGGCTCCTATACAACAAATGATTTGTTACACATTTGTATATGAATGAGGGGGTGTACTTAGACTGTCATATGGAGCGGTCTGAGTATTTGATGGTGTTTAAATTTTATTTTCCATGTTTTTAACATTACATAACCGTAACCGGTTATAACCGGCTATATAGGACCGGTTACATTAGTAGCATGGTGACAGCTCACCGCCGGGCCGTACCCTTTTGTACCACCGGCCCCGATGTGTCCCGGTGAAAAAAATACATTTTGTTTCTGTCCCCTCTCAGACTTACCCGGAACAAATTGTACATTGGATTTACTACCCCCCGGGGCATTCTCTTGACCTCTGTCTGTAATTCCACTTTTATTAAAAGCCCTGTGATATTAAAACCACACCACTTTATGTGTTCGATTGGTTAATAAACCTCCCCTTTAGGGTGTGGGCTATATTACCTTATTTACAAAAAGTCATAACTGCCATACATTACTTTGGCGTTAACGCTGTTTTGAAATAACATCAACGTTTTCACACTTATTGTGCAGATTAATTCACAACTCTGAAATATACTTTATGGTTATAGATCTAGAGGTTAAATTTCTTTGATTTCGCATTTTGTATTGCTTCTGACATATCAAAGGCAAAGCTAGTTAGGTATAATTTATTCGAGGGCTGAGGCTATCGCGGCGTGGCAGTCCCTATAAATCAAAAATTATGATTTGTTTACATTTTTGACTAGACCATAATGCCTAGTTTTTCGTGAAATTAATATATATGGAAAACTAGCTTTTTCCCGCGGCTTCGCCCGCGTACTAAGCGTACTTTTTAACCGTCTACAAAAAAAGAGGTTCTCTGTTTGACCCGTATGTATGAATGTACCTACGTAGATATGTATGGATGTGATTTTCGTAATCGGCTCCCCGGGGAACCTTGAAGATGACATCCATATCGATTTTTAAGGATAATAAATATCCGCCGTCTTGGATTTGAAAATGTATGTCATTTTCGTAATCGGCACCCCGAGGAACCTCAAAGATGACACCCTTAACGATTTTTAATAAAAGTAACGATTTGCTCCCCGCAAAAACTTGGAAGCCCTTTTTCACCCCTTTTCACCCGTTTAGGGGAGCAATTTCGAAAAACGCTTAAATAAGTTTTGTTGTATTTAAACAGAGACTCTGTTTAGATTTACGAAGTCTTAAATCTCTCACTTCAATAAATACGTGTTTTCATACGAACACTCATCCCTTGTTTTACCCCCTTAGGGGATGAATTTCGAAAAATCCTTTTTATCCCTAGCACACATTTTTTTTGACTGTGCAAAAATCAACTCTCTAGCGTTAGCAGTTTCGGGAGTGCGTTAATGAGTCGGTCAGTCAGTGAGGACTTCTTTTATATGAATAGATAAGTTTCATCATTATTTATCTGAAACATCTTAGTACATATTCCAACTCTAAATTCGCACTTATGGACCGAAAAACATGTTACAACGTCTAGCTGTCCACATTGTTACAAGTAACTATCTAAATATCATCTTTAGAGATGTGTATGTCAAATCAATATTACTAACCATGCTCGCGAAGGTTCCAACGCTCTCAGTGAGATAAATAAATATGTTTCAGTACCTACGTTTATCTTCATTCAGTTTCTGGACTTGTGGATTCTGCGATCAATAGTAAATAAAGGTGGTGCTGCCATCTGTGAGAAATATTAAAAACTAGTTGTGGAGACCGACCGTAACATGCGCAGTGGGGGAAATGATACCGGTTTATATAGATAGATGGCGCGGATATAAAAGTGAGAATTTTAGAAACTTTCTTATTGGCCAAATGTAAATTGAATTTACTAATAGAAATCTCATGTTTCATTCAAAAAGGAATACGTATAAATATTATTGACTTTTATTGCGTGCGTGAGTTTTATTGTATACTAGCTGCTGCCCCGGCTTCACACGGGTACACCCATTACTACTGAATAAAAGGAGAGCAAATTTTCCCTTTACGGGCCCTGTGTTCTGTCTCACTTTTCATATGGAGTTTTTAACCCATTTTTTCACTTTTCCTTTTTACAAATATCTCCTGACTATTAGGTACATCACAACCAAAAGAATAGGCAAATAGGTGCAGCCGCTCTGAAGTAGATAATGCGAGTATTATTTTTTCTTTATATAGATGGATAAATTAGCTAACCGCCTAAATCTCAGGCAGAGCCATGGGATAAAATATAGCCGATGTCCACCTGAAAGTATCCATACATTCATTCGATTAGGAAATAGTTTTTGAAGTCGGATAGGCAGTTTCGGAGATTATCCCGCACATGCAAACATACTTTCACAAACTTTTTATTAAGAGTATGGATTAGTAAACTTAAATATATTTATATAACACATTTAATTGTTTTACTGATGATATTTGGCGTTTAATACAGTGATACTTTATTTGCAAGTATTTATTAACATAAAAGGAAAAATATGAAGTAGGATTAGGAAATATTTAAATACAAAACTGGTGTAATAATAATTTATTAGAATACTTAACTTATAACCAGAGAACGTCTAGGTGTAACAACGTAAAAAATCAAAAAACAACAAATCACGCAATCTAGTAAAATTTGACTTTTTTCTGCCACTCTTCTAGAACTTACTCTCCGGGTTAATCTAATACTTTGGTAAAATTTATATAAACGGGCATTTATGGAATGATTGAAGTCATTAAAAAAGAACACGAGTATTATGATGATGAGGCTAATAAATTATTAGTCTCTGGTATAACCATTTCGAATAAGTACAATGCATATAATTTTACGATATTGTATAATATGGTCGAGAATCGAATGAAAAATACATTATAAGGTTATTTGAATAGAGCGCCATCTTTGATTTAAATTTTGCCAAAGCGTTGTAAATTTTTAGGGTTTCAAATCAAAACCTTATTTTAAAGGAATTAAACACGCTTTTGCGGTCCAGATACTATCTGTAATAATGTCGTTCCTTCGTCCTTTACCGTCGCTTCCTTCACTCCAACCACTGTCAATAATAATGGCATTACAAATACGTAGTATCATTATTTTTAAGAGAGTAGAGTTCGTTTTGGAAATTTTTGATTATATTTGCTCTTATGCGAATTGACGTTACTCGTAGTGTTTGAGATGCCAGCCATTCAATTAGACATTTTGTATTTCTTCTTTGACATGACTGCATTAATACATAATGAAAAAGCTTAAATATAATACCTGTACTGAATTACTAGGAACCTATGAAGTTTTCACATCTTACTTCAATCCATGTACTCTGCCTTGGATTACCTCAATGCCACTTCCTCAACTTGTATTGATGGACTGCTTTCAGCAAATACAAGCTGCCCGCGACCACGACTAGTGCAGTGCCTCCGGCGACAGCGTAAAAGTGATCCGTATTGCCTACTGGCACCTCCCATATTAGTGTATCTGTCATCTGGAAATGAGATACAAAAATTAAAATTACTTATATGACACAATCACAATGACTTTTATGGGAGTGCAACTTTAGGTACCTGGAAAAGATTTTAGTCGCTTTAGATTTTATCATCAGTTACGCCCACTGCTGGGCAGGCTGCTGGGGACATGGAGAGGCAGGCTTCCTCTCATGGATGGAGAGCCTACCTTTTGGCAAATCAGTATTTAAGTAAGTTGCAGAGGTAGGGTATGTCTACCGATCCGCCTGGATATCTAAGCCTCGTCTGGACAGCATCAGGTGAACGTAGAATGATCGTCTCGAGACACGCTATATAAGAGGGTAATTACCATAGTATATCGGATCTCCTTGTAACTCTTCCAGCAGTCTTTAGAGCTGCCGTTGCAGAGGTAAGGCATGGCTATTGATCCGCCTGGACACCGAAGTCTCGCGTCGGGACAGCGGACGTAGAGGCGCGGAGGGAAAATCTCATTTCTGGCCATTCTGGATAAAATAAATAGGATATTTAGCTATTTCCTATAGAAAGAAAAATATTTTTCTAGAGCCTAACTCTTTAAAAAAGGAATGTAGGTATGCATTTCTATAGGGTTGGTAATGACAAGCAAGTATTCTATTGTCTCGTCATCCTCGCCACACATCCTACAATCTATGTGGTCCGATAGTCCTATCTTGGTCAAGAGCACATAAAGTAAAATCTGATCTTATCGTCTAATTGCTATAGTTTATGCATCACCCAAGATTCGGTTTTATATTTTATTTCCCACTACTCAAAGGTTGTCTCGAAGAGATTACCTCTTTAGCGATAAGACCGCCTGTTTTTCTACCTCTCTCTCCCTGTATCTTAGTTTATTCATTTACTAACTTTTGCCCGCGTTTCCGTCTGCGTAGAGCTCGTTCATCGCATTAGAATTTTATTACCATTCTTTTATATGAGGTGCTTACCCAGTTATCGCTTTTTCATACAAACTTCCACCCCCTTAAGGGATGATTTCCGTGATAAAAAGTATCCTATGTCCTTCCCCGGGACTGAAACTACTTCCATACTAAATTTCATCTCAATCGGTTCAGCGGTTTAAGCGTGAAGAGATAACAGACAGACACACTTTCGAATTTATAATATTAAAATAGTATGGACGTGAGGTAATAAAGAGTGTTTATGTCACAACTGGCCATAAAGTAGCGATTACCCAAAATGCCACTCACACGGGCGATATCAAAGGTCGCTCGAATTTAAAGCAGCCCACTGGGGAAGTACCTCCGCCTTGCAGAAGACCACAGCTATAATACCATTATCTCCTATAAAGTATGTAGTGTTGTGTTCCTGGAGGTAAGAAAGGTTGCCAGAGCTCCCGAGGATGCATTGTGTTGAGAGCGAGGGACCTAAATTTGTCCCTCCTGCTGTCAACACAATGCATGCTCAAATTTTATAAAGGGTCGGCAACGCGTACGTGACTCCTTTGGAGCTGCGGGCGCCTATAGGCTGCGGTGGCCGCTTACCATCAGGTGGACCGTACGCTTCAGATTGTATTTATCGCCTTTGCCTTCGGCACGGGCCGCTCAAATACCTGCTGCAATCTGAGTCATTTTTTGTTTTACATAGGTAAGTAATGTACCCACCCGCCGCCTGGCCTAGCCTGGTGGTATCGCGCGTGCACCGGTACCCACAAGGACACCTGGTCCCCCGTAACCGGACCCATGATGTATAAGCTACTTGGGCTCGATTGCTCTGCCGGCAGCTCGATGTTGATTCGGTTCTTCGGAATCACTTCTATCTGGAAAGAAAGATAATATTTTCTTTAAGAATATTTATCAGTTTAAAATGCTCATCCTATTTATATTAAACTATTATCTTTGCGAACTAGTAAACACGTTATTTCACAAATCAAGTACATACTAGAAAACAAAATTATTAATGTTGTATCAAGCAGTAAACTACAAATTTAGAAATAAAGGAAAAATTGAAAAATCCAGGCACCGAGCAGGATGTATAAATGAAGGAATGATAGAGGAAGTTCGGGCCGGATGGTGGTTGCACCTATCGTTCAATTGGCTAGAGTGACTGGCCGCGAGTGCCGGGAGATCGCAGATCCTGCTCGGTGCCTGAATTATTCAATTTTTCCTTTATTTCTAAATTAACAAAATTATTAATAGATGTTTGTGCAAAGGCGAACTTATCCCTTCAAGAGATCTCTTCCAGCAAACCTTTGAGAGGACTGTTATGTATGGTAGACATACTAAACTACGTGCCCAAGTTAAAATTCTGGTTCCTCTTAACGCAAAATTCTGTTAAACAAACGAAAGCAAAGTAATTTTAACGATTTATAAAAATCATCTAGAATTTTTAAAGTAAAAACTGATTTTAATAAGCAAAGCTTGTACTATGGGTAGATCAGACAACAATAGACATATTTAATAGAAATACTCAGAAAACATTCAGGACTAAGGTACAAATGTACTTATTGATTTGTTTTAATATCAAGTAATGTACTATACAATTCAAACATCACTCTTAATTATTGCCAGTTACAAAATATTTTTATATGTACATAACAATATAAATATAAAAATAATAAGAGTTACAAAGAGATATATACAATAAAAATACGGTTAAAAAATTAATGTTGCCGGTTAGAGAGAGAAAGGGCGCCAGATCAGTGACGTCACTGACCTCGAGCGCCGTAAATGACGGTCGTTCCAATACAAAGGTGCGTTTTGCGGAAAAGGGATAGAAAGTGTCCCCTCTCAAAAGTTTTTAGACTTATAACTATGTATGTAATTATTGTTTTGATTTACTTTTTTCGCCATTTGATTGAGAATATGATCCTTATTTCGAGAAAATTCGAACTCATTGATTTTCTTATTTGGTTTCAACATCCCTATTATATTTTTATTTTTAAAATAATTATTATTTGAAAATAACATAGTAGTGCCATTTTCTAAGAAAATCTTGGGATGAGCAAAATATACATCCTACATTTTTGAATACTCGGAAACCTTGCCCCTCAATAGCTTGCAATTTTAAAATTCACAGTTGCAAGTTTATTTGCCATTATCAGTTAAATATTTCTGCAAAATGCCTAGTGAGACCGTACCTTACGCGCTCTTTTCAGATCTCCAAGCTCATCAGGATTGGCATAGACACCAGGTGGCAACGTCTGATCCAAGCCCACTACACAATCCCGGAACGACTGGGGGTCCACATTGTCATCATCGTTGAACACTATTTCATAGGTTATGTTCCTGAAAACATAAATCAGTGTTTAATTTTTGAATCAATGTTGTTTATTATTATTTGTATGCAATAGCTGCGATATTACATTAAACATTAAAGTAGATGCAGAGAACCAATTATAGCTCACTAGTAGTGACAATTAAAATTAGGCTTTGCAGCCCCTAGAAGTGGATTAATATTAAGAGGGATGGAAAATGAAGTGGCTGTCAAAATAATACATGATGAGTGGGTGAGCTAGCTGCAGGTCCAAACTGAAGATGGGTTGCTAGAGAAGGGATCAGAGGGTGATGTTATACAGACAATCTATCGCTAAGTATATACTTAATACCCATGTCTTCTAACCTAAGTATAAATTAAAATCTTACTAAAATAAAATATGGGTTATAACACTTTAATTCATTCATCAACAACGAACTCATCACATTGCAATCAATACACACACTTACAGCGCCAAATCCACAATACAGGTTTCGTCCAAAATGATACAAGTTAATAATTAGCAACAGGCATTGTTAACAAAGATATCATAAAATAATCCGCAACATGCTTTGTCAAAATACACCTATTCACATAAAAGTTTTCATTTCATATAGGAGTGGTGAGAGGATGATGGGATAGTTTTTTTTTTAAACACATGGTAGCAAACAAGGTTACGAAACCTGATGGTAAGCAGACACCATAGCCTATAAATGGTACATATCATCTATGACCCATTTAGCATCACTGTTTCCCTGTTAATATTACTGCAGTTATGCAATGTGTGACGAAATATGTTTTGGTCACAATAACTAAAACCTAAACTCATGGTTTGATAAATTTTTAATTGCTAAAACTATTAGCCTTCAGTTTTTTAACCCTTTTTCAGTCACTTTTTTATAAATACATGATTTTTTTTAAAGTTTACAAGAACCATTGACAACACAGTTAACTGACCTTTCATGGACCTTATTGGAAAGAGATAAAGTCTAATATTAAACCAAATATTAGATTTGCACAGTCGTTATCAAAAATATGTTTATACTTATGCACCGTATTCCATTGTAATAAGGCGAAAAATGTAAACATATTTTTGCCGTCGACCGTACTAGAGGTGTTGCTGTTTGTACTTGGTATTAAAGAAACCCAACTTAAAACCTTAACGCCTAGAGTACGAAATAGTGTAAGTACCTGTGGAAACCTTCATTACGCAGTGTCTGCTTCATTTTAACGTTATAATTACAAGTATTTGTGGACGAAACAACGATAAGATACGATAATAAGAACACAACACTTTCAAACATTGCAGCGGATACCGTTATGGTACGGTACGGTACGGTTTATAAGAAAAAACGAATTACACGTAATAGAATCTCGTGCTAAACATGTAAATAAATTAATGTAAAATAGTTTAAATGTAGTAATCAGCCAAAAGTTTAGGTTATGTTGTGATTTGTAATTAGTATTGTCAGTTTGACAACTTCATTGAAAGTAAAAGTGGCACTGACATTACAAAAATGTTGCTAGTAAAGAACAAATTAAATCCCCCAAAATTAAATCCCGTGTTTATTTCAGGGCTCGGAAATCGGTTTCTTCTTTATACAATAACCGGTACACCGGTTAAACATTTCGGATTATTGCGTTTCCGATATTTTGATCATACTTTAAATAGATAACTAACAAAAACAAATCTTAAAATAAAAATTGAGATATTAGAAGTACTTTAAGAGATATTTCAAAAATTCAGTTTCGAGCCCTGGTTCATTTAAAAACAGGGCTTAGTGCGAATCAAAAACGAAAGATTACCCTCTCTGTCGCTTTAATTTGCAAGTGTGCTTTATTTTAAGAAAGGGATATACTTCGTTCAGAGTATGGTTCAGAGCCAGTGACTCGGAAGTCAATGATTATTCTGTGAATGTTTCGATTTATTTAAATAATTACATTAGGCTGGTATAGCTTGTGGTAAGAGCTGATTTTTGAACTCAGCACTTCCTTAAAAAAATACCCACTTTTAACTTTATGTATCATGCCGTCCCTTTTACTCTCGTGTTATAAACTATATGAGTGAAAGGGACGGCACGATATGAAGTTTGGACTTCTTCTCAGAGGTGCTACTCCGAACTTCGAAATCCGAACTTCGTGTCGTACCGTCCCTCTCACTCATGTAATGAATAACACTAGAGTGAAAGGGGCGGCACAATACGAAGTTCGGATTTCGAAGTTCGGAGTGCAGGCTCAGCTCTTACGATCTTAATAGTACAAAAAATGCTCCAAAGGGTTTTTCTTATAGTGTTACCATTTTCCGTAATATCTAATATACTTTGTATGGTGAGCTTTGACTAGATTATAGAAAGTTTCAAAAACGTATTGAAATTTAGAGAAATTTTCTTTTTCCTGTTACAATGGAGATTATGATGCATGTTACTCGCACAATTTATCACAATAGTACTTAAGCAGGCTCTCTTAAGGTATTTAACCGGGAAACGCTAGGAGGATGACGATTTATTCATTTTCATTAATTGATTATTTTGATCATTATTCATATCTATTCGTTGCAATACAATTATGCTATTTACTGAGTGTACCTTAATAACCATGATAAATACTATTAGCTAAATTAACAATTTGGATTGATATTTATGATAGTAGTTGCATTGATCCACGCGGGTAAATCTAGGACGGTAATGTGCTGATGAGCTGGTATTCATACCGGGAATCAATTTGCACGGAGTCAAAAAAATGTGTAGTCGCAGCGAAAGTTTGCATTGTAGGTACAGTGCCTTTACTTACCATGAGTTTACATGACCGTACTCGCTAGCGACTGGGTAAAAATGTGTATGCTCAAAAGTACAGCGCCTCTGGCGGTTACGCAATAGAACTAAGAAATCTAAGAATCGGCATACTAAATCGTTTATGCAGTCGCTAGCGAGTACGATCATGCAAACTCATGGTAAAGGCACAGGAGTCCGATACCAAGTTGTATACACAAATGTTAACTCTTGGTAAACTCAGTGTTTGTAAACATTTTTTATTAAGTGCCTATAGACCAGTAATACCCATTGTTTTTGGGACTCACTTCTTGGGTTTCAGTGAAATAAATAAAGGAACTTAACTTTTGTATGAATAAAGTATTGCCCAAAAATCTCAGGCCCGATTCAATATTCACTCGCGACTCACCGTGGGTCGCGACCGTGGAATTGGAATGCTGGTAATGACAATAAAGTACCTGGACAGTTAATGAATTGCGTAAACGATGAACGGAAGCCACCTTAAGTTAATTAATTTACAAAGTAACAAAACCAAATTAGATGAATTGGCCAGAGGGAAGGAGTCACGAGTCTATAGCTTCAATTATCTAAGGAGTTAGCAAACTGGGGTGACCAGGCTACCGACTATATATGAAATGTATATTTTGTCATTTTACTGTATTTCAATTTTCACATGCTTATCTTTGCTTAACATATTAAGTAAACTTTTAACTGACCTTACTCAACACCTTGTCACCTAATTGTAATATTCGTAACCATATGTTTCTGTGAATAAACGACATCATTCATTCATTAAATGTTTATTAAAGGTTGACGAGGAGGATAATTTGTCAGAGTAAAAAGTAGGTCAGTATAGAAAATAAAATATGTGAAGTTCTTTTTTAAGAACGATATGTTTAATTAGTTGAGTTGTAAAGGATTACATAAGTACTTGAAGTAAGTAATGTTTGGATCATTGCTATTAACATCTAGGTGTGCATACTTATACACATATAAAGGCAAATTGTTGTGTTTGTTAACATACCTGCAACACTACATTTAATATACGTTACCATGGTACCATGCCACATCTGAGCCTATTTTAGAAATCGACTTTTAGTTTTTGTTTTATATGGTTATTGATTAAGTTAGTTGTTTATTTTATTCTGTAATAATTTTTATTTTTATAAGTTTCTAATTATGTCTTAAATTTAATAAATATGTAATGAAATATTACCAATAAATAAATATACGTTACTGCATATCACCCTATTTTTCACGTTATTCCAAATTTTACTTTACAAAAAAAACACTAACGCGCCGACACAGAATGATAAAAAAAAGTAAATCTGAACATGTTTAATCGAGAAGACTTGGCAGGTGACTTGGGAACTTCAACGAGTACCTACAGCAAATTACTAAATTAGAAATACCTATGTAGAATAGAAACTAAGACATGTAATCTTTCAAGCAGGGACCGTTTTCGGTACGGTATACGCAGTATGGTAGCGGTATTGGATATCTATACTGCTTCGTTATAAAGGTAGAACTATACCGGTTGAAATATGAAGGTACGCTACCGGTATAAAACAGTGATATCGCTATTTTTGATAGATGTACTCAAACATTTATTATAACGGTAGCCCACCGGTATTATTTCGGTATCAAAAAATTTGGAACGTAAGCGCGACCAACAGCGAACAGCGACTACGTCAGTAATCTATCGCGCCGAAAGAAATTTAACAAAAATGTGTATTTTAGGCATTTACCCAATAACTAGCGCTGATTGGTTGGAGCTATTGGCAGCACCCTCCTAAAGCCCGAACGATACCTTAGTGAAACGGTTCAGATATCGAAAAAATAGCGGTACCATTATATTCCGCTACCGAAAAATTTCTTTTTTGGTATCGGAACCTAACCGAAATGAAACGGTATGAAGTTATACTGCTATAAAACGCTACATTTATTTTCCGATTATGCAGTCCCTGCTTTCAAGTAAAGTTCTATCATATAATAATGCTTTAATCGATTTACCAAAAAGTGAGCGAAAATAATCATGCAATTAATTTCCGTACTAAAACCAAAGTTAAGCAAAAAATGTCTCAAGCACGCAGAAAAGCCTTGCTAACCTCGAAGCGGACATGCAGGTATGGCTACCTCACTACCTCAGTCCTCAGTCTCCGCCGAGTAACCGGCCTGTGAATACGTGCCTATACTTTAGTGCCATTAACAAGCGTGTCGAATAAGTTACGTGATTTCAACCCGGGAAAACCAGAAAGGTTAGTCCATTATTTTTATATTATGCACATTTTTAGGCTGGCAACCCTCTCGCGTCTCCTTTTTTCAAATTGGAATCCGGTTTGGGGAGAGTTTGGTTAGAAAAGTTTTAGACGTTTTAGTTAGTTTCTAAGGCCGGGTTTTATAAAGATCCGTTAACTCAGTACATTTTTTGACATAACAAACCGACATAAGGTCATAAAGATCCGTTACTTTATAAAACCGAGCCTAAGAGGTAATAGATCTCCCGTTGAATTTACTGTTAAATCTGAATGACCTCGAGTTATCTATGAAGGTTTATCGAAATTTTTAATTTTGGTAGTTGATAATTTGTCCGGTTCGCGTGGCAAATCATTATTTAGTTGTGCTGGTTGGTACCCAACTACTAAGTCTACCAACGTCACTGGGACTTATGGGTTGTGCCTGGTAATATTGGTAATTAATGATATTCGTGACTGCAGCACGCATGTTTGATAATAATTATTGCAAACTTAGCTTTTTAATTAACATTGTGGTCATTCCTGTAGAAAGAAAGCGTTTTATTTAAAAGGATATGTCTTTCTCCAACCAAGATTAACCCATGCAAGTAAATTTGAATAACTATAAGTAGGTACTGGTAGGTGCCAAGAATAATAGAGTACCCGGCGAAACCATACATAATTTGTACACGGTAATTATTATAACAATACTGGTAGGTATGGCAGAACTATCGCAGATTTTAAAACAGTTTGGATATTACTTCAATAATCGACAATATTCAATAATGTATCATGTGATAAGTACATAGGTATTGCTATAAATGTGATAATCACCGTGTAAACGGGTCCTATAGGCTTGTTCAAGGCGCATCCTCACGGACGAGCCTTGCATCTGAAAGCTATAAGATAGAACGAGAAAACCAAGGCCATTCTATCTTATAGGTACTTGGCTTGCAGGACTGCAATGCTCACGATTGCAGTCCTGCAAGCCAAGTATGAGAATGCCACCGGTATAACATGGCCACAATGTAATTTTTTGCAGGGATAGGCCAGGCTATACTCCTCATAAAGTTAAGAATCATAGCTTCTTGAGTTCGTTAAGCATCGAGTTCAATTGAATCAAAACATTTTTTTCTTTGTGCATAAGGTGAAAAGGGGTAAAATGGGATATTCAGGGGTTACTTGAAACACCCGTTTTCACCAGGAACTGGTATGTGTCAGGCTGTAGGAATGACCTCTATCTGTAATTCAACACGCAAGCTGAATATCTGGATTATTCTTACAGGCAGAAACAT
Organism: Epiblema foenella; assembly: GCA_963556455.1. Classification (NCBI taxonomy): domain Eukaryota; kingdom Metazoa; phylum Arthropoda; class Insecta; order Lepidoptera; family Tortricidae; genus Epiblema; species Epiblema foenella. The sequence goes on along the minus strand of OY747108.1, from coordinate 6,345,562 downwards.
ACCTACTATTTCCTGGTAAAAAACAGGTATCTCAAGTAACCCTCGAATGTCCCATTTTACCCCATTTGACGGTAAGTTCAAACAAAAAATCTGCAACCTAGGATATCCTTTTTGCAGCCTAGCCATACGCATGTCAGAATTTGCCCATTAATTTGCAATGATTGATTCGGCCCCGGGTCATCGTTCGTTGATCTTTGTTACCCTGTAATTATCTCAAATAGCATTTAAAGGCAATGAAAATCACGTGCCAAAAATTGACAGGCTTTCTTTAACTTAAGGGCTTCCTTAAGTTAAACGGCACGATACGAAGTTCGGAATAGTCCCTCAGGTCACTCTCCAACCGCACACTCCTATCGCTTTATTGGGCCCGATTAAGTCACAGTCAGGTTCAAAAAAAGGCCAACACTAGTGGTGGCTTGCACCAAGCCGAAAGTTGACCAGTTTCTGTGCGCGGCGCCATATTTAACGGTGATCATTCTAGAATCGGACTTTGGTGTAACCTACCCTAATTAAAAGACTCTCTGGAGGTCGTGGGTCTGAACCTCCAATTGCAACTAAGGTTCTTTGAGCGCACAGTGCTAATTTCTACGCCGCACCCTGCCCCTGCCCCCGCCAATATAGTGTGCGCCAGGGACAGCACTTTTCCCGAGCGCGAACAGTGTAAACCTACCCTAGTCAAAAGACTCTCTGGATGTCGTGGGTCTGAACCTCCAATCGCAACTAAGGTTCTTTGAGCGCACAGTGCTAATTTCTACGCCGCACCCTGCCCCTGCCCCTGCCAATATAGTGTGCGCCAGGGACAGCACTTTTCCCGAGCGCGAACAGTGTAATAATTACAGTAGCTCAACTAGTGCAAGTCGCGACAGAGATTAGTGCGCGAATAAGTAATTAGGTTCAATACATATTTCGAATTCAAGTCCAGTCTATCAAATATATACGTGTATGTTTATAATATTTAATTCATATTCTATTAACATCAGAGTACAGGGCCTGGGGAAAAGCCAGGGGAAACCCCCGACACGACCATGCGGGCGGTTTAGACACTGGAATACATTAAGAGTTTGTGTACCAGTGAGGCCCGTTGGCGTAGGTAAGCGTCGTGAATATTTCAAAACAAGGCATAGTCCTTAGGCCCTTAGCATCTTAGGACTGGGTGATTCGGGGAAAAATGCTATAAAACCTTGGGCTCGAGATTCTCGAGCCGGTTTTCAAAGATAAACATACCTCTTTAAGGAAAGTGACTACATTTTACTTGTATTTGTTGGACCCTTTGATGTTATACCGGATTTTAATGGGCTGAGCTGGGGTTTTGATGGCGTGGTCTACTCTACAGCTCACAGAGCCACTATTTGTAAGACCGGTAAAATATTATATTTACTTTACCACGTAAGAACTTTTTTATACAATGCCGGTGGCAAACAAGTGTACGGTCCATCTGATGGTAAGCGGCCACCGCAGCCTATAGACGCCCGCAACTCCAAAGGAGTCACGTGCGCGTTGCCGACCCTTTATAAAATTTTGAGAACTTGCAAAAAACTCAAATATCGTTAAACTAGAACTTATTTAAAGTACATAAAGGTGAAAAAGTATGCAGTTTGACTACAGAAAATTGTGTCGTGTTTAGTGATATTTCCCTAAAAACATCGACGTTTTTGACTTTTCGTAAAAAGTTGCTGATTTGATTATCAGTAATTACTTACCGTCCACATGTTATTTTTATATATTTTTTTTAATTTTCCGTTAGACGACGGGTTTGGATGAAAAATAATTGAGCAATGGCCTTTAGATCAATAGAAGATGTTTAATTAAGTTACGAATCTGGAAATTCCTGGTCGGGAGATGGTGTACTTAAATCTTTTAAAATTTCTCACAAATAAGAGCTATCCCGTCGTCTACCAGTCTCTGGGATCCCAGGGCTTACAAAATAATGGTATTGTTTATTTTTTTCGCCTGGAGACGACGGCTTATAGATTTGAAAATGAAGCTTTTGCAACATTTTCTTAAAATTTCAGTTGGGAAATTCAACATTTTCTTAATGATTATTTAATTCAAAACTACACTTAAATTAGATAAAATTAAAATAATTAAGTTTCAAATAAAGGTAAATATTTTATCTGTTAATTAATAATATCTAATTAATATAGGTTTATAGTCATAGTTTCCTCTAGGGCTTCGTTGCATAATACTATCATACGATTCCACTTAGCACCGATGACTAGCCTTACGATTGCGTTACGGAATACTTTGATGTAATACTTGCCTTGCCTTAGAGTTTACATTGAATTTTAGGTCTTAACACCTTGAGATACGGACTATGGTGAGTCAAAGAAGACTATGCTAACCTTAGTATAGAGAGTTAGAGAGTAAGTAAATAGTATATTTAATGATACTCCAACTATTGTTTGCACTTCGGAGTCACTCATGAACAATATTATTAATAATAGGAAATAGTTTTGCAACGCATATTAAATTAACAATTGTATTGAGAAAGGTTTCTTAAGATCAGCTGTCTGTGCTATTAACCTCATAGGCATATTATTTCCAACAAATTACTGTATGTTTGTAAAAATGGTTATTTTTTATGTTTTTTTAAATTCATAATTGGATTTAACAATTTCTTCATGAGGTCAATAATAAGAAACATTTACAAATACAAATAATTTATTTTACATACATTTAAACAATTTACATACAACGGAATATGCATTTAACCCCCAAACTGTATTAGGAGACCTGCCTAACATGATCACGTTTATGTTGTACGTATATCGTTCGTCCTTCACTAGCAAGTATAAAGTGCGAGAGGGACGAATGTTTTATGTCGGACGTAAAATGATTATACTATGCAGTACTGACTGCTTTTCGGGGTACCTAGCTTGTCCTACTTAAGTTGAGCCTAAATTGAGGATAACTACACAAGAAATGTGTATTAAAAATGCATGCTTCTTTCATTTTAATAAATAATTGAATGTGACAAATTGTAACCAACACTTGAACATGTGTCATAATGACTCACTTTCATTATTCTCAATTGATTTATTAGCTTATTGTGTATTTCATATAATATGGGTTAATACAATTTCATTCCCAATAACATTGCGATACAGTTTAATTTTCAGTAGTCAGTCGTATGCATATGGTTTTAAATCGATATTTGTACTTTATGGTTATTAAAATAATTCGCTACGAAGGTTTGTATGGGTAATATTTGGAGGATGAAGTCATTTTTATAGCATTTACTCTCACTATTTATGCGTAGTATGTATTTCTATTACAAGAACCTCTGAAGTAGAATTTCTTAAAAAAACAAATGTTCATTATTTGGGCCATGAACTTTAACATCGTCACTTTTTTCGTCTCTTTCGTTGCTTGTACGAACGTTCAAATTTATTTTTTATTTAAGTCCACAAAACCAAATAAAAATAAAATAGCATCCCGGAACTGCTCGTGTAGGTAAAAACGGGCTTGCAGGTAAAAAACCCACGTGTCATTGGTCTGACATTTTATGAGCGCCTATTCCAAGCACTAAAAGAAACTTCAAATGAAAAATTTTAGTCGACTAAGAAACTTTTTATTGGAAAATCCATTATATTCAAAAAATGAGTAGGTACTATGTCATTTCATTACTGTCATTATTATATTGTATGTACTTATTGTATTTTATTTGTATGATATCTGAATTGTTTGTTATTTGAATTATGTCGGTATTTTAACGTATTGTCATCTTAATTTTGAATATTATACTTGTAAAATATTGATAATTTTAATTTTATTTGAAAATGTTATATGACTGACGATTACAATTTCAGTTCCTTTAAAATTGACTATGTGTAATTTCAATCGATATCATGAGATAAATAAATGATATCTTCATATCATGTACCATTATTATAAACTGAAAACCTACTGGTTAAGAGCTGTTACTTAAAGGGATTTTGACTGGGAGTCAAATCAGCAACTTGTAAAACGACAAAATTTGAAATCATCACCACATCACCAGTTTTCTCTGGCCAAGCAAGTCTATTTTTGATCTTATTTTATTCGTATTTAAGATAATATTTAGTAGCAAAAGAAATTGATGCGTGTTTATTGTCCGAGTATTTTCGTAGGCTTTGTTTATTGCTAATCTAAGAATAAGTAATTTTTTTAGTTTTGTGAATGAAATAGTATTGATCCAACTAGTTTAGAAGCATGGCAAATTCTTGAACTCACCTTGAGTTGAGGTGTGCCTCATTTGATACAATATTTAAAGAACCTATTAAAGGGATACACTAAACACACATTATTGAACCGGCCTAGATGAGTTTTGCTGGACTTTCTCAGCTAGGCTAGATTTAGTGGACCAGTAGCTCGATTCCAATCACACCTCAGATTTGGTTAAAGCTGCTCAACCAATCTCACTGGAGCGCAAACTCTTAGAGTATTCCAGTGTTTAAACCGCCCGCGTAGTAATGGAGTAGGTTTGGTCTGGATTTTCATCAGGCTACTTCTCCAACCGCGCACTGCTATCGCTTTATTGGGCCTGGTCTATAAAGCCACAGCTAGCTGGCCACAGCCTTCCACACCTTCTTAGGAGCATTAGGTAAATACGACGTAGTTTATGTACAATGTCTCAATTTACCAGAAAATTCAATCCAATAAAGTGAAATATTTCAAAAAATTCGTCAGTTGTGTATGTTAATGTATGAAAGAAAAAGAGCCGGTAATAAAAGTTTTGTACCTACTCCAAATCCATACCTACTTGAAAGCGGAGCGAATGAAACGTGAAAGAAATTATCTCACCTATATATTTTATTACTTTCCGACTTTATTCCAAACAGCTGCTTTATAATTTTTATGACACGATTACGTAATCCTCATCTTCGTCAAGTGATAATGCTTCTAAATACTACTTAAAAATCCAGTATCCATATGTGGAATCAATCCCTCTACCTAAGTAAAAGGTGCAGTTTGTAGGTCAGGGCATTCTAGCCGCGCGTGCGCTTCGAGGAAGGAAATGTCGCGTCGAATTTGGAATTCTACCGATTCCGCGCTCAGGTTACCGGTTAGCAGTTTTTGTTCTTAATTCCTTCTTGCTTCACCGTTGGCTGCCAGGATTTTGTTGGCAGAATGGCGTAGAAAACGGAAGGGTAGGACCTGAACGCTTTAATAGGCCTTTTCACTGACACCGGATCTTCATAAAAAGTCGAAATTTACACGCGCGTAATCGTTTTTTTAGGGTTCCGTAGCCAAAATGGCAAAAACGGAACCCTTATAGTTTCGTCATGTCCGTCTGTCCGTCTGTCCGTCTGTCCGTCTGTCCGTCTGTCACAGCCGATTTACTCGGAAACTATAAGTACTACAGTGATGAAATTTGATGGGAATATGTGTTGTATGAACCGCTACAAAATTATGACACTAAATAGTAAAAAAAAGAATTGGGGGTGGGGCCCCCCATACATGTAACTGAGGGATGAAAATTATTTTTTCGATGTACATACCCGTGTGGGGTATCAATGGAAAGGTCTTTTAAAATGATATAAAGTTTTCTAAAAAACATTTTTCTTAAAGTGAACGGTTTTTGAGATATCAGCTCTCAAAGTCGTAAAAAGTATGTCCCCCCCCCTCTATTTTTATAACTACGGGGTATAAAATTCTAAAAAAAATAGAGGTGATGCATGCTAATTAACTGTTTCAACGATTTTTGGTTTGATCAAAGTATCTCTTATAGTTTTTGAGATAGGTTGATTTAACTGTAATTTTGGTTAAGTTATTTTTGCTGTTTTATAGATATTTTTAATTATAATTGATAGGTAGTTTATAAATCTAAAGGTTACGATTTAGTTATTAATGTACAATGCATAATAATTCAACTATGATGAAAAAAACTTATGTTCCCCGACTCAATATTCACGTTGTATTTGTTTTGGGGACGCTTATTTTTGTTCGGAATACGTAGGTCTCTTTTTTCGATTTTCCATTTTTAGAGTCTTTGGTTTATGCCTTCTTTTCTTTATCTGAGTTTAGAAAATGATTCAAGAAAAGGTTTGATGGAACACATTTAATTTGATGAAAAAGTTGTACACTGAGGTTTTGTAAGCCTAACTTCTTAGGAATTACATACGTCGTGCCCACATAAGATAATTACTCAATCTTATATCTATAAAGTAGGACCTATATCTCTTGCGTCTTCTTGCGTCTGTATTATATATATCTTTAAAGATAAACATAACCCCTACTTAGTAATTTATGGTTCTGTTTGTATTATTATCAAGGTTGCATTACAGCAAGCAATTTGTTATATTTAACCGCGTAATTACTTGTAAGTTAAGAACGAAGTGATTTAAATTGCCAATTATTTACTTGTTAAAACTAATTCGGTCGGCCTGTTAATGAAGTATTTACTTAAATATTTAACACCACTTAGATACTGTTTAGGTACTTTCAAGTAGGTTAAAAGTTCATTTTACTTACGTAACTGCAAATGCTTATTATAATGGCCTTAGTAAAATTACATACTTAAAGGAATAGATTAAGACAACAGTACTATATGTAGAACCCGCGAGTAATAAGTAACCCTTATTCATAAAACTTAACCAACATCTGCTAAATGTTCTTTGTCCCATTCTTACAAACGTAATTTTTTTTTGAACCTGACTGTGGCTTTATAGGCCGGGCCCAATAAAGCGATAGGATTGCGTGGTTGGAGAGTAGCCTGGGGAAAATCCAGGGGAAAACCTCCGGCACGACCACGCGTGTGGTTTTACAAACGTAAATGTCAAAGTGACAAATAAGGGCAAACGAACCGTAGCGGCTATAGTTAACTAATATAGGTTTGATAGACGTTTATGAATAAGGGGATGAGTTCCTAATTATTCAAGTTACTCGTCCAATATTTAACTTGTAAATACAAATAGCGGCTTGGATAAAATTGATTGAAATCTTTGATAAATTATATGAAGAGTCACAACATCACGGCATAGACTCTTAAGTAAGTGGCAATTTAACTAATTTAAAGAATCAATTAAGTGCTCAATTAGCATGGTTATTACTACCAATAATTTATACAATTTACCTCCTAGACGAAGGTTTTTGCCGTGCGTAATTAATTATGTTTTCTAGTTTTCCTTAGCAGCTTTTTAATTTAATTCAAGTGATTAGAATTGTCAGTTAAGGAAAACGTTCAACCTATTTTGTACTAAGCAGTAACGTCTGCTGACGAAAACTGTACATTTCAAATAAAAAAGGTCCCAAGGCGTTATAAAACGGAACTGGTTGAAGAATTTCATGCCTGAGCTTGTTCCGGTAGCTCAGTTAGCTTGTCCGCGTATGCGTATGCATGCCAGTGCCTTTACCATGATTTTGCATGATCGTACTCGCTAGCGACTGCGTAAACGATTTACTATGCCTATTCTTAGTTCTATTGCGTAACCACCAGAGGCGCTGTACTTTTGCCCATACAAATTTTTACGCAGTCGCTAGCGAGTACGGTCATGTAAACTCATGGTAAAGGCACAGGATGTCGTTCATGTCGTAGGTTCGAATCCGGGACGATTCAACGTTCTAAGTTCAAAAACTGGCAGTTCATAAAATTAAACTCCTATTCAAGACAACTTATACAACTAGTGAACAAGTTTGCCTACAGAATCAACTATTTTTTTTGTTTAAGTACTACATTTGCAATATAACAACCTTCTAAACTGTCATAACATTGGTCAGTCATTAACCAATAATGATATCGGTCCCACAATACTTCCTAGTGTAACGCCAAACCTGTTTACGAAGGTTTTTTGTACTGTGACTTAACTTTATGTTAACAGGATCTTTTTCGGTTCTGCGTTCATTTAATTAGTTTTGATACCCGTTCTATAAATAAGGTACTATAAATAAATTATTTGTTCTGTTTTAATATCAGATTCTAATGCATTATTTGTGTCAATATTGATGAGAAGAAGTTATGGCTAAGGAATTGAATTGGAATTGTTTTATAGTGTTATGTATTAACAGTGATTATTATTATGAAAATCAAGAGGATTATTATGAAAGGTCCTTTGGTCGATGGACATATATAACAATACCATTATGTCCATCAATCATAGGACCTTTCATAATAATAACTGTTAAAAGTGAATATTATAAAACAATTCCAATACAATTCCTTGGTCATTAAGTTTACAGAACATATTGTTATGCTCACATACATAGACAGGGTATGTATTTATTTTCCTTCATATCTAAAAACAACAAAGCTTCGCTTTTTATGTGCGGATAGGTCGCCAAACTACAACCAATGTCAGGGTGATTTATATATAATTGACCGAGTGAAACGAAGACCTATGCTTCCGCTTTGACAAAAATGCTTTCCTATGTCCGGCAGATTCCCGGCTGTTCTCTTCTACAGGTCGTATTTCTCAACCGATTCACGTGAAATTTTGTGAGCAGGTTCGATAATTATGTAGATTTATTTCTGATCAGTTTTTTAATTTTTTTTTCTATGGTTTGTTCTCCTTTAGAGCTCGCATTTCTCAACCGACTCTGGTTATATTTTGTGAGCAAGTTTTGTAATTATACGACTTAAATTTTTTTGACAAAAACTTGTAAATTAATAAAAACATTTTGTATATTTCTGCGAGCAGATCACATTTCTCTACCGATTCTCGTAAAATTTTGTGAGCAGGTTCGAAAATTATGTAGATTTATTTCTGTCGATCAGTTTTTTATATTAAAAGAAAATTTTTTTCAATGATTTATTCTCCTTTAGAACTCGCATTTATTTATCAACCGATTCTGAATTTTGTGAGCAGATTTTGTAATTATTCAAGTTAGAATTTTTGGTCTAGTCAGTTTTTGTAAGTTTACAAAAACTTTTTTTTTTCAATGATTTCGTGTGTGAGCAGGTCCAATAATTATATATAATTTTTATCTTCAGTTTCTGGCGATTTAAAAAACATCACTCGCGGGGTCTGCAACTTAGTCACTAGTATAAGTACCTAGTGATAGCAGTAGTATATTTATTTATATATTAATGGATGAACTTGAAATTTTGATTAATGCAGTGTGAAACTTGTCTTAGTGTATATTCGTTCATGTTCCGGTCAAGTATGTTCCGACCCGGTAAGAATAAAACAACTTTACATGTTCACCTTGGTCCGCCATTTGGGCTTTGTCGTGGGTGAAAATCGCAAGCAGACTTGTTTTATACTTTAGGATAATTTGAGTTATGTTGACTGTAGTTAAGCAACTTTGGAATATTAAATACTTTTGAATGGTTTTGTAAAATTCTGCAGTCTCATTTTGGATCATCTTCATCGGCGTCTTCTAGTTCAACAGTTCTTGTGTTTGTCTCGCTCACTCATTCCTTTAACCCAATGTTTTTCCTGTTACGTAAATGATTTCAAACATCAGCAACAAAAAAATAGCCAAATAGGTACATCCGTTTCGAATTTATGCGGGTTAATACATATCGTCATGTATTCTAATATTTAAATAACAAGATATTTCAACAAACCTGAAGCAACCCGATGAATATAAATTTAAAACATTATTGAAACACTAACCAGTAAAAAATATACATTACAACAGTCCTCCATTTTTACACAAGCAATCAGTAGTACCTATTGCGTTTACAATAATTGTCGTTGAACAATGGATTATGATGACATCCGTTCTTCCATAAAAATAGTTGTTGTGAACAGGACCATCGTTAGTTAGGAATGTCCTTTGTTTAAATACTACATACAAATCCTTTGATTGTAATTTTATTCTTTTACCTTTCCAACTTCTGAACTTCTACTTCATTAAGAACATGATTACAGAAAGTATACGAAGTTTTAGTACACTGTGTAAGTTTGTCTATCTCATTCTCCCACTCTCCACTCAATCCCTCAAAGGTTAGCTGGAAGAGGTCCCTCATAGGGATAAGTTCGCCTTTGTGCTCTAATCTTATGTGACATGTATATTGTTTTAACCTGTTATTGTGTACAATAAAGTGCTTACATACATACATAATACATACTAACCTTATCCTAATGAAGGGCTTACTTATTTCGCTTATATTTAACATTCTTGAATGAAAGGCGTTCTTATTTCAAAATATTTTATTTAATTTTTTCCGGATTTTTACCTCAGAATTACTTCATATTATGTAAATTGGGTTATTAGTTCAGTGAAATTAGCTGAAAATTTGGCAAAATTAATGGAGAACTTTTATCTATCAGGATATGTAGGTTATAGGACAAAGTTCAATTTTATCTACTCTCCCCCCCCCCTCCGGGGCGAGCGTCACCCCCCCCCCACCCGTGAAAGTGTCCCGGAGCGCGGTATTTTCCATTTTAAAAGAAAACCGTACACGATACATAAAAAGTGTACAGGAACGAAATAATCCTTGATAAATTAGCTATAAACCTCTACTACATACAAAAGCGATATCACTCATAGTTTCAGCGCAAACTGCCACCAAATACGAACGTTTTCAAAAAATTATCGATATTTTTTGCTGTAAGTTTAGTTTTCTCAAAAACTTCACACATTACCGCCAAAATATGTATGACTAAAGTAAAGAATAGAATATGCTCTTTATAAAAAGGTATAATTCATTTCTAAGCACTTTCATTTACCGTTGCTGTGCTGTTTTTTAAATTTAATTCATTCGGCCATACAGCGAAATATAAATGTTCATACTAGTTCAACGGTGGTACTAAAATACCATATTCTTCTTATATGTTTTCCTGTAATCTGTAGGTATAGGACTATTTTCTGTATTTTTTATATATTTTTATGGCCAGTACTTTAGGAGATAAGAGGGGCCGGAGAAATGGTCAATTTTCGCCTATTTTCTTAAATAACTTCAAAAATGTTTATTTTAAAATTATGAAAAAAATATATTTGATATCCTTATAATGAACCCTTTCATTTGATATGTCACACAATATAGTTCGCAATATATATTTTTTTTGTATATTATGTACACCCCACAAGTACCTCCCATGTTTAAAAATTTATTTATTTACGTAACACATCCGTATTTGGGACACCGATTTACATATGTGTGCCAAATTTCAACTCAATCAGTCCAGTAGTTTTGGAGAAAATTGACTGTAATAAACGGACTCGACTAATTCGACTGTGTGTATCCGTCCGTTTATCACAGTCAATTTTCTCCAAAACTACTGGACTGATTGAGTTGAAATTTGGCACACATATGTAAATCGGTGTCTCAAATACGGATGTGTTACGTAAATAAATAAATTTTTAAACATGGGAGGTACTTGTGGGGTGTACATAATATACAAAAAAAATATATATTGCGAACTATATTGTGTGACATATCAAATGAAAGGGTTCATTATAAGGATATCAAATATATTTTTTTCATAATTTTAAAATAAACATTTTTGAAGTTATTTAAGAAAATAGGCGAAAATTGACCATTTCTCCGGCCCCTCTTATCTCCTAAAGTACTGGCCATAAAAATATATAAAAAATACAGAAAATAGTCCTATACCTACAGATTACAGGAAAACATATAAGAAGAATATGGTATTTTAGTACCACCGTTGAACTAGTATGAACATTTATATTTCGCTGTATGGCCGAATGAATTAAATTTAAAAAACAGCACAGCAACGGTAAATGAAAGTGCTTAGAAATGAATTATACCTTTTTATAAAGAGCATATTCTATTCTTTACTTTAGTCATACATATTTTGGCGGTAATGTGTGAAGTTTTTGAGAAAACTAAACTTACAGCAAAAAATATCGATAATTTTTTGAAAACGTTCGTATTTGGTGGCAGTTTGCGCTGAAACTATGAGTGATATCGCTTTTGTATGTAGTAGAGGTTTATAGCTAATTTATCAAGGATTATTTCGTTCCTGTACACTTTTTATGTATCGTGTACGGTTTTCTTTTAAAATGGAAAATACCGCGCTCCGGGACACTTTCACGGGTGGGGGGGGGGGGGTGACGCTCGCCCCGGAGGGGGGGGAGAGTGGATAAAATTGAACTTTGTCCTATAACCTACATATCCTGATAGATAAAAGTTCTCCATTAATTTTGCCAAATTTTCCATACATTTGAATCTAATTTTCTTGAGCTATATGGACAATTTTTATAAAAAGGTAGTTTGAATACCGCAATTATTTAATTTAACGATCATAAAAATATACACATTCTGAGCTTTGGACTTTGTACAAATTTTAGTATCCTGCCTGCAAAATTAATTCTGGATTTATTATGTTTAATTATGTTTGACACTTATAATAACTGAAGCCCTAACAGTTGTACAAAATTTGGAAATAAAATGTAAATTGTGCAGCAATTACAATTCAATGGCCATGCCAAATCCTAATTTTGCTTAATTGAAATCACCGGGTGTAGCGCTATGCAAGTTCAACCTATTTTGGACGGTACTGAATGGAAATTCGGTACGATTTCGGGTGCATTTTAAATCAATTATTCATTTGTTATTATCACAAAGGCCATAGAAAGGAGTACCAATTAAATATGTTCCACAACAATAAACGTGTATTTGATGCAAATAATATTTAGCAATATTTACCCTTGTACTAATTTACTTGTTCTCAAACGCAAGTTCAACAATGCCAGCTCGTTCGGTTAGTGTGAAGAAAGAACGTTTCTTAATACTATGTCATAGAATAGTACTTACTTACGTCCAGAAAGTTTTCTAAGAAAATCTATGCTTTAGAAAACATGGTCGCAAAACGTAATTCTAAAAACAATTGATAAAAGAATAATTAAAAAATAATCATTTAAAATCTATGTATGTAAATATAAATCAAGGCATATTTTCTTATTTTTGAATTATAGTATATATATGTAAGCATGAAATAACGATTTTAATATTCATTGAGATTAATTTGACACTTTTACCGCAGAACGGGCCTGAAAACCTCGTCAGTCGTTTTGTGTCATGCTTAAAAAAACAAGTCATAGTTAAAAGTTCATTTGCGTGTTAACACCTTGTTTACACAACCAAGTTGAACGGTGTAAACTACTTTCGGGTGAACTAACACCCCGGTGGTGTGTGAGTGTGGTGAGAGTTAAGCTAAAGTGGCAAGAGGAACAGGTCTGCATTGTTAACGAAAAGTAACAGTCATTAGTTCCATACTAAGGATATTTTCCATGAAAGGTGACCTATGACCAGCACAAGCTTGGATACATAAGCTGATAATGATGATGAAGATACGTTTAAAAGGACAAATAAGAATCTAAAAAAAGACAACTTGTGTGACATTAGAACAATGGTACTACACTATAGTTGCAGGCACGATCAACTAAACGATAGTAATAAATTTAATAGCAGCGACACACCTGTTAAACCTTCAAAACCGACATCTAAACTCTTATGCTATTAACTATACATAAGCTCGTATCACCTGTAATTAAAGCCTATGTTCCCTTAATTTGGCACTACCCATGTGACCTCTAGTGTCGCAATTGCCCTCGACTCAAATAGTCTTAATTTCTCTAATGCTGTATAGTTTTCTGTAACTTTGACATTATCGTATAAGCATACTGTTGTAATTAGGATTTTGGACCTTATGAGCTTAGAGGAAAATTCAATTTTTGGATTTTCATGTAAATAAGAGTTTGGGAAGGTTATTGATAACAATCAAGATGCAACGTGCGTAGCTAAAGGTATGTTGTCAATGTCGTTTAGTTGGTATAATTTGGTAATAGTCAGTTCTTCAAATGCCGTTTAGAATTCAAAATGCCTCTGAAGTGTTATGTAATTGTACTCCCCCCTGTAAATTGTAATTGTAGGTAAGGTGTGCTACTAAAAGGTAAAAATGATAATCACCCTTTTTTCTATATGAAAGTATGGTCAAGTTTTGGCGAATAAGGATAGAAATTAACATCCCCAAAAATGCTGACTGAAATTGCAGATTTTTAGATCTAAACCACGAAAACTTATTTTTCCAAAAAAAATTCTTCTCTTTAAAAATGTATTTTTTACCATTTCTAAAAACCAAGGACGTTCTAAATGCACATAACCAGCCCGTCTCAGCATGAAGCAACATTGCATTTAATTTGCTTACATTTGTTATGCTAATGCGGTTGTCTTCTAACCATGGTGAACCGGTTTGCAAGGGTGGCCAAGGGTATAATGTATCTTTTCGTAGCACGCAGTGATGTCATTTATGGCTCGGAAATGCGGGCGTTCAAGACGGACGGAATCGCAGAATCGTAAGACGAAGACTCGTTCAAATTTAAACGTTGCGGTTGGGACGCAGACTATAAGCGGATACGACCCCGTATTATAGTCGCATTTATCACGTGATAATTATAAACGACAACATAAAGCAGACAGTAACAAAATAACTATACAAGGTGACATATAACGATGTATATGGGAACCTGGCGAGTGTCGACTCTGCGAATGGTAAAAAAACGAATAAACTAATAGCTTTAAACCTAAGGAAACAATTCTGAGAAAAATATGAAATTTCTGTATCTGATTAACAACTTCATTGTTTGAAAATTTTATAAAACTAAACCTTTACAAAATGCAAAAATATTAAACATACATTAAAACTTAATTGTTAACTTTATTGTAAATTATAATCCTTATTTTCGTGACGATTACGAAAGTTTCCAACTTCCACAGCAAATCGAGCAAACATAACATAAGCGAGCGAGATACAGTTTAGACGGCCACAGTCGCCTTAAAATGAATATTACTTTGCCAACTCTGACATAATAATTTTAACTCTTTTATATATATATTCATATAAATATATAACCTTCAGAACAAGTAATAAGGGAAACAAGTTGTCAACATTTAACATTATATTTTCCTCAAGGCTCTATTTTGGAACCCCTACTATTACAGATGAGTACCTCACCAAATGACCTACTTCAATGGAATCCATTATGAGTTAAGCTTCATCAGAGTAGTTATCGTAAAATTAAATGAAACGCAACCAACATGTAAGTCTAGGTTTGTGTACTAGCTTCATTTCCTTTGATCATAAAACTGGCACTACGATAAAGCGTGTAGCAAATCGGTTAGTCTACTTCACGGGGCACGCATTTATAAACCTTAGAACCTTGTTTTACGGACAGTTTTCCTATGTATCTTGTAACAATGGTCGCATATTGCGTTGAATTTTAATGTTCATGAAATTCCTTGAGGCTTTACTGCCTAGTAAAAGGGAGTAACTTTATATACTGGTCGACAATACTTATGGCTCTTAGATTATTGGTTTATTAACATATCATTGGCTGTGTTGCGCTTATCTAACAAGAATTACAGAAGAAATATTTGTAATTTTAAATTGAAATAAGATAAACTCCCTAGTGCTCGACACTTCCCTAATACTTCACATTTACAATGAAATCTTAAGTCATTGACAGAGATGGTGTCGATTATTGCGTATTCAATTGTTTAACATTTTGCGCGTTTATAATGAGGTATGAAAACTTAATAACTTCAAAAACAGAAATCACAACAGTCCAGACCGTAAAATACGACCAGAAAACCGATTATGCTATCTGAGTAGGGTCAGTTAAGTCGACAGTAATTTACAATCAGTTGTCAATCGTCAAGTTTTCGAATACGAAATCGAAAGGCTATAAGTACTCCAAAGTTCACGAGAACTTTCCGAGGCTATCCGGACCTTCGACCTTGCTACTTCCGGCGGACATGTCTGTCGCAATTGACACTGATACAGGGAAATCATAGCAAATGCATCTGTGGAAAAAAAATATGTATCATTGCTATATAGGCATATGTTAGCGTATTGTTCACAGCCACTTAAAATATTTGCTTTTGTTTTGAACGCAGTAAAATGTAAAATTCCCGCTTGAGGAAGAAACAATCGAGTTAATTATTGGGGATTTTATTGTGGAGTGCCTCAAGGCTTAGTCTTGATGCCTTTACATTTAAAGAATAGTGAATAAGTACCAACAAAAAATATCTAACGTTACGGGGATTCCCAGTCTCCGTTTTGCCCTCTATAACTAAATAAAAAAATCTATATGAATGCTATACGAGTTTAATAAACTTATTAAAATTTATAATTATAATTTGTATGTCTATACCTGCTTTGATATTGCAATCATGTTTCTCAATTGTCCTACAAAGACTAATACTGGCGTAGTAGTAAGTCCCCTCTTGTATGTTACGATCTACTCGAATAGACATTACATATAAAAAATTTGGAACACAAACAAAAAAAATGCTTATTTGAACAATCCACAACTACATTGGAGAGGGGCTCTACTTAAGTTTTTCACCTACAACAAGTGCAGATTTAGTATAATACCTATACGACCTTTATAAACGCTCCGCGCTACAATGTGTGCATGCGCAACTAACCTCTAAAATCACGCAAGGTCACTCACCCGGAGCCGCCGATTGATTCTGTCGGCCGTAAGCTTTCATTATGTCATTGGTAAATATAATATACCATGAGAAGTTTATATTTATGATTTAACTTGTGCACACGACTTGTGACAAGCATGTTCGAGTGTAGGTTTAGCAAAAAAATCGTAGAAAAATAAATGACAATGCCAATGCCACACTCTATTCCAATCTTGCTATTCGATAAAAAGTCACATAGGGTCCACTATTGGCACTATTACTATACTATATCATATCTATCGTGACCTTTATTGTGACTATTTATAGTTTGTTTGTTAGTCTATACTTGAATCAAATTAACTAATGAATACGGAGAAAAATAGCTAATGCGATGATATAATTAAGATATTTTAAGAGCACTTTCGTGGTCAAGCTTTGTTTGTTAAACTTCTTTACGAACTAGCGTGTGGTATATTGTCAAAATTTATCAGGATCATTCAGTACCTATAATGTGTACCATAGATAAGGGGTCTCAATCAGGAAATACGACTATTCTTTATATAAATCTTCTACCAATTAGTAACACTAATAGTTTTACATTCGTCAATCCACGTTTATTCGAAAAAATACACTGTTAGCTGCAAGACTAAGTGTGATTCCGAGTGGCCCATTTCACGAAGCTATTTAACAAGGCTTAACTGGTAACACTGGTGGTCAATCGGCTTCAGTGTTGCCAGTATCATCATTCGCTTGCCCTTTGGCCATTACTTGGGGTTGGCGCAACATGTTATTTTCTTCATACGTCTCTATCGCCCGTCATCTCGTCACTCACATCTTTCTTGTTCACATCGTCTCTCACGTAGTTCATCCACCTTTTCCTTGGTCTACTCCTTGGGTGTCACTTTTAGTATTGCCAACTTGTTAAATTGTAACTTATAGCTTTATGGATCGAGCCCTGAGGGCCTAACGTGAACTGAAAAAAAAGTATCACCCTCTCACGTTACAGTATGTTATGCTTACTTCACCTACTACCT
The DNA here is from genome assembly GCA_963556455.1 of Epiblema foenella. Lineage (NCBI taxonomy): Eukaryota > Metazoa > Arthropoda > Insecta > Lepidoptera > Tortricidae > Epiblema > Epiblema foenella. Next base: position 6,328,222 of record OY747108.1, on the reverse strand, counting down.
AATTCGAGCGACATGGACTTCGTTTTCGATTCTCTAGTGATGTACCTTTTAACCACGACGGAACGGAGAAGGTACATGCGTTTGGGGTGAGAGGCTGTTTGTTTGTTATAGCCACCTAAATTCGTATTAAACGTTTTTTTTTTCTATTACAGAAACCGGCCATGGGTGTCCGCACCCTTCTCCTCCTGTCTCTCGCCAGCTTAGTCTACGGCGACAAACTCCGACTGGTCTTCCAATGGAACCAGCTGGATTACCAATACCCGAGTCCGGAGGCACGGCAGCAGGCCATCGAGAGCAGGGCGTTCATTCAAGAGAATAATATACCGATGGGAGTGGAAGTGTACGAGGACAGGCTGTTTGTGACCGTGCCGAGGTGGAAAAACGGAGTGCCATCGACACTGAATTATGTTAATTTGAGAGGTCAGTGTTTTTTTATTTCGCTATACGTCGGCCTCACAAGGGGCTTAATACCTTTCCACCTAAACTGAAGTCCACCATTAGGCGATGTTTGACAAGTCAAAATTCACAAATGTTGCCACAGTATGGTCAGTGCTGGTCATATCGATCTAGACTCACCAACCAAGAAAAAGAAATAGCTAGGTAGTTACAGCCCCTTCTGAAAGAGAACCGGAGGACTTCAGGGCGTACTAGTGCCATTTTAAGGTTTTTGCTATGCCGATGACACTGCCAACTCATTTTAATTCAACCGACACTAAGAAAAAGTTAGTCGAGTAATAAAATATTTTATTTTTTAAATAGTTAATTAACGCTAGAATGCAACAAAAAAATTATGGAAGGCATTTATATACCTAACTATACATTAAAGCTTACTATCAAAATTAGGTCTCCTTTTATTGATTTTGATGTATCAACGTAAGCTGATTTTGGCCGTTGACAAAATTGAATTATATAAAGACTTGTCTGTCACGATGGTGCTTAGCTGTGTTTGTTGAGGTTTTCGTTACTTTAGGTTATAAAGAAAACAACTACAAATAAGGTTGTAGTTTCCTTATTACTACATCGTCTATTTCTATTCAAAGTAATATCCTTAGCAAATATCGTAAAATTATTTGTTTAATATTGTGTTCCGATCGACCTCTAGATATCAAGCGGTCGTAGAATAATAGGTATTTATAGTTGAGACAAAAGATCTCAACTATAAATACCTATTAAACTGTTCTGGATTTGGATGGCCGTATTATATGAATCTGTTCTGGATTTTGAATCTTCTAGTATGACATGTAAAGTCTCTTTTTGTACGGATTACTTTGACACGACTAGGAAACTCAAATACTCATAAGTACATAGACAGACAGGCAAATGAACTTTGAGTATGAATAATTTATGTTACGTAGGGAAATTGCGTTCATACAATGACACTTTAGCGTTATTTACACAAATATTCACATTTGTCTGTGAAATGCCAAGCCATTCTAAATACTAACGCAGATGGACCTACCTTTTAATTTACCAGATCTGTAGAGTCGAACAAGACAGTAGTCGAATTTTCGACTCTATTATCCGTATATTGAGGTTCAAAAGTGGTAGAACACTTTCTTGACTGCCTGTACATTGCAAGATGGTATTCCTATGTAAACATCGAAAACCATGGTAGACCATGTTTATGAAAAATAAGGCTATGTTCATGGAAAAATTGGGAGATAGGTGGCGGGTTGTTGATTATCTGAAGATTTAAGACTTTTAAGGTTCATTATTTTAATTTACGTCCAAATTATGTTTTTTTATAAAGTAAAAACACGTCAGTGCAGTTATTCATAGTGAAGAAAAATGTATCAGTGTGTTTCAAATAATATTTTGACACTCGTGTCATCAAATTCAAAATTTAAGAGCTCGGCTCTTATCGGTGGAGCCGGCGCCAGCTCTCACGGTCTTCGGCCAAGTTCATTGGGTCTCGGTATCCTGCCTTCGAGAATATTTTTCAAGAAAATATCGTATCATTTGGCCTCGTTTTTTTCAATTGTCTTCAATACAATACAATACAAATACTCTTTATTGCACACCTCAATCAAAGGATACAGTACAGTACAAAAACACAATGAGAAGAGGCAAACAACAGGCGGTCTTATCGCTAAAGAGCGATTTCTTCCAGACAACCTTAGGGTAGCGGAAATGAAATCTAATCAGAACGATTCACAGCAGGTGGTGCAGAGTTAATACATATGAAGCCTACTAATAATTACAACAATAACATTTAATTAAGGATAATAAACATACATAAATATAGTATTAAAAAAATATACGTACATAAACATATACAAATATAAAGTCAGCCACATAGTCTAAAGGAGCTAAGTCATAAGTGTGTCATGAGAGAGACAAATAGTGATCTTTAAGCTGTTTTTTGAAAACAGCAAGAGATTCAGCACGCCTCAAATCAGGAGATAAAGAATTCCAAAGCCGAATAGCTCGGAAAGCGTCGTCGTTTAGCGCGTAGTCTTCATTAGGTTTCTTTTCTCTCCCACTATTTGTGACACTTCTTATTTTGTCTTTCTTTCTGTCCAACTTATTCTCTCCATTCTCCTCCAGAGCCACATCTCTAACGCTTCAATCATTTTACTATCTCTTTGGGTCATTCTCCAAGTCTCAAACCCGTACAATGAAATACTCCAGATGAAGACTGACAAGGCGTTTTTTGGAGCTTGTGGCCGAAGCTAATGTTTTTTTTGGCGTTACGCAGTTTTAGCCATTGCAATCCTGGAAATAATATCGTCTGAACACCTGGCGTCTTTGGTAACTCATGTGATGAACTATTTTATCCTCTTGTCGTATGATTTAATAATATTCGTTTAAATTTGAACCTTGATACGATGTAATAAGGTCTACAACGATATATGCCATATATGGCTTCATATGCGGAAACGGGTTAAACCAATGCGACCACCAACCAAATACGAATTACCGGAAACCAATGCGTTATTCATTTGTCGATGTCATTGACACTTCTTAAAGCTATTAACTATGAGTAAGTACAAAAACCTCATAAAGCCAATTACTGCCTAATTACTTCAATCGTTAGATTCCATTTAAATTGCACCAGAGTGACTCAGTTTCGTGAAAAAGTTTCCCCAACCACCGGGTTTTACCCTACGAATTCAATATTTATCTATATGACTCATGTATCGGACGGTAGGCCTTTTATCTACTGGGCCTCCAATAAATAGGTATGTAATTTAAAAAATTAGGTAGGTATATTGAAATACAATAAACGCGTAACTCACGTCTTTAAGATGAAATATCGCGCGACATGTTTCGGACAAGTATATAATAATTTATGTTACGTAGGGAAATTGTGTTCATACAATGACACTTTAGCGTTATTTACACAAATATTCACATTTGTCTGTGAAACGCCAAGCCATTCTAACACTAACGCAGATGGACCTACCTTTTAAATTACCAGACCTCGAACAAGTACGTTGACTTTAGTTAGTTAGTACTGGTCCAAAACATGTCGAGCGATTTTCGACGTTAAAGACGTGAGTGACCCGTTTATTATATTTTATGTCTGAAACTCATGGGAGTTTTCTTATTTTGAGTATATTTTCCATCTAAAACTGTGTGCGGTGCGATAACGTACAGTTAGGACATCCACTATGACTCGTATTGTATTTAACATTAAAAACATACTAGGATGAGCATCCTTTTCGATAGAGAGTAAACCAAACCTTACGGATCGACCAAGCTCAAAATAAGATAATAAATTCTTCCTTATTATTAGACTTATTTCGACGTGAATCAATGGAAAGAACTATACAAATACTTTATTGCATATCTCAGTACATACCACCATGAACATCATAAGATATATCGCCATAAATCATGAAATTATTATATTTACCTTAGAGCCGTTTAGATGACTTGCAGACAAACGAATAAGTAAACGATTGTTACCTAACTGCTATAACAGATATTCCGAAAAGAGTAATTTGAAGTGGAAGTAACCAGACCTACTATAGATTATCAAAATGGGTATTTTCACAATAGATCACAATAGGGTTTTACATTTTTCAGTTATACCTAAACTATAAATTATCTACAGGGTTCGGAACCGGTTTTTACTATTTTTGAAATATCTCGTATAGTACTTCTTATATTACCATTTTCATTTTAAGATTTGTTTTAGTTAGCTATCATCTATGAACTAAACGATTTAAAGTACGGATAAATATCGTAAAACGCAATTAACCGATTTTTTTTACCGGTTAATTGTATGGAGACGCAACCGGTTTCCGAGCCCTGGTTATCTATTCAAAAAGTCCGCTGTTGCCTGAACGAAGGGAAATAATAACCTTCACTTCTACATTAAAGAAGTAAGTTATCAGTAAACGCATTTAAAAAGACGTTAAAAGTTAACAGGATACGTTTACCGACAACAGGTGAACTGTGTGCTGTAATATATAATGTTAAATCGATGGTGACATACATTTGAGTAGGCCACCCGTCATTAAATAAGTAGTGGGCGGAATCTATTGTTACATCTATAGCCTTTGATTTTTCAAGTACTTATGTTCATTAAGTTTATGATATAACCAAAATACGTACCTTGTTCATTTACCGAGCATTTTTCTCATTTCAGACAATTCAACAATGTCACCAAACTTGATCCCGTACCCCAGCTGGGCAGCGCACTCTATCGGAAGCGACGGGAAACCTCCTGAGATCATTTCACCGTTTAGGGTACGAGCTGATCGGTGTGGCCGTCTTTGGGTCTTGGACAGCGGAAAGATGGGCAGTCTGGAACCTAACGCTACCAAATACACACCTTCTATCATCGTATATGACTTGAAGACCGACAATCTACTCAGGAAGTATACGTTTCCTGCAGACCAGGTCAAGCAGGACTCAGGCTTCGCCAACATAGCTGTGGAAGATAGGGATTGTGAAAAGACCTTTGCGTACGCTGGAGATGTCGGTAAAGCGGGTATCGTAGTATACTCCTGGGAGAAGAACGAATCTTGGAGAATTTCCCATCACTATTTCAACCAAGACCCTCTGGCTTGCGATTTTAACATCAAAGGATTGAACTTCACTTGGGACGATGCCATCTTTGGCATGGGTCTCTCAGCGCCTAACCCCGATAACTACAGCACTTTGTACTTTCACCCAATGGCGAGCTTCAATGAATTCGCCGTGTCAACAGAGTTCCTGAGAAACAAGACTTTAGCTGAGAACAACTTCAACTCTTTCAAATTGCTCGGAAGCAGAGGACCAAACGCGCAATCTAGTGCATCCTTCGTTGATCCAAAAACTGGTGTCCTGTTCTACTCTTTGGTGAATCTCAATGCTGTGGCCTGCTGGCGGACGTCCAACAAGGAGTACACCATGAAAAACCAGGGCAGAATCTCCATGAATGACACTACCATGATCTACCCTACAGACATAAAGGTGGACCATAATCAGAACCTGTGGGTTCTCTCCAACAGGCTGCCTTTCTGGATGTATGGGAAACTGAGCCCTGCCGAAGTCAATTTCAGGGTATTCACGGCTCCCGTCTTGGAAGCTATTAGTCACACAGCCTGTGACGTCACAGCTAGGTCGGACATTCTAGACAAGTTCTTAACTAACGTGAAGAACGCAACGTCGAAGATCGCTGCTAAGATCAAGCCTAATTCTGGAGCGGTGTTCACGCCTATGTCCTTTGTAACGTTAGTTCTGTTAAGTTTATTCGTGTCATCGACTAAATATTAAGGGCTACTTACGTAACGTTTGAATGTCCTGGTCTTAATTTCACCAACGTGAGAAGTTTAGGCTGCTGAATATTGTAGCCTACGGTAGGTATTATATGGCAAATTATTATCATTCCCGTCTTTTGCCAGTTACTATTTTGGAAATATATAAGCCAGTAATCTAATCTAATCAGCCAATCCTACATTTGTAGAATGTACCTAACTGATTATGCCCATCTCTTTTATTACATGAGACAACCATGAGATGGATGTATCCTCAGCTACTTTCTGCTTTCATAATTTGCTGGCGAGACTGCAAAATTATATGTACCTAAAGTTCAAATACGTGGGATATTATTTCTCTATCCGATTCATATTTCTAGACTTACTTATATATTGCTATCAGGGAAAAAACTGTATTATAGCTTTTCCAGAGCAATTTAGGTTTTGTCTGCCCCGTACAACGTTATATATAGGTACATGTTACCATGTCACCACAAATTGTAAACATCATAAGCTTGTTTTTTTTTATTCTACCACGTCAGTGGCAAACAAGCGTACGGCCCGCCTGACGGTAAGTGGTCACCGTAAGCCTATGGACGCTTGTAACTCATGGGGTGACACATGCGCGCTGCCGACCCTTTAAAAAAATTTACACTCCTTTCTTGAAGAACCCCATAGGTACTGCTACTTTTAAAATCATTTCGAAATAAGTTAGCCAGTCAGTAGTAAAAACTTTGTTTTGATTTTATTTATTTATTGTTGAGAACACATACAGTCATACATAAAAAGATAGACGTTCCTAAGTTACAAATATGTATAAAAACAGACCTGGAGGTTCATAAATACAAACATTAAGCAAAAATATACAACAGCGTCTTAGCGAGTAGGAAGGATATGAAGTTTATAAATCGTAGATGGCATGGGGGTGAAACGTACCTGTAAAATATACGCGTACGTGGAGTAGATGGCGTCATCTATGGTTCTTAACTGGTAACTTCAATACAGACATTAATTGCATTTGTTAAATGTGATTATAGATAATACTACTCAGAAGATTGAATCTTTTCTCGATGTTATGTATGTAATAGCGACTATGAATTATGAAATATATGATAATATTTAATAGACTTTGGAAAATCGCTAATTATTAATTGGAACAGTAATTGACATTTATATTTATAGTACGCTGGGGATGTGTCGTCATTTGTTTAAATTTCCAAATTGATTTGTGTTTAAGCATACTAGTGGTTGATAGCCAGTACTTTAAAGGGCTTGAAGCATTAGTTACTACATACATAACATACCTAATGTGGCTTTTTGTGGTCGGGTCATTAAAATGGTTACCGCTTTAGACATGTATTAATTAAAAATATTAAGCCGTCGTCTCCCGGCGAAAAAAATAAACAATAGCATTCTTTTGTTATGATCCCTGGGATCCCAGGGACCGTGGTAGACGACGAGTTAATGAAAGTTAAAGATAAGGTCCACTTATTTATTCATGCGTTCAAATAGATCACATTTTTTAATAAACGTCCTTAGAATTACGATTTGAAACGGGATATTTACCATGTATATTTGTATTTTTGAGTTCCCGATATTTCGGCACTGTTGCAAGCGCGATTATCAAGGATTAACTGACGTGCTGCGAGTTTTAGGGAGCAGTTAGGTTGTCATGGGTTTCATGTTTATATTTTGTGTTTTACGACGGAAACCGTGCGGTTACGACCATGAAATATGTCGTCATCATGAGTATTAAACCTACCTTATAGCTAGGCGTGTGTAAGTAGAGCACCGTCAACGAGTATAGTTTTGTCATTTGTCACCGTGGATCGCCTCGTGCACCAATGAAATCACCAAGGGGTGACAGACTATTGGAAGCGGAAAGCGGGAGAGAGATTTAAAGTCAGGCGTTGCACTTCGTACGCCTTGCTTGAAAAGAGGAAGGGGGGGAGTAAGTGCTCTGATGTGAGACACTCGGGAATAGTAAAGGTCCGTGTGGTCCCGTAGAGAGCTCGCTCTGATGGAACGCTTCGGGCCTTGGGTCCTCAAGTATGCTTGTATGGCACTCGGGGATAATGAGTCCACGTGGGCTCGCATTTCGAGCTTTCGCCTCGGGCTCGTGTAGTGTCGTGTAAGCCTTCATCCTCGCGTGGTCTTGCCGCTCACCTTGTAAGATACGCGGCAATTAGGAGGATCTGCGATATGTTTAATATTTGCTATTTTATTTTAAGTAGGTGCTCAATACAAAGCCGTCCAGGGTGCCAATCTACTTTACACCGCCATTTAATGAGCCCTGGGATCCCAGGGACCGGTAGAAGGTCAAGCGGTGCAAGCAAAGAGTTAAATGCTTTCTCTAGTACAACAAAAACTCTTAACATTGTTAGAAAGGGCATTTAAGGACAATTGTACCTTTTCCCCTCAGACTGTACTAGAAAGAAGTGCTAACCTTCTCAGGTTTATAGGTAATACTTATACTGCCTTATATATGTGCCTTGAAAAGTGATATATTGTATTATGTTTAAGGCTATTTTATTTTATGAGTGTTGTAAATAATTTAAAGCTGTAAATAAATGCTATTTAAGCTTAAATCTGGCTTCTTATTGTGTGTAAATAATATGTGATAATCCACATCGAAAGGGACCTTATGGCGGCAGGCGCTTACGTTACACCTATTCACTATTGTATTGGAACAGCGGCAATAAAGGCGTAATTGCCGGCCGCCATAAGGTTCCTTTCAATATGGATTATCACATATACCATCTCCTGCTCATATTAAACTATCTACTTACGTGAAAAGAAACGGAATAACTCAAAGTACTTGACTCAAACAACAGTTGTAGTTATTGACCATGACATCTGAAGAGTCCTGTGTGGTGCCGGCTTAGAATAGCACTTCCCTTTTCATCCCGTAGGTGTCATAAGAGTCGATTATGGAAACCGGATTTTAGTGTGTTGTGGAGATCGGGTAGCAACCTTTCACTGCAATATCACTGAAAATTAGACTAGTTTCTATGAAATGACAGCTGCCGGGACCATATTAAATAGTTCTGTAATCGTAAGTTGGTGCATCGCTGACGCAACCCATTCAACGCGAAATGGAACCTTACGCAATCGCCTATAGATCACTATTGATTTGGGCAGGCTGTCGACGGTACCGTTCGTTGGCGTCCATGGCACGATTTTGTTTTTCGATGACGTGTATAGCCAGCTGTGGCGGTCAAAGGGTTAACTAGGCATATTGCATTGTATAGGTCAACTCACATTTCCGAAAACTTTGAATGGAATTGAGATCTCTTACATAATCTGATCTTATTGCCAGCCTTTTATAATTTACTAATTTCCGTTTTTGCTATAAATAGACAGTGACGCCATCTTTCAGACAGTTCCAAATAACTAGCGACGTCTAGTACATTAACAGCTGATTATTCATACCATTGTCGGTAGGTGGCGCTATTAGCTAACAACGTTGTTCATTGTTACCAACCTTAAAGACTAGATGGCGCTAGTCAGTGGCGTATTGGTAACAGAGTGAGCAAAATGTCATGGGCCCTCGATTCGAAGGGCTCCGCGGCCCGACAGAGGGCCTGAGGGGCTACTACGAACCTCGAAATCCGAACTTCGTATCGCGCTATCCCTTTCACTCTCGTCGTCTTCGTCGTTTCAAGTATCTTGTATCTGATATCTTAAATTTGATAGTTACTAGTAGTCTTAACTATGGACAAGTCGAGCTAAACAAAGAGGCACAGCTGTACCATCCTTTTCTCGAAACGATTTACGCCATATTTAGCATCCTGTAATTTTGTGCTGCTAAAGCTAGAACCCTGAATTTTCAGTAACAGATTATGAATAATACGAAATATAAACTTGCAGTGTAAGAACTATTGCTCGTCAAAGTTCCTTAGTTTTGTGACTGACACTGACTGACTGACCGATCATTATAATTCTAAGGTACTTCTAGCAGACCCACAAGCTTCTAAACGTAATTTGTTTTTAGCCTATCAACCCATAAAAAATCCAAAAACATTGCAATTTCAGTCAAGTTTCAGTGATATGCAAACTGCATAAATAACTTTGTAATCCTAAACAAATACATGCGACACAAAGTTATGATTTTGTAGTTCCTGCATCTTAGAAGTTTTTAGTTCTAGATGCGTTGAAAATTTGTATTGACACATTTACTTACAAAAAGATGTGAGATGCCATAAAAAACATTTTATAGGAGTAGGGTATCTTGTACATATCTATAAGTATAAAGTTATAATTGGGAGTTAATTTGGTACCGCATTTCTGAATGAGGGCTATCGTTTTTGTGTTCACCAGTTTTGGCGCCACTGTCGAGTAAGGTCCAGCTGTCAAAAATGTTATTATTTATTATGGGCATGACAACGAAGTTTACATTTAAATCGTGTTTAATACCTTAAAACCGTACCGTAAAAATATCGAACATCCCGCATTGTAACGCAGTCCCGTTTTGTTCGGAATAAAAGGAGGAAATAAGTTTCCGAAATACACAACTGTCTCAAAGCACTGACATTCATTGACCCGTAACTCATATTTGCCATAATCAAGATCAGGTATTATAAAATAGTCACCATATTGTTCCAATTAAATATTAACCCGCATAGCGTAACCACACAGAGTGACATTTGACATTTCGGAGACCTCACGCTACACTAGCGCCTCTAGCGGCGAATTCATACGCGATAGCCCTCATTAGTCTAAGCTATACCCAGGCCTCACACTATGGTCGCACGATAGCGTCAAGCACGACAATATCAAGCACCTGTCACTTTCTATCGAATGGTGCCAGAAAGTGACAGATGCTTTATCTTGTTGTTTATCACGCTATCACGCGTCCATCATAGACCCCGGGTAGAGACACCAAACACACATCGAACTTCCTCATTAGCCACGATTCCAAGTCTCAGAATTACGAAGAAGTATAAAATTCTACAATAAAATTCCAAGACACATTACTGAACTTACGGATTCTAAATTTATGTCTGTCGTGAAACATACGCTTATTTCAAAAGCATATTATAAGATAAACGATTATATCATGGATAGGGGTGTTTGGCAGTGATAGCGTCCCGCACAAGTAATCTAACACAGAAATATTTCTTGTATATTTATGTTATATTGTAGCATTTGAATTCTGTAGTATTATGATACTGTTATTTTATATATGTACATTGTATATTGTTTTGAAAAAATGACACCTTGCCGAGTTTCTTACGCCGGTTCTTCTCGAGGCAGAGGTTTATTTTATGAACCGGTGGTAGTTTTTTGACATTCATAAGTGCATGTAACATGCCTAAATTGAAGAATAAATGATTTCATTTTATTTTATTTCACGATATATTTTACGAGTTAGCGTATCGCCGGTCAGTTTCCTTACTCGTCAGTTAACTGATTCACCAGTTTACTCATTCGACAGTTTCTTAATTCGACAGTTTCCTTGTTTGTCAGTTTCATTAAGATGTCAGTTTCTCTATTAAGTCAGTTTCCCCATTCGCAAACATCTTTATTCGTCAGTAAGTTTAGGTTGTCAGTTTTGTTATTTCGTCATTTTCCCAATCAGTTAGCGTATCGCCGGTCAGTTTCCTTATTCGTCAATTTTGCTGATTCAACAGTTTAATGATTAGACTGTTTCTTAATTCGCCAATTTCCTTTTTTGCCAGTTTCACTAAATTGACAATCTTTATAACGCAGACACTTATTGATAAGATAATATAATAAATAGATTTATATATTTGCACTATACTCTTGGTAAATGTTGTCATTTGTTTAATAAATAATATTTATGATAGATAAATAAAAAAAACCGCCACCAAAACTGTTCTACAGTTTGGCGGGCAGTATAATAATTGTAGCCAGGTTTTTTTTAATGAAAAAAATATTTATTATTTTATTTTGTGTAGGGTATGTAGTAGGTATACATGTATATCTGACAAACCATTTCACATCGTTTTCACGTTATCAATTTGCCGTAGCTTTAAAAAAATACGTAAGTAGGTATGTATAAAATATAAATCGCGGTAAAGTATTAAAAAGTTTACTGAATCATTTGTTTCTATATTTGTGGTTGTCGTTCATTTTAAATTTGAATACAAATTACGTATATTTTTTCAGATACGACAACTGTGACATATCTTTCAGAAAATGACAAGATTTAATCTTGAACAGCCAGTATTACAACGTATATCGTAAAAGACGCAATGTAATCTCTACAAAGGTCAAAAGTTAGTTTGCATGCATAAATAGGTACCTTTATCATTAGAATTACGTCTACAAAACACTCGGTAAGAAATTACACTTCATTGCAATGCCATTATGTCGGCCTCTGTAGCCTAGTGGTTAGTAACCCTGACTACGAAGCTGGAGGTCTCGGGTTCGATCCCCGGTTAGGACATAATATTTGTGTGATGAGCACAGATATTTGTTCATGGGTCTTGGATGTTTTCTATGTATTTAAGTATTTATTTATCTATATAAGTATGTATATCGTCGCTTAGTACCGATAGTACAAGCTTTGCTTAGTTTGGGACTAGGTCGATTTGTGTGCCAATGTCCCCAAATATTTAAATATTTATTTATTAGTCGCTTTCGACCTAGCGAAACAGTCTAATGAGCAAACTGACGAATCAGGAAAATGCCTAACTAGCGAAATTGTCGACCTAGCGAAACAGTCTAATGAGCAAACTGACGAATCAGGTTTGCCTAACTAGCGAAATTGTCGACCTAGCGAAACAGTCTAATGAGCAAACTGACGAATCAGGTTTGCCTAACTAGCGAAATTGTCGACCTAGCGAAACAGTCTAATGAGCAAACTGACGAATCAGGAAAATGCCAAACTAGCGAAATTGTCGACCTAGCGAAACAGTCTAATGAGCAAACTGACGAATCAGGTTTGCCTAACTAGCGAAATTGTCGACCTAGCGAAACAGTCTAATGAGCAAACTGACGAATCAGGAAAATGCCAAACTAGCGAAATTGTCGACCTAGCGAAACAGTCTAATGAGCAAACTGACGAATCAGGTTTGCCTAACTAGCGAAATTGTCGACCTAGCGAAACAGTCTAATGAGCAAACTGACGAATCAGGAAAATGCCTAACTAGCGAAATTGTCGACCTAGCGAAACAGTCTAATGAGCAAACTGACGAATCAGGAAAATGCCTAACTAGCGAAATTGTCAACCTAGCGAAACTGTCGAATGAGTAAACTGGTGAATCAGTTAACTATAAGCGATACGCTAACTCTATTTTACGACAACACTTCATGGAGCGTTTATTAAATTTGCCGAAACATATTGTATGTGACATCAATGACACCATATTATTTTGTTTGAAGTGGCCGCCACTCTAATAGATAACAATGACATTCTGGAGCTCTATTCCACACGCGCCAAAAATAATTAAACATAATCTCTTTCACTTGATAAAAAGCGACTTCAATTTAATATTTCGCCAAGCCACTCCGAGAGCAGAAAACACCGAAATGCCATGTTTTGGAGTCTGTTTTTATTTTTTATCGTTGTTTTTATTTAACTCACACTTTTTAGTGAGTCATTACCAGAGTGCATCTCATGACAATTCCAATAAGCGCAAACACGGCTAAGGGAACATACACAAACTACGTGACCCGTTTAGGGGGGGAGGGGGGTCGTCAAAGTGCCACGTAGCCGGTAGAATACTTTTGAGAAACATTCTAATTGAAGCGGACTCACGCGCCACGGTTTAACCCCATCACTAAAACTTGTCCAGTTTCGCCACATCACTAATTGTACTGTTTCTTCTTGATATATTTTTTACTAAATACAATTACAATTGAATAGCTACGCTATACCACGCTTGCACTCTCGAAGTATGCATTTTTAGGGGCCGTATGAGAAAATACAAAGAAAAGCCATTATTTTTTCAACTTTCCGCAAATTTTTTTTATAAAATATACTACGTGAAAACTAGGGGGGAGCGGGGGGGGGGGTCTTGGCATATACTACGCTTGGTCACCTAGGGGGGGGAGGGGGGGTAAAAAACGCAAAAAAATTGGTCACGTAGTTTGTGTATGTTCCCTAAGCTACACCGTTTTATTACGAAGTTCCGTTATCTACCTTCCGGCTTCAGTTACTGGTAACTCAGGTTAAGAGTAATAAGAAGTTTATTAAATACTCATTTTGCAATTGAGGAGCTCCCTCAATTCCTCATGGTTCCCATCATTAGAAGTGAATTTTGATAACAATGAAAGATATGGTTTCAAACAAAGAAAACAAATTTCTAAATCTGTTCATAAATGGTGGAGTAATCGCGTAACAAACATACAAAAAAATGAACTTACAGGCGAATTGAGAAACTCCTCCTTTTTTGAAGTTGATTAAAAATCACTAACTTAAGAGAGTAAATAATTCTCCGAAAAATTCCGAAATCAGAGCAAGAAATAAAACATGAATTAAGGCCATTTTGAACGTAAAGTTTTCTACTACTTCTAAACAGTAAAACTGTAAACTAATTCACACGGGTCTTCAAGAAAAAATTTCTATCTATTAATTCATTTAGGTATCTAAAATCAGAACATTTCATACCACGTTTCAATATTATGATTTTTTATAAAAAATGCATGTGGGCGACGAGCACGCGGCATGGCGGCATGTTGAAGAAGCTACCGCTAGCAAGCAAGCAAGACCAGCCAAGATTTATCAGTGGTCAAAGACGGAAGACCGTTTGAAATTTATATAGAGACATGGAATTCGTCTAGTTAGTATGTCATACAATTATTATTAATTGATCCTTGTGACTGGTAGCCTTTTCGCGGTAGGAGTGAGAGTAGTAAAAGGGGATTTTAAAGAAAAGAAATTGAAAATGTGCAACTTACAGAGCTCTGGATTTGGTGTGGTATGACACCTAAATTATGTATTTAATTCGAATATAGGTAATAATCAGTACCAGTCTTTTTGGTTGAGGGAAAAGTAAGTAGATTGATTAGACCAATTGACGTCGAAGGTGGGTGAAAATATGGTTGTATTTATAGAGAAACCAATGACGCGAAAGAATTTGGTGTCTCTTATATACACAAAATTCCGTTCCATTTCCAATTAAATCCATTTGCAATTATAAATTGCAACGAACGCGTTGCAATTAATAAATGCAAACGGATTTCGGTAGCCATCTCTCCGGCTATAGCTACCTAAAAGTTCCAGAAAATAGGCAACGCTATAGCCGTCTATGACCTTGGTCATGTAATTGTGAAAATAATGCAATATCAGCCTAATCTATATTTACGGTCACCGTAAATCTTTAACTGTGTGTCCGGACTTATAGAGGTTACATGGATGTGTTTGGACGCATTTCACAATGGAAAACGATTAAGCAAGGATGTCGAAAATTTATGCAGAGGTAATTCTAATTTTTATATAATCTTTACATCTATTTTTAAAGTAGAACTAATAACAGTCTTATTATTATAGCTTTTTCCCACTTGATTGTTTTTATATTACAATATTATTAGTAGCTTTTCACTTTTTATTTGTAGTCCCTAGAAGGGTGACAGCCTCCCCCATCTTCTTCCATTTTTTTTTTACAACGCTGGTGGCAAACAAGCGTGCGGTCCACCTAATAAGCGGCCATCGCAGCCTATAGACGCCCGTAACTCCAAAGGAGTCACGTACGCGTTGCCGACCCTTTATGAAATTTGAGAATTCACTGTGTTGACAGCAGAAGGGACAAATTTAGGTCCCTCGCTCTCAACACAGTGCATCCTCGGGAGCTCTGGCAACCTTGCTCACCTCCAGGAACCCAACACTACATATTTGTACAGAAGATAATGTTATTATGGCTGTGGTCTTCTGCAAGGTGGAGGTACTTCCCCAGTTGGGCTGCTCCAAATTCAAGCAAGATGACATTTTGCCGTGCCCTACCATTTTTCTCTATCGTGAGTTTTGTCCATCCAGTTTTGACCAGCTACCTCTACAATATCGTCCACCCATCTCTTCTTCTGTCGTCGTACACTCCTCTTCGCCAGGGGGCCAGTCCATTCTGTGGTTGAATTGTTCCATATCTTGTCCTGGTACCTTGAAACGTGGCCTGCCCAATTCCACTTTAGTTTTAAGGCATGTTGGAGGGCATCTGTTAATTTTGTCAGTCTTATTAACGGTTTCTATTCCAGGCGATTTTTAGACAGTATGTACTCGTATGTAATAGAAACTTTGTTACATTACTGTTAAAATCGAATATCCACTGGAGTAAGAGCATATCAGTGTTGAACTTATATAGTGTCCGCAAATCAAACTGACGATCGAGGACTAAGAAATGTGAGACACACTTCGTAATACCATGCAAGTATGCAAGAGATAGCGATATCAATTCGGTCGTCAGTTTGGTTTGTGGATACTATAGTAATCGTACTGTTATTTTAAATGTACTCGACCATAAAGACGTGAGTGACCCGTAAATATATTTTAATCGTACTGTGATTATAGTTTTATAGCATTTTGTACCTTTCATTGTACATTGAAGTCTGAGTCGAACGTTGTAATCCTTGATAAAATTCTGGTCTTCCGTCTTCCGCCACGGGATATTGTTTGTACTTAAATAATATTGTGCGTCAGTAAAATGTACGAAATATCATTTATGCACTCCGTGTTTTTTTTGTTTCTGCTAACTTTAACAGAATATACAGCACAAATTTAAATAATTTCTCTAAGAAACTAAAATGGTTGAATCAGTGTTGTGAACAGTGTACACGATCTTTATTACATTCGTTTTTTGTCAGTAAAGACTTTTCAATAGGGATTATGATTCATGTTACAATTTATGACATAGTGTGGCTATATGGATAGAAATCCATAAAATTATCACGATAAACAACAGTATTTGACAAATTAATTAAAATCATAAAAAGATATGGGACTATCGAGACGGGATGTTGGTGCACAGGTTCGCTTGCTGTAGTGCCCAAGTGAAGCTAACTTTATTTAGAGCTTACTGTCAAAGTTTCCACACTTGCGACCTGTGCGCTAGTTTCAGGCTGCGAATCCAATATAATATCATTCTCAGTATGCTGTTTAGGCTTCCTCGATTCTGTAGTGCCTTTGAGATGTTTGCTGATGCTAGCGTAGAGGACTTTTATGCCATAGTACGGAAGACGGCATCTGTGGTTATGCAGATGAGGGGGAGCACAAATAGCATTCTGAAAATGGTAGAAGGGAGGTGGGATTCGGATATTCTCCGCCGATATCTACACACCGACCTTCATGTCTTACCTAACCTAACCTAAAAATAATATAGTTTATATAAACTTTTAATATTAGTTTTATAAGTGTTGGAAACTGATAATCTATTGATTTATATATTTATTTATAAAGATTCGAAAAACGTTAAACGTAATTTGAAAGTTACCAATAGAATTCTCATGTTTCAATAAAAAAGAAATTGTAGGGCAACTATGTACATAAAAGCAATATTTCACGACAAAAATGAAAAATTTCCCTTTTTTCCATACAAGGGTAATATGAGGCCACACAGGGGTGACGACACGCCTGCGTGTGAATCAGCTATGCTGTACTTTGCCTCTCATTTACGTCTTTTGTGTTGCACTAACGGGGGCTATCGTTTTTGTGCTCACCAGTTGGCGCCACTGTCGAACTGTAAGTTTCCGAAAGACAAAACTGTCTCAAAGCCCTGACAGTCATTGATCCTTAACTCATATTTGTCATCATCAAGCTCAGGTACCGCAAAATAGTCACTATATTGTTTCAATTATATATTAACCCGCGTAGCGCAATAACAAAGAGTGAAATTTGACATTTCGGAGACCCTACGCGACACTAGCGCCTCTAGCGGCGAATTCTTACGCGATACCCCTAATTGTAGTTGGTCCTATACAAACATTTGATCGTCTCTAAAAACTGGTTCGAATGTCATGATTTTTTGTCTCATCATGCCTCACTGTAGCTATTAGATACAAGGAGGTTATTGAGGTGAGTTATTTCGACATTTGACATTACTCAAGTATATGTACGAGTATGTGTTAGTATGTGCTGTTATCGATGAAATTTAAACTTTGTGATACTTGAAACTGACTCTTGCGTAACGCTGAAGGCCGTTTTAAATAGTAATGAATTATGTATGAAAGACAACCAAAAATATCTTGCATTTAACAAACGAAAATACTGAAGTTTGAGTTTCCAGTATGAAGAAATAATGGAGAATTACAATACACAAAAATTACTGCGGACTGAAAAAAAACCAAAATATTGAAATATGCCTTTGTAATTCTGTCAAAAAATCCTAAATATCATCGTAAAAATAAACTTTAATGTTGCTGTTTGCGTAATTGTCAACAACAGTAATACTGTTACTGTTTTTTTTTTACAAAAAGGAGAGCTTTTGGATGAAATTATGAAATATGTAATTAACGACGTATAATCTATTTGAAATTTCAGTCAGAACCGCCTAAAGCTTCGTTCAAGCAGAAATGCTACCAATGCGTGAAGGGTCCGAACCTGATCCGGACTCTGGTGGTTGTGGTTTGTAGCTGCTTGGTTTTACAACAGGTAATTAAGAACACTGACCTAAGAATTATTTTATATCGAAAACAAATACATAGAAAAATGAAGCGTGATGTCGCTCGCAGCGTAAGACGGGAAACGAATCGCCTCTAGTTAGCCATACTAGCGCCCCGCCCTTACCTCTAGGCCACCCAGACCAATAGGACATCACAGCAAATCTTTGCCTTGCCGCTCCTACTAGAGGCCCAACAGTATTTTTTTTTTGTATTTGTTGTCCGTATTAAATAATTGAAAATTTGATCCTGGTAACTTCCACGTTCAATTAACACGGATCAAAACAATTTAACAAAATAATTTGACACTTGAAAAGAAGTACTGGCCCAGACTCCAGATGTTTGGAAGAATAAACGTGTGTTATGTCAAAGACAAGATTTGAAGAAGAAAAACAGTTTTGAAGTCTGTAATAAGTCTACTATCAATAAAAAATATAATATGGGCCATTAAAAAAAAACTTAATGTTCCCAATATTCCGACTTCTGCAATAATGTACTATTTCTTTCTTTTCTCTTCCATTAGAATGCAGATGAGTTTGCGTTAGCACTGCTTTTTTTAACCTTTTTTTTGTAGGCCGGACCCAACAAAACGATAGGATTGCGCGGTTGGAGCCTGGGCAAGCATTAAGGCTGTGTGCCAAGATATTTGTAGTCCCCTTTAACTATATGAGAGCCCCCCTTGAAAAAATAATGAATATTTTTTGTCAATTTACAGTATGGATTTGGATCAACAAGATGCTTGTATTGTGAAAATTTAAAGTCTGTAGCTCCAATCGTTTGGCTGTAAAACCTGTGTGACAGATGGCGGTCGCGTGAGTGACAGCAAATAGGGCTCCGTTTGGACATTTCGGATACGGAATCCTAAAAAAAGTTCACAATAATCACTGTTTTTGGTTTTCAGATAACAGCCTGCGTGCAGAAGTTGATCAACATCCCAATCACGACGCACACCCATTTTGACTTCAATGAGACACTCATGTACCCCAGCGTGACTTTTTGTAGAGAACCACCATACAAGTACAACAAGATGGACGTATGTATACTTAAGATTATTTGAGTTCGTCTAGTGTTATTATAGTAATCTCTACAAAAAGCGACTTAAATTTGCAAAAATTCAGACTCTAATAACAGATTGTATTAAACTTTCGGCCAGCAGAGATCTCAGCTATAAGCTATATATCGATGGAACACTACTGGGCCTAACCATCAGCGGAACCTTCTTGGGCTTTGACATAGATTCGGGCTTACCTGCGAAGCTGAGGGACTACTCCGAACTTCGAAATTCGAACTTCGTATCGTGCCGTCTCACTCATATGGTCTCTCACTCACACGAGAGTGAAAGGGATGGCACGATACGATGTTCGTATTTCGAAGTTCGGAGTAGGGCCCCCTGGTGGTCCCGGATTTGATTTGGTCAGGGAATTTAATTGTGGGATGAGCGCGAATAATTATTCTTGGGTCCTGAATGTTTTCTCTGTATTTCAGTATCTATTTATCTTTTAGTAGGTAGGCATATCATCGCCTAGTACTCATAGTACAAGCGTCGTTGCTTAGTTTGGGATTAGTCGATTTCTGTGTGTGTGTCTAGTCAACATCGAAAATAACTATATGTAATACAAAACAAACATGGCGGCGTAAGTGCGTAGAGAGATGTTTTTATGGCTTTGGGAACGTACCATCGCGAACAGGGATTGTTGAACTACTTGCCAATCTACGCAACTTGGACATGTAACGCAAATCGGGACTGACACGTCATCGGTAACATCGGTAATGAACAATCCCGGTTCGCGTGTATACATTATACAGGGCGTCTCTCGGTTATATTTATTGTAGATGGAACATTTTACTAAAAGAAGACATTATTTGAATTAAAAAAACAATTTAAACTTCATTCACAGATATTGAATATTGTAGATGGAACATTTTACTAAAAGAAGACATTATTAGAATTAAAAAAACAATTTAAACTTCATTCACAGATATTTAAATAATTTTATGGTTGAACCGGGAATCGAACCCGTTACACTTGATAAATTGATTAGTTTTGTATTAAAAATGTTAAAATGCATGTTTTGACACAATTTAGCAAAAAAATAATCCTTATGATAAAGCCATTCGATCGGTATGATAAAGCTATAGTCTAATTATTTTTCTCGTGTAACGGTTTCGATTCCAGGTTCAACCATAAAATTATTTAAATATCTATGAATGAAGTTTAAATAGTTTTTTAAATTTAATTAATGTCTTTTTTCAGTAAAATGTTTCATCTACAATATTCAAGGTACTTTTCCTCCATGAGGCATAGCCGTGGGACGCCTTGACCTTTGACTGTCCAAAAATATTACCTATTTATTATATTAGTGCTATTTAAAGTTCTCTCTCTAGGAATACGGGCTCTACTCTCACCCTCGCTTCACGTCCATGTGGCGCAACTTCAACTTTTCCCATGTAAGCCTGGACCATCTGTGGGACGAGACCACATACACCAGAGATGAGTTCTTCGTGCAGTATGGTTTTGATGGACGCGCAGGTTTATTAATAAATTTGGGATTTTTATGCTTCTAATAAAAATCGATCAATGACTAGGTATAGTCATTGATCAAGTGAGTCTGCATTTTAGCTTGGGAAAAATTGCTTTTGTTGGATTCCAAAGGGCTTAAATCCCACCTGTGGCGATAATAGTAGATTGTTAACTAAGGGTTGAATTCGTTCGAGCGCCAATAGTTCAAGAGTGAAATGGGTGCTATCACCCGAGTTAAACACTCTACTTTTCATTTCGACTATGGGGAAAATAAATGAGAAATAAAAGTGGATTCAGCAATAAAAACATGCGCTGCAGCAACCAGCAGCCGGCGCCGGCGCGCCCCGCGGCCCGTGTGTGCGGCCGGCGCGCGCCTGCGGCCTAAAGAACTTTAAAAAAAAATGTTTTCCACCCTAGGGTTGGAAAAGCAACTTTCAACCCGGCAATCTGAAAATTGAACTTTCCGAACAGGAGAGATGATTTTTTTTAACTTCTTCACTTTGAGACTTCCGGACATACGAAAGCAATTTTCGCTTTCGTATGTCCGGAAGTCTGGCTGTTCTTCTTTACAGAGCGCATTTCTCGACCGATTCTCGTGAAATTTTGTGAGCAGGATTCGATAATTATTTGGATTTTTGTTGTCGATTCAGTTTTTGGTAATTTTTCAAAATAAAAATTTGTATGATAATGCTGTCATTTATAGAACTCCAGTACACCATTCTGCCGTCCTATGTCTAAAACTGATCAAAGCTGCTTTATAGCAGTTTTCTGTAGTTTACATGGGCTAAAAGAGAAAGAAAAGCTCTACCGAATGGTCTTGGAATCATATTTTTATCATTTGTAGTTGCGAAGATACTGAGTCGACCTACCACGCTAAGTGCATGATAGTTTGAGACTTTACAATACTATATAATCGCAAACCAACATTACTACACTATAAGTACTCTAAAAGCCCCTAGCTGTTGTTTAATTTAATAAATCACTAGTATGATTCACAGCTAAAAAACCGTTATTAGACAAAAACTTCATAAAGCGCCGTTAAAGTCCTTTTACCTTTTTCTTACCTTCTTTTATACATATAATTTCTTATCAAATACTACACAAAAAAACAGTTACTACGCTTATACACGGCAAAACACCCTTAGCCCTGTATTTGTAAGACTTTGCTTGCGATTCCTGTTGCAAATACAACACTAAAACCTAGTAACTGTAACTAATCCGTGACTACCTACATTAAAAAACATAATAATGCAACTCTTAAACCCGGCTAACCAGCAATGCTACGCTAAAACCTAGCTATACGCAAAATATTATCCCTCCGATTTTACGGCATGCGGCCAGTCAGCCGAGCGGCGCGTGCGCAGGACGTTGTGTCTAGTTGTGTAGTGAGTGATGATATTAATTATCATCACAAAATGTCAGGAAACCACCCTTCAAACCGTTTCATAGCCAGCTACCATATGGAAATATAAAATCCTGTTTAGTAGCTGGATACGGAACGGGAAGTGGTAAAGGAGATCGTCGATTTTGTACCCACTGAAAATTGTAACGTTTCAAATTCAAAACTCAGATAGGACCTCAGAACTCAGGTCAGATTCTAGACTTGTTTAGATGAATTTAGGAGGTAAAACTCTAAATACCAAATTTTATCAAAATCGTTAGCCCTGTTTTTGAGATAGCTGGGTATCTAATATACAAGATTATCTGGTTAAAAGTACTGTTAGTAGAATTTACCTATGCTATTTTGCCAAAGAGTAGTCGAAATATTTATGCTGATCACACAAAAAATAAATGTGTTTATTTGATATGTATACATTTCATTACTATACGTTACAATTTGTCGTGGACCCTCTGGTCCTATCGCCGAACATAATCGACGGTCTTCTCTATAGTAATTGAACCTATTTGAATGCATCGCAATAAAATAGGAAAAAAAATGCAGTAGATATGAGTTTTCAACGCTGTCTTGCTATCATATCATCAGAAGTGTTAGATTGGATATTGATATTCTAATTTTCACTGCTTATTTGAGTTGATTGCTGACAACACTATAACAATGCATTATTCATCTGAATATTGTGAGCCGCCTACTTCATCAAGCGTGTTAGAAGATGATTTAAACAAATTACAGCTTATTCCTTCTAAAAGAGGAACATAAATACTGTTAATCAATGGCCGTAAATATTACCGGAAAAAAGTGTACAAAAAATACTCCCAATCTTTGTGGATATGTGGTAGTACACCAGCGTGCAAGGGAAATGTTACACAGGACTCCGGCTGGAAAGGTATTATAAAACGCAAATACCATGTAACGTAATGCATAACAAATATAACAAAAGAAGTAGTAATAAAAAGAGATTGCTGGTTTTAAAAAAGATGTGCAAATAATTACGAACCAATCCAGAAGCAGTATACTTAAATGATATGATCTTCAGAAAAAAAACATTCATCTTCACTATTAACTTCCAAAATTCAATATTGATAAATCTTCGGCATATCGACAGAGAAAAAAGAATCTAGAAGTCTACTTTTTTTAATTAAGAGTTGACTATAATTACTCTTGTCGATTGACTACGAGTAGGTACTCTAGAAGAATTAAAATTAAAATGTTGTACGCTCGAAGAATGTCAAATACTAAGGCAATTTGCCGATTTCCTACTCGTTGACGACAACTGCGATGGAAAAACGGTATTATTGGTATTTGCTGAAAGTGATTGTAAAATCCAGATAAACAAAATACGAGTACACCACTTCACTGCGGATGGTACTTTCAAGTCTTGTCCTCCTCCATTTTCACAAATTAACAGTTTGCACGGCTTAAATGAACAAACATAACGTAGGTATAACCCTATTGATTTATGCATTTTTGCATTACAAGAACATAAAAACGTATGAAATTTTGCTGAGTGTAATAAAATCACAAAGGTCGGATTGAAATCCCAATAAATAACTTTAGACTTCGAAAGCTCTGCAATGAAAGCTTTCACTTACATATTTTCCGATATTGTTGTTAAGGCTGTTGGTTTTACTTCACTTAAATAAAAATCTTTGAAAAAAAACAATGAGAGCTAAAACTTAAATTGAGACTAGGCCGAAGACATGACTGTAGCACGGTGTGCTTCAATAGCCTAGTTACCCATGAGTTAGATCTATGAAGGATTCCGATATATATATTAAACATAACTAAAACAACGACGGAGACAAATAAATTTCGTATCTACTAAACGAGATTGTATATTCCGATAAAGCTGGCTATGAAACGGTTCGAAGAGGATTTGTTTCTTTTTTTGTAAACAAATAGATACATCTATACAGATTTTATATATTTATTAAAAATATTGAATTACTTTTAAAACTTACTTCTATAACAGTGTGGATTAACGTGGTTTTGCCAAAAAACTAAAACTTTTTTCCACAAGATTACACGACTAAAACCCAGTTAGAGGCGATGGTTCGTTATCTAACGTGTTTTTAAATTAGGAACGCATACAACTTGCTTGAATATTTGCAGTTATTGCAAATCTACAAAACGGTTACAGTCCAATAACGTGCTTATTTAAAGTTTTTCAGTGTAATCTGCTCACAACTACAAATACTATAAAATTGTTAAGTGACTTAGCCGTTATTTAGCTATGTTCTGTTTGTTATGCAATGCTAAAGAACGGCTAAGGTATACTTAACGGTGTTTTAAGTGTAATATCGTTGGTAATTTAGTAATTATTTGCAACAGTAAAACACAAAAACCTTATTATCAAAATAAATATTCATTCTTTTACGGAGTAATGCAATAAAAAAGCAAGTATAAATTTAGTTTTAATTTTTACGTAAAGGAAATCTGGAATAAATACACACATTTCCTAGAAATTTTTATTTTAACGTTTTTTGCTCATATCTCAAAACTATAATTTGTGGGTTAGTTTGGTTTTAGACATAGGACGGCAGCATTACGAACTCAGCCGACGCCGCAACATATTATAGAACTTGTCAAAATATATTTTCCTCGCAATAACATAAACAGATTCAGATGATTTATTTGCCTTAAGTACAAGTACATGCAAATACATTCATAATATAAGATACAGTATACATTCAGTGCCTATTCTAGGTACTTAATTAAACAAAAAGGAAAAAATACAATATCTCGTTGGGTATATATGGATTGTTATATTGTAGTTGACATTATTCATTTTAAAGGATAGATTAATCAAGTGCATTGGCAAAAAATTCTTTCATTGTATAAAATGGCCTATTCGGCCGTTAATTATCGACATTGTTTTCTATGCGAGTTTGTAAGTGTCAGCGATCACCAGCCTATAGGCGACGCATGGCTGATAAGAGGACTTTGGCAACCGATCGCCGTCCGATGCTCGTGCTGGACTCGTTACGGTGTACTGTGACTAAACTGCTGAGCATCCAACACATTTCTAGCTGTCACACAAAACACAGCTCCGCATATCTCTAGTGGATATACACCCGTATTCTAGTCGGAATCGATTCCATTCTTCAAAATTCTAAGCTCATACACACGCTTCTCTTCCAGACGTGGAGATGGAATCACGTCTTGGCTTCGTTCTGGGGCGCTGTTACACAGTTACACCGCGGGTATGCTTATAATTATTTTGAGCCACTGCATCCGAGCAGAGCTGTATCTGAGCCACTGTAGCTGTGCGGTGAGGCACTCGACTTTCAATCTGGAGGTCGCGGGTTCAAACCCCGGCTCATACCACTGAGATTTTCCTAAAATTTACGCACGAAATTTCATTTGATATTTAACAGTCGCTTTTCGGTAAACGAAAAATTATGAGGGTATAAGTTTTTCGAAACAAAACAAAAACGAACGTGTTAAAAAACTTATACTAGAGGTACTAGTCTAATCCCAATAAGGCCGAGTTTTCCTTTTGGATTGGAAGGTCAGATTTATTAGCTTTCGTAAAACTAACACATACGCCAAATCTTGATGTCAGAGCGAACCTCCTTAGCGCACAACTGGCAAATACCACCAAAAAACTTCACAAATTACTTACAGTAATACTCGTCAGGGATTAAAATGGCCTCAGATGAATGAAATGTATTAGCTTCCGAAAATTATAATCGAATCAAATTTAAATCCATGTTTGTTGACAAGAAAATTTTCTAGTTAATTTGAAAACCTTCTAGAAATAAACACGAAACGACAAGCAATTCAAACCGACAACCAGAAAAGTCAACATCAATCTTCGAAAAAGGGCGGTTAAATCTTCTAATTGAAAAGAAGGACATCTGTACAAAAATTGTGAAACTAAGTCATCAGCAAGGCAGCTGTAATTAAAACTTCTGTCTGCGCGCGTACAAGCTGGATGACAACTTTCTCTTGCACTCGTAAGATGGCGGCATTTATACAACTGGAAAAATTAAAATAAACTAAAATAAAAAACCGATCATCATATGTAGCGATTACGCTGCACCACATAGTAGCTACTAAATTGTTGCAAACCACACCTTTTAATATTTTTTGACTCTCATCATCATCATCAAGATTTAAGAGCTACGCTCTTGTCATTGGAGTAACCGCCACTCTTTTCTGCTCAGTGCCAGTCTCATGATTTCCCCATACGTCTCGGCAGCAATTTTCTCCCTCACTTGGTCCAAATAAGTAAGTCTAGGTTTATCTCTCCCTCTCCTGCTCTCAATTTTACTCTCTAAGATGTTTAAGAAGAAGCTGTCGTGCCGTATCAGGTGTACCATCATCATTGCATTTATAATTGTTTTTAATAGACCC
The DNA here is from genome assembly GCA_963556455.1 of Epiblema foenella. Lineage (NCBI taxonomy): Eukaryota > Metazoa > Arthropoda > Insecta > Lepidoptera > Tortricidae > Epiblema > Epiblema foenella. Next base: position 6,301,698 of record OY747108.1, on the reverse strand, counting down.
CTTTTCTCTTCTAATACACCCAAAACCTCTTCGTTCATCTTTTTTTCCATCGAGCTAATCCTTTTCATCCTACGCCAACACCACATTTCGAAGGCCTCCAATCTCTCTCTGTCTCTTTGTATCAGCGTCCAGTTTTTTGACTCTATCAAACATAATTGTCGGTGGTCAATAAGGAGGCAAGTATTGAGCTGGCCGCGCGTTACCATTTAAAGATTTTGACACGTCTTCATTCCGTGGTAACTCACTGCACGTGTCTGCAAACTAAAACTATTCTGATTGGTAATTAAATAAAGGTGCTGAGCAACAAGGCTTCTCGCAGTTCTGGCTACTCTTTCACACTCCGACACAATGCCCTGGACATCGCCAACAGCATCAGCATCTCTCCACCAGGATACCATGTCTACGTGCATTATACGAAGGAACCTTTCACTGGTAAATCATAGTCACATTCCTACTTATCTAACCATTAGTTAATTAGTTACTGGTTGATTGGGACAGTCACAGACCATATACATACATATATATATAAACCTTTGAAAATTTTCGACAAACACCGAGATATAATTTTAAAAAAATCATAAAAACACCGTGGGCAGGAAGAGTGTTCACAGTATTTTGGCAGACGATCTGCCATACATCCTATATATGGTCTGTGGGGACAGTCAATGTATGAATTTTCGTTGTAAATTTAGTTTATTATTTATTTTTATTTGTTGGGTTCACAGGGCACCTCTGTTAGCAGTTGCATTATATCCCATAATAACCCTAGAGTCTTTATGAAGAATAGACTAGATAAACTTTTTAGATATTGTATAAGACATGCTTTTATATTCGTTTGCGGGACCATATAATTGACAGATAAAACTACCGGAGTAGAAAAAGTATTTAAAAATGTTGCCAGCACACATTTTATTTTGTCCTGAGTCTGATATGGTCATCATATATCTATATATATTTAAATGAATTTATAGTTGTTTGATTTCTAAATACACATATATAATACGATTTTTACAAAGCATACAAACGTAAGAATAAGAATCACCCAGCTAGATCCAGTGTTCGCCTCCGAAAACTCCCACTCCAAATTTCATCTAAATCATTTGAGCCATTTTGAAGATGCCAGATAAAAATATATAGAAGAGTTGCTTGTTTAAAGATATTATATAACCTCCTTATTCATAAAACTTAACAAAGATGTTTGCTGACTAAAATGCTCTTTGTCCCTTTCTTACAAACGTAAATGTCAAAGTGACAAATAAAGACAAACAAACTTTAGCGGCTAGTTAACTAATACATATGAATAAGGAATAATACATACATTATTATTATACACATAAAGATAGATATTAATGTACGGATTTCCGGTACAAGGCAGATACTACTGCTACACGTTAAGGCGTTGCACACGTTCGGTTACTTGCCTCCGAATGGGTTCAGCGTGTCACACACTGCAGCGGACTGCGTTGGCGGCCGCGGTGGCGGCCTGTTGTACACTATGACAATCCTAACATTCATTCAGACACACGCGGCCTTGATTTTCATAGTGACAGCAGGCCGCTGCAGTCTGTGACAGGCTTTAAGCTTCAAGCATGAAACATGATCGATAACTCTAGTAGATATTAATTCTTTGCTGACAGAAGTAGCGGTACACAATGGCGGACTCGTAGACTACCTTTTCGTGAACACAGGCGAAACTATAGACGTGAAGCTGAGAGTAGATCAGTACCAAAAGATCAGTCGCGACCAGGATTCCTGCGTGAGCTGGGGAAATTACAGCGCCAATGAGGTATGGATATAAAAACGTTCTAAAATGTTTTTTACAATCGAAGTCATCACAAGACATTTTTCGTCTTATAACAATGGAATAGGATACAAAAGTGTAAAAATGTCTTTACATATTCATTGTCCTCCTTTCTCTACAGTTGAAATTCGGACTGCAAAAAGCTAGGGTCTGCTTGCTGCCTAATTGGTTTTTGTAGTTTTCATGAAAACCAAGTATTATTTGATCTAGAAAATCGGTCACGAAAATAAAATTAAACCTCTTCGTTAGGTGAGAAACTTGACATATAACATGTTTTCCTTTTTTCATTCAGCCGTATCAAATCTTCTGTCACGGATTAGTTTGCTCTCCAAAGTTAAAGTGATGGCCATCCAAGCAGAAGCATAAATTAGTGCATCTACCAGTAGCTTGGGACTAGGCTGGTCTGTGTCCAAGCATTCACAAAAACTTGTAGTTACTCCAACAATTTAGAACTAGACATCTAACCATAATTGCAACATAGAAAAACCTAGAAGACTACTGAAGAACCCTCTAAATAAAAATACGTATTTTTAATTTCAGTGCACCACTGAATGCGTGTCAAACTTGGTAGGTGAACTGGTCGGCTGTTCCGGTCCCTGGATGATCAGCGACCTTCCTCGTTGCAACAACTATGAAGACATGAGAAGGCTCATCACGGCATATATAAAGTATTTTTTTTTATTCAGAAACCAAACACCATGTACAAAAGAATTCATACAAAAATGGACGCCAATTAGGCCAAAAGTCTCCTATATTACTGAAAAACAATTGCTAACTAAATAAGTTACTGGTGCCGTTATAATTACCTATTTAGTTGAGTACTCATGCGCAGTAGCTTAACAAAAGTAAAAGAGATTTTTAGAAACAATATTTTCCCTCACTTCTTATTATCTAGAAAACAAACATTGCTGAACTTTATGCTTGAAAGAGGACACACGACGAGCAAAAATATCTTTGTCATTAAGCATTTTGTTATGCATACTAAACAAAGAATTTTTGGTAATATATACGAAATTAATGATCTAATTTCTTTCCTCCTTTTTTCCTCTACTTTCTTGTGAGATTGATACCATCCTTTATCAATCCTTCTTAATGTCTGCACTCGTGACGATTTCATGCTTTATATTATCTCTTCTATTAGATCATCATTATCAACCACAACACCCTTTAATTCGTCCGTTCTTCGCCATAGTTATACTTCCACTTCTTATTCTCCTGGGCTACCGATATTCACTTGAGGCCCGGCTGGTGTCATACATCGTTTGCCTATCAAGCAGTTTATCTCGTAGCAAACTTTGAATCATAAAAGTTTAAATACTCGTGAATACTCGTAATATTTTGATAGGTATCCTTAATTAATTTTACTAAGCTCCATTTCATTTCAAGAGCTGCTGTAGCAACAATTTTATCAGCTTTGGATTCATTATATCTCCTATTTTCCTTATCCTTCTCAGCTATAGGTACACGGGTGTAATTACGGAACTTTTGCAATGGACGTGTGGTCATATCAATTGATATTATCTTGACAAACTGACGCTGACTAGATTACGTTGCTGGAACACAATGGTTCCTCTATCTGTCTGGCGTAATCATAATGATAAGTTTTCATGTTCATATGTCAGTTACAATATGCACTATCTTTCTCATTTTCAGAGTGTCCGAAGAGCACAACTGCAACAATTGTCCCCGGATCTGCCGATCATATCTCTACAACGCCTTCGTCACGTTCAGGAGGAGTGACTATATGTGGGACTCTTCTAATAAGGTCTGGGCGCTGAGCTACGGTGACGCCATGCTGCAGACACATGTAAGGACATTGCATTTTGTTCCTAGATAAGATCTCAGCTTTGTGGAATTTCAGCCCTTCGATCAATTAAAAAAACTCCACTCTTATCTACGCTATCGACAATTATTATTCGGTAGTATCTGTTTTGAATTCAAGTTCAAATTATCTCGATTTTATGCAGTAGGGTAGGTCATACAGTTGAATAAACAAAAATAATCTCTCTTGTGGAATAGTTAACAGTTTAAATATAAATGTAAGTTATTTTTATGTTACATAGATTCATAAAAATGGAGACACCGTTTATGCTGATTATGAGTTCAACCAAAAATTGGTGTTTCTAGCTCTTAACTTTAGATATGTCCACAGGAAAGACAAGAATTTAAATCTGTATATGATAGAGTGTCTGCTTGAAATATATATAATATACTTAATAGATACTGATTTGATATATTGAGAAAATCTATTAATAATCTTCCACCTCCGGTCCAAAAATTTTCAATTCAGTTTAAAAACAACGTTCATAAAATAGTCCGTTGCAAGTTTTTTTTAACATGGCTTATTCAGCCGGGCCCCGAAGGGGTGCTCGACTAGGTATCCTAATCCGTTGAAAGTGATGTATGATTTCAGCTGTACATCCACTTCAACACAATGATGGTGTCTATATACGAAGAGACATACAATTACGACTGGAATTTGTTCCTATCGGACCTTGGCGGAAGCATCGTAAGTGCTAAAATACTTCCAAATCAATAACATCACCATCATCATGATGGTATCGTTATTATCACTATCATAATCTATATAATCATCACTATCATCGACTTCATAATTAACGATCTATATAAGATAAGTACCTACTAGCCACTGTTATAGGCCTCGGGCGTCTTGTGAAAGACGACATGCTTCACATACCTATGCCTTTGAATCTGCGTCATAGCTGGCTAGCTGGTTTCATAGGCTTCAAGACTGTACTTTGCTCACCTTTTTTCTAGCTTTTTGTTCCTCAAGAACATCTGTCAAGATATTAGCATATTGTATACATACTTACTTCGTTTTGTTTATTTTTATCCTCTCATTAGCGTCGGTATCACACTCACATCTAATTCCAAAAAAATAGTTATTTAAATTGAGTATTGTTTTGAATCGAGCTTTTTTATTACAGGAGGGAAATCAGTTATAGAGACCTCTATTTTTTGGTTATGTAGAACTCGCATCAACTAAAAGCCCCCCACAATGGTCCTCCTTGATTTTGGCCGGCTGTGGGATCTTCTGAGGAAAGCACCAGTACCGCCCTAGCATCACGCCTCTATGGGTCCCACCGATTTTTTCTATGGACTATAGGGTTGTTGACTCAAAATTTGACTCCTCCAAAAGACTACTCTAAAAAATACAAGGCACAAAATATTCCAAAGCTGACAATCCTATTTAAATATCTCAAAAACTAACGAAGCTATAACCGTTTTAATGTTGCTGGGTAGAGAGAGAAAGCACGTCAGATCAGTGACATCATTGACCACGAGACGATCGTTCCAACACAAAGGTGCGTTTTGAGGAAAAAGGAACAGAGTATGTCCCCACTTAAAACTTTGAAGACTTGTAATTATATAATTACTTATTCTTTTGAGTAACTTTTTTCAGCATTTATTAAAATACGAGCTTTTGCCCGCGAATTCGTTCGCGTGAACATCCATATCAACGTCTACTGTTATTTTATACCGATGAGAGATGATTTCTGGAATAAAAAATTTATTCCAGCATGTTTAGATCCAATAGCATTGTGAATTTTGCTTGTACGTATGTCACGACTCATCATGCTACGTAACGTAAACAATGTAAGTAAACATGCTAGGCATTGCATCACGTTAGCCGTTGCATTTACACGTACGTTGCTGCTCGATGATTTTTTTAAATGATTGATGATTTAAGTTTAGTAATGGACTTCATCCACAACAAAAATGCTCTAGATACCTGGTTAGGTACCTACAGTCAGCCAAGGAAGTGGTCTACCACTTTTAAACCTCATTATGCCTTATTAAGCGTCCGGTCCGCGTTAATTAGCGGGTGTGAGCAAGGGTAAGAACATTGACTGCTTGCAAAACATGTAAACAGCTACATCTTATTACCAGTAAGAGGCCTGCACGTTCTTTCGTGGAAAAGCAAAGAATGCTGTTCTAGAAATTTATAGATACGTATTTTCGAAGCTTCTAGAGATCTAATTTCTCGTGATAACACCTTCGAGATCAACCTATCACACGGCACTTCATGAATCAAACTCCTGGCTCCGTTCCAAATTATATTACCTCGTCAATGCCAAACATTTATTGAGGAGATGAATTAGAGAATACATACTTCGTAATACATAGCCTATAATAATGTGTACAGTGGAGCTATTTGAATGTTTTTCACTATTGCACTTTATTTATATTGAAATATAGTAAGAAAGTAACAAACATTTAGTTTCCTCCATTATATATCTTTGCATTATGGACCTTAGCTCGTTGTATAAGCATGTGTATACTTATTAAGGAATTTATTTGGTTGTTGATAATATAGAGAATCTTATAGCCAGGTGTTATGGGTACCATATCGCAGGCGGGTCTTTAAATAGTCCACCGCTTATTATTTTTATAATTGGGTCTTTAGGTTTCATCATCATCATGATCTATGGCCTTCGAGTTTATTACAGACTATACAATCATATATCAAGCAGATAGACAATGTCCTACAAGGCTGTGTAAGCCAAAGCGAGAGCGGCGTATTATACGACTACAACCCTGGCAAGTAATGTTTGCCCGTGGCGAACAGGTCTCACATTGATGTCTCTTGGCTTACTTATCTGCGAGTGGCGCAAACTATGCTTCTTCGTGGACTTTACGTCCATGGAGCACCAGTTTACGACATTTGTCCCTATTCTCGGCAAGCTCCTTCCATTTGTGAACCAGGATGATGAATGCGTGTATATCTCGCTTGGCACAGCCCTTATGGCGCAGCAACGACCTACCAACGCTTCTCTTGGCATCAGCTATGGCGCCAAGCAAAACACGCCGCGGCAACCGTGATGGTTGAATTCGATGCACAATGCACATGCCCCAGCCAGCGTAAGCGTCTATGCTTTAGCAGCGCAGAGATTGGGCAGCTGTGCAATATCGAGCACCCTCTCCTTTGTGGCTCTATCCTTCCAGTGTATGGCGTTTAGGTTATCTTCTAATGTATAGCTATTTACGAGTATAGCTTTTATTTACTTCTTGTTTGTTTTCTTTTCGGTTTAGATGTGTTGCCTCGGTAATAGTTTGAAATAAAATGATACGTTATCGGTTGTCCTGAAAATCAGCGTCACGACATAATATCAGTCGTGGCATATGCTGAGTGACAACCTTTTTGTTGCATAGCCACTTTTGTTATTTCTTCTTTCTTTGTGTTCCATTTCGTTTACTCCTAGTAAACGTTTTTTCTTTCTTTCTTTTTTATTTGTTAATGAATACCTATAGGTAGATACTAGCAGCCAAAATAGCCAAACAGTTGGCTACTACCTACTATCTATGTAAAACTGATTGTAAATAAGTGATTAGATTACTTACTATGAGTAGATAATTAAGTTATCATCTGTCCATAAATACAAAGATTACTAAGAACACTTTCTTGTTCCAGGGCTTCCTTCTAGGCCTATCCGTCATCAGTCTAATGTCTATGTTCGGCAAACTCTGGGGCATCACCGTCCAGTCCTACATCAAGCCTAAAATCCACGAGCCTAGCACAGCAACAGCCGACATCAAAACTGTATCGATGGACCTCGCATCTGACCTGGACTATCTGAAGAAGTGCCAGGAATGGAACATGAAAAATGACGAGCTTACTGTTAACAACAAATGATTTTATTTTTGAGCATTTGGAGTATTTTTTCTTATCTTAAAGTGAATAGCGTAAAACATAAAGACGATAGCCTAGAACGGGTTGCACTAACTCAAATATGGCATCGGAGGAACTTGTCACTTTCCATATAATCACATTTTAACCAACAACGCTTACAATTTACAGACGGTTTTGTGCAATCCGTTCTTAGAAGACCCTCATCAGTCTATGTACGGCAAACTTATTGAGATGGTACGACTATATGAAGAAGTGTCTGGAATGGAACATGAAAGACACAAATGTCGACAAGAATAGTATTTTTGAGCATTTAGAGTATTTTTTGTCTAAAGTGAATAGCGTAAAGCATAAAGGTGATAACTTAGAGCTTGCACTAACCAAAATATGTGGCATTGTAAGAACTTGTGAAACCTTCCATTGAATCTGATTTAACACACATCTTGACTTTTGACTTGACTTATTACACGCAACAATGTTCGGTCTGATAATTTAGCGTTTGGGGAAGGATCACACTGGAAATATTAAACTTAATGTTTTTAAAATCAATTGGGTAGCATGATAACTATCATTATGCTGTCTTAAAGTGAGTATGTCCCTTTCCAGGACACGCTAAGACAAAGTGAGTCCCTATCGGGCTCGTTCTTTAGCTTATTTATGATTAATTTAAAAACAGTCTTGTGACTTATACCTTAAAGTTCAACATTATTTGTCATGGTTTCGCACAATCTCGCGGTCAAAGATCTCGCACAATCTATACCTTGTGTTTTCTAGAATTAAAAAGAATGACAGAGAATGACTTATGAGGTTTTTTTTATCAGACGCGTTCTGCGGTAAAAGTGTCAAATAATCTCAGTGAATATTAAAGCCGTTATTTCATGCTGCACATTGAAAATTGTTATTCAAAAATAAGAAAATAATATTTATGTCTAAATTTATATTTACCTAAATATGAATTTTGTATTAAGCAGTACCGCTGTTAATGTAAACTACAAATTTAGAATTAAAAAAGCCTAAATTTTTCAATTTTTCCATTTTTAATTTTGTACTTCAATATGATATTTTTCAGTTTTTAAATGAGAAGGCATCAATTATTTTTTAAATTATGTTTTTTTTAATTTATCTAACAGTTGTGAAATAATAAACCTAAAGAAGCAGAGATTGGAAGAAATCGGTTAGGGTTTGAAAAAAGTAATTAGTCATAGTAACTAATTTATCACTTGCTCCAATCTTCCGAGCGAATAATGCGAATTCAATGTGTGTTTACGACCACTGCATCCTTGTTTACCTAATTTCTAATCTTTAAAAAAAAGTATAATAATAGTATTATAATGTCGTTCAATACGCCATACCGGACTTGATCGTAAGAAAGAGAAAATCGTGCGCTCTGCACCAGCGTTGATGTAAATTAATGCGGGCGAAGCATCTCCACTTCAGCTTGGGCAAAATACTTTTCATCTCTCCTGTTCGGAAAGTTCAATTTTCATGAGTAGATAACCGGGTTGAAAGTTGCTTTTAAGTTAAGTGGAAAGTATTTTTTTTTTTAAGTTCTTTAGGCCGCGCGCGCCGGCCGCACGCACTGGAATACTCTAAGAGTTTGCGCTCCAGTGAAATTGAGTATTCCAGTGTTCCAAACCACACGCGTGGTCGTGCCGGAGGCTTTCCCCTGGATTTTCCCTAGGCTACTCTCCAACCACGCTCTCCTATCGCTTTATTGGGCCCGGCCTATAAAGCCACAGACAGGTTCAAAAAACAAAGCCGCACGCGCGGGCAGCGGGACGGGGCGGCGCCGGCTGCTGGTTGCTGCAGCGCATTTTTTTATGACTGAATCCACTTTTATTTCTCATTTATTTTCCTCATAGACGAAATGAAAAGTAGATTGTTTAACTCGGGTTAAAGCACCCACTTCACCCAATGGTTCGCTTTCAACCCATGGATCGGATACCGGTATTTTCTCCATAGAAAAATACCGGTATTATTACGATCACCGGTTCAGTATTTCGTTTTTAATGGGAAAATCTAATAATACGACGTTGTTACCTAAATACATGATTCAGCCCTACGTAAAGAACAAAAAATAATCCAAAATTTCGGGCCAATTCAGGGTTTTTTTTTTAAATACCGGTATCGGTCCCTGTTTCAACCCTTGGTTAACAATCTACTATTCATATGTCCGACGTATGTCTCCGAACTGTTGTCCTCTACAGTACCTCTAGTATAAGTTTTTTTGAAACAAAACAAACGAATGCATTTGCGTTTAGTCTCAATTCGTATGGCAACGCGAGCAGCGCCTCTGATGGCCTTAGTTGTTAACTATGTTTTGCCATACAAAAAACTAAACGCAGACGCGATCGTTTGTGTTTTGTTTAAAAAAATATATATTAGAGCCTCAGGTCGCATTTCTCAACCGATTCTCGTGAAATGTTGTGAGCAAGTATGATAAAATTAAGACACTGACCCAATACATGGTATTTTCAATCTTATGCCATGACGACAGAGGTGATTAATAGGTGTAATCTATTGGGGACTAAGCTGTCGAGTCCTGGGGCGTTTACCTAATATGGATTTTTTGTCGATTCAAACAAAATCTAAACGGTCGGTCGATTAAAAAAAAGACGCGTAAAAAATATCTATTTTCCGCTTATTATCTACTCGTCTATTCTATCGGGAGGAGCCACTAGTATTTTATCATATTTCTGTGCATAATATATAGGTAGGTGGCATTTGACCCAAGGTTCAAGACTAAGTCTAAGGTTGTTTGCCTAGTTTCCTCATTGTTAAATATATTTACTCTTTGGCTGCTATTCTATTGTCGTATTTGACTGAAGGGTATATACCGCATGTTAATATCTAAGCCATTCTGATTTAGAAAGATGTACATCTATTAAATACTAGCTCATGTCCGCGCCCTTGTACGCGTAGAATTCGTTCATCGCATTAGAATTATATCGTCGCCTTGCACCCATAGTGCAAGCTTTGCTTAGTTTGCGACTAGGTCGATATGTGTAAAATTTTCCACAAATATTTATTTATTAGAGATGGGCCGAGTATCGATATTGCCGCAGGGTTCGGAAATCGGTTTCGTCTTCATATAATTAACCGGTTAAAAATTTCGGTTAATTGCCCTTTACGATATCTTTTCGTACTTTATTCCATAGATGAAAGCTAACGAAAGCAAATCTTAAAATAAAAATGGAGATATGAGAAGTACTTTAGGGAATATTTCCAAAATAGTAAAAACCGGTTCCGAGCCCTGTATTGCCGACTAGCCGACTAATCGGTGCTGAGGTGGCCGACTAGTCTCTGACTAATCGTCGACTATAAATGGGTCATTGTCAATTGCATGAACACAAGTTGTCCTTTCGGTGGTCAATAGTTAACGGTTTATGTGCATGTAAGTTATGTTTTTAGTATATGGATTTGTAGCAATGTAGACACTGTTTATGCGGGTTAATAGACCAATCCAAAATTAAGCTTTGTAGCTCTTAACTTTTGATATGTCCACCGAAAAGACGCGAACCTAAATCTGACAATGACCCAAATGTGACCGGATAGTCGGCTAAAATATTCCTAAGATGATTATTTGTTGTATTTAATAAAGATACTTAAAAATATGAAACTTGAAGTAAATATTGTAGTTTTTTTGTTATTTAGTCGTAAATCATTCAGTGCCGAATAGTCGGTCTCTTTTGCCGACTAATCATCATCATATCAGCCGAAAGACGTCCTCTGCTAGACATGGGTCTCCCCCAAAGAGTGCCATCGTACTTTGCATGGGGGGGTAAATGCCATAATCGCCACGCTTGTCATGCGGGTTGGCGATCGCAGTATTTCCCTCCGCACTCCAGGGATGCTGATGCTGCCCATCCCCCGGTGGTCTAATCGTCGACTATATATGTGGCCACACTAGTCGGTACATCTCTATTATTTATTTATTTTCAACGTATCAACATATTATCGTACCTACATAAGCAGTATTAGTCACTCCGTGTCGATAACCCAAATTAGCCACCGCCTATTTAGCTGGCGTATCATGATTAAGAGTTTGGCTGCAAGTTGGCTAACACTAGAGGTATATTTTGGTTTGTTGCTTCGCAACTGTTTAGCGCTTTGCGCTCTCTCTTTCTGTCTTCTCTTTTCGCTGTCCGTTCGTCTGTCTGTCCGTCTGTCATCTGGAGCGTTTTCAGTGCTCGTTATATAGCTATGCTGTACTTTACCTCTCGTTTTCATCTTTTGTGTTAATCTTTGTTTATTTTTTTTCTCGCAATCGAAGTGAAAAGTAGAGTGTATAACTCTGCGGGGTAATCATGTAACTTTTTTACTACCGTTAGGTAGATTTTAATGTCAAATTCTAATTGTCATCTCATACATTTTTACTTCAAAATTGACAGTAAAATCTATCTACCGTTAGTACATAAAGTTACGAGATTCGCCTGCTGGTCTAAAAGCCATATTACCGCTCGAACTATTTTCCCTCATTCATAATTGTTCTTTTTTTTTAACCTGACTGTTGACTTTATAAGTCGGGCCCATAAAGCGATAGGGGTGCGCGGTTGGAGAAAAGCCTGGGGAAAATCCAGGGAATACCTCCGGCACGAACACGCGGTCGGTTTTTAACACTGGAATCCTCTAAAAGTTTGCGCTCCAGTGAGATTGGTTGAGCGGTTTCGACCGAATCCGACGTGTGAGTGGAATCGAAGTACTGTGAGTTTTGTCGCTAGTTCACTAAACCTAGCCTAGCTGAGCAGATGCAGCAAGAACATATAGCATAATTGTTCATCAAACCCAATTTAGTTAAATTTTCCCTAAAATCCGTTTGTCTGTCACTTTGACATTTGGGTTTGTGAGGCAATAAAGGGCTTAGAACATTTAAGACTGGAGACGCCATTGATATACTTACCCCTCTGCCAAAGGTATAGGAGAAAAAATTGCCATGTTATTAAAAACTACTTCATTAATCGATTATACGTCCGTCTCAAAATCGTTCCCGACGTGTGAAGAGTTACAAAGTCGATTTAAAAACATTCGTACTTCACCATCATGCTTGGCCGCTATTTTGACATCATACTTCACCGCATTTCAGGATGCAAGGACTACTTTCTATAACAATTTCTATGAAATGTGATCCTTAGTCATCATCATCATCATCATTCAGCCGGAAGACATCCACTGCTGGATATAGGCCTCCCCCAAGGAGCGCCACAGCACACGGTCGCGAGCCACCCGCATCCAGCGACTCCCCGCTGCCTTGACCAAGTCATCATTCCACCAAGTGGTTGGTGGGGTGATCCTTAGTGAAATTAGTTAATTTGGCGATGCGATAATTGAGCTAGTGTAAACGCTGGTTAGGTTGACAAATTTAGTATTTGGAGTGTGCGTGCGTGATTGTTTTAGTGTAGGTGCGTAGTAATGGGAGAATGTTTTGCGAGTGTGCGTAGTTTCTTTATACGTGTTACCTTCGCCCCCCCAAAATTTGGCGAATTTTTTTGTTCGGAAAGACGCGCTGAATGCGTCTTCTGTCTTAAATGCTCTAAGATAAAGGGGCGGGAACGCACTTGATTCTTCTGGATTCACAACCGTCCTCAGGCTGTGTCTATTCACCATCTGGCAGGCCGTTAGGTTGATTTCGCGGCAGTGACACCGCGATGCCCCCCTATACGGCAGCGAGGGTTAATGCCGCAGAGGTTTTAGTGGGTATTCCCTTCCCTTGTGGAAGGGTGAGCCCCACATACCTCCCACAATGGCCCCCCCCCTCCTCCACATTTACGCATCCGGGCCCGGGGGATGCGTAAATGTATTTCCTATGCGTCAAAAAAAAGGCGGTTAGGTTGATTGCTACCGTCGTTGTATAAACTAACCTAAAACTTATAAGAAAGGAGCAAAATACGTTGTAGTTAGCAAAGATTTGTTAAGTTTTATGAATAAGGGGGTTAAAAGGTCTTGTGGACTCCTTTTTGAGGTATTTCTAGTAATGTAAATGGGATACTTATGATTCCTATTATTATATATAACATATAAGATTCCATGTGAACAGGTATTTAAATAAAATGCGTGGAGTTGCCAGCATTATTTCATACAGTCAGACGAAGGTTTGGTGTATCTTAACATCAAACAGTATTACCCCAAATTCGAATTGACCGAAAAGCGAGCTAAAAACGTTCGCTTTAAAGTCGTATTTGCATTGATTATATTCGAAATTACTATTGTTCTGCACTATTAAAGATATTGTCATTTGGCTAATCACTTTGATGGTTATATATTTGTTTAATAATGTAATATAATTGCTAGGGTTAATGACTAGAACAAGGTTAACGCCAGATAAAACTGATTCCTTTCGATTTCGTTATTTCAGAGCGATTTTTGCCAGAGGGACTACTCCGAACTTCGTATAGTGAATAACACGAGAGTGAAAGGGACGGCAAGATTCGAAATTCGAATTTCGAAGTTCGGAGTACAGGGGCGCTACCGCGAACAGCAAACGAAATTTTCCCTCTCTATCGCACTTGCAAGTTTGCATGTAAGTGAGACAGAGAGGGAAAACTTCGTTTGTGGTTCGCGGCAGCCCCTCAGGCTCAGGGGCCGCTCACTCCGTGATAGCGTCGCGCCGCTACAAGTACACGTGGCCGGCACCCGACGGGTGCTTCATGCGATAGAAAGCGATGTAGCGACTGTAGCGAGTAGAAGTGCGTGCGATAGAAAGAGATGGCCACGTTTAGGCACATTTTGCATACCTAAAGGGGGATTTGTTAACAGTGGGCCTTCTGTACGTAGTACTATCACTTATTTTGTGGTTTTACTCGCATTGGGTGAAGGCATTATGACCTATGTGCACTTACTGAAACATAAGTACATAGATATTTAAAAAAATCGGCCAAGTGCGTATAGGATCACGCACAATGAAGGGTTCCGCACCAAAACCTACTATAGTGCACATTTAAAACCACTATCCAATACATTGAATCTAAAAAGGTGGTACCTTCGTAGGGAACTAACTGCACTAAGGACCTTTTGTTTGGGTAAGACAGTTTTTCTGCGAAAAACCCAAAAACCGTAAAACCTATCTTGTTCAAACCAAAAATCGTTGATTAACGCAAACTCCCTCAATTTTTTTCAGAATTTTCAACTTCATAGTTTGGAAATTAGTGGGGGAGGACACACTTTTTTGACTTTGACAGCTACTCGTAATAATACCACACGTATACGGTTGACATAAATGAAAAAAAAATGAGAAACTTCCAAATCATTTTTAAGGGCCTATCCATGGATATATATATCCCTCACACGACAATGTGCGTTGAATTATTTTTTTCATCCACCGGTTACATGCATGGAGTGCCCCCTAATTTATTATCTTTTTGTAACTTTACTTCATTTTTATGCTGTGGTTCATAGAATACACCTTCCTACTTAATTTCATAATTGTAGTGCTTGTAAGTCTCCGAGTAAATCAGCTATGACATACGTACGGACGGAAGGACGAACGGGCGGAGGGTCATGACGAAAATATAAGGGTTCCGTTTTTGCCATTTTGGCTTCGGAACCCTAAAAACAGTCAATCTGATCAATTTGCTTCGATATGTAGCATATAAATATGATACTGATTGTAAATGTGTGAAGCCACGGCAACCCAGTGGTAAGGCACGTGATTTTCAATCCAGAGGTCCCGGGTTAGAATCCAGGCTCGTATCACTGCGTTTTAAAAAAAAAAAATTGTACGAAATATCATTTGATCTTTAACTGTATTACTGACTGAGTAAAAATTTGTATGGGAAAAAGTACAACGCCTCTGGCGGTTACGCAATAGAACTAAGAATCGGCATACTAAATCGTTTACGCAGTCGCTAGCGAGTACGGTCATGCAAACTCATGATAAAGGCACTGAGCATAAAACAATATCAGCATTTCGAATCGTCGAACGCCCACTAACATATTTCCTAGCTTGAAACTTCAGCTCCCAAAACACACATGCACATAACAAAAGGACGTAACTCTTTACTATTCACCAGTAACATATGCCCTTTTAACAAACAGTTCTAACCTAACCAGAATAGATCAGTTACTGATTTACCCGGGCTCGCGTTCGACTTGGCTACTCCCGCTTCCTGATTCTGCCGTACAATTTATATTCACAAACAACAAAAATGAACCTTATGAATAACACAATAAGAATGATGATAAACGCATTAGGAAATAAGAATTATAAGCAATAATAGATCGCCGTCGCGTATATAAAGGAGAGACTTTGGCATAAAAACATTATTTTGCTTCGGTTTTTTGTCTGAGCTATACCGACTGTATGTCGCATAGTGCATACAACATTAGTAACTATACATGTAATGGCTAATTTTGTGGCACAACAAACTAAATTTCTGTAATCATGATGCTTGTAAATAAGCTAACTTATACCCGTTTGTGGTAACTATTAAATTGCATCCCGAATTGTTAAAAACATGGCACAACTCGTATACAGCCAATTCAAATGATCAAAACAGATTTTTTCTTTAGATCCGCGAGTTTTTTGAGTGTCTGAAACAGCTTGCGGTTCTCCATGGAAACTTGTTTTTTTTTAGACAATAAACGGCAGGAAAGCATTCATATTTTAATATTATGTAGAAATAAGTATTTTCCCCCAATTTTTGAGAAAATCACTATATTAGCCTCGACTATTATGTTTTAATGTTTTAATGTTTATTTGTGCACAAACAGTACAATATTTCTTATAGTATATATCAGTTACTTAAATCATAAACCAACAAAGTTGCCACAACTTAATACTACATATAGGCAGAACAGATTACAGGATAATCCAGGATTTGAGCTGGGAAATATATATATATGCCAGGCTGGGAAATATATATATATGTATATACCAGGCGCAGTGTAAATATCATCCATTTAAGGCGTTAGATATTTCACGCTTAAACTTAACTAAAGGGAGGTGAAATATATCAACATGTGTGAAATATATCAATATATCAATTGCCGGCCTCGTATGCTATCGATTTGAAATGTGGAAAAGTTATAAAGAAGGATAACCTACATGCATAGACCATGTTTTTATATATATTTTTTTATTTTCTGTAAAAAATGACAGGTGGTTCAAAATTTGAAAGTCTATTGAATACGTCAGGTGGGGTGTCATATGCAAGGGCTTTTTTATGTTATAGGGGGCAAACGAGCAGACGGATCGCCTGATGGTAAGCAATTACCGTCGCCCATAAACACCTGCAACACCAGAGGAGTCGCAAGTGCGTTGCCAGCCTTTCAGAAGGGAATACGCTCTTTTCTTGAAGGTTTGAAGGACATATCGGTCCGGAAATACCGCAGGCGACAGTTCATTCCATACTTTGGTTGTGCGAGGCAGGAAATTTCTTGAGAAACGCACAGTTTTGGACTGCCAACCATTTAAATGATGAGGATGGAAATGCTGACGCGTAGGACGATGACGAAAAGATGCGGCAGAGATCATTCCAAACAATTCCTCCGAGCACTCCCCGTGATACAAGCTATAGAGTGAGGCTACATCTTTACGCAATGCCAAGGAGTCGAGCCGATCAGAAATACGCTGGCAGCCGACGATTCGAGCTGCTCTCCGTTGAATGCGATCCAGAGGGAGAAGCTGGTACTGGGGTGCCCCTGCCCACAGATGAGAGCAGTATTCCATATGTGGGCGAACCTGCGCCTTGTACAGCTGTTGGCGGTGGGCCGGAGTGAAATACTGCCTCGATCTGTTGAGCACGCCGAGCTTTTTGCTTCTTGGGCTTGAGTTGTATATTAATAAAACGGGCTCCAAGGCCGTTTAAAACTAACATTCAGCCTGCCTACGTCTAAGCCTAGACAATAATGTACTATTATAGGAATTTACTTCACCAGTCATTGTTTATGTTTTTTGTGGACAGCAAGCATACAGTAAGCCATTAATTATCTCCTCGATGATGCCCACTTTTTTAATCGTCCATCATGAGCCGTTGTGTGGATCCGGCACTTAACATACTTATAATTGATTCCAAAGTTCATGTAAAATAACCTACGAAAACCTGTTTTGTAGGCCCTCACAGGAAAAACATTCGTACATACATGTTAATTATAAAACAAAACAATTTTAACTTTGGTACAAGAAACACGGAAAACATTTTTTTATTCACTTAAACCGTTTGTGTGACATTCGTTGTCCATGAATGTTATATCCCATCAAAAATATAAATGTGAAATGAGAGCCAAGTTCAATATAAACCTAACTTTAAAAACATAATATACACAAATATGCAATGTAGCCTGTAAGTAAAAACTAGCCAAGTCAAATCCTGAACTTGCATTAGGTACATCCCAAGTGAAATTTCAGGATTTTCTATATAGAACTTGGCACCCATATAGATCTCATTCTTTTGTCAGCGAATTCAACAACGACACACAGTCTTAACATTGTTTTATATTTATGATTTTGATGGGGTATCATTACTTTTTGTACAGTAATTATTAGTATTCATGATGAATACATTGGTGTTTGTAAAAATTACTCTATTTCCCACGCTATGTAGTTTTCTTTTTTCTGCTATAATCTGTATTTTATTGAAATATTAGAGTGCCCATTCCATTTTTTACACGATTTCTGTTTATTTTTTATTTGGCTAAGTCGGACTGATTTTATATATTATTACAATTCACCTATTCTTTCATACTTAATTTTGTTACTTCTTCGTTGATACTTATTATCAATAATTTCCAGATTTCAGACCTTTTCCTTTACAAACGCCTAAGCGTCTACCTTGATGCCAAATATCAAGTTTCTAAGTCATCTGGAAGTGGGTTAGGTTTTTGATCTATATGTCAGTGAGTCAGTGAATAATACCGGTTTTTAAGTATTATAATATATCAATAACTGTTTGAGCTACATTTACGAAATTTTGGATTCTACACCACCTCAGGGGCTTTAATAAATGTGTCAAATTTCATATATGTAGATTAAATAGGTTTCGAGTTGCGAGGGTGTCAAAAGTAGCTCGACATGGTTCGTGTATCATTACACACGGCCGCTGCTCGCCAGTTCGTTTTTCTTTGAACTTGGCTGGACACGCTGCCTTGTATCTTTATTAATGTTTTCAAACCCAACTAAACTTTATCTACAGGTTACTTCATTCCAGACGGTACCTACTGATGCTGCCTAGATTTTGTTTCTTGCCGGTATACTGATATTACAATCCAGACTTTGCGTCACGCGCCATTCAGGCACTAATTTAAATGACAAGCGCGCAGTACAGAATCTGGATCTATTCCGATGATAGTGGTAATGACAAAAATGAAACATAAATACAAAATATCTTATTTGTCAAACATATTTTACCAAAAAATATTGATATTGATAAATCACTTATGTTCATTGATATTTCCCTAGTTTCAAATTAAAATCAAATTTTTAATTTTGCGGTTGGTTCGGAGCCCTTAAATGTGCGAAGTCCGACAAGCATTTGGCCGGTTTTTGAGTTTATCGCGTACAGCTATAAATTCCGTATTTTGAGAAGTAGTTTTATTTGGTTCTTAGGGGTAGTCTTTAGTACAATTCAAAGTTAGACTGCTCTAACTCATCAGACTACTAATGTTTCTTGGTTGTAGCCTGAAGAACCTAGGATTCTAAGACTTGGGCACTAGTTTTACGAAAGTGACTGCCATCTGACATCTGACCTTCCGACTCAGAAGGGAAATCTAGACTGGGATTAGACTGTTTTTCTTTAAAAGACACTGTTAAAATTAAATAAATGGTATTCCGTACAATACAATACAATACAAATACTCTTTATAATGCATGTGCTTGAAAAGTGCGTTTTCTAAGCAGCGAAACTGTGCGGAAACTACCACTTTTCCGCACTAGTGCTTTTTACATTAAAATCTTTTTTTAATTTTTATCGTCGTCGTCAGCCCGACGCAAACAGAATTTGTTATTTGAGAAAAGTTTTATAAATTAGTCAATTCCAGCTTTAAACTCTTATAAATACGAATACTTCATTAAAGGTATTATTAATCATTTTAGATTTATATATTTATCTATAAATAAATTGTAAATATCCACCAACATGCTTGGCTGAATGCAGATTCACCTGTGCCTTCCGTTGACATTGACGTAACGAGCGATGTAAATTACAACTTATAATTTTTAAATTAACTTTTCGGTTATTTTTTATTTCCTCGCACAATGCATTATAAAACGTTGTACGATACGTGTTCGGAAACGCAACTCCCAACTCGTGTTAGTCAAAAACACTCGCTAATCGCCGCTTGTTGGGAATTGTTTACTTTCCGACTTGTATAGCAATAGTAGATTGTGTCTCAAGGGAGCAAAATGATATATTTACGGCGAGGGCGGTATATTGAATTCTGAGTGAAGCGAAAGATTCTACAATAGAATCCTGAGCGTAGCGAGGGATTCTAAAGTAGAATCTTGAGCGTAGCGAGGGGTTCAAGTGTTTACGCCCAAGACGGAAATAATTTTGCTACCGCGTGACACATACTGCTTTTCACACCGTCTATGAGGCCTGCTGCTAAAAACATGAAATATCTTAGAAATGATTTTACTACAGAGTGTCACATACTGGTTTTCACACCTTCAATGAGGAAAAGAGTCATTGTTGCCCTCAAATGAGGGAAGAAAAGTACATCTTTGATCCCTCATTCGAGGGCAACAATAACTCTTTTCTGAATAGCAGGTGTGAAAATAACTATTATTGCACTCCTCAATTAAAGGACACAGTACAATACGAATCACAATGACTAGAGGCAAACAACATGCGGTCCGTACGTAACTTTTAAAAAAAAACCCCGTTTTATTCGAGTTATACGACCTGGGTTTCGAACCCACGACCTCCAGATTGCAAGACGCATGGCTTAAAGACTACTAAATAATTATGAGCAGGAAATTCCTCTTTACTTGCTTGTACTAAAAATAAATAAATATAATGCGACTTATCCGGGCAAGTGACGAGTAAACAGCTGTGACGTCACACGATCCCGATATAGATACGTGCGTCGGCGCAGGGCCGGCCCTACTGACTCGTTAAATGAAAATAATTCACCTGATAACGGGACACAGTAGCAGTCTTCACTCGGACGCGATTCCACATTCAAAATTGATGGAATGTCATAGGGATATTCTTGTCCCTGTGTGAGTACCGGGGGATACCACTAGTATATCGCCCATGTAATGGTGTTCGAGGATGCACAATGTTGAGAGATTGTATTGGCAAAACTAGAATTTTGTCTTCATAACCTACATGCTGAGTTGGGACATTTTCATTGCACAATTGGTTTTTTATTAGTTCCTTTTTTTTATTTGCTATTATGTATTTATTGTGTCATAAATTAATATTTTTCTATTTCTATCATAGACGAACACTAAAAAAAAAGAGAAAAAGAGTAGATATGAATTAATCTTGAAATAAAATTTATTATTGATAGGTTGAATAACTTTTCATAAAATACTAGCTGGGCCAGCATTCCATACGTTATAGCTGACAGGAGAAATCTCTACTTTGATGTTCATTCTGAACGGAGTATGAGAAAATTTATTGATTTACTGGCGGTAATTATAGTTAAAAGACATAAGACATAAGAAGTTTATTTGTACATAAAAGTTTATAGGTATAGTTGAACGTATCATCATTTATAAGTAATGTACTGAGTGGATTTTTCGTTATGCGGTTCGACTGGCCCCTACACTAGGCTAAGCTTGTCCCGTAGGTAGCCAATTCAAAAATGGATTAACAATATTATAGTATATTGCACACTTTAAAAAAACACAGTACAGAACATTAGGCTTAACATTTTCGCTGCCAAGCTTTTCGTAGCGCTACACAATTTCTTCTACATACGGGGAAACGCACGGTATCGGCTAGGCGTATGAGAGCAGAGCACCCGCTAGGTGGGTTCCTGGCAGTGAGTGTGTTAAAGTAGAGGTAAACAACAGGCGCTCTTATCGCTATAAAGCTATCTCTTCCAGACATTATTTGGTTAGCGGAGATTGAGGGTTTTCTGTGTATTGAGGCTATTCGCTTACCTATACCAGATAAAACCGAAACACACCGTTAAGCTTAAGAATTAATTTACTCTAGGGGCCATGTCCCATAATGCTGTCTCAATTCAGTTCAGTAACTTCTGGAAGCAATTGCTAACTGAATTGCTAATGAACAAAAATACAGTATGTTTAATATATTTTTCACCTCACCCGCTCGCTCTGAAAGGCTTACTTTATCGTTTCAAATCTGCGTGCAAAAGTCCATTTTATCCGCTAGCGGATAAAGTGATTTTGAAATTCGAACATGACGTAGTGCCGCGTTACCCAATTTTTTTATGGATGCGTTCAGAATCATGGTTCGGCCATGCGGTCTTAAGGCGGTTTCTACACTGATGCGGTTTCCGCACGACGGTGCGTTGTGCGAGTGAGACAGCGCTATACATGTATATAGCGACGGCCCGCTTGCACAAGGAATGTGTCATCCGATGAAACATTTTATTTTTGGTACTTACATTAAATTGAAAATCATTCAATTTTAGTTTTATATCATTATTTTACCTACTTTTTCAATTTATGGAAATACAAAAATAAGGAATAAATTCAAACAATATTCGTATTGCAATTTTCTTTTAATAATACTTGAATTGTTTTCTTGTACCTACGTTTCCTCGCTAGGGTGAGGTGAAAAGTTGTGTGTTTCACTCGGCAGCAAAGATGTTTCGCTTCTCGTGTCTTGAAACCCTCGCTACGCTCAGGATTTTATTCTTGAACCACTCGCTACGCTCGTGGTTGCTCTCAATACAAGCACTCGCGGCAAACAACAACTTTGCAGCCTAGCGTAACAAATACCTATTATTAAAGGTGAAATATTAAAGAATATTCTAAGACAAGTATGTAGTTGTTTATTCATCCAAATTTACCAAAGAAAAAGAGAGCCATTTTAACATTCCCGCTCCTTTTTTAACATTCGTGATCGAACTTTTTAATGAACGAACGATTGAATGATGTCACTAACGCGGTGTTTGCGTTATAGAAGCACAGACGAAAAGACTGTTTAAGGACTGTTTCACACTTTTGAAATAATTTAACTATGGTAACACCAACGCCACACTTGGACACTTATTCTATCTGCTATCATAGACAGCAGCCGGGATCAATGACTTAACGTGTCTTCCAAAGCACGGGAGCGCTCAGTTAATAACCACTCAAAGCGGTCACCCATCCAATAACTGACCTGGGCCGACTGCGCTGCTGGGCCACGAGTGCTCCTCTCTCCAGACAGCCACTACATAACAAAAATAAATATATAGGTACTAAAAACGAATTCACTTTAATAATAATAACTGTTCACAAACAATTCAAAATTGATAATTTTACTAAATTGAACCTTTATATTTAGGAAAGCAATACCAAACCTTTCATTGTTTTAGCCGTATAAGAATCCATTGGCCGAAATTTTGAAAAAAGCTGTATACTTAACCCAGTTAATTTAAAAATGCTCCATGTTCTTACTTACACCTTCCTGTGAGGTACAAACGTATCTTAATTGGAATATAAATATTACAGCACAAGTTTAGTGTCGTAATAAAATTACAGCACGCGTGTGTATGTGTAATATCTTAGATTATGAGCCTAAAAGCGAAGTAATAAGAGCAACGTTACGAGCAAATGTGTTGAAAAGAGTTTTTCAATTCAATTCAATTCAACTTATTTATTTCAGACAATGTCCATAAAAAAGTTAGTAAAAAAGCCTTAATTACTATGTTAGTTTTCAAACTTAATCACAAAAAACCATAAACATTCCTCCCTCTATACTCCATGTGTATGGAGTCCCAATGTTTCCACATTGAGCTGGCCGGAAACTCCACCAATAACTTCAAGAGGCTGTTGGGACTCTCACGCACGCGCCGCATCAGGGAGGCAGTTCTCTTGCGTATTATCGCGATAAAACTATCCACGCGCGCCTCCGCGAACATGCCTGATGCGCTACAGAAGCGTGGTAGCCCCAACAGCATCCTGAACCCATTGTTGTATTGGATACGCAGAGCATTGAACGCCTTCTTAGTGTAGTTAGTCCATAGGCTGCACGTATAAAAGGTTTGACAAAATGACTTAAACAAAGTTATTTTGACATTCCCGTTACATCGTGCAAACCTACGGGCCAACATAAATTACATACATTACATTACATTTACATTTTTGTATAGTATTGTGAAACATTGAAACGTGACAAAAACATGAAGTTATGAAAGAAAAAGAACAATGGACCATTATAAATGTTATAAATTACTGCAGGAAGAAACGGAGACGACTTTAATTTATGCTGTTGTGTAAAATAAATAATTATTTAATTTTAATTTATTGACAATGACGTGCCATTTTTTAATGATGTAATTACAATGAGAGCTTCCGTTTTTTGTGCTCACCTTTGTCCAGCTGTAAAAAATTGTTATTGGTTATTATGGGCATGAAAACGAAGTTTACATTTAAATAATATTTAATACCTTAAAACCGTACCGTAAAAATATCGAACACCCCGCATTGTAGCGCAGTCCCATTTTGTTCGAAAAACCGGCCAAATGCGTGTGACCACGCATAATTAAGGGTTCCGTACCAACACCTACTAGTCCAAATTTAAAACCACTATCCAATACATTGAATCTAAAAAAGTCGTATCTTCATAGGGAACTCAGGGCACTTACGACCTTTTGTTTGGGCAAGGCAGTTTTTAAGCGAAAACTTAAAAACCTTAAAACTTATATTGTTCAAACCAAAAATCGTTGAAAGTATTTACTAATGCACACTACCTCATTCCAGATTTTATTCCCGAGCGTAGCAAGGGAGTTATGAGTCTGAGTTCTGAGTGTAGTGAGGGATTTAAGCGCGCCCAAGACAAAAACAGTTTTATCCCTGAAGAGTATAACTACTCTACTTTTCTCACCTCTTGCGAGACAATAAAAAAACCATTCAAAATCGATATCTGAGCGTCTGCGAGGTCACTTAGAACAAATCTGACGTCATATTTTTAAAAAATGGCGGCCATCTTGTTTTTTGTTTATATACGGCCCGATTACGTTTAAACTCGATATCTGAGCCTTTGAGAAGCCACTTAGAACGAATCTGACATCAGATTTGAAGGAGGCGTCCTTAATGATTTTGTCGTATTGTTGTTGAGATCAAATCTGACCTCAGATTTGTTTTAAGTAAGTGCATGAGTTTTATCAATAATCAATTTTGAACGTAATCTAATCTGCCTGTAAATAAACAAAAACAATATGGGTGCCACTTTTTTGACATTTACACAAATTATGAGAATTTACAATAATACGATGGAACATTTCGTAACTATTCAACAATTGAATGGGTACCTACATGACCCATTGTTTCACCTTTCCAAACGTCTGCCGTAAATAAGGTCGAAGGCCAAGGCCATCCATAACTTAGGTACAATCACGGAATGGCTCACCAGTTAGTTATAACTGGTGAGCCATTTAGAGCTCACTTTATACTGGACTAGTTAAGCTATATATATGTATAAGTATAAAGAGAGCTTCGTAAGACTCCATAGTAATACTCAGATTATATTAGATTTTGAAATGTGACGTCAAGAAATTTAGGACCTCTCCCACCCCTTGCCATATAATATAACGCTTCGTCGACCCCTTCCCCCCTTAAAGTGTGATTTATTTCATGCATGATAAGAATACCAAAAAACTCGTCTTTGGTGTCTTTTTTTTTTGAACCTGACTGTGGCTTTATAGGCCGGGCCCAATAAAGCGATAGGAGTGCTTTTTGGTGACGTTAACGCACTTTTT
Organism: Epiblema foenella; assembly: GCA_963556455.1. Lineage (NCBI taxonomy): Eukaryota > Metazoa > Arthropoda > Insecta > Lepidoptera > Tortricidae > Epiblema > Epiblema foenella. Next base: position 6,276,430 of record OY747108.1, on the reverse strand, counting down.
GTGTATGAGATATTTAGTCTTAAATATCTCGTAACAATAACTTCTGATATGGACCTTGAGTTTAACAATAAAAGGTTTACTTTAGCATAGCAATTGACATGGAATACGTCATTTGGAAATTTCCATCATAGTTCGTAGATTTATTATCTGATTGGTATGTGGCACTGGAATTAAATTTCTTGAGCTCTGTCTACCCCTTTTAGGAATACGGCCGTCAGTTTTTTAGCCTAGTGGGTAGTGCACCTGCCTGTGAAGCTGACGGTCCTGGGTTCAAATCCCGGTCAGGGCAAATATTTGTGTGATGAGCATGAATATTTGTTTCTGAGTCTTGGATGTTTTCTATGTATTTAAGTATTTATATCTATTAAATATATCTTCGTCTAGTACCCATAACACAAGCCTTCTTGAGCTTACTGTGGGACTAGTTCGATTTGTGTAAGACTGTCCTCTAATATCTATTTATTTATTTATTTTATGTATATATGTGTGTGTGGTATCATTAAAAGCCAATTTCACAAGGTGGCATTTTACAAAATAAAGTATTGTACAGTCAAGTACCTAAAAAGGTACGTGTTTATGTTTCCTTTACCGCACGAGCAGTCATAAACTTTTTGAATTAATAATTCTATAATTAATAAGTCTAGAATAGATGTTTCTTTCTTTCTTTCCTCATGGAGTGTCTCCCAGGTAGCGGGTGGGGGAAATTTTCGGTAGTACAGTTCTGTTAGTATCAGAAGTAGCTACTCGTATGTAGACGTCAATAGTCTTTAGAGCTGTTCTCCCTCCTCATTTCCGTAGCGACCTCTTCATTTGCGTAGCTAGTTCTTATGCTAACTGTACAGTTTAGGTAATCTAAATACCTAAGTCCGATGACTTAGGTATTTAGAGTAGCTAGGCTGAGTCCACCGGGACTCGCTGACTTTGGCGGTGATGTGGTGGCTATACGAAACCTTATTAGTTTAGAGAGCTAATAAATCTTAAGAAATAGGACTACTTTTCCAAAATTATAATTTTTAGGAATTTTGATTAAAATTGTTTCAACAAAATGAAAAAATTAAGAATACATATTTATAGTTGCGATCTTTTTCCTTGGACGATATTTTATAAAACTGTTATTGGATTTTGAATCTTCTTTCATGCAAAATGAAGCCGCTTTTTGTACCGATTACTTGGCCAACTTAAAATATATTGCCTAATTATCCTATTAACTAGCTCCGTAATGGGAACGGCAACTGCCTGTCCTAATTTTGTACATTAACAACTAATTTACTTCCACTAAGATTTTTTTTGCCTTTAAATACTCTAGCCAACGCAACAGATCAGTGCTAAGCACGCCTTACTTATATTCATACGTTAAACAGCACTAAGCCTTCACTCCGCCTGTGAAGACTCGGTTATATACATCATATCGGATCTGTTTATCTCAGTGTGGAACAAACATGGCAATGACCTGGTCGTTCTTGTCCATTCTTAGCTTAGGACTTTTAACTACGTTCTCAAACGTTCGGACAATATTTCGACTTAGTACAGCACACGAGCGATTGAATTTTACACAAATAGTGGCACAACATGGTTATATTAGTGAAAATTACACAGTGCAAACGGAAGACGGGTATCTACTTAACTTGTACAGGATAACTCATAGTGCTAAGTGTAAACGAGAAAAGATAAAATCTCCAGTGCTGCTCATAAACGGTCTGTTGGCTAGTGCGGATTGCTTTTTAGATGCAGGAGTAGACAATGGACTACCTTACCTTATTGCAGATGCTTGCTATGATACATGGGTAGGTAACGCCAGAGGCTCATACGATGGTAGAAGACATATAACTTTGGATCCCGACAACGACAAGGCATTCTGGGATTTCTCCGTCGACGAAATAGGAAAATACGACGTTCCGGCTACTATCGACTTTGTGTTGAACAACACTGGTCAACCACAGTTGAATTATATAGGAGTCTCGCAAGGATCTGGGACTTTTCTCGTGATGTGCTCCGAAAGACCTGAATACAGTGATAAAGTGAAGCTCCTTATCGCGTTAGCACCGGCTTCAAAGCATACGCATACGAAATCTATTCTATTCAGGACGCTTGCGACGCTTATACGTGATCATCAAAGCATTTTCGAATCGCTCGGTCTTTGGGAATACTTGTGGCAGGGAATGCTCGATCCTATACGGGTACTCTGCGAATATAAGCCTGATGTTTGCTATCTGATCATAGCTTTAATGGATAGTCCACATCCTGGGTCGATTTCCTTGGAAACACTGAAGTTGACATTAGAGCATTTTCCAGCAGGAACGTCAATCAAGAACCTCGCCCGTTACGGCCAAAGTGTGAACGTCGATCGATATTGTAAATTCGATTACGGCCCAGTGAAAAACATGGAGCTGTATGGAGGAGAACCGCCTGAGTTTAACTTATCTACTGTCACTACTCCCACATATGTACTACAAGGAATGAACGATGGTATAGTAGATTACAAAGACGTAAAGTGGTTAGTTAGTAAATTGCCTAATGTTAAAGAATTTGTTATAATGGAAGATCCTTTGTGGCATCATCTTGACATGGTTGTTAGTAAGGATATAGGTAATGCATTGTTTCCAAAGATTTTGAAATACTTGCAATTGTATAATGAAGAAACAGATACCATAACGACTATTGCAAATAGTAGCGATACCAAATCTACATCAACATTAACTCCAGAAGTCAGATTAATAGGGCACGTTGTAAGTAATTAAAAACTAATATAGTTAATTGATGATAGTGGTGATAGAAATGATAACGAATATATTTAAGAAACGCATAAGTCAAATAGTCAGGCTATTTAGTGAGTAAATGCTGCCAGTATCTTCGGCACAATGCCATTTTTTTTATTTAACTTAGTTTAATTTTTAGATTTTTACATTGGTTGTCATTAGTTTTATTTTTGTTTGGTAATATGTTGTATTTATGGATTTAATATTTATACTATAAGAAAAGAACAAATACCTACATAAGTAGCTATATATCGTTTGGTAAGCTCATTAGTGTAATTGTAAGTGACGTAAAAGTTTCGCAAGGTCCCAAGGCAAGGGCAAAGTAGACACGTCAGTTCACGCTCACCACCTTATTCATAATCGGTCATCTGATCTATTTTAGTTTAATTACCATAAATATTCCTTTGTCCTTATCTGTCATTTAGACATTTATGTTTGTAATAAAGGGACAGGAGGAACGCTCTAGAACTAAAAAAGAAACATATTTTTGTTGGCAGCAGTTTGTTTTATGAATTATAAATTGATAGTCCAGAATTTAGCCAATTAAAGTGATGTACTTTCGGATTCATATATAAAAGGAACATCTGTTATAAAATGTTACATATCCTTTAACAGGAAAGATTTTTAAAATAAATTCCAAACAAAAAGAAATTTTGATTGCTGATTACAAATTATAAAATAATTTTGTAACGTTTTCTGAGACAATATCTTTGGTTTACACGGCCACCAAAGAAGTTGTCTACCTGTTTGACACTGCTTGTATAGTCTGTAATAAACTCGAAGGCCATTGATTGGTTGATGTTTATAATAATTAAGATATGTACATAGTTAGAGCTTCTCCAAATACGTAGGTATGGACGCACTTTCTTATATTGTGCTGTGTCAACAAGTAAGTGTTTTAAAAGTATATTACCTAAGTTAGATTATGTGGATCATAAAGGACTGGATTTGTTAATAATTAGATAATTTATAAGTTAGTAAAAATAAATAAAGTTAACTGTTATATTAATTGCTGTTTAGTTTCTAGTTTACATCAACTTAATTATCTCTGCCATCACGAACTACTGACCGAAATTCAACGAAATACGCTCTAAATAAAAAAAAAACAGAAAATACCCTTGTTTTCTATCGTAAATTCCGTCAGTTACCAATTCTCAATATAAAGAAATTCAAAATAAATACCAAATCATCTATGCTTTTAAAGTTACAGAATGTGAAAGACCTCGCCGTACAAGATCAACAAGCAAGATCAAGAACGGTGAGGTCGCGAACATGTTTGTAGATATCTGATTTAGGTCTCGTTCTAAGGTCATAAACTATATTTTTACTAGTAATAAAGATTATAAATTTCCAAGCTAATTAAGTTTAAGGGCTAAGGGGCTAACGTTCATTTAACAGAATCTGACCTTACAGTTTCTTACATACTACAACACTGTTGACAGCTTTTTGATATTGTACTGCCTCCGCTTCGTCAAGTCAGGAAGTCGCCTAAATGTAGCTCTATATATACTTGTTTTTCTGTTTGAAAAGGATTGGTACATCATAATTAAGAATATATGAGACCTAACAGCACAAATGCACTTTTTATATTCAACTTATCAATTTGCACTTACTTGTAAAATTACTTTTTCATCTCTCCTGTTCGGAAAGTTCGATTTTCATAAGTAGATAGCCGGGTTGAAAGTCGCTATTCCAACCCTAGGGTAGAAAGTATTTTTTTAAGGTTCCATAGGCCGGGGGCGCGCGCCAGCCAAGCACACGGGCCGCGGGGCGTGGCGCGCCCGTTGCTAGTTGCTGCAGCGCGTGTTTTATTATTGAATGCTTAGAATATCATTACTTTTATTTCTAATTTATTTACCTCATAGTCGAAATAAAAAGTAGTGTTTAACTCGGGTGAAAGTACCCATTTCGACATTGAACTAGTGGAACCAAAATATCTCGGGTGAAATGGGTTACTTTCAACACTCGTTTAAGTATCTACTATTTTATTTGTCATGCCCTGAAAGTGGGTTATTCATTCATCTAGGCGGAATGCTGAAAATGGCACTTTTTTGCTCTAGAGCAGAAAAGTATTTGTTAGTTGTTGTTATATTTCGGATACCATATAATAATAATAATAATAAAATGCTTTATTGTGCACTACAAGGAGAATTATTACAATGACAAAAACACGAACAGGACTTAAGTAAGTAGGTAACAACGGGCAGGCAGGTACATATATAGTTAGTTGTGAATTATATTTTGGATACTATAGCATCCGAAACCAGCAGTAAAAAAAGATTTTGTTCAAAATTATCTTTGAGACCGTTACTGTACATCAGTTCGTGTTTTTAAGTCAGAAATCATATTAAAACGCATGAAACTCTAAAAATTCTTAAAACCTGTTATTCTGTTACTTTAGTGCAGGAATCAGTGTGGAATCAGAAGTCAATAACTTACAAAAATATTTCCTTAATATTTCAATAATTTGTACAGGAAAAACCTATTATCTTTTCAGTTATATCGAAAAAAACTCAGGCCACTGAGCTTGTATTTTATTATTTTGTCACTTATAAGTAAACCATATGTACAATAAAGCTTTATCCTGTGAAAAATTAGGTGTAATTGGAGGAATATGCAAGAAAACCGATATCAGATATGTACAGGCAAAACCTTTTAAGTTTCGTATATTGCTCGACTATGCATGTGTCGATAATGCATGTCTATAGGTAACACCTTTTAAACTTCGTAAATTGCTTGACACCATTATTTCAATTGTATTTTTATCTTCAATTAATGAAACCAGCATTCTTTGCACTATTAAACCTAAAAAAAAATATTTCTAATTTTATATATTAGGAATGCAAGACGAACTATCTTTCGATTTCATGTAAGCACAATCATTCAAACTTTAAAATTATTTTTCACGAAATGACTTTTTTGAATTTAACAGGTATTTGCAGTAATAGGACAACCTATTACTTGGCCAACTCAAATTATCTTATTACCTAGGTTCGTGATGGGAACGGCAACGGCCTGTCTTAACTAATGTAGTACTTATAATGTTATTGTGAGCGGTGCGATACATTTGCGTCACGCATAAACCTTAAACAGGTTTCTGTACGCGACTACTAAATTTGTATTGTTATTTTTTCTCTTTTAATATGAATAAATTAAAAACAAATGTTTTAAACATCTAATTTACTACTACTAAGATTTTTTTTTTATATATTCTAGTCAACAGCAAATCAGTGCTAACCACGCCTTACTTATACTCGTACGTCAAACCGCGCAAAGCACTCCACCTGTGAACACTCGGTTATATACATTATATCGGATCTGTTTATCCCAGTGTGGAACAAACATGGCGATAACCTGGTCGTTCTTGTCCATGTTTAGCTTAGGACTTTTAAGTACGTTCTCAAACGTTCGGACAATATTTCGACTCAGTACGGCACACGAGCGATTGAATTTTACACAAATAGTGGCACAACATGGTTATATTGGTGAAAATTACACAGTGCAAACCGAAGACGGGTATCTACTTAACTTGTACAGGATAACTCATAGTGCTAAGTGTAAACGAGAAAAGATAAAATCTCCAGTGTTGCTCATAAACGGTCTGGTGGCTAGTGCGGATTGCTTTTTAGATGCAGGAGTAGACAATGGACTACCTTACCTTATTGCGGATGCTTGCTATGATACCTGGGTAGGTAACGCCAGAGGCACATACGATGGTAGAAGACATATCACTTTGGATCCCGACAACGACAAGGCATTCTGGGATTTCTCCGTCGACGAAATAGGAAAATACGACGTTCCGGCTACTATCGACTTTGTGTTGAACCACACTGGGCAACCACAGTTAAATTATATAGGAGTCTCGCAAGGATCTGGGAGTTTTCTCGTGATGTGCTCCGAAAGACCCGAATACAGTGATAAAGTGAAGCTCCTTATCGCGTTAGCGCCGGCTTCAAAACATACGCATACGAAATCTATTCTATTCAGGACGCTTGCGACGCTTATACGTGATCATCAAAGCATTTTCGAATCGCTCGGTCTTTGGGAATACATGTGGCAGGGAATGCTCGACCCTGCACGGGCACTCTGCGAATATAAGCCTGATGTTTGCTATCTGATCATATCTTTAATGGATAGTCCACATCCTGGGTCGATTTCCTTGGAAACATTGAAGCTGACATTAGACCATTTTCCGGCAGGAACGTCAGTCAAGAACCTCGTCCGTTACGGCCAAAGTGTGAACACCGATCGATATTGTAAATTCGATTACGGCCCAGCGAAAAACATGGAGGTGTATGGAGGAGAACCGCCTGAGTTTAACTTGTCTACTGTCACTGCTCCCACATATGTACTACAAGGAATGAACGATGGTATAGTAGATTACAAAGACGTAAAGTGGTTAGTTAGTCAATTGCCTAATGTTAAAGAATTTGTTATAATGGAAGATCCTTTGTGGCACCATACTGACATGGTTATTAGTAAGGATATAGGTAATGAATTGTTTCCAAAAATTTTAAAATACTTGAAACTCTATAATGAAGAAACAGAGACCATAACGACTATTGCAAATAGTAACGATACCACATCTACATCAACATTAACTCCAGAAGTTAGATTAATAGGGCACGTTGCAAGTAATTAAAAACTAATATAGTTAATTGATGGTAGTGGTGATAGAAATGATAACGAATATATTTAAGAAACGCATAAGTCAAATAGTCAGGCTATTTAGTGAGTAAATGCTGCCAGTATCTTCGGCACAATGCCATTTTTTTATTTAACTTAGTTATATTTTTAGATTTATTACTTTGGTCGTAATTAGTTTTATTTTTGGTAGGTAATATGTTTTTGTATGTATAGATTAAAATATTTATACTTTAAGAAAAGGACAAATACATACATAAGTAGCTATACATCCTTTGGTAAGCTCGTTAGTGTGATTGTAAGTGACGTAACGCTTTAGCAAGGTCCCAAGGCAAGGGCAAAGTAGACCCGTCAGTGGCGTAAAGCCACTGGACAGAAAGGACTGTAATTGCTGGTGAATGTATTATGTGTTAATGCCCCCGTGTTCCGCCGAGGAATCTTACTAGTACTGGAAGAGGAAGGGCCGACTCACCTGGTGCTAGTGCCACAAACGTTGAGGGATCGCTCTTCTTCACATCGGATGGTCCACTTTATGGAATATTATGCCTAAATAACATATTTAGTGGATTTCCAGAGATTAACATTTGAAAAACTGTTCTCTGAGGTTTATATATTGTGACACTAACTTTTGTCTATGTTTTTTACTTATTAGAGGTTTTCTTGTTAGCCAATACCGACCACCATACCATTGAGGTTCACTCGGCTATAGAACGAACAACGTCCCAATATTTTTTATTAAGTTATTTATACTTAACGAGTACCAACAGCTGCAAAAACATGATAATTGATAATTTAATAATCCAACGTCTGAATGTCTAGTATTGGGCCGGTGTCAAGCACTGGCATATTATTCTTTAAATAGGTTGGCATTTAATTTATACGCTCACCCCCTTATTCATAATCAGCCATCTAATCTATTTTAATTAAATTGCCGTAAATATTCGTTTGTCCTTATCTGTCATTTAGATATTTATGTATGTAAGAAAGTGATAGGAGGAACGCTCTAGAACTAAAAAAGAAACATATTTTTGTTGGCAGCAATTTGTTTTATGAATTATAAATTGATAGTCCAGAATTTAGCCAATTAAAGTGATGTACTTTCGGATTCATATATAAAAGGAACATTTGTTATAAGATGTTACATACCCTATAACAAAAAAGATTTATAATATAAATTCCAAACGAAATGAAATTCTGAATGTGATTACAAATAATAAAATAATTTTGTAACGTTTTCTGAAACAATATGTTTGCTGTTTGGCTTACACAGCCACCAAAGACGTTGTCTACCTTTTGCCATTGCCTGATGTTGATTGAATGATTGATGTTTATAATAATTATGTTATGTACATAGTTAGAGCTTCTCCAAGTACGCGAATGCACTTTTTTTTATTGTGCTGTGTCAACAAGTAAATGTTTTAAAAGTATATTACCTAAGTTAGATTATGTGGATCATAAAGGACTGGATTTGTTATTAGATAAATTGTAAGTAGGTAAATATAAATAAAGTTAACTGTTATATTATTGCTGTTTAGTTTCTAGTTTATATCAACTTAATTATCTCTGCCATCACGAAGGAACTACTGACCGAAATTCAACGAAATACGCTCTAAATAAAAAAAAACAGAAAATACCCTATTTTTCCTAGACTTTTGTATGGACTACAAAACATAATATGCAATCGTAAATTGCGTCAGTTACCAATTCATTAATACCAAATCACCTACGCTTTTAAAGTTACGAAATGTCAAAGACCTCGCCATATAAGGTCAACAAGCAAGATCAAGAATGGTGCGGAGAACATGTTTGTAGATACCTGATTTAGGTCTCGTTCTAAGGTCATAAACTATATTTTTGCTAGTAATAAAGATTATAAACCACGCTTATTAAATTGAAGGGCTAAGGGGGCTAACGTTCACGCAAAGTTTTCATCTATATTTATGTTTCGAGTATAATTTATAAACATTTTTGGACCATTTTCCTTCATTAGGTATAAAATAAAATGTTGTCCATCACGTTATTTCATTGTTCCGAATATAAATTAATTTCTTTTCATGTTTCGTTACCATAATTTTACCTATTTATAAACAGTAAAAGAAAACGTTAGTATGTGAAAGAAAAATGATAATAAGTTAATAAAAAAATAAAATAAACAAAATGCTGGAATACGAAGACTACGGTATGGTATTTAATGGCTTTCTGACTTTTTTAATAACGCAAAGTGGTTTTATATTGGGATATGTTATCTGAAAAATGTTTGTATGGAAAATTAGAATATACAAGCAAACAGAGCTAGTAAAGTATTTTTTTTTGAACCTGACTGTGGCTTTATAGGCTGGGCCCAATAAAGCGATAGGAGTGCGTGGTTGGAGAGTAGCCTGGGGAAAATCCAGGGGAAAACCTCCGGCACGACCACGCGTGTGATTTGGAACACTGGAATACTCTAAAAGTTTGCGCTCCAGTGAGATTGGTTGAGCGGTTTCAACCGAATCTGAGGTGTGAGTGGAATCGAGCTACTGGGAGTTTTGTTGCTGGTTCACTAAATCTAGCTGAGAAGAATCCAGCAAGAGTAGCTTCGACTAGATATCATATCATAAGAAATTTCTAGTGCAGTGCATAAGTTTATCACTTGACCCTATTTGTGTGTCAGTGAAGATGCAATATTTTAGCTATATTATGAAGTCTCAAGCAGGGTTATTCCAGTAAATCTGTACAAACATGTATTAGGACTAAATACATGTCAGTAACCAATATGGCGACAATAAAGCAAAAAATGAAAATCGACGTACGTACTATATCGAGTGGAGTATTAATTTTGTAACTACAATTTAATTTCAAACATTTATTCGTGTCAACACAAAACACTACAAGTTACTTATAATAAATTATCTATGCATATATTGAATTTAAATGATTTGATACACACGTTTTTTTTATTGCAAAAGGATACTGCTCTATAATCTATTAATCGCAATCTTTATAATATCTTGACATTTTAAAGCAATAATTTTATATTCCTATATTCATAACTTAAACTTTTTTTGAATTTTAATCAATGTTGATTTATGTTTAGTTTGGGTTTTAATTTATTTTGTACTGCATTTGAACAATAATGTATTTAATCAACATTGCACAACAAAGAAGCGGTACTGACTCTATAGTTCGTAGTAAACTCTAGGGGCAAATTCTGTTAAAAAAAACGTAAGCAAAAAACCAATAAGTGCTCCGACTATAAGGTAGATTTTTTCTTGCGTTCCTTGCAACCTTACAGTTTCCTTCATACTATAACACTGTTGATAGCTTTTTGATATTGTACTGCCTCCGCTTGGTCAAGTCAGGAAGTCGCATAAATGTAGCTGTATATGTACTTGTTTTGCTGTTTGAAAATTATTGGTAAATCATAATTAAGAATATCTGAGAACTAACAGCACAAATGCACTTTTTGTATTGAACTAACCAATTTGCACTTACTTGTAAAATTACTTTTTCATCTCTCCTGTTCGGAAAGTTCGATTTTCAAAAGTAGATAGCCGGGTTGAAAGTGGCTATTCCGACCCTAGGGTGAAAAGTATTTTTTTTATAGTTCTTATAGGTCAAGGGCGCGCGCCGGCCACGCGTACGAACCGCAAGGCGCGGCGCGCCCGCTGCTGGTTGCTGCAGCGTATGTTTTTATTATTGAATGCTTTAAGAGAGGTAGGGCATAGCAAAATGTCATCTTGCTCGAATTTGGAGCAGCCCAACTGGGGAAGTACCTCCGCCTTGCAGAAGACCACAGCCATAATAACATTATTTACTATACAAGTATGTAGTGTTGTGTTCCTGGAGGTGAGCAAGGTTGCCAGAGCTCCCGAGGATGCACTGTGTTGAGAGCGAGGGACCTAAATATGTTCCTTCTGCTGTCAACAGAGTGCATACTCAAATCTTATAAAGGGTCGGCAACGCGCACGTGACTCCTTTGGAGTTGCGGGCGTCTATAGGCTGCGGTGGCCGCTTAAGATCAGGTGGACCGTACGCTTGTTTGCCACCGGAGTTGTATAAAAAAAAATCATTTACTTTAGTTTCTCATTTATTTTCCTCATAGTTGAAATGAAAAGTTGAGTGTTAAACTCGGGTGAAAGCACCCATTCCACCCTTCGTTCGAGCGCCAAAATATCTCGGATGCAATGGGTCACTTTCAACCCTTGGTTAACAATATACCATTTCATTTCTCATGCTCTGAAAGTGGGTTATTCATTCATCTAGCATGAATGTCATCATGCGGCATGCTGAAAATGGCACTTTTTTGCTCTGGAGCAGAAAAGTATTTCAAAGAAAAAATACGGTGAATCGTAGTTAGATTGGGCAACACACACAAAAATAAGTACGATTAATACTAAATTAAAAAAAAATTGACCATACACACACACTGTTAACGTCATTCAACAGATCCCACCAAAATGGTTCTTTCGCTGAATCAGAAAATGTTTGTGCATATTTTGTGTTTGCTTTTTTTATTATTCTCGTATTTGAAATGATTGTATTTAACTCGTGTAATCACCCATTTCAGCCTCAAACTATAAATATCTCGTTTGTAATGGGTGGCTTTGAACCCATGGTTAACAATCTACTATTGCTGTATCATCGTACAAATATGTACTGAAACAATTCAATTGAAATATCACACGAAATTGGCTGCGAGGCAATAACATTAGCGATCATTTAAGCGTTTCGAATACTATCAATCTCACGCTTATGCTGAGACTGTCATTTGTTTCTAGAAAATTAATAGAATGTTCCCGACGTAAATACTCTTCGATTATTCGAAAGACTTATTATAAAGTGACGTTGACGTTTGGTGGAATGCAGAAACCCACCCTTTCAAAACACAACTTTACCGATTACAACTTAAGACTCAATCTACATCGCCACTATTCTAAGTAATGTGGCATGATGAATTGAACTCTATGTGTAAGAGGATAAGATTGATTAAGCATTGGTAAGTTTCGTTTGGTTTTAAGAATAGAATTGGCAGGGAGCGGTTGAGAGGTGGATTGGGTTTCTGACGATGGCCAGCATTGCTGACTCATTTGACAGGTCAGTTTGAAATTGTGACGTCACACGAAGATGAAAGATTTCATATTAGAAGAAAACCGGCCAAGTGCGATTCCTACTTGGACACGAACGGTTCTGTACAACCGTGTGTAACGTAACATTCAGCATCACACTTAACTGATAATTGGTAGACCTTATCTCGTCGCAATAAGGTTCACAAATGATCAGTAACTCTGACACTGATGAGAGTACGTACCAAAAAAAAACACTTTTGTTGCTGGTGTAGCGGAAAGAGTACATAATCATTAAAAAAATTAATAGTTTACCTATTGAGGTTCATGGGATACAACCCTCTGATAGGCGGACGGATAGACGGACGAACCTTTTGGGTGTGGAACCGATAGAACGGTTTTATTCTTTTTTCCGTTCCGTACCCAAAGGGTAAAACCGGACCCTATTACTATGATTCCGCTGTCCGTCTGTCTGTATGTCTGTCCGTCTGTCACCAGGCTGTATCTCATGAACAGATAGTCAGATATATGAAATTTTCACAGATTATATATTTCTATTACCGCAATAATTACAAATACTATAAACAGTATAAAATAAATATATACAACAAACGAGTTTTTTTCCCATTTTTATAGGTACGGAACCCTTTGTGCGCGAGTCCGACGCGCACTTGTTTTTTGTGCCTTGTCCGAGGAGTAAGTAAAAATGGATGCGTTGTCGTGAATTTGACGACTATTGAGGTAAACGTCCTAAATTTTGATCCTTAATAAAACAAAGAATGCTTTTTTTAATACCACTTCGGTGGCAAACAAGCTGACAGCCCACCTGATGGTAAGTGGTTACCGTCGCCTATAGACGCTTGCAACACCAGAGGCGCTACTCGCGCGTTACCGACCCGTAAGAAACCTTTTCACGCCTTTTTTGAAGAGTCCCATTCTGTAGCCCATTGGGAATACCTCGGCAGGAAGCTCATTCCACAACCTAAGTGTTCTTGGTATAAAGTGCCTGTTGAATCGTACTGTACGAGAATGCTATGGGTCCAAGGTGTGAGGATGAGCTCGCTGCCGATGCTAAGTCTGCCTTAATGCTGCTGATCAGAAATGCTAGTCTAGCTTACCTAAATTAATAAAAGAATCATTTAAATTATTAAACATGAGATAAATATTATTGTCTCGTTGAATATCTTTCATAATAGCAAAGTCTTATTAAATTGTCATGCTACATAAAGAATTCCTCCTTGCTAAGATATTTACAGAAGGCGCTGTGATTTTAAACTAGGAGCGCCTGAGATTAAGTCCTCACACCAAATTGGACCAGAGTGGATATTATATTGTGGGTCAAACTTAGATAGGGATCTTACATGAATAAGCGGGAAATTGGAAAAGAGTACCATCGCACCAATCTTTTTAATATCAGGAAGGTGTCTTCACTAATTAAGTCCTGTTCGAAGGAATATGTACAACCGTAATTGGCTCTTAGCTAAGAATGCCGCGTGTGGGTCGACTGAAAGACGTTTTGTCAAGCCGTCGCCGCTGAGGTGTCCAGAATATCATAGCTAAGGATGCCGCGTGTGTGGGTCGAATGAAAGCCGTTTTGTCAAGCCTTCACCGCTGAGGTGTCCAGAATATCATAGCTTAGGATGTCGCGTGTGGGTCGAATGAAAGACGTTTTGTCAAGCCTTCACCGCTGAGGTGCCCAGAATATCATAGCTAAGGATGCCGCGTGTAGGTCGAATGAAAGACGTTTTGTCAAGCCGTCGCCGCTGAGGTGTCCAGAATATCTTAGCTAAGAATGCCGCGTGTGGGTCGAATGAAAGACGTTTTGTCATGCCGTCGCCGCTGAGGTGTCCAGAATATCTTAGCTAAGATTGCCGCGTTTGGGTCGAATGAAAACCGTTTTGTCACGCCGTCGCCGCTGAGGTGTCCAGAATATTATTATGCCCAGTTGGAAGGTTTTGTAAATAAATGGTGGCCACAACATCTCCAGATATTTATGCTGTATTCCTTTCCAATCACACTTTAATGTATCTTGGTGTTGGAATTTTCGTTATTTTGAATAATGTGTATCAAAATTGTGAAATATAATTAATATAATTTACCATTTTCGGTTGTTCTCAAGAAAATGAAAAAGCGTTCTATAAATGCCATGGTAACCATCAGCTATATTTGGTACTCATTCACTTATCTATTCCCGATATATAGCTACGTATATCTTTCACTGAATTTAATTCCATGTAAATTTCAATTTATTACAGTGAACGTAGCGACAGCGTTTGAAACTCCGAAAAGCTCTTGAGAATTAGGGATCCTCTATTGTGCATTTAGTCCACACCCATGACTCAGGCACGATCGCGCCTTCATAAACTGAACGATCGTACACCTCAGAAGCACTAGAAAAGCGGTCCAAACGCAAGACGGACTACCGGACGGACGGACGTTTCAACCGCCCCTTCCACACGATGAAAAATGCATCAAAATTTCATGGAATTAACGGCGTGGTTAGTTTACAGGTGGACTGCATTCACAAAGTTTATCCATTTGTCATCATATCGACGAGTTCGAATATTTGGTAACGCACGGGAATGGGTGTTTGAAACGAAATGCCCCCAAACCAAGCTCTCCAATGAAATAGCAGGAGGGCGATTCTCCGAGCGTTTGAAACGCTCGTTTCTAAAGTCACTGTCGACTCAAGATTATATACCCAAAGTCGGGATAAACCGGCGAAAACATTGATCAAATAAGACTCGGACCCGACATTGGTTTACGCTTTTAACAAAAGTTTACTCAAATAATCGTCTCCTTTAACAATATTTAATGAAACGACAATGACGTAAAATAATCGCCGTATAAACGCCGAATATTCGCCCAGGAATGCCACGTCAACCTGTGAGGTGTAACTCGACTACCCGGGACTGTCCGGGCGATCATTGTGGAGTCCCGACCCAATTCTCAGTTATAAATAGTCCCGCTGAAATAGCCGGCAGGGCGTGAGACCGTTTTAGACCGAACCGTTTTTCGTGACGCTTGGGTTATTGGTTTGTCTATTGTCCAGCTTTATTTTATACAACGACGGTGGTGGACGCATACCGTCAAGCATGCGGCCTGCCTGATGGTCAGACACACCTGTCGCGACTGCAGTGTTAACACGAGCGCTACTCACCCTTGTGAGGAATCCGTAGTAAAGAAGATACCCTTATAGTTTTGTCATGTCCGTCCATGGTTTATCTCAGTAACCGTTAAGACTAGAAAGCTGCTATTTTGCATGAGTATATCAATTACGCCGACAAAACCGTAGAATAAAATCTTGAAAAAGTTTTTTTCTTCAAAACCCTATCGTGTGGGATAATATTGTAGGGTTTCTGAAACCATTTTATGATTCAGATATCCGTTTGTGTGATATTAAGGTTTGAAGTGATCATTTTTGTTATGTTCAAGTGTCCCCCCCACTGACATCTAAACGATGGGTACTGGGCTTATGAAAAATAATAATAATAATATATACAATGAATTTAAAGAAAAACTATCAGGAGCATGTAGGCCTAGATAGTAATAGCCGAACTTTAGAAACGTACTTAAAAAAGCAAACAACGTTCAACAATTCGTACAATTTCCATTGATTACTTGTCTTAGATAACCTTACTAGTTCAAAGGTTAACTGGAAGAGATCCCTTACAGGGATAAGTTCGCCTTTGTACATGATTGATCTGTTTTTTTTCTGTATAATTTATTTTACTTGTCTTGTGTACAATAAAGTATTTACATACATACATACATACTAGTTGTGTCAAAAACATAGTAAATGCTTGCAAACCTTTAAGTTCGTGTACCGTAACGGGTGGATAACTACGAAATCCTACATTGCATGGCCACACACGCACTTGGACGATTTTGATATTAGTATTGACTGCTAGAGGACTGTATTATTTACCTTACCACTGGCTTACTATTGCCCGGCTGTTCGCAGATTTAACCAATCAATTTTACGATGACGGAAATGCATTAATGAAGGTCCTATTTACTTCAAAATTGATATATCTGATGCAGTTTAAAACAAAACGATAACTACAAGATATCCACCACCAAAATAACCACATCTGGTATTTCTTTTTAAATCTAATTTCGCTGTCTTCATACCAGGACTTGTGTCAAATATACACGTCATTATGTTGTCTGTTGTTTATGTTGTAGCCAAAAGCTTTTTATTTGTTATGTTAGAAATGGAGATATGCGCCACATTTTAGTAACAGGAGAAAAACATGATTTTTCAGTTGCAACATGTTTTATTTATTGTTTACGTCTACAATTAGGGTTACATCATTCTGAAAATGTATAATATTTACTACTTACAACTACAACAAAGAAACAAATAAAACCATTTTTTCAGTTGGTTGTTGGCAATTAATTTTAAAATTAATTTCAACATTTAGAAAATGATCAATGGTCCCAAGCCACCTTGCCGATTAGGCATGGAGGAATTGGGATCCGCAAAATTTCTAGTATTTCCCTACCCGCCTTCCTGTCATCAATTTTTGGCACTAAAAATTTGGTTGCCAAAATTTTAAAAGTCAGCCCCAGCGATCTTGAAATACCCTTTTTGGCGGAAGCCATAGCTTTATGGAGGGCAAGCTGTCCTAATACTGACTTGCCTACGACTCCTCATTCGCAGCGGCGGTGGGACGAGCCGCTCAGTGTGCTGGTACGGGATAATCTTCTTGAAACGTCAACCAGCACTACTGAGCGAGCTCGTCTCCTTGCCTCCTGTAGATGGGAGTCGGGGGCCTGGTTTGCCCTCCAAAAATCTAGGCACCCTCCTCACTAACAGCACCTTTAGGGTCGACGGCCTTTCCTGTAGCAGGAGTGCTGGTCGTATCGCGCGGCACGCGTCAATAAATGACATTCTGCGCCGAGCCTTTGCCAGTGCCGGTACTCCGGCGGTCCTAGAGCCAACCGGCCTGGCCCGAGACGACGGCAAGAGGCCAGATGGCATGACTCTGGTCCCCTGGAAGTTGGGACGGCCGCTAGTCTGGGATGCCACTTGTGTGGATACCGCAGCACCGTCCCATCTCCCAGGAACCTCGGTCAGGGCTAGAGCTGCCGCCGATCCGGCTGAACACCTCAAGCGGCCAAAAGTCATTGACAGTGCCTACATGTTTGAGCCGTTTGGGGTGGAAACACTAGGGCCGTGGGGACCTGGTGCTCACAGCACATATAAGGAGCTGGCGAAACGCCTTGTTGACGCGACGGGTGACCAAAAGGCTGGCGCGTACCTTGCTCAGCGCATCGGTCTTGCTGTGCAGCGTGGCAATGCCGCCAGCCTTCTGCGGAGAAGCACCATTTACAAAGTTATCCGGTACGTAATTTCTTCTGGATGTATGTGAGCATTATAATTATGATATTTTTATTTCAAATGCATTATAAATGTTTCACTTGTTTGTTAATTATTAGACATAATCAGTATATGACGCCATGTTCCAAATATTCATTTAGTTCCTTTAGTTACTGCCTGCCATTACAACTGTCATTGGCGCTAGTTTAGCTGGAACAGATAGCACAGGCTGCTGCGTTCATATATCACGGTTTTAAAAAAAAAATGTCAAACTTTGTTTTTAAAATCCGTCTTCTTCTTCTTCATGTTAATCGTTCTTTATTTATTATTATTATTATTTTATGTTCGTACAGTTACACACCGTGATATCACTCGACGGTCCCATCGGAAGACCAGCGCTGGCGATTGCCCGCATTATGCTGAGATGGTACCGTTTCGAGATAACACAACTTTTTTGTTTATTTTTATATTCTATTTTTTGCTGTATTAATTGTTGTCTTTGTCTCGAATAAATATTTCTTTCTTTCTTTCTTTCTTTCTTTCTTTCTTTCATCAGTGCGAGTCGAAGCAGCGGAGGGTTCCTGCGAATAGACCGCTGTTGAGGGCCATCCTGGACGTCCGGCACATGCAGTCGCAGAAATCGACTCACCAGTTCCGTTGTGTAATAGCGGTATAACAGTCATGTTGGTGAAGTAAATAGGTGTCAAAATGACTGCCAAGAGATTGTCTCCGCGAGATTATATCATGGCATGTCAAATAATCTCAGCGGAAAACATAGCGAGGAAATCGGGTTAATATTAATAACAATAAGGTCTAGTTTTTCTTAGATTGGAAACTCAGATAGCAGTCGTTTTGTTAAAGTAATGTTTACGCCAAATCGGGATTTAAGGTGTCAAAGAAATGCAACCGAAAAAACGCTAGAAGGATGATGATCAGATATCTCAACGAAATAAAATTATTAGTCTCGATGTTTTTGCAATGAATGCAGCAACTGCAAAACATCTCATGTTCCTAAGGCAGAATAGCCGAGCTGAGCATTTTCCAGTTATAAAAATAATGAAAAATTCGCATCATTATATGGTATTATGTTCTTTGACGAGAGTATTGTCACTATTAAAACTACGCGGTAATATCATGTTATTGGGCGATACCAATGCATTACTGCACCGAAAGAAGAAATATTGCTTTACAGAATTCCAGTTTTAATTTAAAACTTGATTTGAAGTTCAAAAGTAAGAAAAAAGATGCCAGTTGGCAACCCAAAAGAAAAGAAGAAATTAATGATGACAGTTTTGTTATTAATTATACTCAATGTTTTCACTTCAAATCGTAGGTTGTGGTTGCAAAAGTACATTGACCCGAAACTAGTAAAAAGTTTAATTACGTCAAATGAATCAGGAAGAGTTTTTGGCAGAGGTTTATCTTCTATAATCTTGCTGGGAGATCAATGGCAGCCCAGTCTGCTGGACTGCCAGCTAACACGAGACGAGAATGTACCAATGATTAGCAATTTCACGAGTATCGTGTGTATGTAAAACATTTTCCAAGACACATGTAAGAGTGATGGAAAGAGGAGAGGTATAAAAAGCCCTACATGGATATTTATGGATCAGGCTGAAGATAATGCGAAGAAATGAAGTTAATCACCAGTGATCCCCAGAAGTAACCGACATTTTAACAATTCTGCATACCACCAACTACTGTCCATGTGTCGTTTTATACAATCTGATTGCATTAAAAAATATATCAGGTTTATATTATGGGTACTACCAAATATAAGCAAAATTCTGCATCTATCGTGGAAAGGCTGAACATGAAATGCCAAAGAAAAACTATATAAAATATCTTCGCTAAAAACTAAGCCGGGCTCATGGTTACGAGTATCTAACGTCGGTCACAGTAGGTGGCCGCCAAGTCAGAATGCATGAGATAAATGTGAATCATATCCCATGTGTAACAAATATGAATCTCGCTTTAGGAATGGTGTAATTTGACTTTGTGTTTTGGGTTCCAAGGCTCGGCAGATTATCTCGCGATGAGTGGGCAGCATCTGGTAAAATCGTCACGTAAATTGCATCAAGTGCATGATATTATTGTGCAAGCGTTTAGTTTTCAGCTCTAGGTCAGTGCTGTGCGAGGGCTTTGAAATCCTAATTATCGTGGACTTCTCGACCTATTTTGGACGCATCCAAATCGCGTCATGTTTTCAAAGTGACATTCATCGGCACTTAAATAAATACTGAATACTGATCATTAATAGACTTATATCTATCTTCACATACACTAAGGTCTTTGAGTATGTTTCTAAGTGCATGACAAATTAGTGGAGCAATGGGTCGACATGGATTTGTTTCTAGTGGAAAAGTTGGTGGTGAAGGTGGCCCGAGCAGGTTCAATCCTTTTTATTTGAGAACCTTAAGTTTTTTGGAGTGCTCCAATTTTTATCGATCGTAGACTTATTATAGAGTTGAAAAATCTGTTCATAGATGTAACTGCCATATTTGACATCTGTCAGCTGTCAAGTTTATGTTTATTTTTTTGGTTTCGCAGCAGACCAAGGCACGATACTATTAATATCTCCAAACGTGTGGTAGGTCAAAGATAAGATTCAAAAAAATATTTCTTAAAAACGATACTTAATAAAAAAACCGGAAACAGTTTTGAACTCTATAATAAATAACTCTACTGTCAATAAAAAATATAATATGGACCACTTCATAAAACTGAAAGTTCCCAATAAAAAAAGTTAAAGAAGGCACAAAACAGTTTAAGATGATGATGACTTATTGAGTTATTGCCTTAAACTTCTTTTGATCTCAATCATATTCGTAGGTCCGTAAAAAGTTGGTAATGATACTCTGAGGAAAAAGGATGGCATACTTGAAGGATGAAAAGTCAAGAAGGACAAACTTGTAATAATTAATATCAATCTATATTTTTATTAGTATCTTTACGACATCCGTCGTCATCAGACAGAGTAAGATGAAACACTAATTCTATATTTAACTGGTATTAAACGGAGCGTAGGTAAGCGTTTGGTTTCCTTATAGCTAAGATTGAATGCTGTCGAGTTAACGTACAACGTTGTAACTCTCTTAGAAGTAGACATGTCTTTTTTTTGGTATTTGATCTAGGATGTGTAGTTGTTCCTTTGGCGTGTACCAACAAAGTAGTTTCGAAGTGGCCACAAACTGAACAGAGGGCGTTTGTTCCTCTCCTATTTAATTATTAATTTATTTTAACTGTAATATATTGAATCGATTCGTTCTATTACAACTGCGAATTTCCAAGATAGCCAAGTATGTAGTTCACATTTGATAGTACATAATATCGCTTATTTATATCACAACCTAATACGGGCGTTAATTTTTTTAGAATAAAACCAATCTTAAATTGAACGCCATTTAACGTGTTTCTATTCACATTTGATGTCTGTATATACACATTTACAGAAACACTCACATACATTTTTTTACCGATATACATACATACATACTCACACTGTACTTCCAAAAGGGGTAGGCAGAGCACATGAAACTTATTTACAGTGCCACATTTAGCAATTTTAGGTTTTTTTATATTGAATTGATGTTCAATAGGTGAGCGTCAATTTGAAAAATAGTTTTATTCTTTAACCACAGAGATCTAATACTGTCCGGTATATATAACCAATAACGTAATAACGAAAAATCAAATATCAAGTAACTTTTTCCCTGAGCCAGCAACAGGCGTGTTCTACAAACACATATAAGTCGCTTGTTGTATAAGAATAGACTGTTCTGTCCCGTTCCTGAAATATCTAAAAACGTCGCATTGAATCCAGGGACCGGAAAACCCTTCTTTAGGCTTAAGCCTATCGATTCGGTAACCCAATCAATTTGCTTACCCTATGATAGGGTTAACCCTATCATGAGGTTACCGTATTGTAAAGGTAAGCTTATTGAAGTGTTAACCCTAACTCGCAATAGGGTTAAGCTTAAAACCCTATCGCGATAGGGTTTTTGTTTAGGGTTTTCATTGGGTTATGGTAACCTTAACGTCAGCTGGTGACGCATTGGGTTAAAGTGAATTTTCGGCTGGTCCTCATACAGTTAATGAAAGAATTATTAATATTCAATAATATATTTCTGTTATTTAAATATACGTATGTATCGTATGTAAAGATAATATATTTTTAATAAATATCACGTTATCTAATTACAAAAAGGTTTCACAAATCTAATAATATTATTGTTAATTAGTTTATTTAAGGAAAATTAGAAAAAATAAGGCTCTGAGCAATTATAAATTATTATTTCTCTAATTTCAATTCGTAGTTTACGTTCGAAGCATTACTGCTTAATACAAAATGAATAAAGTTAATAATATTTTGTATACTTTTAATTAAAATGTTTTTTCCTATTTCTTTCTCCAATTAAAAAAAAACGCTGCAAGCCTTCTCATTTTACGACTATATTCCTCCTTTACACTGCTTTTTATTAGGGTTCCGTAGTTTCCGTAGACGAAATAGCGAAAACGGAACCCCTCTAATTACCAAACTATGAATATTAAAAATTGTAAAAAATGAGATGCTTTGCATTAATAACTAATTTCAACGATTTTTAGTTTGATCAAGATATGTTGTACAGTTTTTGAGATACTTAGGTCGAATGAACGAAATCCCTCATGCGCACGAGTAACGCTTGGCCTGCTTTTACTGACATATCGATCCTTATGAAAGTCACAAGTACAGGTTCTTATTTCTATAGGTACTACTTAATGCTTAGAATTAAAAATATATATATCAATATTACTACTAACGATTATTTTCTATTTCAATTAATTGCACCGGTGTGTTGAAGTTAATATTTTTTACTGGAGATCACACGATACGTTTGACACATTACAGAGACAATTAATGCATACTTCTATTTATTTCGTTGGAAAAAAGAGAAGCTACTACTTGCAGAGTACGAGTAGTCGGTAAAAGATCAATGAATATTAGAACAAAAGCACGGTTCGGCACGGTTATCTTTGAGGCTGATTGCATGCTCATCTAATATGGAGCTGCTAAACCGCCCAATCCCGGGATTATGAAGGTTACAAATTAAAAGTAAGTTTCGATTACGTATCGTATAAGAGATACGATTGAAAAATGTGAGAGATTAGGAAGATACGATTATTTTGCAATTTTAACTGATTGATTGGTAATGTCAACAATAGGTAGGTAAGTAGGTACTTTTATTGCAATAATTCATGTTTTGCTTTACTCTAAATGAGATACCAAAAAAATATCTTGACTTCATATTTGACTTGTTTTTACATAATGAAAGTAGACCTAAAAAGTAATACAAAAAAAGATACTTATGCTTAGTGAAGCTACTACGAAAAGCTGTCATATTTTCCTTTGCGGCGCGAGGGTGAGCAACTCTGATGCTTGAACAAACTAGTAGCTATAATATATCGAAACCAGAAACATATAAGTAATCTGAAAGCCTTCTTAACCTGATCAATCAATTCGCTGCCGCTCCGATGTATTGACAATAGTGCTGATAAATAAAGTGTTGTCTTGTCTAAATGTTTACTGGCGCAAAGAAAACGTACAATAATTTATACCTACTGAGAGTTCATAACAAAATTGGATTAAGTGTTTTAAATGGCATTATCGTGTGCAAAACAAAATACATGACATAGATAATAAAAAAGTGCAGGTGTTTCATTCAAAAGAACCTTGGTTTTACAACATGCATTGGTGCTTTTGGTCTTATCTCTTTGTAATAAGCTCAATACACCTCCAAAAAAATAGAACAACTTATCTTTCCGGTAGGATTATCCCATTGTTTTTTTGCCGCGCAACACTAAATAGCATTTTACTAATGCCAGGTACAGCAAACAATGAATAATATCTATGCCTAAGGTTTATAAAGAATCTGATACAAATGTTTAATAGATTTTCACATTTTTGTTATTAATTATAGGCATAACGTATTTTAATAAGTGTTTATTTCTTTGTAGATTGTATAATGTGTCATGATTAATGCCGTGTTGTCAAATAAAACTACAAACACAAATACAGAAAAATATGTTCGATATTTTACCTATTTTTGTTAGTGCTCATTGTTTATCATATTTTGACAAATTTTATATTTTTTAATGAATATTGCCAATTTCAATAAATATTTTCAACTTCGAATCTTTGCTTGATTTTTCACTTCTCCATCTACTTCGGTCATAAAATGGGAACCAAAGGAAATACTCGTGGAGCGCTACTTAGCGTTAGGCCAAACTAACTTAGCAATAATTTTGATAGCACAGACTGCGCAGGTGTTATATTTTAATCGTCATCATTTCATAGAGGATTGACTGATTGTATTACAAATGATAAATATCTGTCGAACTAGGAACCTTATCGCGGTCTATACGTTACACACTCACCTTTCTTATAACACCCGCTTAACTTTTCAATCCAATCAAAATGCACAAATCAGTATCCATAAATAATAGCCATATATTCATCACAAGATTTGATATAAACGCAAAAATAACAAAAATAAAAGAAATAACGTTAACAATAAAATCCACTGTCACACTCAAACGTCCTCAACTAGATGGTTATGATAATGCACTAAAAACATACCTGAAGCAAGACCTGCACATTTAAGGAAAGTAACGAACGAAAATTCATTCTATTGTTTTTTTTTGTCAATTACCGTGTGTAGATTCACTCTGAAAACAATGACAAATACCACGGCCTTTAGGCATGGGCACACTCTTTTGTATTAAGTTCTTAAAAGATAACAACGTCGGCATAAATGTCTTTATAAAATAAACAAGTTTATTTTACCATTTAGACTACCACCGCCATCATGCTAATCCTAAGACAATAGAAAACAGCAAGTCTTATCAGCTTTCGGCTCGCTTGCACATCGCCGTGCTGGTATAAATAAACAAAGCTTTAACAATCTCCGTAAGGTACCTACACAGCCTAATAATGTAATGAATCTCTATACGTATATGCGCCTAATTAATATGCTAACAAAAATACAAGTATTAATATATGAATAAGGATATATACTACTAAAATCCCGGATTTCTAAAAAACTTTTTTATAATCCCGGAATTGGGCGGTTCAACAACTCTTATGTTCGTGCGTATTTGCTGTTTCCATAGGTCGAGGTAGTAGGATAAGTAATAGTTGTAACTGTAGGAATACTCGTATATAGTAAAGATTCCGATTAGTACTGTCAAAACGAATTATTATTTCAGAATATTTAAATAAATAAATGACTGTCATATGAACCGTCAATTTTTTTTTGACAGAATTGACCTAGTTTCCTTCCACTTCAGCTTTCCAGATTTCGGGTTGGTCTCCTCAACAGATAGCATTTGTCAACCGATTTTTGTGAAACATTGTAAGCAGGTTCAATATTTTTTATATAGAATTTTTATCGAGTCTGATTTTGGAAATTTTCAATAAAGTTTCATTTATAAAAAACAAAAAGAAACAGGCGAGGTATACAGCTCACAGAGCTATTCTAGTATGTATGACAAATCAAATTTGTTTCTGACATTGCACCGAAAGTTAAAAATAGATGTTCAAAATGTAAAATAAACAAACAAACGCTCGCGGCCGACTCGTCCAAGCCGCCGCTAGGAATCTATACTTGCATGCACAGTAAATACGATTCTAACATAAGGACTCAAAGTACAAAGTTATTTGCATTAAAAACAAGGAGTGTGTTCGGTAAATCAAACTGGTTTCTACTGGGAGTGGTTTCACAGCGAGCTTATCGTCTGTGCCAAGCTGCCTGCCAGCCACGGTTATCTGAAAATGAGTCTAATTGAAGTGTGCGTAAAGATCACTTTTGTTTGGAACTGGTTAAAAACCCTATTGATAGGCTTACCGTATTGATAGGGTTTTGATTTTGGTTAGTGGTTAGTTGAGTTAACTCGATCAATATGGTAACCCTATCAATAGGGTTACCTTATCATAGGGTTACCAATATGGATAGGGTTTTTAAAACCACTTCTAAAATAAGCCTATGGAAAACCCTGATTAGGGTAACCGGTTCCGGTCCCTGATTGAATCTGGTCTAAAAATAAATCTCCGATTTTAATTCTTATTCCGAAACACATAAGGTCCACATTGTATTAAATAGTAAAGTAACGATTGTGAATGAATCAGTAACTGTGTGGAATTTGTAGCATGACTTGGTGACGAATGAGAATACGGTGTTTCTACACAAGCCAGAGTAGCCGAGCGATAAGACACGCGACCTTCAATCTTGGGGCCGCGGGTTCGAAACCCGGCGTACGAGCATTGGGTTTTTCAAAGAACTTATGTATAAAATATCATTTGAGGGAAACATCGTGCAGAAACCGGTATTACAATAATAATAATCATTTACCAACCAACCAACCAACTAACTAGGTCTAGATCTTATACCAACTAGGTCTAGTGTAAACATTTTAAACTCTCGCGTTTTGTACACATATTTAAAAGATCCGTTTAAGGCACGGCCGTTTCATTACAAAAGACCCCCTCTAACACGCGTAAGTTCGCAATTAACCATCCCGCTCTCTACGGAAGCTCTGCGCGTAATTTAATAAATATTTAGTACATTTTAATAGAGTTTTGGAACATTGGATCACTTATGCAAAATCTGTCCGAGTATTGCATTTCAACAAAAAAAAGCTATACATTTGTAAAAGAAACATGTCACTCGTTGATGTGACGAAATTTGTAGCAGAAAAGTTTATTTTTACGATGATATTTAGGACTTTAGCGTTACCAAGGCATTTTTCAATATCTTGTTCGGTTAGGTATTTCATTTTCAGTCCACAGTTATTTTTGTCTACTGTTGTTCTACATTATTTCTTGACACTGGAAGCTCAAACTTCAGCATTTTCGTCAGAGATCTCAATGGGCCTTGCCTTAAACGGGTCTACCGCAATATTTATGTATTTACCCTTTTTACCGACGTTTCGACACAGGTTGTACCGGTCAAGTTCGCGACAGAACTGTCGTCTCAGTAAGTTGTCAACGGAGATATGGGTACATAACATTTGACTACTCCACAAAGGTTTATAAAAATGTAGTAGGCCCAAAAAAGGTTTTCGACTCGTCTACTGTGTTTCTAATTGTCAATACTTAATATCGCGTTACACCCGTGTCCTCTCCAGACGAAAAAAATAAACAATAGCATTCTTTTGTTACGTGCCCGGAGATCTCCGGTATCGGTTGACAACGGTTTACAATTTTTTTTAAGTAGATCTAGTTTTTCCCTCTTGGTTGCATGGTCAGATTTTATGTATCGTATGACAATTATTTCGAACCGTGAGAACTTCGGGAAGACATTACTGTGGCCAGTTTTTGTTGAACTTTTAGTACGACCCAGGGGTCACGTGTAGAGTAGCGGTGGGTCACCGGTGGGTACTCACTACGGACGTGGTGCAACTTCCATGGTCAGATGGCAGTTGCTTTCTTGTAACTAGTTCCTACGACAGATCGTCGTATTAGGTGTTAAATGACACCTGATCCGACCGGAAATCACCATTGGTAACAACAATTATCAATACCTTTTGTAGGTTTTCATTTCACTATGTCCCAGTCCATACCATTGAAAAAGTATGGCAAAACGTCTTCTATGGACGTTTATAGTAGTCACTAGAACTGGGTTTCCTACCTAGCTGAACCGGTTCTAGTGAACCGACCACCTGAAACCACGCTACTTCAATCAGCGAGGAAGAGTCTTTGGGTAGTTATTAACTGTGTATTCCCGTGCTTTGACAGGCACGTTCATCACGGCTTCTGTTTATGATAGCAGTTGTTAAGCCAAGTTAGAGTACTCCTGGCCGCTTGAGAACTTCTAAGAGTCAAGTTGCCCACTCACTTGACAAAGGGGGTCGAAGTTTCACCACGTCTGTAGGGAGTATCCAACGTTACCCTACACGTTACCCCTGGGTGGTGCTAAACGATGCAACAAAACTGGCAACCGTACTGTCTTCTCGAAGATCTCATGGTTCGAAATAATTGCCATAAGATAAATTCTTTTCTTTCTTTCTTTCATTGAAGTAGCGTAGTTTCAGGTTGTCAGTTCAGCGATAAGCTTATACACAGTAGGATTGTAATGGTATGCATATAGAAGAGGCATTGCTCTCATTTTGTTAAAATGATTGAATGAGTCTTCACGTTTGACTTATTAACGAGTGACATAATAATTAATTTGCTTTCGGTCGTTGAACCATCAACACTGTCATCACTAAACATTTTTCTGGATGGTTCTCAAATAACATTTAGTAGCTTTAGTGTTTCATAATGTTTCCGAAACTACAAAACCAAGTTTGGATTTGCTAGTCACTTTCGGGGTCAGGGACGTAAAGGGTAACTAAATATATGCACATCATTTTTTTTTTCTTTTTTCGAACCTGACTGGCTCCAAATAAAACCATAGGAGTGCGTGGTTGGAGAGTGACCTGGGTAAAATCCAGGTGAAATACAAGACACAACCCCGCGGGCGGTTTAAACACTGGAATACTCTAAAAGTTTGCACTCCAGCGAGGTTGGTTGAGCGGCTTCAACTAAATCTGTGTAAGTGGAATCGAGCTACTGGGAGTTTTGTTGCTGGTGTAGCATACCATTTATTTGCTTTACTGTTTCACATGTTGCTGTAATTACAAAACCAAGGTTTGGATTTGCAAGTCACTCTCGCGGACAGGGACGTAAAGGGTAACTAAATAACGTTTCAAGGAATCAATTTGACAGCATGTCGCCGTCTGGGAGGACATTGGACAGCTCATGCTACTGACAGTGGGTATCATCGGTACAGTACATCAAGGGCATGTTTTAGATTTAAGTTAGTTTTATTAATATTTGTAATATTTAAGTATTTATTGTTAAGTAATCTTTTACATATTTTCATCGTACATAATAAATAAATTATGTTTTTATCTGAGACTAAATAAATTGTATTTTTTTTACTAATCCTACAGTCCGCATCAGAAATAGAATACGCATATCCCATAAAATACAAAGTTATACTTTCGTAGTTTCTGCATCTATGAAAAGTTTCAGTTCTAGATGCATTCATAAATTTGTATTGACACTTTTACCTACAAAAAGAAGTGAGATCCCATAAAACACATTCTCTTTAAAAATAGGCCAAGTCTCGAAACTTTTTCACAGTAAAGTTGTGAGATATTACGTAGAGCCAAGTTAGGCATTGTTATTAATCTTTATTTGCTTGCTAAATAAAATTTTGAGACTTGACAATCACATGACTTTACCTCGTCCATAAATTTTTGCATACCTAAAATTGTTTACTATTGTGTGATAGCCAAGTCACAAAATTTTATTTAGTAAGCAAATAAAGATGCCTGACTTGGCTCTACGTAATATCTCACAACTTTTGACTGTAAAAGAGTTTCGAGACTTGGCCTATTTTTAAAGGGAATGTGTTTTATAGGATCTCTCTTCTTTTTGTAGGTAAAAGTGTCAATACAAATTTATAAATGTATCTAGAACTGAAACTTTTCATAGATGCAGGAACTACAAAGGTATTACTTTGTATTGCATGTATTTGAATAGGATTACAAACTTACGAGTACTTAAGCAGTTTGTATAACTTTTCATAGATGCAGGAACTACAAAAGTATAACTTTGTATTGCTTCTATTTGTAAAGGATTAGAAACTTACTTAAGCAGTTTGTATATCTCTGAAACGTGACTGAAACTGCAATTTTTTTGGGTTTTTTTATGACTCGATAGGCTAAAAAAGAATTGTTCTAAATTTGATAAGTTTGTGGGTTTGCTAGAAGTACCTTAGAAGTATGATCACTTTGACGGGCAATGGTTCTTAAGCTACAAGGTTAAATTGAATATTATTGAGAATATCTAAGTCATATTATGGCCTGTTATTGAAAATTCTGTGTTCTAGCTTTAGCCAGCACAAAATTACAGGATGTCGAAAATGGCCTGAATCGCTTCTAAGAAAAAGATGGTACGGCCGTATCTCTTTGTTTTGCTCGACTTGTCGGGAGCACTACCGTGCCCCCACGGATGACAGTGAAAGACACTACTCCATTACAATAAAGACTTTTGATGTCTTTATATGAGTAGCTACTTCTGATACTAACTGGTGACTATACAATTTAGGTTTGATTAGTAGCATTAACTCGTAATTCTAACATCCAAATGTCATCACGTATATTCGATTAATTAAGCCAATAAATTATTAAAATGTCCTCGAGCTGTTAACGCGGACATCAGCTGTTATTTTAACATTTATCGCATGTGCACTCCGTGTCATATGAAGATATGCTAAATTAAAGTCTAGTCTAATGAGTGCTAGACTTCCGTAGTCCAAAGAGTAAGAGAAAAGAATGATAGGTCTCTAATGAAGATGAAGTCCATGTCGCGTGCTCGTGTCGGAGGTTTTCCCCTGGATTTTCCCCAGGCTACTCTCCAACCGCGCTCTCCTATCGCTTTGTTGGGCCCGACCTATAAAGCCACAGTCAGGTTAAAAAAAAAGAAGTCCACCATTCATGAGTAACAGCTATGAGTGAACAACTCATTATTTGGCAACTAATCTGAAGGTTAGGTGTGTCTAAGCGTTATTTTATTATTTTCCAAGATGGTACGAGTACACTAGACCCTGTCGATATTGGAGCGATTTCCTCACTACCTCACTATGTGTTAATCTCACGGGTTGCTTAAAACAAGGAATTTAACGGATTGTTGAAATTACAGAATTTAAAAAAAATATATGACTGCACTGTATAAAAAATGCTTTTTTTTTAAAGAACTTACGGAAATCTATTTTGTTTGCACCTAATATTTTGGGATGGTATGTGGTAGTAAACCCCCCCTCCCTGCAAACAAAATAAATTTCCGTAAGTTCTTTATTAGGGTTCCGTACCAGAGGGTAAAACGGGACCCTATTACTAAGACCCGCTGTCCGTCTGTCTGTCTGTCCGTCTGTCACCAGGCTGTATCTCATGAACTGTGATAGTTTGACATTTGAAATTTTCACAAACAACGTATTTATATTGCCGCTATAACTACAGATACTAAAAAATAGATTAAAATAAATATTTCAGGGTGCTCTCATACAACAAACGTGATTTTTGCCGTTTTATAGATAAGGTACCTTTCGTGCGCGAGTCCGACTCGCTCTTGGCCGGTTTTTTATTTTTTTAGTTGTCTTTTATCCAGTTCAGTCATGTATTTAATTTTTTAATTAAAAACACGATTGCACTGGATAAAAGAACACTTCGCAATTTTTTAAAGTATCTTATGCCGTAAAATCATGTTTTAAATACCTACATACATTATCTATATTTTCGAAATTGTGTTTTTAAATGCTTTATTTTGATACCCCACTTGATAAAATCGATAAAAATTTTTTTCTTCGGAACACAAAATGGATTACAGGGAGACTTTTACTGCAACTTACTTTATTTCCTCGATGATCCCCATACTAATAAGAGAAATAAGAGTGCCCCTAAAATAGGTATGAAATGAAATGAAAATGAAATGAAATGAAATCATTTATTCTTCAATTTAGGCATGTTACATGCACTTATGAATGTCAAAAAACTACCACCGGTTCATAAAATAAACCTCTACCTCGAGAAGAACCGGCGTAAGAAACTCGGCGAGGTGTCATTTTTTCAAAACAATACAATACAATATTAGGCACAATGAATATTATTCTAGACTGTCCCATCTACCCCTGTCATGAAATACCTGATCTGGCCGCGCGCCAATCTGTCTACTCAGATCATTCGACCGAATGCGCGAGCGCAAGGATAAGCCACTGGAAAAGACGATGTCTTCACAATCAGGGCTAAAATGCATTAAGTCGAGAGCGGAGACAAACCAATGTATACTTTATCGTGGCGGCTTTGAATTTAAAGTAAATCGACCTTGTTGCTTCCGTTGATTTAAATTTCGAATATAAGAGGTTGCGTACTGCGTTTGCGACGGCATATTAGTTACATTAGGATTTCTTCAAGGGGGTCGATCGAGGTAAGCTAACGTGTAGTTATTGTAAAATCATTTGGCGGTTGGATCATATATCATTATTATCGTGTTATCTCTTTCGCACTTGCACGGCTCTACGGATCGTGTGTGAGAATGGTAGTGCAGATACTACGCGTTACTAGTCGACTAGATGTATATAGTGCATACATTAACGGAAGACATTAATTAATTTATCTTTAAGTGTGCTAAAGCTTCGATTGTAAAGTAAATTCATTGCCAATCAATCACTTAGAAAACATATAAATACTGGATTCAAGCTGAGAGTAATTTATGTTCTCTTCTGTACACATCATTGTAAAGTTTATTCAATACTACGTCGGAGGCCTGGTCGGCCTAATTGATAGTAAAATGCTTCCCGGTGTTTATTTACAATTTAACAGTTTCCATGCAATGCTTGTCGGGGTTTCTTACTAAACACGAGCGATGACAAGTAAATACTGTTAATATTAAAAAAAATGAATTGCCTTCATCACAATAAACATACCTAAAAACATACATACCTACATAAATATTCGTTATTCTTTTCATCTTATTAACAGAAGGAGATCCCTAGGATATCGCTCGAATATCCCTAGGTTATTCTTATTGTGGACTAAAAACGAAACAAAGGAACGAAATAATCGATCAAAATATTGAAAAATGCCTTGGTGTCTCTGTCAAAAAGTCCTAAATATCATCGTATAAATAAACTTTCATGCTGCAAAATTTCGTAATTATCAACGACAGTGATTTTTTTATCATTCTAACAAAATAACTCTACAGATTTTTATAAGTGAATTTACTACATATTTACGAAATTATGCGCAGAGCTTCCATAGAGAGCATGTTGGTTAATTGCAAACTCAAGTATGGGAGGGATTTGAATTGAAATGGTCTTGTCTTAAAAGTAGTTTTTCGGTGGAAAAAAAACATCGTGACTGGTCTAATCTCAATAAAGTTTAGTTTTGCCTTTGGATTTGAATTGGGTGCCAAAGTTCACGGGTGCCAGAATCCCATACTGGAGACCCAAACCGGAAAAACGCTAGAAGGTTGTATTTCTAGTCTAGTTTTCCGTTAAGGTAGGTCAAATAGCCGTCTCCTTTATAAAACTAGTGCCAAATTCTTAGGACACAGCCGATTCGAACTCCTTTAGGATACACCGGTAAAACGCTAGGTGGTAGAAATGGGTCGACATAGAGAGACATAGTAGGGCGACAATGATGTCCAAAATGTACACCACACAAATCCTTCATTACGCGCGCGCTGCCAAGAATGTGATTATTCCCCGTTTATTTTCAATCTCGTAAAATAAAACTGTTTTGCTACCAGTCTACTTTTGCTGACGTTAGTGAAATATTTTAGTCAACAAACAACGTTTTGTATCTACATCGATTTATCTTAGCCTTCCCATTTGTTTTTAGAACAAGTTGTATGTCGGACACGGCACATTTTGGGTTCCTAACCAACCGCAAAATTAAGGCAATTTTAATTGGAAAGTAAGAAAATTTCAATGAAAAACTCTCATCTATTAAAAGTTTAGTATTTGTTGGTAAAATATACGTTACGAATAATAATAAACATTATCGCCAAATTTCAAGTACATAATAGGTAAATGGGAAGTTAAAAAATTAAACGGAACAAAATTTTGTAAAAAAAACTGATCGTGGTGGCTTCGCATTCCATTGTTTGCAATATTTAAAAAAATCATGATATTTATATACTCCATGAGCTTTAAACAACGATACCCCCCCCGATGGGGTTGGTCAAAAAGTGTTTTCGCGCCCCCCTTTAGATGTATGGAAGCTCCCCTTAAAAACATTTACAAACAAGTTTTGAGAATTTGTATGGCATCACCCTTGAACTATTGGCGATCCCACTTCCTTCGAGCGCCGCAATATCTCGGATGAAATGGGCCATTCTCAACCCTTGGTTAACAATTTACTATGGGGTTCTTCTCTACAGGCCTCATTTCTTTCATAGGTAATAAATTGCAACTCAATGAAATGATGCTATTCCTGCACAAATTAAATTGAATCCAAAAGCTGAACGTAAATCTTTAGTTGGAGAATGATTCACATTATTTACGTGAGTCCAGCGAGCTATAAATAATAACGTTATTTTCACATATGCTGTCTATATATACCTACAGGGTGAGTAATACAAACAGGTCGCTCTGGGCAGGCCTGACTTTTATCTTCTCTTATTTAATGGCGATAATTTTCTGATGTAGGCTTGGCGGGCGAGATACAGTATAGGTAGTAATATTACGCACTAAAGTATTACAGAAGCAAAACCGAGTCAGATTTCTCATATTACTTCTTCATATTGTACATTCTTATAAACTTTGCTTTTGTACATAATATTGATTCTTTGTCAACAGCTTAATGCACGATGCACTATTCGATTGAATACATTAATATGAAGCAATATTAGATACTAAAACGCTACCTCCAACAAATAAACTATTTAGTGTTTACACGTTAAGACCATACGATTATTTTTATGGAGCTTAAATTACATTTAAGTATCGTAAAGCTACGAAAAACTGTAAATAAACGGCTAGTCGCATGGAAATTATAAGAAAAACGACATGTTATGACAGACGCAGTCCAAATGAATACACTGGAGAGTCCAGCGTAGTACCTATATACTGCAATTATTTTTGATGGTAACTGAATGATAGGTTGAGATGTGTCGTTTTCCGCTACGTTTATACGTCGGCAGCTAATTGGTGGTGTAACTCATTAGGTGTACCTATAGGTTCTCTGTTTTGGCTATCTTTGCTAACGGCCAAGAATATTGAAATGAAATGAGATGAAAGGAAATGTAATCATTTAGGCATATTACGTGCACTTATGAATGTCAAAAAACAACCACCGGTTCCTAAAATAAACCTCTGCCTCGAGAAGAACCGGCGTAAGAAACTCGGCGAGATGTCATTTTTTCAAAACAATACCTATACAATGTATATAATATTACAGTATCATAATACTACAGAATTAAAATGCTACAATATAAAAATATGTATATGTATTTAATATTTAGGACAAAATGTTACAGTTAGATTACTTGTGCGGGACGCTATCATTGCCAAGCATCCCTATCCATGATGTAATCGTTTACATATTCAACACTCACACATACAAGGCCGATGATAATGCTAAGTACATCATCTTGTACATGGCCTTATACGGTCAGCCTCACGAGGGTCTTCACACCTTTGTACCGTGTCGCTTTAGAGGCATGCTTGAAATGTTATACTAAATTTCCAACGGCTGAAAGCGGCGAAGTCCCAAAGTGTCAGTCGATTGTACATTGTATATGGGCGTTAAAATGACATGTTGTTCTTTAAGATTAACTGAAAAATAGAGTACCACTATGTAGATGTTACTTCAATCAAATAATCCTGGGTACAATCATAGTCCACTGGGAAGTCTCCCGTGTCTCTTGTGTTGCCTGCTTGTAAAAACCAAAAAATCGACCAAGCGGCTTCGACTAGCTCACTGAGGGTCTCGGTGCAAATACTGCATCCATTCCAATTATTACAAAATTTTACTGACAGTAAACTAACAACTGAAAAAATCTGGATGACATCAGTCAAATCTCGGTTAAGTAGACGCAAATTCTGCTTCGCAAAGCCAGGAAGTAGCTTGAAACATTTGCTGCCGGCAAAGTAATTAACCATACAAAAGTGAGACGAAATTGTGTCACAGAGAATTCTTTATTTAGCCACATCCCAGATAATCGCAAGGATGCAAGGTCACGCCCGTCCTTTGCTCAGGCTATTTCTATAACTTCGGTACACGTATATGTGTTCTTAAATTAGAACAAATAGTGCTTTTGATAAACAGATGAGTTGCTTGACAAGATAATGTTTCTGTAGATAAACACACACACGCACGCACGCGTAAAAAAATCTAGAAGACGGTTTTAAGTCTCAGTAACAACATAAATTGTATATTTCTTGTTATATATTATTCAAATTTGTTCTGAAGCGAACCTTCTTTTCACTCGGTCTAAAAACAATTAAACTGACTTCAAAAAAGAACATCAAATAAAACCTCCCATAAAAAAACAAAGAGAAAAATAAACTGAATGGTTATTTAATTGAAGGGATTAAAATGCGCGACTTTTCTAGCTATTTATATCGAAATAAAATAGTTATTCGTCTCAAGAATCGATTTTAATCGTGTTTCACCGATTTATTTTGATAACGTATTAATCCCTTTTTCTTCATAAGTAAAAAAATTAGGCATTGTTATGGATAGGACTTTATCTTGGACACCTCAAGTGAACGAGGTCAGCAGGAAAAGGTTTTCGGCAGTAGCTTCTCTGAGAAGGCTACGTAATTTCCTGCCCATTGCCACTAAAATTGCGCTTACTCAAACACTACTCCTCCCCATCTTGGATTATGCTGATGTTTCCTATATTGACCTCAATGTGGAGCAACTTAATAAGCTTAAGCGCCTCCAAAATGTCTGCATTTGGTTCATATTTGGTTTACGCAAATATGACCATGTATCCTTCTTCCGCTCCCAGCTAAAGTGGCTCCCTATCCGTTTTCGCCGAGATTCTCACACCATATCTTTTTTGTATCGTACTCTCTTCAACCCTGCAACTCCACGCTATCTCAAAGAGCGCTTTACTTATCTTCGTTCCGTTAGGTCCTCCCGAAACTTGCTTCTCACTGTTCCATCTTCCTCATCAAAATTTTATAATTCTTCATTCACTTTCCGAGCTATTCGGCTTTGGAATTCTTTATCTCCTGATTTGAGGCGTGCTGAATCTCTTGCTGTCTTCAAAAAATAGCTTAAAGATCACTATTTGTCTCTCTCATGACACACTTAAAACTTCTTTAGACTATGTGGCTGACTATATTTTTGTATATGTTTATGTACGTATATTTTTATACTATATTTATGTATGTTTATTATCCTTAATTAAATATTATTGTTGTAATTATTAATAGGTTTCATATGTATTAACTCTGCACCACCTGCTATGAATCGTTATGATTAGATTTCATTTCCGGTACCCTAAGGTTGTCTGGAAGAAATCGCTCTTTAACGAAAAGACTGCCTGTTGTTTGCCTCTACTTATTGTGTTTTTGTACTGTACTGTATCCTTTGATTGAGGTGTGCAATAAAGAGTATTTGTATTGTATTGTATTGTAGTTACTTCTGTTGAAGTCGGTGCCAAGCCAAATAAGGAGGCAAGGGTGGATGTACGTAACTTATAGAATGCATTTTTAGTTTTTATTATTTTTAGTGTAAATAATCGTAGGTACGTAGTTAGTAAGTTGATAGGTGGTGTGGGTGGCCTCTCCAACAGAATACAGGTTAGGTTAGGGTTATATCGCACGCACCTTAAAAAAAAGTGTTACACCGATCGATCGATCGGGTTTGGCACAAAGCTCTTCTCTCCATGCTTCCATCATATGGGCTTCCCGAGAAATTATGCGAATGGGTCAGTAGCTTTCTAGCAGACAGAAGCATGAAGGTCGTAGTCTACGGTGCATGCTCAGATCCCATGTTTGTGAATGCTGCTGTCCCTCAAGGCTGTGTGCTATCGCCCACGCTGTTCCTTCTGCATATCAATGATATGCTGCATATCTGCGGCATCCATTGTTATGCCGATGACAGCACGGGTGATGCCTCCTATACCGGCCGCGCCAATATCTCTCGGGAAAACGTCATCGAGAGCGGAAACAAACTTGTGACTGAAATTGAGACTTCTCTGAAGGAAGTTTCAGAATGGGGTCGACTTAATTTAGTCCTTAAAACGGACTAAATTAAGTCGACCCCATTCTGAAACTTCCTTCCCCTACAAAGACACAAGTTGCGCGGTCACCGCTAAAAAGTCTACGTTTGTTGCGTCACCTCTTTTTGAAAGCACTCCCCTAACCGATGATGATGATGACCGAGATGTAGCCTCACTTTGCCCCCTATAACATAAAAAAATCGGCGACTTAAAATATCATCCAACTACTAATCGTTTTACCTTCCATCATCAGCTCATCTGAATGGCCTGAAAAAATATAACTATCGGTATATACGTACCTATAACATTTAAAGAATTATCCTCCAACTCGTAACCATAAAGTTCCTGTTCATCAGCATGTGATGACAATTACCAGACACAAACTTGAATAGCTTTAAAAAAATATAATACTCATAATACGTGCCTATAAAATTTAAGGGTTGCCCAATTACATCATCAGACCCTGACTTGGTGATAATGGGACCACCTCAGAAAGAGTATACTCTAAATTTTCCATGTAAATGAAATCGTTTCAGCTAGTCAAAGAATGTGGGACAGTAGTAGCCATGGTTTTTATTAAGTTTTCTCATAAACTACCTTTATTTGGACATGAAGCCTAGATTACGTAAAATCGGTTAATTTGAAATATATTATAGCAACAAGCAATAATATGATGATCACCGTAAAAAAAATATTGAACCGATCTTTTTAATTCTAACATGAGGAATGTCAGATTAGGGAAACATTAAAAATATCCATCGTCGGTAAACGCTAAAACGACTAATAAACAAAAACAAGAAGACGTCATCTTATGGTTAAAATTTGATATTGCAGCATCAATTAAGGTTATACAGAAGGCTTCTGATTATTTCTTAAAGTTGTCTACGTAACTAGCAAAGCCTAACCCAATATAGCCCTAAATTTCTACTTTTAGGTGAAAGCCTAGCATCTATGGCTAACAGAGTATTATGCTCCCGTGATAAACGACAAGATAAAGCATCTGCCACTGTCACTTTCTATCGAGTGGTATCAGCAAGTAACAGATGCTTTTGTTGTTTATTACGCTATCACGCGACTATCATGGACCCTTGACTTGGATGTGGAAGCCGACCCCATAAGAAGAAAATATATAAAGATAAAAACAATTAATACATACATACAGAAACTCATGTCTGTATTCCTAAAAAGAGTAGGCAGAGCACATGAAATTCAATTCCAGTGCCACATTTAGCAATAGTAAGTTTAAACCTACTATGCTATCTTTTTTTTTATACAACGCCACAACGTCCACTTGATGGTAAGCGGCCACCGCAGCCTATAGACGCCCGCAACTCCAAAGGAGTCACGTGCGCGTTGCCGAGCCTTTATAAGATTTGAGGATGCACTGTGTTGACAGCAGAAGGAACACATTTAGGTCCCTCACTCTCAACACAGTGCATCCTCGGTAGCACTCACGCACGGGGGTTTATCTTTAAAGATGGAGAAAATGTTAGTGATAGGTTGCTAGCCACAAACCACTCAAAACCGGGTTCCCATAGTCGACTCTTACGACACCCACGGGAAGAAAGGGGGAAGTGCTATTCTAACCCGGCACAACACAGGGAAGACTTAATGTGGGTATTAATTGGACAGTAAGTTTAAGAGCGGATGTCATCTCGCCCATATTCAAGAGCAGTCCAACTGCGGATGTACCTCGTTCCTATACAAGACCGCAGCCACAATATAATATGCTCTTACGTTATGAGGTATTGTGTTTCTGGTGGTAAGTTCGCCAAAGTTACTTTTTTTAACCTGACTGTGTCGCCTATCCCCCTGCTGGAGTGCGAGTGCGCGGTTGGAGAAAGAACTGGGAAAATCCAGAGGAAACCTCCGACACGACTACGCGGGCAGTTTAAACACTGGAGTACTCTAAGAGTTTGCGCTCCATTGAGATTGAGCGGCTTCAACCAAATCTGGGAAGTGAGTGGAATCGAGTTACTGGGGCCAAAGTTACTAACGTCAACTTTCCTAACTACCAATGATATAAAGACCACAATTTCTTTATAGGAATGTAATAGGAAAATGTATAATGAAAATCATTACGCTGATAGGTATTCCAAAAGCACTCATCCTTATAGCGTTCCTGTTTACACTATTCAGGTTTTATTTACATATCAAAGAAACGTTTGCACTGATTAGAAGTGATCGTGAACATCCAAAAGAGCTATTCCAATGTTTTACAGCCAATGAAAATCTCAAGCGATTTTATTGGCGATTCAAACTGCCCTAAAATCCATCAGTGTGTAGTTAACATTCAAATCATACCACCTGCACGGCATTCCAGTATTTATAAACACGACTTTATAATATCATCTATCTAGACGATATTTTACGAATGTAAATTATGTATTTATAACTTACCTACAATTTGCTTATATCGTATCCATTTGATAAATAATGATACAATCGTTAGTGTCGTATTTTAAGATAATAAGATCCTCAAAATCTGGAATGCAGTTTGTTTAAGCAAATTTTGATTATCCATCAGTTTCATTATATCATAAAATATCAGACGATCCAAGTCAACGTCTAATATTATGTTTAGTAATTCCTGGAATGCATATATTTTGAATTATGAAATCGGCATCAGTGAACTGTATACATCTGAAATGCATTGAAAATTGAATATCGAGCAGCGTGCTCGCGCGTTGCCGCCCGAATGAAAGCTAAGATCGGCTGAAAGTGTAGCGGCCGGGCCTGGCATCCGCCTAAAATGGGGAGATCGAGCGCGGTGGTGTCGTATTCCTGGTATAAAAACTAACGGAGCGCCCCGCCGCCGGTCAGAACGGCTTCCAACGTGAGTACGCCCGCACGTGGCCCGTGCGTCTGTGTAGTGCATCAAGAATCCGAGTGCATATCGAAACGGAAAGTGACGCGTCAGCTGTTTATCAGGATTGTGGTGAAAGTGCTGGATTGTGTATGGTTCAAGGATAGATTGGAGTGCTTGATTTCGGAACGATCGTTCAGTTGGAACAAGTTATTTTAAAGTTCGTCGAAGACGTAGTTTTAAAGTTTGATGTTAAAGTTGCATGCAAATTTAATGTTGAATCTTGAAAGATAATAAAATCGAAAATTTTTAATTGCCTTAATGAAACAGATGAATCTCATTGGGTCATTAACGACGATCTAAATGCAATTGACCCATCAACCAGCAGCACCATAAAATACAACAAACAATCTGATAATCGGCTGGCGTCGCTCCAGCGCATTCCGTGTGACGTATCGGTTCGGGATAAGCGTAAAAAGGCGTTATTACGCAAACGTGAGCATTGGCACCGTTCCATGCGCGCTACTCGGATTTCGGCCACAAATAGACGCACACGCCAGTTCCGTTAAACCCCGCTCGGGCTTCGCTAACGTCCGTTGTATTCACAGGAAGGCTCAGGGCTGCTCTCGTGTCTCGACTAGCCCAG
Organism: Epiblema foenella; assembly: GCA_963556455.1. Taxonomy (NCBI): domain Eukaryota; kingdom Metazoa; phylum Arthropoda; class Insecta; order Lepidoptera; family Tortricidae; genus Epiblema; species Epiblema foenella. Next base: position 6,235,448 of record OY747108.1, on the reverse strand, counting down.
AAGTCTCGTTAACCCTCCGAACATGCCGAAGCCAGCTGTACAGGAGGGCGATGACCCCGATCCAACCCCGTACCTGTTCGTGTCTCTGGAACAGAAGCGCATCGACCAGAGCAAGCCATACGATGGCAAGAAGGCATGCTGGGTTCCGGACGAAAAGGAGGGTTTCCTCCAGGGCGAGATTAAGGCTACCAAGGGTGACCTGGTGACCGTCAGCCTGCCCGGTGGCGAGGTAATGCTTTCAGTTTTTATATTTAAGATTAACACTTTGATTAATAATCCAATTACAACCTTTAGTTCTGATATCAATCATAAGCATCTATTGGAAGCAGAACCTATTGAGATTTAATTTGATAGTTCTTTAGAAGTTACTTTATATTTGGAACACCGAAATACTATCAAAGAGTTAAACTTGACAAGTCTGAGTCAGATCTCAGGTCTTTTAGATGATGAGAAGAAATTATTAACTGTACGAATTTATTAGTTGATAAAGTTACAGATATATCTGTTAAACTATAACTGATCTTAAATGAGCAGGAAAAGACATTAAAAAAGGAACTCCTCTCACAAGTGAACCCACCGAAATTCGAAAAAGTCGAGGATATGGCAGACCTGACATACCTTAACGACGCTGCCGTGCTACACAATCTGCGACAGCGTTACTATGCGAAACTGATCTATGTAAGTAGGCGCCGCTGGCGCCATTTCATTATATCTAAACTAATGTGACCATCTTTCCCACAGACAAAAGACTTCAAGAAGGATCTTGTAGGCCAGGTCAACCCGCCCAAGTACGAAAAATGCGAGGACATGTCCAATTTGACATACCTCAACGACGCTTCGGTTTTGTATAACTTGAAGCAGAGATATTACCATAAGCTTATCTACGTAAGTCAGGAGCCCGGATGGCCAGGAGTTGGAGTCTTGCAGTGTGCATGCTGATCCTCATTCAACTCTGTAGACACGTTATACATACCTTCGCTGCTTACTGAACACCCTTGTGAAACATAATAGGTATCAGGAGCCACTGAAGGCTTGAGTTGTTGTTTATACATCCCATAATGTTGTAATGTTATTAATCATTTATTTAAATTTATTCTTTACAAAACTGAACTAGCAGCATCTTAAAAATATGACATCTGATAAGAATAACTAAAAAAATCAAATTAGGCAGTATCGACTTTCAAAGCTATCAATCATAGCAATCTTATTTTAGCTGCCAATATAGATGATGTTATTGGAGAGCTACCAAGCCAAAGATCAATAGCTGTCCATGAGGTGCAATTCGTATTGGACCGATGGCTCAATTTGTATATAAATAGTGCGTTGGATATCAGCGTGAGCTATTTTCGTTTATGTTATTTCGGTCGCGCTCAAGCTATGCAGACTGTATGCCAGATGTTATAACTAGAGCGGAGGCAAAAAACGATGTCACCAGGTGTGAGATGGCATATTTTGCGAAGATTCTTTAATTCTTTTTTTATGTTTCACACGTGGTTTGCAAGAATGAAATCAATTGGCGATATTTTGGCAAACGACGTCAAAATGATTAATGTGTCTACTTTCCCTTATTCCTACCTAAAATCCATTTCGTACCGCACTTGAACCCTTTTACAGAGGACAAGTCGGGGCTCGTCCAGCGATACCGGTGACCGGAGGACTGTGTGTTTCTTCTCTCAGACTTTTCGTTGTTTTCTTTGGCTAGAGATCTTTTATTTCGCAGTTGTTTGCTTGTTAAGATATTTTCTATTTGCAAGAAAGGTATCAATACAATACCCCTTGCGATTTTACTGATTTAGTTTCAGATTTTTCTTTTTATGTGGTAGTGGTAGAATTATCAACAAACCTATTACAATACAAAAACGATAAGTATTTACAAATGATGAGAATACTGGGTTTTTGGTACTTCTTCCATTTTAAGCACGGAGACTCAAAGTATCGATACAGTACCGTTTCTGTGTTTGTGTGTCTTTAATTGTTTATGGGCCTGTTGACATTCAACTAATTACATACAATTCCACCAAATTTATATATTAGGCATTTACGAGACGAACTCATTTTAAGACATGTAACTAGTTAACAGAAAACAGGAATTAGTGAATGTCATTACATAGGCAAACCGTTTATCAAAATTTTGTGCAATTTTTTTTATTTGGTTTTTGTATTTTGAATGTATATAAACCTATTTTAATCATCGTTAATACTTTAATTACTTGCGTATAGTTTAAAATCTTAGCATAGTTAACGTCTGTTACTTCCAAAATAATCTTTACCAAGTTGGGAGTACAGACCGACCGCGACCATTACTTTACTTCACGCTTATCACCACACGTACTATCAGCCTCTTTCTAATATGTACAATTATGATCCTCTAGACGTACTCTGGTCTCTTCTGCGTGGCTATCAACCCCTACAAGAGATTCCCCGTGTACACGTTCCGATGCGCCCGCCTGTACCGTGGCAAGCGCCGCTCGGAGGTGCCACCCCATATCTTCGCCATTTCCGACGGCGCTTACGTCAACATGTTGACCAACCACGAAAATCAATCTATGTTGATTACGTAAGTATCCATAATCATAGCTGCAACTTATTGCATAACACTATACTTATTTCAGTACCTTTGATTAGTGAATAATAAAAAACCTGTAATAGCGATTTACCGAGTACCGAACAATAGAAAGAGAGTTGCATAAACGGCTAACCAAAAAATTGGGATTAAAGCGTATCTGGAAGCATGGCAGTGCTCCCGCCAAGTCGAGCAAAACAACAGGGCATAGCCTTACCATCTTTTTCTTGGAGCCATTCGGGCCATTTTCAACATCCTGTAATTCTGTGGTGGCTGCAGATAGAACCCTGAATTTTCAGTAACATAAAGGGCATAATATTACAGATATAATTTCAAAATATAATTTTTACGTGTAATGTTTTTATGGGATCTTATTGTGAGATTCCAAGTGGAAAAATCCTATGAAATGCTAAAATAATATGTCAGCTCTGTATTTTGAACGCGCTTGTAATTTCCATATATTCTGATAACGAAGATAATAATTTAAATTTGATTGTAAAGCGTCGTACAGGAATGACGAAATTAACCGCCAGAAAAAACCTACCGAAGGCATAACAAAAACACTAGACTAATCAAAGTACCAAAATTCTGTCGAGTTTTACACTAACGAAAACCATTCAACCCCCAGCGGTGAGTCTGGTGCCGGAAAGACTGAGAACACGAAGAAGGTAATTGCGTACTTCGCCACCGTCGGTGCTTCTCAGAAGAAGGATCCCAACGCGGAGAAGAAGGGATCCCTGGAAGATCAGGTCGTACAAACTAACCCTGTACTTGAAGCCTTCGGTAACGCCAAGACCGTCCGTAACGACAACTCTTCTCGTTTCGTAAGTATTTACTTCCCTATTACTAAATACTTTAATATGAAAAATATATTTTAGCATCTTTAAAGAATTATAGCAAGTAACTTCAATCGTATAAATATTTATGATAGTGTTATCAATGATAATGTTAAATAAGAAAAAAATTGACAACCTCGAACCTATTTCAAATATCAATATCAAATTGAAAGGAAGAAGTCATACAAAATCCAGACAAATAATAAAAACCAAAATACTGATGAATTACTTAGTTTCGTCATGTCAAGAATGCAAGTTATACAAAATTCAAAGAGTACAAAAAAACGAGAAACGACAGTAAAAGCTTGTTAGCTTAACTTTTCATATTGTTAACTTGGACATTATTGAACTTAATCCTCCTTACCCAGGGTAAATTCATCCGTATCCACTTCGGCCCCTCTGGAAAACTGGCTGGTGCTGATATCGAAACCTGTAAGTACTTTCACTCTAATAAAATTATCATCTGTTTCAAGTTTTGCTTCCAGTGTGTTACCAACATGCGGGCTTTTCTCTTAGTAGGATAATTAAACGTAGATCTTTAATTTAACAACGTGCTTAATTTAATAATAAAACTTTAATTTTGTAACATTAATTTTGATTGCCAGCAATGTACATAAAAAATTGACAACGCAGACACGCAGTACAAATGGTAGCCCGTAATGTTTTGTTTACTATGACGTTATCGCAGTGCATCTAGTACATAGAAGGTGCGGAGTTGGGAAATTAAATTTTTCAGTTAATACCCATAATTATGATTTGCTAATACATTTAAAAAATTGCTAGTGAAGCATGCTATTATAAGCTTGAATAAATGCCGGCGTGACGGTAACGCACTGTTTAATCCTAATAACAAATAAATCAATTTTTTTCTTCAAAACTATCAGTTTTGTCTTTTGTCAGTATATTAGATAAAAAAATGCAGAAACTTCAGATTTTATTCTGAGCTCAACTGTTCATTTTATTAAATCTCAAAGTTCAGTTTTGATTTTCTTTACACTTCGTTAAACTTAGTCGGCAACTCGAAGAATCTGTTCTAAAGTTTTTATTTTCACCAGATCTGCTCGAGAAGGCGCGTGTCATCTCCCAGCAAGCTCTTGAGCGTTCCTACCACATCTTCTACCAGATGATGTCTGGCTCCGTGGATGGACTTAAGCGTACGTATATATATAACACATTTTAATACTTGGATGTAACTGGAAGTTCTTCACTGACAATTTATTTCAAAAAAGGTTGGAACCATTAGACTTTTCCAGCAATAACTTTTTTAAAGATCTCAACAACTTATTCAAAAAAAAGTTAGTACGAGTTGTGTAAAATTATCAACTTAAGAATGTGTTTGCATTTCATTCGCATACATTAAAAGGTGCACGTCCCAGTTTTTGACACTATTTTTCACTTTTTATAGTTATGAATTTTTATTATAAGTGTCAAGTAACGGGTCATTGTCAAAGACTCGGACGTTGATCTTATTTAGTTATGAGTCTAATGTTTTCCATCTAATTAATTTAAGGTAATAGTTTCTTATTTAAGATTTTCAATCAGAATGGAAGAAATTACGTTATAAGAATTCGAGTACATACCTATTTGTATTGTTACAGTAATTTTCGTAGTATATTAAGTAGTTACTGTGAAATGGGGTACAATTTGACACATGCATGGGCTCCTTGAGATACCCGTTTTCATCAGGAACGGGAATATATTGTCTGTAGGTAGGTAATAAATCTCGATATCTAGCTTGCGTGTTGAACTACAGGTACAGGTTATACCAACAAACAAGTAGGTACTAGTTCCTGGTGAAAACAGGTGTCTGAAGTAACCCATGCGTGTCCTGTTGAACCTCATTTAAGAGTACTTATATGTGTATAAATTATTTTTGATGCACACTTACACAATGAATACCCAAACACTACACCGACCTAAATACTTCATTGATTATTAACTAGTATGCTTATGATATTTAGAGAAGTGTATGCTGTCGAACGACGTATATGACTATACCATCATTGCACAAGGAAAAACCACAATCCCCAATGTAGATGATGGAGAGGAATGTGTGTTGACTGACGTAAGTCCAGCCCCCCAACAGTCTGGGAGGGCTTTCCCGAGTTTTGTTTTCCACCCGATTGCCCTCTTAAAGTGAGAGGACGGTCGGTCCATCGCACCTGTGGACTGATGCGATGTTATCTTAAAAAGTGTGTGTCCTCCAAAAATATTGAGGGCGTTGATTGGCATGTTTTTAGATTAGTGCACCAATTACCAAATTTGATGTGGTTGGTGTCCTTTTATAGCAAAGTGCCTTTTGTCGAACGACATCAATGACTACTACATCGTCGCGCAAGGCAAGACTTCCATTCCTGGCGTCGATGATGGCGAGGAAATGACTCTTACTGACGTGAGTCCAGAATATGTTAACTGGCTCATCTCATTATATGTTCTTCACTCCATTTCTTCAGCTGTTTCGGTCGCTTGTTGCTTTGCTTACGGCGTCGGTCGCGCCGGTGTATGTGTATGTCAGAACTTGCCTTGATGTTCACAGAGATGACGATGCTAAGCAACCGCATCTCGGACTATCCCCTCATAAGTCAAGGGCAAACGCGAATACCCGGTGTCAACGACAGCGAGGAACTCTTACTGACGGTCGTAAGTGAGCCGACCCACGCTCCGAAAGTTATTCGTGCACTGGACATTAAGCGATCTCTGACACGCACATGCTCGCCCCTGCGTTGTCCAAAAGGGCTTTTATGCACAGAGTTTGGTTATCTCCCACCCTCCCACAGCCTACCCGACACAATAACAAATGCTACATGACGAAATATTTAGGGTGCTCCACTGTTTCTACAAGAAGAAAGGTAATTTACTAAATTTTTCAATATTGTCTGACCAACAGCCATGTGTTTCTTGTCCAACGACATCTACGATTACTATAACGTCTCCCAGGGTAAGATTACCATCCCCGGTATGGATGACGGCGAGGAATGTCAGTTGACCGACGTAAGTTGTCTGCAAAATTGCAGCAGTTTGAGAGAACATCTAAGAGAGTTACCCTTTCAATTCCTCAATACCATTATCATTACAATAATGGTGAAAAAAAGACGGACCAATAAACTAGAATAGATATAATCACAGCCAAAGGAATTGACCTGGGATTATGAGTAGAATTTAGTATTTTATGGGTTTTCAACTGTACCTCACTGTTCCAAATTGAGATTCCTGTGCACTGAAACCAAAGTGGACCTGTACAATGTTGCCCCGCATAACAATAAATAATGCTATTTTATTGTACATTACTAACATATAATATTTGTTGTTCTGTAATTTTTAAGACTTCTAACACCATAAAGCCATTTCATATTCCATATTATTTCATAATTTTTACGCGTAAGTTACTCCTAAACCTTATTTAAATTTGGATATGATCTTAGCTAAACCAAACATATATCAGCCCATTAATATCTTAAAACAATATTATCATTTATATTCTAATCATGTTTCTTGACATTTTATGTCCTACAAATTTACTATTTTCTATGAACTGATATTAATCTTTAAAACCCAAAGGCAGTATTTTGCTACTCCGTTACATTACAGACATGTTACTAACATGTATTTTGGTCTTATAGCAAGCTTTCGACATTCTTGGTTTCACCCAAGAGGAGAAGGACAACGTATACAAGATCACCGCCGCCGTCATGCACATGGGTGGCATGAAGTTCAAGCAGAGGGGTCGTGAGGAGCAAGCTGAGGCTGACGGCACGGAGGCAAGTATACATATATACTCGGGAACTAGATAAACAAAACTTGTACAACAAATAACCTGTACAACTTGACTATCAATAAAAAAATAAATACTCAGAACAAGATTGTCATCGAATTTCCTGACACTGATTTCAATATATTAAGAAATCGATCGATATCAAGAAATCGTGTTAGTTATAATTGCTGTGTCTCTAATTTCAGGAAGGTGAACGCGTTGCTAAGCTCCTCGGTGTCGACTGCCAGGACTTGTACAAGAACTTGCTTAAGCCCCGCATCAAGGTCGGCAACGAGTTCGTCACCCAGGGCCGTAACAAGGACCAGGTCACCAACTCCGTCGGTGCCCTCTGCAAGGGTGTGTTCGATCGTCTCTTCAAGTGGCTCGTCAAGAAGTGTAACGAGACTCTTGACACCAAGCAGAAGAGGCAGCACTTCATTGGTGTACTAGATATTGCTGGTTTCGAGATCTTCGACGTGAGTATCGACGGGAAGACTTAGGCGTATCTCTTGATCTTCACGGTGAAAGTTAAAGATGTCGCCTTATACTAAGAAAATTTCACAAAATCGGTCCCGATAATCTACAATAAAGTGTTATTTACAATATATTAATACTTTATTGTGGTGAAATTATGAAATGAAAAATTAGTTATAAACACTAATTTAGTTTTAGTTTATAGACAAAAATCTTAATGATTGTAGAGTAGAAATGTATTTTCAAAATTTCTTTGTTTTAATATCAATTTGATTTCCTAGTTCAATGGTTTTGAACAACTCTGCATTAACTTCACAAACGAGAAACTGCAACAATTCTTCAACCATCACATGTTTGTGTTGGAACAAGAAGAGTACACCAAAGAAGGCATCCACTGGGAGTTCATTGATTTCGGAATGGACTTATTGGCGTGCATTGACCTTATTGAAAAGGTATACTGAGTGTATAGCACGCTCGGTTGAAGGCAGTTCCATGTGTTTAAAGTACAGCTTCTAGACTTTAGTACATCTGTGCGCTACTAACTATTCGCAGTCATAACGAGATAGCTCTCGTTATGGTCTTTGTTAAACATTATTGTGGATTTACCTGGGTTTCATATTGTTCATAAAAGTACAACGGTTTCGAGCAACTCTGCATTAACTTCACCAATGAGAAGCTGCAGCAGTTCTTTAACCACCACATGTTCGTACTTGAGCAAGAAGAGTACAAGAAGGAGGGCATCAACTGGGCGTTCATCGATTTTGGCATGGACTTGCTCGCTTGTATCGATCTGATCGAGAAGGTAATAGTCGGTGGTGATCGTCCATCCCGTCGATGCTGGAACTCAAGACGGGGATAGTTTTTCAACTTCCAATATCGAACAGACCCTCCAGCCTCTGGCAGGGGTTCATACGTAGGGACTAAAACCAACAACTGCGGAATGTGATCCGTAGGCATCCGTACCTAACACCCTTGTCTTAACTTTCCACATTACTTATCTCCCTGCAGTTCAATGGTTTTGAGCAACTCTGCATAAACTTCACGAACGAGAAACTGCAGCAGTTCTTTAACCATCACATGTTCGTGCTGGAACAAGAAGAGTACCAGCGCGAAGGCATCGAGTGGACTTTTATTGACTTTGGCATGGACCTCCAAATGTGCATTGACCTTATTGAAAAGGTAGTTGGCGAAAACGCAACAACAGAAGCTTGCCTCACGCCACAGGGTGCTCGAAAAAAGTAACCAGTGACTTTTCAACTTTTAATTTAATGTGGTCGTTGCTTCATTCGAGCTACCCACCAATGCAACTTAATGTGTTATATGTGTTCTGTGTTATCTGTATTTTTCCTGTTTCATTTTTAATATTTTCTGACACCTACGCCCACAGTCTTCACACAGGCAATCCTAGTTATTTAACAATAACAATTATTTTTTCCATGTATCGCGATCCAGATGAATGGATTTAATCAGCTATGTGTTAACTTTACAAACGAAAAATTACAACAGTACTTTAACCATTTCATGTTCGTGTTAGAGCAAGAGGAATATGAACGTGAAGGGATCCAATGGATCTTTATAGATTTTGGTATGGACCTTCAAGCGACTATAGACTTAATAGAAAAGGTATTAGAATCCAGTATGGCTTGAAATAGGCGCGATTAGACGAAGCTTGGGGCTGAAAACGTCTCCCGCAAGTAAATATCTGGCTGATCCCTTGCTCCGCGGTACATAAAAACGCTTTGCACACACGCAGTCGAGGCTAAAAGCAAATTAAAAGTTACTAGTAGCATTCTCGCGAAATTGTGCAGACTTTATAATTATATCAAAGGTGTAGAAATATTCCATAACACAGTAAAACTCTCCTTAACTTAAACTCCTTACGGAACCTTTTGAGAGGAGTACTAGTAGACTGTATTATTGGATATGGCAGTTTTGATGTATTTATAACGGTCGGTACACCTCGCCGATAGGTTCGCACACTTGCAAAACCATATTACCTAAGTATATTTAGTCTAATAATCATTTGTCCAGCTTAAAGTAACACAAAATATTTATATTAGTAATATTAACACTTTTATCCGAAAAGTATGCAATAATTATTAAATTTTAATAGCGTAACGAAGAGTACTTTATATTAACCTTAATATTATTCTTAGTAAGAATAATTAAAAACCAAAATATGCAATTCTACCATAAAAATAAAAGCTATCTAATTACACACGCCAGAAAACACAAACTACTAATACCAGCTGCTTTATCGATAACGCATAACAAATACACTATAAACCCCCCTTTCAAGAAAACAAGTAAATATCTGATTTTTGTGATATCCTTCAAAAATATTTTGGTCCCTAGTCAAATGTTAACCTGTAATACTTGAATAAGAATATTTTTTTTTTTAACGGAATTATTGTTTCAGATATGTATTACATATATTTGTTATTGCCGAATATACATATTCCGACGCAATTAAAAAGTACACTACACTTTGCAAAGGTTTTCCAGAGAATCTGCTTATGATTTCGCGGTCTAACGCCATCGGTCCGTTTCCAGCCCATGGGTATCCTCTCCATCCTTGAGGAAGAGTCTATGTTCCCGAAAGCCACCGATCAGACCTTCGTTGAGAAGTTGAACAACAACCACTTGGGCAAGTCACCCCCGTACCTGAAACCGAAGCCCCCCAAGCCCGGTTGCCAGGCCGCTCACTTCGCCATCGGCCATTATGCCGGTAACGTAAGTATCATCACCAATAAGTATAACCATCAATAAACATCGTCATCAATAAGTACTATAGTATCTATCTAAATTTAATATATCATTAGTCGGAATACATTTCCTGCAATAACTAGCTCATGAATTATTAAGATTTAGTCAAATTCACATACGTTTAGCACCTCTTACGTCTATGATGAAATATTCGTTCTCCAACTTTAATGCCAGCAGTAGCATTTTCTTTGCCTACTTCTACGTGACATAAATCATCGGAGTTACCGAAATTTCTCCAAATTGTTATTAATTATCACACAGACATAATTCGACTTGACACTTACTTAATCAAACTTCTGTCTTTTGTGAAACAGGTCGGCTACAACATCACTGGCTGGCTTGAGAAGAACAAGGATCCCCTTAACGACACTGTCGTAGATCAGTTCAAGAAGGGTGTCAACAAGCTGCTGATAGAGATCTTCGCTGATCATCCTGGTCAGTCCGGTGGCGCTGACGCCGGTGGCGGCGGCAAGGGTACGTATCAACCATCTTACACCACTAAAATTCTATTAAAACTTATTATTTTGAAGTCCCTTTAGCCAATTCTCTACGAAGAATAGCAGGTATCATGAGCTGTATACACATTTACTGTGAACATATCATCCAACACTTTAAGACTGGTGATATAAAACCCAAAGGTCATTCACACAAATACTTCACTGATCTTGGATTCCGAAATACACTACAATACTTAACAGATATTGGATTTCGTTCATCATCACTTTACTTTTGTGTTTTTATCAATTGCCGGATAAATTTTTAATGTTATTCTTAGCTTCTTTATTTTCTTTTACATGACAAAGGAAAAGGAGAGAGTTAACATGACATTTATATTTATTTGGCATTTGAAACGTGTAATATGTTTTCATTGTGATCTTAATTTACACCTTTGTTTATTTCTCATTGTCACTTTTTAACCAAAGGCGCTGGAGGCAAGCGTGCCAAGGGTTCTGCCTTCCAGACCGTATCATCGCTCTACAGGGTAAACTCATACTATGAAAGTGATTTGCTTCACTGCCTTCAACGTAGCTTCAATGTATTGTCTATCATGCTCAAGTCTGGCTCTTGTTACTTGATGAAGGGTTGATGATGAACCAGTGGTAATCAGGGCCAGTCTTCCACGCTTTCACATTATCATGTCAATGTCAGCATATGTTTTACAGCACAGCTCATGTCGCCGTTTAGTCTCTGGTTAGTCGTCGAGCATTGTCTGGTCCGCTGTTACCATTGTGATTGTTTTTGTACTAATATTTGCTTGTTTACAATGTACATCCGTAGGCGGTCGCGGTAAGAAGGGTGGTGGTTTCGCTACTGTCTCCTCCGCGTACAAGGTTCTTAAATTTATATTACAGATTGGTTTTTGATTCATCTTTATGTAGTATCATACGTTCTACATCGTTTTTGAAAATTGTGGTACTTAGTACATTTTGTAGATATAATGTTAAGGGTAAAATGGAAATTACCTGTTGTTTTATGTTTTTCAATGTTGTATCTATAACTTTTAACATGCACTATAGTTTATAGTGTAGAAAGCACTGTGAGTACTCGAACACGCACAGCGCATGACGTCTCCAGGAACGTGCCGTACGAACCGCTGCTGGGTGTTTTAAGCTTTGTGTGTTAGTGTGTGTTTATGATCTTAACTATAGTTTTGTGTGTATTTATTCACATCCTCATCTCATTATTGTCAAACCTACCTACTTCAATATTCATCTTACATTGAGTGTCGCTTTTACCTTATTGGCAATAATTTCAATTAAACGATAGGAAATGCTTGTTCCAGAGCGTAAATTGTTTTATTAATTAACATTTGTCAAAAATTACAAAATATACCTCTTTTGTGTTATTGACACAAAATGGTATTTTTTTAAATACTAACTATATATTTAATACGCGCAGGAACAACTTAATAACCTGATGACGACTCTGAGGTCCACCCAGCCTCACTTCGTGCGTTGCATCATCCCCAACGAGTTGAAACAGCCTGGTAAGTACCACTTCCATTAGCATATTTCTATTAATCAAGTTGTCAAATTTTTCTTTACTATTATTTACCTTTTACTACAAGTTAAAGTAAATTATACGTATGAACTCCATAGTATTTGCTGAAATCAGCATTGAAGTTAGGTCTTCATTCTTCTAAAAGTCCAAACGAAAGACCTAGTCTAGTTTTCTTCGTATAAAAAAATGTTTGAGAGATGTACTCGTATACATTATGTCCATGTGATTGTCTACCAGGTCTCATTGACTCCCACCTTGTCATGCACCAGCTGACCTGTAACGGTGTGTTGGAAGGCATCCGTATTTGCCGTAAAGGTTTCCCCAACAGGATGGTCTACCCCGACTTCAAGCTCCGGTAAGAAACATGACTCAACTTCAAATATAACTCAAGAATTTAAATTACAACTATTACTTTAGTATTTTATGTTTCTTTCTTGAGTTCAGGAATAACGTTTATTTTAATATGTGCCGATTCAAAACAATTTCTTTTAGCGCTGGAAAATTCTGGAGCAACTATTCTGGTAACACAGCTGGGTTACTGACGTCATCAGAGATTTACAAGCTTTACAGCTATGAGTAACACTTGCCGAAATAACATAGATTATTCTTCAACTAAATTCTGTTTTATATGTTATCGCAATTTTCAACGTGTCTCAATCTTATGATTACTTGGAAGATCTTTTTCATTTAATTGTTGATGTTCGACACAGCTACATGATTCTGGCGCCAGCCATCATGACCCAAGAAAAAGATCCTAAAGAGGCAGCTAGGAAGTGTCTGGAGTCGGTCGAACTTGACCCTGAGAGCTATCGTATTGGTCACACAAAGGCAAGAACATCATCGGGTCTAGAATGATTTTAGCATGGAGAAGTAGATAAAGATAAACTCTAAAGAATAGAGTTCATTTTGAACCTGACCCTTTGTCATTTCTAGGTTACATTTTATAGGTACCTGAGATCCAGTTGTTGTCCAGATTTAGCATTCCATATCCCGATTGTATACAATGTGGTTAACACTTGAATTATTTATAGAGTGTACCTCTTTTTTTGTACCCTGCACTTTATACCTAGCACGTTCATATTGTAGATAAATATTTACTTATATTGTTGTTGACTCTCCCTCATTGTGTGGATATATTTTGATAATGTAGCTACAAGATCCTGGCCCCTCAAGCTGTGGACAAAGAATCCGATCCTAAGAAGATCGCCCAGGTCATCCTGGACGCTACAGGCTTGGATGTCGAGTCGTACCGTCTGGGTCACACCAAGGCATGTTCATTCGGTTGCGTAGTTATCTGAAAAAAGCCTATTGCGCATTCAATACGCTTCAGTCAAATTACGACCACCATTTGCAATTGGTACAGTAATTTGACCAGTATACTTAGGCCGCTTTAAGAGCCCAAGCGACAAGGCTCCTGTTTGCGTTTCCCCTTTCCTCTACCTGTACACATACCTACATACACATACACTGTTATATTTTTGTATGCTCCCCAAACGCAGATACAAAATTCTGTGCCCCGGGCTGATCAAAGAACCAATCTCGCCTGAAAAAGCCACCGAGAAAATTCTCGAGCAAACCGGCTTGGACTCCGAGTCTTTCAGACTTGGAAAAACGAAGGTAGACGTAGAGCATGAGTAACTGAAACACAAACACACTTTCTGATACTAATACCTCTTTGTACTGTCTCTTTCTATATTGTTCATACCTCGTTTTGTATATATGTTGTATTATTTTTAAATGTTTCTATGCTATATCGCTTTCAAAAATCTCTGGGGTTTTTGAGATTACTGCCGCAATTTCCTTACTAACGATAACGTTATGTGTGTGTTTTTATAGAGTTACTATAATTTCCAAACTTGTGTAAAATATAAGAATAGTGTTGTATGCAGTAAGTACATGAATAAAAATTAGCAAATTTCGGAGACGTTGGTCTTTTCTGACTTAGTGGTGTGTTTAGGTGTTCTTCCGCGCTGGTGTCTTGGGTCAGATGGAGGAGCTGCGTGACGACAGGCTGTCCAAGATCGTGTCTTGGATGCAGGCCTACATCCGTGGTTACCTGTCCCGTAAGGAGTACAAGAAGCTGCAGGAACAGAGGTACAGTAAAATAATTATAAGTAGCATATTATATATTCTAGTTACATACTGAATTAAAAATAAAAAAGTCGTTGCTACAAATTGGACTTTGCTGGTAAAAATCTTCTTTTGCCTCTTTTATTACTTTAGGTTTGTTATTTAGCGTATAATTCTCATTCCTTTCTATTTATTATTAAATGTAAAAGTCCATTTACTTATTACTTATACTAATTAATAATCTAGTAATATTGTACTCAAGAGTGCATTTTAAATGAAACATATACCATATATATACTGTGTAAACATTTAATTTTTTTTTTTTAACCTTTTGTTTTTTAAGTTCATACTTATTATCAGCTAGCCGATTGTTTCCAAAGGAACATTGAAGTAATTGAATCAAAAATCTTATTTCTTAACTTTGTTCAATACATATTTATATTTTTTATGCAGCAAATCGACATCATCAATTTTCAGCTATATATTTGCAACTGGTAGTTGATCTATTTGTAAGTTTCAATTTTTCCTATTAGGGTCGCCCTCCAAGTTGTCCAGCGCAACTTGCGCAAGTACCTGAAGCTCCGCACCTGGCCCTGGTGGAAGTTGTGGCAGAAGGTCAAGCCCCTCCTCAACGTCACCCGCGTCGAGGATGAGATGGCGGTAAGCATCTGTCAGCGCATTAACATGATGGAGCACTCTGACCCAATAAATAATCAAATTTAGCGGCGTGAATCAAGTACGCAAATAGCTACAGGCCGCGCCCACCTGTGGTTACGCGACACCGCACCTGCCGCGGCCATTTCTGGAATCCCCCCCTCGGCTCACTCACCTAGCTAAGTAATCATGCGCGTGGGCGGCTAGCGCCCGCTGGAAAACTCCAGCGCCCCTGTCAGTCGAGCGGTTGGCCGTGCACGCGCCTAACTCCCCTAACGAACGAACCATTCCCTTTAATCATTTGATGTGATTAAACATAATGGCAACGATACACGTTTCGGAATGGGATGGTGTGGATAACAGTGTGGTTGAATTGCAGAAACTGGAGGAGAAGGCCAACAAGGCCATTGAGGCCCTCGAGAAGGAGGAGAAACTCCGTAAGGAGTTGGAGGTACTCAACGCCAAGCTGCTGGAAGAGAAGACCGCGCTGCTCGGCTCGCTGGAAGGCGAGAAGGGCTCTCTGTCTGAAGTCCAGGAGCGCGCCGCCAAGCTCCAGGCCCAGAAGAGCGACTTGGAATCTCAGCTTAGGGTAAGTCTCATTACTAATTAAGTAATTATTAAAATTTGCATCTGTTCAGCAAATTTTTGGCATATTTTTAGAAATATTGGACAGAAAATGCTGATAATGAAATCAGTATCAGAGAGTGAGATAATTTTAAAAGTATGTACATTTTAATACTTAGAAATAATTACGGCTCAGACAAAAAGGAGAGGACGCTCGCTCTGAGTCGTATCTGGTGCAAAGGTTGTCCATAGCTATCCAGCGCGGAAACGTCGCTAGCGTTATGAGCACTTTTGCACCAGGAACGACAAAGGGCGGATTATTTGAATACTCGTAATTGATGTATTCATTTAATAAATCTTGTGTTATAGTTTATAAAGTAAGTAAATACTTAGGATGATAAATATTAATTGCGGGATTAAACTAAAATCAAAAATGATTAATAATTATCGTCATCGTTTTGTTGTACAGGAAAGTATGCGCGGTCACAGCCCCTGATAATTCACCTACTTTTTCTAAGACAATCCTGCTTATTCAATTACGAAAACTATATTTTCATATTAAGATTTTTCAGGGTTTTGACTTCCTCATTTTTAGATGGTTCTTAAATTGTAAAATATGAGTCATAACTTTTACTTCGGAAGAATTGTACATCACCTGAAATAGAAGTTAGCAATTTAGGTCGCGAATGCTAGGCGCTAATATAAATAATGAATCTAATTAGTTTAATTAATTAGCTGAAATTCCTGCTATGAGTAGCAGCACAGCAGGCATTTAGCAGCCAGTGTTACAAACCAAATATGTAGACTCAACACTGTTGCAAAAGTAATAACGTTTCATTTGCTGGCGTATTTCTTTAAATAAACATCGTTTTGTTTACACGAAAAGCAGCTTGTGGAGTTAAATTTAAATTGCACGTCTGCAGGTTGCACGATTTTATTGCTAACCATTAATTACTATTATTTGCCGATAGACAGATACCAGACGTGTTTAGAGGATGTGCGAAAGCAATTAAATGTGTTTATTGCATACTTTTAAATACTTTAATACTGATTCGAACTTTTCTGACCATAGGACACCCAGGACCGCCTGACCCAGGAGGAGGATGCCCGCAACCAGCTGTTCCAGAACAAGAAGAAGCTCGAACAGGAGGTCTCTGGCCTTAAGAAGGATGTTGAGGATCTCGAGCTTTCCGTCCAGAAGTCCGAGCAGGATAAGGCCACCAAGGATCACCAGATCCGCAACTTGAACGATGAGATCGCCCACCAGGACGAGCTCATCAACAAGCTCAACAAGGAGAAGAAGATGCAGGGAGAGTCCACTCAGAAGACCTCTGAGGAGCTCCAGGCCGCCGAGGACAAGGTCAACCACCTCAACAAGGTCAAGCAGAAGCTCGAGCAGACCCTCGATGAGCTGGAGGACTCTCTGGAGCGCGAGAAGAAGCTGCGCGGAGACGTTGAGAAGCAGAGGAGGAAGGTTGAGGGCGACCTCAAGCTGACTCAGGAGGCTGTTGCCGACCTCGAACGTAACAAGAAGGAGCTCGAGCAGACCATCCAGCGCAAGGACAAGGAGATTTCCTCCCTGACCGCCAAGCTCGAGGACGAGCAGTCCCTTGTCAGCAAGCTGCAGAAGCAGATCAAGGAACTGCAGGCCCGCATCGAGGAGCTCGAAGAAGAGGTTGAGTCCGAGCGCCAGGCCCGCGCCAAGGCTGAGAAGCAGCGCGCTGATCTGGCCCGTGAGCTCGAGGAACTCGGCGAGCGTCTTGAGGAGGCCGGTGGCGCTACTTCCGCTCAGATCGAGCTGAACAAGAAGCGCGAGGCTGAGCTCAGCAAGCTGCGCCGTGACCTCGAGGAGGCCAACATCCAGCACGAGTCTACCCTCGCCAACCTGCGTAAGAAGCACAACGATGCCGTCGCCGAGATGGGTGAGCAGCTCGACCAGCTCAACAAACTCAAGGCTAAGTAAGTATACGCTGATTTTATATTCTATAGATTATAAAGTAAATATAGCATGTATGTATGTTACAGTATAGCTCACTCCCATAAGTGGAAATATACAATCCTCTAAAGTGAGTAGGCGTAAATAGAATTATGATAACGATGTTCAAATATTTATCAAATTTCATAAATAAAGATCCCATATCTTGTGAGTAAGGAAGTAAAGTTGGTGAAATAAAAATAGTAACTGGGACTCAGAGCTAAATATAGCGCCTCCGTGGTCAATCTTACAAACATGAGCATTTGTTTATAAATAAGCATTAAGAAGCGGATATTTCATTTTGTATGATAGAGTCTAACCCAATATTTAGCCCGTTTTCTCTCATCCATCAGAGAAATCTTGTGTCCGAAATTGGGACGATGGTGTTGAAGTAAATCCAATATTAAACTGGGAATGCTCAATGCTCAATATATTATATTCAATTCTAATGAAATCCAGGGCTGAGCATGACCGTGCGTCTTGCTACTCGGAGCTTAACAACACACGCGCTGCCGTCGATCAGGTGGCCCGCGAAAAGGTAACATGTCACCTCATGACCATGAGGCATGTCTACCCGGGTGACCCTGCATGCTCCCTAAAAGTGGAAGAACCATGTTTTTATGTCCACTGTAGGACTTCCAAATCCGACTTCTTTCACTACTCAAAAAAAAAATCGAGCCTGGACGCCCTATCCCCCAACACAAACACAACTCGGTGATATTAATTGTTTTTGTAATCCATTCAGGGCTGAGAAAGAACGCTCTCAGTACTTTAGCGAGGTCAATGACCTCCGCGCTGGTCTCGACCACGTGTCCAACGAAAAGGTATTAAAAAAGTTTTGGCATCAGCAGGACTTCGCTTCGCTTTCGCAGCTAGATGGAGTAGCATCTTAAGCGGCACTCAGGCTGTACGGGTTTATAAAGCCCTTATAATTCTAAAACTAGACTTATAATGGCCGCATAAGCTAATATATGACTGACGTGCTGTTTGGGACACGACACTTGACACATGTCCTAAGTAACTTACCTAATATTTTTGTTGTATTGGCAAAAAAAGCTAGAAGCGCTTACAATGTTATGATACTAACTTACAACTACTTAACTTACAACAAAACATGATTTTAGATAAAAATAGAATGATGTTGAAAAAATCCTTATAACCCGTAATAATACACTTAATTCACTAATATCATTATACTTACCTTAGTTTCACTTTTATCTGACAAAAAAAAAATTGTGTGAACTTACTAATCAAACTACGATTGCAAAAATAAAATCGATTTGAGGTCATGTTTATATACCGCATCTCATTTCGCTTCAAAAAAAACCTTCATTTTTTTTGACTTGATAATAAATAACTTGTTCATTTTGATAAATTTTTAAAAATATCTAATTCAGTGTTAGTCATAGAATCGTCTTTAATCTTTAATCAACTTACACATGCTGAATAATCCTTTACCTAAAGGATACCCAATCGAATCATACAACGAATATGTCAGCTAACTTTTAACTTAAATTGATTGTTGACCCATCATGATCATTTTTCCCGATAGGCTGCCCAGGAGAAGATCGCCAAGCAGCTCCAGCACCAGCTCAACGAGGTCCAGAACAAGGCTGATGAGGCCAACCGCACCCTCAACGACCTGGATGCCGCCAAGAAGAAGATGTCCATCGAGAACTCCGACCTGCTCCGCCAACTGGAGGAGGCCGAGTCCCAGGTGTCGCAGCTGTCCAAAATCAAGGTGTCGCTCACCACTCAACTGGAGGACACCAAGAGGCTCGCCGACGAGGAAGCCAGGGTTAGTATCAAGCAAATATACGATTATCTTTATTATACCATTGAAGTAGAGTAGTTGAAACAAAGCACACGTTTTCACAAGTTCCGATTTGATGAGCTGTTGACCTTTGGTCAATATGTCAATGATTTAATATTAGTACACACATTTAATACTTAGCTATATACAGAAAAATGTATGTCGGTACCTACTTCAGTAAATTCGTCAGCAGAAGTCAGAAAAATAGGAATACTATTGTTATGACTGTATTAGAAACGTGCCTACAACAATGAACTTATTTAACTACAGGACCATTTATTTACCAACAAAAACAACGGAATGTGTTTATTATAAATCTAAACATTTCGATTATTATTATCAGCTCAGCAGCATTTCATTATGCCTAATATGCATTGCCTGTAAACAATGTGTTTAATTAACTTGTGTATTACTGTTTCATCATTCAAAAGTACAACCAAAAAATGCAACAGAATTTCAAATTAATGCTTCGGTCAATAATTTGATTCGCGGTTAGTAAATTGTTTCGCGAGATGGTAGCTCATGAAAATTTTCTTTTGTTAATAGGAACGCGCCACCCTTCTTGGCAAGTTCCGCAACCTCGAGCACGACCTGGACAACATCCGCGAACAGGTCGAGGAGGAGGCCGAAGGCAAGGCTGATCTCCAACGCCAGCTTTCCAAGGCGAACGCCGAGGCCCAGATCTGGCGCTCCAAGTACGAGTCCGAGGGCGTCGCCCGTTCCGAGGAACTCGAGGAGGCCAAGCGCAAGCTCCAGGCCCGCCTCGCCGAGGCCGAGGAGACCATTGAGTCCCTCAACCAGAAGGTTGTTGCTCTTGAGAAGACCAAGCAGCGCCTCGCCACCGAGGTCGAGGACCTGCAGCTCGAGGTCGACCGTGCCACCGCCATCGCCAACGCCGCCGAAAAGAAGCAGAAGGCCTTCGACAAGATCATCGGAGAATGGAAGCTCAAGGTTGACGACCTTGCCGCCGAGCTCGACGCCAGCCAGAAAGAGTGCCGCAACTACTCCACCGAACTGTTCCGTCTTAAGGGTGCCTATGAGGAAGGCCAGGAGCAGCTCGAGGCCGTGCGCCGCGAGAACAAGAACCTCGCCGACGAGGTCAAGGACCTGCTCGACCAGATCGGCGAAGGTGGCCGCAACATCCACGAGATCGAGAAGGCGAGGAAGCGCCTGGAAGCCGAGAAGGACGAGCTCCAGGCCGCCCTCGAGGAGGCTGAGTCTGCCCTCGAACAGGAGGAGAACAAGGTCCTGCGCGCTCAGCTCGAGCTGTCCCAGGTCCGCCAGGAGATCGATCGCCGCATCCAGGAGAAGGAGGAGGAGTTCGAGAACACCCGCAAGAACCACCAGCGCGCCCTCGACTCCATGCAGGCTTCCCTTGAAGCCGAAGCTAAGGGCAAGGCTGAGGCCCTGCGCATGAAGAAGAAGCTCGAGGCCGACATCAACGAGCTCGAGATCGCTCTCGACCACGCCAACAAGGCTAACGCCGAGGCCCAGAAGAACATCAAGCGCTACCAGGCCCAGATCAAGGACCTCCAGACCGCCCTGGAGGAGGAACAGCGCGCCCGCGATGATGCCCGCGAACAGCTGGGTATCTCCGAGCGCCGTGCCAATGCTCTCCAGAACGAACTGGAAGAGTCCCGCACCCTTCTGGAACAGGCCGACCGTGCCCGTCGCCAGGCCGAACAGGAGCTGGGCGATGCTCACGAACAGCTCAACGAGCTGTCCGCCCAGAGCGCGTCCCTCTCCGCTGCCAAGAGGAAGCTCGAGTCCGAGCTCCAGACCCTCCACGCCGATCTCGACGAGCTCCTCAACGAGGCTAAGAACTCCGAAGAGAAGGCCAAGAAGGCCATGGTTGATGCCGCCCGGCTTGCCGACGAACTGCGCGCTGAACAGGAGCACGCCCAGACACAGGAGAAACTCCGCAAGGCCCTTGAACAACAGATCAAGGAACTGCAAATCAGGCTGGATGAGGCTGAAGCCAACGCCCTCAAGGGAGGCAAGAAGGCCATCCAGAAACTCGAACAGAGAGTCAGGGAGCTCGAGAACGAGCTTGACGGCGAACAGAGAAGGCACGCCGACGCACAGAAGAACCTGCGCAAGTCTGAGAGGCGCATCAAGGAGCTCACCTTCCAGGCTGAGGAGGACCGCAAGAACCACGAGCGCATGCAGGACCTGGTTGACAAACTGCAGCAGAAGATCAAGACCTACAAGAGGCAGATCGAGGAGGCGGAAGAAATCGCCGCCCTCAACTTGGCCAAGTTCCGTAAGGCACAGCAAGAGCTGGAGGAGGCTGAGGAGCGAGCGGACCTCGCCGAGCAGGCCATCAGCAAGTTCCGAGGCAAGGGACGCGCGGGATCCGCTGCGCGAGGAGTCAGTCCGGCGGTAAGTCTCGTAACTTTCTCAAATATGACTCATTTGAGACACAGCCACAGCTTTCTTGTGCCTTTCCGTTTCTAATGGTTTGAGAATAGACGCGTCTACAAATTGTAAGCGGCCAAACTAAATCGAGAACACTTATGGTATATGGAACAGGTTTCCAATTGGTTAACAATTCAAAACTAAGCCAATAACGTACTTTTCAAAGCCAACTAGGCTCCAGTATCCTTAACTTTAGGGAACTGAAAGGTAAAGTGTCTGTGTATGTGTCCGTATCTTCTGCTTCTAATTTTATTAGATGTCTTCTGCTATAACTAAACTGTGTTCTTTCGTCCAGGCGTCCGTTAAAGGGCGTGTTTAAGTGAACCAAGGAGAGATGTAAGTGCAGCTTACCCCTCACGATGACAGGAACGGTCGTCGCTACCCTACTGCTTTCAATCCCGGGATTTTAGTATAGACAATGGCGGGATTCTGGTATTGAACGTATGAAAAGATCCCTGGATTGAAACTCTCAGCTATCTAGCTGATTAATTGGGCCTATCGAAACTACATTCTAAATTTGAATGCCTTTCCTTTGTACTGTCCGGCATGTCTCCTTGTCCTAAAGCTCAATACAGCCGGTATTAATGACAGTATCATTATGACAACAATTAAACGGCGTTTGGGAATTTTGGAATGTCACAGCGGTAGCGTCAAATACTCGCAATGCAGGCAGATGAAGTGAATATTTATGGTTCATCTGTAGCAAGATCAGTGATGTCATATGCTGTCATTAACACTTGCTTGAGCTTGTTTTCTTGTAAACAAGATTGTGATATGTATTTTCTCTTTCAGCCCCAGCGCCCGCGCCCCGCCTTCGATGGCTTCGGCACCTTCCCACCAAGGTTCGACCTGGCTAACGATGATTTCTAAACGTTCCACAAAACCAAAACGGACTGTACAGATTTTCGTTGTTAATCTAACATAATTTTTTATACATAGCAGTTAAACGCGTGAAACGAAAACTGTAAATTTAAAACAAACAAAAAAACTTTATACACTTTAGTATTCTAATCTTTTTACGAAAAGCTATTTTGTAACTTGTTGATATTTATTTATTTATTGCTGTATGTATCGAGAGTGGGGGTGAGGGGCGCACGGGGTGGGTGCCGCGATCCTAGAGACACGCCTGCCAACCCTATACCGGCGCCCGCGCCGCGCGCCTCGCCACCTTCTTGACATCTAATAAAGCGATATCGTTGTCATAAAACATTTACACATATGGTTTTCTTTCTATATCCCTCATCGTTTCAATCCCCTAAAAGGCTCAATTAAGCTTGTAGCGCTAAAAGGATACAACAATAAGAAGGTATTTAAGTCTTTCAATTGATGTGTATGCGCCCCACTGCTCGTCCCTTACTATCGACACGTAGTTAACTGACCTTTAGTAGACATTACCTCGTTTCAATCCACGGACGGTCAGTTAATCTACAGTTTTGTGTCTCTGGAAAGGTTAAGGATACTTCAAGAGTTGTTTGTAGTAAAATACGAACTTCAATGTTCAATTAATTTTAATAATCTAGTATCACAATTCGGTTTGTTCCACTTAACATAAGTCAATTAACATGTCGTATTCAATTAACACTTAGGAACTGACTCTGTGAAATATTTACAGTAAATTATAGGACAGCACAATATTCTCGACATCGTTTTACTCACAACACAATTATACTAGAGAGTTATAGTAGTATTAAAGAAATGTCCTGTTGTGAAGTTAGTAGGACTTTTCTCAGATGCTCAAGCCTCGGCTAACCCGTCGTCTACCGGTCCCTGGGATCCCCGGGATCATAACAAAAGAATGCTATTGTTTATTTTTTTCGCTGGAGGGGACGGCTTAAAAAATTAAATAAGGTCCAAAAATGTATACACATTTATGCACTCGATTGTGTAGTCACCAGTAATCCATACAGCAATATTATACATGCCACAATAAGGCGCTCATAAATCAGAATCACCACTATTTCTAGGGCAGTTAGGAAGCGTTAGATATTTTTATACGCGTTTTGCTGTGTAGACTGTACTCTGCATTAGTTTGCGACCACCTGAAGAACGAGGTTTTTTCAATTAAAGTTATTTGTATTTTTACAGACCCCAAAAACATGATTTTTTTGATGATTATGATTTGATTGAAAATATCCATTAAGTTCTACAACTCATCCAAGTGGTCGAAAACCGGCGCATCAAATTAGGTGGTCGCTAACCGACCTATCGATCCTACATAAATGATTTCGTAAGTTACAATCGGTATACGATTGTTGAGCAAGTTATGAGCATATTATTACTATAAACTTTAACATTTACGCTTAACTAACGTTCGGAAGTGTTTATTATTAGGTATGCGTTAGGTGGTTATAGTAAATGGGTCAATCAACTTTTTCTTGTTGTTATACTGTCCCATCAGCGAGGAGACAACAGTAACCGTGTTTCTTAGAAAAATGTTTATAATACGGACTTTAAGCATGCTCAAGAAATGATACATGTCCAAATGGATATATGCTCATAGCTAAAACTTATGTTTGGTAGATTTCAACCCTATAAAATCACCGTTTTAAAGAGTGACTCAGGAGACGTAACCATGGTAACGAGCAACAAAGAGTAGTTGATCCACTCAAATACAGTAGAATGCGCTTATTACGACTGCATATTAAACGTTTTACCGCTTTTGGACCATTCTACTTTTTCATGTACATAATTTTCAGACATTTTTCTTTCAAATGCAGATTTTGGAATACTTGGCTCTCACTTCATATTTTTGTATTGTTATTTAGAAAGAGGTTTAACTGCAGTATAACTTCCGATAGTTTTGGTAATTAATGAACCATAGCTAATATCAGTGGTCCTTGGATGTCTCACCATTTATATGAAAAAATGGTTTTACCACTGTGTTACCCACCTTTTACAGCAACATGTTTATATTTAAGTACCAAGGCCTCCATCCTTTTATTAGGTTCAGGTACTATTTCGAAATCCTATTTGTGTACACTAATTCAATACATATCATAGATATTTTTTTGTAATAGAAAACTGGTCATGAAAAAGTACGACGTATAACGTATAAACGACGTCTAAATCCCGTCATGTTAGGTGTCCGTAGATATCACTTTCTAAGGAAATCAGTCTATTTCACCGGTCCCTTGACTGTCACTGTATTCAGATTTTACTGTAGTCCTTTTCGGAAATCCTCAATGTGCTGGTAAAATCGATCTTCAAGTCGGGAATGGACAGTATGTTCTACTAAGTAGAGCATTGATACATTGATACTATGATTTGTATAAGCCAATACAATTTGATGAAATCATAATTTATGGGAGTAGAAAACATAAATCTATGAAACAGGTCAGACAAAATAATATCTTTTGTATGTACCTGCCAAAGTCACAAACACTGATGACGTGGCCAAGTTTTCCCTTTTTATTTACTTTGACGATAGAGTGTTAATATGTACCTTATTTTGAAATTAACTGTCCCAGTAAAATTATCCATTTAAAAAAGTTGCAAGTAAAATAGTCTGACTAACGAGTCGTGTCGCAAGCATCATTTTAAAATTATTTATGTAGCTACAAGTTTTCCAAACAGCTGTCAGTCATCAATATCATTTACCCATCACGTCGCTATGTATTTTGTGTTACCAGCATGCCATATTTCAAATATGCCTCATTTTTACTATGACACGTCTCGCTGGTCAGACTAGAATACTGCTTTATCGGCATCGTGGACTGTATCTTCGTTACCTCTTTATCGATTACTTGAATTTAACGGCTGACAAGATGGCGTCACACGAGCACAGGCACGCGCGGCGCGCGCGCACGTGACCGCTATAACCGGCGCTCGGCGAGCGCTCGCGGCCCGTTTGGCAACGCATCGGGGAACGGGGGGAGCCCGCCACGCAGCGCAAGCGCATTAAGCTGCAGCTCGCAGAGGGCTGGGGGAGGTGTGGGGATGTCTGTGGGATCCGTTTGTACTTGCCGGTCTAGGCAGGAGCTGGGTGTGCGATCTGAAAGTTGTCGAAAATTGTTGCCTAACAAATGTTTAGAAACAAAGTGGGTTAGGCGATTTCCTGACTTGGCGAGTATGTATGACTTGGAACCTATGTGGTATTTTGTTCTTTGAAGTGAGGTTACTATTTAATGTCACAAATTTCCTCACTTACCGGAATACTCTCACTATATAATTTGGGCAGTAAGAACTGCATTAATATCGCCCTTCCGGGTATTCTGCTCCAGTCACAGTTGTTGACAGTCAAAAAAAAACATTGACAGCTGACAGCTTTTTGCTATACCTTACCGTGCCGTGCGGAAATACAGGCAAGTAAAGAAGTCACCTTAGATAACATTTGTCAGAAAGGTGGTCTTCAAGATGATGTTCGAGACAAAAAAATGATCATTAAATAACTCTACCAACTACGTTAAAAAACAACTGACAATAAAGGACTTTTGTAATCATCGCAGACTATCTACCTGAAATAGCTAATGTAATAAAGGTTTGACTGTTGTTAGAAGCTCGATGTGTTGATTGCCCTATACTACTTCACCCCAAGAAGAAAGTGCCACTCGTGGCTGAAGAATCTTTGCACTTGGTTCAACCTGAGCACAAGATCTTTATTCCGTGCGGACGTAGCAAACGTTCGTACCTATAGCCCATATGATAGCTGACCTCTGGTAGGAGATGGCCCTTGAAGATGAAAAAGTCTTCTTCCCACATCCATAAATTCCTCTAGACATACCATCGTTAATCGTAGACCGGTCAGTAGACGGCGTAGCTGTGAGCGGTACGGGGGGCAGCGGCGCAGCGGCACCCACTAGCGCTGCGCAGACCGCCCCGCCCGCCGCGCCGCCTGCGCCGCCGCGCCAGCGCCCCGGCATCATGCATGCGCGCACGTTGCGCTCCGGTCGGAAAAGGATGATGTATACCTAGCACATAATGTTCACTGACACATCTCCATATTCAAATGTTCCAATATATAAACGAATGTAGCTTCAAACATCTCTCTTTTCCAAATAGACACGATACAACCAACACGCTTTATTATTACCAAAAACCCATCTCAACACCCCAGTCTGGCCCACGAAGGAACAAATTGTGACAAAAGCAGCGTGGCGAAAAAGCAAAGAAGACCCTAGTTAAGCCCTGAAATGGTTAGTGAACAGGCCTCAATTTATACCTCATAGTTATAAGAGTATGCTTTTTTAGCAACATTCCTGGTGAGAAGAAACGACGCTGATTATTGCAAAGAAGTACGGATGTTTCAAAACCTTACCTTAGGCGCGAATAGACAGGCAAGCGTGACTGATGCACTGAGTGATATTGTGACGGCGATAGTTGTGACGCGCAACGCCACGTGGCTCGCAGTGCCAAAGTAAAGTGGCACGAACGCCAGCCAGATGACACATGTCGTATACATTGTGAAACCTGCAAGAGAACGCAGTGATGTAGTAATAGAAGTCAGTTTGAGTTGGTGCCATCATCCGTTTAAATTAAAAAAGTATAATGTGTTATAATATCATTATTATTTCGACCACGACCATCAACTACGAGTGAACTCGGGGCAGATCTACAATGATGACAGGAAGTTAAGAAAGGATCATTGGTAGCAAACCATATAGCAATAATTATTCTAGCTTTCTTCAGGTATACCACCAGAGTGGAATAAAAGGAGAAGAGGGTTTTCACCAATTTTAGTTGTGTGTACATGGTTGCACAATTTTACAATTCATAGGTTTAACCTGCAAAGCCATACATAAATTCAATGGCATTTTTCTAGAGTTCATTAACCAGTCACGTGCTGTTGGCAACTCTGGTTACCAGAAGCCGGTGATTAGTTAAATGGTATGAAGTACTCACCGATATGCTTGCTCTCATTGAAAGCCTCAGGGATTTTACGTGTGAGCACAGCATAGACTGTACAAGTAGCGATGAGCGCAGCGGGATAGCTAAATGCCAGCGTGTACGAAGCGTCGACGTACGCGTCGCAGACGAGAACCGCTGTCTCCCGTGATGGGAGATGTCTGACAGCCCGCGCTGGCGCTGCTGCTTGCCATACTCCTACGATCACTACCTGAGGGTTTACAAGTCCACGTTTAGAAAATCTTTCCGTATCATATTTCAGTAAATCCTCAGGTTCAGATTTTATCGATTAATGTCAATAAATAAGCGTCTTTTGGCTGCGATTTGTATCTGAAATAGATTATGGCCCGGCCAGGATACCCTTAAATACCTATCAAAAAGTTTCAGTGAAAAGTGCTTGCTATATTGCTATGTTACTGTGCTGCTAGGCCAACAAGTACCAAGGAGCAAATTAGTACATTTTCCTTATGGGTGTATATTATATCTGAGATTCCTAATGGTTCCTCAGTTTTCATTATCAGCCTATATACCCTACATCGGACTCCTTACAAGGAGATTCATTGCCTTGTCAAGGACGTCAAGTTTGAGGTTCGATTATGTCAAAGTAGGTCTGTATCTTAAACATTCTACTTACAAAAAAATGTGATTAGGATTTAAAAAAATAACTGCTCACCGCAGGCAGGACATTCATCTAGGACATACTGTTATAGAACCTAAATGGTCTGGGTTTCAGAGGAATTTCATCCCGCTAACGGCTCCGGCTGTGCAAGCCCTCTGCTGAGGTTTTCCAGAAGGACTACAGTATAGGGTCATTTAAATATAGTGTATAGATTTCGAAGCGGTCGGAATCGAGCATACGACAGCCTTACTTGCAAGCATCTAAAGGTTATGAGGACCTTTAAGCGTACGCTTGTTTGCCACCGACTAAAAAATCTCACCTGCACACCAACCAGCAACGCACAGACGCCAAGCTGAGACCTCGGCGAGATGAACGCCGGCCGGCGCGCCGAGCGCTCGCCTGCGGCGAATATCCGGGCGATTCTATTCGTCTTCGTCAGCAGCGCGGCATAGACTACCGTGAAGCATAAGCCGGTGCCAAATCTGAGGAGTGGGGTAACCGTAAGTTTGGACCGTTAGTGACGTTCAGGAAGCTTCCGCATTTGTCAGTGCGGTATCAGTAAGCTGTCAGCTGCTAGTGACAACTGTCAGTTGGGCCAGTACAGAGGGGCTACCGCGAACCGAAAACAAACGAAGTTCGAATATCTCCCTCTCTGTCGCACTTGCTAATTCGTGCGACAAAGAATATTTGAAATCCGAACGTGTTATTTGTAACTTTTTAAAACATAATATTAACATGTAAAGGCCAGTCTAGACAGTCCAGAAATAATAATTTTATATTGTGCTGTTGTGTTAAAAAACTAGTACCTATGCCAAATCTTGGTATTAGGTACTGGAATATCGCTAGGAAGAGGAGGAGCCAAAAAAATCCTCGCTCTAGTGAGGTGAAAAGATTTGTGTTATAAAGTTGCAAAGTTATTTTACGTCTCGAGTGTTGTAACACTCGCTACGAGCAGGACTATTTTTGAGCCACTCGCTTCGCTCAGGATTCTGTTTTCGAACCACTCGATTCGCTCCCTGTCCAACCATAGAATCCATTCGCTAGCTCGTAGTTCAACCCTAGAATCCATTCGCTAGCTCATGTTTCAATTCCACAATCGCGGTTAAAATACAACTTTGCACTCTTGTATAACAAATAACCCTTCGGCCGTCTACGAAACCGGAGTTTCGAAACTGGCTTCGATCGAGGCTTTTGTAGTACTTGTACGTAACTGGCTTTAACTATTGTACCTTTGTACAGCGCAAAGTGCGTCCGTAGGTCGCAACACAAGGGCGAACGTCACGAGGTAGCACATCAGGATGCCGCCGAGGAGTACGTAGCTCAGCTCCCGACCGCTGGCACGGACGACCGGTGTGTCTCCGCGCCATATCCACACGCTGATCACAAATCTACAAACATATGAAGCAATAGGTAAACGTTTAGGGCTTATGTACACGCCGTTTTTGTACTACCTTGTTTAGGCCATGTTCCCACCAGAGTTTAAAAACGTCGAGAGGAACGCGCGTTAGCAGCGCGTTTAAATAACGCGGTGTACATCGGCCCTTAATGCTTAATTGACACATTTTTAGGGTAAAACGGGACCCTATTCTAAGACGCTGTATATCGTGAACCGTGTTACTTTATGCTGATAGTTAGAGAGTTGAAATTTTCACAGGATGATGTGTTTCTGTTGCCGCTATAACAACAAATACTAAAAACCAGAATAAAATAATCTCCCATACGACAAACGTGATTTTTTTGCCGTTTTTATAGATAATGGTACGGAACCCTTCGTGCTCGAGTTCGACTCGCACGTGGCCGGTTTTTTATACAACGACGGTGGCAAACAAATGTACGGTCCCCGTGATGGTAAGCGTACACCGTAGCCTATAGACGGACAACAATATAGGGTTTTCATGTCTCGCACTATGTACTTAGGTACGGGTCAATACGGGTTGAAGATCTATGCAAAAACCATTGTTATCACTGCATTTGAATCTCGAATAAGCTGTCATTTATTTTACATCAAAAAAAAATTTTTTCAATTTCAAAAATTAATTGCTGGTCATATGTCAAGTGTCAGTCAATGAGATTTCCACCATCCACATTTCGTTGCTTTTCTAGAATAACGCACTATTCCGAAATACTACGTTTTGCAACTAACTAGAGGACTAAACGCGAAACACGCGGAAGTTTATCCTGAATAAAACACCCATCGGTTTACGTCAAAAAATGGCCAGATGACAGCATTGTGCCGTTATGCCATTGGTCGGATGGCGACGCCAATTTTTGGGCAAGACCGTCCGCGGGCCAATTAAGCCGTAATTTTTGACGCCGAAACCAAGACACTTTGCTGACTACTGGCACATAGCGAAATAAATAGGCACACACGCATTTATTATTTGTGCAAAAGTGTAGTATTGTGAAATAGTTCATCAGAGTACAATAAAATATTTGTGTAATAGTGTGACATTTATGGTTGGGACATTATTCAAGAGAAAGTAAGTGCAAATATTTTGACTTACCAATAAATGCACTTGTGTTCACGAAAAGCGTAGATATGAACAAGGTCTTGTTAGCGAAATAAGCCTGTGTACTTGATAACAGTAAATTAATTATTGATGTAGAAAACTAATTCCGACAGTGTTATTTAAAAACTGACATTAAGTTATCTGTTGTAATACGAATTAAGTAACAATGTTATTTAGAAAATGTTAATAGTGAGCTGTTTCAATAGTTTTAATAAGCTTCCTATAACACTAAACTGCAAGTCATATAGCTTAATATGTTATTTAACTTAGCAGCTCGTAAAACTGCCCCATCTCTTCTCCTTCTTACTCTTATTCTTGTTCTATGCGCCATGCAAACACCGTCTGAGCAAATGCGCAATTTCATCGATCGATGACCCGCATGCGGGGTGACTAAAACGGCATGCAATGGCACCCGGATGCAGGGAGCCGATTTCGTTGAATTAACTCGGTCGATATAGATACTGCATGCAGGTGCTCCTCGCATGCTGTATAACAAGTAAAGAGGCATTTTCATTGGTTAATAGGGCCAGACTCCCCGCATGCGGGCGCTATGGCATGCGTTTTGGAAATCTCACGCACCCCAGCTCGCTAACGACCAGCCTGATTTCACCGGTCGTTATACCGCAAGCGGTAAAACGACTGTGCTATCGACTACTGACTTTCATTAGTCGTTGTACGTCTCATTAGTTGTATGCGGTGTGCACACTGCACCCGCAAGCGGCATTGATGACCACTTTAGCCTAGTTGGTGGACGCTGCCTACGAAGCAGCTTACTTGGCGGTGATCCTGCCTACGAAGGTCGATGAGGCCGAATATTTGTTCCTAGGTCTTGGTTTGTTCCATGTAGTCAAGTATCTTTTTATCTTTATAATTATCTACATCGTCAAGCTTTGCTTAGTTTGAGACTAGGTCGAATTTTGTAAATTTTTCCACAGATATTTATTTATATAATTCATTGCTTTAATTATTACTTTATTATAAAGTGATGTTCTTTTAGATTCAGTTATGGACAGGTGTTTCAATATCTTCAGATAAATCCAAATATTGCTAAAAGACCGATACTAAAACATGTACTGTAAACGCCTTAGCTCCCAGCAACGAAACCGACTATGACGAAAAAGGTGTCATTAAACCATTACCTACCCGAAGTTGAAGAAGTAAGTCCGTTTTAAAGGAAATTTCATTGCTTTAAAATGGACTTACAAACAAAGAGTCACTTTAGCAGAGTAAATTCATTTCCACAATTTAGATTAGTGGAATTTGTCAGCATCACATTTTGCTAGAAGTTTATAGACATACTATACGCAATGCGAGTCGGAGTATGCTATCGCATACTTTTAGCTGCTAAGTTATGCCATCGCAAGGTTTCATATAGCTGCTAAATGATGTCATCATTTAGTTTCAGCTGCTATAGAATACCATCTCATGTTTTCAGCTGTTAGTCGCATGCTTTCATTCAGCTGCTATAAGGTGTCATCAGGTCATCACTTAATTTCAGGTGCTATAGAGTACCATCGCAGTTTTTCAACCGATAAAGTATGCCATCTCATGCTTTCATTCAGCTGCTAAAGATTGTCATGAACAACAAGAACATAGGTACCACTCCCAGCCAGGGAGCGAGCCTGGCCCGGACGAGCCGGATATACCAGGGGGCACAAATTTCTGAGGAGCGACACGTTCTGGGATGGGAAGGGAAGACCGACCAGCCGCAGCCAGTTGGCCATAATCGACCAGTTGTGCAGCCTTTAGCCAATATTGGAAACGTGAAGTGGTAGGAAAATTCGCCGGTGGATGAGCGTTGTATTTTCAGAGTAGGTATGTTTTCTCGGGGATCACTGTGTGGAACCCATGATTCGCAGTAATCGTCGTCGTAAACTGTTAAAACGTTTCTTATCTATCCGATGGTTTTCTTTTTAAAGTGCATCATTAACTTATAGAAGACCTTCCCAATTAAAGAGGTTTTTGTATCTAAGTCATCAGGCAAACTTTGACTATAAGCCGTGGTGCAATAGCTTCTCAACATACGGTGACTTTTCACGGTGTAGACATGCGACACGTACAACACTTTTTCTATGATAACAATATTTTAACATGGCTATATTATAGTGACCGACCGAAACATGTTATTTTGCCGAAACCGAAACCGAAACCGAAGGTTCGGTTTCATTGTAGTTTCGGCCGAAACCGAAACCGAAACCGAACCTTTTATAAAAAAAAAGTCCTTAAAAAGTCGAAAAAATGTTAGTAAGTTTTTTCTAAAATTAATATCTCGCCGACCTATAATTACAGGTTTCTATTTTCAAAGATTTATCACAATGAAATTTCAGCACAGTTACAGAGGTTCTGTTTGAAAATTTCCTATAAATAAAGTGAAAAAAAAAACATTATTTGTAACACAAAGTTAGCGATTTTTTAATGGTGGTATAAAATAAGTCGGCCGGCGGAGTCAGGCGAGCGACGCCATATTGCCAGCCGTGCCGAGCGCGCCCGACGTTAGCCGAGCGCGACCCGAAGGTACGATGTTGTAAGTTTCGGCGCGGCCGAAAGGTTCGGCCGTTTTTGGCCGAAACCGAAACTCGGGCCGAAACTTGATTTTTTGGCCGAAACTGGCCGAAACCGAAACCGAAACCGAAATTTCGGTCGGACACTACTATATTATAATGATATATTATAAACAATTAAACAATTTTATTCAGCTGCTATATAAGGTGTCATCAGGTCATCACTTAGTTTCAGCTGCTATAGGATACCATCGCATGTTTTCTACCGCTAAAGTATGTCGTCTCATGCTTTTATTCAGGTGTCATCACATTATTTCAACTGCTATGGTATACTATCCCATGTTTTCAGCTGTCAAAGAATGCTTTCGCATGTTTTCAGATGTTAAAAGATATCATCGCATACTTTCTGCTGCTAAAGGATGTCATGACATGCTTTCTTTAAGCTTGAAAAGGATGACATCGCATATAAATTTGGTATAAATTGCATTATTGTGATATAATAACAGTAAAAATGTTTGTATTAATGTTTCGATAAAAAAATAATTTAGTGAAAATACCAAAAAGATATCGAACTAATCAATAATACCTCAATATTAGCGATATAATTGTATCATTTTTTATGACGCATGTCCTATTATGCCACTGTTATGCAAAGTTTTAAAAAACATTATGGTATATAAAACGTAATACTCCGTTATTGCTGATACATGATATATAAAAATATGTCTTAAAGAGGAATAAGCCGTTATTCATCATAATAATAAACCATTATGTTTCAGTATTACGTATTGTGACATTATTGCATATAAAAACGTTTGAACAACCTCGAAATATGAAGTCACAACTCTAAGTATGTTATTAATTTTGGGGTTTTTAATGTTATATTTTTATTTTGTCTTTGTTTTCTTTGGTTTGTCGTATACTCTAATAAACTATGAGGGTATTACAAAAAGAGGATTTCGTTTATGTTACTTTAAATAAAAAATATTATAAAATCATTTCTGTTCAACTTTCAAACCTCTCTCCTGAAAAAACATGTTTTTTAAGATACAGCGTTGTTTTTGAAAAGCAACGATTTGGTATCTGGCAGAACAAAGAGCTAGGATTATAGTGCTTAGTGAAGAAGGCTATGGCATTATTGTGAAGAACACAGACAGGAATGACATTTCTCTTTTGTGATCAACGAATATAGCGGAGGCCAAGACTCAGTCATGGTTATTTAGTAAATGTCTAATAAAATGATAACAAGTTCGTTACTATAGAAATGTATGTTCAGGTGAATTTCAACCTACTAGTATTTAGATGACTTAGCAAAATGATCTCCTGATTCAATTTTGTCGATCGTACATGGGAACCTGTACAGTAAATAGTAATATTATTGTATGTGGTCTTCTGCAAGTCGGAGGTACTTCCCCAGTTGGGCTGTTCCAAATTTGAGTAAGATGACATTTTTGCTGTGTCTGTGTCATCTCTCTTACCTTACCTTAATTCCCAATAGTTTAGTCATCCATTATTCACCTCTATTGTTTTCAATGAAGGTTGAAAGTGCGTCAGTGTCTAGAAATCGAACTTTTAGTCTGTAATGTATTCTGGCTAAGAATATCTAATTTTATTAGCACTTCCAACGTTTCTGGCAAAGGTACAAAGCATGTTTTTTGCGTCGAGTCAAAGAGATGGAGAAGGAGATACCTACACGGTGAAGAGTATGCCCAGTGCGGAGAAGGAGATACCTACACGGTGAAGAGTATGCCCAGTGCGGAGAAGGCCATAGCCCCGCGCGCGGCGGGCGATGCGGGGCGAAGGTAGTCCGCGGGGAGGAGCGCGCAGTGCGTGCGAGTAGCATCGGGTAGAGTGCCGCGCGGGCACTCCCGGCAAGCCGTTTCTGACTCTGGTGCACGAATCTGCAATACCAAAAATTACACGTTTAAAATGTATATCTCCAATAAACTTGAGTTGACCTTGTTTACAATTATTCTAAATTCCAATTCGATAACATTAGTTCCTGAGATTCATAATTTTGAATTGTGCAAGACAAACCGGAGTCCCACCTTAAGGGTTACTTTTTTACCTTTTTGGCACGGAACCTTTAATAAGCTACACAGAGCTGAAATAACATTACATCACAGCCAGTGCCCTCTGTTGACGAGTAAAAGGAACGTTTGCATGCTTATGCAGCGCTACTTAGCGAGTTTAGTTAGTAGTTAGTTCGGCTATTCTGTGCTAGGTGGCATTTTAATAAATTACTTGATACAGGCAAAGTTCATAAAAATAATAATAACCTTAATAATCCACTCCAAAATAATATCGCTTCCATAAAATTGGCATAAGTTAATTACTAAGTCATTTTGGTATTGGGATATAATTCAGCTCAGCGCTCTCTATTGAGGACCAAATTATTGGGTTTTATGTTCCGCCACATAGCGTGTTAAGTTAGTAGGTATTGTATTTCGGCTATCCTACGCTAGGTGGCGTTTTAATCAATAAATTTATTTTCACCTTAATGGTCGCGCTTGACTGCCGCATGTAGTATGTAACATTATATTACTAACATTGTAATAATGGTATGTTATTCTGTGACTATAAGCGCTATGACATTTCTGCCGTAATTTTTACAGGCTTTTAAGAAGGAACACTGATTTTGAAGAAGAATGCGATAAGAGAATCACGGCAGATTTTATGGTGCTACTTTCCAGTAGGATCAGCAGTCTGTTTCATTTTAAACCTGAACATGAAAAACTCCCGTGAGTTTCATATATAAGTAAATATGTTACCATAAAATTAATAACTGTTAGATTATAACCTAGCGAGATTAAACTGTCAAAATATTGTGAACCGAACATTGTTCTGTATTTTTCTCCAGCAAGTTGACAAAACCCCGCTGGGCGGGACTTCTATTTCCGCTCTGACGAACCTAAATAAATATGGTATTAAATAAGTCTATTTCAAAAAAAGTAGTTGGCCGATGGAATTATTACATCGGAATAATGACATTGCGGGCAAATCAGTAATTGGGAATAGTGGATTTGTCAAATAATTAAAAAAGCAATACCATAAATACCAACCATTAACATTCGAAGTGAGCTTTCGGACAAACGAAGAAAAAGTGAAACAACTATGTCGAAGAGTTTTCGTCGAAACAGAAAAGTTTATTTATTCATGAAACAGTATCACACTAGTTATATATAAATTATAGAACATAATCTTTTTTTTTTAAACACAAATTGAATTTATTAATTAACCAACTAATGTACTATTAATCCAAAAATAAAATCCGCAACACGCTTCGTCGAAATGAAAAAAAAATGAAAAACGGACGAACATTTTGAGTGTAGGTAACCTTGAAAATAGCTTGACGTATTTCGCGATGATGGCGCGTTCAGCTCAACCTATTCAGCGAGTGCTCTTGATAAAAACCTTAGACCTCGAAACACCACAAACAATAATCGACCTTCAGAGTAACCCGTTTCATTATAGTCTAATAGGCGTTAAAGCTGTATTTACCTCATACTGTGTGCAGTTGAAGCAGTGCCAACAACAGCTCTCGCCCTCTACGTACTGCTTGGCTTGCCCTAACTCACATTCCGCACTGCACACTGATTCTGGAGGCCGAGGTGATTCCCACCTGAACTGAATCTCTGGAATCATCAGTGAACATTAATATCTGCACAAAATAATAGTCAAATATATATATAAAGGAATCTACTGTTCTACTTTATTATGATACTCGGAAAATATTTCCACAGAATAAGGGTCGGTTGCACCAACATACGATCACAGGCCGGTCATCGTCAAATATGGCGCAGGCAGCTGTCATCCCATAGAAACTTATCAAACTTTACACCGCTTACTATTACAGACGGTTTGGTGCAACCCACCCTAAGTAATAGTACTACGTACAGAAGGCCAAACGTTAACAATTCCCCCGTTTAGGTATGCGAAACGTGCCTTTCTAAACGTGACCTCTCTATCACACGCACTTCTACTCGCTACATTCAGTACATCACTTTCTATCGCACGACCGGTGACGGCCATATATACTTGTAGCGGCACGACGCAATCACTCAGTGAGCCGCCCCTGGTATTTCTTAATATCAAATTCAACAGTTTCAACAGGTGTGTTCTGTTTCCCCTTTGGAATAATAACACATACTTGCTCCTTAGGTATGGTGTTGTGGGAGTAAGGTCGCGACCTCCCGAGAACAGAACTGTATTGAGAGTGAGGGACATGCATATCTCTCTAGTTGTCCACACATCGAATCCTCAACTCAATAAAGGTTCGGCGCTTGTATTCTTCTGGAATCGCAGACCGTCAGCTCGTTTGTCATCGTCGTATCGACATTGTCTTGTGCGCTACGTCTTTAGACACGTCAACATACCGTTCATATTAAGCTTAAGTTCTCCATCCCGATACCGGCCGACTTTCAGCCATCGAAACACGCCTGGCTCCACTTGCTTGAAATGCAGGATGTTGTAGCGCGCTGGACCGTCGCCATTGCTATTGAAAATAGATTATATAGTCTATGAAGGTACAGGCCCCGTATTATGGTCGCGTGGTAGCCTGATAAAAGACAAAGTAAAGCATCTGTCACTTTCCATCGAGTGGTATCAGAAAGTGACAGATGCTTTATATTGTCGTCTATCACGTTATTACGCGACAATCATAGATCCCCAAGTCACATTTGTTATTTTTAGGGTTCCGTACCCGAAGGGTCCAAATGTAACCCTATTGCTGTTACTTACGAGTCCGTCCGTCCGTCCGCCGTCTGTCACAAAATTTTGTTCCGAATATGGTGATAATTTTTATTATTAGGTATGTTTTACTAACAAATAATCAGATTATTTATTTATTTAATCTTCATCGCACAAAAGAAAAACTTATAGTACAAAAGGCGAACTTAATGCCTAAATCATTCTCTACGAGTCAACCTTAAGGCATACAGAAAGATTGTGGGCAATATATAATCTATTTATAATTTTCTTATTTTTCACATTAAAACCAACTTTAATTTTTTTCATTATTTCAGGTATGGCGCCGGCAGCTGTCACACATAGATTGTCAAACTTTACATACAATCCGGTTTTAACTGACGGTTTAGTGCATACCTGTCAAAGTGAAACTCCTCTCCACTCAATCCCATAAACCGTACGTTCCTCAGATACCGTAACAGTAAGGGTCCTTGAGGAGCCTGTAGCGCAGAACACAGCCCTGGGGCACCCCCGCACTCTGCCGCATGCATATCTCTCAACGCATGAGCGAAGGCTAGCACCGCATCAGCCACGAACTGCAGCTGTGCTTCTAGTTCAGTATTTTCCTGGGTAAGTTGTTCTTTGCCCGTACATTTGCGAGGGTGGGAGTTGTATGGTGTCCGGGCTGCCCCAGGACCTTCCCAGCGACATTGGAACTGCTCTTCCCAGAACTCTGAAAACGATTGTTAGGTACTGGAGACAAGATGGTACCTAAGCATGATTGTAAATTTGTCAATTACAGATATACATACATGCAAACATACGTAATTACACGCCTGTATTCCCAAAGAGGGTAGGCGGCAAAATTAATTCCAATGTCACTTTTAGGTCCGAAGATGCAGAAAATGTGATATTACAGGTGATAGATTCATCTGTTCCCATAGTCAACTCTACTAGGTCCTAGGTCCTAAGATCCCCATGATAAGAAAGAAGGTGCTGCTATTCTAACCCGAAACCATTAAGGGGAATTAGGCAATTATGAACAAAATTGTAACGTACAATGTGATGCAATGATATCCTCTTTCAATTATCAAATCTCGTGAACATGTTTAGATACTGTATTTTTGTTAGCGAGAGCACAATTAAAATAATAAGGCTTAGACTTGTCAAGACACAAATCACTTTGGCCAGACATAAGACTTAGGGAAGTAAATATGTAGCAGAGAAAACACGCGGTTTACCTACAAACCACGGATTCCTGTGGTTGTTGTGCACCGTCAGATTCAGAAAGTACTCCCGGAACCCTTTAACCGGTTTCGCTAGAGGTTGAACGGAAATGGTGCCTTCGACGGCCCGCTCCCGGCCGACCGCGACTAGGGCGCGCGCTGACCAGCCATCGGAGCCGACCCAGCCGAATGTGCCTTCGGCTCCTGCGCGAACTACAGCTTCCATCACGCCAGCTACTTCCTGGTCTGAGCCGAAGACTATGACTCCTGCGCGTACAAATTAAAAATCAATCCACTCTCTTCTCTCTCAATAATTTAGACGACTTTCTAACTAGGCGAGGTGATTTCGGTAAGTGGTAGTTTGTTCTTTGACGTGAGCTTACTGATGTTGCACAGATCTCCTCACTTGACGGAATACTGTCAGTATTAGATTTGTGCTTGGCGTGCTATTCATGCGCGGAAGTGGGGCAGTACGGCATTCATATTTATAGACTTAAACAAAAAGCTATTTATTATTACCGAGATCTACTATCATGACTTTAAAATTTCCACATTAACGTGATCGTCAATTTGGAAATTGTAAAGTATTCGTGTCATACAGGTATTGATGTAATAATTTTGTAGATGGTACTGTTAGTTTCACATTCATCTGATATGACAGCCAATACTGTATTAGGCTTCAGAGTACATCAGATAAATATGAATTCCCATACTTACCCCGTGCGCGCGGACGTGACAAAAGACGTGCAACGATGACGTCATAGGCGCTAGCAGTAGCTTCTCCAGAGTCCTTAACAAGCCGCTCCTTTACCGCTATGCAGATCTCGTTCCTTGCCAGTAGAGTCTCTAACTCTTCGAATGCCTAAAAAATGAATGGGGGAATTAATAAAATTTATTTCAGATTAAAATCCATACTGTCCCCATATTGTTAGTATAATAATATGGTTGCCCCATTTTTGAGCAATGAATTTCGGGAAACTGTTGGTGTTGTTCCAAAATCTTCGCATCAGGGAGGGAAAATGTAAGATTCCATTCTAAATTGGTACATGTTTAAGTTGATACTCATCTTCACTTCCTTTCTACGAGACTTCATTTTCATATAGTTTCTCACAGTTTCTCCTTTTTTCCTACTTTAAGAATGTACCTAACGAGTCATCTTAGATTTTTGTTTCGTATGCTTTTAAAGTTGTTGACATTATCAATTTCGACGGAGCGTGAAGGTCAATTAACAAAAATAAAGTTTTTTCGTCTTCGGTTCGCGGTAAACCCTTCAGTCTGATCTTTGTTTCAATAGTATCTTGATTATGTTTACAATGCCCAGAGAAGACTAATTATAAACTAGATTACAGAACTGCGTACCTTAATTCCATAGTTGGACTCCTCATAAATTATTGAGACGTAACGCCATCCGAACTTTTTAACTATTTCTACCATTGCACGGACTTGATGCAGATCTGAGGGTATAGTGCGAGTGAAGTACTCGAATCGTGCTTTGTTCGACAGCTCCGGTGACGTTGAGAAGTAGGAGACCTGTTAAAGGTAATAGGTTAAAAATAAATTATTTGTAATTGATGACGAGAAAATGTGTGTATCGGTAGTTCTTCTTAATAGTATGGAGTGCATAAACGAGCTATAAATCAAGGAACTGAAATGAACGGAATGTCTATGCTGATGCTGCTAAAGTATCGATATGATTAGGCAGAATATGATGAGGCAGTTAAAAATAACCTGGGGAATCTTGAACAGCCGTAGAAGGTTGGCGACTTGGACGGAGGTGACACTAGATGCTGCACCCACTACACCGGAGATGACCTGCCGCTGCACACCGTGAGTCGCACATGCGTACTCCTCCTCAATGTTGCTGATAGATCCTGTAACCGTAATAGGACTTAGTAGGTTTCAGTGTCAACGCCAAAATATCCCTTGGCATTATTACATTAACTATTTAGATGTTGGTTCCATGTCAACGCAGAAGTTTTGCTGTTCCAGACCACTGTCATCAGCTAAGAGGTTCCATTGCCTGACATAAATTTCATCTCATGAACGAAAGCAGCAGCAACCGGTTTTTCTTATATGATCTGACGGGTTGGTTCGATGTTTACATAGGATCTTCGATGTTGAAGGTTATAATTATTAGTGACTAAAGGCTCTATTACCAGACATAGGGTATCCTCTAATAAGCTACAAGGAATCGGTCATTCTTATATTGCATATCGATACGTGTTGGTGCCATTTCCATGTTAACGCGCGATTGTCGTTGGTTATAATCATCACCTCACGTAGACGGAAATCAAAGAGAGGAATGAAAAAGAAAAGAGCGGAAAAAGCGTGTTCAGGTTCTGTGAGGATCAATATGATCAGCCTATACGAAGTTCCGATCCCTGGCATAGGTTGCCTCTGAAGAGAGATAAGGAATCAAGGGCGTAAAAGGAGAAATTTCACGTTTCTGTAGCATAAACCAAAATAATATACCTTTAATAAAATCGAGTGCCATTTCCAGCCCGTAAGTATCGTTGTCACAATCGTCTAGTACCAACGCCCCGATCTTGATCCCTGGTGGCCCTATACCGTTGGCGGCCACGTAGTCCAAAGCGTACAGCATGGCTTCCAACGCTTGGACGCCACCTTGGGCCATCACTG
Organism: Epiblema foenella; assembly: GCA_963556455.1. Lineage (NCBI taxonomy): Eukaryota > Metazoa > Arthropoda > Insecta > Lepidoptera > Tortricidae > Epiblema > Epiblema foenella. The sequence goes on along the minus strand of OY747108.1, from coordinate 6,193,540 downwards.
GCCCGCAAGTCGCTCCTTCTGAACGCCCGTGAACCTGAAAAAAAGATGCATGTATTTTTCAACACAGTCTTTAAATCAACGAAGGGTTAATGCGCTTGTTATTCAAAATCCATATAATGTCTGCTCGCAATTAGGCAGGCCGTTGTTCGCTTGTTTGCACCATCGGGTATAGACATAATATATTTCAGTAAAAAATTGTTGAACTCATACAATACGTGTCGCGAAAGCCTGAACCTACGAGCTTATGAATATTATCAATGTCAATAGCAATTTATGGTGGAAATGGGTAGAAGAGATATTAATTCCCTGCAATCAAATATGTGCTTTGCTTTGCCGGTGGTAAAGCAAAATTTGAAAAAGAACCAGTCAAGTGCGAGTCCGGCTCGCGCACCGAGGGTTCGCACACAGTTCGTGTCGTCCCGACCCCATAAATCCACCGAACAAAGATAGACTTTATGATTCTAAGATTAGTCAAAATTATGACATTTAAACCCGAATTAAATCCTTATTCCTGTTTTCTAGAATCTGCTCTTCATGAAGCATTGTTAGTAAATAATGTTATAGTCGAAGGATTTAATATCGCATTATATAAACCGAGACAAACGTCCGTGTCCCAATGCTTAAATCCTTAACTCCCAACAAAATAGGTAGATAGTTGACATTTCTGGTTCATCTCTATTATTATGATGTAATTACAAGTACTATTAAACTTATTAAAAGTGTCAAATTAGGCCTTTATAGAGCACTGGGATGTTTACCTTAATTAAATTAGAGTTTTGTAAATTTGAATTCGATTAATATAAAATTGGGATGCGAATGTTACTATCGAATTGACCTCCATCTTTATTTACAATTATGTAATTACAAGTATTATTAAACTTATTAAAAGTGGCAAATTAGGTCTTTGTCGACTCACTCACTGGGATGTTTACCACGATTAAGTTAGATTTTTGTTTTGAATTCGATAAATATCAAATTATGCTGCGAATGTTACTGTCGAATTGACCTCCAGGCTACACCGCATGGTAATTAAGTTCCCATGGCCAGGAAGGAGGATAATTGCCCGGAAGTCAAAGAATCTTTGTCGGGACATTTTCTATCTATAGGAGTAATATTAAAAATGTGAAAGTAACTCTCGGTCTGTTCTCTTCAAGCTTAAACCACGGAACCGACTTCGTTGAAGGGTTTGGCGATAGTTTGAGACCCAGAGGAGGACATAGCATAGGTTTTATCTCCAAAGTCTCTATATTAAGTGTGACCGGAAATTTGTATGGAGCTAAGATATGAATTCCACGTGAACGAAGTCGCGGGCAGAAGCTAGTATTCTATATTGAGACGGCAACTGGGCCGATTATGTACTGAAATAGAGAATATGCATTTTTTTCATAATACCAGTTTTTAGAGAGGTTCCTCTCTTTTGTTTATATGGTTTGAAATGAAAATGTATGGTTTGAAGTGAAATTGTGTATATGGATCAAGTAAAATTAGAACAACACAAAAGACAAAAATGGATTTCAAAGTGCAGCATAAAATACGAGGGCTCTAAACGGCCCTAAAACTCCCATACTAGTTGAGCATAGTATATGACGTCATATATTACGCGCCCGTACTACCATTGTATGGGAAAACGAGTAATTTACTGTCTTGGTCGTGAAATATTGCGTTTGGGTACATTCTTGTCATACGTTTTTTGTTTATTAAAACATAACTAGTGGCTCTGTGAGCTGTAGACCTCGTGAGTGAGCTTTTTTATCATTTCAAAAGTCTGACACTATAAAAAAGATCAATTATAAATATCGAACCTGCTAACAAAATTTCACGAGAAGCGGTATTCGGTATTTTTCAAAATGCGACCTGTAGAGGAGAACAAACCGAAATTGGGACCCAGAAACTTACAGTCTTAGAAATAAAAATTGTTTTTGAAATTTCCAAAAACTGATTCGACAAAAACAATTCTATATAATTACCGGACCTGCTCACAAAATTTCACGAGAATCGTTTGCGAAATGCGACCTGTAGAGGAGAACAAACCGTTGAACAAATATATTTTTTTTTACTTCCAAAAACTTATTCGACAAAAAAAATCTGTATATTTATCGAACCTGCTCACAAAATTTTACGAGATTTGGTTGAGAAATGCGACCTGTAGAGGTGAACAAACCGAAATTCGCCCGCCGAAACTTACAAAATCATTGATAAAAAAATTGTTTTTGGAAATTACTAAAAACCGTCTCGACAAAAAAAATCTATATAACTATCGAACCTGCTCACGAAATTTCACGAAAATCGGTTGAGAATTGCGACCTGTAGACTAAAACAAACCGAAATCCGGAATCTGGACATACGAAAGCATTTTTGTTGAAGCTGAAGCAGAGACCTTCGTTTCACTCTGTCAATAATCCTGATGGTGGATTTAATTTACTTTTAGTCGATAAAAAAATTACATAATTTTTCGAAACATTCAAGTGTCTCATATCTTTTTAAGATTTTAAGCATATTTATTAACTAGCTTTTGCCCGCGACTTCGTCTGCGTAGTAATTGACTGTTTTTTGTCATAATGTAATGGTTTGTTATTCAATCAATCAATCAATCAATCAATCAATCAATCAAATCGTTTATTTGCTAGAATACAGTAAATACAAATAGGTCTTATACATTATAATACAGTTCCATGTATTCAGCCTGCACGCAGGCATGCAAACATTTGCGAGTGCTGCGTACGTTATGATATAATATGTCAACAATAATAAATTAGCAAAGAATACAATAATTAAAAATAATAATAATAATAATGACTATAAAAAAAAAAAAGAAAAAATTATAATAATAGAATTCACAAAAAGTAATAATTATAAAAATAAATGTCAAAATACCCATGCAGTCAAAAATTGCAGCTTCTATGTCAACTTTATACTTCATATAGTGACATCTTATTATTATACATTCCGCATGTATATTCTCTGTTGGCAAGTTTCAAAACGCTTTTGAAACGTCACAGATTCACGGTTAGATTGGAAATAAAAACTAATTTTAGCGTCACTTCTGATTTTTCGGCACGTTGACGGGACATATCCCAGTTATGTTTTATATTGAGACAGTAACTGGGTCGGTGCTGTATTCATAAATACGGTTGGATATAGAAACATTTCAGCTACACTTAATCTGATTCATCGGCACAAATGAAACGTTTTCCTTTTTATTCTTCAAGGCAATGGTTCACAGGAATCATTGCCTTGAAATGAAAAACGAAGAAAAGTATTTACGATATTAAAAAAAAATTACTATGTCCAAAAAGTATAATTGCAATGTCATTTCAATCAAATTCATTTTTCAGCTGAGGCGGCCGAGGCATTAAAGAGGAGCAAATATAAGGGTCTCGACACCAATTACAACTTTGATCCTTTTGGTGTCGAGACCCTTAATCCGTGTGTCCCATCAGCAAAAAAAAATTATATCGCTTTTTGGCAAAACGGTTGATCGATGTAACCAGGGACAGGAGAGCTGGCAGCTTCCTCGCTCAACGCATAAGCATTGCGATTCAGCGAGGAAATGCTGCCAGCATCCTTCTGCCGTCCTATGTCTAAAACTGATCAAAGCTGCTTTATAGCAGTTTTCTGTAGTTTACATGGGCTAAAAGAGAAAGAAAAGCTCTATCGAATGGTCTTGGAATCATATTTTTATCATTTGTAGTTGCGAATATACTGAGTCGACCTACCACGCTAAGTGCATGATAGTTTGAGACTTTACAATACTATATAATCGCAAACCAACATTACTACACTATAAGTACTCTAAAAGCCCTTAGCTGTTGTTTAATTTAATAAATCACTAGCATGATTCACAACTAAAAAACCGTTATTAGACAAAAACTTCATAAAGCGCCGTTAAAGTCCTTTTACCTTTTTTTTGCCTTCTTTTATACATATAATTTCTTATCAAATACTACACAAAAAAACAGTTACTACGCTTATACACGGCAAAACACCCTTAGCCCTGTATTTGTAAGACTTTGCTTGCGATTCCTATTGCAAATACAACACTAAAACCTAGTAACTGTAACTAATCCGTGACTACCTACATTAAAAAACATAATAATGCAACTCTTAAACCCGGCTAACCAGCAATGCTACGCTAAAACCTAGCTATACGCAAAATATTATCCCTCCGATTTTACGGCATGCGGCCAGTCAGCCGAGCGGCGCGTGCGCAGGACGTTGTGTCTAGTTGTGTAGTGAGTGATGATATTAATTATCGTCACAAAATGTCAGGAAACCATCCTTCAAACCGTTTCATAGCCAGCTACCATATGGAAATATAAAATCCCGTTTAGTAGGTAGATACGAAACGAGACTTTCTTTACCATTTTGTAGCCAGCAACCGTATGGGAATTTAAAATCCTGTTTAGTAGCTGGGTACGGAACGGTAAGTGGTAAAGGAGATCGTCGATTTTGTACCCACTGAAAATTGTAACGTTTCAAATTCAAAACTCAGATAGGACCTCAGAACTCAGGTCAGATTCTAGACTTGTTTAGATGAATTTAGGAGGTAAAACTCTAAATACCAAATTTTATCAAAATCGTTAGCCCTGTTTTTGAGATAGCTGGGTATCTAATATACAAGATTATCTGGTTAAAAGTACTGTTAGTTTAATTTACCTATGCTATTTTGCCAAAGAGTAGTCGAAATATTTATGCTGATCACACAAAAAATAAATGTGTTTATTTGATATGTATACATTTCATTACTATACGTTACAATTTGTTGTGGACCCACTGGTCCTATCGCCGAACATAATCGACGGTCTTCTCTATAGTAATTGAACCTATTTGAATGCATCGCAATAAAATAGGAAAAAAATGCAGTAGATATGAATTTTCAACGCTGTCTTGCTATCATATCATCAGAAGTTTTAGATTGGATATTGATATTCTAATTTTCACTGCTTATTTGAGTTGATTGCTGGGAACACTATAACAATTCATTATTCATATGAATATTGTGAGCCGCCTACTTCATCAAGCGTGTTGGAAGATGATTTAAACAAATTACAGCTTATTCCTTCTAAAAGAGGAGCATAAATACTGTTAATCAATGGCCATAAATATTACCGGAAAAAAGTTTACAAAAAATACTCCCAATCTTTGTGGATATGTGGTAGTACACCAGCGTGCAAGGAAAATGTTACACAGGACTCCGGCTGGAAAGGTATTATAAAAAGCAAATACCATGTAACGTATTCATAACAAATATAACAAAAGACAAAAGAAGTAGTAATAAAAAGAGATTGCCGGTTTTAAAAAAGATGTGCAAATAATTGCGAACCAATCCAGAAGCAGTATACTTAAATGATATGATCTTCAGAAAAAAACATTCATCTTCACTATTAACTTCCAAAATTCAATATTGATAAATCTTCGGCATATCGACAGAGAAAAAAGAATCTAGAAGTCTACTTTTTTATTTAAGAGTTGACTATAATTACTCTTGTCGATTGACTAGGTACTCTAGAAGAATTAAAATTAAAATATTGTACGCCCGAAGAATGTCAAATACTAAGGCAATTTGCCGATTTCCTACTCGTTGACGACAACTGCGATGGAAAAACGGTATTATTGGTGTTTGCTTAAAGTGATTGTAAAATCCAGATAAACAAAATACACCACTTCACTGCGGATGGTACTTTCAAGTCTTGTCCTCCTCCATTTTCACAAATTTACAGTTTGCACGGCTTAAATGAACAAACATAACGTAGGTATAACCCTATTGATTTATGCATTTTTGCATAACAAGAACATAAAAACGTATGAAATTTTGCTGAGTGTAATAAAATCACAAAGGTCGGATTGAAATCCCAATAAAACAACTTTAGACTTCGAAAGCTCTGCAATGAAAGCTTTCACTTATATATTTCCCGATATTTATGTTAAGGCTGATGGTTTTACTTCACTTAAATAAAAATCTTTGAAAAAAAGCACGAGATCTAAAACTTAAATTGAAACTAGGCCGAAGACATGACTGTAGCACGGTGTGCTTCAATAGCCTAGTTACCCATGAGTTAGATCTATGAAGGATTCCGATATATACATTAAACATAACTAAGACAACGACGGAGACAAATAAATTTCATATCTACTAAACGAGATTGTATATTCCGATAAAGCTGGCTATGAAACGGTTCGAAGAGGATTTGTTTCTTTTTTTGTAAACTAATAGACACATCTATACAGATTTTATATATTTATTAAAAATATTGAATTACTTTTAAAACTTACTTCTATAACAGTGTGGATTAACGTGGTTTTGCCAAAAAACTAAAACTTTTTCCACAAGATTACACGACTAAAACCCAGTTAGAGGCGATGGTTCGTTATCTAACGTGTTTTTAAATTAGGAACGCATACAACTTGCTTGAATATTTGCAGTTATTGCAAAGCTACAAAACGGTTACAGTCCAATAACGTGCTTATTTAAAGTTTTTCAGTGTAATCTGCTCACAACTACAAATACTATAAAATTGTTAAGTAACTTAGCCGTTATTTAGCTATGTTCTGTTTGTTATGCAATGCTAAAGAACGGCTAAGGTATGCTTAACGGTGTTTTAAGTGTAATATCGTTGGTAGTTTAGTAATTATTTGCAACAGTAAAACACAAAAACCTTATTATCAAAATAAATATTCATTCTTTTACGGAGTAATGCAATAAAAAAGCAAGTATAAATTTAGTTTGAATTTTTACGTAAAAGAAATCTGGAATAAATATACACATTTCCTAGAAATTTTTATTTTAACGTTTTTTGCTCATATCTCAAAACTATAATTTGTGGGTTAGTTTGGTTTTAGACATAGGACGGCAGCCTTGGTAACATACCACAGGGGCCTATTTTAGAATTTGACTTTTAGTTTTTGTTTTATATAGTTATTGATTAAGTTAGTTGTTTATTTTATTCTGTAATAATTTTTATTTGTAAGTTTCTAATATGTCTTAAATTTCATAAATATTGTGAGATATATCTATAAATAATATATATATATTTTTTTATAATAAAATATTTTTTATCATAACGATTATTAGCAATATAGTTTATTTTTATATTGCGGTCATTTGTTATTGTACTCGTACTAAATTAAATTAAAAAATGTCAAAACTACATAAAAGATGGCGTGGCAGCAGGCGAACGTGGAGGCTGTCCCAGTGCTTCACAATGGGGCAATTTAAACTATTCTCAATAACACGAAGAATGCTATTGGAGCTTCCCTAGGCGGTGTTTGATGGAAGAAAACCGTTTCCGAATAATAGGGATATTGACAACAAATAAGACAATCAATAAGTTCGAATTTCGAAAAAGGATCATTATTAATCAAATTTAATGGTGAAAAAAGTAATTCGAAAGAATAAATCACTACATAGTATAAAACAAAGTCGCTTTCTCTGTCCCTAATCCCTATATCCCTATGTATGCTTAAATCTTTAAAACTACGCAACGGATGTTGATGCGGTTTTTTTAAATAGATAGAGTGATTGAAGAGGAAGGTTTATATGTATAATAACATCCATTAAATAGTGCACCCGTGCGAAGCCGGGGCGGGTCGCTAGTAATTACATAATTATAAGTATTCAAAGTTTAAAGAGGTGGCATATTCTGCCATTTTCAGCAAAAGGCACTGCATGACTATTACTATGACTACTAATTTAGGTAGGTAAAGATATTTAGGTTCTACGAATTATAAGATACATTTTACAATAAGTTTTATAATCATTAATTACATCTACCAAGTACCCTAACGATTTAATTGATTAAGCAGGTACGTTCTGACGCTAAAACAACAAATTGCGTGTCACGACGCAATTAATTAAATTGTAGTCTAATTAAAAGACTTATCTATGGTCCAAAAATTTTAACTCTACCCACACACGTTTTAAATGGTTGCTAATATTTTAATTAGTATCGTATAAGCTTATAATTTTATTGATTTACAATTTATCGGCGGGTAAATTAACAAGAGCAGTTTCGGGAAAGATGAGGGATAGACGGGCCTACTTGATTTATATGTATACTTGATATATATGAATTCATAAGGATTACAAACGTGATTCCAAAACTTTTGCTCACGTAATCTGTCGCACGGACCAAAATACACTTAGCCTGTGATATATAATGTCAAAAACAGATGTCTGCGTGACACATACATACACTACACACACACACTGTTACACTGTTGTGTTTGTTGCACTATACTGTTATACAGTTTGGCGGGTTCTAGGATAAGCTGCCGTGTAACTTATTTTATGTCACACCTGGCCATAAAGTGGCAATTACCGCACGCTCCGCGCGCGGAAAATCCCACCTCCTGGCCAGGGGGTGACATAAAATTTTGTACTAACCTCGGGCGGTAATTAAGAAAGCCTCAGATCGCATAATTATCGCCCTTGCCTTCGGCTCGGGCGTCAAATACCTGCGATCTGAGACATTCTTTGTTTTACCGCCCTTGGTAAGTAATGTACTATTTTGTTTTGGATATAAACGATTTTTTTTTATAGATTATAAAAATGTCATACTTCATTATACTTTTTTCTTCATGAAAGCGCGTGAGCCGTGGTTGTGTGTTGAGCTATACATGCACATTGTCTATGTGTGCGTCAGCGTAGGCGCTATGGGCTCACATTGTCTATGTGTTCGTATGTGTCACATCTATGGCTAACCCGCGCTTGTGAGATAAAAGTACTATACGTCAATTCATTGGTCATTCAGAATCGTTTTCTCCGTAGGGCGACTGATGCCCCGTAGTACCAGTTGAACCTCAGTCTGCACCACGACATGGGGATTAGCACCATGTATAGTTTCTTTAAGCAGACTGCCAGACCATATTTTGTCAACGCTCCCCATCATAGGAATCCGTTAGTTAGGAAGGCTGTCGATTACGTTCCCATCCCTCCCCCTTTGTGGTAACTCGGTGATCACTGATTAGAAGCTGCACGGTCCGGCGTCCTAGGCACACACTCACGGACGCGGACGACGTAATCAGGTACATCGAAAGATGGAACAACGATATAATATTTGTAAAGATGATTACTGATTCCTTAATATGTTATGGTAATTCACAGTTTTACTTGATTACATTACAAGTAATCTGACACCCAGTAGCAGACTACAAAGTAAAATCAAGTAACCGTGTAATCAGGAATCGATTACGAAATGCCCATCTGTGTTCTATAGATACTAGTTTCTCTTCACGACTTCGTCCTCATGAAACTCCATATTGCTTAAGAGTAATAATATTTTTATGTCACACCTGGCCATAAAGTGGCAATTACCGCACGCTCCGTGCGCGGAAAATCTCACTTCCTGGCCAGGGGGTGACATAAAATTTTGTACTTACCTCGGGCGGTAATTAAGAAAGCCTCAGATCGCATAATTATCGCCCTTGCCTTCGGCTCGGGCGTCAAATACCTGCGATCTGAGACATTCTTTGTTTTACCGCCCTTGGTAAGTAATGTACTATTAAATTATTTTAGGCGCAGGTTAGTCGTCCTCTCATTCAAATTTCCGTCCTCTTTTAACCCCCTTAAGGAATGAATTCCGGGATAAAAACTGTCCAGTTTAACGGGGTCTCACACTATCTCCATGCTAAACTTTGTGAGCAAAGGGGCTACTTCAAAATTCGAAACCCGAACTTCGTATAGTGCAGTCCCTTTCACTCATATAGTTTATAACACGAGAGTGAAAGGGACAGCACGTTACGAAGTTCAGATCCCGAAGTTCGGAGTACAGGTAGGCCTGTAACGTTCGATAATTATTCCGATATCTTTTATCGATTACAACAACACAATACACTCACAAAGTCGCTAATTTTATTGTATTTAATTTTAAATAATAAATAATCTTATTCACAATCTTAATCCACCGGATTCCCGCGACCTTCACCAGGTCATCACTCCACCTTGTCGGAGGCCTACCGACAGCTCGTCTTCCGGTGCGTGGACGCCACTCAAGCAGTTTCTGGCCCCATCGACCGTCAGTCCTGCGAGCAATGTGCCCTGCCCACTGCCACTTAAGAAACGAACGGCACAGGACCGGTCTAAATGGCGAGCCTTGGGCTCCCCCACTCCTCCTATGTTCAGCAGTGGACGTCTTTCGGCTGAAATGATGATGATGATGATGATGACAATCTTAATCAAATATGTTCCTTGGTTCGTTGGTCATTTTATGCATTGTGAGAAATGAATAAAACATGTTTACTGAATAGACTAATAGGGGAATATGAAATGTTACGACTATGAGGATGAATTTATGTCAATCACCAACAATCTAATCAAGATCTCAATAACTTTCGTACAATCACACATATGGAACTAGACTAAGACAAACAAAGTTTCCTGGGACAGTAAAACTGACTATTCCGATCTTGTTAGATAGTTAGATGTTGCACAAGTGCACAGAGTAACCAAATTAGACTTCAAATAATAATAATATTGCCGCTCGGCAGTCTAAGAATTTGCATCTTGTTATGTTATCAATGTTTTAATGAAAATTATTTAACCTGACTGTGGCTTTATAGGCCGGGCCCAATAAAGCGATAGGACTGCGCGGTTGGAGAGTAGCCTTGGGAAAATCCAGGGGAAAACCTCCGATAAGATCACGCTTGTGGTTTGGAACACTGGAATACTTAGAGTTTGCGCTCCAGTGAGATTGGTTGAGCGGTTTCAACCGAATCTGAGGTGTGAGTGGAATCGAGCTGCTGAGAGTTTTGTCGCTGGTTTACTAAACCTAGCCTAGCTGAGAAGGATGAATCAATGTGTCTATTTGCATCTTGTTATGGTATTAATGTGTCTATTTTTACAAACTTTTATTTAAATATGCAATCCTTCTCTTCATACGTTTGTCGTGCGTGGTGCGTGAAATAGTTATTTGTTATGCAAGGCTGCAAAGTTGTTGTTTGGCGCGAGTACTCGAATTGAAAGCCGAGCTAGCGAAGGATTCAAGACACGAGAAGACAAATAATTTTGCTGCCGAGCGAAACACACAACTTTTCATCTCACCCCATGTATAGCGCTGTCTCACTCGCACACCGCACCGTCCTTAAGACCGCATGGCCGAACCATGATTCTGAACGCATCCATAAAAAAATTGGGTAGCGCGGTACTACGTCATGTTCGAATTTCAAAATCACTTTATCCGCTAGCGGATGAAATGGACTTTTGCACGCATATTTGAAACGATAAAGTAAGCCTTTCAGTGCGGGTGAGGTAAAAAAAGAATTTGTGTATTACCACCGAGTGCGATATCCTTGTTGAGAAGTTAATTGAGTAGATATATACTATATATTTAGTTTTTAAAAACATTGGTAAACAAAAAAGTAAGAAGCCACCAATGTAATTTTTTTTAAATTTATGTTTAGAATTTTATAACTTCCGATAACATATAAACTTGAAATTTGGTGATTATGTTTAACCTATATTTTACCATCAAGTACTAATATATTGATGAATCACACGTTTTCAAAATGAAATTTCCTTGTTATTCCTAGTAAAACCAACTTAATTTTGCGGTTGGTTGGGAACCCTAAATGTGCAGAGTCCGACACGCACTTGGCCGGTTTTTTTGTGTTGTCAGTTATGTTATATTATACTACCGATATGATATGATGCAGCTGGTGTTTTCCATGTTACTTATCGTAGCTCTCGAATTTGATAACACGAATAATTGTAATCGGATGATTTCAGCATTTTCCCAGTTTTATCACACCTAATACCAAGCTTTGGCGTAGGTTAAATTAAAACTATATTATTAGTTACATTGATATGTTTGCTTTTGGTCTTTTGTTTTGTCTTCGGATCATTGGCTTCAGAGGGTCCGGTATAAAATAAAAGACGGCAAATTACTTTATCCGCTTTAATGGTCTGAAGCCAATGATCCGAAGACAAAACAAAAAATCAAAATCAAACATATCAATATTCTATATCAACATTCCGTTATATAGTTTGCAATAGTCACACCGCTTACCTAATTAACTAGACGTAAATTAGACAACTACTTTTATTTTCAAAAGTGACTGCCACTAGCCTTTCAACCCAGAGGAAAAACTAAACGTATAAGTTTTTCCTTTGTACTTTAATCTGTTCATATACTATTGTTTTAACTTGTTAATCTGTAAAATTAAGTGCTTACATACATATTTATTTTAAATAAGTACGTTTACTTTCCGATAATGCATATTATTATATTATGTACAATAGGGCACTCTCTCTACTTATATCATTTATATTTTAGTATTAATATGGCAGGTATACCTATAGATCAGATAAAAAAACAAACTATCGTACGAAAATAATCGTAATTCAAGAATTTTCACGAATGCTAACAAACACTCTGTCTCGACTCTTGTACGGATCTCTAAAAACGAACATAATACAGAAACTATTGAAAACACTACCCAATTGAGGTACAAAAAGCTGAAAAAGCGAACCGCGAGGCTACCTCGCTTGATGTTTTTAATTTCCTCTGAGGGCAGCTGCAGCAAAAGTACGCTGCACTATAGGAGATCAATCTGGTTCAACATTTTGCATCTTGTTATGGTATCAATATGTCTATTTTTACTATTTTTTTTTTACTTGCTCTGTGTATATAAGTTGTCCTAATAATTTGGAATCCTTTTTTTCATAAGTTTGCCGGTATCCCATTTAGATGTAATTTGGCATGCTTATGTGAGTTAGGTGACAATGCAATATTATGATACAACTGAGCTGATCTGATAATGGAGACAAAAGGTGGCCGTAGCAACTCCTAAACTACACAAGATAAATCTGTTGCTTTTGGACTCATTGGAGCCATCTCCATGAGTAGTTGATGACTGTGACAGTCAGAATAGAAGCTTGTAATAATAATAATAATCTGACAGATCGATCGAAGTGCCAGGCAGTCCTCGTTGACATCACCATTCCCCATGACGAGAACCTCGTGAAGGCCGAGAAGGACAAAGTCAGCAAGAACCTAGAATTGGCACACTAGGTGACCGCCATGTGGGATGTTGATTCAACGATCTTTGTCCCGATAGTCGTCTCTGCGAACGGTCTAATAGCGAAGAGTTTCGACCAACACCTCAAGAGGCTCTCTTTAGATGGCTGAGTCAAGGGTCAGATACAGAAGGCGGTATTCCTGGACACGGCGCGGATAGTCAGGAGGTTCCTCTCTCTGTCGCCCTACCACCGGTAGCTTAGGCCCCGCCTCGCTGCCGGCGGCACACTAGGCTAGGTTTTTATAATGATTTTATGTTTTGTAAATATTGTTTTATATTTTACTTTTTACATAATTATTATAAAATCTAACCTAAGTCTTAAAGTAAATAAAGAAAATAATAATAATAATCATAATAATATTTATCTGCTCAACACATGGGAAATACATATAAAAGGAAGTGACTGGCGGACTCCAAACTAGGCTGAGCCTGTATCTTGGGGCCCTGAGTGCTACAACAGATTAAAACAGGTTACTTAAATAATGCATGGAGTCTGTACATAACAAAAATATGTAAAATTGTAGCAAAAATGAAATCTATGGCAAAAATATTTTCTTCCGATCGTTTCATATGAACAGAGTTAAGGATGCCGAACGTCACACGGTTCATACAAAACCCAGAGTAGGTATCCAGAGTAGACATGAAATAATAAACCACTACCGAGCGACGTGTTCAAGTAATTTGAATAACAGCGACGGAGACATATCATTTGTTGTCCTTGTAATAGTGCTATTTTTTTAGTTGGCCTCAAACTATTGATACCTATGAATTAGAGATAAACAAACGGTTACCCGGCCAAGTTAAGGAGGTTGGTGGAGGGCGGTGGTTGTTACTGAGTTTAGTTTTGAGTGTTATTGTTTTATCCGGTAATTTTTATGATACTTCAAGATTTATATCTCTTTAAAAAATAATTTTTGGAGCGCGGAATCTTCATACTGGCATTTGTAACTATCGATATTATCCATCTAGTATTACTGGTATGCGATGTGTTTAGTCAGATGGACCCCCAGTATGCAATTTACTAGCACGTGCTGTATGAGTACAATAAATTACAGCTATATCAGCTAAAAGGGGTCAATTGCTCTCTATTATGCAGATTACTTTCAGTGACAAAGTACCATAAGAAGGCTTGTTAAGCACACACTGTGCGGATTGTAGGGGTGGTACCACTTGGTAAAACTGGGATTTTAGTTCCCAATAGTAAGGCGCTTAATACTCCTAGGAGTATTTAGGCAAAATTAAATTGTTTAGTTTAGTATAAGGAAGTACGCTGGTGGAGAATTTATTTTCGGGAAAGCGTAGTAGGTGTCACCTGATACATTTTCCAGCTTTGATGTCAATTATTATGTATAAAAAAATTCCTTTGTGGTATACAAATTTATAGTCTGGATTAACATATAGGATACTTAGGTTATCCCTCAAAGGGGTGAAATAAGGAGTGGAAGTATACGCGGATGAAATCTTATGTGACATTGGTTTCGATCTTTTTCCAAGTACCCAATAACAAAGGTTAAGTCAAGAACTGCTATGATAGCTTAAGAAGAGAGAAGTGTGTTGACCTTACCATCATGAGACCACCGAGGATGATGTCTCCATCCACTACAGCAGCGTGCTTCACTGGCCATGGGGCTTCGTCTTTCTTCTTGCTCGCACCTCCTGTTGCTGACCTCGCACTCGCAGACCGCGTCGCAATCATCGTTGAATTGTTTGTCTTTGAATTACGATTTTTTTTCTTTTTTGATTCTGTTTTTGTTTTTCCAATGCTTGTCGCAACGACTGTACTTACAGTTGTCGTGCTTGATGTAGATACAAATATATCAGTGTCTTTAAGCGATGTCAAACTAACGGCTGTTGTTGCTTTTGGTGTTATTTGAACAGAGTATCTTGAAGGTGGTAAAGACTCAGTAGCTAGAAGGGATGTCGTAATATTAGGTGTTATTTGGACCAATTCAGAGGTCAGTGACACCACGGAAGAGACAGTAAAGGCGTTGGCGGTTTGTGGGAGTGCAACTCTTACTGGAAAGGCGCTTGGAGTGAGCTTAGGCTCAAGCCGAGGTTTCTTCTTCTTTTTGAATAGCTTGTTGAAATCAAAAGGGCCTAACAGCGTGTGAGGAGTGCGCTTGTAGCGCGTATGCTTATAGTGCACGAATGTAGGCTGCTTAGTACGTGGTGCATAGAGCGTCACATTGGCGAGTGCTGAGTTAGCGCCCCGCACGTTACGCGCCACTGGCGCCTCGCTTAGCGCCAGCGCCATTAAAGCTAGCAACGCAGCCCGCATACTAATAGTGCTTACATAGACCTAAACCCTGGGACATATTTAGATAAATTAACTGTCACTACATCACTTTATAACTATTCGTTGAAACGATTACAGTTATTTAATATACATTTTATTATCCGGCTGTTCTTTTTGATTCAAAATCATGATATACTTTACTGTTTAGAAGCCACATTATAGTTAAATTTCTCAAATCACCGCCAATCATAAAAGCTTAGCACTTTAAAACCACTTTAGAAACAACCAAAAACTTAACTGGTTTTAATTTAGTGTGTCAGTAGAGATAGACTCGCGCACTTATCGAGACGTGTTGTTTCGTCCTACTTTCGCTTAGACGTCGCAACGTGCGTTCTGCGCGAGCTTCGAGCGCGGACTGGCGCCGGGCCTGGAGGCTGTATCCGTAAGGGTGTAAGTTCATAGCAAAAGTTATTTTCACCTCACTACACGATATTTTGACAATGTACCATAAAAGAAGCAACTTCTTTTATATTAAGGTTGCGTATTTTGTGAGCCCCAAGTTGGGCGCCAATTTATATTTCCAACAACGAACCCTATTACAAGTTACTTGCAGAATCAGCTCTCTACAACCACAAAAAGAAGTTCTATATCTCAGTATCACCCGTTCTTTCTCGGAGACAGTTAGGTTACAATTTATATTTCATAGCTTTTAAATATTCGGTGGAGCTGAAATTTTATATAAAGTGCAGTAAAACTATGTGATAGAGCTATTGAGCTCAAAAAATTAGAAAATTAAAATATAAAGACGCAACCCCATCAAATTTAGGTCTCAGTAAAATGGTCTCAATATTTAGATGCTAATTAATTACGGCATCAATATGCATATTCGCTAAACCTTGTTTTTCTTACGATGGTTTCCTTTGTTGAAAAGCCACTGTTAGATATTCAAATTCTATTTTGTACATACGTTTTTGGAAAAAAACACTGTGGTACGGGCCGGGATTCGACCTCCGACCTCTCCATGCCGAAAGTTGCGCTCCTATTATTCGGTAATAAAATCGAATCCTATATTATGATGGCCTGATAATCTGACTTCATAGATATTATATGAATAAATAATAACTTCAAAAACATCTAAAAACAATCTTAACTGAACTGTGTTTCCACTCACAACTAACGCAAGCATGCAGGCGCCATACAGTGAAACCCACACATTGAAACAATGTCTATAATATATAGTAGAGTATAATTATTTTAAGTCCTAGGACATAGGACTTAAAATAATTATGCTCTACTATACTATCATGAAACTTATATCAGAAGCAACATACCAATAATTAAATTGGTCCCTAGTTGGGCGCCACTTTAACGTAACACAATTTCTAGGAGAGCATTAAGGAAAGCGATGATTGCTGGCGATCGTATTAATAACAATAACTTGGCCCTGCGCATTTAATAAGGAAAAATAGCCCATTGTTTGTTTTTCCACTTTATTCGAAACGAAACTAGATATTTTTGAATTTACAGGCATTTATTTTAGGTCTTGTTTTTAGTATGGATATTCATTAAATTTAAGACATATTAGAAACTTATAAAAAAAATTACAGAATAAACAACTACTTAATCAATAACTATATAAAACAAAAACTAAAATTCGAATTCTAAAAAGGAAATAAATTTTTTTGCTTTATAACTGAGGAATACGATCTTGAAATTAATCTTGTCAGAATCATTAAAAAGACTATCCGTAGATCTGTTGGGTTTAGTTTTCGCTATCTGAGTGAAATTAACGAGACGCTTGACCGCGCTTGGTACGAGACAAAGTGAGAATAAGACGCAACGAACTATTGTCGCATTATGATGACATTGTGGAATTGATCGGATTGATTTCGGTTGACACGTAGCCAAATGCTAATTGACTGAGAAAGGGAAGCATCTCCGTTTCAGCTTGGGCAAAAATAGAATTATATAAATAAATACGTAGAAAACACCCAAGACTAAGGAACAAAATATTCATGCTCATCACACTGACCGGGATTCGAGATCGGGACCACAAGTTTCGTAGGCAGGGTTGCTACCAACTAGGCTAAAGTAGTCGTTAAAACAATTTGAGCAGTGGGCATGATATACCTACAATATGGGAAATCTTTTAAAATTAGCCGGCGCACTAGCGAGAGTCAACCACGATGGGATAAATTGTCTGCTCGGAACGACGCAAGAGACGAGTTTAGCCGATGCAGCTAGTGGACGTCTGCGGGATGATGACGTAACTTTTAGAATGTGCGCATAACCTAACCATAAATGTTTGATAAATGCCTACGTGCTTATGTCAAGTACTACAAAAGCCTCGATCGAAGCCAGTTTCGAAACTCCGGTTTCGTAGACGGCCGAAGGGGTTGAATGTACATTCTTTCAAATTAAATAAATGATTGAAATCGGTTCACGTAATAAAGAATTATCCTTGAAAAACCACAATACGAATTCGTCATGGTGTTCAATTTCTATACCATGTTGTAAAGATTTTCATTAATTAATTGGGTCGGGACGCATCTGTGTATGGAACCCTCTGTGCGCGAGTCGGAATAGCACCTGACCAGTTTTTTTATATATTGGACTTACACGTATATTTATTAAAAAACACGGACATTTCAACAAAAATAAAACCGGTCAAGTGCGAGTCGAACTCGCGCACCGAGGGTTCCGTAGGCAGATGTGGACCGGTTCCAATCCTATTGATTCAGGACAATCTCAACACGGTGTAGAAATTGAACGCCATGGGTACAGCGCCATCTACTTGCTCTGTAACAAAATTTGAGCGATTGAATAACTTAGTATGTATACCATATATTTTCCAAGGATAACTCTTTATCACGTTAACCGATTTAATTTTTTTTTCTTTATTTGAAAGACGGTACTTTCAGCATAATCGCGTAGGAATTTATAAAACTGAAATACATGCAAAGGTGAATAAATTAAAGACTTAATATAAAAATGTTTTATGATGATAAAAAAAGAAAAACTAGCGAGAGCTATACAGTTATATTTTTCCTGTAAAATATGCATTGATATCAATGTTATGTAATAATTTCATATTTTGTTCCTTGGTAAACTTCGGAGATAACGGGGGAACGGTATTTTTTTTACATTCTCCCTCGTAAATCGAAGATAACTCAACGTAAAAAAAAAATAAAAAAAAATTAAAATGTGCAACTCAAGCCCTTTCATATGACATCCCACTTGACATATTCACTACACTTTCAAAATTTCACACATTATCTGTCAATTTTTACAAAAAAAATTATTAAAAATTAACATGTTCTATGCATTAAGCATTTAGCGATGTGACAGACAGACAGACAAAGTGAAACCATAAGGGTTCCTTTTTTACCATTTTGATACGGAACCCTAAAAATGCAGCTACCTATAAATAAAAAAAATATCTTCCAAACCAACTATAAGCTACCTAAATGCGTTGATATAATTCCTAGTCTATCAAAATAGTCGACAGACACCGTTTAAGTGAATATTAAATTGGCACCGTATTAAAGCGTTTTTTTGTGTTTTGGCAGTTCGCCACCTATATTTCTATTTAATAAAAGAATCCCATTTGGCAAAATAAAAAGTAATAAAGTGATTAAAGTCGGTTTAAAAAAAGATAATGGCTTTCAAGCACCATCGTACCCGGATCCTCGAAAACTTGAACCACGAGAAATGGAATGAAATCTATTTGTTAACGTTTATCTCTCTAACATGTTTTTTGGTTTTTCTTATAGCTTTGTTATTCGGAACTAATATTACAAATACAAACATTTATTCTGCAAATAGGCCACAAGGGCACTTTTACATGTTAAAGTATTAATTTACAATTTAAGAAAGTCTGACTATAATAAGTAATACATTTTTCATGTCAAAATATTAATTTACAGTTCAAGAAAGAATAATAATTTCGAGTTTAACAATTATAACAAAATTAATGTCATACAGTGAAGATAAACTTGCAAAGTTATCTATTACAAATATTAAGTTAGAGATGTATACGGTCTCAAGATTAAACAAGGAGTGAAATTAATATATTATCCCAGAGATGTACATGGTCTCTGAGCGTCAAAATTAAAATTAATTTAATATTGTTAGAGATGTATATGGTCTCTAAGTCACTGATAATAAAAACGAATCCACAACAGGATGATGTCTCTCGTCAATCCCCTATAAAAAGACACTAGTATTAACGTAGTCACTATGTCCTAGCAAGCATGAACAGACCGGACTCCACAAATTATGTTTTGAGCTTCTGGAAATGTATAAACGGGAAATAATGATTTCTTCTGTATATTTTTACCTTTCTGTGGATCAGAATACCAACGTTATACCGTAGCGTGTGGCAGCATTTTATCGGCTAGAAGCGAAAATCATGTAGGAACGGGCGTAGATGTATTAGAAATATCACCAGCAAGGTTAGGTTGTCAAGAAATTAATCCATTAGCACATTAAGAAAGAAAGAAAGAAGAAAGAAAGAAATATTTATTTGGTGTTAAATCATTACACAATACACAAAAATGAAATAAGATGAAATATACACTAAATTAAGTATGAGTTATGAACACCAAAAAGGATACCACTCAGCATATGCCAATAGCAATATATGCTAAGGCGCTGGTTTTCAGGTTTTCACCCTAAGAGAGATACAAAGATAAACTTACTAATAACACATCTTAACTAAACTACCCAGCTTAACTTAATGATGGAGAAGAAGGAGAGATCGCTGGTCAATGATTTCAAATATTTGGAAATTAGCTACAGATTTGGTTAAATTAAAATATGTAGATGATACAACATTGTTATATATGTTACTTAGTATATATGGAGATATTTAGCTATGAAATATCATTAGATATGAACGACAGACGACAGCAGCTTTTCGTTGAAGAAAAACATCATGAGGAAACCGGTCTAATCCCATCAGTCTAGTAACTAGTGCATACGGCAAATTTTGGGGTTAGGTCCCAAAGCTGATCCTGTGTTCCTTTTTGATACAAGCAGAAAAAATCTGGGAGGACGAGAACATAATTACAACTTCCAATCTGTCTTCATCCTAACACCCAATCTTCAAAAAGGAGCGCTCGTAGCCCAGCGGCGCCCGCGTAAAGCGTGCGGTATGCGAGGTTAAGCAACGTGGGCCGGGGTCAGTTGTTGGATGGGTGACCGCTTTGAGTGGTTATTGGCTTTGGAAGGCTCGTTAAGCCATTGATCCTGGCTGCTGTGTTAAGCCAAGTTGGGGGCCTTCAGGCGGCTTGAGAACTTCTAACAGTCCAGTTGCCCACTTGACAAAGGGGGTTGAAGTTGCACCCCGTGCGTAGGGAGTACCCACAGCTACCCTACACGTGGCCCCTGTGTGGTATTAAAAGTGCAACAAAACTAGCAATCGTACTGTCTTCTAGAAGGTCTCACAGTTGGAAATAATTGCCATAGGAAAAATAAATTATAATCTTTCTAAAAATAGGGTTTGGTACTTGAACTCATGGACCCATCTCAAACTGCCGCCTACTTTATCTACCGTTCAAAAGGTGCTCAGGTCGCACCATTTAATATCTAGGTTGACGCCTGTAAGCCCCAAATCTGCCAGTTTGTATCAAGGATCTAAATTAATTACTCACGGTAGCTTCAAGTAATTTAAAAATTGTTAGCGTCATTTCCACTACACAAAGGTTGTCTGGAAGATATTGCTTGTCTGCCAGTGTTATGTGTTATTTAATTTCTGATTTGTATTGTATTGTAGTCTAGTGGTTCAAGCGAAGATTGTTGAAGGTGTTCAAATCCCGACTCGTCCCAATGCGTTTTTAGAACTTGACATAAACTTTAAAGGTATTTTTTGGATTTTTCATTAAGAAATAACGTTTTAAACATCATTCCAAATAGACTATTTTCAAGCTAAAAATTGGTTTATTTCCGCTTATATTCTACTACATACAATACAATCAAAAAATGTTAGTATCTAAAACTTTAATAAAATCATGTTACCCTTAATCACTTTATTGGTATTATCAATACTTTTGTCATAATTTGAAACCAAAATATTTTACAACTTATAAGGCCTCTTACTAATATACGAAATGTCACTTGATAATTACTGTTAACTTTTGATAATTACTGTTAATTAAAGAAAACATGGTTACGAAAAATGCATACGACTGTGAAGAAATTCAAAGGTGTATATGAAGTTCCCAATCGGCACTCAGCCACGTAGGTCTGAAGTCTGAAAGTCTGAAGCCCTACAAATGTGATAACCTAACTCCATCTAAACGTCTCAGTGCCCGACACTGACCCGATACTTGACGCTTTCAAGCTTATGTCACAATTTATTGAATGTCACAATATAGAATGTGTGTTGTTTTTGATACTAATGTATCAACTAATTAACGTGTCAGACATTGCGACGTTTACCTTATTCTTGACATGTTCTTAATTACCAGTATGTGCAAACGTTCGATAACGAACAGAATGTCAACGGCGGAAATGTAATTCCAACGCGTAGCGTCACTTAGGCCGAGAGACAACCGTTAATAATGTTACCTGATTTAATGTTTAATATTTACACAGAATTAACTTAAGCTTGCGTGATTTTGTAACAGGAACGACAATCTCAGGAGTAGAACAAAGGCATTATCTGCCCTGTAAAAAAAAAGGTTGTGAGAAAAGTGCTTTAATATGGTATTTACTGACAACGACTGCAATGAGAAATATCGCGCTCTTTGAAACGCTGTTGTGCCCAGACGAGGAAACAATAAGGACTGATTTCCAGATATATGATTTTTGACTATATGACTGTTTCTGACAATAGCCGAAACGCGATTGCTTAAAATTTTCTAGCTAAAAAAAGTTGTCTTTATTTTCCTTTTTTTACTCAGCCTACTAAAACAACGCAATATTAAACGACGCAATTAAGTTAAAATGATGGTATTTTACATCATCTAAACTCTGTCAAAAGGAAATAATAAAAACTGGACACAGTCAGATAATTATCGAGATTTATCTAAAAAAGCCGTTCCGGAAGAGTGTTGCTTCCTGTTTTGTCGTGCGCGAAAGATATAATTAAGCGTGTCTCTTTCACGGGGCTGACCGAATCGTGGCATCCACTTAATGGTTTTATAGTTTTTTTTAATATTTTCTTAACTTCTGTTTATAGGTAACGTAATAGTACGTTACTACAGAGGTCACGAAATAGGAAATTGCCGGTCGCGTGGTTATAGATGGCCATTTGTTAACGAGGCAATCTAGAGATACGTGGCCGACAATCCCTGTTCGCGCCGAGGCTCACATAGTGCTTTTCTCAACAAATACAATGAAATTTGAAAATGATAAGATAACTCGAAATGAAATTTTAAGGATTCAGTAATTAAAACACGCGCTGCAGCAGCCGGTGGTCAACGCCGACGGGCCGGAGGACAGCTGCCGCGCCCCGAAAACAAAAGACGATCAATTTCTGGCCTAGGCCCGACAATGTTGTATGAAATTACATTATAGGCCGCTCGTTGCGCCACACCAGAAACGTGATTTTTCACACGTCAATATTTAATTGCTTGTTTGAGAAAAAATATTTTTTTAATACTTTGAGCAATTCTGTTTACGAAGGCCATATATGGGTCTATGCTTCTAACCTCGTATTGTATATTGTCATATTTTAGGATGATTTTGAAACATTATTATTAGTTAATGAGATTTAACTGAGTAAATTAACATTTTTAAATTTATTTACCTAGTTGATATTTTTCATTCGATCTTTGACAAGACGATAGCCAATTATATTAT